>CM062818.1:1871279132-1872738322 GCA_031772625.1 Pinus tabuliformis
GCAAGCCCAAGCTTCGCAAAGGGTGCCCTCCAGTAGTACTGTCGAGAGTGATGCAACGTCAACCTCAGGTGCCACGGGATCCCACTCCGCAGCCACCTGTGTAGTTCCCTAGGAGTAGCAACTATGGATACCAACGCATCGCAGAAGCCAGGCGGAACAGTCGTGAGGTAAGTTCGGACAAGTAGGAGAGGGGGTATCTCTCTTCCCTATCTTCACAGACCCTCGTGCTTAACTCCCAGATCCGGAGCTTTCCTGGTCTTCCTAACGCTATTGGATTTTCTCTCGTTATTCAGACTCCTATGTTTGACGTTTATATGGCCTTGGAGAGTTAACTCTCCATTCGCCTAATCCAAGGCCCTAAAATCCTAATCTTGTTGGTGTAACTGACTAAAACAAAAAGTTCTAGTGAATTCTAGTTAGCGCTTGATTTTATTAGGCTGTTCTTTAAGTCACAAGGTAACGGAAGTGAAACTAGTGGTGTTTTTTTGACGCAAAAGAAATTAATAAAAACTTAACTACATGCACATGCACTTTTTCGTTTTTCGATGAAGAGCAATTTCTATAGGGTTCAGAGGTACTTCTAATAAAACAAATTTTCCTTTTCTTTTCGTTAATTCACACTTCACACTCACAAAATTTAACAAAGCTATATGTGCCTGAAAGGGGATGCAAATCTATCCTAATGCAACAACTATATGTGGATGCAAGATCTAAAACTACTCTAAAAACCAAAAATGAAAGTTGCTTGCTTATCAATCTTTATCTTGCCACTTACAATGTCTAGATGGAATATGAGATGTTACCATTCATTTCGTCTAAACACTAAAAACAAGTTCTAAGACAAACATAAAGCACTTTCACTTCGCTAAAAGGAAATCAAATGAAAAGCAAGTTCAAGAAAGCAAAACTAAGATTTTCAAAAGATTTTCTTCAAAGCAATAAACAAAAAAGTCTTTTCAAAAAATTCTCTCAACGACAATGAAACTTGTGATTGAAGAATAGGCAATTAAACACTTTTGTGAATTAACACCACTTAATGGGCGAAAACCCAACAAAAATAAATGTGTTTGAAATCGCTCTTAACAATCAAAAGTAGCAATGAAAGCCTTGGCAATGAAAACCAAAAAGATCAAAAAGACAAATTCCAAGAAAGTGTCAAACAACAACTTTCATGAAACAAAGAAGTGGATGGTCACAAAAAGCGATCTTGTCAAGCAAACAAAAAGTCACCAAAAGCAAGATTAACACAAATATTGAATTCAATCTCCCCACCCTGCTGAAATAGAGCAGTCAAAATTCCGAACAAGAAATCTTGCGTGCTTTAGCCAAAAACGATGACTCTTGAAATCAACAAAAAACAAGACCAATACTCCTTATAATCAGAGAGAATTTAGAACGAGATGCTCGTTGTAAAACAAATAACTGATACTGGAAAATGACTGTTTCAGACTGACTCAAACCACCAGACAAACCTTCAGAGGCTAAGAAGATTTATAAATCTTGAAAATTGCAATATATACGCGACTGTACTTAAGTACAGATTGCATGTATACGCGACTGTGTTTGAGGAAACCTGCGTATACGCGGGTTCACTCAAAGAAACAAGCGTATATACGCCTCTGTATCTAAGAAAAACAGCGTGTATGAAAAGGTTCAAGAAAAATAAAAAAGAAACTGAAGAAACTGGCAAAGCTTAAAGTTCAAGAACAGACCAGACAGTAACAGCAAGCAGACAAGGTAGCTGAGCCCTGATTGGCTTGAAAAATACCCAAACTAGGAACAACAAGAGTGTTGTCCCCAGTGGAGTCGCCAATTCTGATAGAGGGAATTACTCTCCTAGGGATTTTTGGGTTGAAACCCTAGCAGACTGAAAGTTATCTATTCAAAGAAACATGCATTCATACAGCCATTATGCTATTGTAAGCAAATTCTATGGTAAGGGTACGTACCTTTGGTCCTACGTTTGAGAAGGCCTTTAGGGTCCAAACCCTTCTCGGAGATCCCTTCTTCTCTTTTGTCCTGCAAAACAACCAATTCAAAGAACACAGCAGTACATGGACAAAAACTTATAAAGAAACCATCTTCATGTTATAAAGAAAGGTAGTTAGTTATGAAATTCAAACAACCATTTACATATGAATTCTAAACATGACTATCATTAACATAAAGAAGATTCATTTCGGGAACCAAGACATGTTTTTCTCTTATTATAGACAAATAAAGTACATAAAAAAGGAATATGTTCACCCGAATCACCTTCAGGAGGCTCCAAGAAAAGCTTCCTTCCGGATCCGTTCCAGCCTCAAGCCTCTAACAAAACTCCTTCCATGACTCTCTCCATGATGTCATAAATGGTGGATGAACATCAACACACAAGGAAACAAAGGTTTCCTGTACAAAATGGGGGAAGTGCAGAAGGCACAAGGAACTTCAGACCTAGTCAAGGGAAAAATCTCAGCATAATAACCTTTCTCTCTATTCTCTCCTCCATTAGGCCTTCCCTTTGAGGTCATTTTATACCATCTCCAAAGTAGTTTTTTAGTTAGGAGTTGGTTGGGAACAGTTGGGCCACAGGCACTAACAAGTGATCAGCAGGTAAAACCCGCGATCTCCGCCCGAAAATGAGGAGTTTTATATTTTTTTAAGTGTTTTAATACATACACGCGGGTTGGCTATACACAGACCCGCGTATACACGCGTTTAACGCAGGGCAATGTCGCGTATAAGGGATAAAACACTGTTTTTTAAATTTTAGGACCAGGTCTGGAAGGAGGGGTTGCCCTAGGCCATGAGTACAACATCACAAACCATAAGAGTGAGATTTGGAGCTATAACACCACTGAAATACAACCATCAAATACATCTACATCAACCAATCACTGAAACCCAATCATCAATCTCTGCATCAGTCATAACTAAATCAATCAATCACTGACACCTCTAACATACTGAATCAAACAATCATTGAACCTCTGACACAACTGAATCAACCATTCATTCAAATCATAATAAAATTTAACTAATCGACTAGAACAAACAGATCACTGAAACCAGTGCAGAGATCTGAACCTAGAACACTGCATCAATAACCAAAACTAACTGTAACCTCAAAATTCATGTGTTAGAATGTATACGGTCCTTCAGTGAAGTCAACCTGTGTGTATATGCTACTTCCTTTAGCCCAACCTGCGTATACGTCTAAATATACTGAATCATAAAACCTTTGAACCACAAACTGTACCAATCAATGACATTTTGAAGATCTATTGTCATATTTACAGAGTTCTAAACAGATAGCAACAAGGATCACCCTTCTTACTCAATCAATCAGTCAATCAGACACAAACTCCTTATGCATTCAATTTTACTTTCTGATCTAAGAAGACTTCATTGACAAACAACAGTAAAACAACAACACTGATCAAATAGATCAGTCATCCCTGAACAACAGACTTTTCTTTTGCATATGCTACTTGGAAGAGCCAAACCAGCGTGTATACGCACCTTCACCCAAGAAAACCACCGTATAGATTTGCAAATACTTACTTATAACTTCACAACTATTCCAGACTTCAGTCATACCTAGATCATAACATATCAAGGATAAAACATTTATTAGCACTCAAATCTAGACTATCCATTATCATATCACATCAAGATAAGTTATTATGATCCCGATCCATCATTAGATCTCCTTCGTCATCAAACACTCAGGTGCATACTTAGTCCAGATCAAGCAAAGCATCAGAAACCCATAACATGCAAATTTTCTTTGATCTAATACTTCATAAGATATTCATTCCTTGTACACTTAACCCTTTGATATTCTCTTCCTTATATAGTTTTAGCCTTTCTCAATACCTCAGACCAAAACTTTGGACCAATAGCTTGGACCAAAACCTTGGAACAAAGCCTCAGACCAATACCTCAGACCAAAACCTCGTACTAATATCTCAGACCAAAAACTCAGACCAATACCTCGGACCAAAACCTTGATTTTCCATCCCATACGTGATTTTCCTTCTGTGAAAGTGCGTGCATACGTATACACTTCTTCTATTCTGTGAGCCTACATGTATATGCTACTTGGAAAAGGTGAACCAGCGTATACTTCTTAAACTATTCTCTTTCTTCAATTTCCTGATTCTGATCTGTAGCCCTTTGTTCCTTCATCCTATTCTTTTGTACCATTACTTTGTTCCCTCTGAATAGACCTATTATAATGTGATTTGCCATATTACTTCTGAAATAATTCCTTTGAAATGCACTGCATTTTGTCACATCTGTAAACACCACTACCATGCATTTCGTCACATCTCATATCTCTCTTGTAGATTCATCTAGTTACGTAATTTCATCTAGTTACCCTATACAAGTGAGTTGTTCAGCTACAAGTGGGTTTCCATCAAGTACAACAAATGCATCATAATGCCAACAATCGTCCCATTTGGACTTGATGGAAACCATATTGGTGTTGATTACTTCAAGCTTTAGAACCTGTTAGATGTATCAAGCAACACCACGATACTCTCCCCCTTTGACATCAAGGGCAAAGGGAAAACCAAGATATTCTCTCCTTTTGAGATCAAGGGCAAAGGGCTGACCAAAATGAAGACTTCCATATCTGAACAGCTGAATATGAACATTGATCATGCTCCCCCTATGCACATGCTGAATTATCTTGTTAAACTCCCCCTCTGTACATGCTGAGATGCACTAAACCGTCCATGCTCCCCCTGAGCACATGCAGAGTATGCAAAAATATTTTCCAAAAGAATACCATGACTCTATAAATCAACTATGTGAGTATGACCTTCCTATCACCAATGACTCATACATACATCAATCTTCCTACGAAGTTGGGATATACCAAATTTGACTCATCTACCCAACCAAGTGGGATATACCAAATTTGACTCATCTACCCAACCAAGTGGGGATATACCAATTGTTTATACATGACTGAAATATAACAATTATTACATCATCCTTCCCATGCATAGTGGAGGTACAAATTACATCATATGACCAAAAAGGACTCATTAAAAGACTATCACAGATAGAGACAAATTATTAAATCATGGGCCTTTTTACATCGAATGATATACATGACATTTATAACAAAGACCAAAGATCTAAACAAGACCTTGATAGTCATCAACAACTATCATACATCATATATGATCTGTACCATAAGCATCTATCAGCAGCATCTAGACCAACAACCTATATATGTCCATCATCAGTTCCCAAGATGTAAATATCATCAACATGTGACAAAGTAAGCCATGTCTCTGAATATCCATGTCTTCAAATAGCCATGTCTTCATGAGACCTGCAATAACACCATTCTCTTGGCCAACCAACAATATTTATCAATATGCAACTCAAGTAATCATCCATGTATCTAGCATAAGGTGTATCCATCAAAGAGATAACAATATGTATCTAGAAAACCATGAGCTCATAGTCATTTGTCAAGATTTATTGATACCATCAACAACAACAATCCTCAACCATGTGAGAGCCAAGAACTATAGGAATCCTCATCCATCACTGCACCATATGTAGTTTATGCATCTTTGAAGGCAAGATGTAAACATCATAAAAGAAATGACACTTATCAAATAATGAAGTTGTGTACTCAAGCTTGTTCTTCTCCTTGTCCTTTGAAGATAACCATGTAAGAAACATACGATATGCATCATCAAAAGAGTCATCCACAATCATCCATAAATCTGATTTGAATAATAACTATGTGGCTCATGCAATATAAGTATCATCTGAGATTTCATAATAAGCAACTTATGACTGCAGCATAACATGATATATCATTTAAACACTTCAACAACATAAGCATCCTCACCATTGATAAGAATCGCTATGTACCAAAGACTTCTAAACATAATGCCAACCATGCATTATTAGAAACATTGCATATTCTTCCCTGAACCTGTGCCACCTGTTCACTGTCAGATCTGATCATTGCATATATTAGTAAGGGTCATCAAGGCATCATTATCAACTAGTTATTCATCAAGTCATCAACAACTTATGAGGGTCAAAATCACTTCTAAGTAACATTCACACACTGTAGTCATCAATCATCTAGACAGAAAAGATAATTGATAATTGTCTAAACCATATCAGACCCCTTTTTTGAGTATGTCCCACTACTTCTTCATCAAACAAATCATATACGCAATTGAGTAGCTTCGAACTCGCGTATATACGTGACTTGTCTTCATGATAACTCCATACGAGAATTAGAACACTGAAATTTCATACTTTCAGTTCCTCATGAGTCTTTATGCCACATATGACTGTACTTCCTTCTTCTTCCATACCTTGGAGTGTGATGATGTTTTCTCCTATTGGTATGTTGGCCCAAATTTGCTCCTGCATTCTTTTGCTATATGCCCAAACTTGTTACAAGCATAACATCTTATATGTTTCATATTCCCTCCATAGCACTCAATGGATTTGTGACCAAACATATTGCAAGAAAAACAATATCCTTTGAAGTACCTGGAAGCTAATGATATTTTTGTGTGACAGTTATTAGCTTGAACCATACTACTTCTGCATCTGGCTGCAACATGTCCAAAATTATGACATACAAAGCATTCAACATTATTCGTCGGAGGAAATAACTGATTATCACTTCCATAGTTAGGAGTAAATGATTTTCTTTGAAGACTTTCTTTCATTGTTTGTTGATGGGGTTGACCTCTTATCTCCTTGTTGAGCATTTCATATTTTTCATTAGAGTTCCTTGCTTCAGCTTGTGATCTAGATTCACCTTTAACAGTTTCATGAAAACCAAGACCAGATTTGATGGCAGGATACCTTTGACTGCTAAGAATATCATCCAAAATCTTAGTACTATCTTGAAATCGTAAAAGTTTATCCTTTTATTCTAGTTTACCTTTTAGGATATTTACCTCTACCTGATATTCCTCTTCCTTTTTAAGATACTTCTTCTTCATGATTTCTTCAGCTTTTCTTCCTTCCTCCACTTGTTGCTTTAATTTGAGAATCTCATTTTCTTGTTCTTCATCTGCTTGAGGTAGTTCTTCATTCTGCTTATTTGAATTTTCAAGATCTTCTCTTAGAGAGACTATCTCATCTTCAAGACTTTTATAGTAACTGGATCTTTCTATAAGTTCCCTAATTGTGGTATCCTTCTCATTTACTTCATTTCTCAATGATGCTTTCATCCTGCAGCCTTTGACATTGATCTTCATTTTCCTTGTACTTCTTCCTGACCTTGTTTCCTTCCTCCAACTGGGCTTTTAATCTGGTAACTTATTCTTTGTAGGCACATTCCCTTTTATCAATTAGATTGTTTTGATCTCTAATTGTGTCTGTGACTTTTTTAAATTCTGCCTGTATTTGATTTCTTTCTCTTTCACCCATAAGAGAAAATTCATTTGTTTCACTCTCACATTCATTATCTTCAAATGAACAGATAAATGTATTGCCAGAGGACAACAAATTCATATCTAATAATTCTTTTTCTTGTTCATCTTAATTCTGAGGTGATTCTAAATCTGATGAGTTGCTTCCACATAATTTCCAATCGTCTCTCCCACTGTCACAGTTCCCTTGAGATGTCTTCTTTTTTTGAGGTGGTCTCTTTTTTAACTTCTTTCCCATTGTTTCTATGGATCTCCTTCAAGTGATCAAGCTTCTGCCAAAGGACCTACTCTGATTCCAATTGTAATCGTCTCTCCCACTGTCACAGTTCCCTTGAGATGTCTTCTTTTTTTGAGGTGGTCTCTTTTTTAACTTCTTTCCCATTGTTTCTACGGATCTCCTTCAAGTGATCAAGCTTCTGCCAAAGGACCTACTCTGATTCCAATTGTTGGGAATAATACTAAGAGGAGGGTTTTGGGGGGGGGGGAGTGGTGGGGCGGGGCGGGGCGGGACGGGTGAATCAATATTTACAAATCAATAATTTTTTCATTTCCATAATTAGATTTATATACGCTACTTTAGTGAAGGGAACTCGTATGTGCATGCAACTGTTCTTAAGGAAACCATCGTATATCCAATGAACTTATGATTCAGTTAATTCAACATATGTGGATATTTAATCAGTGCTTCAGTACTTTATTAAACATTAAACTGTAACTATGTGTAGTAATAATAGAATAAACCATCACACATAAGCAACACACATGAACACCAATATTTAAGGTGGAAACCCAATGCGAGAGAAGAACCACTTACTACTGTTGTCTCTGTCTTCTTTTTAATATAAATAATAATTTGTTTACAATCTTGTACTCATGCATACTCATACCAGTACGTAGGCCCCCACCTGCCGAAGGCTACGACCTTCTCTCGTTCTCCAGCTTCTACTGGAAGGGAGCTACAACCCCATAGCTCTTGTACTAGCCAATATGTTTACTAGTACGTAGGCACCGACCTACAGAAGGCTACATCCTTCACTCGTTCTCCAATTGCTACTAGAAGGGAGATCCAACCCCTTGATCAAATCACTAGCCACTACTGGCAGGAAGCTTCGACTTCCTCACTGAAGGCTCCAACCCTCAGCATCCTCCAGGGACCACGTTTCATGAATTTTCAGACTGCATACTCCTGGTACACAACACTACAATATGAAGGCCATGTTTCATCAAATTTTCACACTAGACCCATTAGTAACATTGAAGCTCAAAATCAATCACCACTGCAATACAACCACCAAATTCATCTGCATCAACCAATCACTGAAACCCAATCATCAATCTATGATATAACTGAAACTCAATCATCAATCTTTGAATCAACCATAACTGAATCAATCAAACACTAACACCTCTGACATACTGAATCAAACAATCACTGAACCTCTAGCACAACTGAATCAACCATTCATTCAAAACTTAATCAACTTCAACCAATCGACTGGAACAGACAGATCACTGCAACCAGTGCACATATCTAAAACCAGAACACTGCATCAACAAACAAAACTAACTGTAGCCACAAAAGTCATGTGTCAGAATATATACTCTCCTTCAATGAAGTCAACCTGCGTGTATATGCTACTTCCTTTAGCCCAACCTGCATATACCTCTAAAGATACTCAATCATAAAACCTCTGAATAGATAGCAACAATGATCACCTTTGTTACTCAATCAGTCAATCAATCAGACACAAACTCCTTATGCATTCAGTTTTACTTTCAGATCTAAGAAGACTTCATTGGCAAACAGTAGTAAAATAGCAACACTGATCAAATAGATCAGTCATCCCTGAACAACAGACATTTCTTTTGCATACGCTACTTGGAAGATCCAAACCAGCATGTATACGCACCTTCACCCAAGCGAACCAACATATAGATTTGCAAATACTTACTTATAACTCTACAGCTATTCCAGACTTCAGTCATACCCAAATCATAACATATAAAGGATGAAACATTTGTTTGCACTCAAATCTAGCCTATCCATTATCAGATCACATCAATATAAGTCATTATGATCCTGATCCATCATTAGATCTCCTTCATCATCAAAAAATCAGGCGCATACTTAGTCCAAATCAAGCAAAGCATCAGAAACCCATAACATGCAAATTTTCTTTTGATCTAACACTTCATAAGATATTCATTCCTTGTACAATTATCCCTTTGATCTTCTCCTCCTTGTATAATATTAGCCTTTCTCAATACCTCGGACCAAAATCTCGAACCGAAACCATGGACCAATACCTCGGACCAATACCTCAGACCAAAAACTTGGACAAATACCTCAGACCAAAACCTTGATTTTCCATCACATACATTCTTGTCCTTCTGTGAAAGTGCGTGCATATGTATACGCGTATTCTATTCCATGAACCCACGTGTATACGCTACTTGGACAAGGTGAACCAACGTATTCTTCTTAAACCATTCTCTTTCTTCAATTTCTTGATTCTGATCTATAGTCCTTTGTTCCTTCATCCTATTCTTTTGTACCATTACATTGTTCCCTCTTAATAGACCTGTTATAATGTGATTTTCCATATTACTTCTGAAATGATTCCTTTGAACTGCCCTACATTTTTTCACATCTATAAACACAACTTCCATGCATTCTGTCACATCCGATATCTCTCCTGTAGATTCATCTAGTTACCTTATACAGGTGAGTTGTTATGCTACAAGTGAGTTTCCATAAATTACAACACATGCATCATAATGCTAACACCACATAAGCTTCATCTTTCAATACTCTAGTAAAAAAGGTTGATTTCACAACCATTTAATATACCTTCCATTTATGTTGCACTGCTATTGCCTAAATTGTCCTCACAGTTTCCATTCTTGAAACTAGTGCAAATGTTTGTTGAGATTGCAACAAGATGATGGAGCTTAGTGAAAAGAGTCACCTTCACTAAGTGGGCCCGCAGGCAAATTATGGCACAAGTTCTATTTTTGGATCCCAGCAGGTATGATCATAGTATGGGTGATCACAGTATGGGTGACCACAGTATGGGTGACCACAGTATGGGTGATCACAGTATGAGTGATCAAAGTCTATTTTTAGACTGGATGTCAAAAATAGAAAAGTCAAATATTATTGTCTCATAATAATATTTGGACTATAAACTTGATCTTATTCTCTTGGAGCACTTCAAAATGAGCTATGGATGTGGTACATGCAGATCCCAGAAGGAAATACGTGGTTACCTATGGGATGACTAATATTTGCATGCAAGACTTCAGTTAGAACTCAAGTGAGTTGAGTTTAGTGGACTCGAGGTGCAGTTGATGGAGTTGTGTTCAGTTTAGCTTTGTTAAACTGGTTGTATTTAGTCTAACTGGCAAATAGACTAGAGATGAGTTGGGTGAATTAGTTATTAATTAATTCACAAGTTATTAACTCATAATGAAACTATAGAATACATCAATTAACTCAGTTGCATGTCAGTGCATGTTTAGTTCAGCAGGGACAGGTGTTAGAGGATCAGATTGCTATCAGTTGTGACTATAGATGTGCATGATGATTTGCACAATCAGAGGGATTGAGTATGCCAATGAATTGGCCAATACCAAGAATTGTAGCCTGTGCTCACGTCCAACACAGTGTGAGTGATTCTTTGCAGGTGAAATACGAGTTTGGTAAACCATTCTCATTAATTCTTGAGCAGCTGTGGAGGCAGGCAAGTAGCGGGGGAGATTTGGAGATTAGATCTGAGCTGTATTGTGTGTAGCATGAGGAGATAGTACTGAGTACTTGGGATGAGTATTGTACTATGTATTGTTACATGATTCAATCAATATAATATACAGATAGTTGGGGTTTTTACCGAGATGCTTTCCCCGGGAAAATACTGTGTTGATATGTGTGATTGATGCTTCTATGTATGCCTATGAATGTTTCTTCTTTTGTAAATTGATAATCAACGTAGAGGAGGTTATGTATTATGCATGTTCCACTTATAAGTGTATAATCAGGATAATCTCTGTGAATATGTGTCATATTATTCAAAATTTCAGTTGCATGTAGATGGATGCGCAGCAATGGCAGGCAAGGTAGAAGGATTGGTGAGCCGGGATGATGGCGAGTTGTGGCGCAGGAGATTGGGTCACCTTCACCATGGAGCCTTGAAGATACTGCAGCAGATCACTACAGGGCTTCCTAAAGGCACACTTGCGCAGTCAGATCAGTGCAAGGGGTGTACTTTGGGGAAGTTTGTGAAAGCCACCTTTCACGAGAAGGATAGTCGCGCCACGACGATCCTTGAGAGAATTCACACAGACGTGTGTGGACCTTTCTCAGTTGCTTCGACAACAAAACACAGGTATTATGTGATTTTTGTTGATGATTTCTCTCGTAAGTGCTAGATCTTCTTCATGCAGAAGAAGAGCGAGACATATTCAAAGTTCTGTGAATTCAAAGCACTAGTCGAGAAGGAGTCGGGGAAGAAGGTGAAGGCTCTTAGGAGCGATAATGGTGGTGAATACATCTCGGATGAGTTCAAGGATTTCTGCAAGGCAGAAGGGATTCGAAGAGAGCTCATAGCTCCCCATAACCCACAGCAGAACAGGGTAGCTGAGTGGAAGAACAGAACGATTGTGGGTGCTGCACGGGCAATGTTGCATGATGAGGACCTACCCCTTCACTTGTGGGCGGAAGCATGCAATATAGCAGTTTATGTGTAGAACCGTTGTCCTCATAGGATACTTGGCATGAGTACACCCGAGGAGGCTTATTCTGGTAAGAAGACTGATCTTTCTCATTTGAGGATTTTTGGTGCTAACGTTTACATGCATGTGATGAAGGATGCCAGGAAGAAGTTGGAGCCGACCGTAGAGGTTGGGATATTTGTGGGGTACACTGATACGCCTCACAACTATCGTGTGTATTTTCCAGACAGTGGTAAAACTGTTCTGCGACGGGATATAAAATTTGAAGAGGAGAAAGCCATGAAGTGTTCGCTTGAGAGGGAGCTACACTTGCATGCAGATGAGGAGCTATTAGTTCCTAAGGATGAGCTTTAGGATGTGGATCAGCCACAGGACGAGGTTCATGGAGTGGAAGAGACCACTCATGCAGCGCCAACCATTAGAGGACGAAAGCGCTTGACAGAAGCTGAGCGACTGGCTCAAGATGCAGAGAAAGTTGTAGGACCATCTACAGCCCAACACAGGCAGAGACAGTCACATGATCGGTACACTGGATACATGGTTCTTATGGGCAAGTGTGTTGTGACTGAGCCATCCTCTTTCGAGGAAGCTGTCGAGGATGCCGCATGGGTAGACGCCATGGTGGAAGAGTATGATTCTATTGTCAGAAACAATGCATGGGAGATTGTTCCTAGACCGAAAGGGAAATTAGTGGTGGATTCGAGATGGATCTACAAAGTTAAGCAAGCAGCTGACGAGAGTGTGGAGAAGTACAAGGCAAGATTTGTTGCCCGAGGCTTTTCACAGATAGAGGGGATCGATTATGAGGAGACCTTTGCACCTGTCGCAAGGTATTCCTCCATAAGGACGATTCTTTCTCTCTCAGCGCAGATGGGATGGCACATTAATCAGATGGATGTGAAGACTGCATTCCTCAACGGAGTCATTGAGGAGGAGGTGTACATTGAGCAACCCGAAGGCTTTGAGGTCTTCAGCAGCAAGTCGCATGTGTGCAGGCTCAAGAGAGCGTTGTATGGGTTGAAGCAAGCACCACGTGCTTGGTACACACGGATAGACAGCTATTTCACAGGACTTGGATTCTCCAAGAGCGAGGTGGATCCTAACCTATACCAGATTGTGGTGGAGGGTAAGTTGCTCATCATTGTACTGTATGTTGATGATTTGATTCTAATGGGTGATGAGCTGTTGATACTGTCATGCAAGAAGGATCTTGCTACAGAGTTTGAGATGAAGGACTTGGGCCTCCTTCACTATTTCCTAGGATTGGAAATATGGCAGTGCAGTGGTGGACTGTTTGTTTCTCAGGGCAAGTATGCTCGGGAGATACTGGAGAAGTTCAACATGCATGGCTGCAAGCCTGTTGATACTCCTCTTCTTGGAGGTTGGAGGAAGGAGGATGCCACTTCAGGAGAAGAAGTGGATGCCACTGTTTATCGACAGTTGGTGGGGTCGCTGATGTATTTGGTCAATACACGACCCGATATATGCTATGCAGTTAACCAGCTTTCACAAGCTATGATTAAGCCTACCAAGCTCTTCTGGAAGGCGGGAAAGCATGTATTGCGCTACTTGAGAGGCACATCGGGATATGGATCTTGGTACAGACAGGAGGATGCAGATTGGGCAGGGAGCTCAAGAGGCCGAGTATATGGCAGTATTGACATTAGGTACCATCATATTATAGATTGTGTGCAGCGGAGGATCATGTTGCTTTCATACATTCCAACAGAGGATCAGGATGCTGATATTCTGACGAAGGCTCTCACCAGGAGCAAATTCGAGTACCACTGAGGCAGGATAGGGGTTGCTGATAATCCATATCTTGTTAAGAGGGAGTGTTGAGATTGCAACAAGATGATGGAGCTTAGTGAAAAGAGTCGCCTTCACTAAGTGGGCCCGCAGGCAAATTATGGCGCAAGTTCTATTTTTGGATCCCAGCAGGGATGATCACAGTATGGGTGATCACAGTATGAGTGATCACAGTATGGGTGACCACAGTATGGGTGACCACAGTATGAGTGACCACAGTATGAGTGATCAAAGTCTATTTTTAGACTGGCTGTCAAAAATAGAAAAGTCAAATATTATTGTCTCATAATAATATTTGGACTATAGACTTGATCTTATTCTCTTGGAGCACTTCAGGATGGGCTAAGGATATGGTACATGCAGATCCCAGAAGGAAATACGTGGTTACCTATAGGATGACTAATATTTGCATGCAGGACTTCAGTTAGAACTCAAGTGAGTTGAGTTTAGTGGACTGTAGGTGCAGTTGATGGAGTTGTGTTCAGTTTAGCTTTGTTAAACTAGTTGTATTTAGTCTAACTAGCAAATAGACTAGAGATGAGTTGGGTGAATTAGTTATTAATTAATTCACAAGTTATTAACTCATAATGCAACTATAGAATACATCATTTAACTTAGTTGCATGTCAGTGCACGTTCAGTTCAGCAAGGACACATGTTAGAGGATCAGATTGCTATCAGTTGTGACTATAGTTGTGCATGATGATTTGCACAATCAGAGGGATTGAGTATGCCAATGAATTGGCCAATACCAAGAATTGTAGCTTGTGCTCACGTCCAACACAGTGTGACTGATTCTTTGCAGGTGAAATACGAGTTTGGTAAACCATTCTCATCAGTTCTTGAGCAGGTATTGAGCTGGAGAGGCAGGCAAGCAGTGGAATAGATTTGGAGATCAGATCTGAGCTGTATTGTGTGTAACGGGTGGAGCTGGTACTGGATTGCTTGTGATAAGCATTGTACTTTGTAATGTTACATGTTCTCAATCATTAATATATAGATAATGTGGGGTTTTTAGCGAGACGCTTTCCCCGGGTTACATACTATGTTAATGTGTGAATGCTCTTGATGTTTTATTGTTATTGATGTTGATATATTGATGATCAACGTAGAGGAGCTTATGTATTGTGTATGTATTCCGCAATAGTACATGATCAGGATAATCTCTGTTGAATATGTGTTAAATTATTCAAAATTTCTACAATGTTTCATCATACTTCCAAGTTATTGTTTGCATCCCTTAACAACTAGCCTTGGTTTCTCTCTTTCTATCCTTCCTTTCACATGGATTTTGGTGTTATAGACCCACTTTACACATATCACTTCTTTTCCTTGTGAAAGATTCACTAATTCCCATGTGTCATCCTTTTCTATTGCATCTATTTCTTAATTCATTGTTGCTACCCATATTTCCTCCTTGTTGCATATTCCAAATTAATTAAGATTGTCTACATGAGAAAATAAAGCAAAAAGAGACTTCACACATGTGTTTCTTTCACCTTCATTTTTCTCATATCACTCATATTTATGAACTTTTGTCTTCTCAAGCTTGCCAAAGATTGAATTGATGTGTAGCTTGAAGTTGAACTTGGAGAATGTGGAATTGTTGATCTTTGTTGTGCACTTGGAGAAGTATTTGCTTAAATTCACAATATTGGCCTATTATTTGTTGAATGCATCACTTGAGGACTACTTTGTTGATATTGAATAGGTATACGAGTCACCATTGAAGAAGTACCTATTGCTGCCAATTCCTCTTTATCTTCTTGTGGTAAATGTGTTGCTACATTAATTGTCTTCTCCAAACGTCCATATCATGCTTCCTCTTCTATGAACTGTACATCTATACTAATTATGACCTTTTTGGTTATTAGACTATATAACTTATATGCCTTGGGATCGTCACTATAGCCAAAAATATGAATTCCGCCCCTTGCTATCTAATTTCTTTCTTAACTCATTGGGACATGTGCATATGCCACACATCCAAACACTCTCATATGAGTAACACTATGTTTTCTCCCACTCCATGCTTCTTCTAGAATCATGTTCTTTATGATTTTGGTTGGACATTTACTTATGATGTAAGTTGTGCATGCTATAGCTTCACCCAAATATTTATTTGGAAAATTCTTTGCTTTTAACATGCTCCTTGACATTTCCACAATTGTTTTATTTTTTATTTTAGCGATACCATTTTGTTGAGGTGTGTATGTTCTTGTAAATTATTTGTCAATTCCATGCTCCCTACAAAAATGTAACAAGTCATTCAAGATGTATTCACCACCTATATCAGTTCTCAAATCTTTAATATAGTTCCCACTTTATTTTTCAACAAGAGCATTGAATTGAGGAAAGTGCTCAAACACTTCATTTTTATATCTTACAAAATAAAACCATGTCTTTCTTGTATATTCATATATAAATGTAAATCAATAATAACTTCCACCAATTGAGAGCGTAAGCATTGGTCTGCAAAAATCTGAATGGACAATCTCCAACGGTGCCTTTGCCCTTATTGAATTTTCTATTGGAAACGATTATCTAAGGTGTTTTCCCAATATGCCTCCTTCAGATAAGTTGTCTAGTTTTTCTATGTTGGAAATATAGTAGCCATGGTCAGTATTTTCATCATGCGAAGAAATACAATTCGACCTCCTATTACTTTAAGTTAGTTGGGCCCCTAAGAGGCACCCATTCAACCCCCCTTCAAAGTTTATATAAAGAATACCTCTCCTCCAAATTTGGCACATCGATCATGTCTTTTTTATATATGATCCAACGATGTTGGGAGCAAAAGGAGGAGGTCAAAAATCTATAGTTGGATTTAGCACATGGATTGACACTTGATTTAGTTCTTAGTTACTGGTTTGGATATTATCTTGTTATGGTTGTTTTTGTTGAAATCTCTCTCTCTCTCTCATAAGGAAAGACATTTTCTTGGTTTTCTCCTTGTGAGTTTTTCCCTAGTCTCATGCCTAATTTATGTGTTTCTTATCTCATTGTCTCATGGTTATTTTAATGTTATTTCATGTTTATTGGTTGATTTTTTTCTTCTGTGTAAATGTTTAATGATATTGGGCATGTAATTAATGCTAACTGATCATTATAAGTAGTTATCATGATTAAGAAAAATTTATTCTAGCTTATGCCCTAGAAATCTCAAGATGGTATTAAAGAACAAGTTGAAGAGCAGTCAGAAGAAGACAAGCACTAGACTTCAAAAGGAGCTAAGCTCTGGGACAGTTTTAGGCATAATATCTAAAATAAAAAAAATTTGAGGATGAAGTAAATTCTGAAGAGGGCCAAGACCCTTGGTAAATTTTGGATGCGAGGCCAAGTTAAGGTTGAGTTTCCAAACGGATCAATGAGGCATTGATTCTTTATGGAAATAGGAAATTGTTTTGTGGCATAGTATGCTAATTTCCTAAGGCACTTTACCACTATTACATAGTTTCGAGATAAGAAAACATGTGAGTTTTGTGAGTCCAGTTCATATGTGGAATCTTGAACCCTACACATTTCGTTGAAGTATAACCTAAATGAGGTATGTAATTGGTCCAAAGATATGAATTGTGGTTTCACTGTACACAAGTTCTAAGACCTTTTAATTCTCAGGATTGAACTAAAATGAGATGTCTATGAACAAAGCGAGGCTTGAATTAACCTTGTAATAAAGGACAAGTCACATATTTTCTTATTTGAGGTTCTAAAGATGCAAAGGTTTGTGATTCATAAACTATAAATATGTGAAGTTTTAAGATATTTATGCAAAGTCTGACCTCCTCTATGGGAGATTTGAGCTTCAAGAGATCAAAGTTCTAAATTGATAAATTCCAAGTTCTATTTGAAATTGATCCAATTCTTTTGGTGTTTGTTACTAGGTTTTGTTGGAAATCTAGGGAGATCCTTCTTTTCCGCAAGAAGTGATTTGTCTGCCTAACAAATTGGAAAACATACTGGGGAATGAGAGTGATCCTTTGTGTCCTGATGTGACCCTTGACACCTTTAGACCCTTTTAAGAATTGAAATTTATCGTTTTAGGCCTTTTTTTTTTTCTCAAGTTTTTAGGTCTACCCAGTTTACCTTTAGAAACAAAGCACAAATTTGTGCAGTTTTATGCAGTGCAAAGTGCACATGCACATTGAATTGAACTAGTCACCTGCACAACCATATAAATTTTTTGAAAACGCTAAGGTTTCTCTGATTTAAGTCCGAATGTTTTATTTTTATGATTTCTTAAGCTTATTTACAGTCTTACAGAGTCTCTATCAATTTTATTGGGTGTTTTGAATTTTATTTTTGAAAAATTCTTAATTTGATTTCCATTGGTCATTATTTAGAAGTTTGTCTCAATTTCTTAACATTTTTTTCATGTTTTTTCTTTCATTTTTGAAAAAATAATTCCCCCTTAATTGCCGAGGGGGTTGAATTGTGTATGAGTGTTAATCGCCTTTGAGTGTCATTACTTTTCTTATTTGGAATTTTTAGCCAATTTCATTTACTTACACTTGATTGGTTCTTTAGTTACATTGGTGAAGGAAAATAGTCTTGTTTTTCTTTCACTGATTTGGAATGATCTTGTGCTTGTTTTGAATAATTCTCTAGCATAGATTATATTTGCATAGTCATAATTTCTGTTTGGTAAACATGAACGGAAATTGAGCATAAATTACATTTGCATAATTTTCAAGGAAATTGTGCATAGATTACATTGCATGGTTTGGAACTTAGGGCTTTGAATTGCATTATAAAATTAGAAGTGGTTCATTCTGGAATTAATATTTTAAATAAGAACCTCTCTCCTTACTTTATCCAAAAATCATCGAAATGAAAATGTCACAATATCATGTTTGATTGCATTAAATTTGTGAGTCAGGTCATAACACATGAGTTTCACATGCATTTAACCATTGAGTAAGTAACAACTTAAAAGAAAACACGTTAATAAAATCAATTAGATTTTGTTTTATTTTAGGGCTCTTTCCACCTACATTAGATTAGATTGTAGGGCTTTGGAATAGGGAAATGAGTTAACTTTCCAAAGCTGCAAACAAACACTAGAATATTGTGATAGGGAGTAAATCCATTTATTACAGTTTGGATCTAGGAAGCTCCTCTAACAGGGGAGTTAAGCACGGATCATATCGGATCCAGTGGAGTGATCGACCCCACTTCATTGGTTACAGTAGAGTGATTTACACATATTACAAACAATATTGAAACATGCTTAGGAGTCACTTGAAGGTAAACCTCAGATTAACTATGTTGAGAAACTTTCAAGGGGATTGAGATTTGTTACTATTCCCTTGCGTGTACGTTTGATCTACAAATGTCCCCGCAGGTTAAATTTTCATAAGTGCTAACATTAGAGACCATAATCTTAGGGCTATTACCTAAGGTGACAGCCGAGGCGAAGTCTCAGCTGTAACTGGAACAAACATTGGCTAGACGCACTTGAACCTTTCTGGAGGGTATTCTTCTCTCGAGATGGCATAAGTGAAGTTACTTGGACCAGATTGTGTTCATTAAGAAGGGTGTAAGTGTAACTAGTTCTACTCGTTCTATCTTTATTCATTTTTCACATTGATCTCTATAACGTTGGATTTCTTCACCAATTAGTGATTTTGCTATGAAAAGTTTGTTCGCATGGTTTTACTCCTTAGATTTACTAGCGTGCGTTATTTGCTTGTTTTTATTTTTTACAGACCTTAGGTGTGGATTATGAATATTATTTAAATTCTTAATAAAAATTACGAGTTGAATCTAATGGCAACATTTCTGGAAGTTACTGATCAAGGAATCCTTGTTAATGAGAATCCTAGTCCTTCCTTTTCCTAACCTTGGAAATGTCTATCCTCCTTATATGGCTAAGTCATCACTTCCTGGATTCACAGTAGGTTTACCAATGTGGTTGTTTTTAACTTCTTTAGTCCCAAAACTCCAATTGTACCACCTCAACCAAGTTCTCTCTCAACAACACTAACCGTTGGTTAACCCTTTACCTTCTTCACCCCAAATGTCTTCCTACCTTTCTTCTTCTATGCTAGGTAAAAGCCTTGATGCTAGTAACTAGGTAGCTAAGAAGAAGAAGAAAGGGATGAAGAAGGAAAAGAAGCAAGGTAAGAAAGACGTAAACCAACCAGCTTTGATTATGGAAAATTTTGAGGAATTTTTCAATATGCATCGCAAGACCAAATACCCTTGCAAGCTTTGTAACGGTGACCACCTTCTTATTAATTGTCCTAGTATTCATAAGGTGTTAGTAGTGTGGTCTAAACATTACTATCAACTTACTACTCTATCCATGGACCAATGATTATCAGGTTCCTGGAAAAAAGGGTAAAGTTAGGTTTCCTTGTAGGTTATGTAAAGTGACTCATCATAGTCACCTTTTCCCTCATATGGATGAAGCCTCAAAATTGTTGGGAAAACTTAATGTTTCACAACAACAACTTCCATCTGGTTACCATAAATTTCTCCCAACCTACTGTCAGTTGACGAAGTGATTCATATAATTCCAAGCACAGTCAAACCCACTCTTCCATTGGAGAGTGAAACACATATCACTTAGGTTGATGAACCATTCATTGATCAAGTGGTCGAATCAATTTCATCTTCACCTGGTCCCATTCTCTCTTTAGAGAGTGAAATTAATATCACTTAGGTTCTTCCTTTTACCTCAAACTATTCTACACGAGGGGGCATTTCAACCGTTTCCATGAAATCCCCTCCAAGTAATGAGGCTATTTCATTTGATTGGAGTAGACAGATAGAGCCTTGTATTCTTTCTTTCACCTCTTTCCAAATCATTGTGAAAGCGTATGATAAGAATGCACGTCACACACAAAGGTTGATGAAGGTGCTTCCATTAATATTTTATCCTCAACTGCTTGGCACTCAGCTTGTGCCTGTTACATAAAATCTGTTAGCTTTTAACAGAACCAATAGTGAACCTTTAGGGATCCTTCGAGGTTACCTATTACTCTAGAAGGAAAAAACGTCTGTATTGATCTTATGGTAGTCCAAGGCCCTTTGGATTTCAATTTTCTTCTTGGACGAGACTATGTCTATGCCATGAAATCTGTCGTGTCCACACTTTTTCGAGTGTTGTCTTTCCCTCCCAATGGAAACATTGTGACTATTAAGAAACTTTCGTTCATTGGTCGTGATTAGACTACCAACCATTTGACACCCCTGAATGTTCCTTATATGCAAGTGGCATCTTCTCCACCACAGGTTCATTATGTGGAAACCTATCCGATGTTTTCAGTTACCAATGTAAGCGAGCCTCTCATTGTTTTCTTGACTTCCTTTGATTTAGATCTGGCAGGTGACATGGCGAACCCTTCAATGGGGACATTTGAACCTGATTTTCTTATCCCTATTGATTCCCTTGACATGTGTTCCTTCCAAAGAACTATTCTTCCTTTTGATGAAGACCTCTTAGAAGCCATGATTGAGGTGTGTCCCTTGGCATGTGTTTCTTCCAAATGGAAGTCGTGATCAGGTCTCTATGAGGATGGTTCTTTTACTATGTCAACCTCATTAAAAAATGAAACAAGTCATTATGAGGATGGTTCTTTACTTTGTCAACCTCGTTAAAAAATGAAATAGGTCCCTATGAGGATGGTTCTTTTACTGTGTCAACCTGATTAAAAAATGAAATAGGTCCCCATGAGCATAGTTCTTTTCTTGTGTCAAGCTCTTTAAAAAAAATGAATTAAGGTCTGAGCATAGTTATTTTTGTTTCAAGATCACATAAAAATGATTGTAACATGAGCATAGTCCTTTTCCTGTGTCAAACTCGACGTTAAAAAATGAAACAAATCACCCTTTAATTGAGTCGAGTCTTTCATCTAATCTCGCAAATGAACCTTCATTCTACTCACCTGTTAATAACTAGTTGTCTACTTAGGAGAATGAAATGAAGCTGGGAGGGGATGTGCCTAAAATTTAGTCATTATGATGGGGGCATGCTATGCCTAGAATTCATTCATTATGCTAGGGGCATGCTATGCCTAGAATTTAGCCATTATGCTAGGGGCATGCAAACGACTTTCAAGCATAGTTTTTCTCTGTTTCAAGCTTATGTAAAAATCAAACCACTCTCAAGCATGGTTTTTCTCCGTTTCAAGCTTGTAAAAAAATGAAACCTATCTCAAGTCCATTTCGGTTATTAATTTCAAGACTCATTAAACTCATGAAAGTCTCGAGCTTCTTTTGCTATATTTTCATGCTCGTAAAACATACATGAAAATGTCAAGTTCTTTCCATCTTTTCATGCCCGTTAATTAAATTGAAACTCGGTGATATGAGTAAGCTTTTATCACTTTTTTCAAGCTCTTAAAATTATGAAAAAGCTTAACCCTAGAGCTACCTTTAAGCTCCTTTTAGACTCCCAAAACAAGAAAAGATTATCGAGTACACTTGTTTCTTTCGAACTCGTTAAAGAAAATGAAAAACGTGTGCTTGATATAAGTTTACCCCTTTTACGGATCATGTGGACTACTTATGAAAAATGTATAATTTGACTAATCATGGTCAAAAGAGTTCTATCTTGCATTATTTTACCCTTTTATGGGCTTGAGAGACTAAATTTACGAAAAAAGACATTTCAGAGTTAAATTACTTATGTTTTTCACCCGACTCCCTAAAAATGAAAAATGTCGAGCTTTAGTTTCTCTAAATTTCTTGCATGAAGAGACTCTTCCCAAACCTTGAGCAACAATCCATATGATACAAGAAAAGTTGCAATCTCTTGATCAACAATGAATCTGCATTAACATTTTTGTAAATCAACGACATATAAGCTCTATGGAATGGACCCTTCTGAATTTAGATTTGTGTGCATCAAATAGTTTGAAATTGCAAAGCTTTGCAAAGTGGGAAATATTGACAATAGATAAATGAGCATGGAATCCTCGTCAACTTATATTTTTGTACATTATATGTGCTACTTGGACACAATTGGGAAAATAAGGAGAAATAGAGGACATGGCTAGATCCAACAAAAACACAACATTACTTTGATTAGTTGATGTGAAGAATCAAGATGATCTTTACAAAAACCCATTTTATATATGATAAGGATAAGATAGAGGCTAAAAATTTAAGTTTTCACTTTTTTTTGGAATATATATATATATATATATAAACTAAACTTTATTTTTTTACTGGAATATAGTGATACAATGGATTTATCGTTTTAAAAAATTCTTAAACTTCACTTATATAATTGTATTTATCATAAAAACATTTATAGTTTGCAAAAAACGGAATGGACAATTTCCAACGGTGCCTTTGCCCTTATTGAATTTCCTATTGGAAATGATTATCTATGGTGTTTTCCCAATGTGCCTACTTCAGATAAGTTGTCTAGTTTTTCTATGTTGGAAATATAGTAGCCATGGTCGGTATTTTCATCATGCAAAGAAATACAAAATTTGAATTTAAATTTTGCCTCCAAATATTTCAATTCGACCTCCTATTACTTTAAGTTAGTTGGGCCCCTAAGAGGCACCCATTCAACCCCCCTTCAAAGTTTATATAAAGAATACCTCTCCTCCAAATTTGGCACATCGATCATGTCTTTTTTATATATGATCCAACGATGTTGGGAGCAAAAGGAGGAGGTCAAAAAACTATAGTTGGATTTAGCACATTGCTTGGCACTTGATCTAGTTCTTGGTTACTGGTTTGGATATTATCTCGTTATGGTTGTTTTTGTTGAAATCTCTCTCTCTCTCTCATAAAGAAAGACATTTTCTTGGTTTTATCCTTGTGAGTTTTTCCCTAGTCTCAGGCCTAATTTATGTGTTTCTTGTCTCATTGTCTCGTGGTTATTTTAATGTTATTTCATGTTTATCGGTCGATTTTTTTCTTATGTGTAAATTTTTAATGATATTGGGCATGTAATTGATGGTAACTGATCATTATAAGTAGTTATCATGATTAAGAAAAAATTATTCTAGCTTATGCCCTAGAAATCTCAACATGGTATTAAACAACAAGTTGAAGAGCAGTCAGAAGAAGACAAGCATTAGACTTCAAAAGGAGCTAAGCTCTGGGAAAGTTTTAGACATAATATCTAAAATACAATTTTTTCAAGGATGAAGTAAATTCTGAAGAGGGCCAAGACCCTTGGTAAATTTTGGATGCAAGGCCAAGTTAAGGCTAAGTTTCCAAATGGATCAACGAGGCATTGATTCTTTATGGAAATAGGAAATTGTTTTGTGGCATAGTATGCTAATTTCCTAAGGCGCTTTACCACTATTACATAGTTTCAAGATAAGAAAACATGTGAGTTTTGTGAGTCCAGTTCATATGTGGAATCTTGAACCCTACACACTTCATTGAAGTATAACCTAAATGAGGTATGTAATTGGTCCAAAGATATGAATTGTGGTTTCACTGTACACAAGTTCTAAGACCTTTTAATTCTCTAAAGGATTGAACTAAAATGAGATGTCTATGAACATTGTGAGGCTTGAATTAACCTTGTAATAAAGGACAAGTCACATATTTTCTTATTTGAGGTTCTAAAGATGCAAAGGTTTGTGATTCATAAACTATAAATATGTGAAGTTTTAAGATATTTATGCAAAGTCTGACCTCCCTCTATGGGAGATTTGAGCTTTAAGAGATCAAAGTTCTAAATTGAAAAATTCCAAGTTCTATTTGAAATTGATCCAATTCTATTTTTTATTTATATTTTCCTCTGTTGTCCATATCCTAAGACATGGTATAAGTTAAGTCCGAGCTCTAAGATTTGTAGTTTTCCCGAATTACATCTCTTATGCAAAATTGATCCTAAGGATGTGGTATATGATGTGTGTGTGTGTGTGTGACGTCTAAATTATTGACAAGATGGAGGAAGGTTCGAAGGTTGTAGATTCGTAATATACAAACTTGTATCCCTTTGTGAAGAGTAGTTCCAAGTCTCCCTCTATGATACATCTTTCATAAATCAAAAGAGTGACTAAGTTGTGGGACACTATTCAAATGAGCTAGTCACATTGTTGACCAAGCAACTATGATATGATCCAAGGCTTATTCTATGGCTATATTGAGCTTCGTGACATGATTTGAATCAGATCCATTGTAGTGTCAAGCGTGATTCAAATCCAAATTCTAATGAAAAATATCTATGTTAGTATTGTCAACTCAAATGATGAAGGTTGACCAATTTTATTAATGAAATTTGTTTAAGGCTAAGATCTGAGATTGTCGCATGGGTTGAATTATATGAATATCTCTATGTTGAATCCAAGTTCCTATAACTGTCATTCAATCTCATTATGCCATAATATGATTGTATTTATATCGAATCATCCAAAGCGACTGTGAAGGGAATCTACGTTGTATGATAACATCCAATTTTGAGGTCATCTCTGCGGAGTTCAATTCTCCATTCGATGTTAAGGTTTATACATAAAAGAAAAGAAAAATACTACTTTACAAATAAGGTTGACATGATTAATCTAAAAGAAAGAATCTGAATATTATATATTTCATATCCAAATCCATGCCATTATATATGATAAAAATCCATGCTTCTTCGCAAGTGTTTAGGAATATGATCTCTCAAATTCTCATTGATAATCTCCCTTCGAGTTCTCTCCTAACCTATGGAACAATTAAATAATTATTGGTAGCTATGTAAAAGTTGATCAATTTGCAAGTTCAAGGAATAGAGTCAGAACTCTAGAAATAAGAAAAAGGTCTACTGAATCGTATCTCTTCAAGTCCAATATCTCTAAAGTGTTGGCATAAATAGTTGAATAAGTCTTAACCTGAATGATCAAATTTATTGTAAAAGGCCATGTATTTGATACATTGTGATCTAAAGCATGGACATTGGAAATAAATACATGAATGTTAAGCTTACTCCACTTGCTAAGAAAGCTTCTCTTCTAAGCCTAAAGTCTGATCAAATTATTTTGAAGTGTTACACTAAATTTTGTTACCATGACTGTCGATTCGGATCTCCCTCCATCCAATGAGGTCTCAAGTGAATCCCCTATGAAGCTTGAAGTAAAGCAATACTAGGGAAAAAGGGAATTTTGGGTTGCAAGAATTAAAAACCATTTTTTAGTATCTGCGCAATTTCGTAGCCTACGCATGTGCAGTTTTTACCATTGTGGTCTTCGTAATTCTGCGCACTCTCTTCCACTATAAACTGTGCAATCATATTCACGCAAGTAAAAATAAAAAATAAAATTGTAGAAGCTTTGATGGAGGAATCGTATCCAAATTAGAAACCTTGAACTACTACATACCTGCTCCTCATCCATTGGTTCATGCAACTAATCTCTTCCTCTTAAGCATCATATCCCTTGAGAAGAGGAACTAGAATCCTCCTCCTCTTGCCTATAAATTGAGCACAAGACTAGAGGAAGAGAGAGACTTCGATTTGTAAACTTGTGTTATTGATTTTGGGTTTGAAGAGATTATCATCAAAGGAAGGAATGGAGGCCATTGGAAGAGGCTTGTGACATCAAGTCTACCAAGTTGTAAGCTGGGTCTCCTTTGAATTTAATACAAAGTAGTTGTTATTTTCTAATTGCATCTATTTTGATGTTATTTGCGATATTCCTTGATCACTCACATAGTTTATAACTGATTATTGATTTAACTATATGTTGTATGTTAATTTAGGGATTTCATTTAGCTTATATTTTATATGTGAGATGCTTTGATCTCTTTGAATGTTTTTTTCTATGCATATTTCTTTTGGAGCATCATGGAAAAGTTGTGGAAAGCATTGGGAAAGCCTCTAAGGAATTGAGAAAAAGTTGGTTGTGAAAAGCACTAAAATCACTTCTACAAGAACATCGCTAATAGATAAGTTATTTTTCACGTACTACATGTTTCATGTTTCAGTTATAGGCTAAGAAAAGATATCAATTCTTTTGGTGTTTGTTACTAGGTTTTGTTGGAAATCTAGGGAGATCCTTCTTTTCCGCAAGAAGTGATTTGTCTGCCTAACAAATTGGAAACCATACTGGGGAATGAGAGTGATCCTTTGTGTCCTGATGTGACCCTTGACACCTTTAGACCCTTTTAAGAATTGAAATTTATGGTTTGAGGCCTTTTTTTTTCTCAAGTTTTTAGGTCTACCCAGTTTACCTTTAGAAACAAAGCACAAATTTGTGCAGTTTTATGCAGTGCAAAGTGCACATGCACACTGAATTGAACTAGTCACCTGCACAACCATATAATTTTTTTGAAAAAGCTAAGGTTTCTCTGATTTAAGTTCGAATGTTTTATTTTTATTATTTCTTAAGCTTATTTACAGTCTTACAGAGTCTCTATCAATTTTATTGGGTGTTTTGATTTTGATTTTTGAAAAATTCTTAATTTGATTTCCATTGGTCATTATTTAGAAGTTTGTCTCAATTTCTTAACAATTTTTTCATGTTTTTACTTTCATTTTTGAAAAAATAATTCCCCCTTAATTGTCGAGGGGGTTGAATTGTGTATGAGTGTTAATCGCCTTTGAGTGTCATTACTTTTTTTATTTGGAATTTTTACCCAATTTCATTTACTTACACTTGATTGGTTCTTTAGTTACATTGGTGAAGGAAAATAGTCTTGTTTTTCTTTCACTGATTTGGAATGATCTTGTGCTTGTTTTGAATAATTCTCTAGCATAGATTATATTTGCATAGTCATAATTTTTGTTTTGTAAACATGAACGGAAATTGAGCATAAATTACATTTGCATAATTTTCAAGGAAATTGCGCATAGATTACATTGCATGGTTTGGAACTTAGGGCTTTGAATTTCATTATAAAATTAGAAGTGGTTCATTCTGGAATTAATATTTTAAAGAAGAACCTCTCTCCTTACTTTATCCAAAAATCATCGAAATGAAAATGTCACAATATCATGTTTGATTGCATTAAATTTGTGAGTCAGGTCATAACACATGAGTTTCACATGCATTTAACCATTGAGTAAGTAACAACTTAAAAGAAAACACGTTAATAAAATCAATTAGATTTTGTTTTATTTTAGGGCTCTTTCCACCTACATTAGATTAGATTGTAGGGCTTTGGAATAGGGAAATGAGTTAACTTTCCAAAGCTGCAAACAAACACTAGAATATTGTGATAGGGAGTAAATCCATTTATTACAGTTTGGATCTAGGAAGCTCCTCTAACAGGGGAGTTAAGCATGGATCATATCGGATCCAGTGGAGTGATCGACCCCACTTCATTGGTTACAGTAGAGTGATTTACACATATTACAAACAATATTGAAACATGCTTAGGAGTCACTTGAAGGTAAACCTCAGATTAACTATGTTGAGAAACTTTCAAGGGGATTGAGATTTGTTACTATTCCCTTGCGTGTACGTCTGATCTACAAATGTCCCCGTAGGTTAAATTTTCATAAGTGCTAACATTAGAGACCATAATCTTAGGGCTATTACCTAAGGTGACAGCCGAGGCGAAGTCTCAGCTGTAACTGGAACAAACATTGGCTAGACGCACTTGAACCTTTTTGGAGGGTATTCTTCTCTCGAGATGGCATAAGTGAAGTTACTTGGACCAGATTGTGTTCATTAAGAAGGGTGTAAGTGTAACTAGTTCTACTCGTTCTATCTTTATTCATTTTTCACATTGATCTCTATAACGTTGGATTTCTTCACCAATTAGTGATTTTTCTATGAAAAGTTTGTTCACATGGTTTTACTCCTTAGATTTACTAGCGTGCGTTATTTGCTTGTTTTTATTTTTTACAGACCTTAGGTGTGGATTATGAATATTATTTAAATTCTTAATAAAAATTACGAGTTGAATCTAATGGCAACATTTCTGGAAGTTACTGATCAAGGAATCCTTGTTAATGAGAATCCTAGTCCTTCCTTTTCCTAACCTTGGAAATGTCTATCCTCCTTATATGGCTAAGTCATCACTTCCTGGATTCACGATAGGTTTACCAATGTGGTTGTTTTTAACTTCTTTAGTCCCAAAACTCCAATTGTACCACCTCAACCAAGTTCTCTCTCAACAACACTAACTGTTGGTTAACCCTTTACCTTCTTCACCCCAAATGTCTTCCTACCTTTCTTCTTCTATGCTAGGTAAAAGCCTTGATGCTAGTAACTAGGTAGCTAAGAAGAAGAAGAAAGGGGTGAAGAAGGAAAAGAAGCAAGGTAAGAAAGACGTAAACCAACCAGCTTTGATTATGGAAAAATTTGAGGAATTTTTCAATATGCATCGCAAGACCAAATACCCTTGCAAGCTTTGTAACGGTGACCACCTTCTTATTAATTGTCCTAGTATTCATAAGGTGTTAGTAGTGTGGTATAAACATTATTATCAACTTACTACTCTATCCATGGACCAATGATTATCAGGTTCCTGGAAAAAAGGGTAAAGTTAGGTTTCCTTGTAGGTTATGTAAAGTGACTCATCATAGTCACCTTTTCCCTCATATGGATGAAGCCTCAAAATTGTTGGGAAAACTTAATGTTTCACAACAACAACTTCCATCTGGTTAACATAAATTTCTCCCAACCTACTGTCAGTTGACGAAGTGATTCATATAATTCCAAGCACAGTCAAACCCACTCTTCCATTGGAGAGTGAAACACATATCACTTAGGTTGATGAACCATTCATTGATTAAGTGGTCGAATCAATTTCATCTTTGCCTGGTCCCATTCTCTCTTTAGAGAGTGAAATTAATATCACTTAGGTTCTTCCTTTTACCTCAAACTATTCTGCACGAGGGGGCATTTCAACCGTTTCCATGAAATCCCCTCCAAGTAATGAGGCTATTTCATTTGATTGGAGTAGACTGATAGAGCCTTGTATTCTTTCTTTCACCTCTTTCCAAATCATTGTGAAAGCGTATGATAAGAATGCACGTCACACACAAAGGTTGATGAAGGTGCTTGCGTTAATATTTTATCCTCAACTGCTTGCCACTCAGCTTGTGCCTATTACATAAAATCTGTTAACTTTTAACAGAACCAATAGTGAACCTTTAGGGATCCTTCGAGGTTACCTATTACTCTAGAAGGAAAAAACGTCTGTATTGATCTTATGGTAGTCCAAGGCCCTTTGGATTTCAATTTTCTTCTTGGACGAGACTATGTCTATGCCATGAAATCTGTCGTGTCCACACTTTTTCAAGTGTTGTCTTTCCCTCCCAATGGAAACATTGTGACTATTAAGAAACTTTCGTTCATTGGTCGTGATTAGATTACCAACCATTTGACACCCCTGAATGTTCCTTATATGCAAGTGGCATCTTCTCCACCACAGGTTCATTATGTGGAAACCTATCCGATGTTTTCAGTTACCAATGTAAGCGAGCCTCTCATTGTTTTCTTGACTTCCTTTCATTTAGATCTGGTAGGTGACATGGCGAACCCTTCAATGGGGACATTTGAACCTGATTTTCTTATCCCTATTGATTCCCTTGACATGTGTTCCTTCTAAAGAACTATTCTTCCTTTTGATGAAGGCCTCTTAGAAGCCATGATCGAGGTGTGTCCCTTGGCATGTGTTTCTTCCAAATGGAAGCCGTGATCAGGTCTCTATGAGGATGGTTCTTTTACTATGTCAACATCATTAAAAATTGAAACAAGTCATTATGAGGATGGTTCTTTACTGTGTCAACCTCGTTAAAAAATGAAATAGGTCCCTATGAGGATGGTTCTTTTACTGTGTCAACCTGATTAAAAAATGAAATAGGTCCCCATGAGCATAGTTCTTTTCTTGTGTCAAGCTCTTTAAGAAAAATGAATTAAGGTCTGAGCATAGTTATTTTTGTTTCAAGATCACATAAAAATGAATCCAACATGAGCATAGTCCTTTTCCTGTGTCAAACTCGACGTTAAAAAATGAAACAAATCACCCTTTAATTGAGTCGAGTCTTTCATCTAATCTCGCAAATGAACCTTCATTCTACTCACCTGTTAATAACTAGTTGTCTACTTAGGAGAATGAAATGAAGCTGGGAGGGGATGTGCCTAAAATTTAGTCATTATGATGGGGGCATGCTATGCCTATAATTCATTCATTATGCTAGGGGCATGCTATGCCTAGAATTTAGTCATTATGCTAGGGGCATGCAAACTACTTTCAAGCACAGTTCTTCTCTGTTTCAAGCTTATGTAAAAATCAAACCACTCTCAAGCATGGTTTTTCTCCGTTTCAAGCTTGTAAAAAAATGAAACCTATCTCAAGTCCATTTCGGTTATTAATTTCAAGACTCATTAAACTCATGAAAATCTCGAGCTTCTTTTGCTATATTTTCATGCTCGTAAAACATACATGAAAATGTCAAGTTCTTTCCATATTTTCCTGCCCGTTAATTAAATTGAAACTCGGTGATATGAGTAAGCTTTTATCACTTTTTTCAAGCTCTTAAAATTATGAAAAAGCTTAACCCTAGAGCTACCTTTAAGCTCCTTTTAGACTCCCAAAACAAGAAAAGATTGTCGAGTACACTTGTTTCTTTCGAACTCGTTAAAGAAAATGAAAAACGTGTGCTTGATATAAGTTTACCCCTTTTACGGATCATGTGGACTATTTATGAAAAATGTATAATTTGACTAATCACGGTCAAAAGAGTTCTCTCTTGCATTATTTTACCCTCTTATGGGCTTGAGAGACTAAATTTACGAAAAAAGACATTTCAGAGTTAAATTACTTATGTTTTTCACCCGACTCCCTAAAAATGAAAAATGTCGAGCTTTAGTTTCTCTCAATTTCTTGCATGAAGAGACTCTTCCCAAACCTTGAGCAACAATCCATATGATACAAGAAAAAGTTGCAATCTCTTGATCAACAATGAATCTGCATTAACATTTTTGTAAATCAACGACATATAAGCTCTATGGAATGGACCCTTCTGAATTTAGATTTGTGTGCATCAAATAGTTTGAAATTGCAAAGCTTTGCAAAGTGGGAAATATTGACAATAGATAAATGAGCATGGAATCCTCGTCAGCTTATATTTTTGTATATTATATGTGCTACTTGGACACAATTGGGCAAATAAGGAGAAATAGAGGACATGGCTAGATCCAACAAAAACACAACATTACTTTGATTAGTTGATGTGAAGAATCAAGATGATCTTTACAAAAACCCATTTTATATATGATAAGGATAAGATAGAGGCTAAAAATTTAAGTTTTCACTTTTTTTTGGAATATATATATATATAAACTAAACTTTATTTTTTTACTGGAATATAGTGATACAATGGATTTATCGTTTTAAAAAATTCTTAAACTTCACTTATATAATTGTATTTATCATAAAAACATTTATGATTTGAAAGTGCATATCAATCTAAAATAATTTTTTTATTAATGCTTTTAAATAAATAATTAAATATTATTAAAATTAAAAATATTTAATTAAATAAAATAATAATAACAAAGAGTTAAAAGGTAATTAAAGATAACCAAAACTTTAAACCAAAGATTGGCTTTTATTCTTATATTGGATACAAAGGTTTCAGAAATATTAAATATACCTTTGGTAAAATAGATATAATTGAAAAAATTAATTATGCACCAAACCACTTTAGTTAAAAGAAATTTAACTTATTAATAATTATAAATAATTAATTAAAATAGTAGGTATTAAATTCAATAATAATAACGAAGACTTGAAAGTTAATGACCATGACAAAGAAAAATCCATTCCCCAGAAAGTGAAACACTTACCAATGCTAATGAAAAATATTAACAAAATATAAACATAAATAAAATTTGATGATAACGATAATGCACCGTTAAAAACTGAAAATGATCTCTTATTAAAATAAATAAAAAATAATTAAAATAAGTGAAAAAGCTTAGGTGTCGAAGGTAATGAATATAAATCGAAAAACATACCCAGCCGACAAATTAATTTCAAGATTGACACAGGGAAGCCTATGACAAAAACAACCAGATTGTGCAAAGATAAAACGGTTGTGGAGTTTGCCATTCTGATTCCATGGTCTGTTATTACTGTTGGATTTGCTTCGCAATGGTGTGAGATCTAACGCCTGAAATTTCGTTATAAATGCACAATGGGCTCTTGCTTTATATAGAAATTGGAAGGAGACCAGTGATATCTTGGAAATATAGGGAAGGAACTGAGTAATATCGTGGAAATACAGAGGAAAGAAGATTCCAAGATTTTTAATGGGTGGGTCCAGGGTTGGAATTTGACGTCTTACAAGATGTATTTAGCGCTTCAAAACGAATTTGAGGGTGGGTCCAGCGCTGGAATTTGACGTCTTACAGGATGTATTTCGCGTTTCAAAACGAATTTGATGTGCGTTTCAAAACGTATTTGACGGTCACTGAAATTTTTCCCATTTTTCCCAGGTCAGATTTGACGTGTCTTGTAGAGGAGCAACCAGTGAAAATGACGTGCAGTGTAGAATTGAAGCTGTCAAAATATATAATAGGATACATCTTTTACAGCCGCAATTTAGTGAATTCTAAATAAGTTTGTCAGTTCATCTGCAATGATTAAAAGCTTTGCAATAAATTTTGTCAGGGAATCTGCAGTGATTACAAACTTTGCAATAAATAAATTTTTAGGTGTTTGGCTCTGAAACATAAAATTAAACAATAAGCAGTTTTTCTCAATATTACCTGCTAAAAGTAGTAGGCTACTTTTGGACAATGTCACATGACAAGGAGAACTAAAGCATTGAAGCCTAAAGAGAAAACAGTAAAGAATGTTACCTTCCAGCCAAAGAAAGTGTGTTTTCCTGAAAAATGTAAACAATGACCAACACATTCACTTGCAGTTTGGAGGAAGGAATTACAACGAAAATTTTGGCATCCATGGTATCCACATTAACTGTAAGAATGGAGAGGATTGCTGCCATGCTCGTACACCAAACTAAGGTATTCTCCGCGCTTTCACGCAAGAGGAACGCATCTCTCTGGTACGTAAATATTGATACCGATTTAGGGAGAAGCCTTACACCAATAGCTGAGGAGCGCTGACAAATTAATTATATTTTATTTGTTAAAGGGATTTTAAAGAAGTGCCCACGTTCTCAGATTCTGTGGAAAACCAAAGGAAAATTGAATGGTCAGCGAGTTCCAAGAAATTCGGTGGAAAACCAAAGGAAAATTGAATGGTGTAAGATTAGTTAAGTGCAGTAAGATTGTGAATGAAAGAGATGTCAGATATTTTGTTTATTGGAAAATGCTTATTTCACCATTGACAAGTAATGCTGCCGTCACGAAATCTGTACTCGAGGATTTTTTAATGTGGAACAATTCTAAACGTATAATTATTAGCTGTACCTGTTAAATAAATAAATATTAGTAATATCAACCATGTTTGTTTTCCATCTTCACGTGACTTTTGTTTAATTGAGTAAAGGATTATATATATATATATATATATATAATTTTAAATTTATATTTTTAAAAATTCAAGGTATATTACATTTTATTCCTATATTAAACTTTATCCATATATTATATTATTAGTTTTAAGAAAAATGATATATATTATGTAGTATTTGCGAAGATTATTTTGATCAATATATTTTTCGTCATATTATTTCATTATGTTTTATTTTTTGTATTTTTATGATGAACTAAAAAATGTTGTATCATTTTTTAATACATCATACAATGTTTTAGATTTTTGTATTTTTATAATGAAAATGAAAAGGTTGCATAAATTTTAATATTGTTTTTTATTTTTGTTTGGTTAATAGTTAAATTACATATTTTGTAGTCATTAAAATTATTTTGGTCCGTATATTTATAATAATCTGTAATAAATTAAAGTTTTGATTTAAAACAATTATTGGATCAACACAATAGTAAATTTTAATATTGTAGAGATTTTATTTTGTACGTTGCAATCATAAATTATAATTTATCACAGGAATCACATCATATGCTATGATTTTTGAAATACAAAAACCAACATGTCTATATATTAATATGTATTTGTATTTATATTTTCAAGAGGGAGTATTCTTAGGGGTTTATGCCAACCACGTAATAACATTCCATAAATTATTATATACCATCTATTGATATATGTATTTATAATAGAGACAGGGAGTATTACAATGGGCTTATACCAACCATTATTATATTCCATAAACTATTATACACTAACCACGTACTAGACCTTATTCAATGAATATGTGCATATTACATTAATTATCATTCCTAAGAACATCATTTTAATTTTTCTCTCTAGGTACCTTACATCACATCTACAAGTTGAATGCATTGGTGGTCAATTTTGATGGCATTATTTTGAACTACCAAGGCAGATGGGATAATCATGGGATTTGTAAATCAACCAACCTTATGCTGCTGGTAACAAAAGCAAACTACTAAATGTTGTTAAGATTGTGAGGCTCCCTTCTAGGTTCCTCTAACTAAAAACTAAATTTCTCTAATTTTAAATACAATAAAATGGGAAATAACTTATTTCTATCTAAACATTTATTTGATGATAGTATACCACTAAAATTTATTTACCATAATTTAAATAAGTAAGACTTTCATTGCAACCATTTACATAAGTAGTCAATAAATAAAGGAATACATGTTCCAATAGCTTAGTGGAGATGCTCCTGAGCTCCTAAGTCTGTTGGGATGCTCCTCTTGACTACCCGACTGGATTTACCTCCCAGCCAACTAGGAAGTATTTCTTAACCCAGGGAACCTCCATAGGGTCCCTAGCCCTTCGAGCCCAAGTCCAACCAAATGAAGTGTGTCCAAATTAAACAAACACTCTCCTTCTCCCCCTTCTCTTTTCTCCACCTTCCTCCCAAAACAAAATCCCTCAATACCACAACCAAAACCAAGACCAAGGATCCCCCCCTTCTCTCATCATCCTTCCCCTTTTATGCCTCCTTCTCCCCCCCACCTCAACCACCTATCATTAATGTCCTAACTACCCCCTCATCCTTTCATTTGACTTTTCTTGCCATATCTTCTCCCAAGTAAATTTGAGAGGATATTTTGGAGATAAGATATGGATATTTAATTTGGTAATTAATTGGGGATGACCATATCTTCTCCCAAGTAAATTTGAGAGGACATTTTGGGGATGAGATATGAATATATAATTTGGTAATTAATTAGAGAAGATCATATCTTCTCCCAAATAAATTTGAGAGGACATTTTGGGGATGAGATATGAACATATAATTTGGTAATTAATTGGAAATGACCATATCTTCTCCCAAGTAAATTTCAGAGGACATTTTGGGGATGAGATATGAATATATAATTTGGTAATTAATTGGAGAGGACCATATCTTCTCTCAAGTAAATTTGAGAGGACATTTTGGGGATAGGGATATTTGAATTAGAATATATGGAAGGAGACCATATCTTATCAAAATTTAAATTTGTGGAGACAAGTTGGGAACTGAATAATAAAAAAATTTATAACAGTGATAAATTTACAGTTTCACCAATATAGGTATGTACCAATATTTCTTGATAATTATAAGTCAATATTTTCAGGTAATTTAAATACTAGTAAAATTTGCATGATAAGATTAAGTAGGGCATTACATACACTCCTCTTTCAGAATACTTCGTCCTGAAGTTAGAGTGAAAAAGATACAAGGAGTTTGAAGCAGTTTGACAACAAGGCATAACAAAATAGAGAGAGAGTTATAGTAGTAAAATTTGATAAGTCAGACAATAACATCACATCCCCTCAAGAGTCTCCAACTAATCTATATCCTCCTATCCTTCCTGGCCTACTTCCGTTCCCACCCTATCCATCCTCTGCTGCTATATATTGTGGCATCGGCTATATCAATATAACCACTTATAAAACCAATATGGCAGACTATATCGACCTAACTTCCCCAGCAGGCAACTGGCAATCATCATCACACGTCTAGGGAAGCGTGTCCACCACTGCCCTCCCACGATTCTAGGTTTGGAGGTTACACGGTGGGAAATACCTCCACCCCTCCTTACAACTAGGGTCAACACCCTAATATGGACCACACTACAACGTTGGTTCGATGTTTGTCATCAAATAATCTAGTCAGGTAGTCTTGTCACCCGCCATTTACATTTTACCCAAGTCATAAGAGTGCATATCTAGTAGATACAAAATGTAATAGAACAATGTACATTATACCTTTCCTCATGATATGTCTCGACCTTCCCCAATGGAAGAGTAGATCTTGGCTATCATATAGTTCTTTCCAATCTAAGGGTTAGCTCTCATTCATGCATTTAGATAACAACAAGATATATATAGATAAGTGATCTTAAACATCATGTTATTAATTCTAGTATCCATGTGTCAATTTTGCAGTTCATACTAGAAATAAATCATAATTTCACTAAGTCATTCATTAAATAAATCATATCCACTTAAGCCATACATGAAACAACAATAATTCTGATAAGTCATGCATTAGATAATTCATCACCAAGTAAGTCATACATTAGGTCATACATCAAACATTTCCATCATCAATACCTAATCCATCTAATGATTTATATAAGTAGTTTCACATGTCCAACTAAATGCATCAATATTACATAGCGTTCATAAATAAATGACTTGGAACTGTAAAATAGAGCCTCAGAATAGGTAGCTATCTAAGTCAAAATGGGCATCACAGATACTCGAAAAGTGAGGGGTTGTCATGATGTATAGTCTTTGCATCTTCCCAGACAGCAGATCTTGGGCTATACTTGTCCCACTGGAGCTTAACCTAGTACACGATGCGACATCTGAGCTGTCGAACCCTACGGTCCAATATGTGTAATGCTTCGACCACTACGATTCCCATGTCCGAGACCTACACTTCCCTCCAATCCAGTTTGTGAGATTCATCAGAGACATAATGTCGTAAAATAGATACATGAAAAACATCATGAGTTTATGCAAATGGGGTGGCAGTACAAGACGATAGGCAACTGGTCCAATCTTTTCCTTGATCCTAAAAGGTCCTACGAACCGAGGTGAAAACTTTGTCCCTTTCCCAAACCGAATGGTGCTTTTGTTGGGTCGAATATGAATAAAAACTTGGTCCCCTACTTCATAACTGCGATCAATCCTATGTGAATCAACATAACTCTTCTATCTATCTTGTGCTTCCTTTAACCTTTGTCGAATCTGTTTTACCTATTCCTCCATTTCTTGAACTAATTCTGGCCCAACTATTACTCGGTCCTCCAACTTTTCCCAAATCAGCGATGTCCTACATGGCCTTCCATATAGGGCTTGATAAGGAGGCATCCCGATTGAACTGTGGTAACTGTTATTATAGGCAAACTCTACCAATGGTAAGTACCTTTCCCACCGAGTCTGATTATCCATGACGTACATTCGAAGCATGTCTTCCATAACCTGATTTACCCTTTCAGTATGCCCATCTGTTTCTAGATGATATGCAATGCTCAGGTTCAACTAAGTCCCTATTGTTGACTACAAACTTTTCCAAAACCTAGATGTAAATCGAGAGTCTCTATCAGAAATGATCTTTGTGGGTAACTCATGTAGTTGAATAACTTCACTTATAAAGACTCGTGCCACATCAGTAATATCGTAAGTGTCTCTTACTGGAATGAAATGGATACTTTTGGTCAATTTATCAACTATAACCAGTATAGCATTGTGCCTCTGTGACATGAGTGGAAAACCCACAACAAAATCCATAGAAATTACCTCCCATTTAGACATAGGGATGTCATGTGGCTGTAGGATTCCTGCTAGATGGAGATGATCATCCTTCACTCGTTGACATTTAAGACATTTTGCGGCAAACTAGACTATGTCGTCCTTCATGCCTACCCAAAAGAAGAGTTTCTTCGTGTCCGCATACATCTTCTTCACTCCAGGATGTGCACAATAGATTTATCTATGTGACTCTTCAAGGATGGTCCTTCTTATACCCCCTTCCTTAGGTATGTACATTATCCCTTGAAATCTCAATAGTCCATCTGGTTCAAGGACATATCCCTTAAACTTTGGTTCTATTTGCCTCCCACTTTGGAGTGCTGATATAACCTTTAGATACCAACTATCTTCAAATAGTTTCTCCAACACACGTTCCCTCAAATTTACCTTTAAAGCTACTAGGGAGAAGGTTCGTGGTCTCTTGCTTAGTGCATTGGCCACCACATTCTCCTTTCCCTTGATGTATGAGATCTCAAAATCATACTCACTCATGAATTCGCTCCACCACCTTTGTCTAGCATTCAAATCCTTTTGAGTGAAGAGATACTTCAGGCTTTGATGATTTGTTCTTAACTCAAATCTCCTCTCAACGAGGTAGTGTCTCCACAGTTTCAAAGCTAACATCACTGTTGCTAACTCTAAGTCATGGGTAGCATACAACTCTTCATGTTTCTTCAATTTTCTAGATGCGTAAGCTATTACTCTGCCTTTTTGCATCAATACTACCTCCAATCCTTACTTCAAACCATCGGTGCAGACGGTGAAGTCTTTCTCCATGTTCGGGACTCGAAGGATCGATGCACTAGTCAGTAACCTCTTTAGTTCTGTGAATGTGGTCTCACATTCATTTTCCCATTCATACCTGACCCCCTTTCACTGTAATGTGGTGATGGGTTTTGAAATCCTTGAAAACCCTTCCACAAACCTACGATAATACCCTGCTAGCCCCATAAAACTATGCACCTCATGAGCATTTTTTGGTACTGGCCAATCCATTATGGCCTTTACCTTTTTTGAGTCAATTGAAATCCCTTCTCCTGAAATGATGTGCCCAAGGTAATGAACTTTCTTCTGAAAGAAGGAACATTATGACAATTTTCCATACAACTGATTTTCCCTTAAGCAAGTCAATACAACCCTTAGGTACTTTTCATGCTCCTTTTCATTCTTGGAATATACAAGAATGTCGTTCAGAAAGACTTGCACTAATTGGTCCAAATACTTCCTGAAAACACCATTCATTAGGCTCATGAATACTGCTGGTGCACTGGTCAAACCAAATGGAACAACTATGAAATCGTAGTGCCCAAACCGATTTCGTAATGCAGTTTCTGAGATGTCACCTTCCTTAATGCTCAATTGGTGATATCGATATCGTAGATCGATCTTTGAGAAAACTGCTGCTCCTTTCATTTGATCAAATACATCATCTATTCTAGGTATCGGTTACCTATTCTTTACTGTGGCTCTATTCAAGTCCCTATAATCTATGATTAGCCTTAAGGAACCATCCTTCTTATTGACAAAAATCATTGGTGCACCCCAATGTGAAATACTAGGTCTAATAAATCCCAAGTCTAAGAGCTCTTTTAACTGCATATGCAACTCACAAAGTTCTGGAGTTGTCATCCTATAGAGTGTCTTATGATCCAGATTTAAATATGAACGCAATAAATTACATAGATAACCATAAATACATATTTGCAGTGGAAATAATACTTCATTTCATTACTGTAAAATGCTGGAATATGTTTACAAATAGAAATGGAAATAAACCAGCTAGGGCGATGGTAGCTTATCTCTGAGAAGAGATGTGGCGGCTACATGCCTCTGAACTATGTTACAATGAGGCTCAAAGGCCTATTTATTGTTGAGAAACAATGGAAAAACCTAAACATCCAAAAACCTAACCCTAGAAGATGAAACGCCAAACTGTGGACCCCGTTTTGGGTAAATTGGTATATCAACTTCCCGGGGTCGTAACTTTGGCACCCGATCTTTGTTTGACGTGTACAATAGCTTGTTAGAAATATCTATCCGAGAACTATAACTTTGGGAAGAGAAAAATCAGTCCATGGACCCATGTTGCTCCCAGATTTCCCAAAAAATGTTCTTTAGGGCCTCAAAATGGCTCTGAAAGTTTAAGACCCTAAAAACTACTAAAAATAGTAAATTGTGCTGCAATTAAGGAAATTGAAAAGTTGAAAGAGACAGTTGTGGGGGTCCCAGTGGGATAGGTGGGTGGCCACCAACTTCCACCTGGATCATTCCTCCTCCCTTAGGATGTAATGGTCCCCATTGCGTTGAGTTCTTCCATTTGCTGAACTTAGTCCCTGGTGAGCTGTTCTACAATCTCTAATGTGTCCAGTAATGGTGGGAAGCATGGTCGAGGGCGTTCCACATTGAACACTCAATGTAGGTGAAGGAATGAGGGAATGTTGTGCTCCAAAGAATTGTTTCCCACAACCTTGGTAATGGTGTAAGGACCATGTCGGAGTGGTCTACACTTCTGATGGGTTCTGGTAAGGTGTTCTTTTTGTCGATGCAACCAGACTTTGTTGCCCACCTGAAATTTGTGTGGTACCCCTGTTGTCGAGCGGAATGAGTCGATCTTGCGGACAAGATGGACCTTCCTAGAATCTAAAGAAGACCTAACGACAAGCAGACCAACCAGACACTATCTTTCTCTAAATATGCTTTAATTAACAATAGCAAACAAAGGTTTTTAGGGCCTACCTTTGGTCCAACGCAAGCTTGTGGATGCCCTCGCTCCTTTGATCCAAATGAGATCCTTTCCGCGAATTTGCAAACACAAACAAGGCAAACACATTAAATAGCACCTGAAAAACCAATTGCATAAAACATATTTAACATGAAAGTCAAGGAGTCCATGAAACAAATAACATAAGATACTTGTTGAGAAAAATGAGTTTGATTGTATTAATTCAAAAGAAGAAGAACCTTACAACCTTTGCCTTGACGCTGTACAAGCTCCTCCCAGGGTCCAATAAGATGTCTCCTCTACTTTGACAAGTTTCACTCACTCTCCAATGGAACCAAGAGGTATGTGATCTCTCCTCTCAAGCTCAACCAAAGAGTCTCAATTTCACCAGCATTTACCCTCAAAATGTTCAGCTTCTAACCTCTCTAGTCCTCACCCCAATGCCTGTATTTATAGTGCAATGGAGGGAAGTTACTAGGTCCTCCTTCAAAGGGATAAAGCCCTCCTTCAAAGGGATAGCTCCTTTAGTCAAGGGATTAACTCCTTCTCTTTTGGGATGCATGAACCACCTCAGAGCGAACAATCCACGTCAAAATTCCTTCTAGAAAACTCTAGAATTAACCCAAAGTGAGTTTTTTAAGATAAAAATTGCGTCTTTTGACTTTCACAGGGATCCGCACCTGCACCGTTAGGAACAGAGCGGGTAGGTAAGCAGCTTTTGTACACAAAAGGTGCGGGACCGCAGGTGACCATGGGAGAAAGTGCGGAACCATAGTTAAATTGATTTTTGATGTCTTTCTCCCACTTCCAAAGCTTGATTTGAAGAGCTGAGGTCTTAGACTTGCTTAGGAGGACAGTACAAGTGATGATAGACCCATACTGACTGCAAATAATCATGATGACGATATTTTTGTGTAACAGATTGCCCCCTAAAGTGCGAAGTCTGTAGTAGATGAGGATTTCATTTATCATATAGGAAGAGTGAAGTACTTTATCATTTTGAGGATTATCTTGTGGAGAGCCCGGTCGGAACCTGTAAAAACATTCAATGCAAGATATATATATATGAGATCATATCATCGCTGAGGTAGGCATTCCCATACTCAGATCAAAACTAACTAGAAAACCTATCTATTGTCTGATACATGAATGATCTTGTAAAACATCATAAGTATAGACTCGTGTGAACACAGTATGGACGCAGCCACCTGTTTATGAATAGTCCACAACATAATGAATACAAAATTCCTCGCAACCTGGATGGTGGAAACTAGATCCAGGGTATTCATTTCTATATCCCGAAATAGTACGATTCTATCCATGCGAATAAATGTGTTGATGTCGAACATGGTAGAAACCACTTGATTACCAGTCAATGATGTAAACTGTTAACAAGTGTGAGAGAAATCACCAGTGATGTCAATGGCTCTCAAAGTACCCAGTACAATCCATGAGATGTGAGTAGATGTGTTGATGTCGAACATGTCACGGAATCCTTCGATCGAAAGTCAATGATGTAAACTGTCGTCAAAGGCGAGAAACCTGCCATTGAGGCATGCAGATTTCAAGGTACTGATGATTCCTAGATCATCTTTCTAGATAATGTGTTGATGTCGATAGAAAGCGATTCGTCGTAGGCAAGCCCACAACACGAAATCATAGATCAAGTTGAAGAAATTTAGTTGCAAGGACTGACTCAGGGATGGTCAAGATGGATGACAGATATTTTGCAGATGAATGGCTTATTGGCAGTGACCTCTTGAACACATAACGACACAACAGATGGCTTGGTGACAATTGACCCAAAGTTAATACCCAGAAACCGGCTGAAGACTTTCAATGTGGTTTGATCAACTGTTAGGCAAAGGATTTCCAAACCCAGGTGAATAAAAGTGTCGTGTTCAATAGTGGTTACAAAGTATGACAAATAGACTCATTTTCCTCTCTTTTCCCCCACCATTTCTGGCAAGTACCTCTTTATTTTTTACAAGCTTGAGGAGAATAACATTTGCTTGATTATAAGCTCATCCTTCAGATGAGTCCAACTTAGTTTAGATTCGAACCCTAAGAAGGAGTGGTTCGTTCCTGTTCGTAATTGAACAGGTCCTTTACTGTGAAATTTTAACGAGTCCAGCATAGGAGAAACTCGGTGTTTTTCAATTTTAGAGAGTCTAAAAAAACTTAAGAAGACTCCAGGGTTGACCTTTTTTGTAAATTTGTGTCTCCCAAGCCCGAAAAAGTATAAAATAATACTTGAGAGAACCGCTTGATATTTTACGACCAAGGAGTACTTTTCGTTATTAGTGTCACTGACCCGAAAAAATAAAAAAGCGATCAATGACACGTCGTTTTATAACCAATATCGAATTTGAAACGACAAAAATCCGGCAATCTTTTCATGTTTTTTTACGGTCGGAAAAGAGCTGTAAGTGGACTGTCTTTTAATTCCGTTTTAACGAGTGTAAAAGAAACGCTCGGCAATCTTTTCATGTTTTAGGAGTCAGAAAAGGGCTTAAAAGATGACTCTACTTGTTTTTTTGTTGAAAATAATAGATTTCGCCTAAACAATCCTGTATTCTGCACAAAGACACAAACATTACTCATACCTGTTTGAAATGGATAAAAATGTCGTAAAATACCTTTTCAAAGTGAAACATAAACAAATTTGGAATTCATTTACTCAAAAAACTTATAAAAAGGGGTTTTGACAATTCATTTTTACCGTTCGAGTTTGGGTGAGAAAATAGTACTTTTGCTTAGAAAAATTCCCGTGAAGATTGTGGAAAATCCAACCGTCGGAATCGAGCGCCGTCTTCTCCAGGTAATCCACATCATCTTACTCTTCATTTTCAACTGTTTAGTTTTTTGATTTAGCCCCTCATTTTGTTTTTTGGGAGGGTTTTTAGGCGCAAAACCCGCGCGCGGGGGTCCGCAGGTTTACCATTGTGGACCCGCGGACCCCGACTTTTTCTCCATTGGGAAAAATCTCGGGGTCCGCACCTTCCGTGTAGACAAAGTGCGTACCCACGCACTGTGTCTAACGTGGAGGGTGCGTACCCCGCCGCAAGGGTTTTGAACCCAAAATTTCTCAAAAATGGACCAACCAAAAGTTTTTCTAGCAATCTAATTAATCTTTATTCTTGATGCAGAGAATATATCATGCTAGATTGGCGCGAACGGGAGCATGAGGACGTGGATACCATTCCTGGCATGAGGGCTCAGGTAGATTTCTTACAGTGGCTGGTTGACAGGTGAAGCATACAGGACCAGTGTTTCTTCATTGGCGGGCACCGGCTCGAAATCGAGCCGGAGGACATTTATTTCTTGACTGGTTTGCCTAAGAGAGGCGAGGACTTGACTCTATACGGGACTAGGCCAGGTGGCCAGTCTGTCGATATCCTCCGGCTAGAGTACTGCAACAGCCAGGCTAAAGACAAAGGGATAGACATAAAAACCATATCCCGCCCTGAGCTCATGGTGATTGCATTTACTATCACCAGACTTTGCGGAGCTGCCGCATTACATGTTTCCACCGGATCCCAGATGCGTATGGCAGTTGATTGCTTTCAAGGCACCATCTTCAACTGGTGCAATGCTGTGCTGGCCAATGTGAAAGGCCAACTGACAAGGGCCAAGAGCGGACGACTAAAGACCTTTGGTTATGGGGCTTTGGTCGTGAGTTTTGGCCTGGAGAGGGTTCCTATGCTGATCCCACAACATCTTACTGTTGGAGCTGGGCTTCCTCGAGTGCCCAAACTGATGCGATGGGTTGCAGTCATGGCCCGTCACCCGGACGAGAGGACAAAGGTTGCTCAGTTCAAACCTGAGTATTTCCAATGGTTGGAAAATCAGGTTTTTGCCATTCACGACTTCCCTTACGCTGGGATAGATTTTCGTGGTGACCCATACATGGTTCTTCCACCAGGAGAGCAGTGGGACGAGTCAGGTAAAATCCTTTTCAACTTTTCTATTTAAATTTTTTTTTTATTTTTTGCATCGTCTCAAAATTGATGGTAAAAATTTAAAATGCAGATGTGGGTCCACAGCGACTAGCCGCTCTCCGGCCTTTCGAGAGAAAACAACCAGTTGCACCCTTGCCAGCCCCACAGGACGAATCAGCAGAGGTTTTGGCCGAGTTGGAGGGCCATCTTGAGCGCTTGACAGGGGATATTCCTGAGACCACTATAGACGACATTCCTCGTCGACTTCAGCGCTATGTGATTGGAGTCCCGGGACCTTTTAGGAGGTTCCTTTGCAAGGTGGCCCGGGCAGTGGTTTCTTATAGAGATCATCACCAGTGATAGGATGATCGCCTTTTGTGGGCACATGTGACATTTTTGTTTTTTGTACTTATCATTTTTGCCGATCATAAGGTGTTTTTCAACCTATGATCGAAGACGATGTATTTTTTGACACACTCCTATATATATATATATATATATATATATATATATATATATCACTCTTACCGGCTTATCTTGTAAATCATGTTATGGAATGATTTTAAATTCACATGTATGATTATTGCAAATGTCTATTTAACATTCGAGAAGCAATTGCATCTGCTAATGTATTTAAAGACCTTGGAATATGCTGATATTCAATGTAATCAAACTCACGTTCCAAGAGACGCACTCTCAAAAATAATCTTAATAACACTGGATTTCTAATGGCATACACTCTATTAAGCTATAATACAACGAGTTCAGAATCTAACCTCACTATCAAACTCCGAATCCCAAATGAAATAGATTCAGACAATAATTCAATCACTGCACTGTACTCTGCAATGTTGTTTGTTGTTTGACCGAGGCTTACCCCATGCATAGAAACTAACTCGTCAGAGGGTGAATAGATAACCCAAGCTGCGGAAGAGATGTTCCGTGTACTACGACAAGAACCATCAGCAAATCCAATGTATGTTTGGAGATGCATCGACATCTGCAATATCAAGAGAAAAACCAAGATAAGCAGGAATAATGACGAAAACACTTTCTAAGCTAAGCACACTTTTCAACTAAAACACACTTGCTAGAAAGAAAAACTAACCTAACTAAAAATCTCCATACCCATTCTTTTAAGCATAATACCTCTTCAAGTAAAGACCATTTATGGGTTTACCTAAAGAGTCCCCGTCAAAGTCTACCAACTCATAGGCCCCTTTTGCTAGCTTTCGCTTGACAATATAGGGTCCATGCCATATAGGAACGAATTTTCCAGCACCTAATTTATCATTAGCTTGATCATACAATAACACTAGGTCTCCTTCCGAAAAATTTCGAGGGGTCACATTTCGATCATACTGAGCTTTCATACGTTTTGCATGAGTCTCGATCGCCAATGCAGCATCACGTCGATTCTCATCTAATTGAGCTAAGTATAACAAACGCTTTTCCTCTTCGGAAGTAGCTGGAAGTAACTCGATGGCCATTTGCAGTGACGGGATTTCGCACTCAATGGGTAACACGACTTCCAAACCATAAACTAGTTGGAAAGGAGTGAACCCTGTTGATGTTTTTACTGAAGTTCGGTACGCCCAAAGCGCTGAAAATAGCATGTTGTGCCAATTCGACCGATGAATCCCAATGATTCGTCGGATCATGATAACTAAAACTTTGTTGATGGACTCAACCAGACCATTCGCTTGTGGATAATAAGGAGTTGAACTATCGTGACGTAAACCAAGCTGGCCTGTAAGTTCGGTCATCATAACGTTTCGAAAATGACGCCCATGATCAGTGATTATCGCTTGTGGGACACCAAACCTAGCAATTATATGATTGAACATGAAAATTGCAGCTGTCTTGCCGTCTGCCTCGAATGTAGGCATCGCCTCGGCCCACTTAGTAAAATAATCTACCGCAAGGATGATATACGCATGCCCCCCGGCCGAGTGAGGGTTACATGTAATAAAGTCGATACCCCATTTGGCAAAAGGACCAACGGCAATTATAGGGTGGAGAGGAGCGGGTGGAGCGCACATCTTACGATAAAATATCTGGCAGTTGTGGCATTTTCGGACCGCCGTAATACAATCTTTAAATAAAGACGGCCAGAAGTAGCCAGCGCGCAATATCTTTTGGGTTGTGGCATACCCAGACATATGACCGCCACATGCTCCAAAGTGACAGTCATTTAGAACCCTTTCAGCTTCTTCGTGAGTTAAGCAACGTCGAAAAATAGAATCTGCCCCACGGCGATAAAGAGTATCTCCAATAATTTTGAATTGTTGGGATTGGAAGCGAATTTTCCGACGTTCCGACTTGGAAATTTTTGACCGAAAGGATTGGGTCTGGAGATAGATGATGATATCCCCATACAACGGATCTAAAGTGCTGATTAGAAACAAAGATTCGTCCGCAATGGGCTCCTTTGCCACAGTTTCCGTGTCAGCACGAGGGAAGTCACACATTAACTCTGCAAAAACTAAAGATTTCTTAGACTTGGATTTCTCAAACTCCAAGTCGAACTCCTGCAGGATAACGATCCATTTAGAGTACTTGCCCCCTAGAAATTGTTTGGTCAAAATGTAGATCATAGGGTTGCAATCCGAAATGACTGTAGTTTTGCGTAGTAAAATGTAGTGACGAAAACGTTGGACAGCTTGAACAGTTGCCAATGCCAATTTCTCCACATGTGAGTATTTTAGCTCAGTTGGATTTAACGTGTGACTAAGGAAATATATCACATGTTCCGTTCCGAATTCATCTTCCTGAACTAAGACCATTCCAATGGTGGAATGGGAGGCGGCGAGATACAAAAAGTAATCCTGGTTGTAGTTGGGAGGATGCAACAACAGTGCATGGGTCAACGCGTGTTTGAGTGCATCAAAAGATTTCTGAGCTATCTCATCCCAAGAAAATTGAGTATTTTGTTTTAACAACCGTGTAAAACCCTTTGTAACCTCGGCGTAGTTAGGAATGAATCGGCGTAAAAAGTTTGCTTTCCCCTGCAAACTTTGGAGTTGGAGAAGACTTGAAGGAGGAGGCAAATTGATAATAGCTTCGACCTTCGAGGGATCAACGCGAGTGCCGGCTTTCGAAACTACAAATCCCAATAATCGACCCGTTTCTATACAGAAGACACTTTTGTGTGGGTTCAACTGAATACGATAATGCCTACACCTCATAAAAATTGCACGTAAGTGGACGAGGTGGTCAGCTTGATGTAATGAATGAGCAGGCAAATCATCGAGATACGGTTGCACAATGTGTATGATGTCATGAAACGCATAAGACATCGCCCTTTGAAAAGTTGCTCCGGCATTCTTGAGCCCAAAAGGTAATTTGCAATAAGCAAATGTCCCCCATGGACAAATGAAAGCCGTTTTTGGTTGATCGGCAGGTAGAATGTTGATTTGATTGTATCCGGAAAAACCGTCCATAAAGGAAAATATTTCGCTGCCGGCACAATCATCAATGATTTGATCGATATAGGGAGTTGGGTAGTTTTCCTTTGGACAAGCTTGATTAATGTCCCTATAGTCGATGCATATTCTTATTGTTCCCTGTTTTTTGTTAACCGGAACAATATTCGAGACCCAATCCGTTAACGGGATCGGATAAATGAAACATGCTTTCAACAGTTTTTCAACTTCTGCTTTAATTGCAGCAGCTTTTCGTGGGTGAATCTGACGCAAACGTTGCCGGATGGGTTTAGCATCCGGGTAAGTCTTGATCTCATGAACAACAATCGCAGGATCAATTCCTGGCATTTCCTCATAGGACCAGGCAAACACGTCGCAGAATTCTTGAAATAGGGCCTTATATAACTGGATTTCGTCATATGTACATGAGGCACCTATATGAATGTTCTCAACAATTCCGGGCTTAACCGAAATGTCAATGGGAATAGTTCGAGAAATGTTTCCCAAATTTAACTCTGAATCGGGATGTTTCATTGGATTCTGAGGTTCCTTGACATATTCAGTCGTAAAGATTGATGAGAAATCATTTTCAAAACGATCATCCTCAGGTAAAAACGAAGATCTGTGATGGAGATCTTCCCATGGTAAATCATCTACACATAGGATTTCACGAATTTTCTCATCAGAGTGAACAAGTTCAGAAAACGTAGTTAAATCCGAGGTTGATGTGAAAAGTGATTCCTCATGGACCACATTCATTAAGTCATTTTCGGTTGAACACAGGTCGGCAAAAGACTGCATGGCTTCATAGGCAATTTCATATGGACTCAAAGGCAAAGAATTACCAAATGAGTCTATTTCAGATTCAGAAGGAACGATCCAAGGATCGTCATAAAAAATAGTGTCTGATGTAATCATATGAATGGTTGCAAATGAAGATGATGCGTTGATTGGAGGAAAAGGAAAAGTTCCCAGTAAACCAGCATCTTTAACTAATCCTACTCCAACATCCTTATATGGGATAGTCGTTTTACCGACATGCTGAATACTCTCCGAAGAGGCTGGGTCAGATGAAAAGTAAGCTAGCTGGTCTATTGTTACGATCTTTCCATTATGTGGAAACTTTATGACTCTAAAGACCGATGAAACGACCACTGTCATAGCGTAAGACCAACTTCGACCCAAGAGAAGGTTGTAGTCTAAAGGGGCATCAACCACCTCCACATCTAGACTAACGGTTTTTCCTTCAACCCCTATGGGCAAATCCTGTAGAATGCCAAAAGGATGAAACCCACGGCCATCAAAGACCTTAAGAATTGTCGGGGATTGATTTAGTGAAGGAGAACCAAGCGATCTCCAACACTATATCGACATAATACACGTTGAGGCTCCCTCATCAATTACAGTCCGATGAATAGGCCTGTTTTTTACTATCACTAGGATCTGGAAAGCCATTTGATGAGGCAACCGCAGTGTACTATTTTCTAGATCAAAGATTATTAGGTTCGGGTCCTGAACATCAACAGCTCCTGTAGCCGACAAAAGTAATTTACGTTGTGCTGGGCATGATTGCAGCACTTCCAAAGCCGACATTGCTGAGGGTGAAACAACTAAATCCTCAACAATGTTATAATTCTGAGCCGCTCTCGCATGTGGATTGAAAGATGACTTTTGAAGTATACCCTTGGCGGGCGGTTTGATTACTAAGTCTGGATTAGGTTTCTCGATCTGTAGTGGATCGGAACCGGGAGCTGAGGTTGATGGATTAGAATGAGAAGATTCTGCTTCTTTGCCATCAACAGGACTTTTACTACCATAATCCTGCGATCGTGTCGCAATCCTTACATGGGACATCATCAATATGGGTTCTTCATTGGCACTCGAGGAAGAACCTATCATCTTGCTGTCTTGATTTGGAAATGGATCCTTCAAAATAACAGGAGTTTGGGAACCTTTGACGATCTTCGCAACCTCTGCTCGATGAGGGCAATCTCTTGTAAAATGTTCTTCGTCACAAATGAGACATGGATAACGAGGTTTGCGCTTTTCATCATTGGATTCCGCCTTTTCAGATTTCTCTTTTGAACTTTTGTCCGTTTTATTCTTCTTCTTTCCTTTCTTCTTTCCACCGGATTTTGATTTAGTCGTAGATGATTCTACAACGTGAATATCGGCGGAAACCTCTGCAGAAGAATCTCCTGTCGGGGAATCAGGCAAGGTTATGATAGGAGAAGAATTCTTGGAAGACTTCTTCTTACTTTTAGTGTTAACCGTACCAATCATACCGTCAGCGGCATGAGATCCCGAAGGAGCTGCAATGATTTGATTTGACTTGGGAAGATCGGGGATCTTTTCGTGTAACGTACCTGACTGAGTATAGACCAAGTCAAGGTACTGTGCTTGAGCAATCACTTGCTCCTCAGTAACAACTCCGGCTTTAGCAACATCTTCAGTGATCCCTGGCAACAAATATTTTACAAACCACTCAGCCAAGATTTGATCTGGAATAAATACCTTCACTAAACGTCGTCAACGTCTCCACTCATGAATATGATCTGAAATGTACGTGGATGTCGATTGTTTTAGCGAAGTTAACAATTCCGTGCCATTGTCATATCGGACTGGCAATTGGAAATGAGTTAAAAACGAGGTAGCTAACTGACTAAAATTATAAAAAGTGCCTCGCAGTAACTCAATGTACCACTTGGCCGCGAGACCAATTAGAGTGCGCTGGAAAAGTCTAAGATGGATCGAATCATCTGTGATGGAGTTAGACGCACACCAGAGGTGGTAAGTCATCACATGGTTCGACGGATCCTCTCCAGATTTACCTTCGAACTTGGGAATGTGACTGGGAAACTTATTCTTCATTGGCGGCCAAAACGGAAGATAATTAATTGGATCGTTCGTTAAGCGCAACAAGTCTGGTAAGTCCAAAGTTGCGATAAATGGTAGCTATCGATTAGGATCCCTAAAACTCTGGGTCATGAGACCAGCCCCAGGAGGAGGATATCCAGGATAACTAGGAATAGGAATCACGTTCGGGATATTATATCCTCCTGGAAAACCAGGATTAACCGGACTGTACTGGGGTTGTTGAGGTTGTTGATAAGTGTACCCAGGATACGGTTGATACTGATAAACTGGCTACTGGACAGCAGGACCGAATTGGTACTGTCCCTTGTACGGTTGATAAGTGAATTGTGGTTGACTTGTGACAACCGTACTTAAACCAGGTTGTCCTACAGGCATCTGAACTGTAGTTTGAAACATAGATCCAGACGGTGGTAAAGATGTCTGAGGAGTAGATACAGGAACAGTAGAAACCGAAGCTGTCGATACTTCAGAAGTAGGTGGGGTAGATTGAACAGATGTTGCGGTAGTTGCAGCAGTCGTTTGAGATGGAGTACTAGGCGCAATAGGCCTAGACTGAGAAACTACCAAAGGTACAGAAGTTTGAATATTAGACTGGACTCGTTGCTGGGGTGAACCAGAAACTAAGGGTTGTCCAGTTTGAGATGACAACTGTACATTTGGCTGCAAAACCTGTTGAGTTTGCGATGGATCCCACACTATGTTCATTCCGGGGTACTGACCCATAACAGGTTGAGAATATTGAGGACCATAACCGGGTTGAGGGTAGGTTTGATAATTGAAAGGTACATTTCCTGTCCCTTGAACATAAGATTGACCTTGGGGTGGTTTGAAACCTTGGTTCGAGTACTGACCTTGGGGTAGATACCCTTGAGGCATGTACTGATATTGAGGTTGACCTTGAGGTATAAATTGATACTGGGGTTGACCTTGGGGCACATATTGAGTCTGGGGTTGACCTTGAGGAATGTATTGTACCGTAGGCACGTACTGTCCTTGAGGTTGCCCCCCAGATGCAAATTGTGTACCTTGAGGTTGCCCCCCAGGCGTTAATTGAGGTTCCCCCCAGGCGGTAACTGGCCACCTTGAGGTTGAGAATTGGGAATAGAACCTGACATCATAAGAATGTCTTCTACGCTCAACCGCTTTTCACCATTGCTTCCAGTGAATAACCCTTGTTCAATGGGTTGAGGAGATGCTCCCGAAAAAGTACCAGAAAGTGACTGATACCCAGAGGGAACAGAAGGACCGCCGTACAAAAAAGATTCAGGCGATTGAGTAAACATGGACGACTGACCTGACATATTAGTATAAAAACCCCTAGGTTGATAAGGAGCATGAGGTGGTGAAAAACTTAACACTGGGTTTTCCAAATAATTAGTTAAAGAAAGATACCAAGTAGTACTTCTAGGTGGACTGTAAAAAATTGATTCATGCTCCCTTAGATCAATAACAGGTTGATTTTCAGGGATAGGGATGCCTACTTCTTCTTCCGGAGCAAGTTCTTCAATAGCTATCAAACCATAAGGAAGATTTTCAGTGATTACTCTTTCTACCCTAGGTGAATTAGGAGCACTAGAAGTTGGAGAGACAAACCCCGATGTTGGAGTAACAGGTTCAGATATCTCAGGTTCTTCGCCTATATCACTAGTAGATGAAAAGCTACCAGCAAGTTCGGAAACCGAAAAAGCTTAAGGATTATAACCTGTTTCTAGAGTTTGGTAATCAGGATGAACAACCAACGAAGACTCTCCTTCTTCAGGTGACCCAACTTTACTGCCACTAGGAGTTACGAGGACTTTCAAGCCTTCAAGATGACTCGAGACTTCTTCAGGAGGTTGGCCCCAAAGTCTACGGGACTTCCTCAGTAAATCGGCCACGGCTACAAACTCAGGAGACTGGCCCTGAAGTCTACGGGACTGTCTCGGTAATTCAGCCACAGTTAAAAACTTTTAACTACTTCACACGCAAACAAAGTAAAATCTCAATGAAAAACACCTAAAGCCTCTAAAGAACCAAACAAATTTGAATCACACGCCTAAAGAATCTAGAGATCAAACACACACAAACAGTAACTATCCGGACCGAAAACACTAGTTGGTGATGAAATCCAACGTCGCAGAGTTCAGTACAGAAATGGCGGTTGGAACAGTTACCCCGGAAACCTGCTTAATGAATAGACTGGACCAAGTTCCTCCACTTTAACCGTCTCGAGTGAAGTGAACCCCCCCGAAAATCCAAGTGAGTCTAGCTGACGTCTGCTCCAGGTACAGTGGGATCTTCCCACCACTGTCACCTTAGGAAGAATCCTAAAGAATATGGTCACTAAGGCTACCAACTGAGACAAATACACCTGGGGGAATAGTCTACGATCCGATACGCACGCAAGGGCAGAGTAGCAAGCTCAATCCCCTTGAAGGCTCCTTGACATAATCCAAGGTTTACCAACAAGTGACCCCAGGCTCCTCGACAATGGTTAATCCGAGGTTTACCGTTTTTAATACGTGAATATCTGGCGTCGTTCCCAATGAGGAAGGATTGATTCCCACACTGGTTCAGACACGATCTCGTGCTTCTCCTTTAAGAGGAGCTTTCCCAGAGCATAAATGCAACAATTGGATTTCTTCCTACCACAAGATACAGCTACTTGTTTGTTTTTACTGTCTTGGAGAGTTAATTACTCTCCTACTCCAAGACACTAGCCTAAGCTAAGTTGGTGTATCAGAGCCCTAGAAATAAAATGTTACTAAGTGAATTTTACTTTAAGCGTTAATTTTAGTGGTTGTTGTTTAAGTCAAGAGGTGGTGGAGATGAAACTCGTGGTGTAAAGACTCGACTCGAAATCACTAAAAAGATGCACCTAAGATGATTTAAACAATCTTTTCTCTTCGATGAACTTCTAAACTAAGAAAGAGTTTGAGAATGCAAGTACTTTGTAAACACAAATCTTTCTCAATTAAACAAATTAAAAGAAGAGATTTTCCCTTTCCAAAGCACTCAAAAACGAGACAACTAGTTATTTCACACAAATTTCCCTTTTCTTTTCAAAGCACTCAATCACTACCAAAACAAACTTTTCCAAAAGAGATTTTTTTTTTTAATTTTGTAAATAAAACACTCAAAACTAATGAAAATGACTAACTTTGAGAGCTACAAACAATAAAAAGCTACTTGAAGTCAAAGCCTACTAAAAGTCTTTTTGAGGATGTTTTACTTAGCTAAATGTGAGCTAAGGACTAATTTATGCAGAATCACAATTAGTCAAAAAACAACCAATCTTTCGTTTTCTTTTTGTAAAAATGAAAATTCCAAACTTTCAACTACAAGATTTTCTAAATTTTGAAATGAGAAAACTCAAAGCGAATTCCTCAACAAGGGGAGATTTCATAAATGGTCAGACTCACAAGAAGATCAGTAGACACCAAGATAATCTGAGGTCCCTAGGGCTTCTAAGCTCAGAACCACTACACAACCAAAAACGAAAAACAAACCCAACAAGAAAAATTCCTAGGAATTCCACCTAAAACCCTAATGCTAATGAAATCAAACCAAGGAAAGTTTTTGACAGGGAACAAGCAGGTCTGGGCAATGGCTAAAACCTATAAACAAATTCTAAACTGATAAAAAGAGGAAAATTTAAAATTTTTCAAGTTTTTGATAGGGTACGCAGGCAACCTATTTACACAGGTGCGTCTACGCTCTGTGCACAAAGGAAAAGTGCGTACAGGTACGCACTGTGCCTAACTCAGAGGGTGCGTACCTCTCCCAAAACTATGAAAAATGAAAACTAACTCAAAATTAACTAAATTCACCCAATCCCACAATCATCAAGTCAAAAACAGAAACAGGACAAACAGTTTCTCAGGTCAAAGTATAGACAAAGAAAACAATCAAGTCCCCAGTATGGTCGCCATTTTGTTGAGTGGAATGAGTCGATCTTGCGGACAAGATGGACCTTCCTAGAATCTAAAGAAGACCTAACGACAAGCAGACCAACCAGACACTATCTTTCTCTAAATATGCTTTAATTAACAATAGCAAACAAAGGTTTTTAGGGCCTACCTTTGGTCCAACGCAAGCTTGTGGATGCCCTCGCTCCGTTGATCCAAATGAGCTCCTTTCCGCGAATCTGCAAACACAAACAAGGCAAACACATTAAATAGCACCTGAAAAACCAATTGCATAAAACATATTTAACATGAAAGTCAAGGAGTCCATGAAACAAATAACATAAGATACTTGTTGAGAAAAATGAGTTTGATTGTATTAATTCAAAAGAAGAAGAACCTTACAACCTTTGCCTTGACGTTGTACAAGCTCTTCCCAGGGTCCAACAAGATGTCTCCTCTACTTTGACAAGTTTCACTCACTCTCCAATGGAACCAAGAGGTATGTGATCTCTCCTCTCAAGCTCAACCAAAGAGTCTCAATTTCACCAGCATTTACCCTCAAAATGTTCAGCTTCTAACCTCTCTAGTCCTCACCCCAATGCCTGTATTTATAGTGCAATGGAGGGAAGTTACTAGGTCCTCCTTCAAAGGGATAAAGCCCTCCTTCAAAGGGATAGCTCCTTTAGTCAAGGGATTAGCTCCTTCTCTTTTGGGATGCATGAACCACCTCAGAGCGAACAATCCACATCAAAATTCCTTCTAGAAAACTCTAGAATTAACCCAAAGTGAGTTTTTTAAGATAAAAATTGCGCCTTTTGACTTTCACAGGGGTCCGCACCTGCACCATTAGGAACAGAGCGGGTAGGTACGCAACTTTTGTACACAGAAGGTGCGGGACCGCAGGTGACCATGGGAGAAAGTGCAGAACCAGAGTTACATTGATTTTTGATGTCTTTCTCCCACTTCCAAAGCTTGATTTGAAGAGCTGAGGTCTTAGACTTGCTTAGGAGGACAGTACAAGTGATGATAGACCCATACTGACTGCAAATAATCATGATGACGATATTTTTGTGTAACACCTGTGGGTGAGGAGAAGTTGTCCATGTGTTTTTTCATGACCATATCCCTCTGTTGTTGTTGCTACTGCATGGAGGGATGCTTCGTGGGGGTCATGGATGTGGGGACGATCTTTCCCTTACTTTGGGAGCGAACCAGACAAAAAATGAATTTCCTAGTCTATGAGATGAGCTTGCTGCATTTCTTAGCAGTGATCAAGGAGGTGGCAGTAGGTGGGGCTACCTCGGGTATCTTGTATAATGAATTAGCCAAAGTAATAATAACAATGCGAGGCTTTGAATCATACACAGCATGTCGCCTCCATAAGTATGGTTGGCCTAATAAGACATCACAAATATCAAGCGGTGCAACATCACACAATACCTCGTCTGTGAAGGGCTTGATGCTGTAGGGAAGGCAACATTGCTGGCGAACTTAGAGATCTCGTCCTTCGTGAAGCCACTCGATACTGTACAGCTGCGGGTGTGGTGTATTCAGTAGGCCCAACCGCTTCACGACATCTGTTGAAATGAGGTTCTTTTAGCTGCCACTGTCGACAATGAATTGCAGTAGCAAACCCTTCACCCATATCTGTGAGTGGAAAAGATGCTTCCCCTCCTCTAGATCTTCAGGTTCATTCTTCAAGATATTTGTGGTGGCAATAGTGGTGTTGGGCTCCACATCAATGATCTGCTTCCCTTTGCCATTCCGCTTGTTGGGTTCTGACTCAGGGTCGGAACATGCATCTGATTATGAAGCCTTCAACTCGGCCACCAGCGGCTGCTTGGTCCAACACTCACTCGTGTTGTGAGTGGGGCTCTTGTGGAACTCACACCACTTTCTTGTGTCCTTCTTCAACTTCGTGGTGTTGTTCTTTTCTTGTGGCTTTGATGGGTTGTCTTGGGTTGCCCCATCTTGGCTTTGTCCTTGGTTCCACGATTTGGGGAAGCCTTTCCCTTGCTTCGGATTCACAGATCCAAAGTCTCGCTTCTTTTGTTTGAACTTTTGCTCGATTTTGACAGCGTATTAGTATGTCGTGCCGAGCGAGGAGATGTTCAGGAACTCCATCTCTTCTGAGATGTATCTGTGTAGGCAGCCGTGGTATTTAAGTACCAAATGTAGCTCAGAGTCCTTGATAACCAACTATGTGCGAAGGGTATGAAAAATGTTTGTGAACTCTGGCACATCTTGTTCCCTTCCCTATCACAGCGTGGTCCACTTTATGTATTTGTCCTCATAGCTTTTGACAGGGTAGTACTGCTCCTTGATGGCATCCCAGAATGAATTCCAAGTGGGGGGTTGCTTTGAGAAGAGCGAAAACAATATTTTCCCGACTTGAAAATTCATGAATAGAAAAATACCCTTCTAGCGTATTTAACCATTTATCTACGACATATGTGTGTATCTGATCCTCGAAGATGGGGATTTCAAAATTAACTTGTACCCTAAAGGGTGTGGCATTTCGAGAGTAGCTGTTGGAACTTGATGCGTGGCCTTTGGGTAGCCGCTGAAGAATCTGCGCAAAGTTGTCCATCATCGCATTCCTTTGTAGCTCAAGGGCTTCTTCGAGCAAGATTTTGATAGGATCTCCTGCCCCCTCATCTTTCTTTTCATCCACCACGGGAGGCCGTCGGGATTTGCGAGGCTGGTCTTGCAAAGGTTCGACCAGTTCAAGTCCTAACTTCTTATATCCCGACCTCATTAGGGACATGCAAAGAAAAATAGAGAAAAAAAGCAGACTGCTCTGATACCATTGATCCATATTTAAACAAGAACACAATAAATTACAGAGATAACAATAAAAAAAAATATGCAGCGGAAATAATACTTCATCTCATTGCTGTGAAATATTGAAATATGCTTACAAATAGAAATGGAAATAAACCAGCTAGGGCGATGGTAACTTATCTCTGAGAAGAGATGTGGCGGCTACATGCCTCTGAACTGTGTTACAATGAGGCTCAAAGGCCTATTTATTGTTGAGAAACAATGGAAAACCCTAAACATCCAAAAACCTAACCCTAGAAGATTAAACACCAAATTGTGGGCCCTGTTTTGGGTAAATTGGTACATCAACTTCTCGAGGTCGTAACTTTGGCACCTAATCTCCAGTTGACATGTACAATAGCTTGTTAGAAAGATCTATCCGAGACATATACCTTTAGGAAGAGAAAAAATGATCCATGGACCCATGTTGCTCACAGAGTTCCCAAAAAACGTCGTTTAGGGCCTCAAAACGGCTCCGGAAGTTCAAGACCCGAAAAACTGCTAAAAATAGTAAATTGTGTTGCAATTAAGGAAATTGAAAAGCTGAAAGAGATAGTTGTGGGGGTCCAAGTGGGATAGGTGGGTGGCTACCAACTTCCACCTGGATCATCTTAGATATTAGTTCTGCACCAGGTTTTAGGTCGATTGTGAAATCAATCTCCCTTACAGGAGGTAATCCAAGCAATTCCTTAGGGAAAACATCCTTGAATTCTGACAAAATTGGGTGTTGATCTTGGGAGGGTCCTTTCTGGTCACTTACAGCCTCGACCACATATAACTTGCAACCTTGTCGGAGGCAATGTTTTACCTTCATCATGGATATGAATCGTAGCGACACTCCTCTCTTGATTCAACAAATCTCAATTGGCCTACCTTCATCATCTAAACAAATCACTTTCTTCTTGAAACAGTCTACCAAAGCTCGATGAGTTTCTAGCTATTACATTCCAATAATTACATCATACGTCCCCAATGCTATGACGTATGCCTTCAAATTAGTTATACACACCCTGAGGTTTACCTGACATTGGTCAACACTAGGTCCTACTGCTTGTTTTATCCCAGAAGCCATCTCAACTTTCTTAAATTCATCGTGCTCATAGGCTTCCAAACCACATTTTTCTAATGCAACTGGTGAAATGAAACTATCTGTAGCACCTGAATCAAACAAAATTTTAAGTTTGACTTTGTTTATCATACCTGAGGTTTCTACCACGACAGGCTGGTGTTCAACTTGTTGGTTATCAACTGCTGCATAGATTCGATGGCGGCTACTTGCTCCTCCCATTGGTGCTTTTCCTTCTCTACGGTTGTTACCAATTTGTAACTCAGGACAGTCACACTGGTAATGAGGTCCCCCACATCCCCAACAAGTGATGCATGGTAGACCTTGAATTGAATGTTGTGGAGTTCTTTGGAAAGAGTTCCTTCCCTTGGGACCCCTGCCCCTACTTGTTGCTCCTCGCGTATGACCTTGATTTGCATGCACCCTTGAAGCTGCGGGTGAAGCTACACTAATAACCATTGAAATCCCCACTGTTGGTGCTCTAGGTACAACCCTATTTCCATATGGTGGTGGCGTCAAACTTCCTCCCCTAGGGAAGGTGCGAGGGGTCTTCCCCATAAACCTTGGTTGTTGTGAAAAATGGTTTTGTTTCCACCCTTTAATTCTAAGTGTTCTTCAACATAACGAGCATGTTCCACAACTTCTGCAACTGAGGATGGTTTCCACATCTGCACCATTACCCTAATCTTAGGGTTCAATCCATAAATGAAATGATCCGCTTGGCACTGGTTAGTATCCATGTAGGAGACATACTTGAACAATTCCATGAATCTAATCTCATATTCTTCTACCGTACGATTTCCCTGTACCAAGGCATGGAAGGCTCCTACCTATTGTTCTTCATAATATGTTGGTAGGTACTTTTTCCTTAATCTCTCCTCGAATAACTCCCAAGTAACTATGTCCGGAGTGAGGTGTAGTTGACGCTCTAAGTTACCCCACCAATTCAGAGCACTATCTCTGAGTTGGAATATTGTTATTTTAGCTTTTGAATTGGAAGTATAATCTCTTAGTGCGAAGCACCTTCTCATTCCCTCTAACCAGGCTTCTGCATGTTCGCTAGCACGACCTCCAACAAACTTTGGGAGCTTAAACTTTTGGAGCTCCCTAGTGATGTCCTCGATTGGAGGTCCTCTATTAGAGTCTCTTGATCCCTCGAGATTTCCTAACCCTGATGGAGGGTGCTCTACTTCCACTTCAATTGTTTGGCATCCTTTTAAAATCTCATTAATTGCTTCTAGGGGACGCAAGATGAGAGCCAACTTCGGTGAAGGTAATGGGTTATTTGTAGGAGGTCCTTGTGATGACTCTTCTTGACCTTGATTTCTTCATGTCCTCACCATTTTGAGTTTTTCAAATATCTGTATGATACACAAGACTCATTAATCCAACTTAGGACTTGTCCACTCTTAGCTGACTCACATACATTATTTAAACGTCTTGGTATATATATATATATATATATATATTCAATCAATTCAAAAATTATTTACATAAAAATATATTATCATAAATTATAACTATAATATTAAATTAATAATAATATATTTTTGGTTATTTCAACCTTTACTCTTTTTTTTTTTTTTAATGTTTAAAGAGAGAAAAAATAAACATTGGAAATTTCTATTTAAAATTAATATAAATTGATTATAATTATTATTTATAACATTAATATAAATAATAACAAATATGACAACAAATGGAGCTTCACATTGTGATCTAAGTCCATGTGACTCTATAGCATGAAATTGGCCATAAAGATCAAGTGCAACTAATATCGACTTCTAACTACATGGAAGTTTTGATGATGGTCATTTCAACATTTCATTTTTTTTTAAATCGTTCTTATATCAACTGTCTACGAATATTTTTAATCCTGATCGTGTGCTACTATATACAAAGCTACTAATTCGTTTGTGTTATAATTGCTGAGAGACCGCTCAGTAAGAAATGAGGAGAACACAAATGATCGTTAAAGAGAAATAGGAGGATATTTACTAATTATGTATTTCCGGGGTAAAAGATACAAGTAATATGAAAGCAAGTCTCATTACCAATTCTTATTTTTGGAATTTTGGTGTTTGGAGACACTGATAAAATTGGAACAGGATGGAATTTACTACATATCATAATCTGCAAACGAGACCTATTGTATACAACTTTTGAGGATTCGACTCTGTGACTTGATTTGCTTGTCTCACTGGCCAACCCTGCAGATTTTAGGGCTTCCATAGGTGCCCATCTAATATTATGAAGGAACAATTGTATTTTCGGGGACGAGGAGGAGAGGATTTTGTTGAGTTCGGAAAATTTTAAGGTCTAACATTGCGCTTTCATGATCAAACCATGAGGAGAAGCAACTTTGGAAAAATCAATTTCAAAATGTCTTGTATTTGTCAACACGGTCTACACAAATGGAGTTGAAAAGGGATGCAATTGTAATTGGCAAGAGGAGCTCTGTTGAGGTTGTCGATGGTTGGGAAGAAAACAAAGAGCTTCTTGGAGATCATTTAAGCAACCTTAGACATGTCATTACCACGGATAACCCATAAAATGCCATTGGAGTCATGGAAAAACTTGGGTCTTTGCCACTGAACGATGAGCTAAAAGAATATGCTAGGGACATAAATGAATTGGAGGATCAACTACATGAGCTTTTTATTCAGGTGTAGCAAATTATTGAAACTGGAGATGAAGGAACTGCCCAGGAGTTGATTGATGCTAACTATGAATCAGTAGCAGGGCAGTTAGAGATGGGCATTAAAGGCGTGGAGCAGGCTGCTATGCTGGACATTATAGCTCAATTGCGTATGAGTCTTCCTGACTTCAAGGCTACAAAGGATTTCCTTGAGAAGATAAAAAAAAATATTGGCAGGTGTTGGGAATCATGAACCACTGGTTGACAAGATTTTGGAACACATGGGGACTATGTACACATCTCTTGAGGAGCCAGAGGAAGCTTTGCCTCTGTATACGAGAAGTCTTGGAATTCAAGAGGCTGTCCTTGGAAGCTAGCAAAATAATGGAAGAATTTTATGTGGACTAATATTGCTTGGGTAAACCATGATACGACAACCTCAAATGGTGAATGGAATTTTGAGTTGTGGCATTGATAATGGAGGAAACAAACCCAGTTCATAAGTTCTCTACCTTCGCAGGTTTCAAAAATTAATTAAAATCTTGTGGTCAATGCATGGTCATACACTTAGCAATTTGTCACTAACCAATGTGTGGTATTGGAGATTTTTGTGTTGAGAAATGCAAAATCAGATTCTGGGAACTAATTTATTGACCAAGATATGATCAATCTGTGAGATCTAGAGCAAGTATAAATGGTGAACTATTATGCTTGCATACTTAGAGAAAATCACGGTGAATGTCCATATACAAGAATAGTGAAAATGGTTATTTTGATTCAACATTGAAAAGGTTGGTCAAAGAGCGACCATGGAAGGATTGATGCTATGAGGGAAAATGAACTTTCGTCAGTGTTGGGGGAGAAATATTTTATTTCTGTTCAATTGAAACATATGGAGGATGACTATTGTAACCGTATGAGAAGCAATGATCAACAATTTCAAGTTGCTTGTGAAAGAATTGAGAAGCAACAAAAGACACTGAATGAACAGAAAACTGCAAAACTTGCAAGGGATTTTAAGTTAAATGGCATGGAATTTGAGAGGGGAGAATATCCAAGGGATGTAAAAGTACTGGAAGAATATGCTTGGAAGATTTCAAGAGAGAATGAATCATCTCAAGGGCTCAAATATGCTATGCATGAGTTGAAAGAAGCAAATGACATTCAAGTAAAAGAGAGGCACAAATCTTCTGAGAATGTTACTAGTGATATAGACGCAAAAAATGAATTTCCTCAGCAGTACCCAGTGCAACAACAACTTTGTCTTCATGGTCAGGATTTTAACACAAGCCGAGAACTTTAAGTGAAGAAAATGCATTGATGTTGTTTGAGGATGGATATCTGGAGGAGCTTAAGAAGACATCAGCAATGTTAGATATTGCACATCTTAAAAATGAAAATCTGAGAATGCTTAATGCAGAATTGGAGGCCGAGTTAAAACACAATAAGACCATTCATGTAGGGGCGTGCATGCAGATGGGATCAAAACCTAATAGTGACATCAAGATGCGTAAAAGGTGAGGCTCACTATTTTGTTTAGCATGTTTTTCTTTGCCTATTAATGGACAAACACTGATGGGATTTTACTGATAAATGTGATAATCAAGATGCGTAAAAGGGGTTCAGTCAAATCCATTTAGTAGAAATTAAGAATCTCAAGAATAGCAAGAGGAATAAGAGGAAAGCAGAGACCGACATGCTTGATTTTTAGGCTGTGTGTTTTTTTTTTGCTATTTGGAAAGGTTGGAAAGGGTAGGTGCAAATCCATGGACATTGCACGGAATTATGCTCGTATGATATCAAAATGCTAGTAGTGACTACTCGATTTTCATGGTTTTTTTTTTCAAAAGTTCAGAAATGCTTGTTCTATGGCCTAGATAGGGTGCGAACCATGAAGTCTCTATTAGTTGGGAATCCGAATGGTGTGCAGGTTATTGATTGAGTGTATTAATAGCATATAATTAGTTTTGGTGATCCACGCCAAGTGCTTTCTAACACGAGTGGGGAAATGTTATCAGAAAGGTTTGGGAGAATGTTGCAGGAGGGGTGAACCTGGAAAATGATTTATTAGATCCCACTTGTTTGCGGAATAAAGTTGTGTTTCTATTGAATTAACATGCTTTCTTAGGTATGGTTATATGGTTTTAAGTGGAAGGTCTGGGAAACGGTAGAGGCTCTCCATTGGCAGCAGCTCGGAAATACATATGTATACAAAAATGAAGGAGGTCCTGTCGAGGTAAGTTCAGGCTAACTGATTTTAGAGCTCTCGCCATACAATCCAAGTAAATATAATTAATCTGGCAAGGTGATTGATTCATTGGAAAAATAATCCATAATCTAACAAAAGTCTTATATGAATATATATAAAATTAAACTGTAGAAACTGACAAGACAGATACCATAACATTCAAACAATTTGAAAATTGTTTATAGACCCATGGAACACCACCTGAGAATGACTGTTCTGTAATTGAAGGATAATGCAAGAACCAGAACTAAAAGAACGAATTAACCAACACCAACACATAGAAAATCTTGCTCATATATCAATATGGCCTACAATAGAGCAGGGAATAAAATTATTACTCTCCTTTATTTACTAACCTCAATGGAAATTGTATCAGAAAATCCTCAAATCATATAACGGACCGATAAAATTTAAACAGTGAAATATAAAGGAATATTGTTTACTACTTCCACGACATGATAGGAAAGATGTTTGTTCTGGGATATCAAGAGGGTACTACTCTCTTTGGTTTTGGCTATGACTTTCGACAAAGCAACAAACTTCAAGGTCCAGATTTTGAACCTAAGCTCTAATACCACTTGTGAGGCTCCCTCATAGGGTCCTCTAACTAAAAACTAATTTTCTCTAATTTTAAATACAATAAAATGGGAAATAACTTATTTATATCTAAACATTTATTTGATGATAATATACCATTAAAGTTTATTTACCATAATTTAAATAAGTAAGACTTTCATTGCAACCATTTACATAAGTAGTCAATAAATAGAGGAATACATGTTCCAATAACTTAATTGAGATGCTCCTGAGCTCCTGAGCCTGTTGGGATGCTCCTCTTGACTACCCGACTGGATTTACCTCCCAACCAACTAGGAAGTATTTCCTAGCCCAGGGAACCTCCACAGGTTTCCTAGCCCTTCGAGCCCAAGTCCAACCAGATGTAGTGTGTCCAAGTTAAACAAACACTCTCCTTCTCCCCCTTCTCTTTTCTCCACCTTCCTCCCAAAACAAAATCCTTCAATACCGCAACCAAAACCAAGACCAAGGACCCCCCTCCTCTCATCATCCTTCCCCTTTTATTCCTCCTTCCACCCCACCCCACCTCAACCACCTATCATTAATGTCATAACTACCCCCTCATCCTTTCATTTGACTTTTCTTACCATATCTTCTCCCAAATAAATTTGAGAGGACATTTTGGGGATAAGATATGGATATTTAATTTGGTAATTAATTAGGGAAGACCATATCTTCTCTCAAGTAAATTTGAGAGGACAATTTGGGGATGAGATATGAATATATAATTTGGTAATTAATTGGAGAGAAACATATATTCTCCCAAGTAAATTTGAGAGGACATTTTGGGGATGAGATATGAATATATAATTTGGTAATTAATTGGAGAGGACCATATCTTCTCTCAAGTAAATTTGAGAGGACATTTTGAGGATATGGATATGAATATATAATTTGGTAATTAATTAGAGAGGACCATATCTTCTCCCAAGTAAATTTGAGAGGACATTTTAGGGATATGGATATTTAAATTGGAATAAATGGAAAGAGACCATATCCGATCAAAATTTAAATTTGAGAAGGCAAGTTGGGAATTGAATAATAATAAAATTTATATCAATAATAAATTTACAGTTTCACCAATGTAGGTATGTACCAATATTTCTTGATAATTATAAGTCAATATTTTCAGGTAATTTAAACACTAGTAAAATTTGCATGATAATATTAAGTAGGGCATTACAAAGACTGTAATCAGAAATATTAAGAAAACCATTAGAGTGATCAACTGATTAACTCATATTTATAGCAATTATGAGACAAGTTATCGCTAAGGCTAAGAAGTAAGTCGTGGCTCTCTATGTCATGAATTATTGGGATGGAGTCTTTATGGATGGTGTTTTAGTACTAGATCCAATGTTGATGGCCTCGTGGACTAAGGAACCAATGTGTATGAATATGTTGTAGGGATGAGAATGGTCATTCATGCATCTCCATATGACTGTAATGGCCCACTTGATCCTATCATACTAATTTTGATTAGTGTTTAATTAATCTCAAAATATTGGCTTATAATTATTAAGTAATATTGGTATATACCTACACTTGTGAAACTGTAATTTTATTTTACTGATATGACTTTTATTATTGTTATTATTCAATTCCTAAGGTGTCTTCTCAAATTTACTTTTGGATAGGATATGGTCTCCTCCAATTTATTTATAAATTAAATATTCATATTCCAAGGTGTCTTCTCAAATCTACTTTTGGATAAGATATGGTCATTTCCAATTTATTTTTATATTAAATATTCATATTACATTTCCAAGGTGTCTTCTCAAATATACTTTTGGAAAAGATATGGTCTTCTCAAATTTATTCTAAATTACATATCCATATTTTATTCTCAACGTGTCTTCTCAAATCTACTTTGGATAAGATATGGTAAGAAAAGTCAAAGATATTAAAATTAAAGGATTAGGGGGTAGTCATGACATTAATGATAAATGGTTCAGGTGGATGGGAGGAAGAGACATAAAAGGGAAGGAGGATGGGAGGAGAAGGAGGGATCCTTGGTCTTTGTTTTGGCATTCGAAGATTTTATTTTGGTGGAGGAATGTGGAGAAAGAGAAGGGAGAGAATGGAGAGATAAATGAGAGAACACAAACTTGGATCAATTGGAGATTGTTGGATTTAACTTGGACACACTACAGTTGGTTGGACTTGGGCTCGGAGGGCTAGGGAACCAATGGAGGTTCCCTGGGCTAGGAATTCATCCTTAGTTAACTGGGAGGAAAATTTAGTTGGGTAGCCAAGAGGAGCATCCCAACATAGTTAGTAACAACCCAACCATGCTACTGGAACATGTGTTCTTCCATTTGTTGATTACTTATGTAAATTGTTGAAATGAAATTTCTTACTTGTTTAATATGTTGTAAATAAATTTTACTTGTATATTATCATCAGATAAATGTTGAGTTATAAATAGCATATTTCCCTTCTTATTGTGTTTAAATTAAATAAATTTAGTTTTAATTAGAGGACCCTAGGTTGGATCCTCACATATGGTATCAGAGCCAGGTTCAAATCTGGACCCTAAAAACCCACCTACATGACACAACACACCTTGCTATAGTCTTGTGTAACCCCACATGCCTATACGAAATCCACCCTGCAATATACAAAAGAGAGAAAAACAAAAATTAGCTCTACTACATAGTATATATTGCCCGCCATCATTGGATTATGATTATGATACCAATTCGCCAAGTAATTTGCATATTGATCATCTGGGAATGTAAGATCTACACCATTTCCCATCCATACTCTGGGGGTCGGCGGGCAACCACTATACTCGCTCATGTTCCCACATGTCTTTTGAAGATATTCTTCATATGTCATATGTAGAAGACCTTCCTTAGGAAGATAATCAACCTTTTGCCTTGAATTCCCACCAGCTCGAGATCACTCTTTATTTACATCTGTTCATCAAGGCCTTTCTCTCTCTATGTGCATATCATTTATCCTCTCCATTGAAAATGGTTACCTTGAGGTAGAAGCTTTTGGTTCTTCCAAATGTCCAGAAGTCATATTTGACACCAACCCACCAAAAGGATTGTACCATTCAAGTGGTTTGATAGGCGGGTGATGTGAAGATGGATACAACATAGGCATTATAGACCAATTGCCCTGAGATGTTGAATATCCTCCCATGCAATTTCCATCAACCGTAGCACTACCATAATCTCTATGGAGCCTTTTTGTAAGGGTAGAATCTCTCACAACCATCTTGTGCTTATGTTTTCCTTCAAATTCAGCTCCTTCATCTATAAGACCACAAAGATCTTCTCCAATTTCCCACGTTAGCTCCTGGAAATCTTTACTAATCTTCATTGGCTTGTACTCATTCAATGGGTTCTTCAGATGGAGCATCTTCTGGAATGGTAAATTGTAAAGACGAAGCCACCTCAAAAGTGCGTCCCCATGGATTTGTTCCATTATTTGATTCATTCCAAACAATTTCCCTCTTCCAACCAACAGGAGACATCATTTGGGCATATCCTTGGAAGTATTCACTCATATTGACACTAAAACTTAGAATGACTCTTTCTGAATTATGGAAAGCTTACTCTAAAATGGGCTCGTTCATCACTTGAGTTACCCAAATTGCCTTTTCAATTGACATTTGTATATTATGATGGCTCAGACTCTTAATTATGAAGTTTCATGTTAATGCAACCTTCCCTCTTCTGAAGAAGTGCCATTGATCATTATGTTATTAGATAAATGCTAAAATCTCCATTTATTAAATCCTTGGGGTTGTTTGCCACATTCCTATGGTTTGCACTTCCTGGCTCTTCTAATGCTTCTTGCTCTTCGAATGCATCTGGCTCCTGCTTGCAATTAGTTAGAGATGAATCAACCATGGATGCATTTTCCTTAGGGGCTCCATCTGGTGAAGCTTCCTCTATACCCTTCGTGTCCATATTGATTGTTGTAAGTGCTACCCCTAAGGCATCTGCTTCTTCCTCCATTTTAGTCTTCAAAGTGTCTTCCCAGCGCCCATCATCACTTTATGAACCTGCATCCAAGTCGCGAGGTCTCCAAAATTGTCAGGATCCCCCATTATATCTGTCCAAGTGACGCTTTTCTAGTTTAATCATTTTGGCCGTTCCCAATTTAATGAGCACCCAAGCTAACTATGTGTATAAGAAGTGACGCTTTTCCATGTGTTTTCAAGTTTCAACCTCTGTGCCAAAAATACAGTTATGCTCAAGAATGATCAAACAAGCACAATCATTAACTATAGTCTATTCCAAGATAGGTAAACTTGGGATTACCGCATATGTGAACTGAAGATCTTGAGCTCTTACTCAAAACTGTGGAAGTTGTAAAATTTTGATATCCAAAATCTTCAATTTCGGGTAGAACATAACCTTGAGTATCCAGAGTTTTGATGTCAAATTATTCCTTCTGGAATGTTCTTATTCTCTTCGAATTTGGGGTTGTAACGGATTCGTCAACATCAAAACCTTCATTAACATTTTCTTCCAGCCGAAGACTGCCTTGCATGGACCTTTTCTTTTGTTGGATTGGATTAGCTCTTACCAAATGATGCTTAATTTCTCTGTTCTTTTTTGTCTATCCTAGATGCGGATTTTTCTCTTATAATAGAAATCTCCCAATTCATGGATTTCATTTTGAAACTGATTAGTTTGTCGATGAGGATGGACAGTAGGAGTGACCAAAGGAAACTTATTGGTCCTAACATGAGATGAGACTCCTTCCCGTTACCTGTATTAACAACATTGTTGGAGGATTCAATGTCCTCAAGTGTGAGCCAAGAGGGTTATTGATACCCTTTCCCTTGATTGTATGCTGTCATTTTACAATATGGATGCCATTTTATTTGGCCGCCTTCACTGTGAAAAAAAAGAAAAAGTTCCCAATAAAGATGAACCAAATCTAAGTAACCTTCGAATCACTCCAAGCTTGTTGACTGCATATTAAGCTTCCCGTCTTGCCATATTTATTCCAGCAGATTCCAAAATTAACAAATGCGGGACAAGACTCCTTCCCAGTACCTGTATTAACAATGTTGTGGGAGGATTTAATATCATCAAGGGTGAGGTAAGAGGGTTAATTGATACCCTTGTCATCGATTGCATGCTTCCCTTTTATACTATGGATCCCATCACCAAACAAGACTTTGTCTTTTTCTTTTGAATCCACCTCGGAATTGAGAAATCTCAAATTCAATAACCTGGTATTTTGTTGTTAGGAATTGAGCAATCTCAAATTCAATAGCCTGGAATTTTGTTGTTATTGCAATAACTCTTTGACATGTTCTAAAAATCTAGTATTCAATAGTCTGGTATTTTGTTGCCATAGCCATAACTCTCACACGATCTAGGGAAGAGACTAGACGAAAGTGTTTGGCCAACCACTCTCCTTCCTTGATCCCTTCTGAGATCAAAACTTTCCTACATCTCAAACCTTGAAGAATAGTTATAATTTCTAAGAGATAAATAGGGTTTCGCTTCACATTTTTTATAATCCTACGTTGTGATTTGCAATTGCTAGAAAGATGTCGGAAAGTTGAATTAATTTTGAAAGTTTGTATCAAAATGAGCGACCAAAGGCAACTTATTGGTCTTATGAAATGAGGGAGGTGGGGCCTTGTCTTACAGGTGGTGTGCGTACAATCAACTTATTCTAAGAGAAAAAGAGGTGGTGATTTAGCAAACTGATTAGATTTTAGAAACAAACTTATTAGTTTTATAAGGTCGGTTGCGGTAAGAAGTGGCCAGTGAGAAAAGAAAAAAAAAGCACATCTATATGAACATAGATGTCACTTTTAATATGAACATGTGCCTGTCATCATAAGACTTATGGACAAATAGAGGCAGTTAGTAATTTTTTGGATGTGTATATTCATATGGCCACATAGGATAAGCATATTATATAGATGATGTGGTTGCATCTAGCTAAACCTGGGTATAGTTTTATGTATTCCTTTGTGGCCAAAATGATCCTTTAAAGCATTATATGATTGCAAACCTTGGACACATAAGGGTTCGGTCATCCAACATATTAAACTATTCCTTATAAGAATGAACATTCTCGAAAGAAATGTAGAACATTGCCAACATTCTAAAGGACAACATAGCTATGGAAACAACTAAGATGAAGCAATTAACAACATTTAGAATGACACTTTGAATTTTTATTGAAATTAAAGATATGGTCTTCTTGTGACCACAACCCTATAAGTAGACAATTATCTAGAAACGTGTTAAGAAGAAGCTTTAACCCATAATAAATGTGATAAGAGATAAGAGCCATATTATTTTGTGATCCATATTCAATTATGACATAAATTTATGAGAAGATCATTTGTGAAACCAATATTGCAATGAAAATAAAATTGCTTCTAATCATATATCATCTAGAGAAATTTAGTTAGAATGTGATATATATATATATATATATATATATATATATATATATATATATATATATATATATATATATATATATATATATATATAATGTGTGATATATTCTTTTATATTATCATAATTTAGGAATGATTGGGATTTGAAAGGGTGAAGGAGTTATAGTAGTGTAATTTGAAATAACCACTTGGTGCTGATCTATGATGTCAATTGATGGATAAAAAAAAATACAACATACATTCATGGTTATCTGCTAAACCTTGCTTCAAAGACCAATTGTTTATATGTTCTTGAGGAAATCCTAAGATTCATAAAATGGACATAAATGATTTTAAAAGATAGTATAAAGGTTAGGATGGAGCAACTAATTCCCATAGAAGGAAGGCATGATTAAAAGGGTATTATTCAAATTAGTATTTAATTTAATTATTTGAATATATTAAACCAATTTATTAATTAAGTTTAATATTAAATTGTTTAAATAATTATGATTACTAAATTATTTGGTGTTAATAAAGCATCAGAGTGTGAATGACACGTACATTGCACTAGTAACCTAGCTAGTATCAAGAGAAAATTTGTAGGTTATGTGGAGCTCACACATGAGAAGATTTAGTAGATCCTTGGGAATCTGCCCAATATTAATAATGTTCATTTACAAGCATAGTAAAAGAAAAATGCATGCCTATCATTTTATATATGTGTGTGTGATTCGACTAAGAGTGGACAAGTCCTAAGTCACATTAATAAGTCTCGTATGGAACAAATATTTGAACATATCAAAATGGTGAAGACACGGGGAAATCGAGGTCGAGGAGAGTCATCACAAGGACCTCCTACAAATAACCCATTGGCATTGTTGAAATATGGCAACAAGAATATTCCAATTTAATTTGTCCTTGAATTAAATTGTGAATTAAAATCAAATTTAGTCTTAACAGCTACTTGGAAATAATTAATTAATTTATTTTAAATTAATTAGTTGGAGACATTCAAGTTAGAAGTCTTTCTAAAGTCATGCAAGAGCTATCCCTTAAATTAAGAAGATAAGATTGAGTTATTATTGAGTTGTAAATAGTTAACTCAGTTTACTGAGTTAAGTCTGGTTAAATTAGTTCCAAACTGTTTGAGGAACTAATAGTGAGTTAACAATCAATTTGATGCATTAATGCACTCAACTAGTGCTACTCTAGTTAACTGAATATTGTCTCATCAGAAACTCATGCATGTCTATTCTGAGAAAGACCCAATTGAGATTAATATTCAAGGAAAATGTACTATCAGTTGCATGTGTTTTCTCATGGAGAAAACTCATGCATGCAGTCAAGGATTCATCCTTGAGTATTGCGCAGTTTCGAAGGCCTGATCATCGACTTGGTAATAGGAAATCATCTAGAAGGAACAGTGCAAGGAAATAGGAGCTTGGAGGGCAGAGAGGAAGGCTGGAGATAAGCCAAGATTTCTTGTGAGCATCTGTGAGGATTGTACTGAGAGCTGGCTAGCTGTGAGAGCTAAGGCTTTATATAATTCCTATGTATTTCCACCATGTATGATAATACAGACAGTGGGGTTTTGAGTTAAGGATTTCCCCAAAGTATTTTCATGTGTATTGTGCCATTGATTCTTCTTCTTCTGGTTATATTGTTTAGCTCAATCTTTAAGCTTCTGCAAATTGATAGAAGAAGTAGGTTATAGCATTCTGCTTTGATTTATATTGCATTATCAGGTTAACCTACCATTAGATTTTCTACATGGTATTAGAGCTAGATTTGTAGGAAATTTCTACATGGTATCAGAGCTATGCACAGTATACTGAGAAGAGAATTCGAAGTTTGAAGTTCAGGGTTGTAGGTGTAAATCAAATTCATGTCATACTTCAAGGTTAGCCAATGGCGTTCTATGGCTTGAGATTCGAGTATGCCTTGGAAGGTAGCTCGAATTACATAGCATGGAAAGATAGAATGGAGGTTGTATTAGAAGACAATGGCATGAAACCGTTCATTGATCGAGAAATCCCAAAGCCAACTTCAACTAATGCACAAGAGTTGGCTGAGTGGAAGAAGTATGTGGCGAAGGCAAGACGAATCATCCTTGAGGGAGTTCGAGACCATATTGTCTCGAGTCTCCATGGGAAGGATACTCCATTTTCAATGTGGAAGACATTGAAGGACCTCTACCAGAACATAAGCGACCAGAGGAAATTGGCGCTCAAGGATAAGCTTCGAAGAATCAAGATGGAGAAGGGCGATACTATTTCCACATATTTGAACAAGCTCACCACTTGCAGAGATGAGCTTGGCAATGTGGGAATAACTGTACTGCAGATGATGATATGGTGAGCCTCGCTCTCCTTGGCCTTCCAAAGAGTTGGAATAGCTACCAGGACTCTGTGAATGGAAGGGAGAAACTGCCAGATTGGGAATGACTGTGGTCGGATCTTATGTAGGAGGAGATCAAGAGGAGCACATGAGATGGTTCTTCATCCAAGAATGATGATGAAGAAAATATGGCCTTATCAAGTAAGGCAAGGAAAGGGAAGGGGAAGGCTTCCCATTTCAAATAGAATTCTTCTCATGGAGGAAAGAAGGGTGACATGTCTAAAGTAAGATGCTTTAATTGTCACAAGACGGGACATTATGCAACTAATTGCCCATCGAAGAAGTCCAAGAAGGGATCCTTGAAAGGATTGGAAGGTGAGGCATTAGCCTCTTAGTTCGAAATGGACTTTACCCTCATCGCCTACATGGTGTCATCGATGATGGGTTGTGTCTGGTATTTTGACAGCGGAGCCTCATTCCATATGACTGGTGATAAAAATTTATTCAATGCCTTGGAGGAGAAAGACCTCAAGATGAGGATAGAGATGGGTGACGACGGAACGTATAGTGTTTCAAGAGTGGGCACAGTTGCTTTTCAGAGGGAGCATGGATCTCCTCTCACCTTGACAAATGTGATGTATGTGCCTGCACTGAAGAAGAACTTGGTATTGGTCACGATGTTGGAGGACAAAGGCTACGATGTTAACTTCAGTAAAGGAAAGGTGTTCATGAGACACATAGCCACAGGTTAGACCAAGAAGATAGGGATTGGGGTGAAGAATATCTATAAACTAGAGGTAGATGATTGTGAAGTATTGAGTACGAAAGCAGAATTGGTGCAAAGCCAAGACATTGGTGAGTTGTGGCATAGGCGGTTGGGCCATTTGCAACATGGGGCTTTGAAGATAATGCAGTAGATATCTACAAGACTTCCTAAAGGTAAACTTGAGCAAGTTGACACATGCAAAGGTTGTACCTTCGGAAAGTACACCAAGTCTTCCTTTCATGATCGAGACAGTCGAGCAGAGGCTATCTTAGAGCGAGTTCATACTGATTGTGTGGACCATTCTTGACGGCATCCACAATGAAGCAAAGGTATTATGTGATTTTCATTGATGACTATTCTCGTAAATGTTGGATTTATTTCATGTAGAAGAAGGACCAAACCTTCACAAAGTTTTTTGACTTCAAAGCTTTGGTCGAGAAAGAGTCAGGGAAGAAGATCAAGGCCTTGAGAAGTGACAACGGTGGAGAATATATCTCTCAAGAGTTTAAGGACTTCTGTGCAGTGGAAGGAATTAAACGAGAGGAAGAAAAAAACTATTATAGGGGTAGCACGGGCAATGCTGCATGACCAAAGCCTACCACTTCACTTGTGGGTTGAGGCATGCAACACAACGATCTATTTGCATAATAGAAGCCCGCATCACATACTTTGGATGAAGACACCAGAGGAAGCTTTCTCCCATAAGAGACCAGATGTGGGTCACTTCAGGATCTTTGGCTCACCAGTATATTGCCATGTGACAAAGGATGCACAGAAGAAGCTTGAGCCGACAACAGATTTGGGCATATTTGTGGGGTACACCGATACACCTCACAACTATCAGGTGTACTTGCCTACCAGTTGGAGGACAATGGTTCACAGAGATCTCAAGTTTGATGAGTAGAAGGCCATGCAAGTTTCCCTTGAGAGGAGCTCCAACTACAGGCTGTGGAGGAACTATTGGTTCCTAAGGAGGAGGAGCCTCAGACTGATGCGGAGCAGCCACATGTAGAGGTTCCAAGAGTGGAGACATCCACTCAAGCAAAGTCTTCCAGAGATGGACGGAAGCACACAAGAGAAGCTGACAGATTGTTGGAGGATGTGAGAGAGAATGTGGGAGCACCATATTCTTAGCGCAGATAGAGGATGTCACCTGAGAGGTACACTGGATACATGGCCCTTACTGGGGAATGTGTTGAGATCGAGCCATCTTCCTTTGAGGAAGCGGTGCAGCAGCCAATTTGGGTTGATGTTATGATGGAGGAGTATGACTCCATAATTTGTAACAGTGTTTGGGACGTGGTTCCGAGACCGGAGAAGTCAATTGTGAATTCCCATTGGCTTTACAAGGTAAAGCAAGCTGCTGATGGTAGTGTGGAGAAGCATAAGGCAAGATTTTATGCCCGTGCTTTTTCATGGGTCGAGGGGATTGACTATGATAAGAATTTTTCTCATGTTGCAAGGTACTCATATATCAGATCTATGTTGGCACTATCAACACAGATAGGTTGGAAGATCCATCAGATGGATGTGAAGACTACATTCCTCAATGGCCAGATTGAGGAAGAGATGTACATAGAGTACCCGGAAGGTTTTGAGACGTTAGATCGTGAGTCGCATGTGTGCCAACTCAAGAGAGTGTTGTATAGGATGAAGCAAGCATCTTGTGCTTGGTACACCAGGATAGACAACTACATCATCAGGTTGGGCTTCACAAAGAGTGAAGAGGATGCGAACCTATACCACATCGTGGTGAAAGGTAAGTTGTTGATCATCGTACTTTATGTTGATGATCTCATATTGATTGGTGATGATCAGTTGATCGTGTTTTGGAAGGAGGACCTTGCAAGAGAATTTGATATGAAAGACATGTGTCTCATGCATTACTTCCTTGGCATGGAAGTGTGGCAGAAGGATGGGGAGTTGTTTGTGTCTCAAGGCAAGTATGCCAACAAGATACTAAGGAGATTCCACATGGAGAAGTGCAAGCCCATGTAGACTCCTCTAGCAGGTAACTGGAAGAAGGAGGTTTCTACTTCAAGAGAAGTGGTAGAGGCTACTGTGTACAGGCAGCTTGTTGGTTCACTGATGTACTTAGTGAACACACGACTAGATTTGTGCTATGCAGTGAACCAGCTCAGTCAAGCGATGGTTCAGCCTACCAAGATGTTTTGGAAGGTGGCAAAGCATGTATTGAGATACCTCAGAGGCACATCTTAGTATGGATTATGGTACAGATGGACAGAGGGAGTGATGCTACAAGGCTTCACTGATGCAGATTGGGCACGGAGTCCATTAAATCAGAAGAGCACATCAGGAGGGATTTTCAACCTTGGGTTAGTGGCAGTTTCTTTGTACAATAGGAAACAGAGGTTGGTTTCACTCAGCTTGGCAGAGGCAAAATACATGGCTACAAGTCAGGGAGCATGTGAGGCCATCTGGATGTGGAAAATCCTAGTTGGTTTGTTTGATCAGAGGATGGATCCAACTATGATCTATTGTGATAATCAAAGTTGTATCAAACTCTCTGAGAATCCAATATTTCATGATAGGTACAAGCACATCGACATCTGGTATCATCATCTCAGAGATTGTGTAGTGAGGAGGATCATGTTGCTGCAATATATTTCGACAAAGGAGCAAGATGCTGACATTTTGATAAAAGGCATTGTCAAAGTGTAAATTTGAGTTCCATGGAGACAGGATCGGGGTGGTGGGTAATCCCTTTCTTGTTGAGAAGGAGTGTTGAAATATGGCAACAAGAATATTCCAATTTAATTTGTCCTTGAATTAAATTGTGAATTAAAATCGAATTTAGTCTTAACAACTACTTGGAAATAATTAATTAATTTATTTTAAATTAATTAGTTGGAGAAATTCAAGTTAGAAGTCTTTCTGAAGTCATGCAAGATTTATCCCTTAAATTAAGGAGATATGGTTGAGTTATATTTGAGTTGTAATTGGTTAACTCAGTTTACTGAGTTAAGTCTATTTAAATTAGTTCCAAACTGTTTGAGGAACTAATAGTGAGTTAACATGTAATTGATGCATTAATGCACTCAACTAGTGCTACTCTAGTTAACTGAAGATTCCCTCATCAGAAACTCATGCACGTCTATTATGAGAAAGACCCAGTTGAGATTAATGTTCAAGGATAGTGTACTATCAGTTGCATGTGTTTTCTAATGGAGAAAACTCATGCATGCAGTCAAGGATTCATCCTTGAGGATTACGCAGTTTTGAAGGCTTGATCATCGACTTGGTAATAGGAAATCATCTAGAAGGAACAACGCAAGGAAATAGGAGCTTGGAGAGCAGAGAGGAAGGCTGGAGAGAAGCCAAGATTACCTATGAGCATCTGTGAGGATTTTACTAAGAGTTGGCTAGCTATGAGAGCTAAGGCTTTGTATAATTCCTATGTATTTCCACCATGTATGATAATACAGATAGTGGGGTTTTGAGCTGAGGCTTTCCCCAAAGTATTTTCATGTGTATTGTGCCATTGATTCTTCTTATTTTAGTTATATTGTTCGACTTGATCTTTAAGCTTCCACAAATTGATAGTAGAAGTAGGTTACAGTAGTCTGCTTTGATTTATATTGCATTATCGGGTTAGCCTACCAACAGATATTCTACATGGTATCAGAGCTAGATTTGTAGGAAATTTCTACAGGCATATCTAGAACTAGCTCTCATCTTGTGCTCCCTAGAAGTAATTAATGAGACTTTAAGAGGGTGCCAAAAAACCGAGGTGGAAGTGGAACACCCTCCATCAGGGTTGGGAAATCTCGAGGGATCAAGAGACTTTGATAGAGGACCTCTAATCGAGGACATTACTATGGAGCTCCAAAATATTAAGCTCCTAGAGTTTTTTGGAGTTTGTGCTAGTGAACGAGCAGAAGCCCGTTTAGAAGGAATGAGAAGGTGCTTCGCACTAAGAGATTATACTTCCAATTCAAAAGCTAAAATATCAATATTCCAACTCAGAGATAGTGCTCTAAATTGGTGGGATAACTTAAAGCGTCAACTACACCTCACTCCAGACACAGTTACCTGGGAGTTATTTGAGGAGGGATTCAGGAAAAAGTAACTACCAGCATATTATGAAGAACAACTTGTAGGAGCCTTCCACGCTTTGGTACAAGGAAACCACATGGTAGAGGAATATGAGATTAGATTCATGGAATTGGTCAAGTATGTCTCCTATATCGATATTGATCAGTGCCAAGCAGATCATTTCATTTATGGATTGAACCCTAATATTATGGAAATGGTGTTGATGTTGAAACCATTCTCAGTTGGAGAAGTTGTTGAACATGCTCGTTATGTTGAAAAGAACTTAGACTTAAAACATGAAAACAAAACCATTTTTCCACAATAACCAAGGTTTATGGGGAAGGCCCCTTGTACCTTCTCCAAGGGAGGAAGTTTAATGCCACCGCCATATGGAAACATGGTTGTACCCAGAGCACCGAAAATGGGGATTTCAATGGTTACCAGTGCAACTTCACCCGCAACTTCAAGGACTCATGCAAATCAAGGTCATACGCGAGGATCCACAAGTAGGGTCAGGGGTCCCAGGGGAAGGAACTCTTTCCAAAAACCTTCACAACATTCTGTTCAGAGTCTACCTCGCATCACTTGTTGGGGATGTGGGGGACCTCATTACCAACTTGACTGTCCTGAGTTACAAACTGGTAACAACCATAGAGAAGGAAAAACACCAATGGGGGGAGAAAGCAACCACCATCGAATCTATGCAACAATTGATAACCAACAAGTCGAACACCAATCTGTCATGGTAGAAACCTTGGGTATGATAAACAATGTAAAAGTTAAAATTTTATTTGATTCTAGTGCTACAAATAGTTTCATTTCACCAGTTGCATTAGAAAAATGTGGGTTGACATCCTATGAGCATGATGACTTTAAACAAGTTGAAATGGCTTCTGGGATAAAACAAGCAGTAGGACCTAGTGTTGACCAATTTCAAGTGAACCTTGAGGTGTGTATAACTAAATTGAAGGCATACGTCACAACATTGGGGACGTATGATGTAATCATCAGAATGGACTGGCTAGAAGCTCATCAAGCATTGGTAGATTGTTTCAAAAAGAAGGTGATTTGTTTAGACAATGAAGGTAGATCAATTGCGATTTGTGGTATCAAGGATTCATCTCCACGACGAAGGTAAAATGTTGTCTCCGACAAGGTTGTAAACTATATGTGGCCAAGGTTGTAAGTGACCAGAAAGGACCCTCCCTAGATCATGGGAGGGCAGTGATGGACACACTCCCCTAGATGTGTGATGATGATTTCCAGTTTCCTGCTGGGGAAGTTAGGTCGATATAGTCAACGCTTCCACCATATTGGTTTTATCAGTGGTTAGATCAGTAGAGTCAATGCCATAGTTTATTGTAGCAGAGGATGGATAGGGTGGGAGTGGAAGTAGGTTAGGAGGGATAGGAGGATATAGGTTAGTTGGAGACTCTTGATGGGAAGTGGTATCATTGCTTAAATTACTCAATTTGACTACTATATCTCTCTCTATTTTGTTATGCCTTATTGTCAAACTTCTTTCAAACTCCTCGTGTATTTTCATTCTAACTTCGGGACGAAGTTTTTTAAAAGAGGGGTGTATGTAATGCCCTACTTGATCCTATCATGCTAATTTTGATTAGTGTTTAATTAACCTGAAAATATTGACTTATAATTATTAACTAATATTGGTATATACCTACACTTGTGAAACTGTAATTTTATTTTACTGATATGAATTTTATTATTGTTATTATTCAATTCCCAAGGTGTCTTCTCAAATTTACTTTTGGATAGGATATGGTCTCCTCTAATTTATTTCTAAATTAATTATCCATATTTCATGGTGTCTTCTCAAATATACTTTTGGATAAGATATGGTCTTCTCTAATTTATTTCTAAATTAAATATTCATATTCTATTCCCAAGGTGTCTTCTCAAATCTACTTTTGGAGAAGATATGGTCTTCTCAAATTTATTCTAAATTAAATATCCATATTTTATTCCCAAAGTGTCTTCTCAAATCTACTTTAGATAAGATATGGTAAAGAAAGTCAAGGATATTAAAATAAAAGGATGAGGGGGTAGTCATGACATTAATGATAGGTGGTTGAGGTGGATGGGAGGAAGATACATAAAAGGGAAGGAGGATGGGAGGAGAGGGGTGGATCCTTGGTCTTTGTTTTGGTATTGGAGGATTTTATTTTGGGGAGGAATGTGGAGAAAGAGAAGAGAGAGAATGGAGAGAAAAATAAAAGAACTCAAACTTAGATCTATTGGAGAGTGTTGGTTTTAACTTGGACATACTACAGTTGGTTGGACTAGGGCTCAGAAGGCTAGGAAACCTATGGAGGTTCCCTGGGCTAGGAATTCATCCCTAGTTGTCTAGGAGGTAAATTCAGTCGAGTAGCCAAGAGGAGCATCCCAACAGAGTCAGAAGCACCCAACCAAGCTACTGGAACATGTATTATTCCATTTGTTGATTACTTATATAAATTGTTGAAATGAAATTTCTTACTCGTTTAATATGTTGTAAAGAAATTTTACTTCTATATTATCATCAGATAAATGTTGAGTTATAAATAGGTTATTTCCCTTCTTATTGCGTTTAAAGTAAATAAATTTAGTTTTAGTTAGAGGACCCTAGGTTGGATCCTAACAATGACCATCACATTCAGTAATGTAAGCAAAGGCTTGAGAGCTCTCGAAGTTTCTTCTCCTCCATCCCTTTTGTGTGGGATGTATTTTGTGGGTCAGAGTGTACAAAACAATAGTTAAATATACCTATCATGTGTGTATTGGAATAGCATATACAACTATAAAATCCCCCCTTCTAGGAACTCTAGGTGCAAACATAGAGAGATTACCCTTTATTTGCAACCCATATTCAAGATTTATGCTTTAGAGTGGTCCATTGTATCTACTTTACAACCTCTATAGTAGAGGGTTGGGGGGAAAACCCTAGCCACCATGGCCCTTTGGTTTCCTTTTATCGATGCGGTCGAGGCTTTCTTCTTTTGATGCATGGGCGATGTCTTTATTTCGGAGCTCCCTGTGGTGTTCAAGGTTTGTTGTGGTCTCCTACCTACTTGCTCTGTTGCGATTTTCTTCTAGTTGGGGTTTTTGACAGTGTCCTGGTCCAAGCTTCCCTGTTGCTGAGGGTTATGCAGTGCTACTATTTTTTGTTGCTTCTCTTGCCCTTCTCATCTAACGTTCATGCCACTTGTCTAAGAGGTTGTCGCGACCTTCCTGCTGGGCTTTGATTCCCTCTATATTTGTTGTTTTGTCCCCCAATTTTGGGTTGTTTTCTTTGGGCTTTCCTCGGCAGCCTATACCAAGGTTCCAGGTTTTGTCTGCAGGCTTATGTGCCTAGTCATCTATGTGCATGTGATGAGGCCTGTTAGAGCATCTCCAAACATTTCTTTCCGATCATAGTATCTTTTGGTGTTATTCTTGCCACTTGGAGTATCTTCCGACATTGCTAGGGTGCCTTTCTTTGTTGGTGACATAGTTGGTGCTAGTTCGTGGGTTTCCTTCGGCGGTGTGTGGTTTGGGTTAGACTTCCTCAGTTTTTCGGGGTTTGTTGACACCTTGTTTTTCGTCTAGTTGCTGCTTGTTGGCCCCTCTTGTTGGCACGATTGTTGTTCACTAGTGTGATGATTTGTCGTGGATTGTTATTGGGCCTTTCGACCTTATTACTTTTATTACTCGACGATTTTTCCCTTTGTTGATGCAACCGTGGCGAGCTCCAATTCTTGCTACAGGGTTATTGTTTGTTCTGGGGCTTTGAGTGTTGTGCTTTTCTCAGGGTTTCGGCCCTGGAATCTACGACCCTTTTGGGGTTTGATGACTCGCACAGTAATGTTTGGCTGCCCATAGTTGGGCTATATCTAGTGTTTCCTACGAGGTTCTTTGGTGGGCTTGCTTGCTTTGTTTATTCTTATTCACAGTTATGCAAACAATTTTCATTTTAATGAAAATTGTTGGGTTATATATATATATATATATATATATATATATATATATATATGAAGAGTGGTTCATTGTATTTATAAGATGAATAATTATAGCATTGGAGACATGTTCACTATGAAATATGCATACACAATATTTTGGATAATGCCATCTACATGTATTGTGATTTATACCAGCATAAATCCATCTTAACCACGGATCTAACATGAGCTGAGAGGGATCAAATTTCTTAAGTACAAACTTATTTTAGAGTGCAAAAAAGAATGTGTAATTTTTTATTATTTAAATTGTATTTTTGAATGCTATAGAAATTACATAACATGTGCATTGAACAATTTTATCAACTCACACTAAACTGGTTTTTTTGTTATTGATATATTTTTAAGTATACATCAATATTAATTCATTTTAAAATATTTTATTCATAATCCACATTGGATATTTTATTCTATACAATATTAAAATATTTTCTTTTAACATTTTTTTTATATACAGATATATATGAAATTTATATCACTATTAAAAACCATACCCACATAGGTATTTCTTTTACTTCTAATTGATATCACTGTTAAAAATCTTACTCACATGTTTTTTTTTTACATCTAATTACTTTACATTAAATTATATTAGCTCATATGGACAATTAATTAAATATGCATAACATATTTTTTTTCCTTAGAGTCGACATTGTTTTTCTATTTAGAGAATATTTTATTTTTATTTTGATGATGATGATGATGATGATGATGGTTAACGTCCGCTGAGACCAAATAATGATCTATCGGACCTAAAAAGACAAATTATTTATTTTGATTTAAGATTTTATTCCTATGCTCAAAAAGCTTGGAGAGAAGCCTCCCGAGCTCACTATAATTTTGGCATTGTAAAAGGCTAGGAAGGTCAGTATTTTAAGACAGACATACATACTTACACATCACCTTCACACTGGGCTGTAGAATGAGCCTCTAGGCTCAATGAGTCTCTTCGCTCAAAAATGTCTTTGACAATTATGCCAAGGGTTTGAGAAATAATGATAAGGCATATTACATGATATATCTTTATAAGGAGGAAATATGTGATTTATGTCTTCAAAGTATGTAGGGGAAGCATTATGATTAATATTTCTCTAAAAATAGAAGCCATATCAAGAAAGAGGGAGTATAAATTTATATAAAATAATACAAAGAAGTAGATATATATATCTCACCCAATTATTTTACAACCTTAGGCCACTTGCTATAAATAGCTAACTATTACCTAATCAAATCATACAACTTTGGTCTATATGCCAATTCTCAAACCATCGCATTATCTAACATTTTACATTATATTACATTTTCATATATACAGGTGAACCATAATGTAAGAATTAGTTTAGTGTATTTGATATAATTAAAATACAATATAATAATTTTGTGATATTACAAATAGAAATTAAAATTGCTACTACAAATGCACATTTTCACATCTATGCCACCCATCACCTCTTCTGTGCCACCCATCCCCTTGAGAGGTGATGTTGTGCATCATATTGACTAATATAATGGTTTTGTTATTAAATTTATTATTTGTTATTGAGTCTCCTAGTATTTAGATATTTTTGACTTAGTGTTAATATAATAGTGGTATTTGTTGTATCACCAGCATAGATTTATCTTAATTGCGAATTTAACATAAGTAGAGAGGGATCAAATTTCTTCAAGTGCAAATTTCTTTAGAGTGCAAAATACAATGTATAATTTTTCGTTGTTTAAATTGTATTTATAAATGCTATATAGAGTATATATAGGACCAAATAAACATTTTAACCATAAAAATTTATTTCAACATAGATGTTCAAATAGTTTATTTAAATCTTATGTTGAAATATTTTTGAAAAATACAAGGTTTAAACATTTTAATCACATTTTCTTTACTTCTAATTACTTCACAACATATTCATTTTTTTTATTATAGCGAATATTATTTAAACTTTTATGTACATGTGTCAATTCTACCGATGAGCGACAGACAAACTTACACATTACAAGGTTTAAACATTTTACTCACATTTTTTTTACTTCTAATTACTTCACAACATATTCAATTTTTATTATTATAGCGGATATTATTTAAACTTTTATGGACATGTGTCAACTCTACGGACGGGCCGACGGACAAACTTACACATCCCCTCATACTGGGTTGTAGAATGAGCCTCTCGACTTAATAATTCCTCACAAAAATTTAATATCTAGTATAGCAAAGTTATATCATGGATGATACAAGGAAGGTGATGCACTATTGTTGTTGGTAGGACTGTAAAATAAGCCTCTCCGGTTAATAATTCCTCACAAAAATTTAAGATCTAGTATAGCAAAGCTATATCATAAATGATACAAGAAAGGTGATGCACTATTGTTGTCGGTAGAGCTCTTAACGCTGCCAGCAAACTCTGCTTTCCAAAACTCCATCGTCAACTTGTGGTTACATGAAATTAAAGTTCCCATAATTATGAATAGAAAACATTTTTGTTTGGATCCTTGGATCCTTCTCTTTGTGTTCATACTTACACAAAATTATAGTTTGAAACAAAATTATCTTCCCACAAATTCAACACTCAGATATACTTTGTTTTTATCTATGTTTATACTTCTACTCATTTAATCTCAAATCCTTTACTTCATCAAAAGAAAGGATTAGCTTTTTGTTACTAATCCCAAAATCCATATCTTCAAGAGTCCTATGTTCATATCATAAATGCTACAGAAATCACATAGTGACTACCAAAACATCAAAGTGCTATCGGAATCGGTCTTCCACCACATCTGATTTTCCTCAGAATTTCATTAAGGTTATCTCTCAGCTACACTTTATAGGAGTACACTTGCTTTAGGATCTCATTCCAATTGATATCCTAAGTCTCCATCCAGGCTTGAATATGTTCTCACTAACTGAAATGTATATGTTGCCATGTATAAAAAAAACCCCAATCTCTAACACACAAAATTTCATAGGGTAATTACACTATATGGGTGTACTCTGCCTTGGCCTCTTGTATTCTTACTACTCGCTCTTTCTGCATCCTTTGCCTTTTCTGTCAGGCCTCCACTGACTAGTTTATCTCAGTCACTTTTTATTAAAATATCAACCATTACAACAGACAAGATGGGGCTTCCTTCCAACCGATCACTAATTTAATTACACATTTTCTCATCTCTAAAAATACATGGAAATTTATCCCCTTTACAATTTGCAACATCACTAAAAGTGCTATTCATCAAAATTCCTCTAACAAACTAGATTCCTTATAAAACTAAGACACTTTAAAAATTCATTATTTCTAATTTATACAATTTTACTTAAAAAAATCTGCTCCCCTTTAGAAAATTCGGTGACCCCCTTAAGCCAAAGTTACAATGTTAATTTTGGGAACATTATACCCGTGCATCAAAAAGAGGCCCATCTTGATTTGTAATGTAAAAAAATCTACTTCCCTTTAGAAAATTCGGTGACCCCCTTAAGCCAAAGTTACAATGTTAATTTTGGGAACATTATACCCATGCATAAAAAAGAGACACATCTTGCTTTGTAAGGTAAGAAACAAAATAATAGTAGAGGTCTCGGAAAAAACAAGAGCTACATAGTAGCTAGTACCTGCCGCTTAGCTTAAATATAGCTTAATTAAATTAAAAAATAATAAAGACAAAGACATAAAGATTTATCTATGTAAAATTTTGTTATTATTAATATAAAATCTTGCACTCATTTACAAAAGAAAAAAATAAAGACATAAATATATATGTGTGTGTGTAGTAGCAAGTACATAAAATTTCATCACAAAAATAAAACAACCAATAAAATATTGTATTGTTTAAAGGCATCACCAAAAATTAAGAAATATGATTAACTAATATTATTTATATTAACATATATGCATTTTAATATATATGTGTGTTTTGTTTTTTTATTAATATATAATTTTTATAATTAAAATTACTAAAATATGCTTTAATATAATTAAATTGAAAATATAGAGAAAAAAAAATAAAGTTCATGAAAATGGAAATAATAGAAAAGGATACAAAATAAAAATCATAAAGTTAAATAAAAATGAAATAAAACAAAAAACATAAAATTAGTCACTAATAGAAATGGAAGTTACTAAACAACCCATAATAAGACCTCAACAAATCACCTTACAAATAAACAAAAAAATAGTAAAATTTGAATTCCTAATGTTAAACTATGGACAAATGACATAAATTTTTGGTCAAAGGCAAACTAATAGGTAGTCAAAGCAAAACTGAATGCGTAAGCAGGTATAATAACAACTTTTATGAGTAATAACGACTAAATTTCTACAATACTTTTACAAAAATTCCACCTATTAATGGGATTTGGGCAACACAATAGTGGTTGGGCACAAGTGCCTTTGCCACTGCATGGGATATTACTGCATGTGGGGGATAGTCATCAGTGTGAAAAGCTTTAGCCATTGTTAGAGTTAAGGGAGGGACCTGCAAATAATAAGAAAATAATGATTAATTGAAATCTGCAATTTAACAATAATCAAAATAAATAAATAAACATTACAAAGATTGTCGACTTCAACTTCACAAGTTGTCATTTTCCAAATCTATAATATTTGAATGTCCACAATAATGACAATAGGTCTTTAAGATTTGAAATAGAATGAAGAATGAGATGTGTATATATAAGACAATGGAGAAAATTACACTCAAATTTTGTTTAAATTTTATTAATTTCTTATTTTTAGAATTGTTTTTTACTAATTTAATTAAATTCATTGAAATGGAAGTTTTATTGTATAATTGTTGTTTCCAAAAGATGAAGGGAAAAAAATAAAGTCAAATTAAAAATTAACAAAAAAAAAACTTTGATTAAAGGAATTGATATTGAAAATAGGGGAAAAAAAGCAAAGAAAAAAAAATTACAAAATATTTTAAAATATTGTTTCCTCTTTAAATTTTGTCATAAAATATGGAGAAAAAGTTATAATTGAGGGAAATGGTAATAATAGAAAAGGGGATATATATATATATATATATATATATATATATATATATATATATATATAAAATTATAATTCATGAAAATAGAAATAATAGAAAAAAGAACATGAAAAAATCATAAAGTTAAATAAAATGGAAATAAAACTTAAAACAAAATATTAGTAACTAATAGAAATGGAAGTTACTAAACAACCCATAATAAGACCTCAACCAATCACATTACAAATAAATAAATTTAAATAATAATAAAAAATAACAAATGGATAAGTGCCATAAATTTTTGGTCAAAGACAAACTAATACCAAGTCAAAGACAAATTATACCATGCCTACAACAAATATAATAACAAATACACATTAGTATAACTTAGTTTAATACCTTCTAGTCCGAAGTGGCTAAAGAGGCTTTGCATTATGTATGGATCCCAAACCTACCACTTTTATTGTTAGAAATAGATATGAAAAAAGGTTATAACATGTCACATGGGATTTTCTAATAATTGTATTTAAAATAAAAAGTAAGTTTTTTAACCAAATATTTTATTGATTTTTAATGATTATGAGCAAATGACATGACCACTATTTCCAATAAATTTTTTTCAATTTTTAAAATATAAGTTTATATTAGATTTTTTAATGATTATATTTAAATTAAATGAGTAGTAAATATTGAAAGATATCAATCTATTATAATCATCTATATGTTACTAAATTTTTAAAAATCATTAAAAAAAATAAAACTTGATTATTATGTAATTGCATAGCAGTGACATCTATGAACCATGGTTTTGTATTAGTTTTGTACATATAAAAAATTTGCAAAAAATCCATGGAGTTTCTAAAGTAGACATTAGGTTTTTATTTTTCCAAGACAATGGTCTGAGTGCAGCCGCCACATCAAAGCTACAAAATTTGATGCAACGACGAGCTCTACGTCCTTCGTACCGTTTGTCTTTTTTTTAAGTTGTTTTCTTATGTCCTTCGTATCGTCCTTTTTCTGAATTAAGTCCTTCGTATCATCTGAATGGATGCGGCCTCTTTCTTTTGGTTGTTACGTCTTTCTCTTCACACGAGCCAAAGCTAGTGTGTGTACGCATCGTGGTAGAAGATCGACTAAGTGAGATGAAAATTGAAACAGATTAGAGGTAGAAGATCGACTAAGTGAGATGAAAATTGAAACAGATTAGAGATTGAGGGGTAGTATGGGGATGCTTCTGATCCAATAATCCTTAAAAGTTGTGTGATCATTGCTCTGCAAACAACTAGCATGATTCCCTAGAGTTTTTTTGTTAGAGATTAATTAACGGAGCAATGAAATGCACAAAATATTGTGGAAACACAAATACAAAAGCAAATAAAACAAGAGAGACACGGATATACGTGGTTCACCCAATTTGGGCTACATCCATGGAGAAACATTTAGTCATTCTTTTTATATTATCCAACAAAATAAAGAGATACAACTTACAACAGATGCGTTGTAGTTTCATCTTCGCTCTCACACAACGTTCTCTTTCTCTTTGCTCAGAATAATAATGCATAGTCGCAATACAATTCCTTCATATAAACTGAGGGTTGCCTTCTAGGAAGAAAACCCTAAATTAACATAACTTCTACTGTTAAATCATCCACCTAATGAATAACCCATATTGACTACAAAATTACAATATTTTACAAAGAAACTTTTCATCTATTTTTAGCTTCACGGGCGTTGCCCTCGAACACCCACCAGGGGGCTCATAAAATTCATTATCGTACCCCCTTGGACAGCCCCACCAGGGGGCTCATAAAAGTCATTGTCGCCCCCCCTTGGACTCCCCTGACGACATTTAAACGAGCGGCATTGTTTCCCCGTTAGGAACATGAATCTAACACGGCTAAAACAAATAACCTCTGAACAATCAAGAAGATAATCAGGCTCCACACCCAACATTCTCTCCTTGTTTATAGAAAATCGAGGAAGTAGAAGTTTAGCAAATATGCAACCCCACCTCGCCATCTTGTGGGAAGAAGGAATCTCGGGGCTAGTTTCTCTTCCTCGATCGGCTTTTGAGGGGTTGGATATGTTTAGTGAGAATATATTGGATGTGGTTTCAATGTGCATGCCCCTTGCAAATGAATGGATTCAAAGATGGTTCTAAGAGTGTATTTACACCCCATGGGAAATGGTGGGATTTTGCATCAACCTCTCTTCGGTTATGTTCTAGATTGTGGCCCATGTGCCTCAATTTGTGAGAAATTTCTCCAAGTGGATCATTGATGCTTTCATGCATTGGTTCCTTGTTCAATGGCTTGAAGTAAGGATGTATTTCTTCACTGTGTAAGTCTTTTGCTTTTTCTGAATCCCCGCTTTGTATCTTTCATGGGTTTTCTTTACTCTTTGTCTCCAATGATGGTTATGTGCTTACATCATTATCACATTAAGTCTCTATGTGAGATATTTATGTGATAAATTTGTTGTTGTTCGTCCCTCTGTAATTGCGTTTTATGGCATTTTAGCTGGTATTTTTTTTTAGCGGATATGGTGATTTTGGTTGGCAATTGAGGTTATATTGACCACATTTTATGTTTCTGCGGTCAATTTTAGCTAGAGAAGTTAAATAAAGGAGGTAGTTATCTACTTTCAGCAGCAACAAGGGTTTCATTGTCTCCTTGATGCGAAAATAGTGGAGATGAGGAGCTTTGTGTATTTCTAAAGTATCTTGGTTTTGATGATGAACCTACATTTAGGTTCGAAATGCATGGATCCTTTGTTCTCTATGTGATTTCTCCAGAAAATATAAACATTATATATTAAGGTTGTTACCGAAAATAATAAGACGAAATATGTTCTCGTTAGATTTTGTGACAGGCCGTTGGGCTTTCGGTACGGTAATTCTCTCATTTCTTGCTTAATTCTCTAAAGGAAGATGAAATTGACATGGTATTATGAATAAAACGAAGTTAAGATGCTTCTCCTAGCATAGCTTACTAGGAAGCTCTTTATTTTCCTAATTACCAACTAAGAAATGTGAAATTCGTGTTTTCTCTTTCAATGCGAAAAATATTTAATCTCGTGTGCTGAGGTCTATATTTTCCTTACGCCGGAGTTTAAGCATTTTCTTTTGGTAATTTTTTTTTTATATATTTTTCCTGATATTTAACAAAGGAAACCAAAACTTTGGATATTTCTAGTATGTTATCCAGCATTTAGACATTTCATTTTCTTGTTCCGGGGAAAAAACTACTATTAATACATTACTTTATAATTTATGCAGCATTTAGACATTTCATTTTCTTGTTCCGGGGAAAAAACTACTATTAATACATTACTTTATAAGGGAATATCCATATCTTTCTTTCTCATATTTTATAAGGGTGGGTTTGAATTTGTAACCTCAAACCCAATTTGTATGTTTATGCGGGATTTAAATTTATATTTCTTGATCTTAGTGATATCTATCTATTTATTGTAAGTAAATATTCACCTTCCTTTTCCCATCTTTTGAAAAGATGGGTTTGAATTTGCAACTGTGAAATTAATTAATTTTTTAGGCATTTGGGATCTTCGTGGAGTGAATGGTGAAAATTTGAGATTTCTCTTGTATTCAACGAAAAAATTTGTGATCTTCATTTAATAATGTTTATGTAGTGTTGAAACATTTTCTTGAACTTGTAAAAGTGGCGTATTATATGTTTTTTTAATGGAAATTTGCTTCTTCGAGTCTTTTGAGAGTTGATAGGTAAGGGTTTGAATTCTTTTGAAATTCTCGTGTTGGAGTAGCTTTTATGTAATATTTAAATGTTTTCACGTGTTTTTGCAAGTAAATGGACACTTTTTAAGTGACTAGTTTGAATTTAATTTATGAGCTTCTGACATTAGCATTCAACTCACATGGACATTTCTGCTTAGTGTTATCTATCAATCAGTCTTAAACTTTGCATACATAGTTTAGTGTCTAGTGAAAAGGTCGCAACCTGCATGTGTGCACAACAAATTATGCTAAAAAATTGTGTCTCGTTGCTTGCCTTGGGTAAGAATAGTGGGTGCTTAGTGTTTTAATTTTTTTTTATAAATGACAATCTCAATTCCTGCTGAATGTTGGATAATTTTTTGCTCAAGTAATATCTATCAAAATATTCTAAAGGTAAAAAATCTGCACAGTTTGAGTCTATCAAGTTACTTATGAATACAAATTCTGCTCACTTCTTTGATTCCAGGGTTTTTTTTTTCTCTTTTAATGTCACAAACTACTCAATCTATGATATATATGTTGGAACCAGTTATGAGAAGGTGTTTGAAATCTTATGTTCGAGGAGCATTGCATCAATTTTCATCGCATTGTGATAAAATTTGTTTCCTTGATTTTCCTGGTTTTATGATTGCATAAAAATACTTTATTACATTTAACCCAAAAAAATCATGGACAATATGTCAAACAGTGAAAGGCTACATTTTAATAAAATTCTTCCTATTATTCCTTTCAGGAACTCACAAATGGTATAGAAGTGAAGCTACAGAGAAATGCTCTGAGTGTTATAGAAGCACCAACTAGCCATGAGGATGCACCAACTAGACATGAGGATGTCGATAGAAACGACTGTGAAAATGTTATGTCTAGTAGCTCAGAATTAGGTGAATCAAAATTCCTTTACCAGTCAATTGTTAAATATCATAAAATTATTGAGATATTTTCGTGAAAAGTATAATACGCTGATCCAGGTGGATATTGGTGGCCACCCGCCTATTCCACCTAGGCCCCCCAATCAGTTTCATCTGTTTTCTTGTTCATTTTAACATTTACTATTTTTAGCAGTTTTTCAGCTCCTGAACTTTAGGAGCAATTTTGACGCCGTAAACAACGTTTTTTGGGGTCCACTGCAAGCCCATAGCCATAGGTTAGGGCCCAGGGTGAAACCTATAATACTCAGAGAGACCTTTCCAATAAGATACTGTACGTGCCAAACAAAGATAATATGACCAAGCTACGACCCCAAGAAGTTGGCTACCCAACTAACCCCAACGAGACCCACAAACTCTTGGTGTTACATCTCCTAGGGTTAGGTTTTTGGTTGTTTAGGGTTTTCTCATGTTTTCCAATAATAAATAAGCCCTTGAACCTCATTGTAACATAGTTCAAAGGCATGTAGCTGCCACATCTCTTCTCAGAGATAAGCTACCATCGCCCGAGCTATCGTATTTCCATCCTATTTGTAAGTATAGTTCAATATTTTTCTATTAATGAAATGAAGTGTTTTTCTGCTACATCTTTGTGTTTATGATTATGTATGTAAGTTGTTGCGTTCATGTTTAAGTTCGAATTAGTGGTATCATAGCAATATGCTCTTTATTTGTTTTTGCATGTCCCTAATGAGGTTAGGGTATAAGGAGTTAGGGCTTGATTTGGTTGAACCATTACAAGATCAGCCTCGCAAAACCCAACGACCTCCCATGGTGGAAGAAAAGAAAGACAAGGGGGCAGGAGATCCTTTCAAAATGTTGCTCGAGGAAGACCTCGAGCAATAGAGGGATGCGATGATGGATAACTTTGCCAGATCCTTCAATGACTACCCACAGGCGATGCATCTTCATCCCGCAGCCACTCTGGAGGCGCCACTGCTTTTAAGGTACAAGTTAACTTCGATATTCCCATATTCAAAAGCTTGATAGATGCAAATGTCGTAGATAAATGGTTAAATCTATTAGAAGAATATTTTTTTAGTTCATGACTTTTCCAATCGGGAAAAGATTACTTTGGCACTTCTTAAAGTCACCCCACACTTCAAGGATTGGTGGGAAACCTACTGTGAACAAAAGGACGAGAGTGAACCCTCGTTGTTTTCAGCCCCACCGACTCGGAATTCTTTCCAAGACGCCATCAAGGAACAATATTACCCTGTCGGTAGCTATGAAGACAAATACATAAAGTGGACCACGGTACGGTAGGAAAGGGACCAAGATGTGCCAGAGTTCACAAATACTTTCCATACCCTTCGTACGGAGATGGGTATCAAGGAAACTGAGTAGCATTTGGTGCTCAAGTACCGTGGTTGTCTACACAAGTACATCTAGGATGAGATGGAGTTCTTGGACATTTCCTCGCTCGGCACAGCGTATCGGTACGCTGTCAAGATTGAGCAGAAGTTTAAACAGAAGAAGCAGGACTTTCGATCTATGAATCCAAAGCAAGGAAAATGCGCCCCCAAACCACAGAACAAAGGACCAAGCCAAGGCGGTGCTACCCAGGACAACCCACCGAAGCCGCAAGAAAAGAACAACACCTCGAAGACGAAGAAGGACACGGGAAAATGGTGTGAGTTCCATAAGAACTCCACTCCCAATACAAGTGAGTGTCAGGCCAAGCAGTCACTGGTGACCGAGTTGAAGGCTTTCGAATCAAACACGGGTTCTGACTCTGAATTAGAATCCAATAAAGGAACTAACAAAGGGAAGCAGATCATTGATGTAGAGCCCAGTGCCACCATGGCCACCACCAAGATCCATAAGATTGAGCCTAAAGATCCAGAGGAGGGGGAATGCCTCTTCCACTCACAGATGTGGGTGAAGGGTTCTCTGCTGCAGTTCATTTTCGATAGCGGGAGCCAAAAGAACCTTATTTCAGCAGAGGTCATGAAGCGGATGGGCCTAAAGACTATAACACATCCACAGTCGTACACCATCGGGTGGCTTCACCATGTACGAGATCTTCATGTCAGCCAATAGTGTCGCCTTCCCTACAGCATCAAGCCCTTCACGGATGAGGTATTGTGTGACGTTGCTCCGCTTGAAGTTTGTGATGTATTGTTAGGACAATCGTACTTGTGGAAGTGACATGTTGTGTATGAGGCTAATAAGTTGTACAGGATATCGAAGGTATTCCCGCCTACTTCCATATCTTTGATCACTACAAAGCAATGTAGTAAGATCATTTCCCATACCAAGAAATTTGTTTTCCTTATGATTTGCCCCTAGGGAAAGAAGAAGGTTGTGGCCACAGCTTCCAGGCAGGGCTCCTTTGCACAGAAACAATAGATGGACAAGGTCGTGGAGGAGTACAAGGATATTTTCGCCTCACTCACAGGGGTACCTTTGCACTGTCAGGTCAAGCACTCCATTGATCTGACCCCGTACGCACCGCCACCAAATGAACTGATCTATCGATGCTCTGTTCTGGAGAACGATGAGATCAAGAGGCAGATTCAGGAACTATTGCAGAAAGGGCACATGAGGTCAATCTCATCACCTTGTGGGAGCCCAATTGTATTGGTACAAAAGAAGGATCAAACATAGAGGCTCTGTATTGACTATCGGGCACTGAACAAGATCAGTGTCTGAAATAAGTACCCAATCCCACAGATTGATGACCTTTTGGACCAGCTCAAGGGGGCCAAATATTTTAGCAAAATTGACTTGAATTCAAGTTATCACCAGGTGCATATCGAACCTTCTGATGTGTGGAAGAATGCCTTCAAATCCAAGGAGGGCCTTTTTGAATGGTTGGTCATGCCATTCAGATTGACGAACGCCCCTGCAACCTTCACGAGACTGATGGACGACATCTTACGACCCTTCACCAGTGCATTCGTGGTGGTGTATTTAGATGACCTATTGATCTTAATCCAGAGTTGGGAAGAGCACCTCCACCATATTTGATAGGTCCTTCAAACCCTGCGCCAACATAAGTTGTGTGCTAACTTAGAGAAATGCACCTTTGGCTTGACCCAGGTTCAATATCTGGGGTACATCATTGATGAGAAGGGTGTACATGTGGACCCATCCAAGATACAAGTAATTCGGGATTGGCCAGTCCTAACCACTCTAGCAGAGCTCCGCATCTTTTTGGATCTTGCCAATTTCTACCGTAGGTTTTTGTTGGGGTTCTCTCATATCACTTGGCCTTTAAGTCAAGTCACTAAGGGCGGAGCGAAAGAAAAGATTTTTTGGTTAGAAACCCAACAACAAACATTCTCCAAGTTGAAGAGTCACCTTTGTTCTACACCAATTCTCACATTACCAAACCTGCAACAACCATTTGAGATTGAGATAGATGCCTCCAACTATGTTATTGGTGCGATTCTTACTCAGCATGGGCATCCAATGGCTTACCACAGTGAGACACTTTCAGACACAGTCTAAAAGTACCCCACTTACGACAAAGAAATGTATTCCATTGTGTAGTCCCGTTGTCAATGGAAGCATTACATACTGGGGAAGGAAACAATCATCCACATAGACCACTGACCTCTACAGTTCATACAGACACAAGGGAAGTTGTAGAATGATCACCATCAGAAATGGTCCACCTATTTGTAACTGTTCCATTTGAAAATTAAGTATAAGAAGGGCAGCACCAATAATGTTATTGATTGCCTCGGCCAACCACCGGTCATGGTGCTTATCACTGTGCTCAACTCATGTGGGCACGAGACATTGAGGTGGCCACATCTTTACAAGAGCGATCCAGAATTCGACAGCATATACCAGACACCCTAGAAGGGAAGAAAGTTCCAAATTTTCACCTTCATGATGCAATGTTATGCCACCTGGGACACATCTGTGTCTTTTCAAGTGAGCATGCCAAGATGATTTGGGAAGTGTACTACAGTCATGTCACTGGAAATTTCAGAGTAGAGAAAATAGTGGTTGTATTGCAAAAGTACTTTTATTGACCAAAACTTCGTCGGGATGTTGGGAAGTACAGTAGATCCTACACTGCCTGTGTCATTGCCAAACTAGCCATCAATAAGCAAGGCCTGTACACTCCTCTACCTACTCCTCACCGGATTTCGGAATCTGTCTCCATGGATTACATGTTGGGCCTTCCTTCTACTAAGCATGGCAACGATTGCATTTTCGTGGTCATCGACAAATTCTCTAAGATGGTCATCATGACAGCCTACAAGAAGAGTATCACAGCAAAGGCCACTACTAAGCTCTTATTTGAGGGAGTATGGGTAGACTTTGGGATCCCAAATTCCATTGTCTCAAATCGGGGCAGCAGATTCCTGAGTGAATTTTGGTTAAGTCTTTGGTCGATGCTGGATACAAAACTTACTAAGTCCATGTCTTTCCATCCCCAAACTGATGGCCAAACAGTGGTTGTTAAAAGGATGATCGTAAACATTATGCGCATGTACAACTCAAAGCATCCACACACATGGGATGAAAGTCTCTCCTATATCTAACATAGATACAACAGAGCTCTCCAAAACTCAACAGACCACAACCCCTTTCAGGTAGGGTTGGGATTTCAACCATTATGCCACATTGATGTGACCATACCATTTGCAGCCACTCAAGTAGATTCGGTTCACTTTTAGTCTGAAGCTAAAAGGGCTAACAAATTCATTGAGTGCATTCAACACATCTGCGAGTAGGTCCATGATATATTGGATAGAACCAATGCTAAGTACAAACAACACCATGATCAACATCGAGTGTCGTACAAGTTCCAAGTGGGTGATAAAGTTTGTCTACATTTTCATAAGGAGTCCCTTGCTAGACCCCACCTCAAGCTTCTCCTACTCCGATATGGGCCATACACCATCACCAAGGTCATCGGTGACAAAGCATTTGAGATCAGCATCCCATCGTTCCTTGGTCTACACCCATTGTTCAATGTAGATCATCTTCGACCATACTTTCCACCATTGTTGGACACATCTGACATTACAAAACATCTCACACCAACAGAGCTCAACCCGGACTGCATGGAACAGGCCACAAATGATCAGTCATGGACACACAAATCAAGAGCACTCAGAAACAGAGGATAAACTATATCGAGTTGTCAAAGCAGGCCAACTCCTTCACCAGGGAAAGTGGTTCACCAGGGACGAAGTTTAACAAAAATTTCCTCACCTCTTGGAGGCTCTACAAGCAATGGGGACCATTGCTTCCTAAGGGGGGGGGAATGATCTAGGCAGATATTCCACCTAGACCCCATAGTCAGTTTCATATGTTTCCTTGTTCATTTCAGCATTTACTATTTTTAGCAGTTTTTCAAGTCCTGAACTTTCGGAGCAGTTTCGACCCCCTAAACGACGTTTTTTTGGGTTCCATGACAGGCCCAAAGCCATAGGCAAGGGCTTGTGGCGAAACTTGTAGTACTCAGAGAGACCTTTCCAACAAGGTATCGTACACGCCAAACAGAAATAATATGACCAAGTTATGACCCAAGGAAGTTGGTTGCCCAACTAACCCCGATGGGGCCCACAAACTCTTGGTGTTACATCTCTTGGGGTTAGGGTTTTGGTTGTTTAGGGTTTTCTCATGTTTTCCAATAATGAATAGGCCCTTGAGTCTCATTGTAAAACATTTCAGAGGCATGTAGCCACCACATCTCTTCTCTGAGATAAGCTATCATCGCTTGAGCTATCTTATTTCCATCTTGTTTGTAAGCATAGTTCAATATTTTTCTATTAATGAAATGAAGTGCTTTTCTATTGCATATCTGTGTTTATGATTATGTTTGTAAGTTGTTACGTTCTTGTTTAAGTTCAGATCATAAGCGATTTACATTTTTGTCATAGTAGCCTCTGACGATTTTCCAAAGTTATGTAAGTCCAAGCAGAGGCCCCACAAGACAATGACATCTATGTCTAAATCAATTAGCAAAAATCACAGTCCACAGGTTGAAGGGCACCTTCACATGGAATGTTGGTAAGCACTTCGGAGTCTTAATAGTGTTAGCTTCCTTTATTTCTTTTGAACTTTTTCCTTTTAAAAATAGACAATTTTGTCACTGTATTTGAAGTTTGGTCTTGAATTTTGCCTCTATATTTATATGTTTAGTCTAAATAAATCTGAAAGTTGTTTGAAGATGTAATTGATTTTCAAATGGTGTAGAAGGTATACTTGAGCAAATTGGAAACAACAGCTTTGGTGAGATATTGGAAGCACTTTAATCTTGTGAGTTGCCACAACTATTTGATGATAATGGGAATCGAGTGGTGTTTGGAATCTTAGTCATAATTCTGAAAATTTTGTCTATGCTAAAAATGGAACTTATGTTTTGTAAATCCACTCTGCATAATGGTTTGGGATTCATAGATATCTGAAGACTGAAATTCACGCTTGTGAAATAGGTAGATGCAATTCCCAACCCTTCAAAGGAATAGTTAATTGACATTGTTCAAAGACATTTCATGGCACAAGTACCTATGCAAATCTTATTGTTTCCGGTTACAGTGGTGCTTCCATATAAGCCATCATGATGTATTTCTTCTTGTTTCTTATGCTACCATTTCATATTGCATTCAGTGCTTTATTTTCTAGCACCACTTTTTAGAGCACACTTGAGTTGATAATCCAGATTGTATTTAGAAACAAGGTGTGGGATTCTTACATAGATTAATTTTAGACTTAGGCATCCTATGTTCATGCTAAGTGATTTCTATTTTCATCATGTTCATTATGTACTTTGTTTCAACTGAAAAGGTGCTCCTATTTTTTTTGTGTTTTGCAAGGTTTCTAGGGCAGAATTAGTAGCTTTGTTATACGAAATGTTCTATGCATGAGATGATGCTAAAATAATTGGAAACTACTCATTGAAACAATGTAGAATATTCTTGGGTCATTAAGGTTTTGCCATTGTTTCACAGTTTCTTTGATTTTTCACAATAGCTGAGAGCAGGATGTGGAAGGTTTCTAATTTGATTCATATTCCATTAACCTTATGTTGTATGTTGTTTGTATCTAGTATTATATATCAATTAAATTTTGTTTTTATGAGTTATGACCCACATTGTTGGTTTACCCTACCTGTCAGATTTATTTGTAGCAAAAAAAGAAAACTCTGGCTCTTTCATTATCTTCGCTTCTGCCCCTTTGAGGTGTGCATATCTTTCCCGTAATGTGTTTAGTTTGATTACTGCCTTGCATCAAATTATGCTCAAGTTTAGCATACTTGATTTCCTTCTGAACAAGTCATTAGCTTTTTAGGTAGGTTGATAATCATGCTTGTTTGTTGCAATGTCGCTCTATCAACAAATTTTTTCATATGGTTGGAAATGCTGTGAATAGAAATCATTGATTTTAGGGTGTTACACATATGTGAGGAAGTTTGTGATTTGCATTAGCTTTTAGTTGATTTTATTGTTTATCTGGTGACATTGGCAAGTAATAACACAAATGACAAAGTGAAATTCATTGAATCTAACCAAATCTGCACTCTAGTTGGTTGCTTTTCTCTACAAAGCAATTGGATGAGTTGCAGGTAATAATTGGATTTTTGCAGGCAGAAAAGCAACTCAAGATAGTTTGTAATTGAATCCTCACCTTGGCAAAGGAAAGATCTTGTAGAAATAAAATCTTGTATCTTATTTTCTTGTTGTGGGAGCTTTATGTAACCTAATAGCTAGTAACTAAGGCTAACATTTATTGTCTTAATGTAGGTGGGCTACTTGTGAATTTGTTTGCTTTCTAGCATTGACGTAATGCTGACGTAGCTAGAACCTTAACCTTTTAAACATTTCATTAATACTTGTAAAGCGAAGAAAATAGTGGAACTGATGATTGTTGGAGGCAATCATTTTGATAGGTCAAGGTACAAAGTTAGTGTGGTTGATTGTCGATACCAAAAATCTTTGATGGAGATGATAATGTTAAGAAAAATGTAGCAAATGTCTTTTGAAGTAGTGTTTAGGGTGGAGATTAAAGTACTACAATAAATTGAGTGGTTTGAGCTTGATTATTTCTATAGGTTGTGTATTGATGAATTTCAACTTTAGTTTGGGATAAAATTCATGATTGACAATGCATTTTCATTTCTTTTATTGATATGCATGTTTCAAGAGACTTTGAAAGTTAATATTTTGAATTCGAATTATTTTCAATTTAATTTGTGTTCTCTTTCTTTTCATTGTTTTGGATAACTAATATATAACTTCTCTGCATCCTACCATCTTGCTCTTGTCCCTTTTTCTTTTTATTGGTACCTTCAAGACTTCATCTTATTTTCACTGGTACCTTTTCTTCTGTTTGTAGATACTGAATTTTTCAGGTTGCTACTTTTCATTCCATCATGACAATTCTAAGATGTGTTGCACTGGAATGCCTAAGTTAACATGGAATGCCATATTAAATCATGATTTGATGCACTTTGACATAAGATTGTGTTGGGGTGTCTTAATATTCCTTGTTATTTGTTACTTATTATGATATCATGGTGTCCAATGGCTTCTTTTGTCTGTTACATTTCACTCCGGTTAGATATCGTTAGATATTTTTATTTACGAATCCAATTGTTTATGTTTAGTGAACACTTTTAGAAGGGCGACTGTAAATTGTTATGTAATTTTATTTTTTCCATTAATTGAGTGTTTACCATATCAACTCAATATATTTTATAAATTAATTTAAACTTTACATATTGAAGAACCTTTTAATAATATAATTAATATTGTTTAATAAAATAGTGAATAAAACACCCTCCACACAAAATTAAATCTGGATGAATATAAAATTATTAAAAATATTATTATTATTATTAAAATATAATTGTATATATATATATAATTTTTAATATATATATATATAACAAAAACCACTTGGTAGCAATGTCCAAAAAGCAAAGGCAGTGATATTTCCATCATATGGCTTTTGTTATTATTATTATTAAAAAGAAATATAAGTTATATGTACAAAAAAAAATGGAAAGCCTTAGAGAACAATTATGGCCATGAAAATGAAGTGTTATGCACTAGGAGGTTTGAAGTTCAAATCCTTCTAAATTACAAAGAGGCATATGTAGGCACATAAGGGTTATAGTGGTAGAGTAGAAGTGGACATTGTGTCACAAAAGTATGAAACCAATAGATGTAAATACCAACCAATTGCCATTTCTTTGGTCACTAACAACAAAAAACAAACATGGAACAAACAAACAAAAAACAAAAATCAAAACAAACATGGAACAAGATTCTTAACCATGCATATTTAACCTGCTTTATCATGGATGTTCTTACTTTTAAAAATACCATGGGCCAATATCATGGTTTATTATTACCACATGCCCAAAAAACCACAATCCATTTCATATAAAACTGGTTAATATATGACATTTTTTAATTAACTAATTTAAATACATTGGCAAAAAAAAGGAAAAAGAAAACATAACTATATTGGAGATAAAATATTTTAGAATATTTTGTAGAAATTAAATCCCTAACATCCATTTAATCATTATTGATAATTAATTTAAAATTATGTAAATCTGTTCCAAAATAAACATACTTATTAAACAAAACTAAAAAATAATGTTTTGATATAATATCTATAATTTCCATTAAAATCTCAACTCCTAAAATACAAAACAAAAATACCTATACTCAGATGGTCTTTTATTAAAAAAGAAAACCACTATTAATTAGATAAAAAATTATCAATAATTTATTGAAGAAAAATCCTATAAGTTCAATTATCTCAATTTTCAACATCAAAATATATATATAAATAAACAAACTTTATCCAACGGCCGGAGTGTTTTTACTCCAACATGAGGACGCACATTTATGAAAAATCAGAATTGCTCCAGAGGAAAAAGTTAATTCTTCTTGGAAAGTGAGAAGCAAAATATACATAAAAATCAAAATATCACAGTTATTCAAAAATAAAGCTATTGGGAGAAGCTCCTCTTCTTGATAGAGGAAGCAACTTCATTGGAAAATGGCTTTTAGTTGGAGGTAGAAACAGAAATTGCATATATAAAGCAAAACAAGCAATCTAATTAGCAGAAGACCCTCTTCCTTGAATCTCGAAAACAATACAAGCAACCTAATCAGAAGATCGAGTTTTTTTTCATTCAGATAACCTGCAACTTTGAAACTTTCCCATTATCTGACATAAAGGAGAGCTCCATTCAGGGCAAGATCATGTTCTAAACAACTTTTCCATTCAAATAACCTGCAACGTTTCCATTTTCTGACATAAAGGAGAGCTCCAATCAGGGGATTGATTTTTCTTATACTCTTTCCATTCCTCCTACCACATCTTGAACCTGCTTCAGTGGAAGAAAACATCTCGAGAAATGCTGAGATCGTTTTCCATCTTTGTTACATACTCTTCAAACTTTTCAAGCTTGTTTAGGCTTTCGTGTTGGCCTTGTTTTAGATTTTCCAGGTCTTTCCAAGCCTCTTCTACACGTGCCCAAAGGCACGAATCCGGGGTGAGGGATGTACGCTTTGTGCGGGGTCGTTGCCCTTTTGAACCGCGAGCTTTTTCTTTCGCTTACATCCATTTCTGAAGAACTTTATGGCGATTGTGTCTTCCATCTGAAAAATAGTTGCCATTGCTGTTATTGCGATAATAATATGCAATATCCAGAGGCTCCACCAGTTTTCTATATGTATTGCCAGCATTTATCCACTTATTTTGGGATTCGAAATCACTTGGCAACTCATGAGCCTCCCATTTTTCAATAATATCATCCCAAAACCCGCCAAGCCTTTGCCTACGCAAATTAGCATCGATATCCCTCTTGTCAAGTCCCTTGAAGGTATCATAATATCTGATGCCACCGTTCTTCTCACAACCCTCTTTATACCATTCAATCTCTGCCATAAGACTTTGGTTCAGGCTTAACTCAATAGCTAGCCTATCAACATTTGTGTTATACCTGTTTTCAGTTTCTCCAGCTTTTCGTAGGGCAAGCTGTGCATGATCATTCTGCACAAAATTATGATCACCAATTCAACAACATTTCAAACAAGGATTACTGTGCCTGAAAATAAAATTCAAAAGAGCAGCAGGGATGATCAATACAACGCTACAGTAAAATCTTATATCAGATCTTATACAATAATAAACTAGCATGAAGAAAGCTGAAAAGGCCAGCCTAAGAATGTTGTTCCATCTCGAGAAGGGAGGTGCTCTACAGCCATGGTGGGGGATCCCTTTGTGTGAATTTGTGGCTTTATATCAAATGAGGCCCAATAATATCATCGTATCCAACTTTGCACTCACTTGACTACTAAAATTAATGGATTTAAACTTCTTTTTGAATTTAAACGTATGACTTCTTACAACCAAACACATGTTCATAACCAGTAAGCGCATTCTAGCTATACTTTTATACTTCTCATACATTTTAGACATATTTACTGATATAAAAAAACACATTACATTTTTTTTTGTTCTTTCAAATGTTAATCAAAAAGGAATTTTGGGTATTACCTGAGCTTCAAAACCAATAGCTTCTAATTGCACTGAGATTCCCATCTCGTAAGAGGATTTGGAATCAGGATTGGCAAATCTTTTACCACTTACGGAGTTTTCTATGACATGTTTCAAAACAGAACCATATCCTATATGCTCTGAAAACCAGTCCTGTACAATATTATCAGAAAGCTTTTCATGGCTCTGCATTGTCAAATGAAGCATCATCAAAACGGTCTCAGAATTCTCAATACAAGCTGCGCCATGTTTTGAGCAAAACATACAAGTACCAAAAGGTTTGTATGGGCTTCTCTTTATAACCCCATCTGATCCCCTTGAATCAACTCCATAGTATGCCACTGTAGCAGTATACTGCAGGACACTTTTAAGAAGAGTCCTACAAGCATCTTCAATAGAAACATCAGCGACTTTGCCATGCCAATACGGCAAGATAGCAGTCAAAGGCTCAGCAATGGATTCAACCGGTGCAAGGAGCATCCGAGGAACAATATCACGCTGGGAAATCACATGCAAAAAGTTGCCTTCCCAATTCTCACGACCAACTACTTCAACAAGTCCTTCATTTCCCACTAAAGGGCAACCAAAAGTGATACAAAATGGGAACTTTGCCTTAGGCTCTTTTTAAGTACCCATAATGTAGCCAAGGTTGCAACTGCCCCTCCTAAGCGATGACCCACAAATATAATGGGCTTGAGTTTTTTTTGTTTGGAGTCCATATAAATCTGCAACTGATAGATCATGGAATACATCAACGCAATGTTACTTTTCTCTTTGAATTTCTATAATTTCATTTATTTATTTTTTTGTGAAATTAAAGGTACTAAACAGTTGTATCTAGAAAATCAATTTCCTTGTGTTTGGAAATCTGTTTTCTAGAAAAATACATTCCCACTGCGCTACAAAAATGTTCAAAGGTATATAAGTACATTTGTAATCCATGGACCGATTTGGAAATCAATACAATATCATCAGCGTATAAAAGAAGCTTTATCACAAACTTCCCCAACCTAACACCATCTCCACCTTACAAATTTAGCTACTCTTTATGGAATTATATGATATTATAGTTAACTTTTTAAAGTAAGTGTTCAGATAATATTTTGAAATAGATAATGATTAAAAAAAATATATTTCCTACCAATGAGATAGATATCCTTCATTAAGTTAAAGTAATAAGTTTCTTTGCTAAATGACATTTTATTTAAAATATAAAAAGGTATCAAATTTAATTATTTTTTATTTTAAATAAAAATATTTATTTATTATAAATAAAAAAATACATTATATTATATTTTATTGAATGAAACTTTTTTCTTTAGTGGTTTTCTTAGCCATTAAATTTGATAAGATATTATACATTTAGTAGTAGGGACTAGACCTTGCCTATTTATATAGGTATTTATTTTGTCTGTTTGTGTAGAAATAGCCATTAATTTTGGCACTTTTCTAGTAGAAAGTGGATACTTTATTTATATATTAATTATTATTATTATTATTATTTATCTATATATATATATATATATATATATATATATATATATATATATATATATATAAAAGATACGTTAGGATTCACAATTTTTTCATAGTAATAGCATGTTATTTAGATGTATTTTTGGTGTTATAGTGGTAGCTACGAGGGTTGATTTTGGGTCTTCCTTAGATTAGGCCGTAGCTACCAATTCACCATGTTGTTAAAAAAATAGCATGTTATCTGTGCATTTGATTCTCATTTTATGAATGGTGGTTCACCTTGTTAATCCATGTATACTAAAACTTTATTGTCTATATTGATAATATAAGTTTTGTGGTTAATGGAATTTTATATTGATATAATATTAATTTTATATAAATGTTATTGTATTTATATAAGAATTGTGTATTTAGAGTTATTGTGATGGAAATTCTAATGCTTTCAATTGTCGTCTTGTTCTTAAGAGATTTTTCGCTTTAGGACTATGCTAGTTGCTAAAAATCCCTTCATTTTGTTGTTTTTGCTGCAGATTTGGTAAATAAGGGAGAACTTCTTTTGCAATAGGGTCCTTCCTGCATCTAATCTGAAGTCATTGCTCCAAATCTATTGAACTTTTCGGTCTTTTTGAAGCCAATCTTAGGGGTACTTTCTATATTTAGTTAAAAACCATCGATCTTGTCTTTACACTCGTTGTCATAATTCAAGATCAATCAAGAATCCCCTCCATCTTTATACGACTTCTACACTAAGGTAGGCAACTTCAGGGAAGGAATTAACTCAAATATTACGTCATAGAAAGGAGATTTCAATCTTCTTAGTTTCAAGATTAAATGGTGGTGCCAAAGGCTGGGGTGCACCCTTTACTTCTCAGCCTTAAGGATGCTCTCAAGCCAGGGCTCTGACATCCAACTCCCAAAGAACTCTTAAGGCCAACCTTCATTGCGGATTAGGCAAAAGATATTCCAACTATCAAAGTGGATCATCCTCAATCCAATGATTCTTGCATGGATTATTTGAAGCATGGCATTATTTATTGTTTTAATGGGTTATGGCCATCAACATCTATGCTTCAGGAATGAGTGCATTAGACCTTATCCTCGAATACAAATTTGTTTTTTTGTTCAAAGGGTTTGTTTGTAGTGCATTTTAAAGATCTTTTGGATTATCAAAGGATTTTTTTTATCAAGGACCTTGGTTTTAGGGCCGTGTTGGGCTCTTTTCCTCGGCATGGTTTTATGGTTTTGCCCTCTTTCTATGCTAGCTCTAGTCCAATTTTGGTAAGACTCCCTAATATGCCCCTTCATCTGCTACATCTAGATATCCTAGTTTACATGGGAAACTCACTCGGGCGTTTCATTAAGGTAGACATAGACAGGATTGAGAGGGGTATCGTAATCTTTGCTTTCATCTGTGTTGAATTAGATCTCAACAAATGGTTGTTGGACAAAATCCTCCTCAATTAGACGGCCTTTATTTTTTCGCAACTGGTGGACTACGAAGACACATCTTTCTACTGCAAGATCTTTCAACAACCCAACCATCTACAAAATGTTTTCCCCTCTTATCAAGGACTCTCTCCCCATCCATATGCTAAGAATATGTCATGAGGATGGCAAGATCCAAAAGACCCAAAAGGAGCTAAGAATTCTTCAACTTATAAGCTAGATAACATGCATCAACAAAAAGCTTCTGCAACTAAAACAAGTCCTTCAGCCTTAGCTCAACCACATGCAATGCCATCTCATCCCTTAGATGTTGGGATCCACCCCTCAAATGGAGACGCAAGAGACACAACTATGGTCTTGGATTCGTTAATGAGCACGAGCAAAGGCTTCCATGAATCAAATCACTCAAATAGTGATAAGGAAATAACTAATATCACAGAACCCCTGAATTTGGAATTGGCTCAAGGAAATGTAGTAATTGTGTCCTCTATATATATTCCTGACAATTCCTTGGAATGTATTGATGTTTGTAAGAAAAAAGAAAAAAAGGACCTTCGAAAAAACCCATGATCATTCCTAAGCTCAATTATCAGGACAATAATAAATGTATTGGCATTGTTAATTTTAGGTAATCTTGTATTTTGGGTTTGGTTTTAGATGGATTCCCCTAGAACTAACTAATCCAAATTTCTCAGTTTTCATGTAATCATGTTAGCTTATCTTTTGATATTGGATTTGGTTGGTTTCGCCTGGGATTGGGCAAGCCAAATTTCCTAGTGAGCATGTAATTAATTGATGAGAATATAATACAATTTTTAATATATATATATATATATATAGAGAGAGAGAGAGAGAGAGAGAGAGAGAGATACAATCATACACACATGCATACACACATACATATCCTAGTAAGATAACATCAACTAATCCTAGTGTGATTGTTTATTTTATCTGACTAGGATATGTATGTGTGCATGCATGTGCGTGTGACTTCTTATCACACACGCATGCATGCATGCACACACAGTCAAACAAAAAAAACAATCACATGTGTGTGTGAGAGAGAGATTGTTTATTTTATTTGACTAGGATATGTATGTGTGCATGCATGTGTGTATGCACTTGTTTATAACAATTAAAAAGGATGCATATCATTGAATAAATTTATGAATTGCGTATTATCACGTTCAGTGGAATGTTACTTGATATCATTTTCATTAATTATGGATTGAATGATTCAATATGATGTTTTTTTGGAACTAACGAGTATATTGAGAAATGATGAGTGTAAATTTATGATCTCGTGATTGTTTATATATATATATATATATATATGAGATTGTTTATTTTATCTAACTAGGATTTGTATGTGTGTATTGTTTATATCAATTGAATAGGATGCATATCATTAAATGAATTTAAGAGTGGAATGTTACTTGATATCATTTTCATTAATTATGGATTGAATGACTCAATGTGATGTTTTCTTGTGGAACTAACAAGTATATTGAGAAAATATGAGAATAAATTTATGATCTCATTATGCACATTGAGCTAGGTTATATTTTGGGAGTAATATTAAGAATGTAGCGGAAGCTAGACCTAGGGAAAGAACTTTTTTTTTGTAAGCTTTAGAAATAAATTTATGTTACGAAGCAAATATTACATTGATAGTTTTTGGTTCCCAAAAACTCTGTGGGATCCCATAAACAAATAGACTAAAGAAACCATATTCCCATGATCCTGAATTTATCCAAAAAATACAACAAGAAAAAATGACTAACGTTCAAATACCACAACCTATTATTAATTACTTGTAATGGTGTGTGTTGGGAAATCAAACAAAACGGTGTGCAAATATAACATATTGAGGCATATTGAAAGCCACAAAACCATAGGAGAAGTAGACATAGCATAAAAAAATGAGGAACCAAGTGCCATAATAGACTACTAATCTACTATAATGACTGGAGAAAGAGCATTGGAGTTCCCTTCTGGTGGAGCTTTTGTTGGTGCATTGATAATAGTTGGGGTGTAAAGTTGTGAGTCTAATCAAGAGTCTAAATCGAACACCACATAACATTCCACCCACGTTCATTTGGTGACAATGTTGAGATTTTTGTAGCTTGGGAGGTACTCCAAGCCTTAAGGATCGAGGATTTGGAGGAAGGAGCTCCACAAGTGGCCTTTTGGGCTTGAAACTTGTTGGGTCGCCAAATTAACATACACTTTCACTCCATTTTCACCTTTATCCTCATTTTGTCACCTCATTTCATCACATTATCATTATATTTCCATTACCATACAGGTTCATATTTTCATTTTCCAAAGTTATTTATTTTATGTATTTAAAGTGAATTCATGATTAAAAGTTAGAAAATAACATGTATTTGCCTATACCTAAAGGTGGAATGAGTTTGGTGACATGTGTAGGTGATTTGGAAGGTTCCAAGACACTCTTATGTGGCCTCCAAGACTCAAATTCGAATTTTCTTGAAGATTTGAAGGAGATTTGGGATAGTGGTCAAGCATATCTCATGGAGAAAAATCATGGATAAAGGAATATGTGTCTCATATTGGTTGTAACCATATGAAGGATTTCTGAATGTAGGAGGGATTAATGGATCTCCATTAATGAGTTAGTTGCTTATGTTTTTGTATAAATAGGAGCACCTCATCCATTCTAAAGAGAGGACTCTTGGAGCATGTATCCTAACTTATGATGTAATAGAATAAAGTTTTCTTTCTACAATTTTAGATATAAATTGTGTTAATGTAGTATATGAATTTATGGAATAGTTTGTCACTTTGCTCTTAAGAGAATTGAGCTCACTCTAAAAGGATCAAAGAAACATTTTATTTCATTATAGATTTTATTTTCATTTAATTACTTATATGTTTGAAGATTTTTCATTATTAATGAATGAATTTTAGTTTAAATCTTATCAGCATATGAAAGGAAAAACAAGGGTCTAGGTTAGGCTCTCTTCCATTTGATATGAGTAATAATTGAAATTCATTCTCTTTTCCTATTTTCTAGTGATTTTCTGAATTTCCAGTTTTCCAACAATGGCATTAATGATGAATGAATTTGTAATGAAGAACAAAAAGGACCTCCTTAGTTAGGAGCCTCTTCGATTAGTTGTTTATGCATCTTAAGCTATTGTCTATTAGTGGTTTTTTTATTTATGTTCATGAAGTAGTATTCTAGAAGAATGACAAATCTGGTTCTCCTAAGTTAGGAGCCACTTCTCCTGCTTATTACATAATGAATTAGAAATTACTTAGTTAAATTTTATATTTGTAATATTCACTTCTAATTAGTTTATAATTGCATTCCCTTCAGTTTCCATAACTTATCTTCTAAAACTGATTATAGTTTCATCTAAGGTCTCATATATTTTGGTTTGATTCTAAGTTTTACAAAGCCCCCGGCTTGACAATTAAATAATAGGAACTTAACAGACAATTAAATCACCCAACGTTTTGGCGTCGTTGCTGAGGAAGCAAACTTAGATATAACTAAGTTAGGAGGATTGTTTAGAAAACATTTTCTTTTAAGGTCATTTTCACTTGGGGTTAGATGCATTTAGGAATTTTTTATTTAAGTTTATTTGCATTTTCATATAGAAAACATAGAACATTAAAATCAAAAACCCCCATTCATTAAAAAAAAAAAACCAATTGTAAAAACAAGATATGAAGAGCTTTGTGCTATGACAGTTGAAGGAAATGAAAAAACTAAATATCACATTCAAATTTGGTTTCAACTAGTTGGTCTTCATGATCATGTCCAGGAACTCAATAGGGTTTACTTTTCAAACTTGGATATGAATCTACTCATGATTTTGTTGCGCAAATGGATGCATTGGCAATTCTCTTATACTTAAGAGAATGTTTAATTTCCTTTTCAATAGAATATGACTAAAAAAAAACAAGTTTTTGTGATTTTTACGATAAATTTGAAATTTTGTGGTGTAGTAAGAACCACCCATTTACTAACCCTTGGCAGGAAAAATTTGCAATAAAACAAACAATTGTGAACGAGGAGCACAAGCAAAGGTGGAAGAATGATAGTTTCATGTAAGAGATCGATTCTTTTCATTTTTATTTTTGCATCCAAATTTTAAGAGATGAATCAACTAATAAAAACTTGAGTATGCTCTCCTCCTACACTTTGTGTGACCTGGAGGATCAGAAAAAAAGAATTTTCATGTTAATATATATTTTGTTAAAAAAACAACAAAAACATTAAAAAAAAACAAAGAAATAATAAAAATAAATAAAAACACAAAAATGAAAATGAGAATAAAGTTAAAAAATAAATAAATAAATAAATAAAAATAAAAATAAAAATAAAAAATCATGGAAGCCAAAGAAACGAATTGCTGCAAATGTTATGTGTGATTTTGAAAAAATTAAAGATAGTTGTGCATTCTCCATATTAAAAAAAAAAAAAAAAAAAACGAATATCACCCGACAGTTATCTAAGTAGAGGTCAAATTCGCAGAGGTTAAAAACATCATTTTTAAAATCCATTTTTGAGAGATTTTTAAGGTTCTCTGGAGCCTTATTTGTCACATTGTGTGAAAAAAATGATTTTCAATTAAATGCAGTCAGCAGCCAAGGCCAAGGCCACAACCATCCAAGGGCCCACACATAGAGCCATGGTCAGCCACCTAGTAGTGTTGCCAAACTGCAGAGAAAAAATTTAATCAATAAACTAAAAAAAAATTGATAAAAATAAAAATTTTAATAATTAAATAACAAAAAAAATATTAATTATTAAGAAAAACAAAAAACAAATAATTATTCTTGCAGAAATTTTCAAGTGATATTTTCTCCATGCTTACAACTTGCAACAAAAAAAAATATAAAAAAATCATAAACATTTCCCAAGCTTTTATAGAATAAAAATTGGTTAAAAAATCCACTTTCTAGGCAAAAAGGATGAGTTCAAAAGATATGAAAAATGATTTGGCAAATATTTTGGAATTCCATTTTCCTAAAAATCTTGGAAAGGATGAATTCAAAAGATATGAAAAATGATTTGGAAAATATTTTGGAATCATATTTTCCTAAAAATCTTGGATTTAGATTGGCCACTTGTCAAGTTGTTGTTTCAATTTTCATTTTTAGAATAATTAAAATTTCCAAAATTCCATTAAATTCATAAATGTGACTTGTGATCTATTGGTAAGTCATTCAAATTGTGTAATGGAGGTCATGAGTTCAAATTTTGTGGGGATTGGAATTTGTTAATTATTCTATAATTTTGACACAACATTAATTAAACAACAATTTTGCCACCACATGGCAGCACAACATTGGCCAATATTGCACATTCATCACCACATCATTAGTCAAACAGTCAACATGTCACATCATCCATTTTCCATGTCACCCACTGCCACATCACTATTACACAGTCACCCTCCATCTGCTAGCTCATTTTTCAACATTGAAACTGGATCAAGAAGAAGAACGATAAGGGTGCTTCATCTACAGGATTATTGTTTTGTAAAATGACTTGAAGAGAATTCTGTAGATCGAAGACTGAATTTTGTAGACATGCGTTTTCATTTCATAAAGTATTTTTATATGATCATGTTTCTTTGAGTCTTGCAGGTACAGAAGTCAACGACATCACAAATTGGAAAATTTTATGTCATGGCTCAGCCAAAGAAGATAGACAAGATTTTTAGATGTAGGAAGGGCGCAATCCTGCAACTGAGAAACCTTATGACAATCTTCATTGTTTCTCCCAAATTCCAAATAAGCACAACTTTATCATACGACATCAGATTTCGACGATTCAAGCGTTGTTGGAAATATCTCGACAAGATATACATAATGAGAAAGATATCATCAAAATTTGAAATATTTAAAGAATGAAGAAATTGCTGACAAGATATAATAGGTAAAATGAGGCACTAGTTTCGACACATGTATAAATTCTTTTGGTTTTTCTTTCATGAATTTGTTTTATTAGTACCAATTCTCAGTTTTTTTGTAAATGTCATAAATAGATAAATTTATCACCTCTCTCTTATGATAAACTTACATTTCATTGTAGAAAAAGTACTAAGTTTTTGCATGTTCCAGGAAGATAAACAAATGACCACAATCAAACGTTGTCTTTTAAAGACCCCATTTCAAGCATGAGGACATGATTTTGGGCAAGCCAAGGGGGAGAATGTCATCATATCTATCAAATCATTGAAAAGCCTCTCAAAGATAACATTTCTTTCACAATAAAATGATCAAAGCAACAAAAAATATGAAACATCAATGCATGAGCACATGATGTCAGATCAGATCCATCACTTGCAAGCCTTTCAGATGCTAGTGTCCCCATTGCATTCTCACTTTTTCAGCCAATAAATTTTTCATTTCATTTTCCTTTTCATGTTTTTAAATAAAACCTTGATCCATTGTCCATTTTCCTTCACAATCATTTTCCTGCCTCACTTTCACTAACCTGTAACCCATCAATAAAAACATTCGGCTCCTCTACAAAGCTTATTCATTCCATTTCGCTTTTCATTTTCCAAGGCTAGAGTCCTTAGTAGTACCTTGAGGCTTGTATGCCTTAATGACAGGCTCTCTCGCGAGCAATCATGGGAATACACCAATGTCCCTTGATCGTTGGATCTTGCAAGTGGCTCGACATCATCTCATCTATTCGCCCTTCACAAGATGTACTTAGGTACCTTGGCACTCATTGACATTAATGGTGAGGTGCCTCGCATTAACGACGTGCATAAATGATCGGTAATCCAATGATTTCTCTTCATGCTCGACATCGACACATTTATTCGTATGACTAGAATTGTACTATCGGTTTTGTAATGATTGAAGACTACATCGTTTCCAAAGTTTGCAGCTGATTAATTTGTCATAACAGAAATAAAGATTCAAACCTTGCCAACAGCAAAGAGAACACAAAAGAAGATCCAAATTCCTTTGTTTACATACTCCATGATCCAACAACATCAGGAGCCACACCCTTCAGTATAGACAATGCATGCACATTAAGGGTAAGTGAAGGTATGTGGTTTTCTAATTTTTAGTCAGGCAATTCCTTAAAATGCTAAAAATTATAACTTTGGAAAGTTCCTCACTTCCTTTTTCACATTGTCATATCTCTAGTTGAAGGGGGAATTCATGTTCATACCTTTCACATTTCGCAATATATATCACATTCATATTCTATTATCACCTTTCATATGTCATATATGTCATTTATACACAGGCCATCCTAACTAACATACTTTTCCAAACAACTACTATTGCATTATGATTCAAAACGTTACATGTTTTGCAAATGATGATCATAGAATGAATGGTTGATTAAATGTTTTCAAAGTCTTTTGATGCAACACAAAAATAACAAAAGTATTGTTACACAAGAACCAATACTAATAAAATTTGGTTGCCACACAAGAACCAACCAAAGTAATATGTTGCAATCAAATATTTTTCAAAAGGACACTTTGCAAAAGGAAAAAAGTTATCAAATGATTATGCGAAGATGAAAGAATAATTAACATCAGCCAAAGTTCATATAAAAGGAAAACAATTCAAAAGATCAAATCATGACTAATGTAAACCAACGCAATAGATTGCATGAGGACATGTAATACCTTAAGTTGGGGGTATGTTGGGCCGTCAGATTAACATACACTTTCACTCCATTTTCACCTTTATCCTCATTTTGTCACGGGTGCATATTTTCATTTTCCAAAGTTATTTAATTTATGTATTTAAAGTGAATTCAAGATTAAAAGTTAGAAAATAACATGTATTTGCTTATACCTAAAGGTGGAATAAGTTTGGTGACATGTGTAGGTGATTTGGAAGGTTCCAAGACACTCTTATGTGGCCTCTTGTTAGAGCCTAGATTGACCTCAGGCTTAAAGGAGGCAATTCTAGGGTAACCACAAACCACGCTTAACCTGGTAGCTAGCCCTACCAGGTTGGGAGAGGGCTCTCTCCTTGTCAATCTCAATCAAGATGACTGGATCATATATGGATTTTAGGCTAGTTATAGTATCTCTAGGGTTTTTGGTTGATTTTGAAGGTTTTTTTGCTGGATCAAATGGAGCAGGCAACTTTGGGTTCGGGAAATCAAGTCAGGAATGTAGGGTGTTCTATGGGGCGAGGTAGGTAGGTGTTTTAGCACTTGGAATTGAGTGAGATGGTAGGTCTAAGACTGGTGAGGAGCTGAGGAGGGCATGCAAAGCTCATGAGTCCTATTCAAACAGCTGAAAACATAAAAAACTAAATGTATCCCCAAGGCAGAGCACTGTTACCAATGTATTCTACCTATCTATCTTGATTTCATTTAGTTTAGAAGAATGAGTTAGATTTTGGCACACATAACACATGAAAAAAACTAATGATAGAAGGAGAAACTATGCAAAAACACATTACCACAAGAATCCCACAAAAATAGGTGCAAATCCTGGTTTATTTCCTTGCCAAACTGCTGTAGAGTTGTACAATGTAGCTCAAGGCATCCAAAAGAGTCCAACCTTTGCTAATGACTGAAAAATACATAATATAGACATCAAACCACCTATGCTAGCCATCAGGGGTCGAATCTATGAGAAGAGGGGTGGTTTCAACCATTTCTAAACTAATAACAGGAATACAGGCAGTGGAATAGCTTACCTCTAAAACCATGGAAACTGATTCATTCATCCCCAAACCACCTCAAAATGATGAATCTACTCTCTATAGTCATTTTACAATTAAATTTACTTAGCATAGCATCATTTACATTCATAAATTCATCCAAGATGAAAGAAAAATTCAACTTGTAGAAAAACGAGGTGAAATTTGATTTTTGAGCAAAACTGGCAAAATTAATCCTATGCACAGCTGCGCCACTAATCCTATGCACAATGCCTTTTCAGACCTAGTTTTGGAGGCCTTCCCCTTGACCAAATTGAGCCCAAGATAGCTCGTTGGAAAGGTCTTCCTGTCTAGTTTCTGGAACATCTTGAATTTTTGCATTTGGAGGTCATTTTCTCCCTCAAAATTGGAATCTCCTAAGGCTACTTCCCGTGTGTCCAAAAAGTGGCAGAGAGGCCATTTTTTGATGGTTTTTCGACCTTTAGGTGATCTATATTTGCTCTAAATTTGCTGAAACTTTCTGCGTTTACTTATTTTTTCATGCTGAATTCAAATATGCAAGCCATTCTTCCAACAAGTGCCCCAATAAAAAATGTAGCGACGGTGGCGCTATGCACCTATTGCAATTTCCTGTGTTGCAAAATTTAAAATTTCAAAATTTCAAAATTTTACCAAAATTTTCCAAAAATTGGTACAAGGCACCCTCATCCACTGCTTTGATGAGATAATGAGGCATTAGCTAGGATTTCCAATTTGTCTTGCTCCTCATTGGCCATTAAGGCCTTCCTCAACCTAGCCTTAAGCTTCCTCATTCTTATGTTGCGGATTTTATTCCGGGTCTTGCAGTGATAGGCCATGTGGCGAAGCCTATTTTTGTCTCTGTTAACCCTCTCTCAATCAACTTCTCCAGGTGTATGTTAATCGCTCAAGACAAATCCCCCTAGGATTCTAAATTTCCTTTGCCTTTTGTCTTCTAACCTTGCCTCTTCGCTGCCTAGTCACCTAGCCTTTTTCATTATTTGTGAACACTTGTGGTGAATGATGAGATATGGTGGATGGATGAAAGATGAGTATGAAGAGATTCTAAGATGAGTAGGTGAGAGGGAATGGGAGTATGAATGGGATTTAGGGAGTGAAGGGTTTGGGGATTTAGGGAGTGAGTATGGTTTTGTATGGTTTTTGGGGATAATGAAAGTGGGAAAATGGGAATAGGGAAATTGTATGAGGGGGATGGGGTTTGGGAAATAGATAAATGGGAATAGGTTTTAGTCTAGGAATGATGGTGAGGGCAGGGTAAGCAAGCAATGGAGTAATGATGAAGATTATGTCTTACCCTAGAAACTAGGGTTTCACTTTTAAAAATGCTAACAAACCAACTCTAGAAAATCAAACCCTAGCTCAAGTGATATGGTAGTGGAACTTACTTGCAAGAAGGTGGAATGAATGATTTTGAAAGAAATCTACAAATGTGGAGCTTCACTGAGCAATCTGGAGCGTGACTGCACAGGTGCGCAACGCTCCAGACAGTTGCACATCACCGATCATATGTGCAGTGCCCGTGTAAAAATACACAGTGGAGAAAGCCCAGGTGTGCAGCGCCTATCCTATGGCAACGCCGGGATTAGGTGCACAGTGCCTATCTTATGCGCAGAGCTGGATTAGGTGTGTAGCACCTTTTTTCAGGAAACTTTTGGAGGCCTTCCCGGTGTCCAAATTCGGCTCGGGATAGCTCGTTGGAAACATTGTTGAGTCTACTTTCCAAGACATCTTAAATTTTTTCAATTTGGAGGTCATTTTCCCTATCCAAATTCAAATCTCCCAAGACTAGTCAAAATGTGCAAAATGAGGTTGCCTAAATGAAGAGTGTTGTTACAGTCAACTTTTGAAGGTCTTCGTCAACTTAAAATTGATCTCATGATAGCTCATTGTAAATCTCTTTGTGTGTAGATATCATTTTACTCATCAAGCAAGTCATTTGGACAACCAGGCTAGGAGAAATCTTGATTTTCCCAAGGTCACTATAGAGGTGCAATAACTCTCCTGAGGCAACTTGTATTTTTGACATTTCTCTCAAACTATGAAACCTGTGTAAAAACTAAAAGAGGATTTTCTTATTGGGCCAATGATGGAAAAAAAACTCTCTCACTTTTGTCAAATTAATCTTCTATTTCTCAGAAACATCATTTGAGTAAAACCTATCCTGATGTGTGGAACAGGGGATTTGTAGAAATGAAGGGAAATGAAGGGGATAAGGGGCTTCTAAATTCTTGAGAAAAGTTTTCGAAGTAGGGAGGGATGTTAGGAAGCAGGGGAAAGTTTAATTTCAAAGATTTAGTGAGAGGAAGGGGTCCAAAAGGGCAAACCATAGGTATAGGCTAGAAAATTGTCAAATTGTAGCAATAAGCTAGGGTTTGTGGGAAAATGATGAATTTGAGGGATATCAGTGATGGGAAGTGTTTAAGAAGGTACATTAAGGATAGGGGAAGGTGTATGAGCATCAGGATACAATTTTTGTTGATGATTTGACCATCCAAGAGAAATTGCCTTCAAAACACTAGGAGAGGGAAATGACCCTTAGCTAAGCACAACTAAAGCACGAACAAGGTGTAAAATGACCCATTGGAACCCTAAATGATGGTGACAACTCTTTGGATGATGGTACACTCAACTGAATGGTGACATGCAATGATACTTAAAAAAATTTGGAAGGAGCGAAAACAATCCTAGACCTAATACCTAGTGGCCAAATTTTACTTGAAGACTCACTCAAATGACAAAATTTGACTTTGACACCCTAAGACCACTTTGTAAGAACATGTTTGATCGCTGGTGGAAGGCTTCAAAGACTGACACTAACATTGGCTCCATTGGGGATGGTAGCTCCTTGGAGGTGCCAAGAACACCGTATACCAACTAGCCTTATCCATTGGGCATGGAGTCAAAAACTCAAATTGAAATTACATGAATAAATTCTAATGACTCAACGACCCAAACTAACTTGAAACTGACTCAATACTATAACACAACTGCCAAACTAGAAAATATGCTCAAAATTGAGCTTATTTAGTAAAACCTACTCTAACTTTCCATTCATCACCTGATTAAGTGAAATGAAACAACCAATGCAACCAAGTAAGTATTCCAGCTGCTGTTTGAATTCTTCGCAAGTGCTTTCTTATCAACAACAAGAGAGAACTACTAAAAGGCAACTCCCATGAAAACTTGTAAACAAATCCGTTTAATAATATGGATTCTCTATCTGACTCCGAAAATACTACATAAGCATCTTGAAATTCATGTGCATTGGGACTTAGCTCACCCAATGGATTACTTTGCTTCTTCTCATACCATGAATGCAAACTTTTATCTGAGCTTTGTGATGAGATTCCTGCTGAAAATGACAAAGAAACCGGCTGCCGAATCAAATTTGTATCAATACTTGTTTCAAGCTCACAGTTAGCTAATGGAGAAAAGCTTTGACTATGGACATCATCCAATACATCAGCTATTGGATCGTGAAAAACTTGAAAAGACTGTTGTAACCCATTTTCTATTGGTTCCAATGAGATTACATGATTTTCTACAAGCTGCTCATTTGAAGATATACTATGCAAATTTCCCTTCAAAAACTGAAATGATTCAAAATAGAATGGTACAGAATCATCTTGCATCATTTTATCATATGTTCCAGCTTCCAAGTTTTCATTTGCAATTTGAAAATCAATGGCATTCGGTGGCTGCAAATCTAGATACAAGAAGTCTTGAACAAGGATCTCATTGCCCTCTGGATGGTCCAGATCAAAACTTATCGACGGTTGATTTCTGATTGAATGAAAGTTGTCTCTGATGAACTAAAACACAGAAAAACAAAGAGGCAAAGATCCTTCACTTACTCCAAAAGTTGCTACACTTTCCTCCTCACTTCCATAGCTGATATGCAATGGTTGATCACTGTATTTGAGCTGTTGAAAGTGAACTTCCTCCTTCCACACACTAACTGCTGATTTGTTGGCAAGACTAGCTTCTGTTTGGAGTCGCCAACATAATCATCATCATACTAATCAAACTGAGGAAAATCATCAATATAAAACACATGATCAAGAATACATTTCAGGTCAACAGCTCTCTCTTCTCCAAGATGGCCTATAAAACAATCATTATCAGATCTGTGACAACTGGGATAAGAAAGAAAATGTTTTGGATCAGCCACTTGTTCTTCTTCAATCAACGAGCCATGGTCTTGAAAATCATACGCATTGCTTGTGGTGATCTTTTGCATCATCTCTTCCACAACATTTACCAAAAAGTCGAGCTTTACCTCTAAAGATGTCGATTCCTTGGGATCTATGTCCTTCATATTTTCTCCCTTCAACTTTGCCTTCTGATCAACAGATTAGCCTCTACATCTACTGCACTGTTCTGCATCTCTTTGAGTGTTGCAAGGTTCCTTTCCCTCAGTTGAAACTCCATTTCCGGATCAAAGGCTTCCGGGTAGTGTAAGAGTGTGGATCCATGAGGAGGCCTTATATTAACTAACATCGAAAAATAGACTTGGTTAAACCTGGCAAAAAATTGTTGTACTGTCTCCCCTGGCAGTGTTTTCAGCTGGTTATATTCTTCTATAATCAAGAAATGGTTTTGTTTGACCATCCACCTGTCGAGGAAAACTTTGACAAACTGCTGGAAATCTGAGATGCTCGCATCGGGCTGGGTTTTGAACCAACTCTTGACTTTGTCTTGCAAAGAAAGAGCAAAAATCCTAATACTGACATCCTCTTCATCAACTTCAAAAAGGTCAAGAAAATACTCAAAATTCAGTACATGTCTCTCAGCAGTGACATTGTCACGGTCACCATCAAATCTTGCTAGATATAGGTAATAATTTTTACGGAAAGCATGGGATATGGGAGGTAAAATTAGAGGCTTGTATCTATCTAGAATTTTACAAGGTATTGGAATATGTACAGAAGGTGTAGAATCAATTTTAGTCTCTTTAGGCTCATCAGTTTGAAGACGGTCATCATGAGATTCAAAAGAATGGTTTTGATCAAGATCAAAGGCATGCGAGCATTTTGTATTCACAATCTTCAAAGGGAAGGAATCAAATGTAGGTCTAAGATCTTTTCTCGAATACAGTATACTTCGTAAAGCCTTCTTGACATTCTCGGGAAAAGAAAAGAAATAATTTATAACAAAGAACATGGTGTCTTGGATTAAATTCCAACTTGAATACCTAATCTTTCCATATTGTCCGTTCATGTTTCTGCTGGTCAGGTTCATCCTTTAGTGGATTCCTTGGATCTGATCTCGAAACTGATTTAGAGTCGCCAGGTGAATGATTTCAGCCTTCTGGTGTCTAATCGTTGTCCATCATCAACAATCAGATCTAAACTTGATACATTTTACTGAGGAACATAAAACTACTTCCCCAGTGGAGTCACCACTATGTTAGAGCCTAGATTGGCCTCAGGCTGAAAGGAGGCAATTCTAGGGTTACCACAAACCACGCTTAACCCGGTAGCTAGCACTAACAGGTTGGGAGAGGGCTCTCTCCTTGTCAATCTCAGTCAAGATGACTAGATCAGATATGGATTTTAGGCTAGGTATAGTAGCTCTAGGGTTTTTGGTTGATTTTGAAGGTTTTGTTGCTGGATCAAATGGAGCGGGCAGCTTTGGGTCCGGGAAATCAAGTCATGAATGTAGGGTGTTCTATGGGGCGAGGTAGGTAGGTGTTTTAGCACTTGGAATTGAGTGAGATGGTAGGTCTAAGACTAGTGAGGAGTTGATGAGGGCATGCAAAGCTCATGAGTCCTCTTCAAACAGCTGAAAACATCAAAAACTAAATGTATCCCCAAGGCAGAGCACTGTTACCAATGTATTCTACCTATCTATCTTGATTTCATTTAGTTTAGAAGAAGGAGTTAAATTTTGGCACACATAACACATGAGAAAAACAAATGACAGAAGGAGAAACTATGCAAAAACACATTACCACAAGAATCCCACAAAAATAGCAGCAAATCCTAGTTTATTTCCTTGCCAAACTACTGTAGAGATGTACAATGTAGCTCAAGGCATCCAAGAGAGCCCAACCTTTGCTAATGACTGAAAAAATACATAATATGGACATCAAACCACCTATTCTAGCCATGAGGGGTCGAATCCATGAAAAGGTGGTGGTTTCAACCATTTCTAAACTAAGAACAGGAATATATGCAGTGGAACAACTTGCCTCTAAAACCATGGAAACTGATTCATTCATCCCCAAACCACCTCAAAATGATGAATCTACTCTCTAGAGTCATTTTACAATTACATTTACATATAATAGCATCATTTACATTCATAAATTCATCCAAGATGAAATAAAAAGTCAACTTATAGAAAAACTAGGCAAAATTAGATTTTTGAGCAAAACTGACAAAATTGATCCTATGCGCAGTGCCACTGATCCAATGCGCAACGCCATTTCAGACCCAGTTTTGGAGGTCTTCCCCTTGACCAAATTGAGCCCGAGATAGCTCGTTGGAAAGGTATTCCTATATAGTTTCTGGAACATCTTGAATTTTTTCATTTGGAGGTTATTTGCCCTCTCAAAAGTGGAATCTCCCAAGGTTGCATCCTATGTGTCCAAAAAGTGGCAGAGAGGCCATTTTTCGATGGCTTTTTGACCTTTAGGTGACCTAGATTTGCTCCAAATTTGCTGAAATTTTATGGGTTTGCTTATCTTTTCATGCTGAATCCAAACATGCAAGCCATTCTTCCAACAAGTGCCCCATTCAAAAGCGCAACGCCACCTATTGCAATTTCCTATGTTGCAAAATTTAAAATTTGAAAATTGCAAAATTTTACCAAAATTTTCCCAAAATTGGTACAAGGCACCCTCATCCACTACTTTGATGAGCTAATGAGGCATCCGCTAGGATTTCCAATTTGTCTTGCTCCTCATTGGCCATTGAGGCCTTCCTCAACCTAGCCTTAAGCTTCCTCATTCTTATGTTGCAGATTTTATTCCGGGTCATGCAGTGATAGGCCATGTGGCGAAGCACCTTTTTTTCTCTGTTAACCCTCTCTCAATCAACTTCTCCAGGTGCATGTTAACCTCTCAAGAAAAATCTCCCTAGGATTCTCAATTTCCTTTGCCTTTTGTCTTCTAACCTTGCCTCTTCGTTACCTAGTCACCTGGCCTTTTTCATTGTTTGTGAACACTTGTGGTGAATGATGAGATAGGGTGGATGGATGAAAGATTAGTATGAAGAGATTCTAGGATGAGTAGGTGAGAGTGAATGGGAGTATGAATGGGATTTAGGGAGTGAAGGGTTTGGGGATCTAGGGAGTGAGTAGGGTTTTGTATGGTTTTTGGGGATAATGAAAGTGGAAAAATGGGAATAGATAAATGTATGAGGGGGATGGGGTTTCAGAAATAGATAAACGGGAATAGGGTTTAGTCTAGGAATGATGGTGAGGGTAGAGTAAGCAAGCAATGGAGTGATGATGAAGACTGTGTCTTACCCTAGAAACTAGGGTTTCACTTTTAAATGCTAACAAACCAACTCTAGCAAAGCAAACCCTAGCTCAAGTGATATGCTAGTGGAACTTACTTGCAAGAAGTTGGAATGAATGATTTTGATGTTGGGTTGTGTTATATTCTTTCCACGTAGTTAATAGGGGGTTTGAAGGGCACCAGTAACCCCACTTTATGGGGTCCAGGGCAGCGCCCCGGAAAATTTTGGTTTTGGACCCTATGTTAGGTTGGGCGGACCCACCTATGGTTTTGTGGATGATTTTTGCACATGTTTTTTGGACACGATGGTTTTTGCTCCATGGTATTGGATGCTTCAGCATGTATAAATATGTATTGTAACATTGAAAGGAACATAATGAAAAATCAAGCTGGTAGTCCCGATTTTGGGATCCAGGGGAAAATCTCTGTGTATATGTGTTTTATGTGTTATGATCTTGCATTGTTTATTTTCTGTGCTTTAGAATTCGTATGCAAGTAATTTTTGTACGGGGTTAAAACCTACATTTGGTATCAGAGTTGTTTTAGCTTTAAGGGGACGCCTTTGTTGCTGAGGGGTTTCACTCAGGCCTGTGGTAGACCCTTTTCAGTTGGAGATCTGCAAGATCGATTCTGGTGGTGAAAGAAGATGGCGAGCATTGGAAAGACAGAGATCGAGAAATTTAATGGTCAGAGTTTTGAGTTGTGGAACCTCAAGATGGAGGATCTGTTGGTGGATAAAGACCAGTGGATCGCGGTAGATCTGGGTACTAAACCAACGGGAGTGCCCGATGAAGAATGGAAGAATTTGGATCAGAAGGCAAAGAGCACAATACGATTGTGTGTCTTAGATTCAATATTGCTGAATGTATCAGGGGGAGCTATGGCGAAGGCTTTGTGGGACAAGTTAGGGACTTTGTACCAATCTAAGTCTCTAGTGAATAAACTGTTCCTGCGGAAAAAGCTGTATAACCTGAGGATGAAAGATGGAGACTCAGTGACAGAGCATCTAAATGCATTTAATACTGTGGTAAGTCAGTTAGCATCTGTTGATATTAAAATTTCAGATGAAGATAAGTGCATCAGTTTGTTGTGTTCTCTACCAAATTTGTGGGATAGTCTGGTTATTGCAATAGGTAGCAATGCAACTGCCTTGCATTTTGATGAAATAGTCTCATCCTTGCTGACGGAGGAGATGAGACGGAAAAATATGAAGAGCCAAAATGGCGATGCCTTGTCTGTACGAGGGCGGACCCAGAACAGAAACAAAAATAAGTCATCAAGTGGGAGATCGAAATCTAAAGGGAGATCTAAATCTCCAGGAAAACCTGTAAAGGTGGTGTGCTGGAAATGTGGAAAGGAAGGGCACTACAAGAGGGACTGTAAATCTAAAGCTCCTGACAAAGGAAAGAGATCTGATGAGGCTCCTTCTGCAGAGGCGAAAACCACCTCAGATGAAGGTGGGGATGTGTACTTGGCTTCTTCAAGTACACATGTAGATCACGAGGCATGGTTGATTGACTCAGGTGTGTCCTTTCACTTCACTCCCCATAGAGAGTGGTTCTGCAAGTATGAGAAATATGATGGTGGTGATGTCTTCTTGGGGGATGACAGGAAAGCTAGAATCGTTGGTCGCGGAAAAGTAAAGTTGAAGTTGCAAGGTGGAAGGGTTAGAACGCTTCCAGGTGTTCTACATATTCCTGCATTAGAAAGAAATCTGATTTCTGTTAGCAAGCTAGATGATGCAGGTGTAAAAATAGTGCTCGAGAAGAATACCTGCAAGATGGTTCGGGGAGCACTGGTATTGATGCAGGGAGTTCAGATTGGAACTCTGTACAAGCTACAAGGTAGCACTGTTATTGATGGGTGCAATAGTTCTGTGGTTCCTGAAAGTGGAGCAGAAAATCTAGTGGTCTTTGGAGAGAATACCATGCTGTGGCATCAAAGGCGTGGACATATTGGAGAAAAGGGCCTTTGGATACTTCATGGTAAAGGTATGGTAGAAGGTATGAGTAATAGCTCTCTAGATTTTGATTTCTGTGAAAAGTATGTATATGGGAAGCAGAATCGGGTGAGTTTCCCCTCTGGGAGTAAGAGGGCAAAACAAATATTAGAACTTGTGCACAGTGATGTGTTTGGACCTGTGAAGGTTCCATCACTGGGTAAGTCTGTGTACTATGTATCATTTATAGATGACTTCTCAAGGAATACATGGATATATTTCCTTAAGAAGAAATATGAAGTCTTTGACAGGTTTAAAGAATTTAAGGCTCTGGTGGAAAACTAGATAGAGAAGAAGATAAAGGTGCTGAGGACAGATAATGGTGGAGAGTTTTGCAGTAAGGAATTTGAAGAAGTCTGTAAGAAGTGTGGTATAGTATGGCAGAAGACTACTCCATATACACCTCAGCAAAATGGAGTTGCAGAAAGAATGAATAAGATGTTGATGGAAAGGGCAAGAAGCATGCTCAGTGGTGCCGGGTTAGGACAGGAATTCTGGGCAGAGGCAGTGGATACTGCATGTTACCTAGTCAACAGGTCACCTTCAGCAGCGTTGGGGGATAAGACTCCACAAGAGATATGGACTGGTAAGAAACCCTCTCTTTCACATCTGAGGGTGTTTGGATGTGATGCATATGTACATGTTCCAAAGGAGAAATGAACCAAGTTGGATAGTAAATCTGAAAAGTGCATCTTTATTGGGTATAAGGATGGTTTAAAGGGTTATAAGCTTTTGAACCCAGTCACACGGAAGGTTGTGTATAGCCGAGATGTTGTGTTTAGAGAAGTGAAAGATGTTATTAAACATGAAGTCCAATGAAAGGAACCTGAGAAGATAGAGTTTGAGCTAAAGGAGTAAGAATCAGACTCTACAATAGAGGAGGAATCAGAAGATGAAGAGCCACAAACTCTGGCTATGAGAAGATCAGTTTGAGAAAGAAGGCAGCCCAAAAGGTATAGTCCATATGCTTTCTGTTCAAATTTTTCTTTATCTATTACTGACGATTATCCCAAAACTGTGAAGGAAGCAGTAGATTCAGAGGATGGAAAACTCTGGAAAGAGGCCATGGTTGATGAAATGGCATCTTTGCACAAAAATGAGGCTTGGGATCTGGTGGAGTTGCTGGCTAGAAGGAAACCCATTGCTAGCAAATGGGTGTTCAAAAAGAAGACAAATGAAGAAGGAAAAGTGGAGAAATACAAAGCTCGGTTGGTAGCAAAAGGTTATTCCCAGGTGCCACGAATTGATTTTGGTGATATTTTTTCTCCTGTTGCTAAGGTAACTTCTATTAGATTACTTTTATATGTTGCTGCTGCTTTTGATTTTGAGGTAGAACATATGGATGTGAAGACAACGTTTCTTCACGAGGATCTGGAAGGGGAAATCTACATGAAGCAACCTGAAGACTTTACAGCAAAGGGTAAGAAATAACTGGTATGTAAGTTAAAGAAGTCTCTGTATGGGTTAAAACAGTCACCAAGGATGTGGTATCAGAATTTTGATACATTTATACGGGGACTTGGCTTCACCAGAGGCAAAGCAGATCATTGTGTGTATTTTAAATTAATTGGTGACCGTGTTATTTATCTGGTCTTGTATGTGGATGATATGTTGCTGGTTGGAAATGACAAAGAAATTATCCAGGATTTGATGACCCAATTATCCTCCAAATTCGAAATGAAAGATCTTGGTGTTGCAAACTATATTTTGGGCATGGAAATTAAAAGAGATCGGGCAAAGAGGAAGCTCTGGTTAAACCAGAGGAAGTATGTCAAGACAATACTGCAGAGGTTTAATATGCTGGATGGTAAACCGATGAAGGTTCCTATTCATGTAGGTGTGAGGTTATTTGCTGAACAATGTCCCAAGACACAAGAAGAGGAAGAGGACATGTCCCATGTTCCATATGCAAGTGAAATCAGTATCCTGACATATGCAATGGTCTGTACTAGACCAAACATTGCACATGCAGTGGGAGTATTGAGTAGGTTTATGTCAAAACTAGGAAAGGAGCATTAGACAACAGTGAAGTGGGTTTTTAGGTATTTGCGTGGCACTAGTGATTATGGTCTGTGGGTTTTTAGGTATTTGCATGGCAATGAACCCTGCATATCATTCAAGGACAAAGCACATTGATGCTCAGTATCACTTTGTGAGGGATATGATAGAAGACAAAAAGGTGTTGCTGGTAGAGGTGGACACTTTGAAGAATATTGTAGATGCATTGACAAAATCTATGAGCTCTAAGAAGTTCTCTTGGTGTAGAGAGACAATGGGCATTTCAGGGCTGGGAAAATGACTAAGCTCTCTTGTGCCCCCCTGTGGAAAGAAAACAACAAGTGGGAGAATGTTTGGTTGTGTTATATTCTTTCCACGTAGTGAACAGGGGATTTGAAGGGCATCGGTAACCCCACTTTATGGGGTCCGAGGCAGCGCCCTGGAAAATTTTGGTTTTGGACCTTATGTTAGGTTGGGTGGACCCACCTATGGTTTTGTGCATGATTTTCGCACATGTTTTTTGGACGCAATGGTTTTCGGTCCATGGTATTGGATGCTTCGGCATGTATAAATATGTATTGTAACATTGAAAGGAACATAATGAAAAATCAAGCTGGTAGTCCCGATTTTGGGATCCAGGGGAAAATCTATGTGTATATGTGTTTTATGTGTTATGATCTCTCATTGTTTATTTTCTGTGCTTTAGAATTCATATGCAGGTAATTTCTGTACGGGGTTAAAACTTACATTTGAAAGAAATCTGCAAATGTGGAGCTCCACTGGGCAATTTGGAGCTTGACTACATAGGTGCGTAGCACTCCAGATAGGTGCACAGCGCCTATCCTATGCCTAGTGCTTGTGTAAAAATACACAGTGTAGAAAGCCCAGGTGCGCAGCGCCTATCCTATGCGCAGCGTCGGGATCAGGTGCGCAGTTCCTTTTTGCTGGCAACTTTTGGAGGCCTTCCAGGTGTCCAAATTGGGCGCGGGATAGCTCGTTTGAAAGAATGTTGAATCTACTTCCCAAAAAATCTTGAATTTTTCAATTTGGAGTTCATTTTCCCTATAAAAATGCAAATCACCCAAGACTGGTCAAAATGTGCAAAATGAGGCTGCCTAAATGAAGAGTGTTGTTGCAGCCAACTTTAGAAGGTCTTCCTCAACTCCAAATTGAGCTCATGATAGCTCATGGGAAAGAAAATTGTGTCTAGTTATCATGTTACTCATCACACAAGTCATTTGGCCAACCAAGATAGGAGAAATCTTGATTTTCCCAAGGTCACTCCTGAGGTGGATTAACTCTCCTATGGCAACTTGTATTTTTGACATTTCTCTCAAACTATGAAACCTGTGTAAAAAATGAAAGAGGCTTTTCTTCTTGGGTCAAGGATGGACAAAAAAATCTCTCACTTTCGTCAAATTCATCTTCTATTTCTCAAAAACATCATTTTAGTAAACCTATCCTGATGTGTGGAACAGGGGATTTGTAGAAATGAAGGGAAATGAAGGGGATAAGGGGCTTCTTGAGAAAAATTTTGGAAGTAGGGAGGGATGTTAGGAAGTAGGGGAAAGTTGAATTTCAAAGATTGAGTGAGGGGAAGGGGTCCAAAAGGGCAAAACATAGGCCTAGCCTAGAAAATTGTCAAATTGTAGCAATAAGCTAGGGTTTGTGGGAAAATGATGAATTTGAGGGATATCAGTGATGGGAAGTGCTTAAGAAGGTACATTAAGGATAGGGGAAGGTATATGAGCATCAGGATACAAGTTTTGTTGATGATTTGACCATCCAAGATAAACTACCTTCAAAACCCTAGGAGAGGGAAATGACCCTTACCTAAGCACAACTGAAGCACGAACAAGGTGTAAAATGACCCATTGGAACCTGAAATGATGATGACAACTCTTTGAATGATGGTACACTCAGCTGAATGGTGACATGGACCGATACTTAGAAAACTTTGGAAGGAGCGAAAACAATCCTAGACCTAATACCTAGTGGCCAAATCTTACTTGAAGACTCACTGAAATGACAAAATTTGACTTTGACACCCTAAGACCACTTTGTAAGAGCATGTTTGATCGCTGGTGGAAGGCTTCAAAGATTGACACTAACACCTCCAAGACTCAAATTCGAGTTCTCTTGAAGATTTGAAGGAGATTTGGGATAGGGTTCAAGCATATCTCATGGAGAAAAATCATGGATAAAGGAATATGTGTCTCATATTGGTTGTAACCATATGAAGGATTTGTTGATGTAAGAGGGATTAGTGGATCTCCATTAATGAGTTAGTTGCTTATGTTTTTGTATAAATAGGAGCACTTCATCCATTCCAAAGAGAGGACTCTTGGAGCATGTATCCTAACTTATGATGGAATAGAATAAAGTTTTCTTTCTACAATTTTAGATATAAATTGTGTTAATGTAGTATATGAATTTATGGAATAGTTTGTCACTTTGTTCTTAAGAGAATTGAGCTCACTCTAAAAGGATCAAAGAAACATTTTATTTCATTATAGATTTTATTTTCATTTAATTACTTAGATGTTTGAATATTTTTCATTATTAATGAATGAATTTTAGTTTAAATCTTATCAGCATATGAAAGGACAAACAAGGGTCTAAGTTAGGTTCTCTTCCATTTGATATGAGTAATAATTGAAATTCAATCTTTTTTTTCTATTTTCTAGTGATTTTATAAATTTCTAGTTCTCCAGCAATGGCATTAATGATGAATGAATTTGTAATGAAGAACAAAAAGGACCTCCTTAGTTAGGAATCTCTTCTATTATTTGTTTATGCATCTTAAGCTATTGTCCATTAGTGGTTTTTTATTTATTTATGTTCATGAAGTAGTATTCTAGAAGAAGGACAAATCCGATTCTCCTAAGTTAGGAGCCACTTCTCCTGCTTATTACATAATGAATTAGAAATTACTTAGTTAAATTTTATATTTCTAATATTCACTTCTAATTAGTTTATAATTGCATTCCCTTCAATTTCCATAACTTATCTTCTAAAGCTGATTATAGTTGCATATGAGGTCCCATATATTTTGGTTTGGTTCTAAGTTTTACGAAGCCCCCATCTTGACAATTAAATAATAGGAATTTAAACAGACAATTAAATCGTCCAACAAAACCCAAGCATGGGGTTTTTAACCCATTAGTGTTTGGGCCAAAACTGTGACAATATTACGAAATGTGATGGATGAGGATGATAGTAGATGAAGAGAAGAATCCAATGCATCGATAATCGTCCAATTATAAGTTATCGTTGTTGAGTTATGAATTTTTTAAGTTATGTGTGGGCTAATTTGTCAAGGGAATCATGTCGGCTAGGGCTAGTTTAGTCCTCTTAAAAAATTCATGGGAGACCTCTTATTGGATATAAATAATACGTGAGGTTGGAGTTATTTCACACATCCAAGAATCATCTTTCATGGTCTTCACATCAATAAAGGAAGCTTGAGTGTAGGAATGCACAAGTGCAAGAATGCGTGAGTGGAGGAATGTGAATGCAGGAACACGTGAGTGCAAGTACGTGTGAGTGAAGGAACACAATTGCATGAACGTGTGAGTGGAATAATGCGCAAGTGTAGGAACGCCCAAGTGCAGGAACGCATGAGTGAAGGAAGGCACGCGTGCAAGAACATGTGATTCTAGAAATGCCAATGCAGGCAGTGCGATTGAGGGCTAAGCATGTAGTAGATTGCACCAGGGTGACACAGAAGCTAAGAAAGGATAGGTATGTATTGTATTGATGTGTTAAGGTTGAATCGTTGATATTAGATGGTGTCATAGGAAAGGATAGTTTGGAAGTCTATTAGTAGCCAAGAGGAAGGGGTTCCTTGGTGGTGGGATGACCTAACTAGGAGTAGCTGCTGCAACAAGGATTGGTCACTCATGGTCTATTGGATGGTAGCGTGGGAGTGGAAAAAGTGTGAACGCGAATTGGACATTTATGGTCTTCTGGAGGAAAGCATGATAGTGTCCAAGTTAGAGCTCGATGTGTAACACTTTGATGGACAAAAGGGGTTTCTAGAGTGGAAGTTGTTGAGCTCAAGGGTTGACGAACCAGAGGAGCAGTTGAGCAGCCCTAGACTAATTTGTGGAGAAGGACTTGTACAACAGATGATGGCCAATCCTCCTAGCTCATGTTCACTGTGGGAGATGGAAATCTTGCAGTCCTTAAGTAGCTAAGGAGAAATAGTGGGCAGATCGAGAGTTGTGCACAGGTGGAGTTGTGAACAGCTCGACAGGAGTCTCGATGTGTTGTGTTGAGCAGATTGATAGTCAAGATTTAGTGGTCAGATGGACTTGGAGCATTGATAGAGGCAAGAGTTGCAAATCGGACAACGAAGGACCGAGAAGGTACAGTTTACGACCAAGGCAGTAGTGAGGAGCTCTACATCAGTTAGATGGATATAGTATCTTGTTGAGGGTAGATTAATTTTCAATTGACTGGCACCAAGCCCTAGTTTTGTATCTCGTACTAGTGGATGTATTAGAACCATTATCCTTGGTACGAGAACCCTAAACTGCGGTATTATATGTTGATTAATAAAACGAAGTTGGGTTGAAAATTGTAAGAATTTGTTCATATTTTGTGCACTAGTAGATTTATTGTTGTTTATATTTCATTGTGCAAAGTAGTATCATTGTGATTCTTGGTTTGGTAGCGTAAGAGATTATAAGATTATATCCCAAACACCCAAGGTCGTGGAAAAAACAACAAATATATTTATATTACGAAGCAACTGGTATTACATTGATAGCGTTTGGTTCCCAAAAACTCTGTGGAATCCCATAAACAAATAGATTGAAGAAACCATATTCCCATGATCCTCGATTTATTCAAAAAAGAAAACAATAAAAAATGAATAGTGTTCAAACAACGTGGCCTATTTGTAATTACATGAATTGGTGTGTGTTGGGAAATCAAACAAAACAGTGTGCACATATAACATACTGAGGGATATTGAAAGCCACAAAACCATAGGAGAAGTAGACATAGTATAAACAAAAATGAGGAGCCAAGTGCCAGAGAAGACTACCAGTCTACTATAATGACTGGAGAAAGAGCATTGGAGTTTCCTTGTGGTGGAGCTTTTGTTGGTGCATTGATAATAATTGGGGTGTGAGGCTGCGAGTCTGATCCAGAGAAATTGGACACCACATAACGTTCTACCCACGTTAATTCGGTGACAATATCGTACATAGTGTACCTCATGTCCCAAAGGATCCTTTTAATTTCCTCTTGTCCTACAAACAACTGGTAGTGATCAAATTTCTTGTCACAAATGACCATGTGATGCAAGGTTTCTAGTTGATGATGCAAAGCCACTGAGTGGAGAAAATGAAGTCTCCTTTTGTGAATTTTTCCAAGATCCGGAGTCCATCTGAAGGTGCTGCCACTGAATTTATTATCACAAAAATATATATCATTGCCAAATCCCTTGGCTTCTAAGTGAAGGATTTCATTCCTTACTTCTATGGGGCAAAGAGTCAAAGTGGTAAGCCACTGAGTTCCAGCCGAATAGATGCCGACAATGAGAGGTGGATGCTCCTATGACACCAATCCGACGATTGAGTTGGCGCATCTAAGGAGACATTAAAATAACTGGCATAAACAAACTCAATTGGGGTGACCAAACTAGGGTGAAACCAATGGTGTAACCTGGCATAAACAAACTCAATTGGGGTGACCAAACTAGGGTGAAACCAATGGTGTAACCTGGCATAATTGATATGACCAGAAATTGAACTTAGAGATGATAGGAGTGGAGAGGTGATATTTCAATAATCTAGGGACTAGAATGAGAGTGAAAGAAAAACGTTAGAAGTATGTCATTGACCGAAAATAAGGTGAACAACTCTATACCCCTTTGAATAGAAACTTCCTTTTGGCACTAGATTTGCAGTTGGGATAGGCATGTGAGGATTGTACAAACTAACCTTGGGAAGACTAGGCCCATAATTCTTTTAGAACCAAATTGAAAATTTGCTCAAGTAGCAGACACCACATACCAAGACCAAAAACTAAATGAAATGTCTATAGAGTCAGCGATTTGGGAGGACACGGAAGGAAACACAATGACCAACTCAAAAGAAGGACTCATCGTTGTATTGTGTAGAAAGAGAACAAAAAGCATAGGCACCTGCAATAACCAACCAAACTATCAAACCAAAATGATACGCAATAACCTGTGAATTGACAACAAACATTAAAGCAAGAAGGAGGTAAATATATAGACAGACCTTCACCGAATTCGTAGAGTTCCAATGTTGGTGAGTAATACATACCTAGAACCACTACAACCCTGGAAACACTCGTGAACATTCAACACTCTAGGGCAAAATTCCTATGCTTATAAAGTGTAGAAATTTTGAATAATATAACACTTATTCACAAAGATTATCCTGATTATACACTATTGCGGAATGCATGCATAATACATAACCTCCTCTACGTTGATCAATTCAATTTGTGGAATTAGAAACAATCACATGTGCACATTGAAACATCAATCACACATATCAACACAGTATATCACGGGGAAAGCATACAGCTGAAAACCCCCAACTATCTGTATATTATATTGATTGAGAACATGTAACAATACATAGTACAATACTCCTCGCAAGTACTCAGTACTATCTCCACCTGTTACACACAAACTAGCTCAGATCCGAATCAATCACAGGTTCAAATCTCCTCCGCTGCTTGCCTGCCTCCACTGCGCAATCCTGCATGAGAATAGATGAGAATGGCTGATCCAAACTCGTATTTCCCTTGGCTAAACCACGCAATTCTCATTGGCAATACTCAATCCATTGATTGTGCAAATATCATGCACAACTATAGTCACAACTGACAGCTGTCTTGCCCTTTCACTCACCTCTAACACTTGTCTCCATTGAACTGTCCATGCACTGAGTTAACTGATGTATTATTTAGTTGATTTATGAGTTAATAATTAGTGAATTAATTAATAATTAATTCACACCACTCATCACTAGTGTATTTTTTAGTTAGACTAAATACAACTAGTTCAACTAAGTCAAGCTGAACACAACTCCATCAACTCCTCAATCAACTCCACCAAACTCAATCACTTGAGTTCTAACTGAAGTCCTTCATGCAATAGCTCAACTAACCCATAAGAAAAGCGTATTTCCTTCTGGTAGTTGCATGTGCCACATCCGTAGCTCGAACTGAAGTGCTCCAAGAGGATAAGATAATGTTATAGTCCAAATATTATTAAGAGCTAATAATATTTGATTGTTCTAGATTTAGACTGGCAGTCTAAAAATAGACTCTGCCCATATGTCTAAAATAGAAGTCCATCTATTTTTACCAACATGACCAATCATCCACAAATAGCATCCTGCAACTCATAGACCATGATCCATATGTCTAAAAATAGACATAGTCTAAAAATAGACTTTGCGCCAAAAATAGCCTGCGGGCACACTTAGTGAAGGCGACTTCTTTTCACTAAGCTCCATCATCTTGTTGCATTTTCAACATAAATAAAACCCATGATGTGAAGATCAAATGAGTGGAAAAGACTGCTTGAATGATCAAAAGTCAAAGGGGGATAAGTGTGTGTTATGGCATGCAAGTTAACACTCACAATAAACACCCACTTCATGTGCAGCCTACCCTGAAATGTGTTCATGATCAAACTCAAAAATCGGAAACTACAAACAAGGAGAATGTTGGACAAAGGTCCCTCTCCCACCACTTTCCTGCATTTAAAGTGATTTGACAAAGTTTGTTTTGGTTGATCTTTAAGGCGGTAGGATCGCCATATGTGGGTTAGGGCCAAATAGGTGGTTACATCAACTCTCTTCCCCAGGCACACCTTCCTCTTCTCCATTTCCTTCTTGCGCATGCCAATCATGCTTGTTGTCATCACTTGTAACCTTAAAAACACCCCCATCTAGGTTAGGGAAATAACATATGCTTAATGATGATAGTCAACCTAGAAGTTAGTGCATTGTGAGACTTGGGAAGGGACATATTTATCTAAAACATTTAAACATGGTTCTAAATTTGAATAAAGGTTTAAGGCCCAATAGGGTCAGGTTTAACTTACTAAATGCTTATCCTATAATGGAATTATTTTTTAACCATTACCCTAATTTCACTATAAGTTTATTTATATGTGTTATTTACTCTTGGAAAAGGGTTGGAAAGCATAACAGGGAAGATTAGGTAGACAAGGCTTGGGAAAAAAAACTATTGTTCTAATTCTTTGGAATAAGGAAGTAAATGATTATCAGAAGGAGCATTGTCACTATGTAATTGGTTATTTCCTTGCCTTAGAAAAAGGAAAGTCATTACCAATTTATGTTGGTTTCTAGAACAATTTGAAGACTAGTGTCCTCAACAAGCCTCCAATAAAGTTAATTAATATACTTTATCATGCCCTTGTAGGGATAGAAATGAATTGTATATTCCTTGCTTCATGTTACTAGGCTTGTTGCTACAACATAAAATGCAACCTCTAATAAATATAGTTTCTACTTCTTCTTGCATCTTAAGCCAATAAATATATCTATGCAAGTCTCCCTGGTTAAGTGTACTTTATTATTCATTAGTACATAAAGCTTCCCCATATTGTAGAGAAATTCATCTTGAAGATGATAATCAACATATACTTTTTCTACTTGTCCCTGAAGTAGCTAATACACCCTCGTAAAGCCCTCATCTTCTAGACACTCCTCTTTGCATGCAACATTGGTAAATGGCCCCATGTGCATAGTGAATCTTATAGCAATGATTTTTGGTCATAGTGTTTCAAAGAGAAAATCGTCCAGCATGCTGGGGGTGTCCTTCTTATATTTAATCACATGATGAAATTGTTGTAGAAATCCTATCCATTTATGGTGTCTTACACATACAAGTATTATAGAGGTTAGGTATTATTATAGGTGATAGTCTCCTTACCCAAGAGATAGTCCTTCAATTCTTCATTGCTTGAGAAAATGCATAGAGTTCAATGCCATATGAAGGTTAGTTTTGTCCTTGGAATAACTCTAAATCATAGTGAACTTGTCTCTCCCCCTGCAATAATATTGCTCCCATAGGATACACATGAGCATGAGTTTATACTTCGAAATACTTCTTCAAGTTGGTCATTAAGGGAATTTTGAGGTCTAAAATGGGCCTCCTAAGGAAAATAATAAAATAATAGTTAAAATAATAAAATAAGAGTTATGAATTTTTGAAGTAAAATAAAGAAAACTACATTTTTCTTGTATTTTCAGTGCATCTCCATATAGGTTTACTCAAATGTTAAGTGTAGGCACCCGTTGGATGAACACTTAAATTCCTCATCCAACAAGTCCCTACTCTGTATACTTTTGAGCAGGTCCACAAAGAAAAAATGTAAATACATTAAAATAATGCGTTTCTTGACATTTGAGTAAACATATAGGGAGACAAGCCAAAAATACAATTAAAAAAGAGATTTTTCTTCTTTTCCATCCAAATATTTTTATTAATAGGAATGACATCATCATCTTTAATCTTATTGGTTCTTTTAAATTTTATTTTGTTAGTATAATTTTTGTTTTGAGACCATTTTTTACCTCAGAATTTCCCTAACGATGGTTTACTTGTTATAGCATTCTAATGTCGCTATAGTGGCCTTGTTCTTGGGCTCTCTTTTTCACAACTTTTATCTACCCTTCCTAGATAATTCATTGCTTCAACTATATCACAGCATATAGTTCTCATGAGAGATATTCTAAAATTTTAACTTGCCTTCATCTTAAAAGCATTATTCTAAGTTTCTTCTTCCTTGATTAGGATTTGATGATATCCATATCTCAAATCCAAATTAGTTAAGTATTTTTCATATTGTGATTTATTTGAAAATTCATTAATTTTGGGAGCAATCCTATTTAGAGCTTTGTATACAATGCACTACCTCAAAGACAAATCCTTCTTTGGTACCAAAATATGAGGGAACCAAATGGTGAGGTACTTGGTCTAGGACTCCTTGATTTGATAATTCCTATGATTTCTTCTCCACTCAATCTAACTTTAATATGGACTATCTATATAATCTATATTTTGTAAAGGACATTTTGGCAGTGACTACATTGCATTCTTCACTTCTTGGGTGACATTCGTTTTTTTTTTTTTTTTTAATCTTGGAACAGTCCTATGTATTCTTGAAACATTTCTTCCAATGCATGCTTTTCTTTTCTTTTGTAGATCATTTGAATGATGCATTCACACCCATTAAGTTTAAATTGAAAAAAAATGTCTCAATAAAAGTACATAATTTTTTATTTAGTTGTCCAATATTTCAACTAAGTTGGTGTGCATTCACTGTATATATCTTACATTTCAACCCCTTTTGTGCATTGAGTATTAAATATTTACCATCCTTGAACATGATGTATAGATTAAATGTTCTTTTCATAAGGATGACATCCTTCATATACAAATTGGAACTACCATACATTACACCACGAACATCAAAAAGTACTCTACTACATTATTAATATTTCATTAACATAATGTACACTAATAGAAAATATAATCTTGCAATACTTGGTAACTTTTCATTCGGCATCCTTATTCACCCAACCTAAAGGGTATGGATGTTTAACACCAAATTTTTATCTCTAGGATTAATGTAATGAATATGTGTTGTTGTTTCCTATATAATCGTTTATGTGTCATTGTCATGATGAGTCAAATTGGACGACTTAGAAACAATATGTATGTAATTATTTTCTCGCATTGATATGGACTATGATATCATGACTAGGAACTAGCGAGGGGGATTATAGGAATTAAACTTGACTATAGTTTTTTATTTTTTGGATGATATGCTAGCATTAGACAAGTGTTCTAGTATTGATTTATGTCTAATAGGCTAAGGAACACAATATCTGCAAAACCCATAAAAGGTTTTAGGAGAAAACAACTAGAGACCACTCAATTAAGTTAATCAATAAACTAAAATGACTAAGTATATCTTAGGGAAATTGATTAATTAACATTAATTAATTTAGGAGATCGACTTCTAGAAAATGAATTGGATCAAGTCTAAGATGATCTTAGTCATTGATCACGATCATATATTGCTACTTGATGCTCTAGTGAGAGATTATAATAGCAAGTCGATGGGATGGAGATAGACATAGTTACTAGAGAGAGTAAGGCAGATCGATCTACCCAGTTCAAAAAGATTCAGCGAGGGAAGAGTTCAAGCCAAAGGGAGAGCATCAGAGAGAGGGAGCAACAAAAAATTCTTGAGGATAATTTTCCATTATTTCTCTAGTGTCAGAGAGGAAGGAGAGAGTAGGTTGAATTAGCTACAGAAAGGGTTGCAACAACCAGTGTGAGCAGCCATAAACCGTAGTGTCAGTTGCTGGAGATAGGTTGTTTTAGTTATCGGAGGCAAGAAAGATCATCGAGGAGGTAAAGCAAATTTTTCTAGAGGAAGAGGGAGGCATGACGACTCGCTTGGAGCCAACAAGCAAGCAGTGTGACTTATTCCAGACTAGGAAATGCGGATTTCCAAAGGGTAGTGCGAGCAAGCCAGTGGAGGGCCAGTTGATTTGCAAAGGGAGAAAATTCTCTCTTAGATATTTTTCCAGTTATTTGATGGAGGATTGCTAGTTTTGAATCCATATATTATACACTGAAAAATTTTCTACATAATAAAATAAACCCTCAATTGTTGCATTGGCTTTCCCTTCGAGGTTTTTTCGGGGACTTTTTAGTCCAAAATAATCATGTTGATTTTATATGTGTGCATCTATTTCTCATTTCCTGATTTACTTCCACAACATTTATTTTTATTGTTAAGAATTGCAAGGTGATTTATTTGATAATTTCCATAAACAATTAATCTGCTAATCAATTAGGAGCATAAATACTAGTTACTGCAATTTCAAGGAAATTTCACATAGTTTCTAATAAACCTCACCAAATTGTTGACTGCAAAATTTGAATTTTGTTAAAAAATTATATATTACAGAGCAATGTAACACATAGAATATTGTAGAAATATAGACACATAAAATGCATAAAACCAGAGAGACACAGATATACGTGGTTCACCCAGTTTGGGCTACGTCCACCCCGAACAGCCAGTCCTTCCTTTCTATTATCTAGCAAAATGAAGAGACACAACCTACAATAGATCCACTGTAATATCCTCTATTTTCTCTCACAGTCTCACCTCTCCGTTTCTCGCTCGGAGAATACACATCTATTACACAGCCTCAAAAATACAATGTCCTCATACAAAGAGAGGGGTTGCCTTCTAGGGAAAAAAACCCTAAACTAAACATAATTTCTACCGTCAGATCATCCGCCTAATGAATGGCCTAGATTGACTAGAAATTACTATACTTTTACAAGGAAATTTTACATCTATTTTTAGATTCGGGGGCGCTACCCCCGAAACCCCCGGCGGGGGACCGCTGGCCCGTGGAACCTCCAGCCAGGGGGGATCAGGCCCCCCAAACTCCCGCGGGGCCACAGCCCCCCACGTGGAGGGGTGTACAAACTTCCTGGGGTATACATCCGGCTGAAACAAAGACCTCTAAATAATCATGCTCCACACCCAACAATCTCCCACTTGGAGAATGATTGTAGCAACTCCACCGCTACTTCATTTGCTGGACAATGACTCCTCTTTGGACTTCGTTGTTTCTCATCTTCATCGTCATCATTGAAGACCAATTGAAACTGAGCATATTCTCAGTTTCTCCCTGGTTACAACTTTTGTTAGCATATCTGCAGGATTCTAGCTAGTGTGTATCTTTTCCAGCTTCAACACTCCATCTCCCAACACTGATCGTATGAAATGGTACTTGAGCTGTATGTGTTTAGTCCTGGAATGAAATGTTGAGTTCTTTGCAAGATGAATGGCACTTTGGCTATCACTGTATAACGTGCCCATATCATGCTTCTTACCCAATTCACCCATAAACCTTTGTAACCAAATCATTTCTTTACTAGCCTCTGTAGCAGCAACATACTCTGCTTCTGTTGTTGAAAGTGCAACAACACTTTGGATTTTTGAAACCCAACTGACAGTTGTTCCACCTACAGTAAATACATATCCTATAGTGCTCCTCCTATTATCTCTGTCACCTGCCATATCTGCATCAACATATCCCTGTAGAGAAATGTTTGAACCACCAAAGCATAATGCTTGATTTGTGGTACCTTTCAAATATCTGAGAATCCATTTCACTGCCATCGAATGTTCCTTTTCTGGATTGTTCATGTACCTGATTACAATTCCCACTACATGTGCAATATTAGGCCTTGTGCAGACCATTGCATGCATTAAGCTTCCAACTGCTGATGCATATGGAACTTTAGACATATAATCCATGTCTTCTTGGGTCTTTAGGCACATTTCCTTACTAAGTTTGAAATGGCTAGCAAAAGGTGTACTAACTGATTTTGCATTGTGCATATTAAATCTTTCAACACCTTTTGTATGTATTCATTTTGAGACAATGTTAATTTGCGATTTTTCCTGTCTCTAGTTATTCTCATACCAAGGATTTGTTTTGCAGCTCCCAAATCCTTCATTGCAAATGAATTTGCCAATTTTCTTTTGAGCACATTTATTTCTTACATGCTAGACCCTGCAACAAGCATGTCATCTACATACAATAACAATATAATATAGCTGCCATCATTTTTCTTTTTCGGATAAACACAATGATCAGAGTGACATCTAGTATAACCTTGTTCAGACATAAACTTGTCAAATTTTAGATACCACTACCTTGGAGCCTGTTTTGAGCCATACAATCTCTTCTTCAACCTGCACACTAGTTTCACCTTCCCTTTTACCTCATATCCTTGTGGTTGCTGCATATATATCTCTTCCTCCAAATCCCCATGGAGAAAGGTTGTCTTTACATCTAACCGCTCAAGATGCAAATCTTCAACTGCTACTAGACTTAAAATAGTTCTGATTGAAGTCATTTTAACAACAGGAGAAAATATTTCATCAAAATCAATACCTTTCTACAATGCAAGCCCCTTCACCACAAGTCTAGCTTTGTACCTTTGTTTTCCTGCATCTTCTTCCTTCAGCATGTAAACACATTTATTCTTCAATGTAGTTTTTCCTGCAGGCAACCTGACTAAGTCCCAAGGCTGGTTATGCATTAAGGAGTCCATCTCTTCTTCCATGGCTACCTCCCACTTCTTCCTGCTTTCAACCTGCATTGCTTCTTCATAACATTCGGGTTCACCAGAATCATTCAACAATAAATAATATAATGAAGGAGAGTATCGTTCAGGGGGTATACTTATCCTAGTCGATCTTCTAACACCACTTTCAGGGGTTTGGGGTGCCTGTTGCTGTTGTGGTGGTTGTTGATTATTATTATTTTGAGGCACCTTTACTTTTCAGTGATTTCATCAAGAACTGCATATCCCTTGTTTTATTTTTCCTGTTTCTTTTCCTACAACTGATTCCTATACAAGACCTTTTCATTGAATATTACATCTCTGCTCCTAATGATTTTGTGATTTTCATAACCATATAAGCGATAACCAAAATCATTAACACCATATCCAATAAAGGTACATTTCTTTGACTTTGCCTCAAGCTTTGTTATATTTTCTTTATTAATATGTACAAAGGCCTCACAACCACAAGGCTTTAAAAAAGAGTAGTTTACCTTTTTACTTGTCCATGCTTCCTCTGGAACACCACCATCCAAGGAACTTGAAGGCCATCTGTTAATTAGATAAACAACAGTATTTACAGCATCTGCCCAAAATTGTAAAGGCAATCCTACATGCAATCTCATACACCTTGCACACTCCATGATTGTTGTGTTCATCCTTTCTGACACACCATTTTCTTATGGTGTTCTTGGAACTTTCTTCTCTCTGCGAATTCCATACTCTGAACAGTACCTATCAAACTCTTTGCTGCAATATTCACCTCCATTATCTGATCTGAGACACTTCAATTTCATTCCTGTCTCAATCTCAACCAAAGCTTTCCATTTATTGAAAGTATCAAACACATCAGATTTATTCTTAATACAATAAATCCAAGTTTTTCTAGTTGCATCATCAATAAAAGTAACATAATAACGAGAGCCACCGAGAGATGATACCTGAGCAGGTCCCCATACATTTGTACTCACAAGCTCTAATTTTTTTCTCTTCTTTTCTTTCCCAACTCTAAGAAATCTGACTCTCTTTTGCTTTCCATAAAAGAAATTCTCACAAAAGTCCAAATCAACATTCTTCAAACCCGGCAACAAATTCCTTGAGTGAAGAATCTTCATCCCCTTTTCACTCATGTGTCTGAGCCTATGATGCCATAATGTTGCATCTGCTCCTTTGGAAGTTAAAGCATTAAAAGAGTTAGAAATACCATTGCATAAATACAATGTACCAACCTTTTCGCCTTTTGTTATTACCAGGGCTCCTTTGGTGACCTTCAAAGCTTTATTTGTGAAAGTTGTCACACAACCTTCACCGCCTAACTGCCCTGTTGAAATCATATTTTTCTTCAGATCTGGAACATGCCTTACCTCCTTTAGTAGCCATTGGTTTCCATTCTACTGTTTTACAAGAACCTTACCCATTCCAACAATTTTACAGGGTTTATCATCACCTAAACGAACTTGTCCAAAATATCCTTGAACATAGTCATGGAAATATTTCTTATCAGGTGTGGCATGGAATGGGGCCCCTGAATCTACCACCCAGGAATCAGTGATATTTTCGAAAGAAAGAATCAAAGCATCTTGTAACACCTCACCTGTCACATTTGCTTCATGATTATTTTCATGCTATGCATCTCCTTCTTTTCCCTTTCGAGATCTAGAATCTTTCTTTAGGTGTCCTTTCTTTCTGCATTTCCAGCACACTATCCCCAATCTGGACTTGGATCTGCCTTTCCTTGATTTATTGTGATATCCTGAGCTCTTTCCTCTTTCCATTTTTCTTCCCCTAGACTCTGCACTCAAAGCATTACCCGATGTCTCACCGGAGCTTTTCCGTCACATTTCCTTGCTAAGGATAACACCGACAACATCATCGAACTTTAAAGTACTAGATCCAGAAACAGAGTTACTAATGGCCCTTACTAAACCATTCCAACTTTCTAGCAATGAGCACAAGAATAACAGAGCTCTAACTTCATCATCAAAGTTTACCCCTACAGAACATAACTGACTTGTAACAGTATTAAAATCGTTTAAATGGTCTGCAACAAATCCACCTTCCGACATCTTCATATTAAATAACCGTTTCATAAGAAATACCTTGTTTGAGGCCGAGGGTTTTTCATATAGTTTCTCCAACGCCTTAATCAAACCCTCTATCATTGTTTCCTCGAAATGTTGAAGGCGACCGACGCTGCAAGGCACAACCGTACTGTTCCGAGTGCCTTTCTATCGAGAAGGTTCCATTCTTCATCTGTCATACCCATCAGCATCTTTGTTTTTCTACCCAATGGTAGGTACAAATCTTTCTGATACAGATAATCTTCCATCTGCATCTTCCACAATGAGAAGTTTTGGCCGTTAAATTTCTCGACCTTAAACTTACCATCTTCCGCCATTGCTCCCACTCGAACGAGGAACCCTTCTTTCCTGCAAGTTTATAAGCCAAATAGACCTTTGGCTCTGATACCAATTGTTAGAAAATTATATATTACAGAGAAATGGAACACATAGAATATTGCAGAAATATAAACACAGAAAACGCATAAAACTAGAGAGACACAGATATACGTGGTTCAACCAGTTTGGGCTACGTCCACCCCGAATAGCCAGTCCTTCCTTTCTATTATCCAACAAAATGAAGAGACACAACCTACATCAGATCCACTGTAATACCATCTGTTTTCTCTCATAGTCTCACCTCTCTGTTTCTCGCTCAGAGAATACACATCTATTACACAGCCTCAAAAATACAATGCCCTCATACAAAGAGAGGGGTTGCCTTCTAGGGCAAAAAACCCTAAACTAAACATAAGTTCTACCGTCACATCATTCGCCTAATGAATGGAAAAAATTGACTAGAAATTACTATACTTTTACAAGGCATTTTTACATCTGTTTTTAGCTTCGGGGGCGCTGCTCCCGAAACCCCTGTCGGGGGACCGCTGGCCCCCGGACCCCCCAGCCGGGGGGGATCGGCCCCCCTGAACCCCCGCGGGGGGAACAAGTTCCCCCCGCACCCCCCCGCATGGAGGGGTGTACAAACTTCCTGGGGTATACATCCGGCTGAAACAAAGACCTCTAAATAATCATGCTCCACACCCAACAAATTTGAAAAATGTTACCTTGCCTCTTCCTCTAGCCCAAAACTCATTGAGTAAATAAATTGGTAGATGAAGCAACCACCTGCCATTATTTGTATCTTGGATGGCTTTGAAGAGTTCTTTTAAACTTCAATGACTAGCATGGGAAAGTACCCATGTCGAATTTCTAGACTTTACCCATGAGTGGTGTGGTAGAATGGGATATTCATGGAAAAAGTCACTCAATAATCTAGGTAGCCACACAAATATAGTAGGGGGATGCATGAGCCCCAATAGAAATGAATTTGTGAGAAGAGAGCTACCATTCTAGAGTGGACTAATTTCTATGACATTTTGGGCGATTGGAACTCAAATTGATTGCCTAAATTCATCTAGAATACATGTTAGTCATGGGTTGGGTTGATGCTTTTGTGCTATTGGCTTGTAGAGCTCAATTTTTGTGATCGAGGTGGATATTGGTGGCCACCCACCTATTCCACTTGGACCCCCAACATTATTTCCTTTCATTTTCCTAATTTCCAGCACAGTTTCCTATTTTGGCAATTTTGGGGGTCCTGAACTTCCGAAGCCATTTTGAGACCCTGTTACCCACCACCTATGGTTTGTGCATATGGGATAAACGTTTTTCTCCTATATGGTCCTCAGTGAGTAGAAAATAGTCCCTTTGTGGCCACTTGGTAGCTCGATGTGTCATTTTCTCTGCCACCTGAGTCAGTCATGTGGTCCCTCAACCACTTGTCGGGAATGTATGTTTGAAGGTGGGCCTTCTGACCCCAAAGGTATGGCTTTTCATTTTTATAGTCGAGTAATTTTCTTTACATGTCATGGGCACTTTTGGACATAGATTGGTGGGGGATTTTGGGAGAAAGAGTTGTTTATGCTTATATTCTTGTCACCATTTCCCGATTTCATGGTTACCCTTGTATCCTAATCTCATGGGGTCTCATTCATTTGGATTTTGGGTTGGCACCACATGGGAATTCCAATTTTGATTGCGTGATTGTGCTTCCCGATACCACCTACATCACTCCCCTTCCACTCATTTTCCCCCCATTCATTATTTTCCCATTTAAGTCCACATAGGGTTAGCCTCATTGGTCTAGATTTAAATAGGAACACAACAAATTACAGATATAACCATAAATACAAAGATGCAATAGAAATAACACTTCATTTCATTGATCTCAAATACTTAAATATGCTTACAAACAGAATGGAAATATGACTAGCTTGAGCGATGGTAGCTTATCTCTGAGAAGAGATGTGGCAACTACATGCCTCTGAACTATGCTACAATGAGGCTAAAAGGCCTATTTATTATTGAGAAACAATGGAAAACCCTAAACATCCAAAAACCTAACCCTAGGAGATGAAGCGCCAAACTATGAGCCCCGTTTGGGTAAATTGGTACATCAAGTTCCTGAGGCCGTAACTTTGGCATACGATCTCTGTTTGACACGCACAATACCTCATTAGAAAGATCTATATGAGGACTACAAATTTTGAATGACCAATATGTTTTGTCCTAGTTTTCCCAAAAAAAAATCGTTTAGGGCCTCAAAATGGCTCTGGAAGTTTAGGACCTGAAAAACTACAAAAATAGTAAATTGTGCTACAAATAAGGAAACTAAAACACTGAAAGAAACAATGGTGGGGGTCCAAGTGGAATAGGAGGGTGGCCACCAATATCCACCTGGATCATTCCTCCCCCCTTAGGAAGCAGTGGTCCCCATTGCGTTGAGTTCCTCCATGAGATGAGGAAACTTATATTGAACTTGGTCCCTGTTGAGCCACTTGCCTCGGTGAAGCAGTTCACCTACTTTGAAAGCTTGATATAGTTGGATCCTTTGTTGTCGAGTGTTCTTGATCTGCGTGTCCATGATCTGATCAGTTTCGGCTTGTTCCATGCAATTTGGATTTAACTCTGTAGGTGTGAGTTGTTCTACAATGTCTGATGTGTCGAGCAATGGTGGGAAGTATGGTCGAAGGCAGTCCACATTGAACACTAGGTGCAGGCCAAGGAATGGGGGAATGTTGAGCTCAAATACATTGTCTCCCATGGCCTTGGTAATGGTGTAAGGACCATATCAAAGTGGTCTGAGTTTCTGATAGGCTCGAGTAAATCGTTCCTTCTGCAAATGCAACCAAACTTTGTCTCCCACCTGAAAATTGTGTGGCACTTGATGTTGATAATGTCGCTGCTTGTACTTGGCATTTGATTTCTCTAGAATGTCATGGACCTACTGGAGGATATGTTGGATGTGTTCAATGAAGTTTTTTGCCTTATCGTATTCCGACTGGACATGAGCTGAATCTTCCTGAGTAGTTGCAAATGGTATGGCCACATCAATGGGCCATAGTGGCTGGAATCCCAAGCCCACCTGAAACGGGTTGTGGTTAGTTGAGTTGTGGATAGCCCGATTATAGTTTTGCTGGACATAGGGGAGGCTCTCATCCCATGTGAGTGGATGCTTTGAGTTGTACGTGTGCAGAATGTGTACGATCATATTGTTGACGACCTTTGTCTAGCCATTAGTTTGGGGATGGAAAGTTGTGGACTTAGAGAGCTTGGTGTCCAACATCGACCAGAGACTGGACCAAAAATGTACTGAGGAACCTGTTGTCCCGATCTGAGATGATAGACTGTGGGATCCCAAAGTGTACCTGCATTTGTTCAATGAATAGTTTAGCAGTGGCTTCTGTTGTGATATTCTTCTTACAGGCCGCCATAATGGCCATCTTCGAGAATCTGTCGACAACCAAAAAAACACATTCGTTGCCATGCTTAGTAGAAGGAAGGCCCAACATGTAATCCATGGAAGTGGATTCCCAAGGTTGACTAGGGGTAGGCAGCGAAGTATAGAGGCCTTGCTTCTTGATGGTTGGTTTGGAAATGGCACGGGCAGTGCAGGATCTGATGTACTTCCCGACATCCTATTGAAGATTTGGACAATAGAAATACTTCTGCAGTATTGTCACTGTTTTCTCGACCCAAAAATGCCAAGTGGCCCGACTGTAGTGCGCTTCCCAAATCATCTTGGCACGCTCGCTTGAAGGAACACAAATGTGTCCCATGTGGCATAGTAGGGCATCCTCAAGGTGAAAATTTGGAACTTGTTGACCATCTAGGAGTGTCTGGTATGTGTGGACGAATTCTGGGTCACTTTTGTAGAGAAGTGGCCAATTAGAAATCTCATGCCCACAAGAGTTGAGCATGGTGGTTAATACCATGATCAGTGGTCGACTGAGGTAGTCTGCAACATTATTGGTGTTGCTCTTCTTATACTTGATATTCAAATGGAATTGTTGCAGGTATGTGGACCACTTCTGATGGTGATCATTCTGCAACTTCCCTTGCATCTATATGAATTGCAGGGGTTGGTGGTCTGTGTGGATGACCATTTGCTTCCCCAAAATGTAATGCTTCCATTGTCGATAAGCCTACAAAATGGAATACATCTCTTCGTCATAATTGGGATACTTCCAAACTGTGTCTGAAAGTGTCTCACTATGATATGCCACTGGATGCCCCTTTTGAGTAAGGACTGCCCCAATAGCATAGTCAGAGGCATATGTCTCAATCTCAAATGGTTGTTGCAAGTCTGGTAAAGTGAGCACTGGTGCAGAGCAGAGGCGATGTTTCAACTCTGTGAATGCATTCTATTGAGATTCAGACCAAAATATTTTTTCTTTCACTCCTCCCTCGGTGACTTGACTCAAGTGCCAACTGATATGAGAGAATCCCAACAGAAAATTGTGGTAGAAATTGGCAAGACCCAGAAAGATTCGGAGCTTTTTTAGAGTGGTTAGGGCTGGCCAATATTGAATGACTTGGATCTTGGCTAGATCCACATGCACCCTCGTTCATCAATAATGTATCCCAGATATTGGACCTGGCTCATGTGAAAAGTGTATTTCTCCAAATTGGTACACAGCTTGTGTTGCCGTGGTGTTTGGAGAACCTGTCGGATGTGGTGGAGGTGCTCTTCCCAACCCTGGTTGAAGATCAGGATGTCATCCAAGTATACCAATACAAATGAGTTGGTGAATGGCTGCAAGATGTCATCCATTAGCCTTATGAAGGTTGCAGGAGCATTCGTCAACCCGAAAGGCATAACCAACTATTCGAAAAGGCCCTCCTTGGCTTTGAAGGCAGTGTTCCACACATCGGAGGGTTCGACTAGTACCTGGTGATATATGGACTTCAAGTCAATCTTGCTGAAATATTTTGCCCCGTTGAGTTGGTCTAGAAGGTCATCAATCTATGGGATCGAGTACCTATTTCAGACAGTGATCTTGTTCATCGCCCGATAGTTATATACAGAGTCTCCAAGTCCCATCCTTCTTCTGTACCAACATGATTGGGCTCCCACAGGGCAATGAACTTGGTCGGATGTGACCTTTCTATAGAGGCTCCTGAATCTTCCTCTTAATTTTGTCATTCTCCATAACGAAGCATCGATAGATTCGTCCATTGGGCAATGACGCACCTAGTGTTAGATCAATGGAGTGTTTGAGATGATAGTGCAAAGGCACCCCTGCGGGGGAGGTGAAGATGTCCTTGTACTCCTCCACGACCTTGTCCATATGTTGCTGTCGTGCGGAGGGGCCCTATCTAGAGGTTTGACGTGCATAATACCTCGTTATAAATATCTATCCGAAGACTACAACTTTTGAATGACCAACATATGTTGGTCCCATTTTTCCCAAAAAACGTCGTTTAGGGCCTCAAAACGGCTCCGAAAGTTTAGGACTCGAAAAATTGCCAAAAATAGTAAATTGTGCTACAAATAAGGAAACTAAAAAACTAAAATAAACAATGGTGGCAGTCCAAGTGGAGTAGACAGTTGGCCACCAATATTCATGTGGATCACTCACCCTCCCCTTGTCCACATCTTGGTTTGGGCCTGGAACAATACACCAGAGGTTGATGTAGCTAAAAAGAAAAGTAAAAGCATAATTTGGCCACTCTCAATAGGAAATGTACAACAAAATGAAAAAGATGGTCGGGACATACAAATTTAGCATGTGGGAAAAAGCCAAACATGAGCTCTACCCTTTACCCATGGCCATTGTTGTCACTCACTTCTTTATCAGTCATTAGTTTCTTCAAATGCCAAATAGCAGTGAATTTTGATGCTAATTATTTAGCCATAATCTATCAGAGCTTAATCATACCCTCAACATTGCCTAGTGCTTGGAAAGATCTTTCCAACGGTATATGGAAGTCAAAAAATAGACTCTTGGAGTAGAAGTTAGAGCATGTTGAAGTTATACATGGAAAGCCCAGCAATCAAAAGAAAAACACCAAAGGAGCAAGGCAAATCGCAATCGGAGGTCTGGGGGAAAATCGTATCCCTTAGCCCGCAAGTCCTGCGGCACTGCGATCCCGTGATCGCAAAGTCCTATAGTCCTGCGATACCGCAGTCCCATACTCCCGCAGTCCCACAATCCCACAATCTCGTAGTACTGCGATCCCGCAGCCCCGCAGGTCTTGCAATACCGCAGTCTCGCAGTCCTGTAGTCCCGCAATCTTGCAGTCTTGCGATCTTTTTGTCCCGTAGTATTGTAATCTCATTGTCCCACAAGTCCCGCAGTGCTGCAGTCCTGTAGTCCCACAACATCACGCAATATTACTGATTTTTGATCCAGTGTAAAAGCACTGGGGGAGGCCGAAAAGGATTTAGAAAGGAAATGCATGCAAAAACAGGGTTGGGAAATCCTTTTTCTCTCTCCTCCAGGGGGCCACATGGCGGGATATTATTGGTCCTCAAAGATGACATGGTAGTTGATGTCATCAATGACGTGGTAGTATGAAGGACATGTGGCAGTATAGATGTTGATGTGGCAGATGACATGGATCACTCAGTTTCAGCATTTTCAGGGGTGAAATGGGGCCATTTCTGGGTGACACGTGCCACCACTCACAGGGTGACTGATCTAAATATAAACAGGAATGCAAAAAATTAAAAATATAACCATAAATACATAGATGTAGCAGAAATAACACTATCTCTCATTAATATCGAATAATGAAATATGCTTACAACCAGAATGGAAATGAAACTAGCTCGGGCAATGGTAGCTTATCTCTGAGAAGAGATGTGGCGGCTACATGCCTCTGAACTGAGTTACAATGATGCTCAAGGGGCTTTATATTATTGAACAATAAGAGAAAACCCTAAACAACCAAAACCCTAACTCGAGGAAATGTAACACCAAGAGTTTATGGGCCCCGTTGGGGTTAGTTGGGCAGCCAACTTCCCAAGGTCGTATCTTGGTCATATTATCTCTGTATGGCACACGTGATACCTCATTGGACAAATGTCTCCGAGGAATACAATTGAAAATGTGATTTCAATGAAATTTCTCAAAGCAGTATTGCCAAAAAAATGTCGTTTAGGGCCTCAAAATGGATCCAGAAGTTCACGACTCGAAAAACTGCCAAAAATAGTAAAATGTGCTACAATTAAGGAAACTAAAAAACTAAAAGAAACAATGGTGGGGGTCCACATGGAATAGGCAGGTGGCCACCACTATCCACCTGGATCATTCCTCCCCCCTTAGGAAGCAATGGTCTCCATTGCGTTGAGTTCCTCCATGAGATGAGGAAATTGTTGTTGAACTTGGTCCCTAATGAGCCATTTTCCTTTTTGTAGGAGTTGGTCAGCTTTGAAAACTCAATACAGTTGGATCTTCTGTTGGCGAGTGTTCTTTATTTGTGTGTCCATATTCCGATCAGTTGCATCTTGTTCCACGCAGTCTGGATTTAACTTTGTTGGTGTGAGTTGTTCTGTAATGTTGAATGTGTCCAGTAATGGTGGAAAGTATGGACGAAGACGATCCACATTGAACACTGGGTGAAGGCCAAGGAATGGGGGAATGCTGAGCTCAAAATAATTATCTACCATAGCCTTGGTGATGGTGTATGGCCCATATCAAAGTGAGCAAATCTTGCGATGGGGCCCAGTGAGGCACTCCTTCTGCAAATGTAGCCAAATTTTGTCGCCCATCTGGAACTTGTGTGACACTCAATGTTGATCATGCCGCTACTTGTACCTAGCATTGGATTTGTCCAATATGTCATGGACCTATTGGTAGATGTGTTGAATGTGCTCAATGAAGCTATTTTCCTTGTCAGCTTCGGACTAGACATTAGCCAAATCTGCCTGAGTCGTTGCAAATGGTATGGCCACATTAATGGGACATTGTGGCTCAAATCCCAAGGCCACCTGAAAAGGGTTATGGCCAGTCAAGCTGTGGAGAGCTCAATTGTAGCTATGCTAGACATAGGGGAGGCTCCCATCCCATGTGCGTGGATGATTTCAGTTGTACATGCGTAGAATGTGTACGATCATTCTGTTGACAACCTCTGTCTAGCCATCAGTTTGGGGATGGAAAGTTGTGGACTTATTGAGCTTGGTTTCCAACATCGACCAGAGACTGGAACAAAATTTACCAAGGAACCTGCTATCCTAATCTCAGATGATAGACTATGGGATCCCAAATTGTACCCACACTCGTTCAAACAAGAGTTTAGCAGTGGCTTCTGCTATGATACTCTTCTTGTAGGCCACCATAATGGCCATCTTCGAGAATCTGTCGATGACCACAAAAACACATTTGTTGCCATGCTTAGTAGAAGGAATGACTGACATGTAATCCATGGAGATGGATTCCCAAGGTCGAATAGGGGTAGGAAACGGAGTATAGACCTTGCTTCTTGATGGTCGGTTTGGCAATGGCACAGGCAATGTAGGATCTGATGTACTTCCAAACATCCTGTCGAAGATTCGGCAAATAGAAATACTTCTGTAGGATTGCCATTGTTTTCTCGACCCCGAAATGCCCAGCATCCTGACTGTAGTGTGCTTCCCAAATCATCTTCGCACGCTCGCTTGAAGGAACACAAAGGTGTCCCAGGTGGCATAACAGAACATCCTGAACGTGCAAATCTGGAACTTGTTGACCCTCTAAAAGCGTATGGTATGTGTGGACGAATTCTAAGTTGCTTTTATAGAGAAGTGGCCAATCAGAAGTCTCATGCCCACAAGAGTTGAGCATGGTGTTTAATGCCATGATCGGTGCTCGGCTGAGGCACCCTGCAACATTATTTTTGTTGCCCTTCTTGTACTTGAGATTCGAATGGAATTGTTGCAGGTATGTGGACCACTTTTGATGTTGATCATTCTACAACTTCCCTTGCATATGTATGAACTGTCGGGGTTGGTGATATGTGTGGATGACCGTTTCCTTCGCCGGAATGTAATGATTCCATTTTCAGAAGACTTTCACAATGGAATACATCTCTTTTTCATAAGTGGGATACTTTCGGACTATGTCTGAAAGTGTCTCGCTATGATATGCCACTAGATGCCCCTGTTGAGTAAGGACTGCCCTAGTCAGAGGCATCTGTCTTGATCTCAAATGGTGGTTGTAAGTCTGGTAATGTGAGAACTGGTGCAGAGAAGAGGTGATGTTTCAACTCTGCGAATGCCTTCTGTTGAGATTCAAACCAAAAGAATTTTTCTTTCTCTCCTCCTTTGGTGACTTAACTCAAGGGCCAAGTGATATGAGAGAACCCCAACATGAACCTGCAGTAGAAATTGGCAAGACCGAGAAAGTTGAGGAGCTCCATTAGAGTGCTTGGTGATGGCCAATCCCGAATGACTTAGATCTTGGTTGGAACCACATGCACCCCCTGTTCATCAATAATGTATCCCAGATACAGATCTTGGGTCATGCGAAAAGTGCATTTCTCCAAATTGGCACATAGCTCGTGTTGCTATAGTGTTTGGAGAACCTATCGAATGTGGTGGAGGTGCTCTTCCCAACTCTGGCTGAAGATCAAGATGTCATCTAAGTATACCACTATAAATGAGTTGGTGAATGGTTGCAAGATGTCATCCATAAGTCTCATGAAGGTTGTAGGAGCATTCGTCAACCCGAAAGGCATAACCAACCATTCGAAAAGGCCCTCCTTGGTTTTGAAGTTATTCTTACTCACATAGGAGGGTTCAATTGGTACCTGGTGATATCCGAACTTCAAGTCGATCTTGCTGAAATATTTCCCCCCCTTGAGTTGGTCTAGAAGGTCATCAATCCGCGAGATCGACTACCTATTCCAGATAATGATCTTTTTCATCGCTCGATAGTCAATGCACAGTCTCCAAGTCCCATCCTTCTTTTGTACCAACACGATCGGGCTCCCACAGGGCGATGAACTTAGCCGAATGCAACCTTTCTACAACAACTCCTGAATTTTCCTCTCGATTTCATTGTTCTCCATAATGAAGCATCGATAGATTGTTCCATTGGGTAATGGTGTGCCTGGGGTCAAATCAATGGAGTGCTTGACCTGACAGTGCAGAGACACCCCTGCAGGGGAGGTGAAGATGTCCTCATACTCATCCAGGACCTTATCCATCTACTGTTGTCGTGTGGAGGGGTCCTGTCTGGAGGTCGTGACCACTGTCTTCTTCTTTCCTTGAGGGCGTATAATCAGGAAAACGAATTTCCCAGTTTTTGAAATGAGCTTCTGCATTTTTTTGCAGTTGCTAAAGAGATGGCAGTAGGCGGTGCAACCTCTGGTATCTTATACAACTTATTTCCCAATGTAACAGTAACAATGTGAGGCCTTGACTCATACACAACATGTCACTTCCAAAAGTATGGTTGGCCTAATAATACATCACAAACATCAAGGGGAGCAACACCACATAATACCTCATTTGTGAAGGGCTTGATGCTATATGGAAGGTGACATTGTTGGCTCACGCACATATCTCATCCTTGGTGAAGCCACCCAATGGTGTATAGTTATGGGTGTGTTGTGGTTGGTATGCCCAGCCGCTTCATGACCTCTATTGCAATGAGGTTCTTTTGGTTCCTGTTGTTGACAATGAACTGTAGCGTGGAACCCTTTACCCATATCTGGGAGTGGAAGAGACGCTCCTCCTCCTCTGGATCTTCAGGTTCCTCCTTCTAGATCTTTGTGGTGGCAACGGTGGCGTTGGGCTCCACATCAATAATTTGTTTCCCTTTGTCATTCCCCTTGTCAGGTTCTAACTCAGAGTCAGAACATGCATCTGATTCTGAAGCCTTCAGTTCGGCCACTAGTGGCTGCTTGGCCCGACACTCACTTGTGTTGTGGGTGGAGCTCTTATGGAACTCACACCACTTTCCTGTGTCCTTCTTCAGCTTCACATTATTGTCCTTTGCTTGTGGCCTTGGCGAGTTGTCCTAGGCCATCCCCCCTTGGATTTTTCCTTTGTTCTACGGTATGGGGGCACCTTTCCCTTGCTTCAGATTCGCAGATCCAAAGTATCACTTCTTTTGTTTAAACTTCTGCTCGATCTTGATAGCGTATCAGTACGCCATGCCAAGTGAGGAGATGTCCAAGAATTCCATATCATCCTGGATGTATCTATGTAGGCAGTCGTGGTACTTGAGTACCAAATTTTTCTCAGAATCCTTGATACCCAACTTCGTGCGAAGGGTATGAAAAACATTGGTAAACTTCAGCACATCTTGGTCCCTTCCCTGCTGCAACATGGTCCACTTTATGTATTTTTCCTCATAGCTCCCGATAGGGTAGTACTGCTCCTTGATGGCATCCTGGAATGAATTCCAAGTGGGAGCGGTTGAAAACAGTGAGGCCATACTTTCATCCTTCTGCTCACAATAGGTTTCCCACCAGTCCTTGACATGGGGGCGACTTTGAGAAGAGAAAAAGTAATCTTTTCTCGGCTAGAAAAATCATGAACAGAAAAATATCCTTCTAGTAGATTCAACCATTTATCTACTGTGTCTGCATCTATTTGGCCCTCAAATATGGTAATGTTAAAGTTTAATTGTACCTTAAAAGGCGTGGAGCCTCTAGAGTGGCTTTTGGATGTGGATGCGCCGTCGATGGGCATCCGTTGAAGTGTCTGGGCAAAGTTATCAATCATCGCATTCCTTTGTTTCTCGAGGAGCTCCTCAAGCAATATTTTGATAGGATCTCCTATTTCCCCTGACTTTCTTTTCTTCCCCCATGGGAGGCCATCGAGATTTCCGAGGCTGGTCTTGTAAAGGTTTGACCAGTTCGAGCCCTAACTCCTTATATCCCTACCTCGTTGGGGACATGCAAAGAAAAACAGAGAAAGAGCAAACCGCTCTGATACCACTAATCCGAATTTAAACAGGAACAGAACAAATTACATAATGCAGCAGAAATAATACTATCTCTCATTAATATCAAATAATGAAATATGCTTACAAACAAAATGGAAATGAGACTAGCTCTGGCAATGGTAGCTTATCTCTAAGAAGAGATGTGGCAGCTACATGCCTTTGAACTAAGTTACAATGAGGCTCAACAACCTTTTTATTATTGAACAATAAGAGAAAACACTAAACAACCAAACAACCAAAACCCTAACCCGAGGAGAAGTAACACCAAGAGTATATGGGCCCCGTTGCGATTAGCTGGGCAGCTAACTTCCCGGGGTCGTAGCTTGGTCATACTATCTTCGTTTGATGCCCATGATACCTCGTTGGAAAGATCTCTTCGAGGACTACAACTAGAAACATGATTTCAATGAAATTTTTTGAATCGATATTGCCAAAAAAACGTCGTTTAGGGCCTCAAAATGGCTCTGGAAGTTCAAGACCCAAAAATTGCCAAAAATAGTAAATTGTGCTACAATTAAGGAAATTGAAGAACTGAAAGAAACAATGGTGGGGGTCCATGTGGAATAGGTGGGTGGCCACCAATATCCACCTGCATCAGTGACACGTGGAAATGATGAAATCACCCGCAAATTGACGATTGCACAAAGTGAAAATTCAGTTCTCGATAATATCCTCCCCGGCTGCGATTGTGACAAGGAAAAGGCCCCCCATATGCGATAATTTACTGAGGTGTATTATATCACATCCATGATATTGGTCAATGCATTTTAAAGAGTTAATGAAGGCTCCTGGAGTTATAAAGGAAAAAGGCCCCCAGACAAGTTTCCATAGGCCTTAATGCCTAAGGGCTAAGCACTCGGTCAAGCCCCCGATTACATGAAGGAAGAAGTACAAAGGGGATGAAAGTGTGAGGGGCTAAGGGAAAAATTAGAAAGCATTCAGAACTCGCTTGTTTCGTGTTTTTCCGCAATAAAATCCACACCCGAAAGACTACTCTGCTACACTGTAATACATATCCCAGGCATATCAGGGCACCGATTACGTTAAGCAAGAGGTTTCAAGCTGAGAGGACAGAGTCAGCCCCTAAAGCATCTTTAGCAGTAAATCATGGGGGACGAAGCATTCAAAACTAATATGGGCATATTCAAGGAAGGATGAGTCTGCAATATGCCTCCAGAGTCAGCGTCGAAAGAATTTAAAGGGGAATAGACAGTGAACCGCTTCAACAGTAGAGAAATGCATCACGATAGGGATGTGGCTCGACCAGAGGCCTCCACAAGAACAGTAGAGGAACACCTCCTCCTTCCTCTTTCCATTTTCATTCTTTGTTCATTAATTTATGTAAGATTCCAAGAAATGTAGGAAAACCCTATTGTAATCACAGTTTGGGCAATAGAGCTTCACCTTCGCTGAGACATCTAGCTGATCTGACAGCTGAGACTCAGCCCAGGGATATTTTTTATTAAATCATGTTTGATAAAGGCTCCCCCTCCTCTTACAAATAGGGGGAAGCAACACTGTAATAGAGGGGGGTTGGTTGGGCAGGCTGGCTGGCTGGCTGGTTCTGGAATTTCTTACCCAGTGGGTCTAAGTTCTGTGATGCCATTTGGTTCTAATATGTGTATTCATGGGGGCTTCATTGATATCGTGTTGAATTTATGGACTGGTTATTTGGACCATGGTGCTCATCTGACTCATAGAGAGAACTTCTGTAGTATACCATCTTGCTATTCATTTTGATCTCTTTCCTGCAAGACATACTATGTCAGCTAAACCAAATCACAATAAACCAACATTCCTTAGCAAAATTAGGGGAAGATATCCCATATGCAAGATCAACCAATCAGCGTAATCCATTTATAACATAATTATGTCAACATATATACATATAATACATAAGCATATAACCATCATTCTAGCTAGAGTCCAGTCATCAATGCATGACCATATCAACTACACGTACCATGACCTCATGCATGACAATAACAACATGTAACCAATCATACACTCATGACGACACACTTCACAACAACAACATCCTATTTCACATGGTGACATCACCATAACCATGACCAACACCATGCATATGCAACACGCATATATACTACAAGGATGATTAACACATGTGAAACCAACATGAATTCATGACCAAAACACACTGCCCATCTAGTCCAAGGGGGTAAACCATGCTCTGATACCAATTTGTAACACCCTCACCCCACATCTACCAAAGTTACCAACCAATCGGGGTAAATATGTGATGAGAGGCTACTATAATGGGATTCAGCCTCCTAGGTGACCTTAAGGAAGTGGAATATATGGAAACACACCACACATACCTCCCACGTCATCAACGGAACTCCCAGGAGCCATCCCAATCACTCAGGTAACCAACCCCTGAGACTAACTGAATTTTTAGACCATTTAACCCCTAACGCTCCCTTGATATAGACAAGCATGCATCTAGGAGGCTCCAGGTGCTCCCACAACATGGGTATGCATGGAACTGGGGACTTTTCTCCTCATACCTGTGCGTGTGACTCGGGGATTTGAGTCACTTTTCTAGGCCCAGAGCCCAAGTTACAGCTCAGAAGTCAATGAAACTTTCAAAACTGAAAGATAACAATAGAATAGTGATATAATGAAATTTCTTGAATAAGAAATTGATTGAACCCCTACTAGCCATGACAAGAATTTCATCAAACATGTCACAAATATGTAATCTACAGGTTTAAACAACATATCTAAGCATAGGGGTCTCATACTTATCTGATAATCACTAAGAATCATTGTTCCCTTATATCATTAGCTAAATTATCATCTATTAGGCTATAGATACATTTTTCATTCATTTACAAATCAAAACATGAGGAGAGCCACACGTCATCATTGTCATAATACATGCTTATAACCAACATAATAACAATAGAAATATCAAGGATACATTATCCATAGAATCCACATATAAACCAATACATCTATACATAAGGTACCAAGGAAATAACCTCTTATTAATGAATTCAAAAGCCAACCCAGGATGGGACTACCACGTTCCACCCGACCATAGATTGGTTGATCCAAGTCTCTCTTCATCCAATCACCCATGTGCCATATTCCAAGCATGAATGTTGAACTCAAACCAAGAGAACCAACCAAGGCATCCCGAGGCTAAAGCACCTCACCCTCATCGATAAAAACCTGGCTTTAGCGCAATCCACACCCGATCACTAGGCCAACACAATGAACATGTAATAACAGGCTTTACCATGATCTCCACTAGATTAGTAGGAAAAAACAAGCATTGATGCAACCGTATTTCTCCACCTGTACCATGAGAAATTTTCCTGTCTCTTAGTCTCTCAGGCTTTACTGAAATCCATAGTCTGATCCAAGGATCACTATGCCCTAAACCAAGGCTCCACCCTCTAGGATTTACCATATATCCCGCCATTCATCGGAAAGGATTCCTAGGCCTAATTAAGGGAAAACACCTCTAGGATTTACCATATATCCCGCAATTAACTGATTGAGGATTCCTATGCCCACTAAAGAACACAATACCTGACTTTACTGCAACCCACAGTCTGGTTCAAGGGTCACTAGGCCAGTGGATTTACCGCAATCCATAGTTTAGTTCAGGGATCACTATGCCATGTGTTCTTTATTTTAGAGATCCAGCTCACTCAGCTTCGAATCCATCGAGCAATCCATCTCAACCAAAACATGAGAACCCCATCACTCCATGGCTATGCGAAAATGGCAAGGATAGGCTACAAACAATGTCACACCTAGAAAAACCCATGCCATGACAACAAAGAACCACATACAATACCATGCATGTTGAATCTAGCAAGGAAATCACACATGTAATTCTATACCTCCAAAGAATCTTGTTGTAGCTGCTTGATCCTTCTCTTCCTTGCTTGCTCCTTCCTTCCTCTTGCCTTCTTTTCCTTTCTTGATCCAATGCCAAAGTGCTCCAAGATAACTCCAAGTGTCCAAGAGGGAGAGAGAGAGAGAGAAAATAATGATAGAGCTCCAAAACTGAACCGAAGAAATGTACCAACTGGTCCTTAGAAGCCTTTTTTATCAATGTGACCTCTAATTTCTTCATTTTTCCATTATTTTCCTTCATTTCCTCCTCACATGCAAGTTGTGACATTTCACCTTCCTTTTCTCCTAATTTCCATTATTTTCATAAATAAATATGCCAAAAATTCCATTTTGCCTTTTCAAGTCTTAACCATTTCCTTTGCCAATTTAATTAGCCATAATAAACCAATGAAAACCAACACTATGATGTCTTACCCAACATTCATCTTGGAATAAGCGTCCCATCAACTGTGGTTATTATTTTGCATTTATTAACTTTTATTACATGGAATTTTCACGAGGGTTGTTACAACTATCCTTATCATGAAAGGTGGATTTGGTGTACTTCCCCAATGTACACCCTTTGCATGTATCTCTATGCTTTAGTGTACCCTTGGGAAGTCCCGTAGAAATATTTTGCATGATCTTCAAAGCTCTATGGTGCAAGTGGCCCAATCTTCTATGTCACAATTCACCGATGTCTCGACTCTGCACCTTCTCTGTTTTTGTGCTCAAGGCAACACAATCAACTACATCCAATTTGTAGAGGTTCTTCACTCAAACCCTGATCCGCTTCACTTGTCTTCAGGATATGTGACGAAGAAAAGTCTTTCCTTTGTGAAATATCACATCATAGTTGTGATCCTTCAACATAGCAACTAAAACTAAATTCTTCTTCAAACCCGGAACATACATGACATCTTTTAATGTGAGAGGAGAACCAGACTCCCTCTGAAAAGTAATAGTACCGATGACAGTCACTCTTCACCTTCCATCATCTCCCATTTTGATGTGCATTTGGAGGTCCTTCTCCTCCAAGTCACTGAATAATTCTTTGTTGCCAGTCATATGGAATGAGGCTCCACTATCTAGATACCACACACTACCCATCACCGATGTCACCATGAAAGAAATGAAGGTGAAATCCAATTCGAATTATGAATCAAGAGATTCACCTATCGCTCCTCCTGAGGGCTTCTTGTTGGCCTTCTTGTGCGGACACTTCGTGGCATAATGTCCCAGCTTGCGACAGTGAAAACATTTAATCTTCAACAAGTCCTTCTTCTTGCTTGCCTAACTAGAATTTGATTTTGAATGGGATGACTTCCCTTTCCCTTTCTTTTCCTTTCCATCCAAGGCACAGTCCTCCTCATCATCATGCTTGAATGAGGATTCATATCTAGTGTTCCATCGAATCTCTTCTTGCACCAAGTTGTACCACAAACGCTCCCACTCTAGTAGCTTCTCCCTCCCATTTACCGAATTATGGTAGTTGTGCCATCTCTTGGGAAGTCTTAGAAGTGCTAGGATGACTATATCATCTTCGACAACTGTAACACCAACATTTCCAAGCTCATCCCAACATTGGGTGAACTAAATCAAGTAATTTGGTATTGTGTCACCCTCCTCCATCTTGAATTTTCCTGAGCTTGTTCTTCAGTGCCAACTTTTTGTGGTCATTGTTGTTCTAAAACAAGTCTTTCAAGGCCTTCCACATTGCATATGGAGTCTCCTTCCCGTGGAGGTTCGAGACAATATGATCTCGAGCTCCTTCTAGTATGATCCTTCTTGCCTTTGCAACACATTTCCTCCACTCTGCCATATCTTGAGCATCAGTTGTTGAAGGCTTAGGAATATTTTTGTCTATGAATTCCTTCAGCCTATTGTATTTCAAAACCGCCTCCATCATGTCCTTCCAAGCAATATAGTTCGAACTAACCTCAAGGGCATATTCAAGTCTCAATCCATAGAACAACATCCTACTGGCTCTGAATAATGATACTACAACTTCGATTTCACCTGCAAAAGACAAACTCGTATTCTATTATTCTAAAGTGATTTATGCTATGATACCATGTAGAAATTCCTTGTAGATTCAAACTGCTAATTGTAATTTATTAAAAAATTAGACTTGAATCTACTCTACTTATTAGTTGAAAAAATTAAATGATTGTGAAATCATGAAGCATACCAAAGAAAAAATTCAATCAACACAATGATTTCCTGGGAAAATCCACATCTAAAAACCTTTGTTATCTATATATTGCATCAGCAAAAAAATATGAGAAGATTACAATTCTTGTCTCAAGTCCGAACAACCTCTGCACTATTTCTAATTGCCTCAAAGCTTCCTAGACAAGCCTAGGCCAATACTTAACCATTTTTTTTCTTTGCTAAGTCCCTATTTCCTTGCATTTTTTCCTTGGTAATTAGTCCTATATTAATTAGGGAAATTCTTCAATATGATTGCGCCATCCTCATATACCTTCCTCTGATCGCATGCACAACCTGTACAATTCATATGATTATACAACTGATAGTACATTGTCCCTGCACTCCAATCTCAACTGGGTAACTCTCAGATCTAACACGCATGAGTAATCTATGAGTGAATCATCAGTTAACTGGTTGAACACTTGAAGCAACACCCCATTGTATGACCTCTTACTAGTTCCTCCATCAATTGGAACTAGTTTAACTGACTTTAACTCAGTTAAACTGAATTAATTAATTACGACTCAAAATAAACTCAATCATGGCTCTTATAATGCAGGAGTCACTCTACATGACTCAAGTTAGACCCTCAACTCGAATTAACTGAGCCAACTAAGTCAATTTAACTTAGTTAACTCATACAAGTTGTCTTGTGATGTGGAATTACAATTTTATTCCTAATTTAATCCCAAGGAAAAAAATTAAATTAGGATTTTTTTTCTTGCATTTTCAACATTAGTATATATAATTAATAAAAAATAAAATTATCTTATGATATCATACAAAGTACGTTAGCTAAAATATTCTCAGTAATTGGAATTTGAAATAATAATGACATTCGCTTCCATTGGAATCCGTGGATTATTATATCAAAGCAATGAGTTGCATTCACAACAACATTAGATATGATTGAAATTCTAGTGGATTATTAAATGAAACCTAAGCGTTTTATTCGCAACAACATTATATATGATTTTGATTATAGTAATAGTTGTACCTTTGAGTTATATTTTTTAATTAATTAACTAATTATATATAGAACGATAAAGTTAATGATATTCAATAAACAACCAAGTTCGAGATGAATTCAAATATTCAAAACCTGAAAATCGCAAAAACAAATTCCATATGAAAATGAACTTCATGTATCGGATTGGGGTTCGCTCTTTGTCAATTACACGACTATGGGGAGGATGGATTTGTGTTAAGATTGTCAAGATTCTTTGTGTGACTAACGAGATTGAGCATGACAACCCTTGCGCCACATATCTCTGTCAATTCCATGTATTCGAAAAAGCTCATAGACTGGACCCTACATCCAACTGCAAAGGTGTTCACTAGTTCAAGACAACTCTCTTGCAAAGACTCAAAAGGGATGTTGAGCCAACTTTTCAAGAAGGAAGCATAAAAGTGATGCAAGAGAAATGTAGAACTTTTATTGACAATACCATGAGAACTATGTTAAGGCACTTGATAATGTGGTTGATCAGGTTAATCGAGCTCAACTAGCAAAAGCATACCAAATTGTTTCAGTATTGTTAGAAGTATTGAAGGCGATCACCCATACAAATTCTACTTAAGTTGCTCCAGAGATTATGGGCAATAGTAAAGATGTTGAGAAAAAATTAGAGTTGTACGTGCCTTATAATATTCTTCCTTTTGATCCTGCTGATGCACATCAAGCCATCATGCAGCTTCCTGAGATTAAAGCTACAGTAGTAGCTATATGTAACATTTGTGGCCTTCCATGGCCTGAACATCATCAGAAAACAGGTGCAAAGCAAGATCTCTTGATTAACTCCAAGCTATGTTTGGATTTTAGAAAGGAAATGTGGCCAATCAAAGGGAGCACTTAATTTTGTTGTTTACAAATGTGCACATAAGGAAAATTCCCAAGTCGGAGCCAATATCAAAGTTGGATGACAGAAACCAGAAACCTCATGCCCAAAGTCGCCATGGGGACCAGCTGGTGACTTGTTCGTGATAGTTGTGCCAAGCTCCACAAAGCAAAGTATTGAAACCCTAACACAGACGAAATCCATTTTTTCATTCATAATTTTTCAATTGTGAATTTCTATTATTTAAAATATAGTATATTAAAAAATATTTAATATAGAACTCACATTTCCTATTTTAAAAAATATTCAGTAAAATTTAAATAAAATCCAATAAAAAATATATTAAAAAAAAATTAAAAAACATCAAATAATTAGTACACTTATTAGAAATACTATTCCTCATCTTAATTGAAAAAGACAATAATTATCACACTTAACACTAAAAAGAAATTACAATTTTGTCCATAGGGTCTTGAATAGATGGTGATTGGATGCTTTGCTAAGGCACTCTTGATGTGAAGTCATAGGTTCAATTCCCTACAAAGATCAGGGTGATATATTGGGCATAGTAAAGATGTAGTCCTACCAAGCTTACAAAAAAAAAACAATTTTTAAATATAAAAAAAACAAACACATTACACTTTTTAAAATGTTGAAAGCTAGCTGCACCACCTTAACCAACCTATTATTACTTTGATTATTACTTTGAAAACCTAACGGATTATTACTTTGAAAACCTAACGGATTATTACTTTGAAAACATTATTGTCCACCTGACATAGCATTTCCATACATTAGATGCACCAACTATTCATCCACTTCATAACACGTGTTTCCTCCTCTGTCCAAAAAAAGGTCAGTGAGCTTTAGGGTGTTGAAAACCATGGAAAGATATCTTCAATTCAACCAAAAAAATATCTGCCACGCCGGTCACGCTTCTTTGAAAATTTCAGTAAGGAAATGATTGTCACAGTTCATGAATGAAATTTTAGCCCTTATGCTGCGAATATCAAAGTTGGATGACAATGCACTGAATTTTCTCATGTAAAAGTTTTTCAAAAATGAAAAGCACTGGTGTAAATATTTAGGTGGCAAAAGCAATCTCTGATTTCCCACTATTCAGCAGGAAGTGCAACATCATAAACTTTTATATATGGGACTTCATCTTCTTATTTGGGGAGAAGTTGCAAATCTACGGTTTATGCCAGAAACCCTGTTATATTTACCATCATAATGCGTATGAACTCTATGGGATGTTGGCTGGTAATGTGAGTTTTGTGACAGGGCAAAATATAAAGCCAACAAGTCATTTCTTAGAAAAGTTGTGACTCCTATTTATTATATTATTAAAGAGGAAGCCGCGAGAAATAGAAGTGGGACAGCCAAACACTCACAGTGGAGGAACTAACGATGATCTGAATGAATTCTTCTGGTCAGTTGATTGTTTCCGCCTGGGTAGGTGCATGCAGATGCAAATCTTTTTTTATGTACCAAAAGAAATTGAAAGGAATCAATCCACAACGAAAGTTGGACAAAGGAAAGGAAAAATATGGTTGTCAAAGACAAATTTGGTTGAAATTCGTTCGTTTTGGCATCTATTTAGAAGTTTTAATAGGATCTAAACCTTTTTTATACTGGCACTATAGGCAATGATAATTATAGCATGGCATGGTTCAGGGTTGCCAACTGAAATATTCTATGGATCTGTCTTTAAGAAGTTCTAAGTATCTTTATAACAATAGCTATTTTGAAGTTCTTGTAGGCTATTCTTGATATAATTTTTAGCTTCTAAGTATCTTTATAACAATAGCTATTTTGAAGTTTTTGCAAGCTATTATTAATATAATTTTTAGTTGGAAACAAGACACTCTATGAAATTCAAATAGATTCCCAAATATGTATTGAAGGTTGTAGTTGTTGTTGTGTAAGTCACCATGCTTCGCGCTTGTTATATGCATACCTGGGAGCATACTACTGGTCTTATAAAATATTTCTAGAGCTGCGTTAGCCGCTGGAATTTCCCTTGTATAGTAGTTGTTGTGATATATTTGTTTCCTAATGCATTTGCTGCAATTCTTTTCTTGTTTCCTTTGCTGAGGCGAAATATAAAAAATTTGAACTGCCACATTTTTACTATTCTGACATGGTGGCAACAGACACGGCTCCATGTTGGAGGGGGAATGCATGAGAGTTTGTTCTCTCTTGTCAAGTACACAACGTTCTGGATTCTACTTATAAGCAAGTTAGCTTTTAGCTACTATATGGAGATAAGGCCTTTGGTTAAGCCTACAAAGGTGATCCTGCAGATGAGTATTGGGAATTATGCATGGCATGAGCTTTTCCCACTAGCAAGGAAGAACATTGGAGTGGTTATTTCAATATGGACTCCAATAATTCTTGTTTATTTCATGGACACACAAATTTGGTATGCCATCTTATCAACTATATTTGGGGGCATCTATGATATCTTTGGCCATCTTGGTGAGATACGAAAGTTGGGGATGTTGAGGTCTCGATTCCATTCATTTCCAGGAGCTTATAATTCACGCCTTGTATCGTTAATGGATGAAAAAGTTCCCCAAAAGAGTTGGAAAGATCTTTTTGCAAGAGACTTAAGAAGTTCACAACAAAGAGAAGGGAAAATGCAACAAAATTTTCACAGCTATGGAATCAAGTTATCAGTTGTTTCCGTCAAGAGGATTTGATAAACAATCGAGAGAAGGAACTGTTGCTTGTACCAAATTCTACGGATCCCAGTTTGAAAAATATCTAGTGGCCACCATTTTTGTTAGCTAGCAAGATACCTATAACCTTGGACATAGCAAAGGATTTCAGAGGAAAGGATGCAGATCTACTAAAAAGAATCAAAGTTGATGAGTACATGCGATGTGTTGTGATAGAATGCTTTGAATCTTTCAAACACGTCCTTCAAAGCATTAGTTTTGGAAAAAACGAACGAAATGTCATGGACGATGTTGATGATAATATTGAAAAGGGCAACCTATTGGGTGATTTGAAGATGAGTGAGCTTCTTTTGTTTTACCATAAGTTTGTGGAGCTTGTAAAATATCTGTTATAAATTTGTAATGTAGAAATTCCAGGAGATAAAGCTCTTCCAGATATGCAGAATGGTCACATCCAGGGAGAGGCCCGGGGTAAATGACACGAACTCGGCGGTTGCAGGCAAAGACCATGGGGTATATGGCACTACTAGATAGGACAACCAATATTTCCACCCCTATATGTTTATTAGGACAGTCTTGGAAAGGACTCTGAACTCTGTTTTTTATATCAATCCGTGGACATAATTTCCCCGGCAAATTTTTTCTGGTTAACAGTTACGACAATGGGTTGATCCCTATGTATGAAACCAAGAAATTTATCATCCATGACATGACTTATGGTACATGGATGAGTATCTTGGATCCACCATGATTACGATAGATCCAAACAACAAATATCATGTATGTGATAGGTTATATATTTTGAATTAAGGTAGGAGGTATCTTAGTTTCAAGATTGTTTTTAACGATTTATTATTATTTTGTTTTATTTTAGAATGTTATTTTATTGAGGAAGAGGTACATTTAAGTTATTTAGTTAAATAAATTTAAAAACTGAAAACTCATTATTTTATTTTATGGAGGACAAGGTCAACTTAAGCTATTTTGTTTTTCTAAGATTGTAAGTATCCATTAACAAAGTTGAAAAAATAACATTATTCTAAAAGAAGACAACTAATTGGAGGTATCTTAGTCTCTTAAATTGGAGTATCAAAGTGAAAACATTATCATTATATAAGGAGGAGGCTACTTCAAAGTATCTTAGTCTCTTATATTACAAGTGTTAAATGTTAAAATTGAAAACTTAACATTAGTATATTGAGTAGGAGTTAAAGTTGAAAACATATTATTATGTTATTAAGGGGAGTTGTCCAATTGTGTTTCCTTTTCATGTTAAGATCTCTATCGCCTACAATACTAATAGGGACACATTAATTTATTTGGAAAAGAACTATGTGGTTTCCTACTCACATCACAAGTGAACCTTTCCAATGCCCAAACTTCTAATGACTAGTAGAGATGGCCCTTCTCCATTTCCATTTTTATCCATTGAATAAGAGTTTAGGAGGACAAATTCACCTGTATTTCTCTCCTCAAATGGTCTACAAGGCAAGTTCACATGTATTTCTCTTGTCAATATAGTTTTTAAGGACAATTTCACATGTATCAAAAGAGTTGACAAACCATTAAAAGATTATTGTATGTTCCTTCTATTAAATAGTGCTTCATTCCTATTTTTCCATATGAAATAAAAGATTTCAACACAAATAATTTTCCATAAGGATTGGTCTTCTAGAACCCAAGGTAAGTTGTCTCCTAGGTGCAAAAGTCTCCAAATAGAATTGGGTGAAGGTTCACCATGGAAGGAATCAAACTTTCCCTAAATACACTTGGCAAGGGAATGGAACTAGAAAACTTGTTTTAGATTTAGGTCAACTATACCATTGTTAATGACTATGTAAACTTTCAAAACCATGAATTTATTATCAATGAGTGGGACGAAACCATGCATAGAAATATTTTATAAGTCACACTTGTTTCTAGAGGCTTTCAATCTTAAAAGTCATTTTTTTAATTTACACTTTAGATTCTAGAGTTTATTGTACAATGTGATTTAGGATTGGCTTTAAAAATAGCATGTTGTCCATGTTTGGAGGTTTATCTTTGATGCAATGATTATTCTTGTTTCAATTCCAATGCCTTCACCAAGCTCAAAGCACTTATAGGCCTAGCATGATAAGGGTTGAGTTAGGAAACATATTTTGGAATCCACCAAAGTTATCTTATTAGGGTTGTCTAAGGCAAACTTGGCATTTAGTCATGGTAATGGAATTCACTCCCTTTGTTATAGCCTATTTTACCTACATTGATTCAAATGTAGAAATCCTTGTCTTGTTGACCTTACTGCATAACTTTTTCCCTTGAGATTTTCTCTTTTAAAATAGTGTTGTTGGTTTTCCACTTACAATATGCCACATAACCCTAGTTTATAGTGTATAACTACAATCCTGCACAACTCTCGTAATATGCATATACAACAGCCTCAAGAAGTTGCATAACTTATGTGTATACATAACTTTTGTATATGCACAACTTTTGTATAAGTGCATATATGAAAGTTGTACATATATAGAAGTTGTGCAACTTACGTATATGCAAAACTTCCTTATATGCACATATACAGAAGTTGTGTGCAACTTCTGTATATGCACAATTTCTGTATATGAGCATATACAGAAGTTGTTTAGATACGAAAGTGGCACATATACGAAAGTTGTGGATATCTGGAGAATGTCGTATATGGATATTACGAAAGTTGCGCACAACTTCTATATATGCGCAACTTCTGCATATGTGCATATATAGAAGTTGCGCATATACAGAAGTTCCACATGTACAGTAGATATGTGCATGTACGGAAGTTGCACATATACAAAAGTTGTGTATATACGGAAGATATGTGCAACTTCCCTATATGCACAACTTTTGTATATGTGAATATGCCATATATGTGCAATTTTCGTATATGTGTATATACAAAAGTTGTGCACAATTTCAGCCTCCATATATATGCAACCTCCATATATGCACAAATCTTCTGTATATTCACATATATTTTGTATATGCACAATTGCACATATACAAAAGTTGTGCATATACAAAATATATGCGATATAGAAGATGTGCATATATAGAGGTTGTGTGAATTTTGTATATGTGCAACTTTTGTATAAGCATAGCTTATTTTCCATATATGTTTATCTTCTATGTATGCACATCTATCAACATCCATATATGTGCATATACGGAAGTTGCGCATACTTTGTATATGCGTAGCTTCCGTATATGCACAACTTCCTTATATGCACATATACAGAAGATGTGCACGTGCGGAAGACCTCATATATGTGGTCGACATTATCTGCTAGGCTAGCTAGGAAGGAGTGAGTTACGCTTCCAGCTAGGCATGTGAAAGCAAGCAACTTTGACACTTAGAAACTTAGAAGAAGACTTAAGCACTTAGACAACATGACTGGTTGTGAAGTGGAAGTGCATGGGATGAGGGCGGGCTCGCTCAACTTAGCAAGCTAACAATAGAAACAAAGGAATGCTCGTGAGTAGTGTCTTCTATGAGGGTTGGTTGCGGTCGTGTAGTAACAACCGCAAGTCCATGTAGGAATACTGAGAAGGGTTGTGGTATGATTGTAAGAGTTGTACATTGGGAGTAAATGAAGGTTAAAACCGACCATTGTAACATTGCGTTGTATTATAGTTTTTTGTATAATAAAGAAAGGGTTTACCAGGGTGGGGGGTTGGGGGTTTCCCTCCCCTTTATGAAGTTGTTGCACAACTTATTCTTGCACTTGTATGGTTTATGGTTGATGTTAATGTTCTTATGCACATGATGTTATTGAAGTGAAGTGGAAATATGTTTGTGATGTTGAATGCATGTTAATTCCACAAACATAATAGAAGTATATATGTTAGAGGTGTAGTCAAGAAGTGATTAGTCGTAAGTTGGTCAAACCATTGTAGTGAACCTTACTAGTTCCACACCCCTAGGGGAATCGATGTGTCTTAACTCGAATGAATTCCCTGAATACATGAATGTAATGAATATAATGAAAGTTCTTTAACTACCAGAACTTAACTGATTGAACTAACTCTCAAATAAATATATTATGATGTGGTGTCTGTCTGACTATATATATATATATATATATATATATATATATATATATATATATATATATATATATATATATATATATATATATATATATATATATATATATATATATATGTCATAGTGTTATAGAAATTTTTGTGCCTTACAGCTCTGAGCATGAAATGTCCATAAACCAAGGGATCCAAAGTCCCTAAAAGTGTTTTTACTGCCTCTAAAGGAACAAGGCCAGCAAACCACAGCTTTTCTCAGAAGTTCTCCACCAGAAACTGCTTAGAAACAGTCAAATCAGGATCATTTCAGTGGCTCCACTAGCCACATGCGTTGCAAAGCACCCCAGTACACTAGCTAGGTGCTTTGCAACGCACCCAAATGCACTACCAGGGTGCGCTGAGCGGGAAATGACAAATGGCAGTGCCATTCCGCGAGGTGTAAAGACTATGGAAGCTTCCAGAATCTTCCTCCATGACACTTGCCTCACTGAGTTCGACCAAGTGATGAGTAAGAGGCTCTCAGCCTCCAAGTGGAAGCAAGAACTGACAGAGAGAGAGGACACTAGTCAGATGACAAGCTGACTCATCCTCTCTCCAAACATCTATATATGGATCCCTCATCCAAGAGATCCAGGGGGGCTGGAATTTTGATATTGCAAAGAATTGCTGTTGGTTTTAGATTGAGATCATTGGGTGCTTTATGCTTTGAAGGGAGGTGAAGAAGGGATTCCTTTGCTGGGAGGTAGATGCTGGATTGGAACTCACTTGGTTGTATCTCTTCCTGAACCTTGTTATTTCATCAATAAAACTATTTGAGTTTCTCCTACATGTTGATGTGTCTTTGATGTATGATTGCATTAATATGTTTAGCTTATTTCTATCCTGAGCTAGTTATGAATATGAATCTATGTCTTTGTGTAGTTTTCCCCTTTTGTGATCTTGCAAGAACTTGGTGAAGCTGGGCGAGCGAGAAGGCAAGTAGCTGGGAGCTCTCAAAGAGAAGAGAAATCGGATCAAAGGACAAACGGAAGACACCGGTTAGTCCATCCCATCTCTCTTCATTCTTAATTCATAAAGGAAGAATACTAGAATAGTTGTTTATGTTTGTTGCTAAGGAACTATCACACCTTAGGTGGATAGGGTCATCCTGCATAGGCACTTTTCCCCACAACAAATTGGCGACTCCACTGGGGAGATCTATCTATTCATTTTATTTGTGTTTCTATTACTGTTTGTTTCATAGACTCAAGAGCAGCAATCGAACTGCATCTGCCATTTTCAGATGCAAAGTAGACAATTGCTGCTTTGATCCAATCACTGGGTTTGTCTATGATTTGAACAGTGGACTCACAAATGATTTGATAACCCTTTGTGGTAGCTCTTAGCCCTCTTTCAAATCATCCCTTTGATTGTACCTTGCTTGTTGCTTTTATTTGGCCTGAAACCGTAGATTAAACTGCAAATCGTGACCCAGAACCCGGAGAGAACTCTTGTTTCTGCTCCAGCGCAGGCTCTGTGAAGAGACTCTGCATTTCAACGCAGGTCCCGAGAGGGCTACCTGCGCTGCAATTCAGTTTCTCTGTTATACAGGTGCGCTGATCAGCTTATGCCCTGTGCAGCTGAGGTTCTTTGTTCTGTTTTGCCCAGTTTTGATCTCTGATTTTTGTAGCTTGTAACCAGCATAGGTACCTGTCTGAAAACCCCTTTTCTCTGCCTTAATTCTGCCTCCTTTTGTATAAAAATACTGTGAGTGTTTTTATGTGTTTGTGGCATCATTTACAGTTTTCCATTGCAAGAGTGAAATAGTCATGTTGTAGCCTTTGATTTAGATCTGTCGATTTTGGTCTTAGGAGAAAGTTCATTGGCTGTTGACAGTTGATTATACATTTACTTTTGCTTTTGGTTTGAGTTTGTCTCTTTTAAGTGTCGAAACAAGTGTTTATTTCGAAAATCGTAAAGTGTCGTAATCTCCTCTATCTTTTTGATTTCGAAAAAGTAAGCTTGTTTGTGTTTGTCATTTAAAAGCAAATTCAAAGTTGTACAAAAACTTTCTTTTTAGGCATCAATATTAAGAAAGCGAAAAACAAACACTTGCATTTGTGCATTTGCATATTGATAGTTTGTATGGTTTGATTTAGGAGAAGTGCATTTATAGTGTGCTGCTTGCTCTTTGAGAAAAGATGGTGTCTTTCTTTTCCCTTTGTAGCTAGGATTTTCATTGTTGAAAAAAGAGATAAAGATTTTCTTATCATCTTTTAGATTGCATTTAGGAATTGTATCTACATCTCGTGTTGAACCTCAAAAGGTAAACTTCTAAGAAAGATCAACTTAAAATAAACTGAATGAACCTAACAACGTTTTGTAACTTAACGCACAACATAGAGGTCTAGGCTAGAGACGTGTTCCGGCGTCGTAAAACCTGGTATCTGTTGGCCTCACTGATGGTTGGGTGATTCCTCTTGAGGGACCAAAAGTGCCAGTACGGATTGTGCTCCCACGTACCGTCGAGTATATATTGGGAGACCCCTATAGGCTTAAAACCTTTTATCCATAGGAAGCCGTGTCGGCCGCCCTACTGATCGCAATGCACCGAACACAACATTCGGGAAGATTGACTGTCGTACCGTAAAACGTATTCTATAGTTTTGTGATTGGTTTGGCACACCCTCTACCTAGATCTCCAGAGCAGTTCCTTTTGGCCTTTTTCAGACTCTATAACGGAAAAAGTCCATCCGAGCATTTGTCACTTCGGGCTCGTTAAAACATCGAAGGAGACTAGAGTCATATTTTGTTTTTTCTCGACTCTTTAAAATTGAAAAACAAGTTGTGTCTAAAGCGTCGTTAAAATTTATTTTAAATGGAATACTAATCACCCTCATTCCCGCGTTGATCTTTCAGTTGAGAAAATGGAGCCCTCCAACCAAGGAGTTCCCCTTGGTGGAAATCCTAGTCCCTTCTCCTCTTGGGGAGATGTTGGAGCGCCCCATATGGCCACATTTTCGCTTCCAGGACTGACAATCGGCTTGCCTGTCTGGCTCTTCTCAACCAATGTTGTTCAAAACACCACTATTCCTGAACAATCAAATCAGCAGTTAGATCAGTCCAGAGTTGCCCACCAACCTTCCACTTCCTCTAATCCTTCCTCTCCTCCTTCCTCTTTGCTTGATGGAGCTGGCAAAGCCAAAAGCCAAGTTCCTAAGGAGAAGAAGGAAAAGAAGAAGAAAGAGAAGAAGAAGAAGGAGCCAAAGGCGAATGGGGGCAAACGAATGGCATCTAACAAAAATCCACACACTGCACTGACCAGGCCTAAATCGCCATGTGTCATATGCAAGGGAGACCACTTTCATAGAGATTGTCCTTGCATCCCTCGGATACTAAGGGACTGGTCTCCCCGCTTGCACAATCCGGTGGCGTCAACCTCTGATAGCCATGTTGACAGCACACCGTCAACTAGTGAAAGTGAAGCCACAAGACAAAGAGGGAAAGCTAGATTTCCCTGCAAACTGTGTGAAGGCGACCATGCCATCCACCGTTGTCCCTTCTTAGACGAGGCTAAAAGAGTTTTGAAAGATCGCCCGGTTTTACCAGTGCGACTTTCTCCTGGATATCAAAAACTCCTGCCAAGTCCTTCACCAGTTGAAAACCCGGCTGGCCCGCTCAGGTGGTCAGCCGAAGCATCTATCATTGAGGATAAACCATCTGAATCCATACCAGACGAAAGTCAAAAGGTCGAGGCGGCAGTTGACCCGGTCTTGCCTTCAGAGGTTTCATCTTCAGATGATACCGTCACAGAAGAGAATAAAGACGACACCGTCGAAATTCTCTTCATCAACACAGACTCCGACGAACAAGGGGGCAATTTGCCCATTCCTTTATCGCAGGAAGGAACTTCGTCAAAGCCATACCCGGCCGTCTACTCGGTCCCACCTCCAAGCAACCTAGTTGTATCCTTTGACTGGAATCAACTAGGTAGACCCCTCTTACCAGCAAGCATACAGTTCAGAATTATCATTCAAATATATAGAATGGTTATGGCTGGTACCATCATTGATGAGGGGGCTTTTGTGAGTATCCTTTCCTCTGCTGCTTGGAAAGCGCTTGGTTCGCCGTCGCTTTTGCCTGAGATGAGAAATCTGACAGGCTTTGATAAAGGAACCAGTCGACCTTTAGGGATTCTTCCCAATGTGCCCATAACATTGAAAAGGAAGACCGTTCAAATGAACGTGATGGTCGTTCAAGGACCCTTGGATTATAACCTACTCCTTGGACGAGACTATATTTATTGCATGGGAGCTATCGTCTCCTCACTCTTTAGAGTAATGTGTTTTCTGCATGAAGGAGGAATGGTCAAGCTCGTGGACCAACTTTCATTTCCCGAATCATGCATCGCAAATAGTCATATACCATCCCTAAATGGTCTCTTCACTCAAGAAATGTCTCAACCCACAGTCCGTCCTCCCGATGAGCGCGAGTAATCCGGAAGGATATGACTGGAACCCAGGGGGCATGCGTCCTGGTCTGCTTCGGTAGGAGAACTTCGGGTATAGGGTAGGTTTCCGCGGGAGAATATGACTAGTCTGTACCCCGTCCGTGATTGGAAGAGGGGTTATTCTAGAATAATATTCTCTTGTCAAAGTTATGTGTTTTGCAAGCATGTCACTCACCTTTGTCTATCTCGGTAGACATCGCCGAAGAAGTGTTTTGTTTGGGGTGCAAATAGAACAATCTTTGGGTAACCTGTAAGAGGTAGGTCTCTCTCGGTAAAACAAATGTTTTGGCGGAAAATGAAGTAGGGATAACCTTGAAACTCTGTTTTATACCTGGGGGCATGCAAACCTTTTGGAGTGCAAGCAAAGAGCGGTTATTTATCTGTTTTTTGGATTAGTCGTTTCCTAACTTGCATAAATAAAGGATCCGGAGCAAAGCTTTGTAAGGTGCAAGCTCCATAAAAAATGGAATCTTCAATGAGACATTCTTATCATATGACTGGGTTAATCGAGCAGTTTTAGCACATAGTTCATGCTCGTTAAAAAATAAATGCAAGATCCGAGCAGTTTTAGCGCATAGTTCAGGCTCGTTAAAAAATAAACATAAAGATCGAGCAAATGTTTCAATCCACGTTTAAGCTCATTAAAAAATGAACTATCCTCCAGTAAATAACCACCGTGAATGCACCATTATCAGCCATTAAAGCCTTGGTCGTGTTTGCCCATCACCTCCACTTTTCCATTGGCTGATCATTCACCTCCATTTGATTGTTTACCCATTTTGAGGAACAGCTGCGAAGAGTGATTTCATTAGCCATCCTTGTGACACTGCCGTGATTTGGAAATTCCAAACCTTACCTGGAATCAGCTGCTACCCATTTTATCACTCGTTCCTCAAAAGACGAGTCTTCTTTAAGCTCTTTTCATCTGACTCGTAAAATATGAAAATATTGCCGAGTTTTGGGCTTCTAGCTCGTTAAAGCGACCGGAAGAGCTATCCCTCCTCTAGATTTTAATCTTTTTGGACCTGAGGGATTATTGCACAAAAAGATCGAGCGCTTGTTTTATTCGGCTCATTAAAACTATCGAAAACTCATCCCTTCTGTATTGTTTTATACTTTTTCGAACTTAAGGGATTAGATGACGAAAAAGAACTTCCGGAGTTAACTTTATGTACCTTTTCAGACTCTCTAAAAATGAAAAGGACCGAGTTATCTTTGTCGTTAGACTCGTTAAAAGCATTAAATAGCGACAAACTTGTCTTTAGACGAGAACGAGTTTCACTATCGCTAAACTCGTTAAAACATAGTGATGGGTTTGCCCGAAGGGCAAATTATAGAACAAGCATATGTTATCCTCCTCAAGCTTGACAAAAATAAAGAGGTACTGGTCAGCAATGACTGGGGAAAAATTGGGAGAAACTCGAAGAAAATTTATTGGTAGCAAGTCGCTCTTGAACATGACACTTCTCCTCCCTACCACAATCGGGTTGGGTTGTTTCATTCACCGGTCACATCACCATGGTCTCGCCATACCATCCACATTTGGGGTAAATGCTACCAATCCATCGCATAAGTGTCGCCATATGTTCAAGAGAAGTCGTTCAGAGAAGTCACCTGTGTCCCATCCACTACCATACATTATACTCTTTCATGACCGCCACCCTGAATCATATATCATCAGATCGTTTTCACCTCCATCAAAATCATTTGCTCCGTTCCGTGTCATTGATGTGGGATTCATTAAGGCCCTCCTTTGACGGATCGCTTCTTGTCGACATCAGCTCATTATCCAAGAAGTTGATCTAGGAACACCCCCTTCAGTACTTTGAAGCTTGCATGCCTCAATGGCAAGTTTCTCACTTCCGGCGACAGGTATACACCAATGACCTTTGACCGAAAGATTTTGCGTGGTGTTCGATGCCAAGTCCTCTATTCACACCATGTGAATTGTACTGCAGTACCTTGAGGGTCATCATCATTATCGGTGATTCCTCTCGCGCTTGTTAACAGTTTTCATCATTGACTGGTAATCAAGCGATGTCTTTCCATGTTCGACTTCAAAAGATTTCTCACATGGATCGACTTGTACTTAGAGTGAAGATCGGACGAGATTGAAGACCCCGGATCTAGTTTCATCCATCCGGGCTGCAATATATATTCAGAAAATAAAGACATGGAAATGTACAGATTTACAGCACAGATAATCATCCTATCAAAAGGATGATGGCTCTATCAGAATCATCAGTCTATCATCAGACGATTGTCTGTTCTATGTACATGAAAATGAATTTATAAAGCTGAGCATGGGAATGCCTGCCTCAACTAGATAATGAAAATAGTATGAAAATAATGTATTGTATTGTATCTTATTACAGGTCTCCTCCCAGCATTGAAAGAACTTCGGATCCTCCTAATAAAGCATTTCACCCGACAAATGGCCTCATACTTTAGGGGGCAACTGTTATAGACATTTTTGTGCCTTACAGCTCTGAGCATGAAATGTCCATAAACCAAGGGATCCAAAGTCCCTAAAAGTGTTGTTACTGCCTCTAAAGGAACAAGGCCAGCAAACCACAGCTTTTCTCAGAATTTCTCCACCAGAAACTGCTCAGAAACAGTCAAATCAGGATCATTTCAGTGGCTCCACTAGCCACCTGCGTTGCAAAGCACCCCAGTACACTAGCTAGGTGCTTTGCAACGCACCCAAATGCACTACCAGGGTGCTCTGAGCGGGAAATGACAAATGGCAGTGCCATTCCGCGAGGTGTAAAGACTATGGAAGCTTCCAGAATCTTCCTCCGTGACACTTGCTTCACTGAGTTCGACCAAGTGATGAGTAAGAGGCTCTCAGCCTCCAAGTGGAAGCAAGAACTGACAGAGAGAGAGGACACTAGTCAGATGACAAGCTGACTCATCCTCTCTCCAAACATCTATATATGGATCCCTCATCCAAGAGATCCAGGGGGGCTAGAATTTTGATATTGCAAAGAATTGTTGTTGGTTTGAGATTGAGATCATTGGGTGCTTTATGCTTTGAAGGGAGGTGAAGAAGGGATTCCTTTGCTGGGAGGTAGATGCTGGATTGGAACTCACTTGGTTGTATCTCTTCCTGAACCTTGTTATTTCATCAATAAAACTATTTGAGTTTCTCCTACATGTTGATGTGTCTTTGATGTATGATTGCATTAATATGTTTAGCTTATTTCTAATCCTGAGCTAGTTATGAATATGAATCTATGTCTTTGTGTAGTTTTCCCCTTTTGTGATCTTGCACGAACTTGGTGAAGCTGGGCGAGCGAGAAGGCAAGTAGCTGGGAGCTCTCAAAGAGAAGAGAAACCGGATCAAAGGACAAACGAAAGACACCGGTTAGTCCATCCCATCTTTCTTCATTCTTAATTCATAAAGGAAGAATACTAGAATAGTTGTTTCTGTTTGTTGCTAAGGCACTATCACACCTTAGGTGGATAGGGTCGTCCTGCATAGGCACTTTTCCCCACAACACATAGTCTAACTGTTTCTTTATCGGTTAGGGGCATCAAGCAGGGAAATTAATATTTAAAATTCTATACATCCATTAATATACCCTCTAAGGACCTCGAGACATGGGCACTCTGACATCTATTTGCCAGTCAATCTGTATCAGTGATTTTCAGGCAAACACTTTCTAGTTAATAGTTATGAAGATGTGTATGATATGATCATCCATCTTGTTGTTAGTATTGATGGCCATTGAAACATGACGACATGTGTATCATATGCCCATCCATTGTTATGAAACCAATTCACAAAAAGATAGAAAATATAGATCAACGCCTTAGAATTCAGCCTCTTCGAGGGGGCAACCTCCTTTACATTACACAAATGAATGATTCTTTTATGATTCAAATGACAAAACCTCCTTTCTATATATAGGAGTCTAAGGAGTCACAATGTAACCTAGCCGACCTAACAATATTAATATAAAGGCACAAAAATAAAAATAGAGGGATTCTATGGGGCACAGTAATAACAATATGGGGACAATAAAGGCACAACAATATTAATAAGGGATATAACTATAATAGTAATGGGGTTATCCTAGTATTATAGGGACCTAACATGCCCCTCTCCTTCAAAAAAGTGTTGTCCTCAATGCTTGAGTAGTTATGGATGCTTCTGTATAAAATTCTCATCCTCCCATGTGGAATCTTCAGCAGATAAGTTCTTTCACTTGATGAGATACTCCGAAATTGATCGATTTCGTAGTTGTCGAGTTCTTGTTTCTGTGACTGCTTCTAGTTCCAATATAATTTTTCCTTCCTCGTCAAGTTCTGGAAATATTGTTTGAACTGGGAGCTTGTCGCCTATAACCTTCTTTAAACATGAAACATGGAAAAATGGGTGCACTCGAGAAGCTGCAGGAAGCTCCAATTTGTATGCCATAGTACCAATCTTTTACAACACCTTGTACGGACCATAATACTTTGGTGATAGTTTATTATCCTTCTTAGCTTACTTGAGGGACATTTGTTTATATGGTTGTAGCCGTAGGAATACCCAATCACCTACATCAATACTTCTTTCGCTGCGACGTTGATCTGCCTATTGTTTCATTCTATTTTGCGCCAACATGAGGTTATCCTTTAAGAGTTGGAGGACTTGTTGTTGATGCTCGATGTGATGTTCGACTACTTGAACCTTAGAATTTTCTCTTAAATATGATGTGATGGATGGTGGTTGATATCCATAAAGTTCCATAAATGGGGTCATTTTTGTTGCTGTATGGAAGGAATTGTTATACCACCATTCAGCCAGAGGCAACCATTTGACCCATTGTGTCTGTTTATCAAATACAAAGCAACGAAGATATCCTTCCAAATTTTTTTTTACTATCTCAGTTTGCCCATCAGATTGAGGATGATAAGATGAGCTATGAGCTAACTGAGTACCGAGACAAGAAAATAATTATGTCTAAAAATTTCCAGTGAAAATGGGATCTTTGTCACTTACAATAATCTTTGGGTTTCCATGTAGCTTTTGAATTGTTTCCATAAATGCAGTAGAAACCATACTGGCTTTAAATGGATGTGATAATGCACAAAAGTGTACATACTTGGCAAGTCTGTCAACTACCACCATGATGACACTCTTTCCCTTAGACTTGGGTAAACCTGTGATAAAATCCATTGAAACCTCCTCCCAACGTTGGCTTGGAATGGATAAAGGTTGTAATAGACCCGGGGTCTTGATTGTTTCAACTTTATTTTGTTGGCAAACCAAACATTTTGCCACAAACTTTTGAATATCCGATTTAAGGCCATCCCAAAAAAATTCCTTCTTAACCCTGTGGTAAGTTTTTAAAAATTCTGAGTGCCCTCCTAAGGGAGAAGTGTGAAATTCCATAAGAATCTTTTGTTTGAGTTGGGAATTCTTACAGAGGTATAAGCAATCTTTGTACCATAACGAATCATTTTTCCAGCTAAATGTATCAGATGTACTGGAATCTTCTTGTAACTTTTGAGTAAGTGCCCACACTTCTTCATCATTCTTCCATTCCTCCCTTGCTTCGTTTATCCAATCTGGTTGGATAATAGAAATGGTGCACAACAATGCTTCCACATCCTCATCCTTTCTTGAGAGTGCATCTGCCACCACATTTTGCTTCCCTTTTTTGTAGATGATTTCAAAGTCATAACCCAACATCTTTGTGACCCACTTTTGTTGCTCTTCAGAGGATAATCTTTGTGCTAAAAAGTATTTCAGGCTATCATGATCCGTTTTTACCTTGAAGTGTCTTCCCATTAGGTAGGGTCACCATTTCTTAAGTGCATGTAGTATTGCCAACATTTCCTTCTCATAAATAGCTTTCTGTAAAAAACTTTCCCTTGATTGGACGACTTTCAAAAGCAATGGGTCTTTCATCTTGCATTAAAACAGCACCAATTCCATTTCCTAAAGCATCACATTCCACAATAAAGGTTTTTGTGAAGTCCGATGTAACTAAGACCGGTGCTTGGCACATTGCCTCTTTAAGATGTTCGAAGGCCTTTATTGCTTTTAGAGTCCATGAAAATGCATCTTTCTTCAATAATGTTGTTAGAGGTGCTGTTATTCTCCCATAATTCTTAACAAACTTGTGATAATACCCTGTCAACCCAAGAAATCCTCGCAGATGCTTTATGGATGTGGGAATTTTCCATTCCTTAATGGCTTTAATTTTGCTAGGGTCTACCTTAACTCCTTCATGAGATACAATATGACCCAAATATTCCACCTCTTGTACTCCAAATAAACATTTGGATCTTTTTGCATATAATTGTTTCTCCTCCAATAGTTGTAGCACCCTGTTAACATGTTCAACATGATCCTTCCAAGACTTGCTGTAGATTAGTATATCATCAAAAAATACTAACACAAATTTTATAAGGAAGGGTTTGAAAATGGAATTCATCAAACCTTGAAGTGTAGAAGGTGCATTGGTAAGGCCAAAATGCATGACCAAAAATTCATAATGACCCTCATGAGTTCTAAATGCTATTTTCGGAATGTCTTCAGTCTTCATTCTGATTTGATGATATCCTGAACAAAGATCCAACTTGGTGAAGTAAATTGATCCATGTAATTTGTCTAGTAATTCATCAATGGCAGGAATGGGAAACTTATCTTTAATAGTGAGCTTGTTGAGCTCCCTATAATCTGGACACATTCGCCATGATCCATCCTTCTTGTGCACCAATATTACTGGAGCAAAGAAAGAACTTTGACTAGGTTGAATTATACCAGCCTCTAGCATTTCTACAACCATACGTTCAATTTCACTCTTTTGGGCATAACGATATCTGTACGGCCTGATGTTTGGAGGAACACTTCCTAGAATCAGATGAATAGCATGATCATGATCACGAATAGGTGGGAGACCTTTGGGAGTATCGAATACCTTGGAATGATTGTTCAAGAATTTTTGGAGATCTGGAGAAATAGATGATTTCGATGTGGAAACATCTAGCGAACATAATTGTGCAATTACACCTCTTTGTTCTTTTTTTAGAAGCTTTGTCATACCGTTAGAGCTGATTATCTTTCTCGGTTTCCTTGTAGTACCCCTTAATTCAACTTCCTTTCCTTCCACAGAAAATTTCATGAAAAGTTCTTGAAAATGAAAAGCTATTGTACCCAAGGATTGTAGCCATTGGACTCCTAGTACAACATCAGCACCTCCCATTGGAATGGAAAGCATTGGGCTAGTCAATACATATTCTCCCATGGATAGCTTGATATTATGGCACTTTCCATACCAATTTATTGTTCCTCCATTTGCAACCATCACTTGACACTCTGGTGCTGGATATAGGAAGTAATTCAATTCTTTTGCTACCTTACAATGAATAAAATTGTGGGTACTTCCTGAATCAATCAACACTATTACCTTTTTCTTCTTGATTTGTCTTTCCATCTTGATGGTTTGAGGAGTGGTAATTCCCACCAATGCATTACAAGATATGGTCGGATTCATTTCTTCTTTATCTAGGCTTTGTTCCTAGAGTATATCCTCTTCTTTTGACCTTTCTTGCTCCTTTTCTTCTTCCTCTTCACAATCTATGTAGAATAATTTCTTCTCAGCACACTTATGACCTTTAGTGTATTTGCTATCACAACTGTAACAAAGCCCTTTTGCTCTTTTTTTTTCCAATTGTTGTGGTGTCAACCTTATAGGTTGTGGAAGACTAGGGGCAACAACACTTCCATCTTTATAGTTGTGAGTGGTATGCTCCCTGGTTGCCATAATTTTGCTTTCCATTTTTCTTGCTAACCTGAATGCCTTCTCTAATGAATCGGGTTCCCAAAAGCAAACGTCATGTTGGATATTATCCTTTAAAGTCCCTATGAACACATCAATCCTATGCTCCTCTGGAATATTTTTTACCCTTATGTTCAATTTTTGGAACTCTTCAATGTGCTCCATTATTGAACCCTTTTGTTTGAGACTTATCAATTGGCTAAAAAAGTATTACTTTTTGTATCCTCATAATGTGCTGTCAATTCTTCCGTAAAAATTGCCCAAGTGATAATTTGTTTACGAGAGCAAAGCCATTGATACCATACAAACTGATTTGGTTCCAAATATAAAGTTGCAATACGTACCTTTTGTGTGTTTTGCACATTATTGAGATCAAAAATTGCTCCATCTGTAATATCCATGTTGCGGGATCCTTGCCATCAAACTTCCTCATATCAATTTTTGGAATATGATGGGTCTTCGATCCAACATTAGAGTCTATGAAATCATGATTAACATTTCTTTTGTTCGCTTCATGAGTTTCCTTTACTACCCTTTCACCATTTGTAAGTATTTCTTGTAGAAAATTTGTCAAATCTATCTTCAAATCTGCCATGTCTGTCTTCAAATCTGACTTCAAATCTACCATGTCTCTCTTCAAATCTGTCTTCATATCTATCTTCAAATCATCCATCTTAGCTTCCACACCCTTTATCTTATATTCCACTCCATTTATCTTAGCTTCTGTTAGCTTTTGTGAGAGTGACATTTGTTGCACTTGGTCTTGTAATTTTGATATATCATGTAGCATTTCTTCCTCTTCTTCATGAGTCATGCTAGAGCTTTCAGGTTGCTTACTAGGTGTTTGCATTTTCTTTCCTTGGGGCATCAGTTACCGATAATAATGCTCTACTATGCCCTTTGAATTCCTTCAAAATAAATTTTCAAACCAAGTTTAAGAAAAAATTAAAAAAAATCTACACACCTTTTTTCACTTTGTAGGAACTCGATATTGCCTCGGATGTATCTCTGTAATTTCGAATCATCCAATTCTGAAATTGCGACCTACAGTAGCATTCTGTGTCCTCTCTCCAATGCCACCAGTCTAATCCAAATTGGATTCTCCATGGAAGAGTTATGTCAAATCTCCCACAGTGACCTGATTATAGACTAGTTCAGTAGAGCAAACTTGTACGACATGCCACGTGTCCCTGTTTTGACCTTTGGCTCTAAAAAATATAAACAAAAAACTGCAGTCCGTCCTCTTTCTGTAACTTCTTACGAAAATTCAATCTGATGCTCAGAGAGAAAGTTATGACATTTTTCCCCAGGTCACCTGTTTGGAATGTAATTCAGGAGTCTATAAAAAGACCAACTTCCTCAGATATCCACAAATATAGCGCGAAAAGCTTTGAAATTTGGACACAAGGTTCAGTGCGATTTCATCTCAAATGGGTTTTTTTCGCTTCTGAAACGTCGCAGAAAAAAAAGTTATAGCGAAAATGCCACATTGACCTATTTGGAGCAGCGAAACGCTAGAATCCAAAGCTCTGATACCAAATGTTATGAAACCAGCTCACAAAAAGATAGAAAAGATAGATCAACGCCTTAGAATTCAGCCTCTTCGAGGGGGAAACCTCCTTTACATTACACAAATGAATGATTCTTTTATGATTCAAATGACAAAACCTCCTTTCTATATATAGGAGTCTAAGGAGTCACAATATAACCCAGCTGACCTAACAATAATAATATAAAGGCACAAAAATAACAATAGAGGGATTCTATGGGGCACAGTAATAACAATATGGGGACAATAGGGGCACAAAAATATTAATAAGAGATATAAATACAATAGTAATGGGGTAATCCTAGTATTATAGGGACCTAACATCCATTTTGTTACTCATCCAAAAATTGTTAATGTTTGAACCATTGTAGCCTTGACATTTGCACTCGCCAAGTCCTGCATACCATCTCATAGGCACCCATACCATCCCTACTCATTCATTTTCAATTTTTTAATTAGGCGCGCTTGAGTTTTGAAATATTTTTCTTCTTCTGAAGAAATTATGGGACTTACATTTCATAGCCCATCCTAATCAAAGTCTTAGCAAAGAAACATTGTGGCCTCTGACTTGGGAGTGCTCGGGATTTGGTGCTTATTCTGCACTTGGATGGTGGATTCTACAGACACAATTCTCATAGAAGTGCAGATACATCCCTTGGAAGAGGAATCCTCAAGCTTAACACAGTGTCTATGGCTACTGGTTTATCTAAAGGTAATCCCTTGACATTTGAGGACGGTACTTTCGATCCCAATTTACTGGTAATCCCATAAGCTTTAATGTGCGCTCTAATATTCGCATTATGTATAAATTTTATTTTTAAATGGTCGCTTTACCACAGTCAAATGATTGCAGTAAGGTCTTTAAGGGACGTTGCAGAGGAAGTGCTTGAATGTAATGGCTTAGATAAATTGATTACATGATTATATCATTCAAGAGAGGAGTGTAGTATTGACATAAATGGCAAGTGGAGCAGTGGTAACAAGGGTGGTCGAATGGCACTAAAAGCCTCTGTAATAGCCCTTGTGAAAAGTTCATGTAATAAAATTTAAATAAAGAAAAATAAGACCATGGTTAAGGGAAACTTATTCCAAGTTGAATGTTGGGCAAAGATATCCTAGTGGGCGTCACTGGATGTATGTTTTGGCTAAGGAAAATTGGTAAAGGCTAAGGTTAAGGCATTAAAAGGAAAAAAGAAAAATTTGGCACATTTATTTATGAAAATAAAGGAAATTAGGATAAAGGAAGGTAAAAGGTCAGAGGTTTCATGTGAGGAGGAAATTGAAGGAAATAATGGAAAATGAAGAAATTAGAGGCCTCATGCATAAAAAGGCTTCTGAGGATCAGTTCATGGCTTTGTCAAGTTCAAGTTTGGAGCTCTCTCATGATTCTCTCTCTCTCTCTCTCTCTTGGTCACTTAGAGTTTTCTTAGAGCACTCTAGTTTGGATCAAGGAAAGAGAAAGCAAGGAAGGGAAAGGAAAAGCAAGCAAGGATAAAGCAGCTTCAGCAGGAATACTTGCAGGTAACCTTTTGCATGTGTGGTTTCATAGTTGGTTTCGACATGCATGGTTTTTCATGTTGGTGTATGGTTCTCTTACTTTTGGTGGCATGGTCTTGTTGGGTTATGACAGTGGTTTTCAGCCTAGCCTAGCCTTTTTCCGGATGCCATGGTATGTTGGGATGCTTATTTCAGTTTTGGAACTTTGGAATTGCCAGATGGATTTCAGAATTCGGGGCAGAGGTGGTCTCAAGGTTCATTCCCAAAGGCCTAGGAATCCCTTGACCGGTTTTGGCGAGATACACGGTAAAGCCTGAGGGAGAAGTCTTAGTTTAGGGCCTAGTGATCTAGGTTTGGATTGCGGTAAAGCCTGAGAGACAAGGAGATAGAAAATTCCTCAAGGATAGTGATGGATTTTGGATGGCATTCCAAGTTCTGTTTGGTTGTGATCGGAGCACCGGTTTTGGTGTGATCACGGTTTGGTGAGGGTGGAGGTGATTTAACCTATGGATTCCCTTAGTTGTTCTAGGATTGTTTTTTCTATGAGATCCCACATTCATGCTTGGAATATGGAACGGGGGTGGCTGGCTGAAAGAGAGATTTGGTTCAGCCATGTCTATGGTTGGATGGTATGTGGAAGTCCCGAACCTGGTCGAATTTTCCTATGATTAATAAAAGCTAAGTTCTCTTACTTTTTTACTGATTTATATATGGATTTAATGGTTTTCCTATCTCTGTTATTTACATGGTTTAATGGTGGTTATAAGCATGGTTATGTGACTGGTTTATGTCATGGTTATTTCATGTATTTACTTGTAACTGTTAAATGGATGGATGCAAGACCTAATTGATGATATATTAGTTCAATGGAGAAGGAGGTGATCCTTCTGATGATGTTTCATAAGTTGTTTCAGTCATTTATGCTTTGTCTTGTATCCTAGACCTGTAGGTTGCATTGATGCCAAGTGTTTGACAGAATGTGAGTCCCAGCTGGGGATACTCAGGCCTAGTATTGAGGGTCATTTTGATTGATCAACATTCTTATTATGTTTTTAATTATTTATGACAGTTACAACAAGTTCTAGGTAGAGGCCAGGATTCTAGGCTAGAAAAGTGGCTCAAATCCCAGAATCGTTGGCACAAAAATGGAAATTCTAGACCACAATCACTAGCAGGTAGGTAGGTGAGAGTGAATTTGAGTTGGTGGTCGCTCCCTTACCCATAACATCAAAGAGACTAAGGGCTAAGAGTTGCAGAATAGCAGTGGAACCTAGGGACAGGTTGTCTGAGTGGCTGATCGTCTCCTGAGGGGTCTGTTGATGATGTTGGAGGATTGTATACGATGTTTCGTTGATTCCACTTTCTTAAGGTGACATAGGAGGTCGAATCTGATTGTACTAACCTCTCTTCTCATGTTTACCCTAGTTGGCATGGTTACTTTCGGTAGACTTGGGGGGGGGGGGGGTGTTACAGATTGTATCAGAGCATGGTTATGCTCTCTTTGGGTCATATCTGGTGCTACAGATATAGGTGAATTTGTTGGTCATGCATGCATATTAGTTGCATGTGTGGCTCTTACACTTGTGTTCCATGTACTTGTTGCATTGCATCATACTGATCATGGTAGTAGTAACGTTATCATGAGGAACTTGATGTTAATTTTATGGAATGCATCGTCAGGAGTATATGACCGGTTATACAATTATATGTAGCTTGATTACATCCTTGTACACTGGGTTGCATTCTTGGTTATTTGATTGCATGCATCAATCGTGTAGGTTGATTACTAGAATTGATCACTTATGCTCGACTACATGCGATTATGCGTATGTGTAGTTGATTAGGCATTGCTTATGCAAGTGGATAGTTGCATGAGGCAATGTGTATACTGAAGTATTGGTTGTTTTCATGCATGAGGTCATAGCATGCATTGTTGATATGGCCTTGCATTGATGACTGGACCCTAGTTAGTATGATAGTTATGCATTGATGCACTTATTTATATGTCTATATGTTATTATGGTTATGTTTCACATGCATCGCATTGATTTGATGATCCTGTAGACAAGGTATCCTCCTTTAGCGATTTTAAGGTACGTTGATTTATGGTGATTTGGTTTAGCTAACATAGTAGGCCTTGTAGGAAAGAGATCAGATGGCTAGCAAGGTGGTAGACTACATAGAATCTCCCTATGCATCAGATGGGCAGCGTGGTGTGTGGCACTCTTGTTACTTAGTAGACACCTTGAGAAGCCAAAAGGAAGAAATAAGGAGTTGCAAAGCAGACAATGAAAAAATCATGCTGGCACAAGAGAAACAAGCAAAGGTGAATACAATATTACTTCATAGTTTGTCAAATTTGCAACGACAGGGACCTCTTCGGATCAGCCATGGACATGAGGATAGAACTAATGGGGCATATGGCAACAGGTCTCATAGTAGACACAGGTCAGATAGATCTAACACTATCCGAGATGGCAGGATGTTGGACACTCTGGATAGGAGAGGTACTGGACACATGTATTTCTCTAGTTCTGGTTTTGACAGACATCATGATTGTCATCATTATTATCCGTATAGGAGGAATGATAGGGGATATTTTCCAGATGAGTACAAGAAGGAAAACTCACCTACGTTTGATGGAGAGATGAAGAAATTGTAGGATGCGGAGGCTTATTTTCTTGGCATGAGGAAATTCTTTAGAGTGCATGATTACTCAGAAAACATGAAAGCAAAGATAACTCTTTTAAGTCTCAAAGGTAAAGCATATATTTGGTTAGAATGGTTATAGCTATGCAGGAAAAGCATTGTCATAGGAAAGGATGTGTTTTATTTGCAGTGCATATTTCTAGTGATAAAGGTAAGGATGTTGAGGGTGCATAAGCCTGCAAGGGAGCGACTGTAGTGTATTTCACCCGGTTCTGTGCTTGAAACCATGATATTTGAGCCACTTTTTCAGGGCTAGTCTCAAGACCACTGCCCAGAACTTGATGAAACTTTATAGAATAATAATTGACACTAGAACAAAGCCTTCCATACAAAACATAGATAATAAATTGACCTAGAAATGCCTAACCATGACAATCATTTCGTCAAAACACATCATGAACATGTAATCTACAGATCATAATTACATATCTGAACATATGGATCTCATACTTATCTGAGAATTGTCAAGAAGGTCTGATGCCCTCTCATAATAGTTGCATTATCATCTATTAGGTCATACATTCATTAACCATTCATTTACTAATAAAACATGACAAGATCCATAACTAGAATCTGTCATAAAACCATGCTTATAACCAACATATAACCAGAATAATAATAGTAATAGAACAACCATCAAAGCCACATCATAACAAGTATAAATACTCATGAAATACAAGGGGAAAATGGATCGTATTAACATATGAAAAAGCCAACCAAGTCAAGGAATTTCATGTACCACCCGACCATAGATTGCGCTGAACCAAATGTTTCTTTCAACCAATCACCTCTATGCCATATTCCAAGCATGAATGTGGGATTCAGAAAAAGCAACTAGTGTAGCCTTAGGCTTTACCGCATATCCCTCCATTACCGGTAAAGGGATTTCTAGGCCCGAAACCCTCATCTATACAACTAGGATTTAATGCAATCCTGCCATTATCAGTCAAGTTATTCCTATGCCAAACAATAAACATTCACTACCAAGATTTACTGCAATCCCGCCAAAATCAATCAAGGGATCGCTAGGCCCTAAACAAGCATGGATGCCTCCAGATTTATTCACCAATACTTTTAGGAATTTTCCCATATCCACCATTAGGCTTTACTGTGTATCACGTCAATACAGGTTAAGGGATTCCCAAGCCCTTGGGAATTTTCCTGAGACCATCTCACCCGGTTCCAAAACCATTCGACAATCCAGCTCAACCAAAGAAAATAACCCCATCAAACCATGGCTATCCAGAAAGCAAGGTAAAGATGAAAACCACTATCACACCTGGAAAGAGCCATGTCAATGACCACAAGAGAACCAAATACACATATGGAAATACCATGCATGCCAAAACTAGTAAGGAAATCATACATGCAACTCGATACCTGCAAGTAATCTCGTTGTAGCTGCTTGATCCAACTCTACTTTTCTTGATCCTTGCTTTCCTTTGCTTTCTTGTCCTTCCTTTGCCTTCCTTTCTCCAATGTTAGAGTGCTCCAAGAATGCTCTAAGTGTGCAAGAGTATGAGAGAGAATAAAGAGAGAGATCCAAAAATGAACTAACAAAAGGTTGTGAATTGATCCTCAAAAGCCTTTTTATTAATGAGGTCTCTATTTTCTTCAAGTTCCTCTATTTTCCTTTAATTTCCTCCTCACATGCAACCTCTGACCTTTCACCTTTCTTTTCTCCTAATTTCCATTAATTTCACAAATAAAATATCAATAAATGTCTCTTTTCCTTTTCAATGCCTTTGCCAATTTCCTTAGCCATAATAAAACAAATGAATACCCACTAGGATGTTTTTCCGAGCATTCAGCTTGGAATACGTGTCCCATGACCTTGGTAGTACTTTTATTTTATTAAGATTATTACATGTATTTTTAACCAAGGTTGTTACAATAACCCTGTGAAAACGACAATCATTATAGCCATTAGGAATGCCTACTTTCCTGTATTCCCCTATGCAAAACTACTGAAAGTTTTCAGTTGTTTTGGGAACAATATCGGAAAAGAGCTCCATCTTAATTCGTCGTGCTGGAATGGTGCCTATCCTTATGTCAAAGAAGACGACATGATTCTTTGGAATTTAAGGCTTCTGGTGCCATTCGACCACCCTTGTTGCCGCTACTCCACTTGCCATTTATGTTTATACTACACTCCTCTCTTAAATGATATAATAATGTAATCAATTTATCTAAGTCATTACAGTCAAGCACTTCCTATGCAACATCCCTTAAATACCTTAGTGCAATCACCTGACTGTGGTGAAGTGCCCATTTAACAATAAAATCTATACATAATGTAAATATCAAAGCGCACATTAAAGCTTCTTGGATTACCAGTAAATTGGGACTGAAAGTACCACCCTCAGATGTCAAGGGATTACCTTTAGATAAACAAGTAGCCATAGACACTATGTTAAGCTTAAGGATTCCTCTTCTAAGGGATGTGTCCGCAATTCTATTAGAATTTTTTTCTAGAGAATCAATTGTTCAAGTGCAGACTAAGCACCAAAATCTCGAGCACTCCCAAGTCATAGGCCGCAATGTTTCTTTGTTGAGACTCTGAACAGGATGGACTAAGAAATATAAGTCCCAAAATTTCTTCAAGAGAAGAAAAATATTTCAAAATTCAAGCGTGCTCAAATACAAAATTAAAAATCAATGACATATGGATGGTATGGGTGTTGATGAGATGGTATAAGGGACCTGGCGAGTGAAAATTTCAAGTCGACGGTGGTTCAAACAGTGACAATTTTTAGATGAGTAATAGAATGGATGGGCGTATGATACACACGCCTTCGCGTTTCAATGGCCATCAATACTAACAACAAGATGGGTGATCATATCATACACATCTCCATAACTATTAACCAAAAAGTGATTGCTTGAAAATTACTTATATGGATTGACTGGTAAATAGATGTCAGAGTGTGGTGAGCTCTAGTATTGTAGCAATAATGCTACAACTCCTGGGGCTTCCTGTCTCTTAATTTTATCAACCCGGTAGTTCGTACAAACTTGGAAGCGACGGTGCTGTATGCACAAGTACTAGCTCTTGTCGCAGCTGTCACTTGGTCAGATGGCACAAGTCCGCTAGGGCTCAAGCCAACTTCTATAGGCTCTCAGAAGAAGCTTGCTAAATGATGGACGAAAGCTATCTCAAGGAAAACTAATCTACTTGACAAAAATGAACTGAAAGCAAATCAAAGCATAGAAACCCTAGGAAACCCTAATTTAACTAGTCTAACCTCTATGATGCAAAGAATGTGAAGGAAACTTCTACCAATGATGCCATTACTTCTAATAAGTGAAAATGCATGAATCTAAGCTACTTGCATCTTAAAAGACATGTTTTTGTATTTTTGTCTTTAAGTGGATGGAGTGGTTGTGATTTTGTGCTTATTAGGGTTTGGTTGTGCAGATGTGATGCAGAAGGAAGGAAAGCATGGGAAAGGTTGGGGAGGCTAGGAGAGGTCCCCAGGGATCCTTAGCATCCGTCCACAGAGGTTCCTCACGTTCAGAGGCTCAGCAACCGAGTGAGTGGCCTCCTACAGGATGTCTGCAGGGGATCCTACAGGAAACGCAGGGGTTTCTACAGGAAGTCTACAAATTGCTACAAGATGACCTACCGTGGGTGTTTGAAGTGATGGTGGTGTGATGGAACCGTAGGGGGAGATATGTAAGGTAGGGATAAAGCTGGTGATGGCTCAGGAGAGGAGAAGTAGGATGGGGAACGAGTGTATGGAGTAGGTTGGAAAATGGAGGGCTAGAACAACGAAAGGTTAAGAGAATGGAGATATGTGAGGAGTGGAAGAGGTTGGGAGATAACAGAGCGGAGCAGAGGTCAAGGATGTGGTTGCATGCGTGATCGAGACGAAGGAGAAGGTAATGGAACGATGAAGAGCAGTGTAAATAAATCAAATGGCTTATGACTGTCACCAAGACGAAAATTCATTAACCTATGCTATCTGTGCTATGAACTCAATGAACAGCAATCCAAAGCGTGAAGAGAAATGTGCATGAAGCTGTGATGAAGGTGTATGGTGCAAGTGTGAAGTGCATGAAAGAATCTGTCATAACAGAGACTATGTTGCAGCATGTAAAAAGTGAAGGAATGCGTGTTTTTGTGGTTGGTGTAGGCTGCACCCCAATCTCCAAACAGAGATGGCAGTGGAGGCTTTCTCAACCATTTTCCTTGGAGCTCCAATATATTATCAACCTGCTAGTCTAACTAAACAACCGAAAGCATTTCAACCATAAGCTAAACTCACTCAAATTCATAAAAACTAACTCAGCAACCTGTAATTTCGAATTGCATGGGAAAGCAATGAACTAAAGTGCTGGAAACGAAACGTAACTAACATTACAACACAGAGGAGGTCTATTGCTCTCAGGTTGGGCCCTAACCTGAGAGCTATAGCTCCCTTAAAAGCTCAGAACTAGATTCAAATCTGGTTGCCTTTATTCATATCGAAAATCTAATGTCATGCCAAAACTGGCTTACACAAAAACAAACACCAAGCTTGCAACTCGTGCACAGCAATTACAAATGTAATTCCAAAGTTCAAAAAGCCCCTAACATAGGCTACGGCTTGCATATTTATACAAAATGATGATGAGGCCAGCTTCCTTCATTCGTGGGGCTTGGCTGTCCAACTGAAGTCAAACTGCTGTAAAACTGTTGATCCTGTAGAACGAGTTGGCTGCCTTTGAGCTCGGTGGGGAGAGCTGTTGGAGCTCGGAGTTGAGGTGATAATTACGAGGGAAGTCATTTAAGGCCGTAGACAACCTCCCTATAAACCTGTAATGTCCTCCTTGCTATCTCCTTGTCTCCATCTACGTGGTCTTTTGCTCTCTTTAATGCCAAAAACCTGAAATCAACATGTATTAGCCACACAAATATAATGTCTGCCCTTCTTCCTACAAACACACGAATATACTAAGAAATGAATGCATAAACAGTAAAAGATGAATGGTTGAGCAAGTAAAATAGGCCAAAATGAGCCCAAATTGTACCAAAAATTGGGGCTCATCATCACCCCCCAGCTAAACCATTTGCTCATCCTTGAGCAACCTTGCTCCTGCTCCTTGTCCTTGGCCGAGGACTAGGGACTGGAACAGGCTCTTTCTTTCCCGCTTTTGATGGCCCTGCCTTCTCTGCCCCTAGTGGTGACGAGGGTGGAACTTCTTCCCTCTTTCCTGTTTCTTTGAGCCGGGCTTCGGAAGGCGATTGGCCTATCTTTCGTGTCCAGGAGGTGACTTTCGGGCTTCCCTTCTCGGGGGTGGCCGGTGTTTTAGAGGGAGATTTCTCGCTGGGTGAAGTAGGAACACCCCCTAAGGTGGTTTGGCTGCTGGGTGGAGGCTGCGACTTGTCCATTTTCATTCTCTGACTTCTCCTGGCTTTGAGAGGTAGAGGGATCTCCCTCTCTCTCTTCTCCTTTGGCTTTGCAGGTGTGCTGAGGGCAGCCAGCGCAGCTGCTGCCTCCTTCTCGAGAATACCAGCCTTCTCTTCCTTGCTTTTTACTTTCCCAGTGCTCCTTGTGGAAGGCCCTTCCCTTTCTGTTTTCGGGCTTCCTGTAGAAGACCCTGCTTTATCCACTTTCGGCCCTCCTGTAGAAGACCCTTTCTTCACGAGCTTTGGGCTTCCTGTAGAAGACCCGGTTTTGACCACTGCCGGACTTCCTGTGGAAGACCCCTTCTCTGTTTTTGGGCTTCCTGTAGGAGCCTGCGTCTGAGTTTTTGGGCTTCCTGTAGAAGCCTGTTGCTGCTTTCTTGTAGGCGTTGTTCTCGTGCTTCCTGTAGAAGCCTGCTTCTGTGTTTTTGGGCTTCCTATAGAAGCCTATTGCTGCTTCCCTGTAGGCGTTGTTCTTGGGCTTCCTGTAGAAGCCTGCTTCTGTTTTCCTGTAGGGACTGCTTTCGGGCTTCCTGTAGAAGCCTGTTTCTGCGTTCCTGTAGACGCAGATGTCACCACCTTTTCTTGCTTGGCTGCATGGATTTCGCTTTTGGCTTTGGCTGCAGGAGCTGATGAGGTGCTTGGGCTGACGGGGACCACCTCAGCTCTGTCCGTCCTACTCTTCAACCTCTTTTCTCTCGCTGACAGGATGGGGGTGTCCTCTTTTGCTCTATCATCCTTTCCCTCATGCTTCTCTTTTCAGTCTTTCTTCTGTGCTGGAGTCGGGATCTTTTGGCCTTTCCCTCTCTTACTCTCAGCTACTGCCTCTTCTTCCTCACTGCTAGAGGAACCCGTTTCTTCAATCAACATCTTTATTTCCCCTTCTCTCGTTAAATTTCTAAATGATTCCCATGAGAGGGGAACCTTATGTGAGTGGAGCGCGTCCTCCACAAGAAGCTTGATCAACCCATGGTGGGAGACCTGATCCGGTATGCCGTCCTTGAGCTTTGTAGCGCACTCCATCAAGGACTGTAGCAAAAAGTAAGGAATGCTCAGTCTCTGCTCTGCAGGAAGATCAATCCGGTGTCTTAGTTCATTGAGCAGCCGAAAGTGATATGCATACACGATGCTATAACGACCTTCACAGGTGATATATTTCATGATTTGCAAGCTGACTTCGTTCCATGGTGGCGACAAGCTTGTCCTTCGCACCCCATTTTTGTCCTCCGAGAATTCTTCCTCAGGTGGGAAGAACTCTTTCTTGGCCTGCTGGCTCAATTTTCGTTCTTCTTTATCCCACGGCAGACCCATAGGCAGTTCAGTGATTCTACTGATAGATTGCGGGGTGAGCTTGAGGCTTAGGCCTCTGAAATTCACTGTGGCCAGCGTTTTAGATTTTGTTCTCAAGGCCTGCAAGAATTCCTCGGCCACTTCATCATCGTAACCCTGCAGCTTATCACAAAATGACATCCATTGTGCTCGGGTGAAGAGCTCCACCACTTCCTGATTTCTCCTCAATTTATCTGAATCAGTGGGTTCTCGCCTAATAAACCCACCCGGCATGGTGGCACAGTTTTCTTAACCGGAGGTGGTGATGGTGGAAGAGAGTTTAGTTTCGGAGACAGAGTGTAGAAAAATGCGCACAACCCACAAAATGTTATGACACAGTCTAATTACTCAGCAATCCTGTAGAATGACAGTATAGGCACACAGACAACAATTTCACCACTTTCTCTATAACCAGACGGTGAATGACAATCCTACCACCTTTAATGACCAGTTGCATGAAAAGTCCAGGGTTACCTCGTTACTCGGCCACCTTTTTACGTGAGGCACCCGCTTTCCTGTAGAAGACTGTGTTCCTGTAGGATGGCAGCGTTCCTGTAGAATGCAGTGTTCCTGTAGAATGCCGCGCGCGATTTTTTCGGGAGAGTCTGCAGTCGGTCTGCGCCTTGGGTGTGCTTCTTCGACCGCTCTGATAGCCAAAGACTCGGCGTATCACTCTGCAAAAGGATCAGGATCGCCGCTCGAGTTCAAACTGGTGGTTGGTGCATGCATGAATGCGATCTAGCCGCTTAGATTTTGAATTCGGCGGAACTCGTGGCGCGGGGGGTGAGCTGTCCCCGCCGGACCGTTGGGTGACGTCATCCCCATCATTCAACTGTGCGTTCCCTTGCTGCCGCATCAATTCCCGCGGATCTACCGCCGCCTTTTCTATTAGTCGTTCTTTCCCGACAAGATTTCTCACGTGCATGCTGCCCATACGTTTTGTCCTGGCCGCCACTCATACATCCAATTGGACCATTCACTGACTGACGTGGCCGGCCAAATGGCCACACCGATGCTCAACCCATTCACCTTTACGCTTAGCAATCAATCAAAGTAATCATTCATGCAGTCTGAAGGAGAGAAGGGTTGAGACACTTACCTGCGTGGCTGTACACGGTGTTTCGGCTCTTTGGGATGCTAAGGAATCGATTTACCTGCTGCTGGTGATCTTACACAGTCCCGGAGGTTTATGTTCACGAGTTGCCGCTGATAGATGGCATGCTTTGGTTGCATGCGCCCACATTTTACTTCAGGTGGCCCGTGCGGTGAATGGTATCCACTCTAGCAGGTTTAACGGTTACAGGACTCCCGCGGGATGTCTTGGTACCGTTCTTCCTCCTCGAGTGCATGCTGCACGACGATAGATGGCCTCACGATCATGCTCGGTGGTTCTGGACGAGTGTGGTGAACAGGAGGTGAGATCTCCGGCTTTTTTTCATTGACAGTTTACTTTTCCCGAGAACTCATCGATCTGCCTTTTTTTTTTATGCAGGTACTTTGTTGCATGGCGACACGGATGGTGGAATAATGTTGCAGCAATGTGCATGGTTGACAATGGTGGCATGCATGCGTCCAAACCCACCCTTAACCGCCAGATCTGTTCATGAAATGCATTCTGGGCCATTCTGAGCTTCTACAGGAAGTTTCCTGTAGAAATACGGAGCTTCCTGTAGAAAGGCAGCTCTTCCTGTAGAACTTCTGCACCTTCCTGTAGAAAATCCGCATCTTCCTGTAGAAAATCTGCGTCTTCCTGTAGAAGACTCAAGCTGTAATGAAAGTGCACATACCTTGAAGAAAATGAGCATTCTTGGAGGAGGTGCTGGTGAGGTGTCCTGGCTGCATGATAAGGACCCTTGGCCTTGAGTTGAGAGGCTTCCTCTCCTCCATAGAACACCTGCAATCTGCATGCAACTTTCACATAATAAACTTGCTGATCTTGTATTTTTCTTTTTGTTTGTTTTTTCTCTTCTTTCTTCTTTTTTTTTTTTGTGTGTTTTTTTTCTCTTTTTTTTTTTTGGAAAGATAGCAGGGGCGCCTCAATGAGGTTTTCACCCCTACCACCTGCCTTAAGCGCCTCAAAGAGGTTTTCACTCAAGGATCTTTATCTCTTTTCTCTTTTTTTGAAAGATAGCAGGGGCGCCTCAATGAGGTTTTCACCCCTACCACCTGCCTTGGGCGCCTCAGAAAGGTTTTCATCCAAGGATCTTTATTCTTTATTTATTATTATTATTATTATTTTTTTATTTTTTTTAGATTCTTCAGGGTATGCCCAAAGCAGGGGCAGAACCCTTCTCTATGACCAATACTGCCTTCTCCATAGTTTTGATGAACTCTTGTCTTGAGGGAGGCTTCCTGTAGATCTTCAATCGATGCCCATTGACAAGCATGGGGATGGCTTCCTCATCAATGGTCCGAATAAGGACAGATCCATTGTCATGACATTTTTCCACTGAATATGGCCCGAGCCATCTGGTTCTCAGCTTCCCCTTGAAATCTTTGTATCTGGAGTCATACAACAAAGCCCAATCTCCCGACTGAAATTGCTTGTCATGGAGATGTTGGTCATGCCACAGCTTTCTCTGAAGTTGAACCACTTCTAAGTGAAGGAGGGCCTACATGCGGTGCTCATCCAGTCCATTCAGCTGCAATAGCCTTTCATGTTGTGCATGGCTGAGACCTAGATCCAGCTGAGCTGCCATCCTCAAAGTGTTGTATTCGAACTCAATGGACAGCAAAGCTTTCTTCCCATAGACCAGCTCATAAGGTGTGAAGCCGATGGTGGTCTTCCAAGTGGTGTTGTAAGCCCATGTGGCTTCAACCAGGCGATCTGCCCAGTCCTTTCTGCTGCTGCTCACCACCTTGGTCAATATCCCTTCTAATGCTCTATTGGTGACTTCCACCTGCCCATTTGCTTGAGGATGATAGGGGGTGGAAGTTCTATGCTTGATCTTGTGATGAGCTAGTAGATCTTCAACCAGGTTGGAGGTGAACTGGCTCCCTTGATCGGTGACCAGCTCTCTTGGATAGCCAAACTTATAGAAGATGTTTTCTCTTAAGAACTCGACCACCTTTTCTTTTGTTGCTACTTTGATTGCTTTGGTCTCTGCCCACTTCGTCAGGTAGTCAGTGCACACAATGATGTAAGACCTTTGCCTCGAAGGAGGATTGATTGGGCCCACAAAGTCCATACCCCACTTCTCAAATGGCTCAAGAGTCACTTGAGGTTGGAGAGGCATCTCATCCCTTTGGGTCGGTTTCCCCATTCTTTGGCATTGGTCGCACTGGCTGACATATCTTCTGACATCTTGATGAAGTGTGGGCCAATAGTAGCCTGCCTGTAGGATTTTGAAGGCAGTTCTCTTTGCTGCAAAATGTCCTTCACAAGGCCCATCATGACAGGTGAGGAGGATGTCAAAGACTTCCTCCTCCCTTACACAATGCCTTAAGATCTGATCGGGGCCAAGCTTGAACAGATTGCCCCCGATCCAGGTAAATGAGGCACTCTTTCTGATGATTCTGCTCTTTTCTCTCGAAGAGAGATGCGGAGGGAACTGTGCTGAAACAAGGTAGTTTGCTATATCAGCAAACCATGGAGAGAGTACTGAGATAGCAAACAGATGTTCATCGGGCATCTGGTCATCCACTATTCCATCCAGACCTGCAGATAAATCCAATCTAGATAAAAAGTCAGCAACAACATTTTCTCTACCTGGTTTGTCAACAATGGTTAGGTCAAACTGCTGCAATAAAAGTAACCATCTAATAATACGAGCATTCACATCTGGTTTATTCATTAAATATCAAATTGCAGCATGGTCAGTATGTACAAATGTTTGATAACCAGTGATATAATGTCGGAACTTGTTCAGTGCATGGACCACAGCTAAGAATTCTTTCTCGGTTACAGTGTAATTCAGCTCAGCTTTGGACAAGTTTTTGCTAACGAAGTAAATGGCATATGGAATTTTTTGCTCAACTTGTCCTAAGGCTGCACCTATGGCTTTTTTCGAGGCATCAGTGTGGATGTGGAAAGGTAGGGCCCAGTTTGGACCTCTCAGGATTGGGGCTGACACTAACTTGTCTTTTAATTCATTCCAACTCTTCTGACAATCGTCAGTCCAATTAAACTCCACATCTTTTGCCAACAGGCCAAACAATGGCGAGGCTAGCTTGCTGAAGTCTTTAATGAATCTTCGGTAATATCCTGCTAATCCCAAGAAACGCCTAACATCCCTTACCTTTTGTGGAGGTGGAACCTTCTTGATTAGAGCAATTTTGTTAGGATCCACCTGTAACCCTTGGCGAGAGATGGTATGGCCTAGCACGGTCCCTTCGGTCATTAGGAATTCACATTTTTCAGGGCTAAGGGACAGGTTCATCTCGATGCACTTGGTTAGGACTTTTCCCAAATTGGACAATGCTTCCTGGAAGTTGGCCCCGTAAGGGATAAAGTCATCCATATAGATTTCTACTGCATCATGGACCAACTCCGAGAAGATGCTTAAGACAGCTCTCTGGAAGGTAGCAGGAGCATTGCATAGCCCAAAGGGAAGGACACGGTAGGCAAAGGTACCCCAAGGACAAGTGAAGGTGGTCTTATCTTGGTCTTCCGGGCTGATTTGAATCTGGTTGTACCCGCTAAACCCATCCAGGAAAGAGAAGAACTTCTTTCCTGCCAGTCCATCCAACACTTGATCTATGAAAGGCAGAGGGAAATGGTCTTTCTTGGTAGCTTTGTTCAGCTCTCGGTAGTCCACACAGATTCTCCATTTCCCATTTTTCTTGGGAACCAAGACCAAAGGGGACACCCATTCACTATCTGAGATGGGGTAGATGAATCCGGCATCCAACAGTTTCTGCAATTCTTCCTTGACAATGTCCTTAAGGGCTGGATTCATTCTCCTCTGGGGTTGCCTAACCAGTTTACAATCCTCTTTGATGTATATATGATGGGTACAGACCGAGGGATGGACTCCTTTCATATCCTTATAGCTCCAAGCAAAAGCATCTAGGTGGCTGGCCAACAGGCTACACAACTCCTTCTCCTGGGAAGGAGATAGGGAGGAGCTGATCTTTAATGCTCTCTCAGGGCCGAACTCCACATTCTTGACTCTGGGAGTGACAGGGTTGGTTGTACAAAGATCCACCAAGGAGCTAGCTTGGGCATCCTCCACCAACTTCTCTAAGGATAGTGCACTGGAAGGTGGATTCTGGATCAAAGTCTCAATCAAGTCATCCTCGGTTGGAGGGTCTCTTCTAGTGGTATCTAGGGTGCACAGAGGTGCTGAGTACACCTCGTCTTCCTCCCATTCTCCTAGCCAAAGTGGTAAGTCATGCTCTAAGGAGGGTTGGGCAGGAGGGTATAGGACTAGCTGCTTGGACATGGGACCATTTTTGATGGTCATGTTTCCTACATGACAACTTATGTAAGCATCTGCAGTAGCTAACCAAGGCCTTCCCAAAATGAGAGGATATCCAGTAAGCTTTGCCTTTGGTTGCAGAACCAGGAAGTCTGCAGGGTATTCCCAAGAGTCAATAGAGACCAAGACATCCTCCACAATCCCTTCGGGAGTCACGGTGGAGCGATCTGCTAGTTGCAGTACTGTCGAGGTCTTCCTCAACGAATCCTGAAGGTTGAGTTTGAGCATGGTATCCCTGGTCATCACATTAATGGCGGCCCCCAGATCAATCAAGGTGTGAGGGATGATGGTGCCATTGATGTGAACATCTACTACAGGACTTCCAGGATCCAGATACTTTGGGCAGATGATTTGTCCTAGCATAAGGTCAGACAGTTGTCCTATGACATTGATGGTTGAGGCATCTTTCTTTCTCCTACCTGGGTGTTTGAAGCACTTTTCCTTAACCAGTTTGTTGTATATGGGCACATCCTTGATGGCTTGGAGAAGTGGTATTTTCACACACAACTGCTGGAGTTCTCCCAGAAGCTCATCCTCCTCTGGGTTGGGTTGTGTGGTGGCTGTTAGTCTCTCAGGAAAGGGTGGAATAGCCTTTGGTTCACTTTCCTGTTTATCTTCCTCATCCTCTGGGGGAGGAGGTTGGCGATCTGGAAGGGTCTTCCCAGATCGAAGATTGATCTCCTGGATCTCCACAGCATAGGTAGGACATGATGTTTCCCCAGTGTATACCTGCTGAGCCTGTATATTGTTGGGGTTCGGGTTCAGTTGAGCAGGCATTTGAGGTTGCCTTGGAGGAGCAGGAGGTAAAGGCTGAGGTTGAACTGGTGGTGGAGGCAAAATGGCAGGAGGAGTGTTGTATTGGGGCCTCCACCCCGACTGAGGTGCACTCCACTGAGGCTGTGACTGGGCATGTGAATGATATGAATGAGAAGTAGGTTGAGTAGGGTACTGAGGTGGATAAGACCATGGAGGAGGCATGGACCAGGAAGGATGAGCAGGGGGACCCCAAGAAGGCATGGGAGTCGATTGGTTGGGGTTGTAATAAGCTTGTGGTGCCCCTTGCATTCCCTGCTGATAAGGTCTAGATCCTTGTGGCCTCCTTTGGTTGATGAAGTAGAGAGGTTCAGTGGGGGCTTCGGTCCCTTGGTACATGGCTTTAAACCCAGGTGAGGTTGGACACTGATTTGTTGGATGGTCTTCCTCACAAACGAAACACACTTCAACCGAGTGCAATGGGCATTCGTTCTTAGGGTGTCTTCTGGTGCACCTAGGGCAGAAGACAGCCAAGGCTCTCTCAGCTTCTTCTTTCTTCTGCTGGATCCTGAATGTGTCCAGCTGCATGGCAATGGTCTGTCTCACCTCACTCTTAAGATCTTCTAATTGGTTTGTAAACTCATGTTTGGAGAAAGGGACACCAGTGGAGAGGAGATTTCCTCTTCCTCGTTTCCTAGCTGCCCTGGAGTGATTTCTAAACACAGTCTTGATGTCCTCATAAGGCAGTTGGTAAATGTCCCCCCCAGCTAACATGTGAAGGGTATCTAAGAGATCTTCAGGGACTCCTCGGAGTAGGACCAACTTGAGGGATTCAGGGTCAAGTGTGCACCTGGCCCGCTTATAGCTAAGTTGGAACCTCTCCTCATAATCTTCTAAGGACTCATCATTTCCCATGGTCATCCGAAAGATTTCTCCCTTGGTTTCCTTAGACCTACAGTAATCCCTATACTTGGTGTTGAAGGCTTGCTGCATCTGAGCCCAAGTAGTGATACTATTCCCAGGTAGTCCCATGAACCAGCGTAATGCTGCATCCTTAAGAGTTGAAGGGAAAAGCTTCAGCTTTTGCTCATCTTCAGTATAGTCATAGGTTCTACAAAGGACAGCAAACTCAAACAAGAAGGTATCAGGATCCTCAGTGGTCAGTCCATGGAAGTGAGGCAAGGCGGAGGGGCTAATGTTCTTCATCTTCGTCTCTCCATTGGTCTCTCGGATGGGGAAGGCACCTTCTATTCTCTCATCTTCTCTTCTATTATCAGCCATGGCTTCAGATGGAGTGGTCTCTAACTCTTCTTCTTCTATAGGATCTTGGTATATCTCAGGATGTTCACCTATAGGTTCCTCTGGGTCACTGTCACCAAAGAAGAGAGAAGGGTGACTTAGTGATGTGGTGGGGGTGTTGGGTAGGAATTTGCCTGATTTATCTCGGTTCCTACGAGGCATGAAATGGAAAGGACTTTTCTTTTTTGATCGCTTTTGCTTTTTCTTTTGGTACCTGCAAAACTGAAACAGAGTGATCTACAACTAACTATCTTGCTCAAATGAAATTGCGGAATTGAAAGGCTAATCTAGGAAAGCAGGAAATGCTAGTCTATGAAAGCAAGAAATACTAATCTATGAAAGCAGGAAAGACTAATCTATGAAAGCAGGAAATACTAATCTGTGAAAGCAGGAAATGCTAATCTATGAAAGCAGGAAATGTTAAGCTATGAAAGCAGGAAATGCTAAGCTATGAAAGCAGGAAATGCTAAGCTATGAAAGCAGGAAATGCTAAGATATGAAAGCAGGAAATGCTAAGCTATGAAAGCAGGAAATGTCTATGCTATGAAAGCAGGAAATGTCTATGCTACTTTTGCAGAATGGAAATGAAATAAACTACTGAGCAGAAGCAAGAGTAAGAAAGTAGAAGAAAAGCAACAATTACTAATACTCTGACGCTTCCCCGGCAATGGCACCAAAAAGATGGTGAGCTCCAGTATTGTAGCAATAATGCTACAACTCCTGGGGCTTCCTGTCTCTTAATTTTATCAACCCGGTAGTTCGTACAAACTTGGAAGCGACAATGCTGTATGCACAAGTACTAGCTCTTGTCGCAGCTGTCACTTGGTCAGCTGGCACAAGTCCGCTAGGGCTCAAGCCAACTTCTATAGGCTCTCAGAAGAAGCTTGCTAAATGATGGATGAAAGCTATCTCAAGGAAAACTAATCTACTTGACAAAAATGAACTGAAAGCAAATCAAAGCATAGAAACCCTAATTTAACTAGTCTAACCTCTATGATGCAAAGAATGTGAAGGAAACTTCTACCAATGATGCCATTACTTCTAATAAGTGAAAATGCATGAATCTAAGCTACTTGCATCTTAAAAGACATGTTTTTGTATTTTTTTCTTTAAGTGGATGGAGTGGTTGTGATTTTGTGCTTATTAGGGTTTGGTTGTGCAGATGTGATGCAGAAGGAAGGAAAGCGTGGGAAAGGTTGGGGAGGCTAGGAGAGGTCCCCAGGGATCCTTAGCATCCGTCCACAGAGGTTCCTCACGTTCAGAGGCTCAGCAACCGAGTGAGTGGCCTCCTATAGGATGTCTGCAGGGGATCCTATAGGAAACGCAGGGGTTTCTACAGGAAGTCTACAAATTGCTACAGGATGACCTACCGTGGGTGTTTGAAGTGATGGTGGTGTGATGGAACGGTAGGGGGAGATATGTAAGGTAGGGATAAAGTTGGTGATGGCTCAAGAGTGGAGAAGTAGGATGGGGAACGAGTGTATGGAGTAGGTTGGAAAATGGAGGGCTAGAACAACAAAAGGTTAAGAGAATGGAGCTACGTGAGGAGTGGAAGAGGTTGGGAGATAACAGAGCGGAGCAGAGGTCAAGGATGTGGTTGCATGCGTGATCGAGACGAAGGAGAAGGTAATGGAACGATGAAGAGCAGTGTAAATAAATCAAATGGCTTATGACTGTCACCAAGACGAAAATTCATTAACCTATGCTACCTATGCTATGAACTCAATGAACAGCAATCCAAAGCATGAAGAGAAATGTGCATGAAGCTGTGATGAAGGTGTATGGTGCAAGTGTGAAGTGCATGAAAGAATCTGTCATAACAGAGACTATGTTGCAGCATGTAAAAAGTGAAGGAATGCGTGTTTTTGTGGTTGGTGTAGGCTGCACCCCAATCTCCAAACAGAGATGGCAGTGGAGGCTTTCTCAACCGTTTTCCTTGGAGCTCCAATGTATTATCAACCTGCTAGTCTAACTAAACAACCGAAAGCATTTCAACCATAAGCTAAACTCACTCAAATTCATAAAAACTAACTCAGCAACCTATAATTTCGAATTGCATGGGAAAGCAATGAACTAAAGTGCTAGAAACAAAAAGTAACTAACATTACAACACAGAGGAGGTCTATTGCTCTCAGGTTGGGCCCTAACCTGAGAGCTATAGCTCCCTTAAAAGCTCAGAACTAGATTCAAATCTGGTTGCCTTTATTCATATCGAAAATCTAATGTCATGCCAAAACTGGCTTACACAAAAACAAACACCAAGCTTGCAACTCGTGCACAACAATTACAAATGTAATTCCAAAGTTCAAAAAGCCCCTAACATAGGCTACGGCTTGCATATTTATACAAAATGATGATGAGGCTGGCTTCCTTCATTCGTGGGGCTTGGCTGTCCAACTGAAGTCAAACTGCTGTAAAACTGCTAATCCTGTAGAACGAGTTGGCTGCCTTTGAGCTCGGTGGGGAGAGCTGTTGGAGCTCGGAGTTGAGGTGATAATTACGAGGGAAGTCATTTAAGGCTGTAGACAACCTCCCTATAAACCTGTAATGTCCTCCTTGCTGTCTCCTTGTCTCCATCTACGTGGTCTTTTGCTCTCTTTAATGCCAAAAACCTGAAATCAACATGTATTAGCCACACAAATATAATGTCTGCCCTTCTTCCTACAAACACACGAATATACTAAGAAATGAATGCATAAACAGTAAAAGTTGAATGGTTGAGCAAGTAAAATAGGCCAAAATGAGCCCAAATTGTACCAAAAATTGGGGCTCATCAGAGTGCCCATGTCCCGAGGTCCTTAGAGGGTGTATTAATGGATGTATAACATTGTAAATATTGGTTGCCTTGCTTTAGACGCCCCTAACCGACAAAGAAAAGGTTAGACGATGATATATATATATATATATATATATATATATATATATATATATATATATATATATATATATATATATAGATATATATATATAAAGTCAAACATACATCACATCATATATATATTTATTTGAGGGTTAGTTCAATCCGTTGAGTTTTGGTTGTTAAATCACTTTTATTATATTCATTACATTCATGTATTCAGGGCATCCACTCGAGTTAAGACATGTTGATTTCCCTAGGGCTGTGGAACTCGTAAGGTTCACTACAATGGTTTCACCAACTTACGAATAATCACTTCCAGACTACACCTCTAGTGCATATACTTCTATTATGTTTGTGGAATTAACATGCATTCAACATCACAAACATATCTCCACTTCACTTCAATGAAATCATGTGCATAAGAACATTAACATCAACCATAAACCATACAAGTGAAAGAATAAGTTGTGCAACAACTTCATAAAGGGGAGAGAAACCCCCCATTGCCCAGCCTGGTAATCCATTTCTTTATTATACACAAAACTATAATACAACACAATGTTACAATGGTCGGTTTCAACCTTCATTTACTCCTAATGCATAATTCTTACAATCATATCACAGCCCTTCTCGTTCTTCCTACACATACCTGCGATTGTTCTTGCACTACCACAACCAGCCTTCATATAAGAAACTACTCGTGAACATTCCTTTGTTTTGGTTTTTAGCTTTTTATGTTGAGCAAGCCCGCCCTCATCCCATGCACTTCCACTTCATGATCGGTCATGTTGTCTAAGTGCGTAAGTCTTCTAAGATTCTAAGTGTCAAAGTCGCTTGCTTTCACAAGCCTAGCTAGCAGCATAACACACTCCTTCCTAGATATAAGACTTTTGTGATCCATAATGTAGATAGATGTCTTTCGGATTAATCACATAATCATGATTCGGTCAACATTTCGAACTAACTTATGTGGTCCATCCTCAGGACAAGGTGAAGAATCAATCGATATTAAGGAATAAATAGTATGGATGCATCATTGCCCAAAATTAGCTATTGAAAACTAGCCATTAAATTAGTTAATAAGGTAAGTAGGATATTGTTAATTAATAAGGTAAGTAAAATATTATTAATTATTAGAGGTGGGGAGTTGTTTATTAAAATAATAAAATATATTTGGTTAAAACTAGCCATTAGGAAAAAATAAAAATAAATTATTAAAAATAAAAATTAATAAAATATTATATGTTTATTTAGAAACTAGCTGTTAGGAATAATGTTAATTTTAATAATTAATTAAAGTGTTAAAATAATATATATTTATTTAGAACTAGCTTTTATAAAATATCTTAATTAACATTTCAATTAATAAGGTCAATGAACTATTATATCAAAGTTTTTAAATCTATCTATTTTAATGTTTTAATACCTAAAAAGATATTATCAATTAATAAAAAAAAATCATTGGGCTTACCTTAATCTAAATAGATAAAATATATACCTAAGGTCAAGGTATAGAGTTCAAGCTAAAGAATAGGTTCTATAAAATATAAATAAACAAGAGGTTACTAATTAAAATAAAAAGTTATATACATATATTACATATATTAAGGGATCTAATAATAATATTGCGCAAAATAAAAGTTAGAGAAAGACTCCAATATTTATAAATTACAAAGCATGAAGGGAAACAAGATAGATACATAAAATGAATAAAAAGGAGGAAAGAAGAAAAAATCATCAAGAAATAAATGAACGAAGAAAACAATAGTAAAAGTAAAATGAAAACTTAAAAATAAGCTAGAAATAAAAATAACCAGGGAGCAGAAAGGGAGGACTCAAGAAGTGAGAGCCGGAATCCAACTCTTACTTAATTTCTAACCATCATCCCTATTAAGATTTTTGGCATGCCTTTCAATCTCAATCGCTTCCCTAAGCTTCCTATGGTCGAAATGATCAACCCTGACAATGACTTTGGATTCTTCAATGCAGACATGGTGTTTTGTTTTCTCTGCATGCTCGACTAGGGCTAATGAGTGGGATCGATTGTGTCTAATATCTGCAGCATGGTCATGGATTCTCTGTTTAATAGACCTATATGTTTCCCCAATATAGGGAATACCAAAGGAACAGGGAATAAGGTAGATGTCCTTCGTTTCCTTAGGGTCAATGGGGTCTTTAATAGATCCCAGAGAATTCTTAATGGTATGGAGAGGCCTGAACGAGGAACCGACATTAATCTTCCTAAGGATATGGGCAATCCTATCCATGGTTCCTTGGGTATACGGGCAATGAACCTTAGAGACAAGATCAACACGAGCAGGTTTAACTCTTGGCACTTTGCATGCCTTGTGAAAGGCCTTGAGGCTTTAAGATCTGTTATACCCATTTTTTCTAAAAACCTCAAGAAGATGAGATTTTTATTGATTAAGGTGGCTATCATCAAAGATTATTAGAGCACGGGTAGCAAGAGTGTTGAGAACCCCAAATTTCTGAGTCGGAAAGTGATGAGAGACAAACATGGAGATATTGTTCCATGTGAGTTTTCTTTCGAAACACTGGATGACAAACGGAACCATCATCCATCCTAGAAAGGTGAATGTTAAGGAAGGGAAGGCATCCCTTCTCTTCCACCTCCATCATGAACTTGATGGAATCCACTTGAGAATTAATGTGGTTTAGAAACAGATCCAATTTCTCACGACCATGAGGGCAGATGACACATGTATCATCAACGAACCTCTTCCACTTTTAGGGAAAAATTGACCTGTGGCTAAAGCCTTGGTTTCAAAATCTTCCATAAATAAGTTAGCAATGATAGGGGAGAGAGGGGAAACCATCACAACACTGCAAATTTGCTCATAGAACTCACCTTGGACACTGAAGAAAGTTGAAGCAAGACAGAGTTCAACTAATTTGGTAGTGTCTTTGTCAGTGATGTGATTGATGATATCAATGGCCTCTTGGATGGGGATTTTGGTGTATAAGGATACGCTGTCAAAAGTAACCAACAAATATCCAGGTTCCAATTTGATACCTTTCCACTCTTGAATAAAGAAGGTGGAGTCTTTAACAAAATAATCAGTGAGCTAAGAACTTGGCAAGAAGATAAGTAGGACCACCTATAGTGTTAACAATAGGCCTCAAGGGAGCCCCAGATTTATGAATCTTCGGAAGGCCATAAATTCTAGGGGTAAGGGGATTTCTCTCTATGAGCTTACGAGACATAGGATTAAGGGACAGACTCGACTTGATAGTGCTTGATACTTCCTTAGAAACAGATTTAATGGGATTTTTCTTAAGCTTGATGTAACTTCCACTATTAGAAAGATGGTCAATCATTTTGGAGACATAGTCAGACTTATCAAGAATAACGACAACTCCACCTTTGTCAGCTTTAAGGACAACAATGTCAGGGCTGTCTCTTAGGGACTTAAGGGCAAGAAACTCTGCTTTGCTAAGGTTTTTCTTGGGAGGGCTAGCCTTTCTAAGAATAACAACACAATCTTGTCTTATAGTTTCCTTGACACTATCTGGAAGGTCCTTGATACCAAATTCAATGTTCATTGATATAAAAACTTTGATATAATAGTTCATTGACCTTATTTATTGAAATATTAATTAAGATATTTTATAAAATCTAGTTGTAAATAAATATATATTATTTTAACATTTTATGTAATTATTAAAATTAACATTATTCCTAACAGCTAGTTTCTAAATAAACATATAATATTTTAATTATTTTTTATTTTTAATAATTTATTTTTATTTTTTCCTAACGGCTAGTTTTAACCAAATATGTTTTATTATTTTAATAAAAAACTCCCCACCTCTAATAATTAATAATATTTTACTTACCTTATTAATTAATAATATTCTACTTACCTTATTAACTAATTTAACGACTAGTTTTCAATAGCTAATTCTGGGCAATGATGCATCCATACTATTTTTTCCTTAAGATCGATTGATTCTTCACCTTGTCTTGAGGATGGACCACATTAGTTGGTTCAAAATGTCGACCAAATCCTGATTATGTGATTAATCCGAAAGACATCTATCTACACTCCTTCCTAGCAAGCCAAGCAATGAATGTCTACCACATTTATGAGGTATTCTGCATGTGCACATGTTCCGTATATGTGCATATATGGAAATTGTGCATATACAAAAGATATGCATATATACGGAAGTTGTGCATATACAAAGTATGCACAACTTTTGTATATGCACATATATGGAAGTTGTGAATATACAATAGATGTGTATACATAGAAGATGCACATATATGGAAAATATGTGCATATACGGAAGCTATGCTTATACGGAAGTTGTGCATATACAAAATTCATATAACTTCTATATATGCACATCTTCTATATCGCATATATTCCGTATATGCGCAACTTTCGTATATGTGCAATTGCGCATATACAAAAGTTGTGCATGTACATAATATATGCGCATATACAGAAGATATGTGCATATACGTAGGTTGCATATATATGGAGGTTGAAGTTGTGCACAAATTTTGTATATGTGCATATACGAAAGTTGCACATATATAGAAGTTGTGCATATAGAAAAATTGCGCATATATGGAAGATGCACATATCTTCCGTATATACACAACTTCCGTATATGTACAACTTTTGTATATGCACATATCTATTGTACATGTGCAACTTCTGTATATGAACATATACAAAAGTTGTGCATCTACAAAAGTTGTGCGCAACTTTTGTAATATGCATATACAACAGTCTCTAGATATCCACAACTTTTGTATATGCGCAACTTCCATATATGCACATATACAAAAGTTGTACATTACGGAAGTTGCGCACAACTTTTGTATATGCACAACCTTTGTATATGTGCATATAAGGAAGTTGCGCATATACGAAAGATATGTGCATATACAGAAGTTGCACAATTTCTGTATATGTACAACTTCCATATATGCACATAACGGAAGTTGCATTTACACAGAAGTTGTGCAACTTCTTGACACTGTTGTATATGCATATTACAGAAGTTGCGCATGACTCTAGTTATACACTATAAGTTAGGGTTATGTCGCAGATTGTAAGTGGAAAACCAATGACACTGTTGTAAAAGAGGAAAAATCAAGGGAAAAAGCTATGCATCAAGGTCAACAAGACAAGGATTTCTACAATTGAATCAATGTAGGTAAAATAGCTATAACAAAGGGAGTGAATTCCATGACCATGACTAAATTCCAAGTTTTCATTGGAGAACCTTAATAAGATAACTTTGGTGGATTCCAAAATATGATTCCTAACTCACCCCTCATCATGCTAGGCCTATAAGTACTTTGAGCTTGGTGAATGCTTCGGAAATGAAACAAGAATAATCATTGCATCAAAGATAACCCTCCAAACATGGACAACATGCTATGTTTAAAGCTAATCCTGAATCACATTGTACAATAAACTCTAGAATCTAGAGTCTAAATTGAAAAACATGAATTTTAAGATGCAAAACCTCTAGAAACAAGTGTGACTTATAAAAGATTTATTTGCATGGCTTGGTCCTACTCATTCATAAGAAATTTGTGGTTTTGAAAGTTCAAATAGTTATTGCCCATGGTATAGTTGACCTAAAACTAAAACATGTCTTCTAGTTCTGTTCCCTTGTCAAGTCTATTTAGCGAAAGTTTGATTCCTTCTATGGTAAACCTTTACCCAATTCTATTTCTTGGAGACTTTTGCACCTAGGAGACAACTTACCTTAGGTTCTAGAATGCCAATCCTCATGGAAAATTATTTGTGTTGAAATATTTTATTTCATATGGAAAACTAGGAATGAAGCACTATTTAATATAAGGAACACATAATAATCGTTTAATGGTTTGTCAACTCTTTTGATACATGTGAAATTGTCCTTGAAAACTATATTGACAAGAGGAATACATGTGAACTAGCCTTGTAGACCATTTGAGGAGAGAAATGCATGTGAATGTGTCCTCCTAAACTCTTATTCAATGGATAAAGATTGAAATGGAGAAGGGTCATCTCTACTAATCATTAGAAGTTTGGGCATTGTAAGGGTTTACTTGTGATGTGAGTAGGAAACCACGTAGTGCTTTTCCAAATAAATTAATGTGTTCCTATTAGTGTTGTTGGCGATAGAGATCTTAGCACGAAAAGGAAACACAAACACAATTGGACAACTCCCCTTAAGAACATAATAATAAGTTTTCAACTTGAACTCCTACTCAATATATTAATGTTAAATTTTCAATTTTAACATTTAACACTTGTAATACAAGAGACTAAGATACCTTGAATTAGCCTTGTCCTCCTTATATAATGATAAAGTTTTCACTTTAAAGCTCCAATTTAAGAGAGTAAGATACCTCCAATTAAAGCTTAAGAATTTCGATAAAAAAATTAAATAAACAATAAATATATAATAAAATATTTTTTGAGTGGTAATTGAGACGAAGGTTTAGATACCATGTAGAGTAACGTTCACAGTTCGAATTTTGTGGAGCAATTTCGCTTCGGCAATGCACATTCTGAGTTTTTCGAAAGACTCTTTGATTTCCTATTGGCTAATCAATCCTCGCCATTTTTATCAAAGGTCGATAAAAACCCTTCCCGACTCCTTTCTGCCAATTGCATTGTTCCAAAACTTTGTTTTGGCAATTGCATTGTTCGAAAGCTTTGTTGTCAAAACAAGGATTAAACTTTCTCTGGAAAACATATGGAAACAGCTAAGTGAAAAGTCGGTACAGAAAAACCGTATCTGCTGGAAAGTCCAGAAAGCTTTCCGTCTTTAAATCTGCATTTCTTAACCGCAGTGAAGGATTCCACGCGAAGACGGCAGATAAAAGGGCGAATTCAAAAGAGGTGCTAGGCTGGGTTGAGACCTTCCTTACTTTTATACCCTTCTCCCCTTCCCGTAGCGCAAATCCAGGAGCAGGAATTGGGTCTTCAAGTGCAAGAGCGAGAGATGCTTTTGGAACAATCTCTGAGGACATCCCTAAAGCCCATAATTATAGCACAGTTTGAGCAAATGAATGACCAAGCAGAGGAGCAGAAGATGGCTAAAATGTCAGGTCAACAACCCTTTGACTTCCAACATGCGTAGAATTCTCAAGGCTTTCTGTAGAGACAAAGAGGCTCATCAAGATATCTTGGAAGAGAGTAACTGGATTAATGCTTCTTTTATGTCTGCATAACTCGCAGGAGCACAGTCCAAATATTTCGCTCCCATAATGATCAATAGCTGCTTTCGTTCTGATCAGAAACCTAAGAAGGCCATTCCACTATCCCACGTAAATTGAAATCAAACAGAATTGGCGGTAAAATTTGAAATGTAAAATATGGGTGGGCAAATTCAAATCCTTATTCACCTTTAACTTAATTCAAAATATATAACCTATCGCACACATAAATATCACGTAGGGTTGTTTGGATCTATTGTAATTATGATGGATCCATGATAGTCATCCATCCATGTACGATACGGCATAAGCCATGTCATGGATGATGAATTCCTTTATTTCGTAAAGAGGCATCAACCCATTGCCTTCACTGTTAACCGGCAAAAGATTGGAGGCGAAATTATGCGGAACTATGGATTGATAGTCAAAACAGATTCCCCACGAATGTCTTTATGGTGCATTAGTAAGTTTATAGGGTTGGAAACATTGGTTGCTACTGATAGTGGTATGAACATTTCTGGTCAGTCAGCAAGTATATAAAGCAAAATTTCTACTAAACTTTTTATAAGTGTCAGATTTTGATTTGTTTAGATGATATGAACATTTTTGGTCAGTTAGCAAGTATATAAAGCAAAATTTCTACTAAATAAAGAAAAGAATACAAGAAAAATCAAACACTACAAGAGACGAGGGAGAAAATCCAAATCGGAAAACATCACAGAGGAAAAAGTGGACTCCTACTCCAAATGGTCTAAGGTTTAGTTGGGACTTATTATCAAGAAAATCCACTGACATGTTGGCAGGTCCAGCACCATCCACATTTCTGGTGCTAGAAGGAGGGCTAGATGACAAGTTGAGTCCTCACATCCTGTTTTGAATATTCACACATCTATCATGGATATTTTTATAGTTAACCCTCTACAATGTTTGTCCAACGCACATCCCTTTGAAGTCACAAGGGAGTTCTTCGATCACTTGTCTGAACTCATGTACGATGGTGAAGGAGAAGTGGCCTAGCTCAAGCACTTAGATGACTTCCTTGCATTCATGGAGAATGATGAAGGTTTTGATGAAGTAGATGTCAGTATGTTGTTTTCAAACACACTTCACGAATTCGCATCGCTATGGTGCCGCAAACTGACCTCCTAATTATGTCCACTCATTCTAGTAGTTTAGTGATCTAAGCGAATCGGTTTTTCATCATTTTGATCCTAAAGCTCTTGACAAAAAATGTTAAAACAACGGAAGGCCATGCATGAATCGCCTATGGATTTTTGGAAGCACTTCCGTCTGCTCATGTTTGAAGATCCGAAAAGTTAGATGAAGTTCCAATATATTATGGACATATTTGAATATGTCTTTCATAAATCACTCTGTCCCTAAGTGAAGAAAAAGGTCAAACCTTGCTCATCGTACTTGGGTAATGGTGTTGTGCAATCTCAAGTGGACAGAGTTGCTGTCACAAGTGACTATTGTCCTTCTCCTCATCAAACTGCTCCACCCCCGCAAAGTGATGTGGGAGAGCATGCCCACAAGACTATTCAACTGGTACATGCTCCCACCCTCACTACTCTTAATTTCTGTGCATATGTGGTTGGGAAGCCCATGGGTTGCCATATGCACTTGTTACCTCAACCTTCATCTCTGTGTTCTACTCATCCTCTGGATTGTATTGTCTTATGTTCTTTTGTTCTAGACTCTACACCTTTTGTGAACAAGGATCAAGACATAGATGGAGTTCATATTGAACAAAAAACCTATGTTGTTATTTGCAATGAGTATGACTGGGGATTCAAGCATGAACACATGGTGTAGGATGACCTCCTTTTGTCCGCACCTCCTCCTCTTCTTCCTTACATCTTTGGTGGTACTTCTATCTGTGATTTTCCTTGTGTAAATTCATCCACGTATGCATCTACTTTCGATCATTTGCAAAACACACTAGATGTCATTCCATCATTTGATAGCAGAAAGGAAAACTATTTCACTAAGAATCCACTCGATTTTTCATCTACTTTTTCCAGAAACGTAGAGGGTGAACATTCTTTCTTCTCATCTACCCCTATGTTTTATTCATCAGATCATGAGGATGCCTATGAACTCATTGATTTTTTTTATTGTAGTTGTCATGATCTCTTTACTCCTATTTTTTATCACGATATTGAGTCAATTGTTGTTGATCTTTCAAAGCCACATGTTTATGATGATCTATATATCGATGAAGCTGAAACCCCACAGGTTGTCAAGGAAATTTAGCCCGAGCTGATGGTTGTGTCAAGCCCTCACTGTCTTGAGGTTAGTTTCACTTCTAATCAAGAAATTGTTGAAGTACACAGGGCTCCTCATCACTCATATGTATGCATTGAAGATAAATCCAACACACATATTACACTTCCTCCACCTGAATCACATGATCTTATCGCTCATGCATTGGAGGAATCATACACAACAAGAACACTTTCAAGACGTAAGTTGTCTCTTTTTCACATATTTGATTTTCTGTCACAATCAAGAGAGTGCACATGCTTATCATCTACATGCAATGTTTCATAGCACCATGGTAAGTCCACAGAGTGCTTGTCATGTGCTTTCACTCTTTTCTTTTCTGTGGACACGTTTGAACTCGAAGTGTGTTTGTATTCATTGTTATATCTTTCATGTCTGTTGGTTCGCTTGACTATCCTTTTCATGAACCATACCTTCCCCAACATGGGTGAACCAATGCGTTGTTGGCTACATTGGAAATATCACTTCACATGATCAGACCCATGCACCGTTAGCTTAGGAGTAGGAGTAGTGTTTGCTTTATGTCTTGTTTTCTTGCATGCATGTTTTCTTTCTTAGTTTGATTGTTTGTTGTTTCCTTGCTTGATTTTCTTACTCGCTTTTCTTTCACATATTCTTCTTCTCTTTTCTTTTTGTTGTTTGTTTTCCTGTTTATATCTGTAGGTTAGTTTTACATGAATTTGTGTGTGATTGTTAAGACAAGTAGGGTAAAGTACAAGAGTACTTGTACAACTATAAACACTTGGTTACCTACCCTCCTCTCTTATGCAAAACTTGTTGTCTTTAGTCAATAATACACCAATCGAAAATATGTTATGTTCGAAGTGAATATTTGTGAAAACACAACACATGCACTCTAACTAGTGTCACCTACTCCAGTCAGTTGTTTTAGGTCAGCCCTGGTCAACTCAATCAAGTAGAGTAAGGTGAGGGGGAAAAACTTAACAAGAATGTCAAAGGTATACATAACATACTTCTCTGAAGGAACAACCTCTTCTACTCTCAATAAGTCAAGATCCCTTTTCCGCCTCTGAAATAAATAAGTGGCTATGCACAGTTCTTTGAAAAATGAAAATATGAAAATATTTGAAAAAATGAATAAGGTGAAAGAAGAGAAAGGCTTCTTGCGTAGAGAGGTGATGCAAGTAACTCCATCTGGGTACTAACCAGGCTCGCTGGTAGCAGAGTGATGCTTGTGTTCCTGCATGACTCTGTCGGGGTATTATCTAGGCCTGCTGGCAGCGGAGCAACACTAGCAATGAAACTTAAATTCTGACAGTCATATTACTTGTGTACCAATATACCCCTCATCCCCAATCAAAACAAATAATTTGACTTGGCTTGGAATGCATGCTGACTGATCGAGAGCATTGCAGGTGCTACATATTTCACTCAAGCTAGTGTGGAAGCCACGATGATCAGAGAATCGAACAATACTTCCAGAGGAGTTAGAATTTTTTTCAAGAAACAAGGTCCATTCAGAGAGCTGGATTTCTACCAATGTGTCGCCAATCTTATAACGGCTACAACCATCCTCCAAAAATTTCTTTAACTTCTTTTTGGAGCCTCCCTACCAATAATCCTTAGTAGCATGTCTTGCACTTCCCAGGTACGTATGCTTTCAATTGAGTTTCTTGGCTTATCAGCTTGTGTTTGCTATCTTGTTTGCCTTTCACCCACAAGCTGACATCCCGTGGATTGGTCTTCAACTGGCTATTGTGCTAACTTGAAGAATTGCACAAAACTAGAGGGAAACCAACCTTTCTCTCACGAATTGTGTAGAGCATCAAGGTAGCTTGTTTCTCTCTAGAAATGCATAGAGCAAGTAGATTGCCTTTCCCTTGAAAATTGTGCAGAGCAGCCCATCAATGGGATTTCTCTCAAAAATTGCGTAGATCTGGTTGACATCCTTGGATTCAGTCTAAAAATTGTGCAGAGCTTGAGGGGCAGCCAGAGCCACTCAGCTCAGAAACTATGCAGAAGTCATCTAGAGGCTTGTAGTTTGTTGCATGTGCTCACAATTTGACCGGTTCACTTTAGGACTTAGAAATATTACTTTGCATGCATAGGCATATTTTTCCAAAAAAAAAAAGTATCCCTATATTTTAGGGATCTATTTTTAGAAGTTGGGGGTTACATGCAAAAGAAGTGTTAGAAACCTCACTCTAAGAGTCACTTTTTCCTAGATTTTTGGCATGCACATCATAAACCTTGATCTTTTCAAAACTATTTATTCGATGCTTCAGAGCTCATTCTTCACTTTGATCTTGGTGCTTTGACATTCCCAAACGCATCTAGGAAACTTGAGCACACTCAGTTCAACTTTTTACGGGTAAGTTCGCTTTTCATTTCTTTTGCTACTCTTCTGTCACTTTTTGTATTTCGGTTTGTGTGAGTGTTGTTTGCTTGCTTTTGTTGAATGCTTGTTCTTGTTTTAGTGCATGTTAGCTTGTAGAAGCATTGTTTCAAGTTTTCCATTGCATCAACTAGATGTCGCATGCATGACATTATTTATCCACTGACGCTTGCCGTTGTAGCAACTCGCTTCACACACTTAGTTGTTTTTCCATCTTACTAATTCCTACACTCACTGATTGCATGAATTTTCATTGACTCATGTCTACACCCAAATTCTCACATGTATTAAGTCCTTACTGTTTTTAGTCACCTTTTGGCAGGTCTGAGCTGCATTGGCCCAGACCTTGTCGTGCCCAGCTTGCGCTGTGCATTTCTGGGATTGAAGGCCTTCCCTTGATCCCAGAAATTGTGAAGAGCCCACCTCACACTGGCCTCCCAAGCTTTCTCTACACAATTCTAAGAGGCAGTGCCTCAATTAGTCCCTGGAATTGTGCAATGTAGTTTTACCAGGTTGCAGTCATGCTAACTGAAATTGCACAGTGTTTTGTTTCAGTCCTGAGCAGGCAAGGCTTGATTGTGCTCTCTGTAGTTTCAGCAATCAGTTAGTGTTAGGAATGGGTCCCCTGGGGTTAATTTTGGGGTTAAAAGCCCAAGTTTTAGGGCTAAAGGCCCAAGTTTTGTGTAAATAATGTGAAGTCTCCACATTTTGTGGCTGCGGAGCACGAAGATGTAAAGAGTTACTAAGGGTTTTCCTCCCTTCTTTTGTATAAGTCATGTCAGCGTTAGAGATCTACCGAGGGTCTGTGGACCATGGGATTGTATAAAAGGGAAGTCTTAGAGAGTCTAAGGCAAGTCAGTTGAGTCTTGTTATGTTTTATGCATGGGTGTGTGAGAGATAAGAGCGAAGATTCTTAGCATAGGAAGAGGCTCTGAAGCTGAGTGCGTAGAGTCTTAGCATAGAAGTCTGCAGGTGAATGCGCGGACCCTTGCAGCTGGGTGAATGCGTGGACCCCTGCAGTTGGGTGCGTAAGGTAGTCAGAGTTTGTACTCGATATTTGAATCAATAATTAAGAGAAGTATTCTGAAATTACCTATGGATTTTACTTCTATTCATTGCATGCGATTATGTTATGTTGAATATTGGGTTTATTTTTTAATGCTACTCTAATGCGCGAATCTATATGTTTCTCTGTTTTATATGACCGCAAGTAGAGATATATGTTTACGAAAAGCTAACCGTAATGCATGTTAAAGTAACCAATACTTAAGCAAATCTCGGTAGATACAGAAGTAAGAGTAATTACAGGGGCACATAAGTCCCATATCTATCTATTTAGGGCCCACGAAAGACAACCAGAGACTTTCACGGAGGCTTTGAGGATGAATAAGAGATGTACTTTGATAAGCCCTAAAGGGATTATCGATCTGCATGAAGGAAGGTAAGGGAAATTAACCAACATCACAACCATCTCAGGGTGTGGAAACTTGGTTCCTGCATCCCCCCATACTCCTTTGGGTGAGACTTCAGTTTGCGCTTCGCGGATTGATGCCGAAAGGGCCAGTAGTGTGGGGATTTTCTTGGATGCTTAATGTTGAACCTAGCTCAAGGCCTATCAAGACAACAAATGGTTATGTTGTCGGGACCGAGATCTGCATAATGAGATGTGTGATGTCACATCATTGGAATCCAACTAAGAAGGAGATTGAAGACTGGTTGAATAGAAATATCCACGAATTCACAACGCAAGAAAACAATAATCTGCAATTAATGAAAGAACAGTGGTTGGACAGATATTTGTACACAGAGATACATGAAATATTCTTTTGTTCCATTTTGGTTAAATTATATGAGTGGATCGCGAAGTTGGTATACGGCCAAGGGAGGTGGAGGCTTGACGGTCTGATTTTCTGGACCCCAGAGTTAGTGCGGAAATTGGAAGCCTCCAAAGATAAGATCACGCACACTATTGATCATTGGCTTGAATGTATCATAGGAGGGTTTGTGACAAAGTTTGCAGTCGATACTTTGGTCAGCTACAGTGAAGCAGAGCGTCACTTCTTCAAAAGGCCACGAGGTAAGTATTTGAAATCATTAAATACTTGGATTAATATGCTCTTATGTGAAAAGCAGGTTATGCAGTTACCTTGATGTTTGGGGCTGCATGAAGTGGAAGGACTTTCAGGGATAGATGAAGAAAAGGCCCTGAATATAGCTTGTTGATTGAGCCTCCTCTAAGTGATGACAAAGGGGCATCACAAGCTTCTCCGTTGAGTGATATTCAGTTGACAAGACAAGGGTTCCCGTGAATACCTACACTGCCTCCATCCTCACCTACACTTCTTACCCCCTCACCCACACCGCAACCACCACCACCACCATTCAACATGGCGAACTCCGTAAAGCTACATGTGTTCAGGGGCGTAGGAAATGAAGATCCGGAGCAGTTTTGGTTCGTCGTTAAAAATGTGTGGGAAGCTCAGGGTATCATGCATGATCAAATGAAGAAATCAACGTTGGTTAGTGCTTATCAGGACCACACACTAACTTGGTACATTAAGTATTGCACTGATAATCCAACGTCCACATTGGTCGATATCTAGACTATGCTAAATAAGGAATTTAGTAGACCTAAGTCTGAGGCACAATCAATTGTGAGATTTAAGGAGATCATGATGAAGCCTCGAGAGATGCCCTGGGATTTGGATCAAAGATTTAAGTGTACGATCCATGAAGCCAACATGAATTTGACTGATGGGCAACACCGCAAGTGGTTTGTGGCCTCGCTCCTCCCTCACCTAAGGGTTGCGCTATCACAGTAGAAAATCGGGACCTAGACGGAAGCTCTGGAAATTGTGATGAGATTATACAAGACTCCAATGTAGGATTCTAATATGGGGGTTCAACACATTCACGCTCAGTTGTAGAACCTTTTCCTCAAAATGAAAAGTCTAAAGAAAGACAGAACAACTCAGCTAGAGGCACGTGAAGAAGTGTGGTGCCTAAAGTGAAAAAGTCAGGGCCATGACAACGATGAATGTCGTGTCTTCGCAAATTATATTTCATCAGGGGGACCAATGCCTCTAAGGATGGAATATTCAATAGGTCCAAGTATAGGGCTTGCGCTATGGTGTGCGATCTATGAGGTAGTTGGGAAACATGCGACAGACAATTACCATTTGTTGCAGAAATTCATACAGACACCGCAACAACGCTTCTGTAAATTTTGTCAATCTATGGGTCATGATGAGCGCAATTGCTGAAGTTACGAATTAATAATGGACACGACACCTGCATATAGGGTGCAAGAAGAAACACAACCCCCAGACCAAGGTGTTGGAGGATCACGAGGTGAGTATGAGGGGCGCAGTCGTGGCTGAGGTGGAAGAGGACCTGGTAGAGGTTGAGGGTGTTATGGTCTTGTAATAATAGGATTCATAATTTTGAATTGACTATGATTAATCTTGTAATAGTGTACATACTTTTTCTTTTTGCAAAATGTTTTCCCAAATTAAAAATAAAAAATGTAAAGAGGGTGAAGTCCTAAAAGAATAATCAAAGGACTAAAAGAAAGAAAAAGATCGAAAAAGTATAAGATATGAACCCCACAAAAATAGATTCTGAAAGTGTGAAAATTCAAATGCCACTCCTTTTTACTTTACTTTGAAAAATAGTATTATGTGCAGCTTGTCAAAAATGCCACAAGTCCATGATGGTCAAAGTAGTTTAAACTTGATTCATTCATGCTTTAAATTTCATGTTAATAGATAGAGAATAAAGATCTAGGAAAACTGCTTTATCTTGGTAGATCAGTGGTTAGGTAGAGAATAATAAAGAGCTCATCAGTTTAATCTGAGCCATTGGAAGTTGTAAGGTTAGAATTAGATATTTTTTTATCAAAGAAAAATAAATGAAGGGTCAGCAAGCTCAAAAGAACCTAATGAATGAAGAGAAAATGTTAGGGTAAATAAAGAGTAGGTAGAAGAAGTTTTGGAAATTCACAAGGTTGCTAGCTCAAATGTACCTTCATCATACTTGATCCTATGTTTCATGTGGAGGAGTAATTATTAAAGGAAACGGTCAATTCACTAAAGCTTATTCACTAATTTCCTCTCATTTCAATAAACCCATTTATTAATTTCCCTTCATTTTCCCCTTCATCATTTTTCATTTTTAAAAGAGGTATTCTCCCTTGTAAAAATATCACCTCCCCTTCATTCCACTTTCCCCCTTATTTCATTCCATTTCCCCCTCCCAATACTCTTTTCCCTAGTATGAAACCCATTCCCATCACAAATAATACCCCCCCCCCCCCCCCCCCCCTTTATTAATTTCCCTTTTTCCCTTAAAAAACCACTAAAACCCCTTTATCCTAAGTTTGAAAGGTTAAATGTGTTGGACCCCATTGAAAACCCTCCTGGATACCCTTAAAACCTAGCCCCTATGTTATTTTCTAACCCATAATCCCATTGTATATATTTAACCCCCCATTTTTATAATTCCCCGATACCCTATTAACCCATCTCATATATCAAAATCCCCTAATTACTTTCTAATTAGTTACATTTCATTGTAATTAAACCTAACCCCACTCCCTAACTCTGCCCTCACAACTCCATCGTGCAATAGCCCTCCGATCTCCCACCACCAGATCTAACGGCTCATATCCATATTTTGCACTCCCATCGTCCAACACTTAAGATCCCAAAAGCACGCGAGATTCACGGATTTGGTCGATCACTATTTTGCTACATGGAAGCACCACATTGGATCATGTGGTCTTGAAAAATACCACCCTCCACCCAAAAGCAGTGCAATATGGCATAAAAACGCCTCCCCACGTAAAAGCAAACCACTCACTATTCATTCATTAATCCCAAGCCAAAATTTAACCATTATTAGTTAAAAGCTGAAAAAGCCCCCTTTTCACTCTTTTCACTGATTTTTCATTATGAACACCTTTGTCAACCAATTCCAATGCCCAACCCTGTTAAACCATTTTCAACCTATTTACAACCAGAATATCCGACAAATTCCAAACTGAAGCAGCACACATACAACTCAATCTTCAAAAAACTCTGATGCTACCATACAGCCCTGATTGCGCACCAAATCTTTGTTTTCCAGGTATTCTTGAAAGAAAAAGAATGGCCCTCTGTTTAAAGCTCTGCACAGTAATTAATGAAAGGTTAATTAATTAAATTAATTAAAATACCCTGCCAAACTAGAATAAACCCACTGTGCATCCAAAGGCCCTTTTTCTGCAGACTATATTAGCCCTTCCTACTGTTCCAGAGCCCCTAAGCTTACTCCTGAGCCATGGAAAGAATAATTCATTAGAAAAAACTGAATTATGGATTCCCAAAGAATTTTGAGTGAAAAACCCCTGCAAACCCCTCACTTGGACATTGACCACCTCCCATTGGCAGACAAATATTTCAAAATTAAATACATAGCCACCTCTAGCCATCTACTAAACTCCACTGTTGGAGTAAAGATAAATTCCTGAACCATAATGATGACATTCATCTGTGGGAATAAAATTTTCCCAAATACTTGTTCCCACTGGTATACCTGTTCCCAAAAATCATCCACTTCTGCTAAGCTTGCTATATCCCAAGTCAAAGAGCCATAGTCTCTCCTAACCAACAGATTTTATTTACAATCACTACTGAGTCCCTAAATCAAATGATGTAGACCTAGCCAAGCCCAAATGAGACCCCATTTTCCATTGAAGCCTTACTTGAACTGTACATCAAGCTGGACCTTCCCAAGAGGGCCCAAATCTTTCAAAAATTCATCCTAGAAGAGTCTCATACTCCTATAGACAGTCCACCATGCTCTAACACCATTTTCTCTGAAAGGGATAGACAAATTGTAACCATGATGTCTTGTATCCTAGGTTATACTACTGATGAATTTGTAGATGAGCATGTACTTGATTTCCTCTCTATTTTTTTCCCAAACAAGCCTCCAACTGCAATTTTTAGTTTTGCCCAATTCTTGGCAGATAGGATCCATGATCAATTGATCATACTACCAAATGAAAGAGTATTCAAATACTCTTCAGTATTGTTCCACATGTTCCTTTATTTCTAGTCAGAGAAGTTTCCAGTCAACATCAAAAAGTGGGACACTAAGGGCCATCCAAGATCTGTCATATTTTGGACACCCTTAATCCAAAAATATTCCACTATTTTCAGTTATAAAGAGTTCATTGATTCCTTTGTTCATCAAGCTGTAAACATGCTAACTAGTAGCAATCAACCTAGAATCAATGATGAGATAAAAAGAGTTTTGCAATTGTCCAAAAACAGTAGAGTAGGAGACTAGTATCTATACCAGGACCACACTGAAATCAGGATATATGGATGCCAACTCACTCCTTATAAGCTACCTAAATACCTCCCCATGAGGATATTTGCATTAGAGTATTTCAGGTAGATCATAAACTCAGATGAGGTCAATTTTCTGTTAGCTAGGAAGAAAACACAGTTCAAGATCAAAAACCAACTGGGCCCTTTTATTTGTAATAATAGGGAAGTTGGACAAGAAGCAGAGAAAATTTTACAGCAAATGAAGTTCAGTAGCAGTTTCATGTGGTAGTATGACCCTAATGGAGTCATAAACAAATTAAGGCTCAAGTTCAAATTAAACCCTTTTATGCATGATTCCAAGACAAATATTGAAAGATATGCCAACCAGAAAGAGTGGTTGGAAAATACCTTAATAGATGTGGAAAAACAGATAAATACTAGTTCCTTTCCGCAAGTTCCAAACCTACAGGAACAAATGGGTATTAGTCCCATTATACAGACTCCAGCCATGCAGGACAAAAATGTAAAAAGAACCAGGGAAGAAGGCTCTAACTCTCAAATTGGATACTATAGATGACAGGTTTGAAATCATGTACAGGAAGAAGCCCAAGCTTAATCCTATAAATGAGCAAGAGGAGACCATTGAGACAGTTGAAATCATTGATACTGACACAGTGGTTGAAAAGAGTAAATCTCCAGTAGTTTCAGAGGAAACTCATCAACCTTCCACCTCAAATACTCACATTATTGAAAAACAACTTAGTATTGAAGTCTCTTCATCCAGTAAACCATTGGATAAAGAGAAATATATAAAAGAGAATTACAAAGAAATCAAGTTGAGGAATGAGGCATTGAAGGTTGAAACATATGCCCAATACTTCAAATAGATACTTGCCAATCAGAGTAAATTAATGTTAGCCTCTGACATTAAAACTGGTAAAATGAAAATGACCTTTTTGCAGCCTACAGTCCAGCAACCTATATAGTCAGCAGACTATAGGAAGATAGAGTATGAAGTTTTGGCCAGGGATGTTCACCCTATTGATCAAATTTAATTCCATAAGCAAGAAGGTGAAATGATATACTCAACAATGACCAACAAGGCCATGAGTGTTCAGAAGCTTCAAAACTCTTTGGACAACATCACATCACAGTTTAAGCTAGAGAAAGCATCATCATAGGCAAAAGATAATAGAATCAAGTCATTAGAAGACTTAGTAATTGAAATTGGATATAATCCAAATGATATTAAGGCTGCATAAAAACTAATAAAGAAGAAAAATGAAGACATTGTTGCTTTAAAGAAACAACTGAAGTTTCCTCCTTTTGAACATCCACAGACCAAGGAGGTCCTATAAAGCCAAACCCAGAAAGATGAGATGATGGACCTCATTCTCCAGATAAATGATCAATTGAAAGAAATGGAGAAGGAATTGGACAAGTTAATACAGCTGAAACAAGCCAGCCTTGAGATAGCCATTGCCACTGCTATTCCTACAGTCACTACAATAGTTCCTTCAACTTTGGCAGCTTCATTGGCCCCAACAGCTCCACCAGCTATAGCATTGCCCCTTGCATCAACAAGTACATCAACAACAGGTTCAACAACTGTTGGAGAGATGCACAGCTAAATTAAACAACAATTAACACAGTAAGAAAAACAAGCACATAAGACACAGCTTTTAACGTGGTTCACCCAACCAATCTGGGCTACGTCCACCAAACATAGGCATTAGGAATTTATTAATCAAATTGGAGATTACATCAAGAAATCCTCACACTCTCTTAGAAAACATCCAAATGGTTGCATGTTATATAGCCTAGAGAATCTAACAGCCTCATTAATTCCCTCACATCAAATATAGGAGGCATTAACTCCCTCCCAACAACCTGGAGTTAATCTAGGACCTGAATTCCTATTGTTGTCACCAGCTGAGATTTTTCCTATTTCATCCCAAACAGAAAATCTCAACAATCTCCACCTTGACAACAATTCGCCTGATGCCCTGTTATTATTATTTTATCTTTTCTGCAAGCCTAGAGAAGCCAAACACCAGCGTAGCTTCTCTAACAAAACTGGTTTTGTGAACATGTCTGCACAGTTCTCCTTTGTATGCACCTTTTCAAGAGAAACTCCCCTTTCAGTGATAACCTGTCTTACAAAATGATACTTGATTGGAATATGCTTTGATTTACTATGATAAGCCAGATTCTTAGCCAAATGTATTGCACTTTGACTGTCACAAAGTAACCTGATGTTATCTTGTAACCTACCAAACTCACCAAGCAAACCTTTCAACCAAACTGCCTCTTTGCAAGCATGAGAAGTAGTAATGTATTCTACTTCAGTAGTAGACAAAGCAACAATGTTCTGTAGCTTTGACATCCAGCTAATAGCTCCACCTGCAAGAGTAAAGATGTACCATGAAGTTGACCTTCTCTTATCCAAGTCACCTGCAAAATCGGAATCAACATATCCGCAAACAAATTCACTACTCTTATTGTAAGAAATACAATAACTACTTGTGCCTCTCAAGTACCGAAGCACCCATTTCACTGCTGACCAGTGTTCTTTACCCGGATTTGCCATGTACCTGCTGACAACCCCAACTGCATGAGAAATATCTGGTCGCGTACACACCATCGCATACATCAAACATCCTACTACATTGGCATAAGGAATTCGAGACATATAATCCTTTTCTTCATCTGTATTAGGACATAAACTCGAAGAAAGCTTAAAATGGGAAGCTAAAGGGACTGACACAGGCTTCACATTATTCATACCAAACCTCAAAAGTATTTTCTCAACATACTTCTATTGTGATAGCCACAGCTTACCATTACTCCTGTCTCTGAAAATCTCCATGCCCAAAATCTGTCTTGCCGCTCCTAGATCTTTCATATCAAACGTCCTTGCCATCTGAGTCTTCAACCTATTGATTTCTTCAATGCTTTTGCTTGCTAAAAGCATATCATCAACATATAACACTAAGATAATGAACATGCCATTATTTAACTGCTTAAAATAAACACAATGATCATATTCACTTCTTACATATTTCTGACTCAACATGAAAGAATCAAACTTCTTATACCACTGCCGAGGCGACTACTTCAGGCCATATAATGACTTCTTGAGCCTGCAGACAAATTTCGCATTGCGATGCTGAACAAACCCTTCCGGTTGTTCCATATATATTTCCTCATCTAAATCACCATGTAGAAATGCAGTCTTAACATCTAACTGCTGCAACTCCAAATCAAACAAAGCCACTAATGCTAACACAATTCTAATTGAAACAATTTTAACCACTGGTGAAAATATCTCATGAAAGTCTATGCCAGCTTTCTAAGAAAACCCTTTTGCAACCAGCCTCGCTTTGTACCTGTCTTCCGTATCATTCACACCCCGTTTCAGCTTGAAGACCCATTTGCATCCCACAGTTTTCCTGGCTTTGGGAAGTTCAACCAGATCCCACGTGCCATTCTTACCTAAGGCCATCATTTCTTCCTTCATGGCTGCTTTCCATTTGTCACTATTTGAACCTTCTACAGCTTCCTGATAACACAAAGGTTCATCATCATTAGCGGTCAAAGCAACTGAAGTAACATGATCATCATACCTTCTCGGACGGCGTTTGATCCTTGTAGACCTCCTTAAGAATGTTTCTGGTGCTTCCACAATTGGCTGTCTATCATCTGTAGAAACTTCTTCATGATCGCCATCTGAGACCTGTTCATGTCCTCCATCTGAACCCTGTTCATAATCTGATTCTGAAACCTGTTCATGACTAGAATCTGAACTATGGTCGTTATGACTATCATTAGAAATGCTGTCAAACTGAATATGCTGGAAATCAGATACATCATCCTGTTTCAATCCTCTATCTACATCTAACTGTACAAGAGAGGATTCATTAAACTTTACATCTCTGTTGATGATGATTTTGCGGGTAGTAGGATCCCACAATCTAAATCCCTTTGTTCCATCACCATACCCAACAAAGACATACCTTTTAGACTTTGGATCTAATTTAGTTCGCTGATATTTAGGCACTAGAGCATATGCATCACAACCAAACACTCTGAGTTTAGAATAGTCACAAGGGTGTCCTGTCCATACCTCTTGCGGAACCTTGCAGCCTATTGCCGTTGATGGAGATCGGTTTATCACATAACAAGCTGTTGCCACTGCTTCCGTCCACAACTCCTTCGGCAACCCGGCGTTACTCAGCATACACCTTGCTCTCTCTAGAAGAGTCCTGTTCATGCGTTCAGCAACTCCATTCTGCTGAGGAGTATAAACCGTGGTCTTATGTCTTTCGATCCCTGCATCCTTGCAATAGCTGTCAAACTCCTTGGAGGAAAACTCACCACCATTGTCAGTTCTTAAACATTTTATAGTTCTACCAGTGTTGTTTTCTACCAATGCTCTAAACTGCTTGAAAACTGTAAAAACATCAGACTTCCGTTTCAACATGTAGACCCATACTTTCCGAGAAAAGTCATCAATGAATGATACAAAATAAGACGAACCACCATATGATGCTGTAGGGGCTGGACCCCAAACATCTGAATGAATATAATCAAGTATCCCTTTACTAGTATGTGTGCCTGTTTTAAACTTTTGTTTACTTTGTTTTCCAAACAAGCAATGTTTACAGAAATCCAATTTTCCAGATCTTAGATTAGGAAGTAACTTTCGGTCAGCCAAAATTTTCAATCCTCTTTCACTCATATGCCCCAATCTTTGATGCCATAAGTGAATGGAACTACTGTCATGTTCAGACACAGACACATGATCTGACCCAGTTCTACCTTCTAACTGAAATAGATTTCCTACTTTCTTAGCTTTCATAACTAGTAAGATGCCTTTGTAAACTTTCATAACTCCACCTTGAATTACAGTTTTATATCCATTTGAATCAAGTGCTCCTAATGAAATCAATTTTTTTCTTAAATCTGGTACATGCCTCACATCAGTTAATATTTTGGTTGTGCCATCAAACATTTGTAGTTGTATGCTTCCAATCCCAACAATATTACATGTTACATCATTACCCATGTACACAACACCATCATCAATTGATCTATATGTTTTAAACCAATCTCTATGTATACACATGTGGTTAGATGCCCCGGAATCCAACAACCAATGTTGATCATGTTTTGAAATATTAACTAACAATACCTCATCACTCATACCTGAACCTGATACTGAACCTGTATCTGTGGTGTTGGCTTCCTTCTTTTCTATCGAAGAGCCTTCTTTAGCAGCCTGCTTTCGCTTCCAGCAATCCTTTTTCAGATGTCCAGCCTTGCCACAATGCCAGCACTTCACCTTTGGCTTCTTTCCTTTGGACTTCGAACGAGAGTCGCTATGCTTTCCCCCGGAGTGTCTCTCTCGTGAGCGACCTCTGGCCATCATTACCTCTGATGTAGAGGTGTCTGCATTCGACCTCTTCCTCGTCTCCTCAGCCAACAAGGCTCCAACAACATCATCAAACTCAAGGATATCTGATGTACTAAAGCTTATGGAAGTAACAAAGTGATCCCAGGATTCGGGAAATGAACATAATAGAGTTATTGCCTTATCCTCTGAATCAAATTTCACATCTAGACTGTCTAATTGCACCAATAAGGTATTAAAAACATTCAGGTGATCAGCAATTGAGGTACCTTCTTTCATCCGCAAACCGTAAAGCTGCCGTTTCAGGAGAATCCGATTTGTCAAAGATTTCGTCATATAGAGTTTCTCAAGCTTCGTCCACAGGCCTGTGGCAGTTTTCTCTGACACAATGTTGAACAAAACATCGTCCGCCAGACAACCGAATTGCGCTCAGAGCTCTATCGTCCATCTCATCCCAATCATCCTCCGTCATGGAAGGAGGCCTTTTGTTTTTCCCCAACAGTGCTTTCGCCACACCTTGTTGAACCAGCAGATCGTGCATCTTCACCTTCCAGATCTCAAAATTATTCTTGCCATTAAATTTCTCAATTTCAAAACGGGCACTTTGAGTTTTCGCCATATGATATCAGCAAAAAACACAGTAATCTCCAAATATCCAACCAGCAATTTAAAAAAAAAATTGCCTATGCCTTTACAAAACAAAACTGCTCTTAAAAAAAAACTTTCCTTGTTCTTGTGCAAATTCCACCCTATAAAAAACAAAATACATACACTTCTTGTTTTTTATTTGCACCAATAAACCAATCTTTTATTTACGGTTTTGTTATTTACTGTTTTGCAGAGAATTGCAAGGGCCGCCCACTAAAGTACTCAGAGTTCGAATTTATGAATGCGGGCACTGCGTTTTTAAAGAAGTGAATGCTGGCACTGCGTTTTTAACAAAAACCGACTCAACTTGTTTTACGCTGCCTATGAACTCCACCATATACATACGGAACACAGCGCATCTATCCGCAGTGTTTACAACATATAACTACGCCGTGAGTTTTGTTTTTTTTTTAAATATATATCTCTACGCTGTTGGTCATAGATCCACGCCGGTTTGTTTCAATACATATCCACGGTGTTTTATATCACTGTGTTATATATTCACGCTGTTTTATATCACTGTTTATTACCATCGGATGCAAACTTTGAAACTCGTTTTACAAAGCAGCAAGGATCCTTTATGAGAGACATACCTTCAATCAAACAAACAACATGTTTTACCAGCGCGCAGGGTTGTCAACGCACAGCCAATACGCACCCATAACAGCGCTCCACCAGGTATCAGTGCTCACGCAAGGCTCCAATACAGCTTCACGCACGCTGGTAGATCATGAACAGCGCTCCGGCACGTAGGTAGCTCAGCGCTCCGTTACATCAATTTACAACCATGCGCGCAGCCTTCACACGCTGCCAGCAATATACAGCAGGCACCAAAACGCCCCAGCGTTACAGCTCCAGCAATCCACGCACAGAACAATCCACGTCTCCAGCGCTCCACCTTCAGCAGTGCGCTCCTCCAACTTGCTCTGATACCAATTGTTGGAGAGATGCACAGCTAAATTAAACAACAATTAACACAGTAAGAAAAACAAGCACATAAGACACAGCTTTTAACGTGGTTCACCCAACCAATCTGGGCTATGTCCACCAAACATAGGCATCAGGAATTTATTAATCAAATTGGAGATTACATCAAGAAATCCTCACACTCTCTTAGCAAACATCCGAATGGTTGCCTGTTATATAGCCTAGAGAATCTAACAGCCTCATTAATTCCCTCACATCAAATATAGGAGGCATTAACTCCCTCCCAACAACCTGGAGTTAATCTAGGACCTAAATTCCTATTGTTGTCACCAACTGAGATTTTTCCTATTTCATCCCAAACAGAAAATCTCAACAACAACAACATCATCTCATCCAAGTGATGAAGCAAGTAAACTGGTCAAAGCCATGGAGGACACGTCCATTCATACCACTGAAATAAATAGACTTAACGAACATATAAGAAGTCTAGAGGGTGAGAAGAAATTGGCTTAAATTATGCATAAAAATGAAATACAAAAGTCAAACAGGTTGACTCAGAGCATAGAAAAACTTAGAAAAGGAATTAACATTGAAGGAGCCACTTGCCCAAGAAAAAGAGCAGCTCTGGGCCAATATCATTGACTTTGTCAATGATATTTGGCCATCTATACAAGTTATCTTTGAACAAAATTATTTAGTCAAACAGGTCGGTGAAGCAATTCAGAGGGTTAAGGCCGAACTTGGAAATATGCCAGAAGAAGCCTCAAGAATAATCCAATTCCTTAACTCTAAGAATAAATATGAATTGCAAGAGCTTGACATAGCTGACAGGACTGGCACTATACTAGAGGTGAAGAAAGTAATCACCAAGAGGAACTTGATGATGCAGCTTAAGGAAAAATGCCAAACCATGGAGCTAGCTATAGGCAGGTTAATGGTCAAATTTGATGCTTTGAGGCAGAAAGGTCTGCCAAATCCATTGGTAATAAATGACAGGTTAATGCCACATGAAGACTATAACAAGAAAATCAAAGAAGTGGCAAGGGAGAAAGCCAATAGTTCCTCTATGAAAGGGATGCCTACAGGAAATTTTCTTTACCAAACTTTTGAGAACCTCTTTTACCTCCAGCATCAGGTAAAACATCTTTTTGTAAACAAGCCCACCTTTGCAAAATACATAGAAGCTGATGAAGTCTACAGAAGAATGGTAAATATTAAATTACCAGATATAGAGACTTGGGAAAAATTAAATGATTTAGTATGAGAATGCAAGGTAAATAGTGGATACAGAGAAATGAAAGAAAAGCAATAGGTCAGCTATGTCAAAGAGTATCAGATGAAAGATTATCAGTCAAAAAGGCAAAGTAAAAGGGAAGCCGGCGTAAAGCAACAACAAAGGAGAAAAAGTAGCAAAAGGTCTTACAGCAGAGCCAAATAAAGAGGGACAATTTGCAGCAGTTACATATCTGTCTCTATCTTCTTGCATGCATATTTTTCTTTTTCCTTGAATAATTCCTAAAAATAGTTTGTGATATTTTATAGTAATTTTTTGCATAAATAGTTCATAATTCGAAGTATATAGTGTGGATTGCTTAACATTTCTATAATTCTATTGATCTGAAACCTAAGGGTTCATTGTACTATGTTTTCAAGTTAGCAGACTGGACTAAGTAATAAAGGGATTGCATTACAGGATTCATGTGTTGGGCCACTTTTGTGAAGTATTTTCTGTTTGTCAAATTTTTATCTTCTTAAGTGTTTCACATACTTGCCTGTTATCTAAATTGAATGAAATAATTGGAATATTATTACAAAATTTGTTGAAGTACACTCTGTCTTGAACGATTATTCATTTTAATGTTTTCTTATAATATCCAGTATAGTGAATCCTTCATTTCTCCCTATTTTCAATTGACCTCTATCATTTCCCTCATTATCTGGTTTGAGGAATCCTTAACTGCTCCTTGACCCCGATTGAAGACCACTTCACCATCCAGCCTAAAAGATCAAAATTTACTCAGCTACCTTGCCCTATGAACTCTATCTTTAGAACTTGATTCAATCCTGTTTTCTTGATACTTGACCCCATGGCCCAATGGTAAAGGACATCCTTCTATCCATCTAAGTCAGTGATTCCACCACCAAATCAGAATCAAAACCCAATCAAAGCATAAATAACTAGCCTAAAATCAATTAACTCAACAAAGTTAAATCATAAAGAGAGATCCCTCTCTGAGTATTAGGAAGGTCAAATTTTGATCTCAAAAGTAGGTTTGTGGTTATCTCTAATATTTCTTTTGACACAAGATAACAACTTTAGGGAAATTTTAGAGTGATAACATAGTGGTGACCATACTTGGGACAATCCTCGGTCTAATAAACCTTAAAGAAAATCTTAAAATCTAATCTCTTCACCTTAAGGTCATTTTAGAGTTGTGAAAAAGTTTCATTAAAAAAAATTAAAAATTAAAATTCTGGCTTCCAAAAGAACACACTATACTAGGGCACATCCAGATCCAAACCTTGCTATAATAGTTGATGATCTGACAGAATTTTAAGAAAACCAAAAAGGGTAGAAAGCCAAGGAAGTATTAGTGAGTTAGTTAAAGCAAATTCACTTCCTAAAGAGTTATCAAGTTTAGAGGATATTCATTTTGATTTATCATTTGATATTTCTTTGTTTCGTACTAAATCTGAAAATTCAATTCATGATACTGTAATAGACCCCAATTTTATTCAATTTATTGAATCAAAGAAGGTTCCTATACATCCTAATTTATATCAACATGTTTTGGATACTTTTGACAAGCTAGAAGCTTTAAACTCAACTTTGATAAGGCATATAGACAAAGCCTATCTTCAACAATCAGTTGAATTAGCTGCCCTAATTGTTGCTACCCCTGAAATTTCTACGGAGTCTTCAAAAATTGTAAATACAGCTTCATTTACTACCATCTCACCTATAATATCCACCACAGTTCATTCCCCTAGACCAATCATACCTCAACTTCCTCTCCAACCAAACATCTCGAGTTCATCTAGTTCATATACAACCATTTCAAGTTCATCTTCAAGCACCACTACTTTACCCCCCTATCAAACCAAAGCCTTAGCCATAGCAGACAGATATGCACCTTTGGTCTTACCAAGTCAACTACATGCCATGCCCCAAGACTACCAAAGTAAACTATTTATGTTTGATGCTACTGGTTAGTATATTGCCCAACATCATGTGAATAAAATGAAAAATTATTTTTAGTTACATGAGATTGATGAGTCTGATGTGCAAATGAGATTATTTTCCCAAACACTAGCAGGAGATGTCAAAAAATGGTTTAAATTTTTACCTGCAAATCATATTTTTGATCTAACTGATTTCCATAGATTGTTTATCAATAGATGGAAAAGAAAGAAAAACCCTTTACAAATATTGTCTAAATATGAAAACATTAGAAGAGATCCTAATGAATCTGTTAAGGACTATTGTACTAGGTTCAAAAGTATCTATAATGAAATCCCTGCAAATATCAAACCTCCACCAGACTTGGCACTAATCAAATTTCCTAATGGTTTTGACACTGATATGTCTTTCCAATTGAGAGAAAGAAGCCCTGAAACATGGGAACAGATGCAAAGTAATGATGTTAGTGTAGAAGCCAATTTATTAGCTAAAATATCTTGGATGAGAAATGAGAAAAGAGTTACCATTAAAGAGGAACCATCCACTTTAGATGGTAAGACAGATAGTTTAGCTAAAAGTGTACAAAGGATAATGGATAGATTAGAAAATATGGAAAGAAAATCTCAGTGGGAAAATCAATAAGCACTCCCAATTAGAAACCCCAACTTTAGGAAAAATCCTAATATTGGAAAAACAAGAGATTCTATACCTGATCAACAGATTAGACCGCCTTTCCAGGAAAATTATGTTGGAGGTTCACAAAACCATAAAGAAGAGGAGGACACCCTAATAAACCTATTGGGGATTAAAAACAAAGATGTTGTTGTTCTTACTCAGGAAAAACATGAATTGTACATGTTACAACAATTACAATTAGAATTTGGAGAGTCCTTCAACTACAAACAAGGCTATGAATCTACTATATATGAAGTTCACAAGTAGTATAGCCTTAGAAGCAAAAAGAATATAGAAGTTCCCACTAAGAAGTCAGTACAAACCCAAACTAAAAAAATAGCAGATGCCACTGTGACCAAAGTTATACAAATTATCCATAGAAGAACTCAGGAGATTTCCAGCCCAAAAGTTATGGACATAACTTCAGTTGAAACTCAAACTTCAACTGTTACCCAAACTATTCCAAATAAGAAAATTCAAAACAAAACTGTTGGTACACAAACTGAGTTACCAAGTGTTGATAAAGAAGCCAAAAGTACACAGACCGCAATTTCTAAGGAATAACTCACTCAATTAGGAAAAACTCAATTTCCATTCAACATTAAGGCTGAGATAGCCAAATTGAAAATATTAGTTCTTTTGATAGAGCTAGTGAAAAATGAATCATACAAAGCACGAATCACTAAAACACTAAATATAGGTGAAGGCGAAGATGTTGTAAACCTTAATGATGATCAACCTAAGTTATTATTTGGTCTAGAAGTAAATGGCAAACATCAACAAGGGGGTATCCCTCCATTCTACATTAGCTTAAATGTTCATGATAAAATCTAAAGAACACAGACCGCAATTTCTAAGGAAATTGAGTTTTTCCTAATTGAGTGAGTTACCAAGTGTTGATAAAGAAGCCAAAAGTACACAGACCACAATTTCTAAGGAATAACTCACTCAATTAGGAAAAACTCAATTTCCATTCAACATTAAGGCTGAGATAGCCAAATTGAAAATATCAGTTCTTTTGATAGAGCTAGTGAAAAATGAATCATACAAAGCACAAATCACTAAAACACTAAATATAGGTGAAGGCGAAGATGTTGTAAACCTTAATGATGATCAACCTAAGTTATTATTTGGTCTAGAAGTAAATGGAAAACATCAACAAGGGGGTATCCCTCCATTCTACATTAGCTTAAATGTTATATACCTAGGGGGGATAATATGGGGTACCAAGGGAGGTACCCAAGGTAATAATGTAATAATGGGATGGGCCATAGTAATAAATAAGGTTGTTAACCCATGTCATGTAAGGGGCCACAAGTAGTTAATAATAATGTAATGGGCCCATGGTATTAGTTGATGGTATGAGGGAACCATGGTAATGACCCATGGTATTGTATGTATGAGGCCTATATAGAGGCTAGAGACTCCACATGGGAGATAGTCAAGGATTATTGTATGAACAAGCATATGGCTTGTGGAGTGTTCTCCTTCCTTAAGGAGTGAATGTATGGTGTTGCCCTACCTTAAGGGTTTGATATCAATAAAGTCAATCATTTCTATCTATTTCTATCTTGTTATTCTTGGGTTATTTCTATTATCATAATATTCTTGGGTTAGATATACAACAAGTGGTATCGGAGCACTTTCTTGGGCACAAAAGTGGAGAATTTTTTTATATTTTTTGCAGGAATTTTTGGGCGGCGAGTTTGCAGATCAGATCTGTATGTTTTGGTGCAAGATCTACAAAATATAATTGCAAATCTGGATTTTGTGTGAAAAAATACCCGATTTAAAAAAAAAATCGGTCGAATCGGAGTCCGGATGAAGGAGATATCGCTGATCTAAAAATCAGTGGTGTTGTAGACAATTTTTCGGGGCAGTGAGTTTGCGGTGAAGATCTAGACGTCCTGGTGCAAGATCTACAAAATCTAATTGTAGATCTGAATTGTTTGAGAAAAATTACCCAATTTCAAAAAAAAAAACAGTTGAATCGGAGTCCGGATGAGGGAGATATCACTAATTTAAAATCAGCTCTTTTTTGCAGAAATTTTGATGACGGCGGGAGAGTGGCAGCGCAGATTTGAAATTTCGTTACTTGGATCAAAATTTTTATCACATGGGCAGATGCAGAATGGTTGTTCCATTTCCAAAAACGGGTCATAATAAGGATTCTGAGCAATATTGACTAAACTGTGACAATTTCAAATTTTCGCCAAGTAAGTGTTTTTTTTCAAAACTCTCTTCATGGCTTCTAGCAAGGTTCTTTATTTTACAGGAAAAGACAGTGGTCCTACTATTGAAGAATACATAAAACAAAAGAAGTGGGTATGGAAAAACATATGGAAATGGTGGGCAGTGGAGGATTTTAGAGATGAGGCGGCCACATGGTGGGGATTACTTAACCAAACGAAGTGTTACAACCTGCCTGATGAAGCATTTGAAAAATTCCTTTTAGACAGATGGTCTCACGTTAGAAAACAAGATAAGGAGAAACATATGGGGTTATTTCCTACTGGTATATCTTTATTGCAGGTTCATGGATTGATTCAGAAGGAGAAAATCGTTGTGTCTATAAATCCTAGTTGCAAGCAAAATCTTATAAGTGTTAATTTGGCAAAAATATTGCAAGTTCTAGCACAACACATTGAAACTGCACAGATTGATAATGAGGATGTTCAAGTGTATAAAGATTTGAAGATTTCTATGGATAAGTATGTGTTGCATGGTGATTTTTATGCTTCAGAGACAGATAATAAGGATGTTGTTTTGGGATACCCGTGGATGGAATCAGTGGGTACTATAAATATTAATGTGCAGAAGAAATTCCTGAAGCTCTGGTATAAAAAGAAGAAAATTACATTACAGGATATTTCCATCAATAAACAGGTAGAGTCCACGGAGGCTGAAGCAGAAGATGTTCCAGGGTCTGACATATTAGATGATGAGCCAGTGATGATAGACAATCAAACACAAACAGAGGCAGAAGCAGAAAAGGTTACAGGTGCTGATACATCAGAGGAGGGCTCAGTGGTTGAAGTCATATTGGAAAAGAAGACACTACAACAGGCACCACAGCAGGGTGAATTAAAGAAAAAGACACCGTGGGTTAAAACTTCAACATATCATCACCCACATCACCCAGCAAGAAAACAACCAACACGATGGCAACCAACTAGCCACAAGGACAACAACCCCCATATGATGGATAGCAAGGAGCCTAGATCCACCGACTACGCATCAACACTGAAGAGATGCAATGGTCAACTTCCATCTCAAGCGAGCGAGGCACCAGCAAGATCGAGGGTTCACCTTTCTCTTGGATGGCTAGATGCACGTGCATGGTACCAGTGGTCTACTCTTTTGAGTAGATCTTATTATTTATGTTCTTCCCATGTTTCGGGGACGAAACATGCTTAGGGGGGTGGAATGTTATATACCTAGGGGGGATAATATGGGGTACCAAGGGAGGTACCCAAGGTAATAATGTAATAATGGGATGGGCCATAGTAATAAATAAGGTGGTTAACCCATGTCATGTAAGGGGCCACAAGTAGTTAATAATAATGTAATGGGCCCATGGTATTAGTTGATGGTATGAGGGAACCATGGTAATGACCCATGGTATTGTATGTATGAGGCCTATATAGAGGCTAGAGACTCCACATGGGAGATAGTCAAGGATTATTGTATGAACAGGTATATGGTTTGTGGAGTGTTCTCCTTCCTTAAGGAGTGAATGTATGGTGTTGCCCTACCTTAAGGGTTTGATATCAATAAAGTGAATCATTTCTATCTATTTCTATCTTGTTATTCTTGGGTTAGATATACAACAAACTCACTCAATTAGGAAAAACTCAATTTCCATTCAACATTAAGGCTGAGATAGCCAAATTGAAAATATCAGTTCTTTTGATAGAGCTAGTGAAAAATGAATCATACAAAGCACAAATCACTAAAACACTAAATATAGGTGAAGGCGAAGATGTTGTAAACCTTAATGATGATCAACCTAAGTTATTATTTGGTCTAGAAGTAAATGGAAAACATCAACAAGGGGGTATCCCTCCATTCTACATTAGCTTAAATGTTCATGATAAAATCTTACATAATGTTATGCTAGATTCAGGAGCATCCCATAACCTAATGCCTACAGTAATCATGGAAAGGTTAAACTTAGATATCACCAGACCTTATAAGGACCTGTTTTCCTTTGATTCTAGTCAAGTCAAATGCCTTGGTTTGATTAAATATTTGTGTGTAACTCTAGTCCAGTGCCCGGCAAAGAGTATTGCTATGGACATAGTAGTTTCCAATATCCCACCCAAGTATGGAATGATATTGTCTCGCACATGGGGAGAAAAATTGTAGGGATCTCTACAGTTAGACATGTCATATGCTACCATCTTTGTATTTGGTCAGCAAAGAAAGTTTTACAGAGAAACCTTGATGAAATACATGGTAAGTAGCTCAGAAAAACCACATAATTACCCTATATACTCAATGCATTCTGATATGGACTCATTTATCTTGTATAATTCAGACAATGGAAAAAATGAAATCATAGCTCTAGAAGAAAAATATAAAGCACCTAACAGTGAAAACGTATTTCATGAATCAAGGTGGCACTTAGACTTTGATGGTTCAGTGAATAGATTAGGAGCAAGTGCAGGAGTTTGGATTCATAACATGGAAAATAACAATTTTGAAGGTCATGCCTTTAGATTAAACTTTAAATGCACAAACAACATGGCAGAGTATGAAGCTTTAGTCTTAGGATTACAATTTGTGAGAAAACTTGGAGCCAAGAGAGTTTCTATAATGGGAGACTTTGAATTGATCATAAAACAAATTAGAGGAGAGTATTCTGTGAATAATCCTAGACTGAGCCAATACAGAGAAACTATTCTAGATATGATTAAAGAACTACTTGAAATTGATTTTGCTGTTATTCCAAAGAAACAAAACATGCAAGCTCACAGTTTGGCTACCTTTGCTAGCACTTGCAAATTACCCTTTCAACCCAATCACCAGTAAACTGCAGAGGTAAGGCACATACCTGTTATACCCGAAAATTTGAAATATTAGCAGATTTTTTCACAAGATTCTCAAATCTATGATTTTATGAATGTCGAGAGAGAATTCCAAAGTTGTAACATAGATACTGATTGTACAATAGATGACATCATAAATGGTAAGATAGATGTAAATATTGTAGATAAACCCACTAAATTCACTGAAGTAGAAATAAATAAGTTGGAAAAGGTACAAATAGAAGAATTAGTTAATGATGATTATGAGATCTTAAACCTCAAGAATAACTTTTTGCCTAAGGGATCAGTCCCACTAGAAGGTTTGTTTGATTCCAATGATGTAGCTAGGAAACCAAAAATGGAGCCTTTAAGATCAGACATAGAAGAATGTAACTTAGGAACAGAAGAAAAACCTAAGCTTATCAAATTATCCAAAGCCTTACCTCCAGCTGAAAAGTTCAAATACCTAAGTTTGTTTAAACAATTTCAATATGTCTTTTCCTAGAATTATGAAGACCTCAAATCTTATGACACTATCATTATTCAACATAAGATACCCAACAAAGAATATCACAAACCCTTTAAACGGAAATTTAGGAGAATTAATACAGTTCTTATGCCATTAATTGAAAAAGAAGTGAAAAGGATTTCTCAGGCACAAATCATAGCACCAATTAGATATTCAGATTGGGTCTCTAATTTAGTCACTACTAAAAAGAAAACAAGAGAAATCTAACTGTGTGTGGATTTCAAAAACTTGAAGAAAGTATCATTAAAAGATAGCTATCCCCTCTCTAAAATGGACCACATTCTCTAGAGGCTAGTAGGGTGATCCAAAATTTCATTACTTGATGGATTGTCTGGAAACAACCAAATCTTAATCCAACCAGAGTATCAAGCAAAGACTACATTTACCACTCCTTGGGGCACTTTCATGTATTTAAAGATGCCTTTTGGATTGATGAATGCTGGAGAAACATTCCAAAGAAAAATGGATATAGCTTTTGCAAAATAAATCCATGACTTTCTAGTGGTTTATTGAGATGACATCACAGTGTTTTCCAAATCAGATAATGAAAATCTAGATCATTTGGGAAGAGTTTTTATTAAATGTAGAAATTTGGCATTTCCTTGAATCCCAAAAAGACACTCTTTAGGCTAGAAGAAGGTAAACTCTTGGGACACATAATTTCAAAATGAGGCATTAGAATTGATCCAACTAGAATAGAGGTAATCCTAAACATCACTCATCCTAGAAACATTAAGGAATTAAAATCATTCTTAGGAAAAATAAATTTTCTTATAAGATTCATTTCTAACTTAGCAGAACTAATTAGAGAATTGAATAACATGTTAAAGAAATATTCATCACTTAAGTGGAAAGTAGAGGCTGAGCAGTGTTTTGAGGCAATCAAAGAAGCCCTTACTAAAACACCTGTCCTCATAAGTCCTGATTTCAAGAAAGATTTTATAATTTTTTCCTTTACTTTAAAACATACTATTGTAGCAGTCTTGTTGCAAAGGAATGATCAAGGTTATGAGCAGCCTATTGCATTTTTCAGAAACTCTTTGAGAGATGCTACACTAAAGTACAACATAATGGAAAAACAAGCACTTTCTTTAGTAAAGGCTATTAAATATTTCAGAGTATACATTTTATACTCACACATCATTGCATATGTTACAAATTCAGTAGTAAAGGACATTTTGACATAGAATGGGCCTGAAGGAAAGAGAGGCAAAAGGATTGATACTATTTTGGAATATGACATTGAAATGAAGCCTACAAAACTAATCAAAGGCCAAGGTTTAGTTAAACTCATGGCTGAATCAAATTTTCAAGCCTTAGATATAAATCTCATTAGTTCCCTATATGATCAGGAAGAGATGACGACTCCACAGATTAGTGAACCTTTCATAGATTCACCTTGGTATGTAGATATCATATTTGTTTTAATAAATTTACAATCTCCTCTTGGTTTACTTAGAACTAAAGGTAGATTCTTGAAAATGAAATCAATGAAATATTGTATCATAGATAATGCTTTATTTTGGAAAGATAATGATGGCATTTTGTTTAATTGTTTATTAAAACATGAAGCTGACAAAGTTATGTAAGAATTTCATGCAGGAGATTGTGGAGGACACCTATACTAGAAAACAATTGCTGATAATATTTTAAGAGCAAGTTTTTATTGGCCCACCCTTTTTTCAGATGTCAAGAAACATGTGACCTCCTACCATAAATGCCAAATCTTTGAAGGCAAGAAAAAGATATTGTCTCTACCCCTAAAACCCATCTCCACAGAAATACCATTTCAACAGTGGGGTCTAGACTTCATTGGTGAAATTCACCCATCCTCCTCAGCCTAGCATAAATCGATTTTTACAACCACTGACTACTTTACTAAATGGGTAGAAGCCATCCCTTTTAGACAAGCCACTAATTTTTTCGTCATCTCATTCGTTGAAAACAATATCCTTTCAATATTTGGATGCCCCCAAAAGCTCATTACTGATAATGCAACTGCTTTCAAATCCAAGAAAATGGTAGACTTTTGTAACACATATCACATTATCCTTGGCCATTCCACTGCCTATTACGCTCAAGGTAATGGACTTGCAGAATACTCAAACAAAAGCCTTGTTAATATCATCAAGAAATTGTTAGAAGACAATAAGAAGACCTGGAACAAAAAGTTGGTTAATGCCTTATGGGCAAACATAATAACTACGAAAAATTCCATTGGTACATCTCCTTATCAACTAGTATATGGAATGGATGTTGTTTTTCCATCCTCTTTAGGAGTACCAGTCATGAAAATGATTCAAGAGTTGCAAGTAGAACCAAATGATATCTAAAGGAGGATAAATAAGATAATACATTTGCAGCAAACCAGCGAAGAAGTCTATGTCAAATCCCAACTGATCCAAGATAAAATCAAAAAGATTTTTTATAAGAAAACCAAAGATGATGATTTTTACATAGGTGACAAAGTACTCAAATGGGTTTCCAAAAGAGAAGAAAAGGGTAAACATGGTAAATTTGATTTCCTATGGCTAGGCCCTTATATCATTTATGGTTACAGAGGTAACAATGCATTTTTCTTGAGGCAATTAGATGGAACATATCTACTAGGTGGACCAGTCAATGGTAGAATGTTGAAGCATTACTTATTCCCATATCAACATTAGGTCATTTGTTTACTTTGATCATTTTATATAACATTGCAAAGTTTAGATTGGATTGGATGATTATCTTTTGAGGTTGAATCCCAAAGTAAAGGCCCTCTTATAAGATTCATTTCTAACTTAGCAGAACTAATTAGAGAATTGAATAACATGTTAAAGAAATATTCATCACTTAAGTGGAAAGTAGAGGCTGAGCAGTGTTTTAAGGCAATCAAAGAAGCCCTTACTAAAACACCTGTCCTCATAAGTCCTGATTTCAAGAAAGATTTTATAATTTTTTCCTTTACTTTAAAACATACTATTGTAGCAGTCTTGTTGCAAGGGAATGATCAAGGTTATGAGCAGCCTATTGCATTTTTCAGAAAATCTTTGAGAGATGCTACACTAAAGTACAACATAATGGAAAAACAAGCACTTTCTTTAGTAAAGGCTATTAAATATTTCAGAGTATACATTTTATACTCACACATCATTGCATATGTTACAAATTCAGTAGTAAAGGACATTTTGACATAGAATGGGCCTGAAGGAAAGAGAGGCAAAAGGATTGATACTATTTTGGAATATGACATTGAAATAAAGCCTACAAAACTAATCAAAGGCCAAGGTTTAGTTAAACTCATGGCTGAATCAAATTTTCAAGTCTTAGATATAAATCTCATTGGTTCCCTATATGATCAGGAAGAGATGACGACTCCACAGATTAGTGAACCTTTCATAGATTCACCTTGGTATGTAGATATCATATTTGTTTTACTAAATTTACAATCTCCTCTTGGTTTACTTAGAACTAAAGGTAGATTCTTGAAAATGAAATCAATGAAATATTGTATCATAGATAATGCTTTATTTTGGAAAGATAATGATGGCATTTTGTTTAATTGTTTATTAAAAGATGAAGTTGACAAAGTTATGTAAGAATTTCATGCAGGAGATTGTGGAGGACACCTATACTAGAAAACAATTGCTGATAAGATTTTAAGAGCAAGTTTTTATTGGCCCACCCTTTTTGCAGATGTCAAGAAACATGTGACCTCCTACCATAAATGCCAAATCTTTGAAGGCAAGAAAAAGATATTGCCTCTACCCCTAAAACCCATCTCCACAGAAATACCATTTCAACAGTGAGGTCTAGACTTCATTGGTGAAATTCACCCATCCTCCTCAGCCTAGCATAAATCGATTTTGACAACCACTGACTACTTTACTAAATGGGTAGAAGCCATCCCTTTTAGACAAGCCACTAATTTTTTCGTCATCTCATTCCTTGAAAACAATATCCTTTCAATATTTGGATGCCCCCAAAAGGTCATTACTGATAATGAAACTGCTTTCAAATCCAAGAAAATGGTAGACTTTTGTAACACATATCACATTATCCTTGGCCATTCCACTGCCTATTACGCTCAAGGTAATGGACTTGCAGAATACTCAAACAAAAGCCTTGTTAATATCATCAAGAAATTGTTAGAAGACAATAAGAAGACCTGGAACAAAAAGTTGGTTAATGCCTTATGGGCAAACAGAATAACTACGAAAAATTCCATTGGTACATCTCCTTATCAACTAGTATATGGAATGGATGTTGTTTTTCCATCCTCTTTAGGAGTACCAGTGATGAAAATGATTCAAGAGTTGCAAGTAGAACCAAATGATATCCAAAGGAGGATAAATAAGATAATACATTTGCAGCAAACTAGCGAAGAAGTCTATGTCAAATCCCAACCGATCCAAGATAAAATCAAAAAGGATTTTTATAAGAAAACCAAAGATGATGATTTTTACATAGGTGACAAAGTACTCAAATGGGTTTCCAAAAGAGAAGAAAAGGGTAAACATGGTAAATTTGATTTCCTATGTCTAGGCCCTTATATCATTTATGGTTACAGAGGTAACAATGCATTTTTCTTGAGGCAATTAGATGGAACAGATCTACCAGGTGGACCAGTCAATGGTAGAATGTTGAAGCATTACTTATTCCCAGATCAACATTAGGTCATTTTTTTACTTTGATCATTTTATATAACATTGCAAAGTTTAGATTGGATTGGATGATTATCTTTTGAGGTTGAATCCCAAAGTAAAGGCCCTATGCTTTGAAAGGTGTAGAATCATATGTATGAATAAAGCAGATCACAGAGAAGCAAATACAATGCAACCACAGTCAATGTTTCAAAGGCTACTAATCTTAAAGATCTTGACATTTCACCACGAAATTCCATCCCCATGTGGAGCCACTATTAGGGTCCTATAATAATAGGATTCATAATTTTGAGTTGACTATGATTAATTTTGTAATATTGTACATCCTTTTTCTTTCTGCAAAATGTTTTTCCATATTAAAAACAAAAAATGTAAAGAGGGTGAAGTCCTAAAAGAATATTCAAAGGACTAAAAGAAAGAAAATGATCAAAAAAGTATAAGATATGAACCCCACAAAAAGAGATCAAAATAGATTCTGAAAGTGTGCAAATTCAAATGCCACTCCTTTTTACTTTACTTTGGAAAATAATATTGTGTGCAACTTGTCAAAAATGCCACAAGTCCATGATGGTCAAAGTACTTTAAACTTGATTCATTCATGCTTTAAATTTCATGTTAATAGATAGAGAATAAAGATCTAGCCAAACTATTTAGTCTTGGTACATAAGTAGTTAGGTAGGGAATAATAATGAGCTCATAAATTTAATATGATCCATTGGAAGTTATAAGGTTAGAATTAGATAGTTTGTTTATCAAAGAAAAAGAAATGAAGGGTCAGCAAGCTCAAATGCACCCAGTGAATGAAGAGAAAATGATAGGGTAAATAAAGAGTAGGTAGAAGAAGTTTTGGAAATGCACAAGGTTGCTAGCTCAAATGAACCTTCATCATACTTGATCTTATGTTTCATGTGCAAGAGGAATTATTAAAGGAAAAGGTCGATTCACTAAAGCTTATTCACTAATTTCCTCTCATTTCACTAAACCCCTTTATTAATTTCCCTTAATTTTCCCCTTCATCATTTTTCATTTTCAAAAGAGGTATTTTCCCTTGTAAAAATATCCCCTTGTTGGGCATGGAATCCCCCCCAAGGCATGTTTTGGGGCTTACAGCCCAAGTTTTGACCAATTCCATTGTAAAGACTCCACAATTTGTGGGTGTGGAGCGTGAAGTCATAATAGAGTCATAGGGTTGTCTGCCCTTGTTTTTGTAATGTAATGTCAACTTGAAAGATCTACCCATGGTCTGTGGACCATGGGATTGTATAAATAGAGCGAGGCTCTAAGAAAATAGAACAGAATCATGATGAGTCCAAGGAAGTTATTGAGTCGAAGTGTAAAATGTGTCTTTGGGTTGTAGAGTAGGAGAAGGCTTTGCAGCTAAGTGCATAAAGCCCTAGTAGTCTGCAGCTGAGTGCGCGGACCCTTGCAGCTGAGTGCACAGGGCAGATCGAGTCTGTAACCATGGGAAGAATTAATAAAAGATAAGTTATACCTTATTTCCATGTATCTTTTCTGGTTTTATGTATTACCGGGTATGAATTGCAAGTTTACTGTCTATTTGCTACACGAAATCATATGAATGTGCTGTATAAATAAATATAACGTAAGGCATCCATTTACACGAAGATAATTAACTGGTGTAAGAAGACAAGTAAGATCTCGGGTGTGACTTAGGGAAATAGTGTAGAGCGCTGCTCCAACAGTGCCGAATCCCCATAGCCCCTGGTTAGGGCTACACGAATACAAATATATCAAGGCATGAAGGCCAAGGAAGTGCGCGAAGTAACCTACTCACAGGGACTAACAACTGGACCGAATCAACCCCTCAGACATCTCAAGGGTGTAGAAACCTGGTTCTAGCACCCCCCCATACTACTTCGGGTGAGACCTTAGTCCGTACTCCACGGACTATTACCAAAGGGGCCAATAGTACAAGGATTTTTTTGGCTAATTAACTCTGAACCTGGGTCAAGCCCCAACAAGCCAACAAATGGTTCTGTTTCCAGGACCAAAAACTGCATAGAGATGTCTGATGTCGCATCACTGGAATCCAACTAAGAGGGAAATCGAAGGCCAGAGTGACAGGAGAATTCACAAGTTCACAGCGCAGGAGAACAAGAATCCATGACTGACAAAAGAAGAATGGTTAGAATGTTACGTATACACAGAAATCCATGAAATTTTCTTTGCATCTTTCCCTATTGAGCTGTACAAGTGGATTGTGAAGCTAGCAGATAGCCAAGGAAGGTGCAGGCTCGACAATCCTGTTGTGTGGACACCTGAATTGGTGTGTAGATTGGAAGCATCAGGGGATAAGATCACGTGCGTTGTTAATCACAGGCTTGATCAGATTATAAGAGGATTCATTACTGAGTTCGCGGTAAACACTTCAATAAGCTACACCGAGGCGGAGCGACGCTTCCTCAAGGGACTGCAAGGTAAGTACGTTAAAATCTGAACACTTGAATTAACATGCTCTTTGTTGGCTTGTTGGGGCCTAACCCAGGTTCAGAGGTGATTTAGCCAAACAAATCCCAGTACTACTAGCCCTTTCGGCAACAGTCCGCAGAACGCAGAATGAGATCTCACCCGAAGTTTTATGGGAGGGTGCTAGAATGAGGTTTCCACACCTTGAAAATGTCTAATGGTATCAAGTGGTCCGCGGTTCGACCCTGCGTGCATGTTGCTACGCGTGTTTACCCGTACCTCGCAGCCTGAGATGCTACCTTCGCGCAACCCTATTCGGGGACCAAACAATGTTATTACCCAAGTCTTTACTCGTAGCCCAATATTAGGTGATTAACTGAACTTATTTATACCCTTTTAGTTATACTTAACAATGTTCACAATTCATATAAGTGTGCACAGTAAACAAACAGTATAATTGCAAGTAATATCAAACATACAATAACTCAGAATAGATACAGAGGATTCAGATAAAACTTCTCTTTATTATTTTCTTCCTTTTGTTACTTACTCAACCTTACCCTACGCACCCAGCTATAGTGGTCTGCGCACTCAACTATAGACTATACTAGGCCTCTGCACACTCAGCTGCAAATCCTCTTCCTACTACTACGACCCAAGACACTTATACTCGTATTCTATCCCTTCATTCCTTCTTATTCATTGCTTTTCTACTTTACAACTTAGAGCCTCTCTCTATTTATACAATCCCATGGTCTGGAGACCATGGATAGGCTGACACTACATTCAAAACTTAGGGTGGACAACCCTATGACTCTAACATACAATTCGCGCTCCACACCCACAATTCGCAGAGTTTTTACAACAATATTACTCAAAACTTGGGCTTTTAGCCCCAAAACATGTTGTCAGGGGATTCCATACCCAAGAGGCCCCCAACACAAAAATTGTGACTCGTCCTTGAGTCACTTTATTGGTCTGATGATCTTGGCGCAGAGTCCCTCCAACTGATCCCGAATAGTCCTGATGTCTACAATACACTAAGCTATTGCTTGCTGGACCTAGTGCATTCTATCTTTGGAGACCTCTGTTTCTGAACTATGCCCATTCGTCTGTACCAATATATGTTTATAGTCTTGCGCCCTTGTCCAGCTCCCTGGAGCATAAAGATTGTGCTTCTGTCGGTTAGTCAGATATTCGGCTCACCCGTGTAAGGCTTCAATCGGTTGCCATTCACTTTGCCTCGGGAGGGTTCACCATTTAATTTGATGAGCTTGACCACACCTTCATCTGTGACTTCCTTAACCACATATGGTCCCATCCAATGCATTTGGAATTTTCCAGGAATTTTTTCAAACTTACTGTCATATAGCAATACTAAGTCATTTATTTTGAATGTGCACAACTTAATATGGCGATCATGCCAAGCATTTTTACGTTGTTTTTGAACCTGCTAATGAAAACCTACCAAGAGTCGTTCCTCCTCAAGTTCTTCCAATTGCGCGAGTCTTTCTTCTAGAGCTTCATGGTTCGTCCTCCCTGTGAGTGCTATTATTCGCACACTGGGTACGATATATTCCATTGGTATAACAAGTTCCATGCCATAAACAAACTGAAAGGGTGTTTGTCCTGTCAGTTTGTTGCACATTTTTCTGTAAGCCCATAGCACTGCAAGTACGCGTAGGTCCCAATCGCTTCGCCATGCGTTGCACACTTTGGTCAGTGTTGTTGAGCAGTAAAAACAGTCTTTTTAACCTCTATTTACCCTAAATTAATTATCAATCCAGGTATGATTTGTTATCTCAAGAGTGTACTCAGTCTAAGGTGGTCACTTGTCAAGAGTAATGTTAGTAGTATGGTGCTTTTACAAAAGTAAATAAATGCTGGAAATAAACTCTAGATGTAATGGCAAGAAATTGAAATGCTTTGTAACTAAATCATTCGTTTAAGAGACTGCAGTACTCATCAGTCAAGGATGCAGTAATGATAACTCTTTCCTTTGTAAACTGATGTAAATGAAAAGCAATAAAAGAGAAGATCTCCAATCTGGGAACCAAACAACAATAGTCAATGTTCACTACAGTTGTAGATCGTTCTGTTCACACCAAAGCAATTACTGGAAATGATAATTCAATTAACAGAAAAAGGAACAACAACTAATCTATTGAAAAGAACAAATAGCAAAGCTTTGACTTACAGGAATGAATTAAGCAGCAATCATAATCTAAAGGAAATGAGCAGCAATCTTTAACTAGGAAATGATTTGAACAACAAGCCAAGAATGGAACAACAAGCTTAAGTAAGTCTACAAAATATTGAACAGCGAACTAAATCAAATGTAAACACACAACGAACTAAATCAAATGTAAACACACAGTGAATCTATAATAATGGAATTAGTAATCCGAGTTTAGCATAATAAATATTAACCACGGTTATAAAGGAACCACAATTGTAGTTGCAATGGAACGGTAACCCAAATGAACAGCAACCACAATTAGAGGTAAAACATAGCTAAACAACAATATTGATCTGTAAATGAACAACAATGTTATTCTGTAAACGAACAATAATGTCAATCTATAAAGTAACAAAAATGTTACACAGTAATGTCAATCTGTAAAGAAACATCAATGCGATTTGATTTCAGAATGAACAGCATAACATTTTAGTTGCAGATGATAACCTTACTATTCAAATACGAATTAAATATAACAGAGCCAGTAAATGAAATGACAAGGAACAACAGATTATTGAATGAAGCAGGTAAAAGAAATCAAACCACAAACGACTTGGAATTGGAAAATAATGGTACAGAAAGCAAGTGATCCACTAGGGCCGGGCCCTTAGCCACCAAGGACGCACTGCTGCAGTTACTCCAGAATCAAAGACAGAACTACAACAAAGTTTATGTATTGATCATGAAAAAAGAGTTACAGTAATCTCTCTTTAAAGAGAGTTGATGATCAAATTTCAGTTTGCAATAGCAAGTTTGATAAAACAACAATAATCCGCCCCTTGGGCTAGCAGCGCTATCCCTTTTTATAGTGGCCAGGTGGAAATACCAAAGATACAGATATTCTTAAGGTAGTGATCCCTTAGGATCAAAGGATCCTGAGGGATTCGCCATATCGTTATCCTTCAGTTATCTCTTCGTCCCATTGCACGATATGGCGTTTCTTCTTCCTTTACCTAGCTCATGCACTCCGATCTAGATTGCCTCGTCTAGATGCGGTTCCCTGTCAAAGGGATAGTAGTTGGTTTTTCCTTGTCTTTTCCTCTGAAATGGCGATCTTCCATTTTCTTCATTTTCTGCATAGAAAAAGGTAATAATTAGTCATTTTGCGTTACCCACAAATCTCTTAAACTTTATCATAATCCTTCATCATATGCCCATCTCATAGTGTAAAGAAGTTATGAATTAAAGGAAAAGATAACGAAATAAGTGGCAATTACATACCTTTTCTAATGCTCAACACACCCCCCTGCTTACCCTTTTTCATGCCCTCATGAAAACATTGTAATTGACATGCAGGGTAATTAGGGAATAGGCTGGAGAAGGATTTTCAGTTGGTGGTCTACAACCATGATTCCTAGCTAAGATTTCAAAAATATGCCCTGTCTGACCTTCAGGCAATTCATATAAGGCTCTATACCCTGGTGCAGGATACCAAATGACTGGACTTCGGAACCTACAGCCTAACCAAGATGGGCCTTCTCTCAAGATGAGGTCACCATAGATAACCAAGCGGTCAGTAGCCAGCTTAAAATTCTCATAATTAAATGGTTCTCTGTTTTGGATATTCTGATTAGAAGTCTGGTATCGAAATTTGGCTGCTACTATGACAAGGTCTTTAATGGTTAAGAAGTATTCTACCCCTTGCTAGATGACTATTGTGTGAATAGGTCCCAATGTTTGGATTACACCTTGAGTTCTCATTAAGCTCCTATGTTTATTCCATAATTGCAATGGGTCTCTAGGTTCACCCCTTACCCACAGATCTAATCCATTCTCTTGTCTCTGGAATACATTATAGGCTTTAAGCCACTTTATCTCATTAAAACCAAAAGAAATAAATGCCTGAAGTTGGACATCACCCACAAAAGGGCTAGGGTTCTATTTTGTTTCTCCATCTAACACAAGATTGTGCAAATAAAATTCACATAACAATCGTTGAACTTTCACCCCGTAATGCTTACAACAGTTTATGAAATCATCAATGGTTTTTATCTCTATAAGCACTCCTGCCTTGACAACCTTAATTTTCAATTTTAAATATCTTTCCATAAAAAACAAAGCATAGTTTCTGGCGGGTGCCCTACACAATAGAACATCAATATACAGAGAACATAAGGTATCCATTTGATTTATAACCGTGTCTAGTCTATGGGTTGCCTTTTTGACTCTTTACTCTACCTTTCGCCATCCATCGAAGGCTTGACTTTCTGATGCATTGATGTTCTTTAGCTGCTGTTGTAACTTCTAATATTTTTCTTGAGGAACAATTTCCTCAGTGAGTTTCTATATCATTTGTTGGGCTTGTGCCAAATCTTTTTGCAGAGTTACTATCCTCGGGTCATTATCCATCATGAGAATTTTGTGCTGGAGATCTACTTGGATCTCCTTATTGCGACATCTAGTTTTTATGGTTTGATTTTCCTTCTCACAAATTGTCCGATCTGTCTGGACTTCTTTATCACAGGCCGGTGTGTTGTCCGTTTGTGCTTCTGCATTTGCAACAGCCAAATGCTGCTCCTTGCGATTTTGAATAATAGGTTTGAATTGAGTGTTCTTGGTCTTTTTATTATGGGGTTTTGCCTGGGTGATTGCACAATTTGCCCCAATGGTTCCTTTGGAGTTCTTCCCCATTTTTAAGACTCTTATTTGTTGTCGAAGTTTCTTAATTATGTTAAGAAATCTCTGTTGTTCCTTTCGCAATTTTTTAATTTCATCTGTTTTCTTAGAAGGAATAGTCGTTTCTTTTCTCAGGCCTCGGCTTTGTACTTTAGGTATTGTACCTTCGCCTTGGCCAATTTCCATGTTTCCTTCTTGGAACACCTCCTTAGTGTTCTGTTGATCAGGGGTAAAAACCCTGGTTTGTTCTGCTGTCTCCTGGGCAGCTTCTTTTTCTATCTCCTCTTCATCATGAAATTCTTCGGGTGTATTCTGATTAGGAACAAATTGTTCTTCTTCCTCCTCCTCGTCACTCTCCCCCAGATACACTCTTATCGTGAGCAAAATGCTTCTCTTCTTCTTCCTCCTCGTCACACATTTCCTCAGATGCACTTTTATCATGAGCAGAGTGCTCCTGTGGCCCTTCTTTGGTATGGGGGTTGAGTGGGCTGTGAGGTTGGACATACTCACCCATATTGGCCAAAATTTGGGCCAATTCATCTTCTTGCAGAGGGTTTTGTAGTGGAATTTCGCTGCATTGCTCTGTTTCCTCCCCTTCTTCCTGACCAGATTGCTCCGTCTCTTCCTCCGGTTCTTATTCTTCGTTTTCCTCTAATTCTTCTTCATTTTCCCCACCTTCAAGTTGTGGGGGTTGCTCATCTTCTGAATCATGTATTTCCATAGGCTGGCTAATGTTTCCCTGGGAATTTCCCAACATTCCTCTGCTCCTTTCCAATTCAACAGATTATCTTCGTTTTGGTGGTCTACTCGATGTGCTAGCAATATGTTTTCGTTTTGGGGTTGCAAGGCCAATCCCCCATCTATCGAGAAAATCAATTCTTCCCAACTACTCTACTGTTGGGCAACACTGTAACTGACTATCAATCAAATTAAACCATGATGGCTTACTACTGACTCTACATGGCGATATTTTCTCATGCTTCGGGCAACATCATGTAATAAAAAATTTAAGAATGCAGGAAAAATTGCAGCACATTTTTGCTTTAATATGGCTAATAGTTTGAGATGGCGTGGTCTTACGAGGTATTTTATACCATCGCAAGTGATGTAGCTTTGGATAATTCTTGCCAATTCTATCCAAGGCTCTCCCAGGGTTGTCGGCAGGACTCCTTTCCCTTTGACAGTAAGGTTCTTTCCTTCGTCCTGGAAGATGGTTATGGCATCTCCCAGTCTCACCTTTTTTAGAGTCCATATATGTCCAATGGCTGGTAGTCCCAAAACTTTAGCAATTATGTCATCTGTGACTGCTATCTGTCTCCCTCTCACCATGGAATGATTTTCTTGCAAATTCTGCAGAAACTCGATTGCCACTGTCTCGTTAGATTGCTATAGATGGTTAAGGTAGGCTATCCATCCTGCCCTTGCTAAGATTTCTCATGCAGTGTCAGATACCATTAACACCTGTGGCTCACTGTGAAGTGATCTTCCTCCCATCTAGTTCACGCTTAGCACATTGTAAAAACATAGAGACAATGATGGAATAGCAAGCTGTTCAAATTTTTAGCTCACTGTTAAGAAAACACAGAGAAGATGATGGAACAGCAAGCTGTTCAGACTTTAATTCACTGCTAATTTTTGCAGAGAAAAACATGGAAATGGCATTGGAACAGCAAGCCATGCATATTGGGAAACAAAATACCGTTAGACTTGCTATTCCCGAGTTTTGGTGAAGCCATAATACCTCCGAATAATGACCTGACACATATGCCAGTGAATTATGGAGATCACCCACGCCCCCCTGTAATATGATAGGCCGTCCTCGGCCGTCAAATAAAGGAGCAACATGCTGAACTGCAATCGTACAACAGAATAAAGGAACAATGTATAGATATATGACATGTTTACAAAAATGAGTGAATTATCGAAATTGAGGCGTATGATGGGAATCACTAATAAATATGGAAATGCCATGATATGATGCGAAAGATGGAGGATAGGACAGCTAACGTGAATAAAAGTTCTTATGCGGTCATTATCCACTTTAACCGTCATGATTGATTTGTAAATGATTTTCATGTATCAAAGGTTCGAAGGGGTTATATGACATAATCTCATTTGAAATCACTATAAAGATATAAGAAGAAGGGTTTATAATGACTATTGGTGTACAAGAAATATGACTTCAACACCATCAACAGAGCTTTGTTGCCCACAGGTGTCCATAACCTTGACAGAGTTGCTTATTTCACCCTTGGAACCATAATCCTTTGTGTATGCCTAGGAAAGTTTTGTGCGATGTCAGAATGGAGGCCATTGTGATGGCTTGGTAACTAGATGAATCACGATGCCATTCACCAGGAAGGAGTGAAAGGTGGGTAGGCCGGCTCGTGATGAGACCTCCTGTTCCAAGGACTTTTTTTATTTTTTCTGATGTGCCTCTTGGATCATATCCCTGGTCTGGTGGCCATAGTGGGAATGTTACTTCACTTTCTTCCTTATGATCATGGTAAGCTGGCTCTTAATGAGACCCCCTATCCTTCATCTGACAAATCATGTTAGTAATCATATAGATATGTATCTTTTTCTTATTCTTTTTTCTTTTATATAGCACTTTCCTATTTATATACAGAGAGTGGCTCAACACTCCTTAAGAGTAGGGATGGTGGAAGAAGTCTGAACATCTCAATAGAAAAAATATGCCCTTATTCTTATTCAATAATAATGATCAAAGAGAATTATGGGGATTTAGAAAGAACCATCATGATAAAAATAATCAATCACATTGGTATTAGTGAAAATAAAGACAACAAATTGACATAAATAGTTGTGTCCTTTCCTCTTTTCTCTTATCAATTCAAAGCAATTTCTTTTAAAGATAACAATTTTTCTTTAATTTTTTGATTTCAGTATACTCTAGTTTTTGTATTCTTGCATAAATGTATAGCTATGCCTTAGATGACCATTGCTCACAAAAATCCTCTAAATGGTTAAGCACACATACACACAAAAAGAAGAAAAATGCACTCAAAAAGTGTTGTTCTTTAGATGGAACAACTGTTGTTTCTTTAGAGGGACAACAAAAGAATATTTTCACAAAAGAACCGTAAGAAAAAGGAAAAAAAACATATTCGAAACTGTTGTTCCTTGAGAGGAATAGTTTCCTTAATCGGAACAGCAAATAAAGCAAGTGCAAAAAAAAGATGCAAAAATGTTGTTCCTTTGGAAAGGAATAGCAAAAACGAAAGTGTTGTTCCGTTGGAAAGGAACAACAGAAAAACAAAAGTGTTGTTCCTTCAAAAAGGAACAATAAAAATGTGAATGTATTTTTCCTTCAGAAAGGAACAGCAGAAAATGAAAGAACTTTTCTTTCGGAAAGGAACAACAAAAATGAAGAGGTGTTGTTCCTTCGGAAAGGAACAACAAAAATGCAGAAGTGATGTACCTTCAAAAAGGAATAGAAAAATGTGAAAATGTTGTTCCTTTGAAAAGGAACAAAAAAAAGTGAAAGTGTTGTTCCTTCGGAAAGGAACAACAAAACGTGAAAGTGCTATTCCTGCGGAAAGGAATAGAAAAAAGGGGGAAATGTTGTTCCTTCGAAAAGGAACAGCAAAATACGAACAAAACGGTGAAAATGTTGTTCCTTCGGAAAGGAACAACAAAATGCAAAAGTGTTGTTCCTTCAAAAAGGAACAGCAAAACGACAAAAGTGTTGTTCCTTCGAAAAGGAATAGAAAAATGCAAAAAGTGGTGTTCCTTCAAAAAGGACCAACAAAGTGGTGAAAGTGTTGTTCCTTCGGAAAGGAACAACAAAATGTAAAAAAAATTGCAGAAATGCAAAAATCTGTACAGAAAGTAATTTACACAAACAAAACAGAAAAATTTATGTACAAAATTTAAAAGAAATCAAATTACTTAGTGAACCAAAGGCGAGGAAGAGTTCTCTTCCTCAGCCAAAATCTGCATGTCAGAATCTTCCTGGAGTTGCTGGTAGAAGGATTCTTGAGTAAGCGGTTTGTGGTATAGTCGAACTCGGTGGCCATTTGATTTAAAGGTATGTGTAGATCCGTCAATAGTAGTCAAAGTAATAGTGCCATTGTCATGCACTTTCTGGATTTCATATGATCCCAGCCAGCGAGTCTGAAGTTTTCCCAGAAAATCCTGAAACCTGGAATCGTATAGGAGTTCCCAATCTCCTTTATGGAAGATTTTCTTTTTGATGAGGGCATCGTACCATTTTGTTCTCTGTTGTTGGATTAATGCAGTATGTTGAAGAGCCGAGAGCCTCATTTCATCTAGCTCATTGATTTGTTGTAGTTTATTAGTTTGGGCCTCATTTAAATCTAGACTGACTTCCTATGTTGTTCTTAGCGTTTGTATTTCGAACTCCATTGGAAATATGGGTTCCTTTCCAAATACTAGCTAATATGGTGAATAACGGTGGCGTTTCTCCACGTTGTTCGGTATTCCCACAAGGCTTTCAGCAATCTTGTAGCCCAATCGCGTCGGTGTGACACAATGGTTTTTGCTAATATTGCCTCCATGACTTTATTCGTGGTCTCTACTTGGCCATTTTCCTGTGGGTGATACGGAGTGGTAATCTTGTGCTGAATATGATAGTTTTTTTAATGTTGCAGCAATTTTATTACCTGCAAACTGTGGTCGTTCATCCGTGATTATGTCTCTTGGGAGGCCATATCACACAAATATTTGGAACATGAAATGAATGACAGAGTCCTCTGTAGCTCTTGGAAGTGCCTCTGCTTCAACCCATTTGGTAACATACTCTGTTGCTACCAAAATATATGTTTTCTGGTTTGATGATGGGTTGATCGGACCAACAAAATCGAGCGCCCAACACTCAAATGGTTCGATTACTAGCTGTGGGTTCAAAGGCATTTCGTCGGACTATCCAGGGCGTCCTGCTCTTTGGCAATTGTCACAGGCTTAAACAATTTTTTTCGCATCTTTGAAGATTATGGGCCAGTAATACCCTGTTTGCAGAACTTTGTGACCAGTTCTTCGATCTGCGAAATGTCCGCCACATGGTCCGTCATGATAGGCTTTCAGAATGTCAAATATTTCATCTTCATGGACGCATCTTCTGATGTGCATATCTGCCCCTATATGAAATAGGTAGCCTCCAATCCAAGAAAATCGAGTACTATGTTGAACAATATGTTTTCGTTCATTGGGGGTTAGATTCTTTGATAATTTTCCTACTGCTAAATAATTTTCAACATTAGCATACCAGGGTGTCTTGACAGTAACAACGAATAAATGTTCATCTGGAAATTGATCTTCAACTGCTATTGCGTCCACTGGCTTCGGCATTTGTGAGAGAAAATTAGCTACATGATTCTCTTTCCCAGGTCGATCTTTTATTGTGATGTCAAATTCTTGCAATAAAATCAACCATCTTGTTACTCTACCATTTGTAATTGGTTTATTTGCTAAATATTTTATGGTAGAGTGATCTGTATATAAAACAACAAGATATCCAGTGATATAATGCCTAAATGTATTTACAACATGTATTACAGCAAAAAATTCTTTTTCAGTAACAGTATAATTTAGCTCAGCAGGAGACAAATTCTTGCTAATGTAATGGATTTCATATGGTTTTTTGTCTTCTTCTTGCCCAAGGACTGCTCCAATGGTTGTGTCCGAAGCATCTGATGAAATTTGAAATGGCAGGTCCCAATTTGGGCATCTAAGCACCGGGGTTGTAGACACAAGATTTTTTAGATCCTCAAAAGCACGGTCGCATTTATCTGTCCAAACAAAATCAACATTCCCTGTTAGTGCGTATAGAGGTGTAGCTATTTGAGAAAAATGTTCTATAAATCTCCTATAATAACCAGAAAATCCAAGAAAACTGCATACCTCTGTCTGTGTGGTAGGAGTAGGTATTAACAAAATTATTTGAATTTTGGCTAGATCTACCTGTATTCCATCTGCTGAGATATAATGACCTAGGATGAGTCCTTCAGGCATCATCATATAGCACTTTTCGTGGCTCAAGCAAAGCCTGGTGGCGATACATCATTGCAACACCTTTTCCAATGTGTCTAGTGCTGGGTCGAAATCATCTCCGTATGGTGTGAAACCATCCATGTATACTTCGAGCCCTTCATTTATTAAATCTGAAAGGAAGTTGAGGATGGCCCTTTGAAACGTGGTAGGGGCATTGCATAGGCCAAAGGGTAGGACTCTGTAGGAAAACATTCCCCAAGGACAGGTAAAAGTAGTTTTGTCCTGGTCTTCAGGGGCAATTTGAATCTGATTGTACCCATTGAAGCCATCCAAGAAAGAAAAGAATTTCTTTCCTGCTAATGTATCTAATACCTAATCAATGAAAGGAAGGGGAAAGTGGTCTTTCTGGGTTGCTTTGTTTAATTCTCTGTAATCTGCACAAATCCTCCACTTTCCATTCTTCTTTAGCACCACTACTAGCAGAGAGACCCATTTGCTATTGGAGATCGGATAAATAAATTTTACATCCAAAAGTTTTTGTAATTCAGCTTTCACAATGTCTTTCAGGTGAGGGTTAAGTCTCCATTGGGGTTGGCGAACAGGCCTCGCATCCTTTTCTGTATAAATGTGGTCGGTACATACCTGGGGATCGATTCCCTTAATGTCTGGATAATCCCATCCAAAAGCTTCCTTGTATTTTCTGAGTATTTGCACCAGCTTCTCTTCTTGTTTAGGAGTCAGGTTATTATTGATGTTCAAAGTTTTCCTGGCTCAATCTCTATAGTTTTGCTATTTGAGATAGAGGTAGTGGGTATTGTCTGGTCATGAGTGTCTTTGAGAGGATCTTCTTCTAGTTTGTTGTCAAATACTGCCTCTATCATGTGACATTGTACGTGGGATCTAGATTCAGCTTGGTTAATGAAGTTGTTAATAACATCCTCCTCTGTTTGATCTTTAAAATTGAGGGCATCTTTTATGGTTAATGGGGATCTAATGTTTTCGGTGAGGTATGATACAAGATGTTTGTTAGTTTTTATTATTGTTACACTTGGCTGGGTTGGAGGGTATAGGGCTAGATTCTTGATGTTACTCCCTCTAGTTATGGTCATACTGCCTTGTCGACAGCCAATGTAAGCATCAGCGGTCACAAGCCAAGGTCTGCCTAAGATTAATGGATGTCCATCAAGTCAGTTTTTGGGGTTTATTATTAGAAAGTCGACAGGATATTCCCAGGAATCAACGGATACCATGACATCATGTAGTGTACCTTCTGGCCTAACCACTGATCGGTCAGCCAGTTCTAATAAGGTGGAAGTTGGTTCTACTGATGTAATGCCTAGTTTTTGACAAGTGGTGGTTGTTAAAATATTAATTGCAGCCCCTAAATCAACTAAGGCATTTGAAAAGGTTTTTCAATTGATTTGCACTGTCACTATTGGATTTCCTGGGTCTTCATATTTGACAGGTGCCTCTCTTCCTGATAATAGATCAGATAGGGTGCCAACTACTTGGACTATTGGGTTATTTGTTATTTTCCTCGGTTTTTTTATACATAGCTCTTTGATGGTCTTTGCATATATTGGTATATCTTGGATAGCTTGGAGGAGTGGGATTTTTATGTACAAATTCTTTAGTTATCCCAGAATATCAAAGTCAGGATGTTCTATAGGGCGTAGTATGATTAATCGTTCTAGGAATGGGGGAGAAGATGTGGTTGCTTGGTCACGAGTCTGTTGTCTGACCACATCTTCTTCTTGTAATGGTTGTTCTGCGGGTAACTGATTTTCAACTTGAACATTTTTATCTCCCTTAGTTTCTCTAATGTGCCCAGACCTTAATTGAAGATTGTTGCACTCTCTTAGATTGGTTTCTAGTTCTGGTGTTTCAATTATTTGAATGGATTGAACCAGTCTGCTATTTAGGTTTGGGTTGGGTTGGGTTGGGAGTTGCGGTCATAGGTTTGGCTGGGGGTTTTGTTGTAGTGCTGGCAGTGTAGGTTGAGGGAGTAGAATGGTTCCTACTGGCTGATTCATCAGTCTTTGCCAGTTTGTTTTCCAGGCTTGACTCTACGAAGTGGGAGGGGACCATTGTGTTGGATATGCATTGTTTTGCCAATATGGTGGAGTGTAGGGAAAATTTGGCCAATTAGATTGGCTTGCTTGATTCGGCCATGGTGATGATGATGGAAATGGTTGTTGTGACCAACTTGAGAAGGGAGGTTGATTTTTCCACATTGTATTGTATTGCTGAGCATGATATTGCGGAGGCTAGAAAGGAGAAGATGGATCGGGGAACATACCTAATTGTCGCAGCTGCCATTGACGGCACTAATTAAGTAAGTATACCGGTTTCGGTTCTTCTTCTGCTTCTTTGTATACTGCTTTCAAACTAGGAAGTGAGGGACAACTCTCCGTAGAGTGGTCTTTTGTACAAATAGCGCAAACTTGAACTGCATCTAATGGGCACTCTTTGTGGTTGTGTTTCTTTCTGCATCTGGGACAGAATATTGCTAGATTTTGCTTTGCTTCCACTTGTTTCTATTTTTCTTGCATAATATCGAGCTACGTTGTCAGAGTCCCCAATATATCAATTTTAAAATTCTTGAGAAAATTTCTGATTTTTGCACGAGTTACTCCTTCTCCAGAGATCTTGTTGTCCCTTGTAAACTTGTCATGTTCCGCTGGTTTTAGCCTTGTGCTACCTTGTGAGCTCCTGATTCATAAATCAATGATGTTAGAAAAATATTCTTGGTAGATGTCTCCTTTCCCCATAATATTTAGTGTCTCAATCCATTGTTCCTTCATGCCTTTAATTAATGTTGTTTTTAATACATTGTCAGGTAAGGGTAATGATGCATAAGGAGATCTTTGAATATTATACTAAAAAAGTTCAAAATATTCTTCTAATGTCTCATTAGGTCTAACTACCATCTGAAATATTTCATCCTTTAACTCTATAGACCTAGAATAATCCTAATATTTCTTTAGGAAGGCACCTTTCATCTCATCCCAGTCATTTATAACACCTCCACCTAACCCCATAAACCATCGTAAAGCAGCGCCTTTTAATGTAGAGGGAAATAGTTTCAGCTTTTGGGGATTGGTGGTATAGTCGTATCCCCTACACAACATGTCGAATTCAAACAGAAATGCATCTGGGTCTTCTGATGTTAGGCCATGGAATGTAGGGATATGCTAGAGAGTAATTGCCTTCATAGGTGCATTAACTACAGTATCTACAATGGGATATTGCAGTGTGGAGGTTTGGGGGGTTTGCTGGTTTTGGGCCATTTGGTCAAATATGTGCCAATAATGTTCTGGGATTTCTAGGAGGGTATTCCTAGGCTGATTAGTCGGAGTAGGAATGGCCTTAACAACACTTCCTTTGTCTGGGATGATGAGAGTTCCTAATGTCTGGGGGGATTTTAGCTCTTGAGGTTCTTCGTTTTGGATGATTTTTACAGCACTTCCCTTATCTAGGCTGCTTAATGGCTGAGCTATTCCAAGAGGAGATCTTGGTTCTTCAGTTTCCCCTATTTCTCCTCTTCCCTCACAGAGATTACTAAGGTTCCCTTCTTGCAATGATTTTGGGCTAGAGTTCTCAATTTCTTGAAAATCTTGCTCTTCTGTTTGGCTGTGCACCTCAGCAAAGGCTACAGATGGTGATCCTTTGGCCTGAAGGGAACTAGTAGGTTGTCTAGAAGAAGCTTTTCTAGGTCCTACTTAAGGCTGAGATTCTGCTTTTTTAAAGATTTCATCTATAAAGGTCGATCAACCAAGGGTCACCGGCCCCTTAGCTTTATCAAGCTTGGGTAGCGGTTTAGGATTATCTTTAGGCTTTTTCTGCTTAGTGATGCACACAAATCAAATGTTGATTTCTACCCAAAATAACAACAAATCTGTAGGAACGCGGGCAGGGTAGCAGGGTTGTTACATTCTCCGTACGGAAGTTCTTACCTTCCATTTTTAAAACCCAATTCTCTCCTAGCAGGTACTTACACTACTCTCAAAAGAAACAAATGGATACACTCTTCCCCGGCAACGTGCCAAAATGTTGAGCAGTAAAAAGGGTCTTTTTAACCTCTATTTACCCTACATTAATTATCAATCTAGGTACGATTTGTTATCTCAAGAGTGTACACAGTCTGAGGCGGTCACTTGTCAAGAGTAATGCTAGTAGTATAGTTCTTTTACAAAAGTAAATAAATGTTTGAAATAAACTCTAGATGTAATGGCAAGAAATTGAAATTCTTTGTAACTAAATCATTCATTTAAGAAACTACAACACTCATCAGTCAAGGATGCAGTAATGATAACTCTTTCCTTTGTAAATTGATTGTTGGACACCTAATCCTCAATGGGTTAGTGTGGAAGCCGAATGAACAAAAGGAGTCCAAGAGACCTTGGGATGTGAAACCCAACGGTCACAACATGTACTATAAATGTAAATCATTTGTTAATAAAAATTTCACTCTCATGATTTATCCTTCAGATTATTCTTACTGCCCATGTGTGTTTAACATGGTATTAGAGCGGGTTCCTTCCTGCCCTCTTGAAATTTAAATCACTAGTTTTGAGATGCAGTGATTATGGGCATTTCTCTACTTTGTGCAGAACTGTCCCTTTGTCTGTGCTATCTACACTTTGAAAATAGAAACAACAAAAAAAAATTGTCAGCCTGCAAATCCAAACGTTTTCTGTCAGCCTGCATTACCTGGGTTTGTCCTATGCTCTATTGAAATGCGGAGGTTCTATTGATACGTTGATGGTTAGTCTGCACCTGCCTTACAAGTTTGTCGATGTAGCACTATCTTTGAAATCTCTACGTTATTTTCTCTCTACATTTAGACAAAGCGTTATTTGTTCTCTGCATTATTCATTCTCTGCCTGAAATCTGCTACCATATTCCTTTTATACAGACCTGCGCCTGACATTCACTTGAACGATGCAAACGTTCCTCTACCTGACACTACCAACGCTGTCCAAGCTGTTCTGACAAGGTTTCATAAACATTTCTGAAGCGCTGTGCATTCACCTAAATGATACATAATGAATCGTTGCTCCACGCTGAAACGTTCCTCTACCTGTTCTTCAAACGATCGTTAATCGATTTTCTCTCAACGCATCGAATTCTGTTTCGCCTTGGCTTCGACCATTGATTTCTCTGCTCTGAACTTCTCTGATTCTTGGCGTTGATTTCTTTTTTAACAAAATTTTCCGTGAGCTCTGTTAACCACCATGAACCCAGAATTCGTGTTCCAAGAATGAAACTTGACTTTTGAAACAGTCGTGGTTTCAATCCGCTTCGTGCGATGCTATCTTCAGTTTGTATCTCTAAGTTTGGGCGAGGCGCTCCTCTTCTGAGACGTTAGGTCTATGCAAAGCCATGGTCTCATGGTATCTCTGGCCTTCTATAACTAGGTTATCAGTCAGGGCATTGGTTATTACAATGGCAGAGGACGGCAGTAGTGCTGATTGCAGAATGGATGTAAGGCTTCTCATAGTATCAGAGCAAATCCTATCGGTGATTGCTGGAGTATGCATTGTTAGAAATCATTTTGTGTATTTAATCACTGTTACATATAGTTAAATACTGCGCAGCGGCTTCTATTTGTGCACAGAACGGCCTCCCTCCACGTTGGTATAACAGCGTTCCAGGAGGCATAGTTTCTACAATTATACATTGTATATGTTATAGAGCTATTCGATTATGAGGGTCCGTAACCCTTGCATTTAGAACTCCATTTAACACTGCAACGAGAGTTTTTTAAGGACTGATTTTCATGCCTGTTGATAATATACACTCTCGCTCCGCCTGTAGTGCCTTTCATTGTCTTGCGCTGCTGCTTTCACCGAAAATCCAGTCACTATTATTCGTTTTGCCATTTTATAGTGTGTTTGTACATTGCAATGGTCGTTTCTTTGATCTAGAGGTGAAGTTAGTTTTTTAATATCTGTGTACAAATGGCGGCAGCAGTGATGTTGGAGTATTGATGACCGAGAGACAAAAAGGAAAGAAATGTATTTTTTCCAAAGAGAAAGTATGCAGTCAAGGTATAAAGCATAGGATTTGAAGCATAAAGATTTAGATTTCTGTCCAAGTGTTTGGCGTGGCTACATTTGTCTCCTATGTAGCTTATCGAGTCAGTATCAAATTCATGGAAGCCTGGTGAACCTGATGTTATGACTCTCAAGAAACAAGGTGAATTTGTGAGGAAATAAAGGTTGATGTAGTATAGCTCGGGACCCTTGAAGAGGGCGAGCTAATCATAAGTGTAGAGTGAACACATTGTTCTTGTTGTTGGTTTGAACAGACCGCCATTCGGGCCTTGAATGCAAATACCATAGAAGTCTTATAAATAATTGAAGATTTGAGCTAAATAACTAGGGCTCAAAGGGAATTTGACAGTGTGCACCATCATCCTCAGCTTATGTGTTGTTAGCTCCATTGAAGCGGAAGTGTGGTGGCTTGAAACCGCCATTTGTGGCTCTCCAAACCGCCACTCCATGGTTGATTGAAGGGAAAATGTGATTTGTTTTTGCAGTGTAAAGTTGATATATCATGTAGAGCGTGTATCATATCATGGTGCGTTGAGTTTATATGTGAAGTGTCATATGAGCATTTGTAATTTGCCTTAGTGAATGTACCGGTTCAAATTAGTATTGGTTGTATATGACATGGAATATTAATTGAGTTGATTCATATTTGAAGACTGTGCCACTATATATATATATATATATATATATATATATATATATATATATATATATCGACTATGTTGGTTGATGCGTTGAATTTTGTGGCATATTCATGTTCCTTTGTCATCACGATTCAGTGTTGCAGCAATAGTCCAACAAGTTTTGTGTAATTTCTAGCTTAAGATATTAATTTAAAAAAAAGGTTGGAGAAAATGACTAGAATTACTAAAGTATTAGAGTTCATGAAAACTCTTATACAATCTACTGTTGATGACACATTCCAAATCAGCAAATGCTCTCTCTCATAAATTCAGACATGTCTACAATATGCACAAGAACATATTGAATTCTTGCAGCTTGAATTTCAACGACAACACGAAGAATTACAACAGTGGAGTCATCACTCTGAACCTGTTTCTGTTCAGAAGATTGAAACAGACTCCCATAAATAGCAAGACAATAATGTTACAGTTCATTTAGATAAAGCAGCAGTTGAACATGCAGATGCAGAAACTCAGTCTGCACTTCCCAAGCCCATCATCATATCTTGGGAAAAACTTGTCCAAAACAAGCACAGAACTGGTCTTGGATATGACAAGGACTTGTCCTTTCATATTCCAGACTACTTAAAGCCCATTCAGTTTCAGAGTGCTGGATTCATTCATGACAGTTCACCTCCTGCTGTTCCAAATTCTGCCCCTCTTCCACAGCAAAAACAACAACAGATTGTGAAATTCCAACACTGTGACCGAGTTGGCCATTTGAAAGATCACTTTTTTGATCTTCATCCATGTAAGAATTGTCATAAAACCACCCATTCTTCACACAGATGCTTCAAAAACAAACGTCCTGCAAGAACAAAGATTCATCTTGGATGGATCGCTTCTTGGCAATGGGCATCAACAGCCAAGAAGATATTCCAAACACATGTTAGAACTTGTTCCAGAGTATTGAACAGTCTTGCAGTTGAGTTTTCTCCATCATCTCACCTTGTATCTGACGGGGGGGAAATGATGGTAATCTACAAGCTTCAAAGTCACATCAAGCGAGCCTGAGCCACAACCTGCCACACCAGTTTCAAAGTTGTAGCCAGAGACAAATATGCCCCTGAACATGCCTTCAGTCGGTAATCTGGGACACTTCCTCTAGTAGAAGACTTCAGCTTCTTGCCTTCTATCGGTAATCTGGGACACTTCCTTTAGCAGAAGACTTCAGCTTCTTGCCAGTTTCAGAAGAATTCCTAGAACAAAATTGAGAACGCTTCCTCTAGCAGAAGACTCCAGCTTCTTGCTAGTTTTGGAAGAGTTCCAGGAATTGCATTAAGCATTCCAGAGTTGTTGGTCATCCTTAAACCATCACAGGTTGAGACTTCCCTTTTCAGGTTGAAGTTCTCCCTTTTATGCGGAGTGAGACCTCCCTTTATTGGTTGAAGGTTTTCCTCTTCAAAACAATAGGAGCACTTCCTCTAGCAGAAGACTTCAGCTTCCTGCCAGTTTTGGAAGAGTTCTGGGAACTGCACTAAGCGTTCGAGTGTTGGTGATCATCCTTAAACCATTGCCCTTTATACCAACATTTCAGAGAGCACATTCAGCTTAGTGCTGCCATGAATTTTTGCACATTTTGTATTACAACTCTCTTCTTGGACTCATACATAACCCTTCGGATTAGGGGGGGAATGTTGGACACCTAATCCTCAATGGGTTAGTGTGGAAGCCGAATGGACAAAAGGAGTCCAAGAGACCTTGGGATGTGAAACCCAATGGTCACAACATGTACTATAAATGTAAATCATTTGTTAATAAAAATTGCACTCTCATGATTTATCCTTCAGATTATTCTTGCTTCCCATGTGTGTTTAACACTGATGTAAATGAAAAGCAATCAAAGAGAAGATCTCCGATCTATGAACCAGACAGCAATAGTCAATGTTCACTACAATTGTAGGTCTTTTTGTTCACACCAAAGCAATTACTTGAAATAATAATTCAATTAACAGAAAAGGGAACAGCAACTAATCTATTGAAAAGATCGAACAACAAAGCTTTAACTTACAGGAATGAATTAAGTAGTAATCGTAATCTAAAGGAATTGAGCAGCAATCTTTAACTAGGAAATGATTTGAACAGCAAGCCAAGAATGGAACAACAAGCTTAAGTAAGTCTACAAAATATTGAACAGCGAACTAAATCAAATATTAACACACAGTGAATCTATAATGATGGAATCAGTAATCCAAGTTTAACATAATAAATATTAACCATGGTTATAAAGGAATCATAATTGCAATTGCAATGGAATGGTAACCCAAATGAACAACAACCACGATTAGAGGTAAACCATAGCTAAACAACAATACCAATCTGTAAATGAACAACAATGTTATTCTGTAAACGAATAGTAATGTCAATCTGTAAAGGAATAACAATGTTACACAGTAATGTCAATCTGTAAAGGAACAGCAATGCGATTTGATTTTAGAATGAACAGCATAACATTTCAGTTGCAAATGATAACCTTACTATTCAAATATGAATTAAATATAACAGAGCCAGTAAATGAAATGACAAGGAACAACAGATTACTGAATGAAGCAGGTAAAAGAAATCAAACCACAAACGACTTGGAATTGGAAAATAATGGTACAGAAAGCAAGTGATCCACTAGGGCCAGGCCCTTAGCCACCAAGGATGCACTACTGCAGTTACTCTAGAATCAAAGATGAAACAACAACAAATTTTATGTATTGATCATGAAAACAGAGTTACAGTAATCGCTCTTTAAAGAGAATCAATGATCAAAGTTCAATTTGCAACAACAAGTTTGATAAAATAATAATAATCCACCCCTTGGGCTAGCAGCACTGTCCCTTTTTATAGTGGCCAGACGAAAATACCAAAGATACAGATATTCTTAAGGTAGCGATCCCTCAAGATCAAAGGATCTTGAGGGATTCGCCATATCGTTATCCTTTAGTTATCTCTTCATCCTCTTGCGTAGATATGGCATTTCTTCTTCCTTTTCCTGGCTCATGTGCTCCAATCTAGATTGCCTCGTCTGGATGCGGTTCCCTGTCAAAGGGAAAACAGTTGGTTTTGCCTTGTCTTTTCCTTTGAAATGGTGATCTTCCATTTTCTTCATTTTCTGCATAGAAAAATGTAATAATTAGTCATTTTGCATTACTCACAAATCTCTTAAACTTTATCATAATCCTTCATCATATGCCCATCTCATAATGTAAAGAAGTTATGAATTAAAGGAAAAGATAATGAAATAAGTGGCAATTATATACCTTTTCTAATGCTCAATAAGTTTGATATCCAGTATTTTGTTGAATGCCTCTACCATCCCATTGGCTTGTGGGTGATACAGTGTACTCTTCTAATGATACACCTGGAATTATTCTGTGAGCGCGTTGATGGTTTCGTTCAGGAAGTGTGTTCCGCGATCACTCATTGAAATTTTCAGACAACCAAATTGGGTCAACACATTTTCAAACAGAAATTTCACAGCTGTAGCAGCCGTGCAGTCTTTGACCGGCTGCACCTCTGCCCATCGTGTCAGGTACTCTGTTGCGATGATGATGTAGTGCACGTCCGTCTTTCCCTGAGGTGTGATTGGTCCCACAAAGTCAATTGCCCATTTCTCGAACGATTGTAGTGTCATTTGAGCATTTAATGGCATCGCGTCCCTCCACAATGGTTTTCAAGTCCTTTGACATATATCACAGGCCTTACAGTGTGCTTTTGAATCTTGGTGCAAGGTCGGCCACCACAACCCTGCGCAGAGAATCTTTTGTGCAGTTTCTTGTCCTGCATAGTGTCCTCCTGTAGCACCCCCATGTGCTTCTACGAGGATTTGACTTCATTCAAATTCAAGTACTTATCTTCATAATATCTCATCATTGCCCATTTTATATAGGTGCCCCGCGATGACAGAAAAATCTGCCGTGTGCACCACCAATTCCTTTTTCTATTGGACGAGTATTCCTTCGGTGCAGTCCCTGTGGTCAAAAACTGGATCATATCTTAGAAGTGACCATCTGCGATGTGCACAACAAAAAGTTGAGCGTCAAGTAGTCCCTCCTCCAAATTAGTGGGTTCCTCGCCCATCTCCATGCGCAACAAGTGATCAGGTCCTGCATTCAGGCATCTCGACTTTACTACGACCTCAAAGTCATATTCCTGGAACAATAAGAGCCATCTACATATGCAAGCCCCCAACACAAGCTTATTGACCAGGTATTTCAGCATGGAATGGTTGGTATACATCTTGAAATGTCTTCCTAGCAAATAGTGTCGGTATTTTTGGAGCGCATACACCATCGCCAACCCCTCACGCTTGGTGGTGGAATAGTTCTTCTCGGATTTGGAAAATCTTTGATTTGCAAACATAATAGGGTGATCCACGCCTTCTACACCCTCCCATGTGAGTATTGCTCCCAATGAAATACACGACGCATCAACATGTACATGAAACTCCATATCCCACTTTGGGAATACCAGGATTGGAGCAGAGGCCAATTTCCCCTTCAGGACATCCAAAGTTTTCATGCAATCATCATTCCAGCAAAATGTAACATGTGTTTTCAATAATTTTTCCATCGGCATGGTGATTTGGACATAGCTTTTGATGAACTTCGTATAGTACCTGGTGTGTCCCAAGGTAGCGCGCAGCTGTTTAACCCTTCGTGGTGCTTCCAAATTTAGAATAACAGCAATCATCACAGGTTCCACCATTAGTCCCTGTTTGCAGACCAGATGTCCCAACAAGTTCCCAAAGGGAACAAAAAATGTGCACTTCTTAAGGTTCAGCGCAATTTGGTGTCGTCGGCAAGTATCCACCATCAAGCATAAGCTTGCTATGTGGTTCTTAACCAATTCGAAGACAATCCAATCATCCAGATAGACCTCTAGAAACTTGTGGATGTGTTCTTTGAATGCAGCAACAACGATGAGCAAAAATATGGCTAACGTGTTCTTCAATCCAAACGGCATAACAGTGTATTGAAAGCAGTCCCATTCTGTCGTGAAGGTTATTTTTCTCCTATCTTCCAGCATGATCTTGATCTGGTGGTACCTTGAGAACCCATCCATGAATGAGTATGCTTCTTGTCCGCCAATGTTTTCCAATACTTCATTGTGAATGGTGTCGAGAATGGATCGTGTACACAAGTGTCATTCAGCTTCCTAAGGTCCACGCATATTCTTATTTCGCCCTTTTGCTTTTTCTCCTATACTACCATAGGACTCACCCAGATGGATTCTTCCACTGGTTCAATAATACTGGCTGTGACCATTTTGTCTAGTTCTACGTAGACCTTTTCCTTATATTTTGGATTCAAGCAGTAAGGCCTCTTCTTAACCGGCTTCGCGCCACATTTCAGGGTGATCTTCATCATCCCTATGTCACCAATGATCCCCCTTAAGTCCGTAATCTTGGTCGGGAATGTCTTGGTACTCGCGGAGTAATTTAACAACCTTGTCCATCGTGGCATCTTCCCAATAGTCTCCGAGCATTGCATACTTTGGTTCCTCCTCCATCCCAATGTTTACCTTCTTTGTTTTTAGTGGCACGGTGATGTCGAGATCCTAAATCAAATGGTCCTCGCACCTTGCGACATCCTTCCGTTTCTGGAATGTTAATATTCCATGGATCCTCATCATCCTCCTCAACATTTACATTGTAACATTCCAATGCACAGCTCAACAGTGTCGCCCAGTCCGGCTGAAGCACTTCCATTGGCGACTGGGGTACTTTGAAGATTGTTGCTTTTACTGCTTGTAGCGCATCATCAACAGTATCCCACCAATGATATTCAAACGTGAAGGTTAACAGAAATCCCTCGCACAAGATATCCCATTCACTCGTACCATGGCAGAGCTCTATCTCAGTATACCAGTTCATGGGTATGACATCCAGGGTATGACAGAACAAATGCACCCATTCAGGTTGTGGCTCCTCCCCGTAGAACTCGGTCCATTTCGCGAGGTGTGCACATGGATCATCTCGTCCGTCATACTTGTCTACTAGCTACATCTGTGGTTTCCCAAATCACATGCGCATCATCCTTTTGCATTCGCGCCAGTCCTCAAAACTTCTTTGATGCGTACCCCACCACCTGGTGAGCGTAGCGCACAATGCCCATTTCAGAGTGTCAAAACACTGTTGTTCTGGCACTTCTCTTTTAAATTTTGTCAGGAATTCATCCACCACTATAAACCCATCATACATAGGAAGATCCCTTACCTCTATTGTCATGCAGTGTAGTGATTGTACCATCATGTTTCAATTGAGCATGGTTACCTCATGTAACTGATTCTGCCATCGCTCTATTTCCTCTTCCAAATCTGATGTGCAGGAACTTTCACATTCCCATGAAATCCTACCATCCGCTGTAGGATTCACCCAATCCTGTTCTCATTTAGTTATCTTGTATATAGAGTTGAGATCGTCATCACTATCATCATTGCACATTGATTTGGTATAGCGCGCTCCTTCCACGGGGTCTAAAGGCACCACTACGCACAGTGACTTTTTCTCAAATATCATTTTGCACTTCTTTAGATTTATCACTTTGTTCATATCATTGGCCCAATATATTCCTAGTAGTGTGGGATAGGGATTGTTGTCATTGACAATCTCTATCACTTCGAAATCTGCAAGCGCGCTCACACCTTCGATGTCTACCGTTATTCCTTGCAATCTTCCCATTGGTAAGATCTTCTGTTGGTTCACCATTCGCAATTGAATAGGGGACCATTGCAACACTGGTCTACCCATGCATTCCTATGTCTGTTTTGGTAGTACTTTTGCGTTCGATCCTAAATCCAGAATCACTTGATCGATTTCATATTCTCTGATTTGCACAGTCAATCTCATTTCCCTTCCTATTCGCAACGTATGATTTCCAAGTTTCTGAACTATGTGCGATTCTCCTGACCTCATGAACCTAGTGATAAGTTCCTATAGTCCTTTTACAACCTTGCTGTCACGCAACAATTTCATGCATGTCTCCAAAAAGGTAGTGGGCACTGAAGGATCCATCCCTTGTTCTAGTTGATCCTTACTACCTGAAGTGGAGGCCTCCATGAAGCTCTTCTTAGCTTCCATGAATGTCTCCTTCGTGCACTATAAATCAAATTCAGGTTCCTTTGTAGAAGCCTTGTGAACCCACACACTTTATTTTGGCTGCTTACCTTTGTCATCTCCAGTTGTGATATAACTTCGAAGCACTATGTTTACATTCGGGTCTTCTTTGTATGGCTCAGACCTCATCATTTGTAGGTTCTGAGTCGTGGGAGGCTATAGTACTCCTTTATCACACATCCTCACTATCAGTGTAGGGCAGTCCTCCGTCTCATGATCAAATTAGGTACAATATAAACATGATGCTCTCGTTATATTTGTACAATGACAGGCATAATGCTCTGGCCCTCTGCAATTGTAACAAATCAGTTGTTCGCGACCCCTTCTTGGTCCCATTCCACCTTGACCTCATCCACGCCCTTGAAATCCAGTGCACACTATCCCTGTATTTTGATCAAGGGCTCATGTTTCGGTCTGAACTATGTAGGGAGGAGTCTGATCCATCATCAGTTCATAGCTTCTACAGGTGCATTCATCATGGCCTACTGACCTACAAAAATTACAGAACAACTACTGGGACGTATGTGTATACTTTTGTAATAGGTGATAGTTATCTGTAGTGTGCTTCCCTCCTATCTGACAAATCACGCACCATAATGCAGGCATCACGCTTTTCCCTACCTGTGCCTCTGGTCGCAATGGCATTAGCCCTCCTCCTGCTAGGTACTTCGAGAAGACTAGACAATGGTCCTTGTCATGCCCCTGGACCTTGCATTTTATGCACCACACCTCTTCACGCCCCTCTGTCCGAGTTGTCCTATCTTGTTTCAAGCTCTGCATCTCAAGACACAAGTTCTGCAACTGCACATGGATCTATTGAACCCTCAGGTTAGGATCCTGTATCGGGGTTTTGTGTAGTCTCATCGCCATCTCCAAGGCTTCGGCTTGAGTGGTTAGCTTCTGTTGTGATAACGTGTTCCTTAGATGTGGTGTTTGTGATGCTACAAACCATGCACAGTGTTGTGCGTCCATCAAGGTCATATTAGCTTCACAGATCTTACCCTTCAGTCTCTGATCCAGCTCCCAAGGGATCTCGCCTGGAAGCATCATGATTTCCTTAAACCCAATAATCGACTGTGTTTCTGATTTTGGCATGCTAAACTCCCTGTTTAGTGCATCTTGGATATCCATGATCTCTGTGTTTGGATTGTCATTGGAATGCTTGATGTACCATGTTAGTGTGTGATCCTGCAAGGTGCTAACCGGCGTTTCCTTCTTGATATTATCATTTGTGACTCCTTGCGCTTCCCATACAGCTTTTACCACGAACCAAAATTGGTCTGGATCTTCATTTCCTGCTCCTTTGAATACCGACAACTTTATTGCGCTCACCATATTAAACTGTGGTCATGGTGGAGGTGGTGTGGATGAAGAAGGGGGTGAAGATGGTGAAACTAGTGGTGGTGTAGGTGGGGGTGGTATGCACAGAATTCACTGTCCTATTAGACTGATTGCGCTTCGTGGTGAGACTTTCACAAGCTCCTCCTTGCTCTCCCACGCTGGTGAAATTAAGGGACTAGTCTCTAATTCTTCACTACCTTTGTTTCTATAGATCCTCCCACTTCACATAACCCCAAACATCAATTTATTCGCATAACCCACTTTTCACACGGTAGCATTTTAATCCAAGTGTTCAAAGATTTAATGTACTTACCTTGCAGTCCTTTGACGAACCATCGTTCAGCCTCGCTGTAGCTGACTAAAGTATCTACCGTGAATTTGATGATAAATCCTCCTATGATTCAATCAAGCCAATGGTCCACAGTGCACAAAATCTTATCCTCTTATACTTCTAGTCTACGCACCAATTTTGAAGTCCACACAATTTGTTTGTCGAGCCTACACCTTCCCTGACTATCTACTACCTTCGCGATCCACTCATACAACTCAGAGGGGAAGGACGCAAATAAAATTTCATGGATTTCTATATATAAGTAACGCTCTAACCACTGTTCCTTTGATACTCGTGGATTTCTATTTTCCTGTACCACGAACTCGTGATTTTTTCTATCTAGCCACCCTTCAATTTCTTTCTTTATCGAATTCCAATGACATGACATCAGACATCCTTATGCTGATCCCGATCTTGGCAACGGAAACATTTGTTGGCTTTCTGGGGCTTGACCCAGGTTCGGAGGTGATTTAGCCAAACAAATCCTGGTACTACTGGCCCTTTCAGCAACAGTCCATGGAGCGCAGATTGAGGTCTCACCCGAATTATTATGGGAGGGTGCTAGAACCAGGTTTCTGCACCCTGGAGATGTCTAATGGTATCAAGTGGTCCGCAGTTTGACCCTGCGCACACGTTGCTATGCAAGCTTACCCATACCTAGCAGCCTATAGGTTTTAACCACATACAAAAATTACCTACATACGAATTCTAAAACACAGAAAATAAACAATGCGAGAGCATAACACATAAAACACATATACATAGAGATTTTCCACTAGATCCAAAAACCAGGACTACCAGCTTGGTTTTTCATTATATTCCTTTCAATGTTACAATACATATTTATACATGTCGAAGCATCTAGTACCATGGAAAGAAAACTATCGCGTCCAAAACCATGGATTGAAAACCATCACATCCAAAACCATGTGCAAAAAATCATGCACAAAACCATAGGTAGGTCCGCCCAACCTAATATAGGGTCCAAAAACAAAATTTTCTGGGGCACTACCCCAGACCCCAGTGAGTGGGGTTACCTTCACCCCTCAAACCCCCTTGTGACCCCCCCACTACGCAATCAGCGCAATGAAGGAGGGGCTCTGCCCCCCCTCTAATCCCCCAGTTAACTACGTGGGCTAGTAGTGGAAATAATATAACACAACCCAACATTCTCCCACTTGTTGTTTTGTTTCCACAGGGGGCCACAAGAGAGCTTTGTCATTTAACCAACCATGCAATGCCCATTGTTTCTCTACACCAAGAGAACTTCTCAAAGCTCACAGATTTTTTCAATGCATCTACAGTATTATTCAAAGTGTCCACCTTTACTAGCAACACCTTTTTGTCTTCTATCATATCCCTCACAAAGTGATACTGAACATCAATGTGCTTTGTCTTTGAATGATATGCATGGTTCTTTGCTAAGAAAATTGTACTTTGGCTGTCACAGTATATCCTTATAGCTCCCTGTACTAACCCCATACTTGAACACAATCTCTGCAACAAAATTTCTTCCTTGCTTGCATGAGTGGCTACCATGTTATCTGCCTCTGTAGTTGATAGTGCTACTACAGATTGTTTCTTACTCATTACACTGACCGCACCTCCAAATAGGTTAAACACATACCCACTTGTAGATATTCTCTGATCTAGATCTCAGCCCAATCAGCATCAACAAAGCCATGAATATCCAACACTCTGTCCAATCCTGGTCTTCCTTGGTAGCAAAAACCATAATCACTAGTGCCACGCAAATACCTAAAAACTCGCTTCACTGCTATCCAGTGCTCCTTCCCTGGTTTTGACATAAACTTTCTCAATACTCCCACTGCATGTGCAATGTCTATTCTAGTACATAACATTACATACATCAGGCTACCGACTGCACTTGCATATGGAACACGGGACATGTCCTCTTCCTCTTCTTGTGTCCTAGGACAACGTTCAGTAGATAACTTCACACCTACAGGAATAGGAACCTTCACTATTTACTATCCTACATATTAAACCTCTGCAGTATTGTCTCGACATACTTCCTCTGGTTTAACTAGAGCTTCCTCTTTGCTCGATCTCTTTTAATTTCCATGCCCAAAATATATTTTGCAGCATAAAGATCTTTCATGTCGAATTTGGAGGACAAATGGGTCTTCAAATCCTGGATATTTTTTTTGTCATTTCCAACTAGCAACATATCATCCACATACAAGACCAGATAAATAACACATCACCAATTAATTTAAAATACACACAGTGATATGCTTTTCTTCTAGTGAAGGCAAGTCCCTGTATAAATGTATCAAATTTCTGATACCACATCCTTGGTGACTGTTTTAACCCATACAGAGACTTCTTTAACTTGCATACCAATTCTTTCTTACCCTTCACCGCAAAACCTTCAGGTTGCTTCATGTAGATCTCCTCTTACAAATCCCCATGAAGAAATGTTGTCTTCACATCCATCTGTTCTACCTCATAATCAAAAGTAGCAGCTATTAGTGTCGATATCTTCATCCCTCCATCAGTGATCAAAATTCTCTTTTTGCATGCATTTTAGGTGTCCCATCTGATTAGCTGCATTCCATTAGGTCATGGATCATCTCATGGTAGTGGTTCATCATCAAATTTCCCTCATGGTCTTTACTTGCTGGCCTATTTTTACAAGTTCAGGTCATTTACAAGCATCTTTTGTTATTATATTTACAAAAAGCCATTTTTAGGGTTTTAGGTCTCCATTAGGTCTAGGGTTTGCCACCATAGTCATGTAAAAGCTCAATAACAGTCAGCAAGCACATGAGGAGGTCTAATAAGGTTTCAAGATCAAAATTTCAATGATGATACAGTCAATAAATGATTTTTTCCTCAAAAACCTTGTTTTGAGGAAAAACAGAGTTTTTATTTTTTATGTATAAAAATTTCATGTAATTTTAATTTTCCTATATGTAATAAGCTCAGAGTTGCTGCCCTTGGTCACCTTGCCAACTCCAGCCACTGCAAGAATCAATGCATCAGTTTGTCAAATGATTAAGAAAAGTCAATTTCAATGGAAAAACAGAGTTCAAAACCAAAAGTGACTTTAACATTAGAAAAGTGGGTTTGAGATGAGTGAAAAATTAAAGTCATTCATATTTAAGGTGTAAAAGGGTCCTCTTGGTCATTTCGTTGTGCAAATTTCCTCTTGGAGAACAAAATCACGATTTGGGAGTCAAAGAGGCAAAAAAACCCTGTTTTCAACATAACATGGCCTGGCACTGCGCATCAGAGGTAGTGCACTATGCATCAGGCAAGCACTGCACATCAGAAGTAGAACTACAGTGCAAAATTGAACTGGCACTGTGCATCAGTAGGGCGTTGTGCATTGGGCACAGTGCACTGTGCATCAGTCCAGTTCATTCCAAATCATCCCAAATCGTGCTCAATTGCTCAAAAAACCTCAAATTTGCTACATTTTCCCTCTACATGTAATTACTCATCCTCCTAAGTTTGAATTTGAAGTCACGTGGGTGTTTTTCATAAGACTTGCATGTGAAGATTGAAACCCTAGTTCTCTTCATGGTTTGTCATCCAATTGTGCAATTTTCATCCCATCTTCACTAATACATCATCAAACCCCTTTTCACTCTTTATTTACCCTAATACACTTCATTAATCTCATTTTACCATACCCTACTCCCCTAAAGCAAATATTTCCCTCATCAAAACCTAAATCCCTCACTAAACCCTAATTTCCCAAAATAATTCCCTTCATTCCCAAACTTCATTTCCTAAGAGTAAAATCTCTTCATACTCATCATTATTGTCCTCTTTCATCACCATTTTCCATAATATCCTCATCTAATCATTTTCCTAAGACAAACACTATGGCAAGAAACGGTGACTCAAGCTGTGAGGAAGAAACACAAAGTGACAGTATAGGAGATAGAAATGTACAACCTAGGAGACCTCATGAGGGTGGGAATATCATCAGAGAGGAGCCTATTAGTATTGCTGAACTTCTTCCTTGCCCTCTTGCCACCACTTGTTTCAGATACCAATCTTGCTTTGATTTTTGTGAGCTTGTTGAGAGGGTTAAGTATCATCATGAATTGGCTAGACAATTTGTCATTAACATGGAGGACAATATGGTACAACTTGTTGGCATCAACTTCACTCTTTCACTAGCCAATATTGCAGAAGCAACAAGGATGCCAAATGTGGGGGAAAGATGGAACAAAAGACAAAACATTAGCAAACAGAACTATGAACCCTACATTAAAGCTAGATATCATAGCCAATTGGGTAGGGTGTTTCCTTTCAAGTTTTTAGAGGACTGGTATGTTCCATTAATGAAATTCATCATTAAATACTTCACATGTGAAGGAAGGTTCTCAAGACTCTATGCTTATCATATTAGGTTGCTTATGCATTTTACTAGGGTTAGAATGATGATCATACCATACTTGATTTACAAAAACATAGAGAGGATGACTATAATTGCAAAGAGGAAGCCATACCCACAGCAACTAAATAGCATTTATCACTTTACTGTCATCAAAATTGTTGTTATGCATCAGCTGAATCAGTTGGGAGTGCCATGGGAAACCTTCATTGCCCATGAGATTTTAAAGGGGCCCAAAATGTTTGCAAAAACACAAGAGGAAGTTGGACCTTCAGGGAAACAAAGAGAGCATGAGAGAAAAACTGAAGAGGCTCACATTCTTGTATTTATCACTTATGAAAAGGGGACAAGAATGTTTTTTGTAGTTGCAAAATAAGTATTATCTCCACGAGGGGTGGAAGGGGTCTCGTTCTCTTCACCGGACAACAGGAAAATGTTATCCTCACCCGAGGTGAAAGGGGTTTTCCCTTCTTCTTCAGTAGAATAGGTACAGGACAGAGGAAAGAAACCATTGCATGATGAAGGGCCTTTTGAAGGCCAAGACAGAGATTTCATTTTGATTGAGGAAGAGGACATTGATTTGGGCTCCCAAAGCTCAAAGCTCAAGGATGAGATCATCAAGGAGAAAGAAGCTGAGATCCAAAGCCTATGACTTGACCTTGAGAGGGCTAAATGGGTCATTAATTACCTTGAGCAACAAAATAAGCAATTGGAGGATAAACAAACAATCATGGAGCTGCAAGCTATCAGGGAAAACCGGCAAATGGCAAAAGGAGGAAAATCAAGCTGACTTCACTAGAGCAAGAAATAGAAGCTAACTGAGAGTCATGGTTGGGAAGAGTAAATTTCCACCTTGAGAAGCTTCTTGAAAAGGCTAATAAGGAGAAGAACATGTTACGACACATGGCCTATCACTATTTGGCCCGGAACAAAATTTGTAAGACAAGGATAAGGTACCTAAAAGCCAAGCTAAGGAGAGCATTAAAGGCCAAAAAAGAGCAAGACAAACTTAGAATCTTGGCTGAAGCTTCCTTGGATCAACAAAGTAGTTTATCAGCTTGCCTCATGCCAATTTTGAAGAAGTTTGGAGAACTTGTTTTCATTTTCAAATTTTTGATTGCAATACACAGGGATTTTCCTCTGATGCGCAGCGCCACTAGCGCTGTGCATTGAGATGGTAAGAAATTTTGAAGAATGGCTTAAATTTTTGAATTTATCATGAAAAAATATGAAAACCCAGAAAATTTCATGAATTTTGGAGGAGTTTTGGGTCACCAAAAGGGAAAAAAACACCTCAAAATTGCCCTTTCTGCCACTTTTTGGACCCACAGGAAGCAGTGTTGGGAGAACTGATTTTTGGAGGGGAAAATGGACACTAAATTCAAAACTTCCACTTGTATTAGAAATTAGACAAAAATACATTTCTAACAAGTCAACTTGGAGAAAATTTGGTGAAGGGTAAGGCCTTCAAATTCAGCTGGGAAAAGGCGCTATAGATCAAGCAGATGGCACTGCACATCAAGCGCAATTTGCTCAATTTTGCTTAAAATTCAAAATTTTCACCTAGTTTTTTCTCAGTTTGACTTTTTCTCTCTCATGGTAAAACTCATGATGTAAATTGATGAATTTTGATGTAAAAATGATGAAAATTTACTCAAGGAGGTAGATACATCATGTATAGGTGGTTTTGAACTGAATGAATCAGTTTCCATAGTTTTAGAGGCAAGCGGTTCCACTACCTATTTTTCAGTTCCTAGTTTAGATCTTGTTGAAACAGCTCCTAGACTCATGGATTCGACCCCTAAAGGCTAGCATGGGTGGTTTGTTTCCTAGATCTTGTACTTTCTTAGTCATTTGTCAGGGTTGGACTCTTGTGGATGCATTGAGCTATTTTGTACATCACTTCTGCAGTTTGGCAAGGAAATAAACCAGGGTTTTGCAGCATTTTGTGGGATTCTTGTGGTAATGTGAATTAGCATTGTTTTCTTCTCTGTAATTCAGTTGATATTATGTTTATGTGTTCCATTATCTCTCTCTTTCTGCATATCTAAATGAATCAAGTGTGAAAGGTGGAATTCATTGGCGTTTCAGTGCTCTACCTTGGGGTTTATTTAGTTTTACATGTTTTCTACTGTTTGAAGAGGACTCATGACACTTGCATGCCCTCTGCATCTCCTCACCAGTCTTTAGAATCACCATTACACTCATTTCAAAGTGATAAAACACTTGCCTCGCCCCACAGAAATCTCTGCAAATCTGTGTTGATTTCCCAGACCCAAGGCTACCTTCCCATCTGATCCAACAACTCAACCATTAAAATAAATCAAAAAAACTCTGAGCAAGCATACCTAGCTTAAAATTAGTTTTTATATCAGTCATCTCAAGCCTTCCTTGATAAATTTTCATTGAGATTGACAAGGAGAGAGCCCTCTCCCGACCTGGTAGGGCTAGCTACCAGGTTAAGCGTGGTTTGATGTTACCCTAGAGCTGCCTTTCTCAGCCTGAGGTAGATTTAGGCACTAACATAGTGGCTACTCCACTAGGGAAACATAGTGTTTTGTTTTGTAGTAAAATGCATCAAGGTCAGATCTGATTTTTGATGGTGGACAGTAGTCAGACACAGAAAGGCTGAAATCATTCCCCTGGCAACTCCAATGTCGAAAAATCCTAAGGTTCAAAATTTTTATGGCAACTCCACTCTTCAAGAACCAGTAACCTGAAGAATTTCTTGGTCAATTCATTGTTATCAAAATGGATTTTGTTGCTCGAAGGTATGCTCCCATGAGCCGAGATCACATTCTAGGGTTTCCAAATAAAATTCCTAAGGTAGATTGGCAAAGGAATTTGCCTACGTTTAAACGTGATAATAGGAATGATGCTGTTGTACATCTGGTTAGATTTCACATACATATTTGCAAGTTGAAGGTTGATTTTCCTGAAGATTGCTTGATGAAGATATTCATGGCCACTCTGGAAGGTGAAGCCTGATCTTGGTATGAAAGTTTGCCGCCTGCTTGTATTTACTGTTTAAAGGATTTTCATACCACGTTCTTTGAAAGGTATAAAGAATCTTATCAATCCTTAAATTTAGTTCAAAATTGTTGTGAAAATCTTTATAGTTTTATTGAAAACCTTGAGAAATATTATGAAGATGATGACTTCATGGATGATGAGATCATGGAAGCCCTGTATGAGAATCCATTTTAGCAGCATATAGAGAACTTAGAGGATACTTATCAAGTTGTGCAAGAAAATCTGCAGCTGGATCAAGATCTTAGTACAATGGAAAATGATGAAAGAGAAGGTTTTACTTCCAATCTGCTCATAGCAGATGACAGTATGCAAGGAAATCAAGTTTCAATTTTCGGATGTGATAAAGTCAAGTCGGCTATTTCAGATCTAGATTCAGATCGTGATGATCAATAATACCTTGTTCTGAATCCCATGAAGGAGAACTCTACTGTTGAGATCATCTGGAATAAAGAAGACAGAGTTATTGACCCAAGTGTTCTCATTTCATTAGAACAAAGCCTTCATGAGGTGGTAATCCAGTCATTTTGTGAAAAACAAGATGAGATCTTTGTTCAAGTAAGTGAAAAATCTTCTTTCAATAACTCAGTGATAAATGATAATTTGATTGCCATGTCATATGAAGATGATCAACAATGTTTTCAAATTTCAGAAGACTAGGGAATTGAGGACTGTCACTCAGGTTTTCATGTTTAGAAATGTTATTTCAAGAAGACAATACTTGCTTGAGCAAAAGGAAACAAAAAGTCTTATCTCCTTTGTCTGAAGATGAAATAGATCAACTCATAAAAGGTCAGGTTACAGCCCAAGCTAATGCAGGTCTGCAGTGTGCACATGGTCAAGAAGGTGTTGGTGAAACTTCTTCCTCTTTTGAAAATGATGATAGTCTTGAAATTAGATTTATAGATCAGCGAACAGATAATATTTTCTTTCATGAAGATGATAAGGCTGTCATGTTTGATAATCTTGAAGATTGTTTTCTGTTTAAGAATGACCTAGACCATGAAATTGAGGAATATGAGCCTGAGAGAGACAATATGCCACAATTTCTCATGGCCGAGGAATTTACAGCTAGCGCTCAAATGGAAGAAGCTTATACTTCTCTATGTCTTCATGTCACTCGGCAAGCAGTTGTTCTTTCAGATCAGAATAAAGGGAGTACTTGTATTTTTGTTGTTGGATCTCAAGACAAGCTAGTGCTTCAGGATTATCAAGATCCCTTTGGAATTCTTTTTCAAGCATTAGAAAAGATGAATGTTGCCTCGTTCATTAGCATAAGCCTTGGTTCAGTTGTTATTGTGAGTTGCCTACATGTACATCATTCTATCCGCTCAGCAAAAGTGAGAGTAGAATTTCAGTGAGTAGCCATTTGTTGGATTGGTTAAATTGGAAGGCCCACTTCACATGATTGTACATATTTCATTAGTAGGCCGATGGTTTTCATCATGATTTGAAGCCCTCAAATCTCGATGGACTACTTCCATTAAAAAGCTTTGTAAGTACTTATTTCAGTTAAGTAAGCCTTTAGTCATTTTTTGTTTTAGTCAGTTTCAAGATAGTTTCAGAGTCAGTTTGTACTGTCATCATTCATTCAGTTTGGGGCCCGAAGTGAAGGCTATAAAGCTGAATGTTTGGTTTCAGTTTTCAGTTATTTAGTGTCAGTTGTTTGAGTCAGTTTTGAGTCATTTTTCAATATTGTAATTGAGTCAGTTTTGAGTCAAGATATTGGTTTTATGTTTGCTGAAGTTATTGACTCCATTTTGCCCAATGGAAGAGGCACTGTCTACCTTCTGGAGATCTGTAGTTCTTGGCACCTCCTAGGAGCTACCATCCCCATTGGAGCCAATGTTAGTGTTAGTATCTTCATCCCTCCATCAGTGATCAAAATTCTCTTTTTTCATGCATTTTAGGTGTCCCATCCAATCCGTTGCATTCCATTAGGTCATGGATCATCTCATGGTAGTGGTTCATTATCAAATTTCCCTCATGGTCTTTACTTGTTGGCCTATTTTTACAAGTTCAGGTCATTTACAAGCATCTTTTGTTATTATATTTACAAAAAGCCACTTTTAGGGTTTTAGGTCTAGGGTTTGCCACCATAGTCATGTAAAAGCTCAATAACGGTCAGCAGGCACATGAGGAGGTCTAATAAGGTTTCAAGATAAAATTTCAATGATGATACAGTCAATAAATGATTTTTTCCTCAAAACCTTGTTTTGAGGAAAAATAGATTTTTTATTTTTTATGTATAAAAAATTCATGTAATTTTAATTTTCCTATATGTAATAAGATCAGAGCTACTGCCCTTGGTCACCTTGCCAACTCCAGCCACTGCAAGCATCAATGCATCAGTTTGTCAAATGATTAAGAAAAGTCAATTTCAATGGAAAAACAGAGTTCAAAACCAAAAGTGACTTTAACATCAGAAAAGTGGGTTTGAGATGAGTGAAAAATTAAATTCATTCATATTTAAGGTGAAAAAGGGTCCTCTTGGTCATTTCATTGTGAAAATTTCCTCTTGGAGAACAAAATCACGATTTGGGAGTCAAAGAGGCAAAAAAACCTTGTTTTCAACGCAACTTGGCCTGGCTCTGTGCATCAGAGGCAGTGCCGCACATCAGGCAGGCGCTAAGCATCAGAGGCATGACTATAGTACAAAATTGAACTGGCGCTGCGCATTGGGCATAGTGCGCTGCGCATCAGTCCAGTTCATTCCAAATCATCCCAAATCTTGCTCAATTGCTCAACAAACCTCAAATTTGCTACATTTGCCGTCTACAAGTAAGTACTCATCCTACCAAGGTTGAATTTGAAGTCCCATGGGTGTTTTTCATAAGTCTTGCATGTGAAGATTGAAACCCTAGTTCTCTTCATGGTTTTTCATCCAATTGTGTAATTTTCATCCCATCTTCACTAATACATCATAAAACCCCTTTTCACTCTTTATTTACCCTAATACACTTCATTCATCTAATTTTCCCATACCCTACTCCCCTAAAGCAAATATTTTCCTCATCAAACCCTAAATCCGTCACTAAACCCTAATTTCCCAAAATCTTTCCCTTCATTCGCCAACTTCATTTCCTAAGAGTAAAATCTCTTCATACTCATCATTATTGTCCTATTTCATCACCATTTTTCATCATAACCTCATCTAATCATTTTCCTAAGACAAGCACTATGGCAAGAAACAATGACTCATGTTGTGAGGAAGAAACACAAAGTGACAATTCAGGAGATAGAAATGTACAACCTAGGAGACCTCACAATGGTGGGAAGATCATCAGAGAGGAGCCTATTAGTATTGTTGAACTTCTTCCTTGCCCTCTTGCCACCACTTGTTTCAGATACCAATCTTGCTTTGAGTTTTGTGAGCTTGTTGAGAGGGTTAAGTATCATCATGAATTGGCTAGACAATTTGTCATTAACATGGAGGACAATATGGTACAACTTGTTGGCATCAACTTCACTCTTTCACTAACCATTATTGCAGAAGCAACAAGGATGCCAGATGTGGGGGAAACATGGAACAAAAGACAAAACATCAGCAAACAGAACTATGAACCCTACATTAAAGCTAGATATCATAGCCAATTGGGCAGGGTGTTTCCTTTCAAGTTTTTGGAGGACTGGTATGTGCCATTAATGAAACTCATCACTAAATACTTCACATGTGAAGGAAGGTTCTCAAGACTCTATGCTTATCATATCAGGTTGCTTATGCATTTTACTAGCGTTAGAATGATGAGCATACCATACTTCATTTGCAAAAACATAGAGAGGATGACTGTAATTGCAAAGAGGAATCCATACCCACGGCAGCTAAATAGCATTTATCACTTTTTTGTCATCAAAATTGTTGTTATGAATCAGCAGAATCAGTTGGGAGTGCCATGGGAAACCTTCATTGCCCATGATATTTTCAAGGGGCCCCAAATGTTTGCAGAACCTCAAGAGGAAGCTAGACCTTCAGGGAAACAAAGAGAGCATGAGAGAAAAACTGAAGAGGCTCACATTCCTGTATTTATCACTTATGAAAAGGGGACAAGAAGACTTTTTTGCAGTTGCAAAATGAGTATTATCTCCACCAGGGATGGAAGGGGTGTCGTTCTCTTCACCAGAAAACATGCAAATGTTATCTTCACCCAGGGTGAAAGGGGCTTTGCCTTCTTCTTCGGTAGTGTAGGTACAAGACAGAGGAAAGAAACCATTGCATGATGAAGGGCCTTCTGAAGGCCAAGACAGAGATTTCATTTTGATTGAGGAAGAGGACACTGATTTGGGCTCCCAAAGCTCAAAGCTCAAGGATGAGATCATTAAGGAGAAAGAAGCTGAGATCCAAAGCCTATCACTTGACCTCGAGAGAGCTAAATGGGTCATTAATTACCTTGAGCAACAAAACAAGCAATTGGAGGATAAACAAACAATCATGGAGCTGCAAGCTATCAGGGAAAACCGGCAAATGGCAAAAAGGAGGAAAATCAAGCTGACTTCAATAAAGCAAGAAATAGAAGCTGACCGAGTGTCATGGTTGGAAAGAGTAAATGTCCACCTTGAGAAGCTTCTTGACAAGGCTATTAAGGAGAAGAACATGTTACGACACATGGCCTATCACTATTTGGCCCAGAACAAAATTTGTAAGACAAGGATAAGGTACCTAAAAGCCAAGTTAAGGAGAGCATTAAAGGCCAAAAAAGAGCAAGACAAACTTAGAATCTTGGCTGAAGCTTCCTTGGCTCAGAAAAGTAATTGATCAGCTTGCCTCATGCCAATTTTGAAGAATTTTGGAGAAATTTTTGTCATTTTCAAATTTTTTATTGCAATACATAGGGATTTTCCTCTGATGCGCAATGCCACTGGCGCTGCGCATTGAGCTGGTAAGGAATTTTGAGGAATGGCTTACATTTTTGAATTTCTCATGAAAAAATATGAAAACCCAGAAAATTTCATGAATTTTGGAGGAGTTTTGGGTCACCAAAAGGGCAAAAAACACCTCAAAATTGCCCTTTCTGCCACTTTTTGGACCCACAGGAAGCAGTGTTGGGAGAACTGATTTTTGGAGGGGAAAATGGACACCAAATTCAAAAAATCCACTTATCCTAGAAAGAAGACAGATAGAACTTTCCAACAAGCCAAATTGGATAAAATTTGGTGAAGGGGAAGGCCTTCAAATTCAGCTGGGCAAAGGCATTGCACATCACGCACAATTTGCTCAATTTTTGCTCAAAATTCAAAATTTTCACCTATTTTTTTCTCAGTTTGAATTTTTCTCTCTCATGGTCAAACTCATGATGTACATTGATTAATTTTGATGTAAAATGATGAAAAATGACTCAAGGAGGTAGATACATCATGTATAGGTGGTTTTGAACTGAATGAATCAGTTTCCATAGTTTCAGAGCCAAGCTGTTCCACTGCCTATTTTTCAGTTCCTAGTTTAGATCTTGTTGAAACAACTCCTAGACTCATGGATTCGACCCCTAAAGGCTAGAATGGGTGGTTTTTTTCCTATATCTTGTACTTTCTTAGTCATTTTTCAGGGTTGGACTCTTGTGGATGCATTGAGCTATTTTGTACATCAATTCTGCAGTTTGGTAAGGAAATAAACCAGGGTTTTGCAACATTTTGTGGGATTCTTATGGTAATGTCAATTAGCATTGTTTTCTTCTCTGTAATTCAGTTGATATTATGTTTATGTGTGCCATTATCTCTCTCTTTCTGCATAGCTAAATGAAGCAAGTGTGAAAGGTGGAATTCATTAGTGTTTCAGAGCTCTACCTTGAGGTTTATTTAGTTTTACATGTTTTTTACTATTTGAAGAGGACTCGTGACACTTGCAAGCCCTCTACAACTCCTCACCAGTCTTTAGACTCGCCATTACACTCATTTCAAAGTGATAAAACACTTTCCTACCTCGCCCCACAAAAGCCTCTGCAAATCTGTGTTGATTTCCTGGACCCAAAGCTGCCTTCCCATTTGATCCAGCAACTCAACCATTAAAATCAATCAAAAAACCTCTGAGAAAGCATACCTAGCCTAAAATTAGTTTTTATATCAGTCATCTCAAGCCTTCCTTGATAAATTTTCATTGAGATTGACAAGGAGAGAGCCCTCTCCCAACCTGGTAGGGCTAGCTACCAGGTTAAGCGTGGTTTGATGTTACCCTAGAGCTGCCTTTCTCAGCTTGAGGTAGATTTAGGCACTAACAACAGCAAGAGATAAAAGTAATCTAATAGAAATTACCTTGGCAACAGGAGAAAAAATATCACCAAAATCAATTCTTGCACCTGGGAATAACCTTTTGTTGCCAATTGAGCTTTGTATTTCTCTACCTTTCCTTCTGCATTTGTCTTCTTCTTGAACACCCATTTGATGTCAATGGGTTTCCTTCTAGCCAAAAACTCCACTAGATCCCAAGCCTCATTTTTGTGCAAATATGCCATTTCATCAACCATGGCCTCTTTCCAGAGTTTTCCATCCTCTGAATCTATTGCTTCCTTCACAGTTCTGGGATCATCGTTAGTAATAGATAAAGAAAAATTTGAATAGAAAGCAGATTGACTATACCTTTCTAGCTACCTTCTTTCTCGAACTGATATTCTCACACCCAGAGTTTGTGGCTCTTCGTATTCTAATTCCTCCTCTATTGTAGAGTATGATTCTTCCTCCTTAAGTTCAAAATCTATCTTTTCAAGTTCCTTTGGTTAAACTTCATGTTTAATAACATCTTTTACCTCTCTGAAAACCACATCTCAGTTGGAACATGTACATATACATCACATCCAAATACCATCAAATGTGAAAGAGAGGATTTCTTACCAGTCCATACCTCTTGTGGAGTCTTATCCTCCAACACTGATGAAGGTGATCTGTTGACTAGGTAACATGCTGTCTCCACCGCCTCTACCCAGAATTCCTGTCCTTACTCGGCACCACTGAGCATGCTTTTTTCCCTTTCCATCAACGTTTTGTTCATTCTTTCTACAACTCCATTTTTCTGAGGTGTATATGGAGTAGTATTCTTCCATGCTATACCACACTTCTTACAAAATTCTTCAAATTCCTTACTGCAAAACTCTCTACCGTTATCTGTCCTCAACACCTTTACGTTTTTCCCTATTTGGTTTTCCACCAGAGCCTTAAATTCTTTAAACCTGTCAAAGACTTCAAATTTCTTCTTGAGGAAATATATCCATGTATTCCTTGAGAAGTCATCTATAAATGATACATAGTACACAGACTTACCCAGTGATGGAACCTTCACAGGTCCAAACACATGACTGTGCACAAGCTCTAATATCTGTTTCTACCCCTTACCACTAGAAGGGAAACTCACCCGATTCTGCTTTCCATATACACAATTTTCACAGAAATAAAAATCCAGAGAGATAGTACTGATACCTTCTACCATACTGGTGAGCTCCAGTATTGCAGCAATAATGCTGCAACTCCTGGGACTCCCTTCTTTACTTTTATCAACCCGGCAGTTCGTAACAAACTTGGAAGCAACGGTGCTGTATGCACAAGTACTAGCTCTTGCCGTAGCTGTCACTTGGTCAGCTGGCACAAGTCCACTAGGGGCTTAAGACAACTTCTATGAGCTCTGAGAAGAAGCTTTTAACTGATGGAAGAAAGCTAACTCAAAGAAGGTTGATCTACTTGCAGAAAGAAACTGGAAAGCTGAAAGGAAACGTAACCCTAGCAAACCCTAATTTTACCAGCTATCCATACCGATGCAAGAAAGAGGATGCAAGCTACTGAAAGAGATGCCATTGAATTCTAGGAATGTAAATACATGTATCTAAGCTATTTCTACAGTAACATATGAAAAAAATATCTTTTTGTATTTTTGAATAAGTTGTCACAATTATCATGCATGCAATTTGACTGTTTTGACTGTGCAGAGGTGGATTGGCAAGGGAAAATGCTTGGATGAGGTCGTGAAGGTTTAGAGAGGGCCTAAGGGGTCCCTAACATCCTTCCAGAGAGTTTCACAAAGTTTAGCTATTAAGAAACCTCATTCGTGAGCTTCTACAGGAAGTCTGCAGGGGTTCTACAGGATGTCTGTGATTTTCTACAGGATGTTCTGTAACTTTCTACAGGATGTTCAGAAATGGGATTTTGGAGGATGGATGGATGGAGAAAGATGAAGGAGTGGGTATGGAGGTAGGATAAGGGTTGGAGGTGGTCCAGGACTTGGTGGATGGAGTTGAGGATAGAGGTTGATGGCTGGATTTGTTCAACGAGGACTGAAGCAATGATGCACAAAAATTAGGGTTATGTGAGCAAATGGAAAATGTAAGGCTAGAAGCTTAGCTGAGGGATGGAGCAGATGGGTTTGATGGAGTATGGGTAGGTGGAGGAGTGGTACAAGTGCTTTGCAAGTCGTTTTTCCAACTGAACCGATGAAGACTTGTAAAATCAAAAACCTAGTTACATTGACCTAATCTGATCTAGCTGTCAGTAAAAAGAATGAATAGAAGTTGAACTGCAATGAAACCATGTATACTAACTCATGCAACTAAGCAAGCAAAAGTATGAACTTGTAACCAACTTCTATACATGAAAATCAAACACTAGTGATTGCATGGTAAAGCAAAATCAGTGTTTTTGTGGGCAGCAAGGTTATCCTGATCACAGCTCCTGATCCCACTGAGGGCGAGGTGAAACCAGAGATGGTTGATGGCCCTTTTTTGAAGCTTTTCCCTGTAAACAACCTATCAACTAAATCTGAGCATCAAAAGTCTTTCTAACCATTAACAGTGACCTAGTTAATCAGCAAGATTTAATCTACTTTAACAGAAATAATTTTGCAAATGCATGAAGAATAAATAACAATACATAAAGGAGGGCTTAGTACTCGGGTTGGGCCCAACCCCAAGAGCTATAGGCTCCTATAAAGAACTCAGATCTGATGCCAAGTAAGACTACTTCTCATTACTCAAAAATAATCATCACAAGAAAGTTTGTACAGCAGTAGCTAAGAAAAACGAGTTGAAGAAAGGACAGCACTATAGTGAAAATACCAACAGTTCCAAAAATAAAATACGAAGGCTGAGGCCTTCTTATTTATACAATACGAGGGGGCTAACAGCCCTCCTAGATTCAAGGGACTCGACTGTTCCAACTGCTAGTGGACAGTCACTCTTCCCAAAGCTGCTTGGCTGCCTTTAGAACTCGTTTTGGTGGCCTGTTGAGCTCGGAGTTGAGGGTGGAGATTTTGAGGAAGGGCCATTTAATTCCATATACAACCTCCCTACGAATCCTCACCTCAAGCTTGGTTGTCACCTGGGCCATAATTGCTTGGTTTTGCTCCAAAATTTGTCCAAAAAACCTAAAATGACCACGTATTAGCCTCCTAGGTAGAGTGACCACCCTTATTCGTTCAAATAACATAAACATACTAGAAAAACATGCATAATCTATGAAAAATGGAGGATTGAACAAGGACAATTAGGCAAAATGAGCCCAATAAGTTACCCAATTCGGGGCTCATCATCACCCCCCTGCTAAATGGGTTGCTTATCCTCTGAGCAACTAGTCTAGCTCATCATCCTTTATGGCTTTGATCACCTCCCTCATGTCCCAAGCCTCTGTTGTGATATCCTCTTCCCAGTCATGGAATCCTGCCTTCCTTTCCACTTCCTCCCATTGTCTACCTTCTTCCTCTTCCTTCACTCCTTCTAGCAATCCCAAAAGTAAACGAGGACTGAATTTCAAGCCAATCCAATTGGCTTGCAAGTTTTGCATCAACTGTTTGTAGAGGGGTACCCTTGCGAAGGCTTCCCTCATCCTGGTGGGAGAGTGGTATTCTTTTATCTTCAGGCTGTGAGGCAGTGTGTTCCACCGCCTTGTGCAGGCATGCATGCAGTTTACTCCCAACAGTCTCTCCATGTCCTCAAAGTGGGCAATGGCTTGAGCCTGTTGCTCAATGTATTCTGGTAGATCCTGAGGACTGTTGGCCAGGTGCTGGTGGGCGCTTATCACTGCTGATGGGTCATCTAGCTTGATCTGATCATGAGAGGCTCATTGAGCTCTCTGCCTATGATACTGCGGACCTCTGCTGCTCTCTTCTCCTCATGGCTCATCCAAGAGGCCATGGCCATAATCTAGACATCCCTTACCATTGTGTTAGGATCCCATGCATTCATGTCCGGAAGGGTAAAGTTGTGCAAGTAGAACTCTGATAATTTGGCCCTATCCTCAAATGAACTACTACCACATAGAGCTGCAAACTGATGATACTTTTGGAATGGGGTGATGCCCCTTTGGGCCAAGGTATTGATCTGAAACTGTAACCACTAATCCTTGAGGTATAGGACATAGGATTTGGTAGGTTGCCTACACTACAGAGCTTCCATTGCCCAGCTGACCATGCAGGCCAGTTGGGCCTCCTTTTCTTGTATCTGCTGTTTCAGAGATTATGTCTCCAATTCTTTTTCCTATAGCTTCCGATTCAGTCTCTCAATTTCAGTCTGCACCCCTTCCTTTCTTTGTTGTTCATCAGGGGTATCTCTGGCTGTTGTGGGCTCCTCCTGCTGCTGTTGTTCTCCCAAGATATGAGGCCTGTCTTCCTTTCTCTGTCCCTGTAATTGTAGCTACTGTCTAAGCAGCTCATTTTCTTCCTGTAGCCTGACTCGCTGGCTGCTCTCCACATGCCGTACTAGAGCCAATTCCCTCCTTGCCTCTTTGAGTTGTTCCTCCAAAGGACCTATATCCGCCACCCCCTTGGACTTAGCGATTTTCATCCAAGTGTGGGTCCTCACTCTCTCTTCTTCTAGTGCAAGGAAAAGTGGCACTGTGAATTTTTGAGGAATGATCTTTCCGGCCTCCAAGAAGTTATAGTAGGAGCCCAAGCTAGGCTGGGGGCTAGGTTCCACAATGTTCTCCACCTTTTCTTCCTCCTGTGGTGATTTAGCTGCCTCACCTTCCATTGCCTCGGTCTCCTTCAACCTAGCCAGTGTTTCCTGTAGAATAGTCTCAGCATCCTGTAGAGAGGCCTTTGTGTCCAACATTTTCATTCTCTCCCTCCAGGTGGATGTCTTCGGGCTTCCCCGTTCATAAGTGATGGATGCCTTGGAGGGGGACCTCTCCTTTTGTGTGGTAGGGGTGTCTACAATTGTGATTGGTTCTTTTGACGAAGGCTGGGGTCTGCCAGTCTTAATCCTTACACTCCTTCTTGCCTTAAACTACAGGGGAGGCTCCCTCTTTCGCTTTTCCTTCTACTTGGGATATGTGCTTAGAGTGGCCAGCACAGCTGCTGCATCCCTAGCTAAAATTTCTGGTGATTTCTCCCCTGTTTCTTTGTCTTCGGACTTCCTGTAGAAATTCCTGTGCTGACTGTTTTCTGTCTTCCTGTAGAAGCAATTTTCAGGCTTTCTATAGAAAAAAATTTCACTGTTTTGGCCTGCCTGGCTGGGGGTGTCTTCTTCTTCAATTTTGCTATGGTTTCCTTGGATGTGCCCTCAATTGCTTGGACCTTTTCAGTCCTTTCTACCCTGATTTGCAACCATTTCTCCCTAGGCGTTTGTGCTTTTATCTCACCCACAGCTTTGGCCTCAGTAGCTTGGCCTTTTTCTTGTTTCTCTTCTTGCTTTTCCTGTGGTGGCCTGTCCTGGGTTTTCTTACCCTTAGTTAGCTTCTCTGCCTCAATATGCTCCTTTTCCTCACTGCTGGATGAAGTGAGTTCCTCGGCCAGAATCTGGATATCATCATCCTTGGTCATATTGCAAAAAATCTCCCAGGAGAGAGGGACAGTATAAGTATGGAGGGCATCTTCTACTAGAAGCTTGATAAGCCCATGATGGGCCAGCTGGTTTGGTGTCCCTTCCTTCAGTTTTGTGCCACACTCAATCAATGACTGTAGGAGGAAGTATGAAAGGCTTAATTTTTGTTCTGTGGGTGAATCCATCTTATGCCCGAGTTCAGTGAGCAACCGGAAGTGATAACCATATACAATACTGAATCACCCCTCACAGGTAATGTATTTCATAATCTGAAGGATGAAATCGCTCCAAAATGGATGTAGGCTAGCTCTCCGGACCCCATTTTTATCCTCTGAAAACTGTTCTTCTGGTAGGAAAAATTCCTTTTTGGCCTTCTGGCCCAATTTCCTTTCCTCTTTATCCCAGGGTATCCCCAATGGTAAGTCAGTGACCCGACTAATGAGTTGTGGTGTGAGTCTTAAGGTCAATCCTCGGAAATTGACAATGGCCAGTATCTTGGATTTGGGCTACAGGGACCTTAGGAACTCCTCTGTTATTTCATCATCGTGACCTTGAATTCTGTCACAGAAGGTCATCCACTTTGCACGAGTAAACAGGTCTACCACCTCAGGAGTTTCTCTCAACTTCTTGGAATCCAAGGGTTCCTTTCTGATAAACCCTCCTGGCATGGTGAAAAATACTCAAATACTCTGTTTTGGCTTATATACTGATCGGAAGGGGAATTTTGTGCATGGTTTCCTCCTTTGATTCATAGGTCAGGGTCTCTCAGATGTATGTGTCTCCATTTTCACCAATTCCCTGGTTATAATGCTGTTGCTGCCCCAAAACTTGACTGTTAAAATGAAATTAGGCTCTCACAGATAGAGTGCAGAGCTTAATTTTCACACCCACCATATACAAGTCATATTTTTTTATGCATAGGTCAGTCCTTATAGAGGTTTATCGTTACTATAGGAGGGATTCATTAACATGCACCGTGGAGGAGAATGTAACACTGAACCAACTGAAAAAACTTCGTGTATCACCTAGGCAAATGACAATTCTTGACCCACAGGCAGACTTGTTTTAACTTTCCCGACTCCAAACAGTTTAATTTACCACCTTTTGAAATTTCATGCACGGGTATGGCGTTTTTCGAGCCTACCTCTCTTCGAAGCTCCAATTCCGACACAGAAGATCCGGATTTCTCTGCTCCGGGAGGCTGTGTTGTGCTTCCTGTAGAGCTCCTTCATGTAGAGAGCTTTTCCGGCTGCTGGAGGACATCACAGCACTTCTGAGCAAGCTTGGGACATGGGAGGAGTTTGAGATGGGCCGAGAAGCTCGGGCTAACGAACTGCAGAGGAGGAGGACGCGTACACCACTGAAAACCAGTTGCAATAGTAAATGCCAGTGGTTAATGTGAGTGTTATGGCTGAAGAATTTTGAATTACGGTGCAATTCATGGCGCAGGGATGAGGTGTCCAGGCCGATCCGTTGGACAATGTCCCGGCCATCATTCTCCGGCGTGTCTCTGACCGCCATTTTTCTATCTCTGCCATTATCCGCCGTCATCACTGCCCATCCGCCGATTTCACTGCAAATCCACTGATTTTCCTTGACTGGACACTTCCCACGTGTCGAATTCATGGCCCTTTGGTAGATTTGAGCGTAACCGAGCTCGTTTGGATCCCATGAGGCCATTTCGACGGACTGTGGGTGGCCAGTTGACTGGCCACCGAATTTGTTCAATCCGCACATTCACAGACATGCAGTTTTCATAGTATAGTTCATGCGATTTGACGAAATAAGGTTAGGCACTTATCTGTGTGGCCATGGACATGCTCTGCAGGTTTCTAGACGTGGAATGATGGCTCTGCTCTTTGCTGCTTCGTGCACAGGCACTGGAATTCCTTTGTTCATTGGCTGATGCTGCATGCAGGCTTCAGAATTCAATCCACTGGTAGTGAACGTTGCATGCATGGCTCTGCCTTTTCTCAGCTGTCGAGGAGGTGATCACGTTCAAGCAGAGCTGGTTGCATGCCTCCTGCGTTGATTTCAACTGCTCTTGACTCCATAGTGTGTATTCCAAGCAGATCAGCTGCTACAGGATTCCTGTAGGACATCCTGTAGCTGTTTCTCCTCCTGGGCTGCATGCTGAAACGAACAGGGTTGTATTCACGATTGAAGGGTCCTGATGAAGCTTTAACAGGTAGAGTGTGCGGGCCTTCATGTACTTGATTTGTCCTTTGAGAAAAAAATTGCAATCTGAGGAAATCAGGACTTTTTGCATGACTGTGCAGGAAACAGGTCCAGATTGTGGTAATGGTGGTGGAAAGAGATGAAACAGGTGATGGATGGGAAAAAGGGGTGGTTGCATGCCTTATCAACAGATTTCAAGCTTTAAATCCCTCTTTAGAATCGATTTTGGCCTGCCCAAAGGTTCTACAGGATGTTTCCTGTAGAAATGCAGAACTTCCTGTAGAAAGCCCTGAAACTTCCTGTAGGAGGTCGAATCTTGACCCGAATGTGTCCAAATCCTGGAAAAAGTGAGTGGTCATGGAGGGAGTGTCTGTGAGGATGTCTGGTGACTTGGTACGGACCCCTGTCCTCATTTTGTGCGACCTTCTTTATCAGCACTGTATTCCCTGCAACTTGCAATAATTTTTCAGAGATTAGACCTGTTTCTTTTATTTTTTCTTTCCTCTTTTTATTTTTCTTATTTTTTTTTTTTTGAAAGACAGCAAGGGCACCTTCATGAGGTTTTCACCCCCACTATCTGCCCTGGGTGCCTCAGAGAGGTTTTCACCCAAGGATCTTTCTATTCAAATTCTTTATTTTTTGAGAGACAGCATGGGCGCCTCCCTGAGGTTTTCACCCTCACTGCCTGCCCTGGCCGCCTCAGAGAGGTTTTTGTCCAGGGATCTTTTTATTTCTTTTTTCTTTTTTTTGATGATCAAGGTGTGGCCAGAATAGATGCAGAACCCTGCTCTATTACCAGCACTGGTTTTTCCACAGTTTCAATGAACGCCTGCCTTGAAAGGTGCTTCTTGTATATTTTCAGCCGATGCCCATTGACAAGCATGGGGATGGCTTCTTCATCAATGGTCTTGATAAGGACTGAACCATTTTCATTGCATTTCTCCACTGTATATGGTCCTAACCATCTCGTCCTCGGCTTTCCTTTGAAATCCTTGTATCTTGAGTCATACAGCAGCGCCCAATCTCCCGGCTGGAATTGCTTTTCATTAAGGTTCCGGTCATGCCATATCTTCCTTTGGAGTTGAACTACTTCTGAGTGGAGGAGGGCCTGCATTATTTGTTCATCTAATCCATTCAGCTACAATATTATTTCACGTTGAGCATGGTTGAGATCTAGGTCCAGCTGAGCTGCCACCCTTAATGTATTGTACACGAACTCTATGGACAACAAAGCTTTCTTTCCGTAGACCAACTCATAAGGTGTGAAACCAGTTGTGGTCTTCCAAGTGGTGTTGTAGGCCCGGGTGGCCTCAACCAGGGAATCTGCCCAATCCTTTTTGCTACTGCTCACAACCTTAGTCAAAATCCCTTCCAATGCTCTATTAGTGACTTCCACCTGCCCATTTGCTTGAGGATGATAGGGGGTGGAAGTCTTGTGCTTGATCTTGTGATGAGCGAGCAAATCTTCAATCAGGTTGGAGGTGAACTGGCTTCCTTGATCTGTGACTAACTCTCTTGGGTAGCCATACTTGTAGAAGATATTTTCCCTCAGAAACTCAGCCACTTTTTCTTCTGTTGCTGCTTTTATTGCCTTCGTTTCTGCCCACTTGGTTAGATAGTCGGTGCACACAATGATGTAAGACCGTTGCTTTGAAGGAGGGTTGATAGGACCCACAAAATCCATGCCCCACTTCTCAAATGGCTCGAAGGTCACTTGAGGTTGGAGAGGCATTTCATCCCTTGGAGTCAGTTTCCCCATCCTCTGACATCGGTCACACTGGCTGATGTATCTTCTGACATCTTGATGAAGAGTAGGCCAATAGTAGCCTACCTATAGAATTTTGAAGGCAGTCCTTTTGGCTGCAAAGTGGCCTCCACAAGGTCCATCATGACAGGTGTTACACAAAATATTGTCACCATGACTATTTGCAATCAGTATGGGTCTATCGTCATTGATACTGTCCTCCTAATCAAGTCTCAAACCTCAGCTCTTCATGTCAAGCTTTGAAAATGAGAGAAAGACTTTGAAAATAAATAAAGCTCTGGTTCCGTACTTTCTCTCACTGCTGCCTGTGGTCCCGCACCCCCTGTTCATGTTACCTGTGGACCTGCCCGCTCTGTCTCTAAAGGAGTGGGTGTGGACCCCTGTGAAAGTCAAAAAGGCGCAAGTTTATTCTTAAAAACTCACTTTGGGTCAATTCTAGATGATTCTAGAAGGAATCTTGACGTGGATGGTTCGCTCCTAGGTGGTTCATGCATCCCAAAAGTGAAGGAGCTAATCCCTTGATGAGAGGAGCTGTCCCTTTGAAAGAGGGCTTTATCCCTTCAAAGGTGGACCTAGTAAATTCCCTCCATTGCACTATAAATTAAGGCATTGGGCTGGTTGCTAGAGAGGTTAGAAGCTGAACATTTTTGAGGGTAAATGTTGGTGGAATTGAGACTTCCTAGTTAAGCTTGAGAGGAGAGATCACATACCATTTGGCTTCATTGGGAAGAGAGTGAAACTTGTCAAAGTAGAGGAGACTTCTTGATGGACCCTGGGAGGAGCTTGTACAGCATCAAGGCACAGGTTGTAAAGTTATTCTTTGATTTAAATTAATACAATCAGATTCATTTTTCTCAACAAATTGTCTTATGTGATTTGTTTCATGAATTCCTTGATCATCATAATAAGTATGCTTTATTATATTTCCTTTTCACATGCTATTTAATTTGTGTGCTTGTTTGTGTTTGCAGATTCTCTACAAGGGAGCTCATTTGGATCAATGGAGCGAGGCTTCCACAAACTTGCATTGGACCCAAGGTAGGCCTAAAATACTTGTTTTCCTTTGTTTATAAATTTCATATTTAGAGAAAGATAGAATTTGATTGGTTGCTTGTCGCTAGATATCATTAGATACTAGAGAGGTCAGTCTTGTCCGCAAGAACAACTCATTCCGTGTGACAAAATGGCGACTCTGCTGGGGACTTGATTTTTTCATTTGCTTTACTTTGACTTGAGAAACTGTGTTTTTGTTTCTGTTTTTGGCTTGTTGTGTGTGGAATTGGGTAGGTTTAGTTAATCTTGAATTATTTTTTGTTTTTCATACTTTTGGGAGAGGACCGCACCCTCTGCTTGTAACACAGTGTAGACCCATCCGCACTTTTGCTTTACACACAGAGCGGTACCACACCTATGTGGACTGCGGGCCTGTGGACCCTGTCAAAATTTTGAAAAACTTAAGATTTTCTCTTTCAGTCAGCTTAGGATTTGTTTAGGTGTTTTTTGCCTCTACCCAAACCTGCATGTGACTTGTCAAGAACTTTTCTTAGGTTAATTCCATTGGCATTAGGGTTTTAGGTGAAATTCCTAGAAGTTTTGGTTGCCGGGCTTGGTTTTCATTTTGGTCTTGTAGTAGCTCAGAGCTTAGAAGCCTTAGAAGCCTCAGATCACCTTGGTTTTTACTGGCCTTCTTATGAGTCTGACCATTTGCAAAATATGCCTTTGTTGAGGAACCCATCTTGTGTTTCTCTTTGCGAAACTTTGAAAGGACTTGTATTAAAAGTTTTGGATTTCATTTTTAGAAAAGAAAACAAAAATTGGTTGTTTTTTGACTGATTTGTGATTCTGGACAAATTAGTCATTAGTTCGCTTATAGCTAAGTAAAACATCCTTGAAAAGAAATCTTGTAAGCTTTTACTTCAAATAGTTTTTAGAATTTATAGATCTCAAGATTAGATTTTTCCATAGTTTTGAGTGTTTTATAAAAAATAATAAAAAATCTCTTTTGAAAAAGTTTGTTTTTGTAGTATTTGAGTGTTTGAAAGAAAAGGGAAATTTTCGTGAGCATAACTAGTTGTCTCGTTTTTTAGTGTATTGGAAAAGACAAAAAGCTCTTCTTTTGATTTGTTTGTTAAAGAAAGATTTGTTTTTACAAGCATTTGCATTCTCAACTCTTTCCTAGCTAGAAATTCATTGAAGGGAAAAGATTGCTTATCATCTTAAGTGCATTTTTTAGTGATTTGGAGTCGAGTCTTCATACCATAAGTTTCATCTCCGCACTTTTCAACTTAAGGAAAAAAAAATAAAAATAACACTTAAAGTAAAATCTATCTAGTAATCTTTTTATTTCTAGGGCTCTATATCACCAACATAGCTTAGGCTAGTATCTTGGAGTAGGGAGTAATTAACTCTCCAAGATAGTAAAACAAACAAGTAGTTGTATCTTGCGGTAGGAGATAAAATCCAATTGTTACATCTATGCTCTAGGAAAGCTCCTCTTAAAGGAGAAGCACGAGATCATATCTGAACCAGTGTGGGAATCAATCCTTCCTCATTGGGAACTATAGAAGATATTCACGTATTAAAAATGGTAAACCTCGGATTAACCATTGTCTAGGAGCCTGGGGTCACTTGTTGGTAAACCTTGGATTATGTCAAGGAGCCTTCAAGGGGATTGAGCTTGTTACTCTGCCCTTGCGTGCGTATCGGATCGAGGAATTTTCCCCCAGATATATTTGTTTCCGTTGGTAACCATAGTGACCATATTCTATAGGATTCTTTCCTAAGGTGACGGTGGAGGGAAGATCCCACTGTACCTGGAGTAGACGTCGGCTAGACTCACTTGGATTTTCTGGGGGGTTCTCTTCACTCAAGACGGTTTAGTGGAGAAACTTGTGCCAGTTTATTCATTAAGCAGGTTGCCGGGGTAACTGTTCCAACCGCAATTTCTATATTGAAATCTGTGACGTTGGATTTCATCACCAACTAGTGTTTTCAGTACGAAAAGTTACTGTTTCTGTGTGGTTTGATCTCCTAGATTCTTTAGGCGTGTGATTCAAAATTGTTTGGTTCTTTAGAGGCTTTAAGTGGTTTTCATTGAGATTTTTCTTTCTTTGCGTGTGAAGTAGTTAAAATATTTAATCGTGGCTGAATTACCGAGGAAGTCCCGTAGACTTTGGGGCCAACCTCCCGATTTTTCACCAAGCCATCCTGAAGGGCTACGAGCCCTTGTAACTCCTAGAGACAGTAGAGTTGGGTCACCTAAAGAAGGAGAGTCTTCTTTGGTTGTACATCCTGATTATCAAGCTCTAGTAGCAGATTATAATCCATAATCTGTTTCTGTTTCCGAAGTTACTGGTATTTTTTTATCTACTAGTGATTTAGGTGAGGAACCGGAAATATCTGAACCTAAAACTAAATTTGCTGCTACGCCAACATCAGGATTTGCCTCTCCAACTTCTAGTGGTCCTGGTTCACCCAGGGTAGAAAGAATAATTACCCAAAATCTTCCTTCTAGACTTTCAGCTATTAGAAAACTTACTACTCTGGAAGAAGGAGGTATCCCTATCCCTGAAAATCAACTAGTTATAGAATTTAGGGAGCGTGAATCAATCTTTTACAGTCCACCTAGGAGCAACGCTTGGTATCTTTCATTGAACAATTTTTTGGAAAACCCGGGACTAAATTTTTCACCACCTCGCATTCCTTTTCACCCAACACCTAGGGGTTATTATCCTCCGTTAAATATGTCAAGGCAGTTGTCCATGTTTTCTCAATCTCCAGAAACCTTTTTATACGGTGGTCCTTCTGTTCCCTCTGGGTATCAGTCACTTACTGGTACTTTTTCGGGAGCATCTCCTCAACCTATTGAACAAGGGTTATTAACTAGAAATAATGGAACTAAGCCGTTGAGTGTAGAAGATATTCTTATGATGTCAGGTACTATTCCTGATCCTCAACCTCAAGGTGGCCAGTTATCACCTGGGGGGCAGCCTCAAAGTCCTCAATTATCGCCTGGGGGGCAACCTCAAGGTACCCAATTTCTACCTGGGGGGAAACCTCAAGGACAGTACATACCTACGGGACAGTACATTCCTCAAGGTCAACCCCAGACTCAATATGTACCTCAAGGTCAACCCCAGTATCAATATGTACCTCAAGGTCAACCCCAATATCAGTACATGCATCAAGGTTATCAACCTCAAGGTCAGTACCCAACCCAAGGTTTCCAACCATCTTCCTGTCAATCAGTTGTCCAAGGAGCTGGAAATGTACCTCTGAATTATCAACCCTACCCTCAACCCGGTTATGGTCCTCAATATTCTCAACCTGTTATGGGTCCATACCCCAGAATGAATTTAGTGTGGGATCCATCTCAATCTCAATAGATCTTGCAATCGAATGTGCAGTTGTCATCTCAATCTGGACAACCCTTGGTTTCTGGTTCACCCCAGCAACCTATCTAGTCTACTATTCAAACTTCTGCACCTTCTTTAGTTTCTCAGTCTGGGCCTAGTACGCCTCGTACTCCGCCTCAAACGACTACTGCAACATCTATTCAATCTACCCCACCTACTTCTAGAGTATCGACAGCTCTGGTTTCTACTATTCCTATATCAGCTCCTCAGACATCTTTACCTCAGTCTGGATCCACAATTCAAACTTCGGTTCAAATGCCTGTAGGACAACCTGGTCCAAGTACGGTTGTCACAAGTCAACCTCAATTTACTTATCAATCGTACCAGGGACAGTACCAATTTGGTCCTGTTGTGCAGTAGCCAGTCTATCAGTATCAATCGTACCCTGGATATACATATCAGCAACCTCAACAACCCCAGTACGGTCTGGTTAATCCTGGTTTTCCGGGAGGATATAATATCCCAAATGCAATTCCAATTCCTAGTTATCCTGGATATCCTCCTCCTGGGGCTGGTCTCATGACCCAGGGTTTCAAGGACCCTAATCATCAGTTACCGTTTATTGCAACTTTGGACTTGCCTGATTTGTCGCGCCTTACGAACGATCCAATTAACTATCTTCCGTTTTGGCCGCCAATGCCGAATAAGTTGCCTAGTGATATTCCTAAGTTTGAAGGCAAATCAAGAGAGGACCCGTCAAACCATGTGATGACTTATCACCTCTAGTGTGCGTCTAATTCCATTTCAGATGATTCAATCCGTTTAAGGCTTTTCCAGTGCACTCTAATTGGTCTTGCGGCCAAGTGGTACCTTCAGTTACCGCGAGCCACTTTTTATAACTTTAGTCAGTTAGCTACTTCGTTTTTAACTCATTTTCAGTTGCCAGTCAAATATGACAATGGCACGGAATTATTAACTTCATTATAGCAGTCAACATCCACTTACATTTCAGATCACATTCATGAATGGAGACGTCGACGGCGTTTAGTGAAGGTTTTTATTCCGGATCAGATCTTAGCTGAATGGTTTGTAAAATCTTTATTGCAGAAGATCACTGAGGATGTAGCTAAGGCAGGAGTCGTTACTGAAGAGCAAGTAATTGCTCAAGCTCAGTACCTTGACTTAGTTTATACACAGTCAGGTACGTTACACGAGAAAATCCCCGACCTTCCTAAACAAAATCAAATAACTGCAGCTCCTTCAGGGTCTCATGCTGTTGATGGTATGATTGGTACGGTTAATACCAAAAGTAAGAAGAAATCTTCCAAGAATTCTTCTCCTATCATAACTTTACCAGATTCCCCGACAGGAGATTCTTCCGCGGAAATTTCCACTGATATTCATGTTGTAGAGTCATCTACAGCCAAATCAAAATCCGGCGGTAAGAAGAAAGGGAAGAAGAAAAATAAAACAGATAAAAATTCGAAAGAGAAACCAGAAAAAGTGGAATCAACTGATGAGAAACGCAAACCTCGTTATCCTTGTCTCATTTGTGATGAAGAGCATTTTACAAGAGACTGCCCTCATCGTGCAGAGGTTGCGAAAATTGTCAAAGGTTCCCAAACACCTGCTGTTTTGAAGGATCCTTTTCCTAGTCAAGACAGTAAGATGATAGGTTCTTCCTCAAATGCCTCTGAAGAACCCATAATGATGATGTCCCATGTTAGGATTGCGACTCGATCGCATGATTATGGAAGTAAAAGTCCTGTTGATGGTAAGGAAGCAGAATCTTCTCATTCGAACCCATCAACTTCAACTCCCGGTTCCGATCCACTACAGATCGAGAAACCTAACCCAGACTTAGTAATCAAACCGCCCGCCAAGGGTATACTTCGAAAGTCAGCTTTCAATCCACATGCGGGAGCGGCTCAGAACTATAACATTGTTGAAGATTTGGCTATTTCACCTTTAGCAATGTCGGCTTCAGAAGTGCTACAATCATGCCCAGCACAACGTAAATTGCTATTGTCGGCTATAGGAGCTGTTGACGTTCAGGACTCGAACCTTATAATTTTCAATCTAGAAAATAGTACACCACGCTTACCTCATCAAATGGCTTTCCAGATCCCAGTGTTAGTAAAAAACAGACCTTGTTATAGGACTGTGATTGATGAGGGAGCCTCAATGTGTATTATGTCGATACAGTGTTGGAGATCGCTTGGTTCTCCTACACTAAATCAATCCCCGACGATTCTAAAGGCCTTTGATGGCCATGGGTTTCATCCTTTTGGCATTCTATAGGATTTACCTATAGGGGTTGAAGGCAAAACTGTTAATCTAGATGTGGAGGTGGTTGATGCCCCTCTAGATTACAACCTTCTCTTGGGTCATAGTTGGTCTTACGCTATGACAACTGTCATTTCATCGGTCTTTCGGCTTATAAAGTTCCCTCATAATGGAAAGATCGTAACTATAGACCAGCTGACTTACTTTTCTTCCGACCCAGCCTCTTCTGAAAGTATTCAGCATGTCGGCAAAACAACTATCCCGTATAAGGATGTTGGAGTAGGACTAGTTAAAGATTCTGGTTTACTAGGAACTTTTCCTTTTCCTCCTATCAACGCATCATCTTCTACTACAACCATTCATATGATTTCGTCAGACACTATTTTTATGATGATCCTTGGATCCTACCTTCCGAATTTGAGATAGACTCATTTGGTGATGTTATGCCTTTGAGTCCATATGAAATTGCGTATCAGGCCGTGCAGTCGTTTTCCGACCCTTCTTCAACCAAAATTGATTTAATTAATGTGGTCCATGAGGAATCACTTTCAACATCAAACTCGGATTCAACAACGTTTTCCGAACTTGTTCACACTGATGAGAAAATTCGTGAAATCCTATGTGTCGATGATTTACCATGGGAAGATCTTCATCATAGATCTTCGTTTTTACCTGAGATTGATCGCTTTGAAAATGATTTTTCATCTATTTTTACGACTGAATATGTCAAGGAACCTCAGAATCCAATGAAAAATCCTGATTCAGAGTTAAATTTGGGAAACATTTCTCGAACTATTCCTATTGATATTTCGGTTAAGCCTGGAATTGTTGAAAACATTCATATAGGTGCCTCTTGTACGGAAGATGAAATTCAAACATATAAGGCCCTATTTCAAGAATTCCACGACGTGTTTGCCTGGTCATATGAGGAAATGCCAGGAATTGACCCAACAATTGTTGTTCATGAAATCAAAACTTACCCGGATGCTAAACCCGTCCGGCAACGTTTGCGTCAGATCCACCCGCGAAAAGCTGCTGCTATTAAAGCAGAAGTTGAAAAATTACTCAAAGCAGGTTTCATTTATCCGATTCCGTTAACGGATTGGGTATCGAATATTGTTCCTGTTAACAAAAAGCAAGGGACAATAAGAATATGTATCGATTATAGGGACATTAATCGAGCCTGTCCAAAAGACAATTACCCAACTCCCTATATCAATCAAATCATTGATGATTGTGCCGGCAGTGAAATATTCTCCTTCATGGATGGTTTTTTCGGATACAATCAAATCAATATTCTACTTGCTGATCAACCAAAAATGGCTTTCATTTGTCCATGGGGGACATTTGCTTATTGCAAATTACCTTTTGGGCTCAAGAATGCCGGGGCAACTTTTCAAAGAGCCATGTCTTACGCGTTTCATGACATCAAGCACATTGTGCAACCCTATCTTGATGATTTACCTGCTCATTCATTACATCGAGCTGATCATCTCATCCATTTACGAGCAATCTTTATGAGGTGTAGGCATTATCGAATTAGGTTGAATCCACACAAGTGTGTTTTCTGTATAGAAACGGGTCGGTTACTGGGGTTTGTTGTTTCGAAAGCCGACATTCACGTCGACCCCTCGAAGGTTGAAGCTATTGTCAAATTTCCTCCTCTTTCGAGTCTTCGCCAACTCCAAAGTTTGCAAGGGAAAGCAAACTTTTTACATCGATTCATTCCTAACTATGCCGAGATGACAAAGGGTTTTACCCGGTTGTTGAAACAGAATACTACATTCTTTTGGGATGAGATAGCAGATAAATCTTTTGATGCACTAAAACACGCGTTGACCCATGCACCGTTATTGCATCCTCCCAACTACAACCAGGACTACTTCTTGTATCTCGCCGCCTCCCATTCCACCATCGGAACGGTGTTAGTTCAGGAAGATGAATTCGGTACTGAACATGTGATATATTACCTTAGTCGCACTTTAAATCCAACTGAGCTAAAATACTCACATGTGGAGAAATTGGCATTGACAGCTGTTCAAGCTGTCCAACATTTTCGTCATTACATTTTACTACGCAAAACTACAGTAATTTCTGATTGCAACCCTATGATCTATATTTTGACCAAACAATTGCTAGGGGGCAAGTACTCCAAATGGATTGTAATCCTGCAGGAGTTCGACTTGGAATTTGAAAAATCTAAGTCGAAGAAATCTTTAGTTTTTGCGGAGTTAATGTGTGACTTCCCGCGTGCTGACACGGAAACTGTGGTGGAGGAGCCCATTGCGGACGAATCCTTGTTTCTAATCAGCACTTTAGATCCATGGTATGGGGATATCATAGTTTATCTCCAGACCCAATCCTTTCGGCCAGAAATTTCAAGGTCAGAACGTCGAAAAATACGATTCCAGTCCCAACAATTCAAAATTATTGGAGATACACTTTATTGTCGTGGGGCGGACTCTGTTTTTCGACGTTGTTTAACTCATGAGGAAGCTGAAAGGGTTCTAAATGACTGTCACTCTGGAGCGTGTGGCGGTCATATGTCTGGGTTTGCCACAGCCCAAAAGATATTGCGCGCTGGCTATTTCTGGCCGTCTTTGTTTAAAGATTGTATTAACGCGGTCCGAAAATGCCACAACTGCCAAATTTTGATCAAAAGATGCGCGCTCCACCTACTCCTCTCCACCCTATAATTGTCGTCGGTCCTTTTGCGAAATGGGGTATTAGCTGGGGGGCATGCGTATATCATCCTTGCGGTAGATTATTTTACCAAGTGGGCCGAGGCGATGCCTACATTTGAGGCAGACGGCAAAACTTGTGCGATTTTCGTGTTCAATCATATAATTGCTAAGTTTGGTGTTCCACAAGCGATTATCACTGATCATGGGCGTCATTTTCGAAACATTATGATGACTGAACTTACAAGCCAACTTGGCTTGTGTCACGATAGTTCAATTCCATATTATCCACAGGCTACTGGTCTGGTTGAAGCCATCAACAAAGTTCTAGTCATCATGATCCGATGAATCATTGGGATTCATAGGTCGAATTGGCATAACATGTTATTTTCAGCGCTTTGGGCGTATCGAACCTCAGTAAAAACGTCAACCGGGTTCACTCCTTTCCAACTAGTTTATGGTCTGGAAGCTGTGTTACCCATTGAATGCGAAATCTCGTCATTGCAAATGGCCATCAAATTACTTCCAGCCACTTCCGAAGAGGAAAAACGTTTGTTATACTTGGCTCAGCTAGATGAGAATCGACGCGATGCTGCATTAGCAATCGAAACTCATGCCAAACGTATTAAAGCTCAGTATGATCGAAATGTTACCCGTCGAAATTTTTCAAAGGAGACCTAGTCTTATTGTACGATCAAGCAAATGATAAATTAGGCGTTGGGAAATTCGTACCCATGTGGCATGGTCCTTATGTTGTTAAGCGAAAGCTAGCAAAAGGGGCCTATGAATTGGTAGACTTTGACGGGGTCTCTTTAGGTAAACCCAGAAATGGTCTTTACCTGAAGAGGTATTATGCTTAAATCTGGGTGTGGAGATTTTTAGTTAGGTTAGTTTTCTTTCTAGCTGGTGTGTTTTAGTTTAAAAAGTGTGCTTAGCTTAGAGAGTGTTTTTTGTCACTATTCCTGCTTATCTTGGTTTTACTCTTGATATTGCAGATGTCAATGCCTCTCCAAACATACATTGGTTTTACTGATGGTGCTTGTCGTAATACACAGAACATTTCTTCCGTAGCTTGGTTATCTATTCACCCTCTGACGAGTTGGTATCTATGCATGGGGTAAGCCTCGGTCAAACAACGCACAACATTGCCGAGTATAGTGCAGTGATTGAGTTATTATTTGAATCTATTTCATTTTGGATTCGGAGTTTGATAGTGAGGTTAGATTCTGAACTCGTTGTATTACAGCTTAATAGAGTATATGCCATTAGAAATCCAGTGTTATTGAGATTATTTTTGAGAATTCGTCTCTTGGAATGTGAATTTGACTATATTGAATATCATCGTATTCCAAGATATTTAAATACATTAGCAGATGCAATTGCTTCTCGAATGTTAAGTAGACATTTGCAATAATCATACAAGTAAATTTAAAAACATTCCATAACATGTTTTACAAGATAAGCCGGTAATAGTGATATAGTATAGCATAGGAGTGTGTCAAATATACATCGTCTTCGATCATAGGTTGAAAAACACCTTATGATCGGCAAAAATGATAGTACAAAAAGAAAAAAATGTCATATGTGTCTACAACAGGCGATCATCCTATCACTGGTGATGATCTCGATAAGAAACCACTGTACGGTCCACCCTGCAAAGGAACCTCCTGAAAGGTCCTAGGACCCCAATCACATAGCGTTGTAGCCTAAGTGGAATGTCATCTATGCTGGTCTCCGGAATGTCTGCTGTCACTCGCTCTAGATGGCTCTCCAATTCATCCAAGGTCTCTGTTGATTCGTCCTGTTGGGCTGGTGCTGCTGCAGCTGGTTGTTTCCTCTCATAGGGCCGGAGAGCGGTTGGTCACCGTGGACCTACATCTGCATTTGAAACTTTTACTGTCAATTTTGAGATGAGATAAAAAAAATAAAAATAAATAATAATAAAAAATTACAAAATGTTGAAAATGATTTTACCTGAGTCATCCCATTGCTCTCCTGGTGGAAGAGCCATGTCTGGGTCACCACGAAAATCTACCCCAGCATAAGGAAAGTCCTGAATAGCAAAAACTTGGTTCTCCAACCAATGGAAATACTCAGGAGTGAATCGAACGACCTCTATCCCCTCCTCAGGATGACGGGCCATAACTGCAACCCATCGCATCAGTTTGGGCTCTCGGGGAAGTCCAGCTCCAACAGTGAGATGTTGTGGGACCAACATTGGGACCCTCTCCAGACCAAAGCTCATGACTAAAGCACCATATCCAAAGGTCTTCAGTTGTCCGTTCTTTGCTCTAGTCAGTTGGCCTTTTATATTAGCCAACACAGCATCGCACCAGTTGAAGATGGTGCCTCGAAAGCAGTCTACTGCCATCCGCATCTGGGATCCAGTGGCTATATGTAGTGCTGCACTTCCGCAGAGCCTGGTAACAGTAAACGCAATCACTTTCAGTTCAGGAAGGGATATGGTTTTGATATCTATCCCTTTGTCTCTAGTCTGGTCGTTGCAAAACTCTAGCCGGAGGCTATCGACAGACTGGCCACCTGGCCTAGTCCCGAATAGAGTCAAGTGTTCACCTCTCTTAGGAAAACCAGTCAAAAAGTAAATGTCTGCCGGCTCCATTTCGAATGGTGACCAGCAATAAAGAAGCACTGGTCCTGTATGCTCCACCTGTCTACCAGCCACTGTAAAAAGTCCACCTGGGCCCTCATGCCAGGTATGGCCCAGAATTTGTATAAGCCGCATGCCTTCAATGCATCAATCGAAGGTTGATGATTTATCGCGACGAGATCTACATCCTCGTGCTCCCGTTCTCGCCAATCAAGCATGATGTATACTCTACATTCAACAAAAAGGCGAATTAGAATATCTAAAAGCAAAATTTTTGGGTGAAATTTGAGAAATTTAGGTTTAAAAACCCTTGCTGCGGGGATCGCACCCTCTCTGTTAGAGATAATGCGTGGGTCCACACTTTGCCTTCACGGCAGGTGCGGACCCCTGACTTTTTTCCTTTTACGAAAAGTCGGGGTCCGCAGGTTACCTGTGCTATGCCTGCGGACCCCCGCGTGCGGGTTTCTAACCTAAAAATCCCTTAAAAAATGAAATTAAAGCCTAAAAACAAATTTGAAACAGATGAAATTAAAGAGTAGGATGATGTAGATTACCTGGAGGAGACGGCGTTCGATTCCAACAGACGGATTTTCCACAATCTTCACGGAAGTTTCTGACCAAAAGCTCTCTTTTCTCACTCTGAAGTCAAACGATAAAAATGAATTTACAAAAGCCCTTTTTATAAGTTTTTTGAATAAATGAGTTTTTAATTTGTTTATGTTTCACTTTAAAGAGGTAGCTTTTGAAGCATTTTTATCCATTTTAAACAGGTATGAGTAATGTTTGAGTTTTTGTTCAGGATAACGGATTTTTCAGGCGAAATCGGTCATTTTCGACGAAAAAACATTAGTCACCTTTAAGCTCTTTTCTGACTCCTAAAACATGAAAAGATCGTCGAGTTTTTCTTTTTAGACTCGTTAAAACAGAACTAAAAAGACGGTCCACTTACAACCCTTTTCTGACCGTAAAAACATGAAAAGATTGCCAGATTTTTGTCATTTCAAATTCGATATTGGTTATAAAACGACGTTTCATTGATCACTTTTTTACTTTTTCAGATCAGAGGCACTAATTATGAAAATTACTCCTTGGTCGTAATGATCAAGCGGTTCTCTCAAGTATTATTTTATACTTTTTCGGGCTTGGGAGACACAAATTTACGAAAAAGGAAAACCATGGAGTCTTCTTAAGTTTTTTCAGACTCTCTAAAATTGAAAAACGCCGAGTTTCTCCTATACTGGACTCGTTAAAATTTAACAGTAAAAACCTGTTCAATTACAAACAGGAACGGACCACTCCTTCTTAGGGTTCGAATTTAAACTAAGTTGGACTCATCCGAAGGATGAGCTTATAATCAAGCAAATGTTATCCTCCTCAAGCTTGTCAAAAATAAAGAGGTACTTGCTAGAAATGGTGGGGGAAAAGAGAGAAAAATGAGCCTGTCTGTCATAATTTGTAACCACTCTTGAACACGACACTTTTATTCACCTGGGTTGGGAAATCCTTTGCCTAACAGTTGATCAAACCATATTGAAAGTCTTCAGCCGGTTTCTGGGTATTAACTTTGGGTCAATTGTCACCAAACCATCTGTTGTGCCATTATGTGTTCAAGAGGTCAATGCAAATAAGCCATTCATCTGCAAAATATCTGTCATCCATCTTGACCATCCTTGAGTCAGTCCTTGCAACTAAATTTCTTCAAACTTGATCTATGATTTCGTGTTGTGGGCTTGCCTACGACGGATCGCTTTCTATCGACTTCAGCTCATTATCTAGAAAGATGATCTAGGAATCGTCAGTACCTTGGGATCTGCATGCCTCAATGGCAGGTTTCTCGCCTTCGACGATAGGTTGCATCATTGACCTTCAATCAAAGGATTCCATGACATGTTCGACATCAACACATCTATTCACATCTCATGGATTGTACTGAGTACTTTGAGAGCCATTGACATTACTGGTGGTTTCTCTCACACTTGTTAACAGTTTACATCATTGACTGGTAATCAAGTGGTTTCTACCATGTTCGACTTCGACACATTCATTCACATGGTTAGAATCGTACTATTTCGGGAAGTAGAAATCAAGACCCTGGATCTAGTTTCCACCATCCAGGCTGCGAGGAATTTTGTATTCATTATATAGTGGACTATTCATAAATAGATGGTTGTGTCCATACTGTGTCTACATGTGTCTATAATTGTGATGTATTACAAGATCATTCCTATATCAGAGCAGTAGTTAGTTTTCTAGTCATTTTTTGATCTGAGTATGGGAATGCCTACCTCAGCGATGATATGATCTCATATATATATTTTGCATTGAATGTTTTTACAGGTTCCAACCGGGCTCTCCACAAGATGATCCTCGAAATGATAAAGTACTTCACTCTTCCTAGATGATAAATGAAATCCTCATCTACTACAGACTTCGTACTTTAGGGGCCAATTTGTTACATAAAATATTGTCACCATGACTATTTACAATCAGTATGGGTCTATCATCATTCATATTGTCCTCCTAAGCAAGTCTCAAACCTCAGCTCTTCATGTCAAGCTTTGAAAATGAGAGAGAGACTTTGAAAATCAATAAAGCTCTGGTTCCGCACTTTCTCTCACTGTTGCCTACGGTCCCGCACCCCCTATTCATGTTACCTGCAGACCTGCCCGCTCTGTCTCTAAAGGAGTGGGTGCGGACCCCTGTGAAAGTCAAAAAGGCACAAGTTTATTCTTAAAAACTCACTTTGGGTCAATTCTAGATGATTCTAGAAGGAATCTTGACGTGGATGGTTCGCTCCTAGGTGGTTCATGCATCCCAAAAGTGAAGGAGCTAATCCCTTGATGAGAGGAGCTATCCCTTTGAAGGAGGGCTTTATCCCTTTAAAGGTGGACCTAGTAACTTCCCTCCATTGCACTATAAATTAAGGCATTGGGTTGGTTGCTAGAGAGGTTAGAAGCTGAACATTTTTTAGGGTAAATGCTGGTGGAATTGAGACTTCCTAGTTAAGCTTGAGAGGAGAGATCACATACCTTTTGGCTTCATTGGGAAGAGAGTGAAACTTGTCAAAGTAGAGGAGACTTCTTGATGGACCCTGGGAGGAGCTTGTACAGCATCAAGGCACAAGTTGTAAAGTTCTTCTTTGATTTAAATTAATACAATCAGATTCATTTTTATCAACAAATTGTCTTATGTGGTTTGTTTCATGAATTCCTTGATCATCATGATAAGTATGCTTTATTATATTGGCTTTTCAGGTGCTATTTAATTTGTGCGCTTGTTTGTGTTTGCAGACTCTCTACAAGGGAGCTCATTTGGATCAATGGAGCGAGGCTTCCACAAACTTGCATTGGACCCAAGGTAGGCCTAAAACACTTGTTTTCCTTTGTTTATAAATTGCATATTTAGAGAAAGATAGAATTTGATTGGTTTGCTTGTCGCTAGATATCATTAGATACTAGTGAGGTCGGTCTTGTCCGCAAGAAAAACTCATTCCGTGTGACAACAGGTTAGGAGGATGTCAAAGACTTCCTCCTCCCTAACACAATGTCACAAGATCTGATCTGGGCCAAGTTTAAACAGGTTGCCCCCGATCCAAGTGAACGGGGCACTCTTCCTTACAATTCTTCTCTTCTCCTTTGAGGATAGATGCGGAGGGAACTGTGTTGAGACCAAGTAATTTTCTATATCAGCAAACCATGGAGAGAGCACTGAGATATCAAACAGATGTTCATCTGGCATCTGGTCATCCACTATTCCTTCTTCACCTGCAGGCAATTCCAATCTAGACAAGAAGTCAGCAACAACATTTTCCTTACCTGGCTTGTCAACAATCGTCAAATCAAATTGCTGCAACAAAAATAACCATCTAATGATACAAGCATTGACATCAGGCTTATTCATTAAATATCTAATCGCAGCATGATCAGTGTGTACAAATGTTTGATAACCAATGATGTAGTGTCTGAACTTGTTCAGGGAATGGACTACAGCCAGGAACTCTTTCTCGGTTACAATATAGTTCATTTCTGCCTTGGACAGGTTTTTGCTGACGAAGTATATGGAATATGGGAGTTTCTCCTCAACTTGTCCTAAGGCTACCCCTATGGCTTTGTTCGAGGCATCAATGTGGATATGGAAAGGTAGGGCCCAGTTTGGACCTCTCAAGATCAGGGCGGACACCAGTTTATCTTTCAACTCATCCAGTGCCCCTTGACAGTTGTCAATCCATTTAAACTCAACATCCTTCCCTAAGAGTCCAAACAAAGGCGAGGCTAGCTTATTGAAGTCTTTAATGAATCTTCGATAATATCCTGCTAAGCCTAGGAAACTCCGAACATCTCTTACCTTTTGAGGAGGTGGGTTCTTTTGGATGATAGTATTTTTATTAGGATCCACCTGTAATCCTTGCTGAGAAATGGTATGACCTAGCATGGTCCCTTCAGTCATCAGGAATTCACATTTTTCAGGACTGAGGGACAGGTTCATCTCAATGCACTTGGTTAGAACTTTTCCTAGATTAGTCAATGCTTCTTGGAAGTTGGACCCATAAGGAGTAAAGTCATCCATATAGATTTCTATCGAATCATGGACCAACTCAGAAAAGATGCTCAATACTGCTCTCTGGAAAGTGGCAGGAGCATTGCATAGCGCAAAGGGAAGGACTCGATAGGAAAACGTACCCCAAGGACAGGTGAAGGTGGTTTGATCTTGGTCTTCCAAGCTGATTTGGATCTGGTTATACCCGCTGAACCCATCTAGGAAAGAGAAGAACTTCTTCCCTGCTAGTCCATCCAACACCTGATCTATGAAAGGCAAAGGGAAATGGTCTTTCTTGGTGGCCTTGTTAAGTTCTAGGTAATCTACACAGATTCTCCACTTCCCGTTCTTTTTGGGCACCAGCACTAGAGGCGAGACCCACTCACTATAGGAGATAGGATAGATGAATCCTGCATCCAATAATTTTTGCAATTTTTCTTTGACAATGTCCTTAAGGGCTGGATTCATTCTCCTCTATGGCTACTTGACCAGTTTACAATCTTCTTTAATGTAGATGTGATGGGTACAGACCGAAGGATGGACTCCTTTCATCTCCTTATAGCTCCAGGCGAAAGCATCTAAATGATTGTTCAGTAAGCTACACAGCTCCTTCTCCTGGGAAGGAGATAGGGAGGAGCTGATCTTTAAAGTTCTTCCGGGACCAAACTCCACATTCTTAACTTTGGGAGAGGTTGGATTAGTGACACAGAGGTCTAATGAGGTGCTGGCTTGGGTATCATCCACCAATTCCTCTAAGGACAGTGCACTGGGAGGTGGATTCTGAATCAAAGTCTCAATCAAATCATCCTCAGTTTGAGGACCTCCCCTAGTGGCTTCTACTGTGCACAATGGTGCAGATTAGACCTCATCCTCATCTCCTTCTTCCAACCAGAGTGGTAAGTCATGTTCTAGCAGAGGTTGGGCAGGAGGATATAGGACTAGCTGCTTGGACATAGGCCCATTCTTGATGGTCATGCTTCCAGCTCGGCAACTGATGTAAGCATCCGTAGTGGATAACCAAGGCCTTCCCAAAATGAGGGTGTATCCAGTGAGCTTAGCCTTTGGCTGAAGGACCAAGAAGTCCGCAGGGTATTCCCAAGAGTCAATAGAGACCAAGACATCCTCCACAATCCCTTCGGGAGCCATGGTGGAGCGATCTGCCAACTGCAAGACTGTCGAGGTCTTCCTTAAGGAATTCTGAAGGTTGAGTTTAAGCATGGTGTCCCTGGTCATCACATTAATGGCAGCCCCTAGATCAATCAAGGTATGGGGAATTATGGTGCCATTGATGTGGACATCAACTACAGGACTCCCAGGGTCCAAATACTTTGGACAGATTACTTGCCCCAACATTAGATCGGACAGTTGTCCGATGACATTGATAGTCGAGGCATCTCTCTTTCTCCTGCCTAGGTGCCAAAAACACTTCTCCTTAATCAATTTTTTGTATATCAGTACATCTTTGATGGCCTGGAGAAGGGGTATTTTCACACACAACTATTTTAGTTCTCCCAAAAGTTCAGTCTCCTATGGGTTTGGTTGCGTGGTTACTGTTAGTCGCTCAGGAAAGGGTGGAATGGCTTTGGGTTCACTTTCATGTTTCTCTTCCTCGTCCTCTGGGGGAGGAGGTTGGCGATATGGAAGGGTCTTTCCGGATTGCAGGTTGATCTCCTGGATCTCCACAGCATAGGTAGGACATGTTGTCTCCCCAGTGTATACCTGCTGGGCCTGTCGGTTGTTGGGGTTCGGGTTCAGTTGAGCAGGCATCTGGGGTTGTATTGGAGGAGCAGGAGGTAATGGTTGTGGTTGAGCCGGTGGCAGAATGGTGGGAGGAGAGTTGTATTGGGGCCTCCACCCCAGTTGAGGTGCATTCCAGTGAGGCTGTGGCTAGAAATGTGAGTGAAATGAATGAGCAGTGGGTTGTGTATGGTATTGAGGTGGATAAGACCATGGAGGAGGCGCAGACCAAGAAGGATGAGCAGGGACACCCGAAGAAGGCATGTGAGCAGATTTGTTGGGGCTATAATAAGCTTGGGATGTCCCTTGCATCCCCTGCTGGTAAGGTTTGGGTCCATGCGGCCTCCTTTGGTTGAGGAAGTAGAGAGGTTCAGTGGGTGCCTCAGTCCCTTGGTACATGGCTTTGAATCTGGGCAAGGTTGGGCATTGGTTTGTAGGGTGGTTCTCCTCACAAACGAAACATACCTCTACTGAGTACAATGGACACTCGTTCTTAGGGTGCTTCCTCGTATATTTGGGATGGAAAATGGCCAGAGCCCTCTCAGCTTCCTCTTTCTTTTGTTGGATTCAGAAAGTATCAAGTTGCATGGCAATGGTCTGTCTCATCTCACTTTTGAGGTCTTCCATCTTATTAGCAAACTCATGCTTGGAGAAGGTAGTATTAGCTGAAAGTGGATTCCCCCTACCTCTTTTCCGAGCTGCCCTAGAGTGGTTTCTAAACACACTCTTTATGTCCTCATAAGGTAGTTGGTGTTAGCCTCCTATTCCAATAGGTTTCATATTTCATGATTGATAGTGGAAATGCCAAAAATGTTCATCTTTTCCATGCTGCAAAAGTTCCATTTTTGAAAGATTTCACAGTTAAGGGAAGGCCAAACAGCTTAATCTTGGCCTCCCTAGGTTTAAATTTCTTGTTTTAGAAGATAGAGAATAAAGATCTGTCCAAACTGTTTAATCTTGGCAGATTATTAGATAGGTAGAGAAGCTAGGGTGCTCAACAGCCTAATCTGAGCCCCTGGAAGATATAAGGATAGATTTAGATAGGAGGATAGCCAAAAGAAAAGAAGAAAAGCTGGGTTTGCTAGTTCAAGTGCACCCAAACAAAAAGAAGACAAAATGCTAGGTAAGTAGGCTGGGTAGGCAGTTTTGAGGTTGCAGAATGATGAATTGTGATCAGTTTTGTGTTTCAAAGTGCTAATCTACTTCAGATCACAAGTGCAAGGCAATTTTCCCTTGGAGCAGCTCAAGTGAGGCATGACTAACTTCCCTTTCTTCCTTTCCCCCAAATCATTCACTAACTTCCCTAAAGATGTTAAGATCTGCTTAATATCTTTAAAATTCATCAAATTCCATAGCATTTGCCTAAGTAAAGATCTGCTTTGCTTAAGGATGCTTATATTTCTACTATAGGTCCTGTTTCCCCTTTAAAGCCTAAGATTTCTATCCTTAGCGCTTTCTTCACAAAATTCATATTAACTCCTAACTCTATTATGTAAATCCATCCTTATTTCCCCTTACTATACTAAAAATATAGTAAAAATCCCCATTATTTACATATCCCCCCCTCTGGTTGAAATATAACCATAAATATTGTAGAAATCCCCATAAATTTAACCATCTTCCTATGCATTCGGACCCCTTCCGATGCATTAACAACCCTTCCCAATGCACATAAACCTTCCTCCGATCTCAATTTTCCCTTCTCCGATCATAAAAAATCCGTCAAAGGCATTAAAACCCATCTCCGATCATTAAAACCATCCTCTGATCTACCCTGACCCCCTCCGATGCGATATCGCTATCGGAGGTCGCAGCAGTGTTGGCCCCCTTATATATATTATGCCCCGATGACAACTCTGCTGATGCGATTATCGCAATCGGCATGTCACAAAGGTTGTGTCCCCAAATACATGCCTCCACTCCCTTCCTCCGATGCGATATCGCTATCGCATCCGAAGCGATATCGCATCGCAAATCATTTCTATCGCAATACCCCTTTTTCACCGCATATCTCCCTTTTCTCCGTTTTACTGCAAACCTTGCTTTTATCGCAATTCATTGTTTTTTCCGCAAATGCATTCTTTATTGTAGAACATATGTTTTACCGTTAATCCATATATTTATCTTTAATCGCCCCTTTCCCACTTTATCGCAACATCGCATCGCATATATATAAAGCTCGCACCCCTTGACCTCCGCCAACGCGATATTGCGATCGCGCGGCAGCCATCCGATCTGCCCTCAGATCAACGGCCCAGATCTTATTGCATCGCTCCCATATCGCCATCGCATATATAAAAGCCTCCGCTTCGATCGCCCCCCGATGCGATATGCCAACTCATCCTCAGTCGTCCGATTAGCTCTCCCAGATCCGATGTCTATTATTGATATCGGAGCGCCCCCGACGTGCGGGAGTTAGCGTCCGATGGAGGGTGGTTTTACCGCCGTACGTGGGGACGCGTGCCCTGTTTTCATTGCATCGGGCCTCCTTTGACACTTACCACCCCCATACAAAAGGTGGTCCGATTAAACCACTTACCACCGTCTACCTGCGTCCCCATCTCGCTACCGTGTCCTGTGCCATGTCATCGCCCCAGTCAGCTGCCACGTCATCTTGCCATACCTAGGACCCACCATGACGTCATGTTGACATCATCGCAAAAAAAAAGCGCACCAGGTTGCTGCGAAAACCCAAATTTACTCTGGACAGTGAGCTCGACCCCAGCACATTTATCTTTTTGTAGATCTTCCGCCAGTTTTTAGTATTTCTTCATTTTTGTTGATATTTTGATCGGCCAATGCCGAAACTCCTCCAAAAGCCCGCAAAAGCATCGCAGCAGCTATTTTTGCCATAAAGTGGTGGGCAAGGGCGATTTTGTAGAGTCAAAGTGTATCAGCAGAGCGTTAAAGAGTATCAGTTAAAGAATATCAGTGGAGAATTAAAGCCACATCAAAGGAACATTAAAGAACATCCAACAAAGTCAAAGAGTATCAGTACAGAGTTAAAGGCTATTAAAAGCTAAATCTAATCAGTATCGATAAACATTGAAGCCGGCTAAAAGGAACATATCAAAAGCCGAGGAACAGTTATTGCAGATAGACAGCATAGAGCTCAAAGGACACCTCAAAGCCTTGTTTTTGATGCTGCTGCCTCCAGCGCAGCATTAGATAGATATTTTTTGCATTTATTTCAAGATAAGTTAGGTTAATCACAGTTATTTCCCCAGATCTTCCCTGAGATTTGTTTTGTAGATATTTTTCCTAAAAATACCACTCTGAGCGATGTATTAAGGGTTGGTTGGTTGGTAGTTTTCCTGATTCTAGACTTGTGCTGTAAGCCTGAGAGTTTCTATAATCAAAGATTGCTGGAATATTTGCTTCTGAACTGGCTAGTTGTGGTTTTAATGGCTGAAGAGCTTAATATGGAATTCGCGTGCTTCCTCATGGTTCAATAAGTCTTTCCTACCTCTGTTTTTCAGTTTATATGTGTTTGTATCATCTATATATCACAATCTAAGCTGAAGAAAGAAAGAATAACTCAGAACTCTTTCTATATGCTATGTGCTCAATTTCTGTGGTTTTATATGTTTTCCTCTGAATTAGTGATGAATGTGCATACTTAATTGATCATGTTTAAGCTATTTCTCTCATTTTTGAATGCTGTCTAGGAATCCTTCATTGCTCCTATTTAGTCTTCATCCACTTTCCCTCTTTGGCTGGATGAGAGATCCTTAATTGCCTCTCATCCCCTGACCTCCATTTCATCTTAATTCCAGCATTTAACATTGTGCCATGTGTAGCTATCCTGCTCTGTATTCCTCTCTTCTACCAAAGAAAACACACCTATCAGTTCACATTCATTGACTCCATGCCCAATGGTCTGAATTTCTCATCCTTTGCATGCCAACTCTGTCTGAAGCATCAACCATCCCACCAAACTTAATCAAACCCATGTTCATCATAACTAGCCTAAAATCACCCCTAAAACAAAGCTAAATCATAAAGAGAGAGCCCTCTCTGATTGCAGGTAGGCTAGGACCTGCAATCCAAAGATTGGTCTGTGGTTACCTCGGCCGTATTCCCTTAGGAGTCAAAGGGAACAACCTGAGTGATAACATCATTGGCGACTCCACTGGGGAACTGAATCATTTTTTTATCACTGCAAATCTAAGTACTTGATCAGTCTGCCTCTTGAATAAATCATAACAGTTGTTTTGAAAAATCACAAAAAATCAAAATAATCATAAAAATCTCAAAAATTTTGTTTTCTGGAGAAAGTGAACCTTTTCTTCAGAATTATTTCACATTTAGATCTGATCTATGATGGTGGATAGAGATCAGACACACCAAAGGTTAAATCATCCACCTGGCGACTCCACATCATTTTCATAATAAAGACTCCACTGGAGAAATGAACCCGAAAGAACTGTATGAGCAGATCAGGCTTTTGACCTGGACTATAATCCAAGAGATTATGTTCTTTCTCATCCATAAAATTTTGCTATGTATATTGTATTGTAGAGATAATTTTTATAATTTTAATTTGAAAAATGTTGATGAAAAGCCTCCTTGCGCATTAGAGCAGCAGTCTTCTAATGCTGTTAAAGATCATCATACAGCCCAGGAGGAACCAAAAATAGAACCCAGTCATTCAATCCCTGTTTATATTCCTGTGCCTCGTAAGGTTCCTGATAGATATAAGCCACTCATTTTGCCTCCCGTGCTCAATCCTTTGCCTAAAGATCATCCTGAGTATCTCCCAAGATTTGATGGAGAGAATGGAGTTACTGCTCAAAAGCATATCCAAGCTTTTGAAGACTATCTTAACATATTTGAAGTAGAAGATGAGGATGTTAGTATTAGGCTTTTCGCCCTTTCTTTGCAAAGCGAAGTTAGGACTTGGTTCAAGACCTTGCCTGAGGCTAGCATCTCTAATCTTGAGCAGTTTCTCAAACTCTTCCTTGATAGATGGATGATCAAAGTCAATTTCCTCATGCTCATACAAGAATATAATCAGTTAAGAAGGCTTCCAGATGAAACAGTTCAGCAATTTTCTGACAGATTCAATCAAATTTATCATTCTATGCCTTTGAATATAAGACCTCCCCCTGATTTAGCTCTATTTCATTATCCAAGAGCTTTTGATGCAGAAATTGAATATCGTTTGAGAGAAAGAAGCCCGTCCACTATGAAACATATGCAAGACATGGCTGTGGATGTGGAGGCAAATCTGAAGATTAGAGATGAACAGCGCAAGGCAGAGCAAGAAGAAAAACTTATTTATTTGTTAAAAGAATCAGAGGAAATGATACAGAAGATCACACTGAAAGTTGAATGTCTAGAGCGCCAGGACACATCTGTTTTGCAGAAGCAAAAAATTGATATTCATGAACAAATTTTTTCCAAATCAGATGACATATTCATAGAGCCATATGTAGAGGAGCAGTCTCCTAATCTACTGCATGAATATAGTAGATTTTCTTCTTTCAGTTGTCTACCAAAATATGGTCTATATGATGATGAATATGCTCCTCAAATCCATATTAACCTTGCAGAGGAGTCAGAAGCTATTTTGGGAGAAGGCAGAGTTCAAGTTCAGCAGCCTGAACCCAGTGATCAGCTTGCTCATTTCAGCTATGAAGAGGAGGAGGAAAATGCATAGAATTTTGTTTTCAGCAAAGGAACTTTGCCCTTTTGTTTCGAATCTTTTCAGTTTATTAGGGAGAATTATCATGCAGTTTGTAATCAAATGTCAACAAGTTTTGATATTGACCATCTAGAGGAGAGTCAAATCCTTGCTCATAATGCATTACCTCTAGTTTTGCAGCCCCAAAATGCCACTAAATGTCAGATTTCAGAAGAAGACTTGAAAGAAGCAACATATCACCAAGAAGCCCCAGATGATTCCCTGCTGCTTTGTTTTGAATCTTCTGAGTTATCTAAAGAAAAGGAGGAGCAACATGAGCTAATCTGCCAGGTTCCATCTCAGCCTGTATGTAATAAATTGCATGGATCATTCCAGGTTCTGTATAATCCATCAACTGACAGGTTGAGTAATGAAAGAAATCACAATTCTTCTCCATTAACAGGCTGCAAGGCTCAATATCAGGATGTTGGTAACTGATTCCAAAGCATGATAGCTATCCAAAGCATTTGTAAAGTTGTTTAAATCAGCCCAAGAATTATGTATATATTTTGCAGGACCCTTTTGTACAGTTTCTAGATTCAGCAAAGGAGATCAACAATTCCCTTTTCTTCTCAAAAGTTAACAAAGCTATATCTGATTGCAAGATCTCCATTTCAAGCACCAACAAACACAAGTAGCAAAGGTCATTGATGTTTATAATGCTTAAGTGGCTGCATTGGTTGTTCCATTTCACCTAACCAACAAAGAAAGTGCGGATTAGAGTAAGTAGGTAGGATTTCAGTTTTCTGTTTGGATAACAAGCTTGTTGCAGTTGAAGCACGAAGTGAAGGCCCTAAGCTCTTCAAGTATGCTGTCATGTTCATAAATAAGACAACCAGCAAAGGGAAATTTTTAGAGTATTGCAAAAATTGAGTATAAGGCCATCTGACCTGTTGTTCTTGACTTTTCACAAGGAAAAGCCATCCCCAAGTGGAGCCACTGTTAGCCTCCTATTCCAATAGGTTTCATATTTCATGATTGACAGTGGAAATGCCAAAAATGTTCATCTTTTCCATGCTGCAAAAGTTCCATTTTTGAAAGATTTCACAGTTAAGGGAAGGCCAAACAGCTTAGTCTTGGCCTCCCTAGGTTTAAATTTCTTGTTTTAGAAGATAGAGAATAAAGATCTGTCCAAACTGTTTAATCTTGGCAGATTATTAGATAGGTAGAGAAGCTAGGGTGCTCAACAGCCTAATCTGAGCCCCTGGAAGATATAAGGATAGATTTAGATAGGAGGATAGCCAAAAGAAAAGAAGAAAAGTTGGGTTTGCTAGTTCAAATGCACCCAAACAAAAAGAAGACAAAATGCTAGGTAAGTAGGCTGGGTAGTCAGTTTTGAGGTTGCAGAATGATGAATTGTGATAAGTTTTGTGTTTCAAAGTGCTAATCTACTTCAGATCACAAGTGCAAGGCAATTTTCCCTTGGAGCAGCTCAAGCGAGGCATGACTAACTTCCCTTTCTTCCTTTCCCCCAAATCATTCACTAACTTCCCCTAAAGATGTTAAGATCTGCTTAATATCTTTAAAATTCATCATATTCCATAGCATTTGCCTAAGTAAAGATCTGCTTTACTTAAGGATGCTTATATTTCTTCTACAGGTCCTGTTTCCCCTTTAAAGCCTAAGATTTCTATCCTTAGCACTTTCTTCACAAAATTCATATTAACTCCTAACTCTATTATGTAAATCCCTCCTTATTTCCCCTTCCCATACTAAAAATATAGTAAAAATCCCCATTATTTACATATCCCCCCCTCTGGTTGAAATATAACCATAAATATTGTTTAGGAATTACTAAGTTTACTTGAAACTTAGTAAGAACCCTCATTTTGCTCATTTAACCATCTTCCTATGCATTCGGACCCCTTCCGATGCATTAACAACCCTTCCCAATGCACATAAACCTTCCTCCAATCTCAGTTTTCCCTTCTCCGATCATAAAAAATCCTTCAAAGGCATTAAAACCCTTCTCCGATCATTAAAACCATCCTCCGATCTACCCTGACCCCTCCGACGCGATATCGCTGTCAGAGGTCGCAGCAGTGTTGGCCCCCTTATATATATTATGCCCCGATGACAACTCTTCCGATGCGATTATCGCAATTGGCATGTCACAAAGGTTGTGTCCCCGAATACATGCCTCCACTACCTTCCGAAGCGATATCGCTATCGCATCCGAAGCGATATCGCATTGCAAATCATTTCTATCGCAATACCCCTTTTTCACCACATATCTCCCTTTTCTTTGTTTTACCGCAAACCTTGCTTTTATCGCAATTCATCATTTTTTCCGCAAATGCATGCTTTATCGTAGAACATATGTTTTACCGTTAATCCATATATTTATCGTTAATCCCCCCTTTCCCGCTTTATCGCAATATCGCATCGCATATATATAAAGCCACACCCCTTGACCTCCGCCGACGCAATATTGCGATCGCACGGCAGCTGTCCGATCTGCCCTCAGATCAACGACCCAGATCTTATCGCATCGCTCCCATATCGCCATCACATATATAAAAGCCTTCGCTCCGATCGCCCCCCCGATGCGATATGCCGACTCATCCTCAATCGTCCGATCAGCTCTCCCAGATCCGACGTCTATTATTGATATCGGAGCGCCCCCGACGTGTGGGAGTTAGCATCTGATGGAGGGTGGTTTTACCGCTGTACGCGGGGACACGTGCCCTATTTTCATTGCATCGTGCCTCCTCTTACACATACTGCCCCCGTACAAAAGGTGGTCCGATGAAACCACTTACCATCATCTGCCTGCGTCCCCATCCCACTACCGTGTCCTGTGCCACGTCATTGCCCCAGTCAGCTGCCACGTCATCTTGCCGTACCTAGGACCTGCCATGACGTCATGCTGACGTCATCACAAAAAAAGCGCGCCAAAATGCCGCGGAAACCCAAATTTGCTCCGGACAGCGAGCTCGGCCCCAGCACAGTTATCTTTTTGCAGATCTTCCGCCAGTTTTCAGTATTTCTTCATTTTTGTTGATATTTTGATCGGCCAGCGCCGAAACTCCTCCAAAAGCCCGCAAAAGCACCGCAGCAGCTATTTTTGCCATAAAGTGGTGGGCAAGGGCGATTTTGCAGAGTCAAAGTGTATCAGCGGAGAGTTAAAGAGTATCAGTTAAAGAATATCAGTGGAGAATTAAAGCCACATCAAAGGAACATTAAAGAACATCCAACAAAGTCAAAGAGTATCAGTACAGAGTTAAAGGCTATTAAAAGCTAAATCTAATCAGGATCGATAAACATTGAAGCCCTCTAAAAGGAATAGATCAAATTTAAGCTGAGGAACAGTTATTGCAAATAGACAGCACAGAGCTCAAAGGACACCTCAAAGCCTCGTTTTTGATGTTGTTGCCTCCAACGCAGCATTAGATAGATATTTTTTGCATTTATTTCAGGATAAGTTAGGTTAATCACAGTTATTTCCCCAGATCTTCCCTGAGATCTGTTTTGTAGATATTTTTCCTATAAATACCACCCTGAGCGATGTATTAAGGGTTGGTTGGTTGGTAGTTTTCTTGATTCTAGACTTGCGTTGTAAGCCTGAGAGTTTCTATAATCAAAGATTGCTGGAATATTTGCTTCTGAACTGGCTGGTTGTGGTTTTAATGGCTGAAGAGCTTAATATGGAATTCTCGTGCTTCCTCATGGTTCAATAAGTCTTTCCTACCTCTGTTTTTTAGTTTATATGTGTCTGTATCATCTATATATCACAATCTAAGCTGCAGAAAGAAAGAATAGCTCAGAACTCTTTCTATATGCTCTGTGCTCAATTTCTGTGGTTTTATATGTTTTCCTCTGAATTAGTGATGAATATGCATACTTAATTGATCATGTTTAAGCTATTTCTCTCATTTTTGAATGCTGTCTAGGAATCCTTCATTGCTCCTATTTAGCCTTCATCCACTTTCCCTCTTTGGCTGGATGAGAGATCCTTAATTGCCTCTCATCCCCTGACCTCCATTTCATCTTAATTCCAGCATTTAACATTGTGCCATGTGTAGCTATCCTGCTCTGTATTCCTCTCTTCTACCAAAGAAAACACACCTATCAGTTCACATTCATTAACTCCATGCTCAATGGTCTGAATTTCTCATCCTTTACATGCCAACTTTGTCTGAAGCATCAACCATCCCACCAAACTTAATCAAACCCATGTTCATCATAACTAGCCTAAAATCACCCCTAAAACAAAGCTAAATCATAAAGAGAGAGCCCTCTATGATTGCAGGTAGGCTAGGACCTGCAATCCAAAGATTGTTCTGTGGTTACCTCAGCCGTATTCCCTTAGGAGTCAAAGGGAACAACCTGAGTGATAACAGTTGGTAAATGTCTCCTCCAGCTAGCATGTGAAAGGTATCTAGAAGGTCTTCAGGGACTTCTCATAGCAGAACCAGCTTTAGAGATTCAGGGTCAAGTGTGCACCTGACCCGTTTATAGCTAAGTTGGAACCTTTCCTCATAGTCCTCTAAAGACTCATCATTTCCCATGGTCATCCGAAAGATTTCTCCCTTGGTTTCCTTTGACCTACAATAATCCTGGTATTTGTTGTTAAAGGCTTGCTGCATCTAAGCCCAAGTAGTGATACTGTTTCTAGGTAACCCCATGAACCAGCATAATGCTGCATCCTTGAGGGTAGAGGGAAAGAGTTTCAACTTTTGCTCATCTTCTGTATAGTCATAGGTTCGACAAAGGACAACAAACTCAAACAGGAAGGTATCAGGGTCTTCAGTGGTCAATCCATGGAAATGAGGTAAGGCTGAGGGACTGATGTTCTTCATTTTCATGTCCCCATTGGTCTCTCGGATGGGGAAGGTACCTTCTATTCTCTCTTCATCGTCTCTACCATTTCTGTTTTCAGCCATGGTCTCAAAAGGAATGTTTTCTTGCTCTTCTTCTGTTATAGGATCTTTGTATATCTCATGAGGTTCACCTATAGGTTCTTCTGGATCACTGCCACCAAAGAAGAGAGAAGGGTGACTCAGTGAAGTGGTGGGGGTGTTGGGTAGGAATTTTTTGGTATTATCTCTGTTCCTACGAGGCATGAAAGGATTTTTGGTTGCTTTTGCTTTTTTTTTTTTCTGCTTGTACCTGCAAAACTGAAACAGATGGAATTGCAACTAACTAAAATCTATCTTGCAGAAATGGAAATACGGAATTGAAATGAAAGTAGGAAAATACTAATCTACTTTGCTGAAATGAAATTGCTAGAATGAAATGCTAGACTACGCTTGCAGAATTGAAATTCTATTTTACGCTTGCAGAATTGAAATTGCAGAATTGAAAGGCTAATCTACGAAAGTAGGAAATGTCTATTTTACTTTTGCAGAAATGAAATTGTAGAATGGAACTGAAATAAACTATTTAGCAGAAGATTAGAGTAGGAAAATAGAAGAAAAGTAGCAATCACAAATACTCTGACGCTTCCCCGGCAACGGCGCCAAAAAGAGTGGTGAGCTCCAGTATTGTAGCAATAATGTTGTAACTCCTAGGACTCCCTTCTTTACTTTTATCAACCCGGTAGTTCGTAACAAACTTGGAAGCGACGGTGCTGTATGCACAAGTACTAGCTCTTGCCGTAGCTGTCACTTGGTCAGCTGACACAAGTCCGCTAGGGGCTTAAGCCAACTTCTATGAGCTCTGAGAAGAAGCTTTTTAACTGATGGAAGAAAGCTAACTCAAAGAAGGCTGAGGTACTTGCAGAAAGAAACTAGAAAGCTGAAAGGAAACGTAACCCTAGCAAACCCTAATTTTACCAGCTATCCATACCGATGCAAGCTACTGAAAGAGATGCCATTGATTTCTAGGAAGGTAAATACATGTATCTAAGATATTTCTACAGTAACATCTGAAAAAAAATCTTTTTGTATTTTTGAATAAGTTGTCAGAATTATCATGCATGCAATTTGACTGTTTTGACTGTGCAGAGGTGGATTGGCGAGGGGAAATGCTTGGATGAGGTCAGGAAGGTTCAGAGAGGTCCTAAGGGGTCCCTAACATCCTTCCAGAGAGTTTTACAAAGTTTCTCTATCAATAAACCTCATTCGTGAGCTTCTACAGGAAGTCTGCAGGGGTTCTATAGGATGTCTGTGATTTTCTACAGGATGTTCTGTAACTTTCTACAGGATGTTCAGAAATGGGATTTTGGAGGATGGATGGATGGAGAAAGATGAAGGAGTGGGTATGGAGGTAGGATAAGGGTTGGAGGTGGTCCAGGACTTGGTGGATGGAGTTGAGGATAGAGGTAGATGGCTGGATTTGTTCAAGGAGGACTGAAGCAATGATGCACAAAAACTAGGGTTATGTGAGCAAATGGAAAACGTAAGGCTAGAAGCTGAGCTAAGGGATGGATCAGATGGATTTGATGGAGTATGGGTAGGTGGAGGAGTGGTACAGGTGCTCTACAAGTCATTTTTCCAACTGAACCGATGAAGACTTGTAAAATCAAAAACCTAGTTACATTGACCTAATCTGATCTAGCTGTCAGTAAAAAGAATGAACAGAAGTTGAACTGCAATGAAACCATGTATACTAACTCATGCAACTAAGCAAGCAAAAGTCTCAACTTGTAACCAACTTCTATACATGAAAATCAAACACTAGTGGTTGCATGGCAAAGAAAAATCAGTTTTTTGTGGGCAGCAAGGTTATCTTGATCACAGCTCCTGATCCCACTGAGGGCAAGGTGAAACTAGAGATGGTTGATGGCCCTTTTTTGAAGCTTTTCCCTGTAAACAACCTATCAACTAAATCTGAGCATCAAAAGTATTTCTAACCATTAACAGTGACCTAGTTAATCAGCAAGATTTAATCTACTTTAACAGAAATAATTTTGCAAATGCATGAAGAACGAATAACAATACATAAAGGAGGCCTTAGCACTCGGGTTCGGCCCAACCCCAAGAGCTGCAGGCTCCTATAAAGAACTCATATCTGATGCCAAGTAAGACTACTTCTCATTACTCAAAAATAATCATCACAAGAAAGTTTGTACAACAGTAGCTAAGAAAAACGAGCTGAAGAAAGGACAGCACTATAGTGCAAATACCAACAATTCCAAAAGTAAACTACGAAGGCTGAGGTCTTCTTATTTATACAATACGAGGGGGCTAACAGCCCTCCTAGATTCAAGGGACTCGGCTGTTCCAACTGCTAGTAGACAGTCACTCTTCCCAAAGCTGCTTGGCTGCCTTTAGAACTCGTTTTGGTGGCCTATTGAGCTCGGAGTTGAGGGTGGAGATTTCGAGGAAGGGCCATTTAATGCCATAGACAACCTCCCTATGAATCCTCACCTCAAGCTTGGCTGTCACCTAGGCCATAATTGCTTGGTTTTGCTCCAAAATTTTTCCAAAAAACCTGAAATGACCACGTATTAGCCTCCTAGGTAGAGTGACCACCCTTATTCATTCAAATAACATAAACATACTAGAAAAACATGCATAATCTATGAAAAATGGAGGATTGAACAAGGAAAATTAGGCAAAATAATCCCAATAAGTTACCCAATTCGGGGCTCATCAAATACCTTTACCATGAAGTATTTGAAGGCCCTTCTCTCCAACATGTCCAAGCCTTTGATGCCACATCATGGGCTTCTCTCTGGAGACCACTAGATTTTCTGTTCCACTTTCAGGAACCACGAAACTGTTGCACCCATCAACAACAATGCTACCTTGTAGCTTGTACAAAGTTCCAATCTAAACTCCCCACATCAATACCAGTGCTCCCTGAACCATCTTGTAGGTATCCTTCTCGAACACTATTTTTGCACCTGCATCATTTAGCTTGCTTACAGAAATCAGATTTCTAGCCAATGCAAGAATATGCAGAACACCCGGAAGTGTTCTAACTCTTCCACCTTGCAACTTCAACTTTACTTTTTCAGGACCAATGATTCTGGCCTTCCTATCATCCCCTAAGAAGACATCACCACCATCATATTTCTCATACTCGCAAAACCACTCTCTATGGGTGTGAAGTGAAAGAATGCACCTGAGTCAATCAACCATGCCTCATGATCTACATGTGTACTTGAAGAAGCCAAGTACACATCCTCACCTTCATTGGAGGTGGTTTTCACCTCTGCAGAAGGAGCATCATCAGATCCCTTTCCTTTGTCAGGAGCTTTATATTTACAGTGCCTTTTGTAGTTCCCTTCCTTTCCGCATTTCTAGCAAACCACCTTTAAAGGTTTTCCTGGAGATTTAGATCTCCCACTCAATGACTTATTTTTGTTTCTTTTCTGTGACCGTCCTCGTACAGACAAGGCATCACCATTTTGGCTCTCCATATTTTTCTGTCTCATCTCCTCCGTCAGCAAGGATGAGACTATTTCATCAAACTGCAAGGCAGTTGCATTGCTACCTATTGCAATAACCAAACTATCCCACAAATTTGGTAGAGAACAAAACAAACTAATGCACCTATCTTCATCTAAAATTTTAATATCAACAGATAATAACTGACTTACCATAGTATTAAATGTGTTCAAATTCTCTGTCACTGAGTCTCCACCTTTCATCCTTACGTTATACAACTTTTTCCGTAGGAACAATTTATTCACCAGAGACTTAGATTGGTACAAATTCCCTAACTTGTCCCACAAAGCCTTTGTTGTAGCTTCCCTTGATACATTCAGCAATACTGAATCTGAGACACACAATCGTATTATGCTCTTTGCCTTCCGATCCAACTTCTTCCATTCTTCATCAGACACTCCTGTTGGTTTGGTACCCAGACCTACTGCGATCGCCTGATCTTTATCCACCAATAGATCCTCCATCTTGAGTTTCCACAACTCAAAACTCTGACCATTAAATTTCTCGATCTCTATGTTTCCACTGCTCGCCATCTTCTTTCACCACTAGAATCGATCTCGCAGATCTCCCACTGAACAAGGTCTACCACAAGCCTGAGAAAAACCCCTCAGCAACAAAGGTGTCCACTTGAAGCCAAACCAACTCTGATACTATATGTAGGTTTTAACCCCGTACATAAATTACCTACATACGAATTCTAAAACACAAAAAATAAATAATGCGAGAGAATAACACATAAAACACATATACACAGAGATTTTCCCCTGGATCCCAAAACCTGGACTACTAGCTTGATTTTTCATTATATTCCTTTCAATGTTGCAATACATATTTATACATGTCGAAGCATCCAATAACATGGACAGAAAACCATTGCGTCCAAAACCATGTGCGAAAAATCATGCACAAAACCATAGGTAGGTCCACCCAACCTAATATTGGGTCCAAAAATAATCTCCTCGGGGCACTACCTCGAACCCCATAGAGTGGGGTTGCCTGCACCCCTAAAACCCCCTATGACCCACCCTGCTATGCAATCGGCACAATGAAGCGAGGGCTCCGCCCCCCTTCTAACCCCCTGGTTAACTACGTGGGCTAGTAGTGGAAAGAATATAACACAACCCAGCACAACTTCAGATGCTGCCTTCACATAGCCCTATTTGGGGACCGAACAGTGTTATTACCCAAGTCTTTACTCGTAGCTCGATATTAGGTGATTAACTGATTTTATTTATACCCTTTTAGTTATACTTAACAATGTTCACAATTCATATAAGTGTGCGCCGTAAACAAATAGTATAATTGCAAGTAATATCAAACCTGTAATAACTCAGAATAGATACACATGATTCAGATAAAACTTCTCTTTATTATTTTCTTCCTTCTATTATAGACTCAACCTTACCCTGCGCACTCAGCTACAGTGGTCCGCGCACTTAGCTGCGGACTATACTAGGGCTCTGTGCACTCAACTGCAAAGCCTCTTCCTACTACTATGACCCAAGACATTTAGACTCATATTCTATCCCTTCATTCCTTCTTATGCATTTCTTTTCTACTTTACAACTTAGAGACTCGCTCTATTTATACAATCCCATGGTCTACGGACCATGGGTAGGCCGACACTACATTCAAAACTTAGGGTGGAAAACCCTATGACTCTAACATACAATTCGTGCTCTGCGCCCGCAATTCATAGAGTTTTTACAACAATATTACTCAAAACTTGGGCTTTTAGCCCCAAAACATTTTGTGGGGGAACTCCATGCCCAACACTATTGTGTGAAAAGTGGATTATGTGAATACATTAATGTCCTGGGCTACGCGAAGTGGAATAATTTACAAGAACGAAGGTAGTGCAGAACTAGAAACTAGCCCCTTGATTTCACCTCCGCAAGGGAACGAGGAAGAGCTCGCGAAGGTCTCTCCGTGAAGTGCGATCCAATTGATAAGACAGAGGATTCTGCGCATACCACCCCCACCCACACCTCTACTCGTTTCACCTACCTTGCCTCCATCTTGGCCCATACCACCTCCGCCAGCACAACATTTTAATATGGAAATCTCAATAAAGTTTCCTATATTCAAAGGAGTGGGAAATGAAGATCTGGACCAGTTTTGGTTTGTAGTAAAAGTTTTCTGGGAAGCACAAGGAGTAACAGACAATAATATCAAAAAGGTAACATTGGTCAACACTCTCCAGGATCGCGCACTAACCTGGTACATTAAGCACTCAAATGACCATCCGAATGTAGGAATCATGGCGATCCAAGCTGCGCTAACTAGGGAGTTTAGTAAGACGAAGTCAGAAGCACAGTCAATCATTGGATTCAAGGAGATTACGATGCTACCAGGCGAGACTCCTTGGGAGTTGAATTAGAGACTGAAGTGCACAATTTGTGATGCTAACATGACTTTGATGAATGGGCAGCATCACAAATGGTTTGTAGCATTGCTACCACCACATTTGAGGAATGCGTTGTGACAACAGAGATTGAAAACGCAGGCTGAAGCTTTAGAAACCGTGATGAGGTTGCATGAGACCCCAATGCAAGATCCTAATTTAGGAGTTCAGCAAATCCACGTGCAATTGAAAAAATTATGCCTTGAGATGCAGAGTCTGAAACAAGACAGGATAGCTCGCCCAGAAGTGCACGACGAGGTATGGTGCGTAAAGTGCAAAGGTTAGGGACATGACAAGGACCACTGCCCAGTGTTTGCAAATTACCTCGTGGGAGGAGGACCATTGCCATTAAGGCCGGAGGCACAAGCAGGACCTAGCATAGCACCAATGTTGTGGTGCGTGATTTGTCAAATAGGAGGAAAGCATGATATGGACCACTGCCATTTGTTGGAGAAGTACACGCAAAATTCACAACAGTTTTTCTGTAATTTCTATAGATCAGTGGGACATGATGAGTGCACATGTAGAAGTTATGAGCTGATGATGGATAGGACTCCTGCCAATAGAGTTCAGGCCGAAACACAGCCCCTTGACTAGAACGCAGGGATGGCGCAAACTAGATTTTAGGGGTGCCGACGAGGCCAAGGTGGAGGAGGACCTGGAATAGGTTGCGGACATTTGATATGTTACAATTGCGGAGGGAAAGGACATTATGCCAGTGATTGTACAAATCTGAAGCATCCATCATGCTTGTATTATACATTATTTGATCATGACACTAAGGATTATGCCACACTAATAGTGCGGATGTGCGATAAAGGAGTGTTGCAACCTCCCCCAACTCAGAACCTGCAAATGATGAGGTCTGAGCCGTGCAAGGAAGAACCTAATGTGAATATCATGCTCTGAAGTGGAATTACAATAGGAGATGATAAAGGAAAATAACCAGTAGAGGATACCTGGGATCGCAAAGCTCCGACGAAGGAAGCGGATATTGATTTGGAGCACGGTCGAGAAACTTTTATGGAAGCTAAGAAGAGCTTTGCTGATGCCTCCACTTCACGAAGAAAAGATAGACCGAAGCTAGAAATGGACCCATCAATGCTCATGTTGTTCCTGGAAACATGCATGAAGCTACTGCATGACAGTAAAGTTGTAAAGGGATTGCAGGAGCTCATTAATAGATGTGTTGGGACTGCACAAGGAGAATCGCGCATGGTTAGGAAAATCGAAAAACATAAGACAAGAACTGGAAGAGAGATGAGGCTAATTGCATAGATTGGAGAATGCAAAATGGATCAAGTAATTTTGGACCCAGGATCAAATGTGAACGTTCTGCTGAAGCACACATGGGAGCACATGGGGAGGCCTACACTGCAATGGTCTCCTATTTAGCTACACATGGCGAACCAACAAAATATTATACCCCTAGGAAGATTGCAGGGAATTATAGTGGACATTGAAGGAGCGAGCACGCTAGCCAATTTTGAGGTAATAGAGATTGTTGATGACATCAATCCCTACCCCGCGCTCCTCGGAATTTATTGGGCCACTGACATCAATGGGGTGATCAACATGAAGAAGCACAAGATGATCTTTGAAAAGAAGTCTTTGCGCGTAGTGATACATTTGGACCTTGCTGAAGGATCACACTACACTAAGCTAGTGCGTGACTATGAAAGCGATGATGACTTAGACTACATCTACAAGATAACTACATGAGAACAAGACAAGGTAAATCCTACTGCAGATGGACGAATTTCATGGGAGCACGAGAGCTCCTGCACCTGAGATTTAGATGAGGAAATAGAGCACTGGCAGAATAGGTTACATGAGGTAACCAAACTAAACTGTAATATGATGACATGATCGTTGTACTTCGTTTCAATGGAAATGAGGGATCTACCTACTTATGATGGGTTAGGTGAGGTAAATGCTTTCTTGGACAAATTTGAAAGGGAGATACCAGAGTAGCAATGGTTTGAAGCATTGAAATGGGTGTTGTGCGCTATGCCCGCGAGATGGTAGGGTATGCACAGAGAAAGCTTTGAAGACTGGCGCGCCTATAGGAGGGTGATGTGCACATGGTTTGGGAAGCCTATAGTGCAATTAACCAATGAATGCCATGGACAGGATGGCCCGCGCGTGCATCTATCTAGATGTGTACAAGAACACACCAAACAACCTGCGTGGATACACATGAACTCCTCGTTAAAAGATATGGTTAATAAGCATGTGTTTGGGGGGCACAAGTATAAAAATCCCCTCGGGTTGGAACAACAAAGTGAGCGGAAGGTGATCACACAAAAGGTTATCCATGCAGAAGCATTTAGCGAAGTGTGCGAAGCATTGAACAAGATATGTAACATACATCGAAGTGATTGGGACCTGTGCATACCAACAGTCCTATCGGCTTATAGGATGGTGTGCAGGAGACTGATGAAAGAAACGCCTTCTAGGCTGGCTTGTGGAGTAACCACTGTACTCCTAATGGAGTACCACAGGCTTGGTCCATGCGTAGCAGCGCCGTGGAATATGAAGGGTCGTGGCGCCCTGAAAAAAAAGGATCATGCAATTAGAAGATATTGTAGAGGAGTGTGTGGGCCTTGAAGAAGAAATCTAACATGCTAATATTAGGCTCCAAGAACTCATGAAAGAAAGGGTGCGATTAAGGGAGAAAAGCGCTTGGATAGAAGCATAAATCAAGAAGCTTGAGGAAGAAATAAAGGAATATTTTCTCGATAAGAAAACCAGGGTGATAAAACAAGGTGCGCACGATCATGTTGATAAATTTGGGGACTATCACTGAGAGATGATCAACCTGATGCCTTGGATTGGACCAGATATTACTAAATGGGTCAACCATGGTGGCGCGCTACAGATGATAAAGTGCATGACGTGGCCAATAACAATAAAAGGTGGGTATTTTCCAGTAAAAGTAATGAATGACTATATGAAACCCTACACAGGTGGCGCAGCCACCTAACTAGCTGTGGGAAGTACAGTCTTAGCACACTAGGTAGTTGAAAGGAGGTGCGGGACTATAAACTACTTTTCTCAGGAGCTATGTAATGTTGGAGTTTCGCACAGGAGTAAAGTGTCACAAGGTTCGCAACCGTGCAAGGGGGGCTACGCTGCCATGCAGGTTGGCTGGAAAGTGACCATTGGAGTCACTATTCACGATGTGATGCTCGACTTGAGACCAAAGGGGGTGGGCGGAAGGCATTTAAAACGCACTTTATGGGCAAGATTTGGGAAAATATGCTGCCAAGGGAGCATTAATGAACCGAATTTGGGGGGAATGGTCGAATTCAAATTTAAATAACGTTATAAATTACAAAGGGCTTCCCAAAAAACAACACTTGGTCATTTGCGAATTGAGCTATCATATGCCCCACGTATTCTAAGCAGAGACTTGTTTTCCCTGTGTAGAGTGTTGATTGAACCCCTGATTTAGTGTTTCAGATATTTTTGGACCAACAATATGGCCGCATCAGAAGAAGCCAAGGAAATTACAGAGATGACTGCAGAATAGGCCACGCAGGCCCTGACTGTGGAAGATGCCCCTGAAGGCGCCAGGATTGTGGTAGAAATCCCTAAATCACCACGCACGCTAAGGCCAAAGAAGGATAAATAGTCGATGATTCCAGTGTGTGTGTCCTTGCATAACCCATTGCATACCAAATTAATGATGGAGGAGAAAGGAAAGCAATTAACTTGGAAACCGACAAGGAGGAGGAAGACCTGGACGACCTCATAATTGAAGAAGATGAGAATGATGGCATGGAGGAAGAAACCAAGCCTGTGCACCCTCCAACCAAATTGCCCACGTATATCCCTCCATGGAAGGGGAAGGTTAAAGTGCCCAAGGACCTCGATGAGAGCAAGAGCTCTCTCCAAACTTCGCTCCTTTAGGCGACATCATCTTTGAGGGAACACACCTGGGACAGGCGCCTGTGCTTGAAATTTGAAGATTGGGATCTCGCTAACCATGATAAGTTCCCTCATCTAGAGATGACACAGCTCATGAAGCCCAATCAAAACACCGCAGCAGGGGTTATCGAATTAGAGCCATGAAAGTGGTTATGCAGAGTAGAAAAGGCAAGGTTACTAAACCTGCTCTGGGTGTCACATTTCCACCATGCCCCAATAATGATATTCATCATCATGCAGCTACTCTGCCTGGTGCATGGTGGGTGTTTGTGGCTGGAGGAGCCCATCCCCATCACGGACCACTTAATCCATCGCATTACCTGACTCCCATGCAAAGAAGAGGACCCCGCAGACGTCTCAGAGGGAAAGAGCAGTGACTTGGCCATCATAGAAGCCATGAAGAAGACATACAAGCTGGAAAAGAAGAAAAGGGGCTACGCCATATCCAACATCAACAACAAAGCAGTTAAAGTGGAAACCCAGATACTAGCAAGTAAAGTTATACGCAAGTGTCATGCGGATGAGGTACCCGTGCCAGTGGTGGCACTTGCTAAGCAGTGTGTGGAGGGGGTCCAGTTTAACTGGTCTGAGTTCTTATGTAAAGAGTTCTTGGAAAATTGTCACGAGGCCCAAGAACAAGGAAAAACGTTCCACTATGCATGGATTCTACTATCCATAGTGCTGGTGGCAAGGGAACTGCCAGAGGACAGCCAGTTCCCCACAATTGATAGGTATCTGCTGAAGGCCGTGAAGTACGCTTCACTGTGGGCCACGAAAGACATGAACCAAATCCATGACAACAAGATATTCTTGGTGTTCATGGAGATGAACATCAAAATGGGGATTAACTGCAAGCCGCAGTTATCACCCACTATCTACAACAGCCTGCAAAATTTTTCAAAATTTAAAGCAGACTTCCACAACATATATATCAGAGCGCGCAAAGACTTGACCAAAAAATGGAGCGAGCTACCCTTCATAGCCACAGATGACGTAATTTTCAATGTACTGGAAACATGGTCATCGGAGTGGCGCGCCCCAGACATCGCGATAATGGAAACGTCTCCTGCGCAGAAGAAGAAAGACGAGGCCAAACCACTCATGGGACAGTTGGCAAAAAAGAGGAAGCAAGAAGCAACGGCAGCAAAAGCGCAAGAGGCACAGGATGTTGCGCAGGGAGCAGCAGCAGCATAGGAGGCAGTTGAGAAGGTGCACGAGGGCTAGAAGTCACCTTTGCATGGGTAACAGAAAGAGATGGAAACAAAGGAAGAATAGGGTGGTGTGGACCCACAAACAGCATCAACACTACTGAATCACCAGCGCCCGAGCGAGCGAACAGGGCTGCATAAGAAGGTGAAAGCCTCTAAGCTATCAATCAACCTGATCACCCTTACTAAGGGTGATCTACACAACATAGGAAAAATAGTGCATGAACTCACCACCGAGGCCCTCTAGAATTTCGCAAAGGAGAATCAGATTGTGCTGGGGACCCTCAGAGCGCAGATTCAGGAGTTGTAGGTGCAGACTCCTCAAGCTGGTACCCTTTCAAATAGTCTCGCAGTAGGGATAGTTGTAGCCGAGAAAATGCTACGCGCTTGGATGACAAACACCATAGTGTTGCCAAAAGGGCACTGGTTACAAAAAATGAGGCCAACAAGCCTACAGCTAGTGCACTAAAAGGGATAGGGATCAACATGGTTGTGCTCCTGCATGAGATGCTCTATGTGCTATAGGATGGGATTACTACAGAACTGTGTCTAGGGAGAGCCGCACGTTGCAAGTGTTGAGCAAGCAAAAGATCAACAAGGAGCAATAGATCTTGTAGCGCGATGAAGCGATGTCATAGAACAGGAAGATGGTACAGGTACTGGAAGAAGCCTATCAGATGGTCCCTGAGATGTCCATCCCAACAGAGGCGCACATCCATAGATTAGTAGCAGGGATGCACGAGGCATAAGAAGAAATGACCAAGGTTTAGCTGGAGCTAAACCTTTAGATAGCAGAGCTGCAGTTGAAGGCGTAGCCATCCACTCCTCCAGAAGTAAGAGAACAATGCGCCAGCACTATTACATCAGGGATGGAAGAGATTAGCAGTGCAGTAAGGGAATGCACCAGAATGTTGGAGGAGTCATTCCAGGTCCTCACTACTCTGCAGGAGGACCCTAACATCCAATGCTTTGAGATAGAGGTGCGTGATCTCCAGTAGTAGTATGACAGCCTCAAAGGGACCGTGCAGACGGTGGACCTCACTCAGAGGCTCACGCGAATGCAACAGGACAAAGTGCTAAAAGGGTAGGTGACACAACACGGCACAGAGAAGTAGTCTTGAAGGTGCGCGTTCAGCCTTCGATCGACGAGGTCTTCATCATTACAGCAACAATTAAAGGCAAGCTCGCACAAATGCAGGGGACACAAGAGCAGATGCAGGGAAGAAATTCCGACACCGCGGTCTCAGAAAAATGGGTACAGGAGATTCAACAGGTAGTCTTTTAGTGCATTGCCGACCTTGCAACGGTTCGAGCAGAGTTTGAGGGACTCCGCATGAAGATCTCCCCACTGACAGAGTGACTCGAGGGTGAGTCACGATGTTTGTGTTGGGGGCCTATTGGGCGTGGAATCCCCCCAAGGCATGTTTTTGGGCTTAAAGCCCATGTTTTGACCAAGTCCATTGTAAATACTCCGCGATTTGTGGGCATGAAGTGCGAAGTCATAATAGAGTCACAGGGTTGTCCACCCTTTTTTGTAATGTAATGTCGGCTTGAAAGATACCCATGGTCTGCGGACCACGGGATTGTATAAATAGATCGAGGCTCTAAGAAAATAAAAGAGAAGCATGATGAGTCTAAGGAAGTGATTGAGTTAAAGTGTAAAGTGTGTCTTTGGGTTGTAGAGTAGGAGAAGGCTCTACAACTGAGTGCGCAGAGGCCTAGTAGTCTACAGCTGAGTACGCGGACCCCTGCAGATGAGTGTGTAGGGTAGATTGAGTCTATAACTGTGGGAAGAATTAATAAAAGAGAAGTTATACCTTATTTCCGTGTATATTTTCCTGTTTTATGTATTACTGGGTATGAATTTCAGGTTTACTATTTATTTGTTGCACAAACTCATATGAATGTGTTGTATAAATAAATATAACATAAGGCATCCATTTACGTGAAGATAACTAACCGATGTAAGAATAAAAGTAAGATCTCATGTGTGAATTAGGGAAATAGTGCAGAGAGATGCTCCAGCAGCGCGGAAGCCCCACAACCCTTGGTTAGGGTTGCACGAAGATGAATATATCGGGGCGCGAAGGCTAGGGAAGTGCGTGAAGTAACCTGTGCACAGGGACTAATAGTTCGATTGAATCAACCCCTAATATATCTCAAGGGTGCGGAAACCTGGTTCTAGCACCCCCCACACTACCTCGAGTGAGACCTTAGTCTACACTCTGCGGACTGTTGCCGAAAGGGCCAGTAGTACACAGAGTTTTTTGGCTAATTAACTCCAAACCTGGGTCAAGCCCCAACAAGCCAACACCCCTCCCCTTAATTCCACTTTCCCCCTTATTTCATTCCATTTCCCCTTCCCAAAACCCATTTCCCTAGTGTGAAACCCACTCCCATCACAAATAATACCCCCCCCTTATTAATTTCCCTTTTTTCCTTAAAAACCCACTAAAACCCCTTTATCCTAAGTTTGAAACGTTAAACATGTCAGGCCCCATTGAAAACCCTCCCTGATACCATTTAAACCTAACCCCTATGTTATTTTCTAACCCATAGTCCCATTGTATATATTTAACCCCTCATTTTTATAATTCCTCGATACCCTATTAACCCATCTCATATATCAAAATCCCCTAATTACTTTCTAATTAATTACATTTCATTGTAATTAAACCTGGCCCTACTACCCAACTCCGCCCTAGCAACTCCACCGTGCGATAGTCATCTGATCTCCCACCACCAGATCTGATGGCTCATATCCATACTACGCAATCCCATCGTCTGACACTTAAAATCCCAAAAGCACGTGAGATTCACAATTTTGGCCGATCACTGTTTCGCTACATGGCAGCACCACGTTGTATCACATGCTCTCGAAAACTACCGCCCTCCACCAAAAAATGGTGCGATATGGCATAAAACTGCCTCCCCACGTAAAAGAAAACCCCTCACTATTCATTTGTTAATCCCATGCCAAAATCTAACCATTGTTATTTAAAAGCTGAAAAATCCCCCTTTTCACTCTTTTCACTGATTTTTCATTGCGAACACCTCTGTCAACCAATTCCAACGCCCGGAAACCTTGTTCAACCGTTTTCAACCCATTTACCACCTGAAGACCCTGAAGATTGCGAATAGAAGAAACACACAGAAAATTCAAGCTTCAGAAACCTTTGTTGCTACCATACAACCCTGATTGCACACCAAATATCCATTTTCCAAGTATTCTTGAAAGATCTAGAACGACCCTCTGTTTAAAGCTTTGCACACTAATTAATGAAAGGTTAATTAATTAAATTAATTAAAAGACTTGGCCAAACTAGAATAAACCCACTGTGCATCCAAGGGCCCTTTTTCTGTAGATTATATTCGCCTTTCTGACCATTCTAGATCCCCTAAGCTTACTCCTGAGCCATAAAAAGAATAATTCAATAGAGCAAACCGAATTATGGATTCCAAAATAATTCTTAGTGAAAAACCCCTACAAACCCCTCACATGGACATTGACCACCTCCCATTGGTAGACAAATATTTCCAAATTAAAGACCCAACCACCTCTAGCCATCTGTTAAAACTCCACTGCTGGAGTAAAGATAAATTCCTGAACCAGAATGATGACATTCATCTATGGGAATCAAATTTTCACAAATACTTGTTCCCACAGGTATACCTGTTCCTCATCCACTTCTGCCAAGCTTGCTATATCCCAAGTCAAAAGAGCCATAGTCTCTCCTGACCATCATATTTTATTTACAATCATTGCTGAGTCCATAAATCAAATGTTGCAGATCCAGCCAAGCCCAAATGAGACCCCATTTTCCATTGAAGCCTTACTTGACCTTTACATCAAGCTGGACCTTCCCAAGAGGGACCAAATCTTTCAAACATTCATTTTATAAGAGTCTCATACTCCTAAAGACAATCCTCCATACTCTAACATTATCTTCTCTGAAAGAGCCAGACAAATTGTAACCATGATGTCTTGTATCCTAGGGTATAACCCTGATGAATTTGTAGATGAGCCTGTATTTGCTTTCCTATCTATTGTTTTCCCAAGCAAGCCTCAAGATGCAATTTTCAATTTTTCCCAGTTCTTGGCAGATAGGATCCATGATCAATTGATCAGACTACCAAATGAAAGAGTATTCAAATACTCTTCAGTATTGTTCCACATGTTCCTGTATTTCTAGTTAGACAAGTTTCCAGTCAGCATCCAAAAGTTGGACACTAAGGGCCATCCAATATCTGTCATATTTTGGACATCCTTAATTCAAAAAATTTCCACTGTTTTCAGTTATAAAGAGTTCATTGATTCCTTTGTTCATCGCGTTGTAAACATGTTAACTAGTAGCAATCAACCCATAATCAATGATGAGATAAAAACAATTTTGCAGTTATCCAAAAACAATAGAGTAGGACCACATTGAAATACGGATATATGGATGCCAACTCACTCCTTATAAGCTGTGTAAATACCTCCCCATGAGGATATTTGAATTAGAGTATTTCAGGAAGATCATAAACTCGGATGAGGTCAATTTTTTGTCAGCTAGGAAGAAAACACAGTTCAAGATCAAAAACCAACTGGGCCCTTTTATTTGTAATAATAGGGAAGTCGAACAAGAAGCAGACAAAATTTTACAACAAATGAAGTTCAGTAGCAGTTTCATGCGGCAGTATGACCCTAATGGATTCATAAACAAATTAAGGCTCAAGTTCAAATTAAGCCCTTGTATGCATGATTCCAGGCTAGATATTGAAAGATATGCCAACCAGTCAGAGTGGTTGAAAAATACCTTAATAGATGCAGAAAAAAAGATAGATACTAGTTCCTTTCTACAAGTTCCAACCCTATAGGAACATTTGGGTATTAGACCCATTCTACAGACTCCAGCCATGCAAGATAGAAATGTAAAAAGAACCAAGGAAGAAGGCTATAGCTCTGAAATGAATCCTATAGATGACAGGTTTGAAATCATGTATAGGAAGAAGCCCAAGCTTAATCGTATAAATGAGCAAGAGGAGACCATTGAGATAGTTGAAATCATTGATACTAACATAGTGGTTGAAAAGAGTAAAGCTTCTACAATTTCAGAGGAAACTCATCAACCTTCCACCTCAAATACTCACATTCTTGAAAAGCAGCTTAATATTGAAGTCTCTTCATCGAGTAAACTAGTGGATAAAGAGAAAGATACAAAAGATAAGTACAAATAAATCAAGTTGAGGAATGAAGCATTGAAGGCTGAAACATATGCCCAGTACTTCAAACAAACACTTGGAAATCAAATTAGATTAATGTCAGCCTTTGACATTAAAACTGGTAAAATAAAAATGACCTTTTTACAGCCTACAGGCCAACAGCCTAGATCATTAGCAGACTACAGGGAGACATAGTTTGAAGTTTTAGCCAAGGATGTTCACCCTATTGATCAAATTGAATTCCATAAGTAGGCAGGTGAAATGATATACTCAACAATGACCAACAAGGTCATGAGTGTTCAAAAGCTTCAAAACTATCTAGACAACATCACAATACAGTTTAAGCTATAGAAAGCATCATCATAAGAAAAATATAACATAATCAAGTCATTAGAAGACTTATTAATTGAAATTGGATATAATCCAAATGATATCAAGGTTGCAGAAAAACTAATAAAGAAGAAAAATGAAGACATTGCTGCCTTGAAGAAACAACTGAAATTTCCTCCTTCTGAACATCCACGGACCAAGGATGTCCTAGAAAGCCAAACCCAAAAAGATGAGATGATGGACCTCATTCTCCAGCGAAATTCTCAATTAAAAGAAATGGAGAAGGAATTGGATGAGTTAATACAGTTGAAACAAGCCAGCCTTGAGACAGCCACAGCCACTGCTATTCCTACAGTCACTACAGTAGTTCCTTCAACTTTGTCAGCTTCATTGGCCCCAACAGCTTCACCAGCTATAACACTGCCCCTTGCATCAACAACAGGTTCAAAAACAGCAATAGCTCATCCAAGTGATGAAGCAAGTAAACTAGTCAAATCCATGGAGGACATGTCCATTCAGACCGCTAAAATAAATAGACTTAACAAACAGATAAGAACTCTAGAGGATGAGAAGAAACTGGATCAAATTATGCATAAAAATGAAATACAGAATTCAAACAGGTTGGCTGAGAGGATAAAAAACTTAGACAAGGAATTAACATTGAAGGAGCCACTTGCCCAAGAAAAAGAGTAGCTATGGGCCAATATCATTGACAGAGCCATTTATACAAGTTATCTTTGAACTAAATGATTTAGTCAAAGAGGCTGGTGATGCAATTTAGAGGGTTAAGGCCAAACTTGGAAATATTGCAAAATAAGCCTCAAGAATAATCCAATTCCTTAACTCTAAGAATAAATATGAATTGCAGGAGCTTGACATAGCTGACAGAACTAGCACTATACTAGAGGTGAAGAAAGTAATCACCAAGAGGAACTTGATGATATAGCTTGAGGACAAATGCCAAACCATGGAGCTAGCTATAGGCAGGTTCATGGTCAAATTTGATGCTTTGAGGCAGAAAGGTCTTCCAAATCCATTGGTAATAAATGACAGATTAATGCCACATGAAGACTATAACAAGAAAATCAGAGAAGTGGCAAGGGAGCAAGCCAATAGTTCCTCTATAAAAGGGATGCCTACAAGAAAGGTTCTTTACCAGACTTTTGAGAATGTCTTTTACCTCCAGCATGAGGTAAAACATATTTTTGTAAACAAACCCACCTTTGTAAAGTACACAGAAGCTGATGAAGTCTACAAAAGAATGGTAAATATTAAATTACCAGATACAGAGACCTGGGAAAAAATAAATTATTTACTGTGAAAATGCAAGGTAAACAATGGATACAAAGCAGTGAAAGAAAGTAAGTAGGTCAGCTAAGTCAAAGAGTATCAGATGAAAGAGTATCAGTAAAAAAGGTGAAGTAAAGGGACTGCCAGTGTAAAGCAATGGAAAAGGAGAAAAAGCAGCAAAAGATCTGACAGCAGAGCCAAACAAATAGGGACAGCTTGCAACAATTACATATCTGTCTCTATCTTCTTGCATGAAGATTTTTCTTTTTCCTTGAATAATTCCTAAAAAAGGTTTGGGATATTTTGTAATAAGTTTTTGTATAAATACTTCATAATTCAAAGTATTGAGTGTGGATTGCTTAACATTTCTATAGTTGTAATTATCTGAAACCTAAGGGTTCATTGTACCATGTTTTCAAGTCAGCAAATTGGACTGAGTAATAAAGGCATTGCATTACAGAATTCATGTGTTGGGCCACCTCAATGAAGTATTTTGTGTTTGTCAAATTGTTATCTTCTTAAGTGTTTCACATGCTTGCATGTTATCTAAATTGAATGAAATAATTGGAATATTATTACAGAATTTGTTTAAGTACACTCTGTCTTGAACAGTTATTCATTTTAATGTTCTCTTCTGATACCGAGAGTAGGGAATCCTTCATTTCTCCCTAGTTTCAATTGACCTCTATCATTTCCCTCATTATCCGGTTTGAGGAATCCTTAACTTCTCCTTGACCCTGATTCAAAACCACTTCACCATCCAGCCTAAAAGATCTGAATTTACTCATCAACCTTGTGCTATGAACACTATCTTTAGAACTTGATTCAGTCCTTTTTTCTTGACACTTGACCCCATGGCTCAATGGTAAAGGAAATTCTTCTATCCATCTAAGTCAGTGATTCCACCACCAAAACAGAATCAAAACCTAATCAAAGAATAAATAACTAGCCTAAAATCAATTAACTCAACAAAGTTAAATCATCAAGAGAGAGCCTTCTCTGAGTATTAGGAAGGCTAGATAATGATCTCAAAACTAGGTTTGTGGTTACCTCTAATATTTCTTTTGACACAAGATAACAACTATAGGGAAATTTTAGAGTGATAACAGAGGGAATATTATTTGTTACAATTTTGGAGGACTAGGAAACTATGTTCAAGACTGCCCGAATCCGACACGGTTTTCATGCCGCTATTGTACTCAGTTTGACCATGTGACAGAGGATTACCCTATATTTTTAGCCAAAATACGTGAGAAGGGGGCGCAGCCTCAGCAACTAACTGATAACCTGCAGATGATGAGGGATGATCCTTGCAAAGAAGACCCCAAGGTAAATATTGTGCTGCAGAGTGGAGTGACGACTGGTGAGGATAAGGGGAAGCAGCCTGAAGAATTCGAGTGGGTCCGCAAAGCACCAGAAGAGGAGACCAGGTTTGATCTAGAATGCACAAAAGGAACATTTATGGAAGCAAAGAAAAGTTTTGCTGAGGCCTCTACCTCAAGGAGTGAGGAGAAATCGGTTGAAGAAATGGACCCCTCCATGATTACCACATTCTTGGAGACCTGCATGAAACTGCTCCACGATAGTAACGCTATGAAGGGACTGCAAGAGATGACCAATAGGTGTGCTGGCAAGGAAACCACTAATGAAAAACTGCTTGTAGTTAGGAAGCTTGGTAAGCATAAGGAACGAACTAGACGTGAGATGAGACTCATCACACAAATAGGAGAATATGAAATGGACCAAGTTATCTCGGACCTAGGGTCCGACGCGAATTTTTTGCCAAAATAGACATGGGAAAGAATGGGGAGACCTACGCTACAATGGTATCCGATTTAGTTAAGGATGGCGAATCAACATAAAATCATCCCAATGGGGAGGTTGTAGGGGGTAACAGTTCATATTGAAGGTGCGAGCGCACTAGCAGATTTTGAAGTGATAGAGATTGTGGATGACAACAATCCCTACCCTACGCTCCTTGGGATCGATTAGGCCACTGACATGAATGGGGTAAGTAACCTGAAGAAGTGAAAGATGATATTTGAGAAGAAATAGCTCCACGTAGTCGTACCACTGGACCCTGCAGAAGGAGTGTGTTATACTAAATCGGTCTGCGATTATGGAACTGATGACGATTTGGAACAAATTTACAGGATAACGGTGCGAGATCAAGATTGGGTGAATCCAACAATAGAAAGATGTATTGCATGGGACCGTGAGATATCTTTCACATCAGATTCAGATGAAGAACTGGAGCACTCATAGAATCGACTGCATGAAGTATCTACGCAGCGCTATAATATGATGACCAAGTCATTGCTCTGTGTATCATCAGCGGTAAGAAATATGCCTTACTGTGATGGGTTCACTGATGTTGATCACTTTTTGGATGCATTTGAAAGGGAAGTACCAGAGAAGCATCGATTCCAGGCATTAGATTGGGCGTTGCACACTATGCCCGCAAGATGGTGGGTTACACACAAATATAGTTTTTATGATTGATGCAAATATAGGAGGATGATGAGGGTACACTTTGGTCATCCGAAGGTGAGATTAACAAAAAAATATGATGGGAGAAATGATCTACGCGACCATTTAGCCAAATGGACTCAAGTATATGGAGTGAATCCTCAACCAGAAAGGGTCCATCTGTTTTTTCATACATTGGATTTTATACCAATGAATTTGTACATGGAGACGAAACTCTAACATGGCACCGAGGAATGGGATATTTTGCGCCAAGGATTTTTGATGACGTTCAGTTTTGAGGGTGGATATGAACCTATAGACGAAGCATTATAGGAGGTTAAGACAACAATTTTTAGGATACCGCAGGATCCTCTAGATTTGATTCAACATGATTGGACCACCTAGTCGAGCCACGCGCTAGAGTGCTACAATGTCACAGCAGAAGAAGAAGATAAAGACCCGAGGAAGATTAATATTTTGGAGACTGAAGCACACTATGAAGTTGAAGGACCACAGTTATAATATAGGACATAACTGAGCCACTCAAAAACATGCAGGTGAACATTGGCATGGAGGTAGAGCCGAAGTTTGCAAATATTGGGGACTACTAGGATGATGTGACAGTAGATAAGGACACTGAACTACTCCGCGAATATCAAGATCTGTTACCCACAAAGTTTTTAGATTTGAAAGGGATAATAGGGGACCTGGGTGTCATGAAGATCACCCTAAAACCAGATGAAAAATCTATGAAGCAAAGACCTTACCGCCTCAACTGAAGTATAAAGAAAGGGTCCTCTTAGAGTTATACAAGATGCTTGCGGCAGGTATTATTGAACCAATGGAAGAATCTAATTGGGTAAGCCCAATAGTGGTTTAGGAAAATAAGCAGAAGGAAGAAATAAGGATGTGTGTAGACCTCTAAAAGTTGAATGATGCCTGCGTGCATGATCCCTTTCCAACTCCATTCACTGATGAGGTCCTGGATAATGTTGGTGGCCATGAAGCATATTCATTCGTTGATGGGTTCTTGGGTACCATCAGATCAAGATCGCATCGAAGGATAGAAGCAAGATGACCTTCATGACTGAATGGAGATGCTTCAAGTATACAGTGATGCATTTTGGGTTGAAGAACGCACGACGATCATTTCGCGCGTAGTCATCGCAGCGTTCAAGGATTTCATTCATAAATTTTTGGAAGTATACTTTGACGATTGGACAGTGTTTGGACTAGTGAAGCGCCATGGGAAGTCTTCGCTTGATGCTAGATACATGCTGGAGGTACCAGATCATGCTAAATCTGAAGAAATGTTTGTTTTGTGTCCCTTTTGGGATCTTGTTGGGTCATGTGGTATGTAGACAAGGCTTCATGGTAGACCCTCCGAAGATCGCGGTCATAATCAATTTGGAGGCACCAAGGAGTGTGAAACAGTTGTGCGCAACATTGGGGCATACATGATACTATAGGAAATTCATCAAGATCTATGCCCAGGTCACTGTGCTAATGGAAAAAATGTTAAATAAGGATGTTACGTTCTATTGGAATGAAGAATTCCATAAGGTCTTGGATGTGCTAAAGGAGAAAATGGTCACCGCGTTGATCCTAATATTCTCGGATTGGAAGAAGGAATTTCATGTTCATGTGGACATGTCATGTATTGTGCTGGGAGCAGTACTGACACAGGTCGGTGAAGGGGACTTGGATCACCCTATAGCATTCGCAAGTAGAAAGTTGTCCAAAGCTAAGAAAATTTATTCCACGACAGAGCGCGAAGGACTAACTATTATTTGTTGGGAAGACATTTTAAGATGTATACAAACCATTCGGCATTAAAATACCTGTTCAGCAAGCCTGTGTTGGGGGGGAATATATGCGGGTGGTTGTTGTTGTTTCAGGAGTATGATTTTGAAGTTATTGTGAAACCAGGACGCTAGAATGTTAGACCAGATCATCTGTCGTGCATTAAAATAGGAGAGGAACCTATGAATTTGGAGGAAGGACTACCCAACATGGAACTCTTTGCAGTACACATCACGAAAAACCACTTTGAAGATATTATACACTTTCTGATGACAGGTACGGATCCAGAAGGATATACAAGCCAATAGAAGAAGGAACTGGTGGTGTGCGTGGCAGAATTTTCTGTCATTGCAGAGCACTTGTCCAAAATGGGATCAGAAGAAATATTGCGACATTATGTGTCAAAGTTTGAATGAAACAGCATCCTCATTGAGGTTCATGGTAGAGCCGTGGGAGGTCATTATGCCGGAAAAGCAACAGTCCAGAAGATTATACGCACTGGGATATGGTGGTCGACCTTGATTAAGGATTCAAAAGCATATTGTAGGGCATGTAGGACATGTCAAAGGACTGGTAGACCCTCGTGTAGGGATGAGATACCATTGAATCCACAGATATCGTTACAACCCTTCGAGAAGTGGGCTATTAACTTTGTAGGACCAATTCAGCCTCCAGGAAATAAGACGGGTGCGCAGTACATCATCACCATGATTGAGTACTTAACTAGATGGTCAAGAGGTACAGCCTGCAAAGGACCGTACAAGCGCGACAATAGCCAAATTCATATTTGAGTACTTGCTGACAAGGTTTGGTTGTCCAAAACTTTTAATGAGCGATTGCAGTACACACTTTCTTAATGAGACGATTAGCATGATGATAGAGGAATTCCAGGTATACCATCAGAAGAGCACACCAAATCATCCATAGGCTAATGGGATGGTGGAAGCATTTAATAAAATATTGGAGAGTGCACTCACAAAGGTTTGCGATGCTCAAAGAAACAAATGGGATGTTCGTGTGTCCGCGGTTTTATGGTCTTATAGAACGACTTACACGAAGTTGACTGGACAAACGCTGTTCAGACTAGTTTATGGCATGGAAGCTATGATGCCAATGGAGTAAATTGTACCTAGTCTGCGCATAGCAAAATTCACAGGAATGGAAGATCGCGGAGCCTGGGAGCAGAGGCTTGCACAGCTAATAGAGCTTGAAGAAGATAGATTTCTAGCTAGATTCCATTAACAAGTTCAAAAGGAGTGCAAAAAGGTATGGCATGATCAGCACATCAAATTGCAAACCTTCAAGGTAAATGATTTAATTCTATTATATGACAGCAAGTTTGATAAATTTCCAGGAAAATTTTGGATGCATTAGCTGGGGCCATATGTCATCAAGGAGATTACTGATGGTGGAGCAGTTTAGTTGGTAAAGTTGAATGGAGAACCATTTCCAGGGTGGGTGAATGGAAATCGATTGAAGCCATACAATGGCAATCCAACTAGATGACTACATGATGAAAGCACAGTCTTAGCACTCTAGGTAGCTGAAAGGAGGCATGGGACTATAAACTACATTGCCCAGGTTAGGGAGCTGCGTGATTGGGGAACTGCGTGGAATGGAGGAATGTCATAGTGTCAGCTGAAATGTGTGGGAAGCTGTGCTATCCAAATAAGGGACTACACAGGGTAGCTGGAAAGTGACCGTTATGGTCATTATTCATGACTTGACAGTGGGAAAATGGCTAAATGGAGTGGAGGGCCAACATTTAAGTCAAAATTTAAGGGCAAGATCTATGAAAAAATGCCGCCAATCCAGTATTTATGAATGAATTTTAGGGGGAGCGGTCGGATTTGAATTCAAAAATTCCTATAAATTATAAGTGCTTTCCCAGTGAAAAACACTTGGAATTTTGAGAATTGAGGTGTTGAGCTCTCAGGTGCGAACGAACCGTGAGAAATTTGAAGCTTTGATAACAAGTTCAGTGTTTGAGAGGATGCCAAAAGAGATGTAGGAGTTGTTGTCCAGTATTATGTCAGCGCCCACAGAGACTATGAGTGGAGGAGAAGCAATGACAACTGAATGGCCCCAGATGTAGCAATGGCAGCTGAGGGAACTACCCCAGAAGTAGCAATGGCAGCTGCCCCAGAGGTTGAGAGCATCGAAGTACCGTAGAGTTTCCTAAGTCACCGAGGACGCCCAGGCCGAGGCCTACGCTGATCCAAGAGGGTCCAAAATCAAAGAAAGATAAGCAAAAAGTGCCACAGCTAGTGCGTGCATCACCCTAAAGGCACCCGCAGAAGGAAAAGCCTACTATGCAGGAGAAGGGAAAAGCCCACCATGAGGAGATCCCTATGGATGAGGAAGACATTGACATTGGGGTGGAGGATGTTGACGTTGAGGGGTCTGACCCTATCTCTAAGCTTCCCGAGTACATTCCTCCATGCAGAGGCAAGACAAAGGTTCCAAAGGACATTGATGAAAACAAGGTCGCACTACATACACCCTTGCTGCCAAACAAAATCGCCTTTGAAGGACCGCGCCTAGGGTGCATCCCCCTATTAAAATGGAGGATTGGGACTTGGATGATACGAAGTGCTTTCCCCACTTAGCCACATGTTGGGCATGGAATCCCCCCAAGGCATGTTTTGGGGCTTAAATCCCAAGTTTTGACCGAATCTTGTCGTAAAGCTCCAAGAACTGCGGGCGCGGGGCGCGAAATTATGATAGAGTCATAGGGTTGTCTGCCCTAGTGTTGTAATATAATGTCGGCTAGATAGACCTACCCATGGTCCGCAGACCTTGGGATTGTATAAATAGAGCGAGGCTCTAAGTGTAAAATAAAAGGAATCGAAGAGGAGAAAAGGATAAAGAACTGAGTCGTGTCCATAGAGTAAAGTCTAGGTTCGGGTGGTAGAGTAAGAGAAGACTATGCAGCTGAGTGCACAGAGGCCTAGTAGTTTGTAGCTGAGTGTGTAGGACGGAGTCGAGTCTGTAACCGAGAAAGGAATTAATAAAGAGAAGTTTGGTTATAATTTTGTGTATCTGTTCTTGGGTTAATACTTACTTGATATAATATGCAATTATACAGTTTATTTACTCCGCGCATCTGTATGAATGGTTTATGTTGTTAAATATAACTTAAAGCACTCAACTAACTAATATTGGAAAATAAAAGTAAGATCTTGGGTAATAACATAGAGCGCAGCGTTCAGACCTAAGTAAGGGTTGTGTGAAGGTCGAACATCAAGCAGCGAGGTAAAAGAAAGTGCACGAGGGGAGCTACGTGCAGGGTCAAACCTCAGACCAGTTGACCTCATCAAACATCTCTAGGGTGCAAAAACTTGGTTCTAGCACCCTCCCATACTACTTCAGGTAAGGCCTCAGTCCGCACCCCACGGACTATTGCCGAAAGGGTCAGTAGTACCAAGATTTTTTTGGCTAATTAACTATGAACCTGGGTCAGGCCCCAACAAGCCAACAAATGGTTCCATTGTCAGGACCGAGATCTGCATAGAGATGTTGGATCTCGTATCACTGGAATCCGACAAAGAAAGGAATTGAAGATTGGTTGGATAGAAAAATTCACGAGTTTGCAGCATAGGAAAACAGGAATCCATGACTATCAAAAGAAGAGTGGTTAGATTTCTACTTGTATACAAAGATCCATGAAATTTTCTTTGCATCCTTCCCAACTGAGTTGTACAAATGGATCACGAAGCTAGAAAACAGTCAAGGAAGGTGTAGACTCGACAAACCTATTGTGTGACCCCAAAATTGGTAAGCAGACTAGAAGCATTGGAAGATAAGATCACGTGCACTGTGGATCACTGGCTCAATCAAATTATAGGAGGGTTTATCACCGATTTCACAGTAGATACTTCAGTCAACTATAGCGAGGCAGAATGATGCTTCCTCAAAGGACCGCGAGGTAAGTAAGTTAAATATTTGAAAACTTAGATTAAAATGCTATTGTGTGAAAAACGGGTTATGCGAATAAATTGATGTTTGGGGCTACGTGGAGCGGGAGGATCTACAAAAATGAAGGTAGTGCAGAACTAGAAACCAACCCCTTGATTTCACCTCCACGAAAGAGCAAGGAAGAACTCACGAAGGTCTCACCAGGAAGTGCGATTAGTTTTTTAAAGCAGCAAATTCGCGCACACCACTCCCACCTACACCACCGCCAGTTTCACCATCTTCAACCCTATCTTCACCCTACCAACCCCACCACCACCACAAAGAAATATGGCAAGCGCAATAAAGCTGCCAGTATTCAAGGGAGTAGGGAATGAAGACCCGGACTAGTTTTGGTTCATGGTAAAAGCTATATGGGAAGTGCAGGGAGTCATGAATGACAATATAAAGAAAGCAATGCTGGTCAGCACTCTCTAGGATCACGCACTGACGTGGTACATTAAGCATTCTAGTGACAATCCAAATGCAAGGATCACAGATACTCAAGTAGCATTGAACAAAGAATTTAGCAAGTCGAAGTCAGAGGCACAATCAATCATTAGGTTCAAGGAAATCGCGACGCTACCAGGCAAAACCCCATGGGATCTAGACCAAAGATTGAAGTGAAAAATTCATGAAGCAAACATGATGCTAACAGATGGGAAACACCACGTGTGGTTTGTAGCATCATTAACGCTGCATCTAAGAAACGCGTTGTCACAACAAAAGATGAACACTCAGGCCGAGGCCTTGGAGGCCGCGATGAGATTACACGAGACCCTAATTCAAGACACTAACCTGGGATTTCAGTAGATTCACGCATAGTTGCAGGCCTTGTGCTTGGAAATGCATAGTTTAAAACAGGACCGGATAGCCTGACCAAAGGTGCATGATGAAGTTTAGTGCATAAAGTGCAAAGGCCAGGGACATGACGAGGATCAGTGTCCAATGTTCACAAATTACCTAGTGGGAGGAGGACCAATGCCCTTGAGACTGGAGGCACAAGCAGGACCGAGCGTGGCACCTGCATTATGGTGCACGATTTGTCAGATAGGAGGGAAGCATGCTACATATAATTGAAATCTATTACAAAAGTACACAGAATTCACAACAGTTGTTCTGTAATTTCTGTAGATCTGTAGGACATAATGAGCATAATTGTAGGAGTTATCAGATGATGATGGATTGAACCCGCACCTACAGAGTGCAGGCTGAAACATGGCCCCTTGAGCAAAATGCAGAGTTAGCGCGAACCAGGTTCCAGGGGTGCGATCGAGGCCGAGTAGGAGGAGGACCAGGAAGACGTCGCAGACATTTAATATGTTACAACTACAGAGGGCTGAGACATTATGCCCGCGATTGCACAAATCTAATGCAACCCTCATGTGTGTATTACACAATGTTTGACCATAAGGTGGAGGATTGTCCCACACTGATAAAAAGGTTGCGCGATAAGGGAACACTCCAAACTCCTCCAGCACAGAATCTACAAATAATGAGGTCTGAGCCGCATGAGGAGGACCCTAACTTAAATATCGTGCTCTAAAGTGGAATTACAACAAGGGATGACAAAAGTAAGTAACCTGAAGAAAGTACTTGGGTTTGCAAGGCTCCGATGAAGAAACCAGAATTTGATTTGGAGCAAGCTAAGGAGACATTCATGGAAGCTAAGAAGAGCTTTGCAGATGCTTCCACTTCAGGAGGAAAAGAAAGATTGGAACTGGAAATGGACCCATCAATGCTCACTACATTCTTGGAGACATGCATGAAGTTGTTGTGCGACAACAAGGCTATGAAGGGACTGCAAGAAATCATCACTAGATGTGTTGGGACCACGCCAAGAGAACCGCGCATAGTCTGGAAGCTCAGGAAGCACACGACACGAACAGGAAGGGATATGAGATTGACCGTGTAGATCGGGGAATATGAAATGGATCAAGTGATTATGGATCTAGGGTCGGACGTGAATGTCCTACCAAAGTAGACATGGGAGCGTATGGGTAGCCCTGCACTACAATGATCATCTATCCAACTATGAATGGCGAACCAGCAAAAGATCCTACATATGGGGAGATTGCAGGGAATCACAGTAGATATCAAAAGAACGAGCGCGCTTGTAGATTTTGAAGTAATAGACATTGTTTATGACAGCAATCCCTATCTCGCACTCTTGGGAATAGATTGTACCACTGACATGAATGAAGTGATAAATCTGAAGAAGCGCAAGATGATCTTTGAGAAAAAGTCACTATGCGTAGTGGTACTTCTAGACCCTGCAAAAGGATCGCGCTACAAAAAGCCAGTGTGCAACTACGACAGCGATGACGATCTAGACTGTATCTAAAAGATAACCGCGTAGGACCAGGATAGGGTATATCCAACTGTGGATGGCAGAATCTCATGGGGGCACGAAAGCTAATGTACCTCAGATTCAGATGAAGAAATAGAACGATGGCAGAACCAGTTACACGAGGTAACCATGCTCCACTGTAACATGATGACATGGTCATTGCACTGCCTGACCACAGAAGTAAGAGATCTGCCTACATATGATGGGTTGAGCGAGGTGGATGATTTCCTGAACAAATTTGAAAGAGAAGTACCTAAACAATAGCATTTCGATGCTTTGAAATGGGTACTGCACGCTACACCCACAAGATGGTGGGGTACACACCAAAGGATTTTTGAGGACTGGCACGAATACAAAAGGATGATGTGCATCCAGTTCAGGTAGCCTCAGATGCGGTTAACAGATGAGTATGATGGAAAAAACACCCCGCATGCCCACCTTTCTAGATGGGTATAGGCATATGGTGTGCAACTTGCACGAAGACACACCGTCCTCGCAATAGGAAACACGACCGATAAGCAGGAGAGGGCAAGACAAGGACATGAACAACCCCTCCGTTTGGGACATGGAAGTAGGGAAAAACCAAGTGCGGAGAGGAATATCCACGCAGAAGCTTTTGATAAAGTACGCAAAGCACTAAACACGGTCCACCATGTGAAACAGGCTAACTGGGACCTGTGCATGCCAACGGTTCTCTAGGAATATAGGAGCATGTGCAAAATCCTCACCATGTGGGCACCCCCAAAGCTAAGGTATGAAGTAAGGCTTTCAACCCCATGGAACATGAAAAGCCGAGTCCGCGCATAATAGCACCAGTAGACATGATGGTTTGTGGAGTCTGCAAAGAAAAAATAACACAGCTGCCAGAAGCAGAATGCATGAGACTAGAGGAAGAAATCAAAAGGGGAAACCTTAGGCTCTAGGAACTGGAAAAAGAAAGAATACGGTTACGAAGGAAAAGCATTCTGGTAAACGCGAAATTCAAGAAACTGGAGGACGAAATAAAGAAATATTTTCTCAACAAAAAGACCAGAATGGTAAGGCAGGGTGTGTATGATCATGAGAACAAGGTTGAGGCCTATTGCCACGAATTGATCAATCTGATGCCTTGGCTTAAACCGCATATTGCTAAGCATAGAGGCTGTAGTAGCACGTTGTAAGTAGTAAAGTGCGCGATGCCAGCCATAACAAAAAAAGGTGAGAATTCTCCAGGAACTAGGATGGATGATAGGATGGAACTTTTCACAAGTAGTGCACCACCTGAATAACCAAAGGAAGGACAGTATTAGCACTCCAAGCAGTTGGAAGGGAGCACGGGACTATAAACTATTCTACCCGGGAGTTGCGTGATAATGGAGGTGCGCGCAGAAACAAAGAGTCACAAGGTTCGCGACTACGCACGGGGGGTTGCGCTACTGTGTAGGTTGGCCAGAAAGTGACCATTGAAGTCACTATTCATGATGGGATGCTTTACTTGAGGCCAAATGGAGCTGGCGGCAGGAATTTAAGATGCGATTTATGGGCAAAATCTGGGAAAATATGCTGCAATGGGAGCATTAATGGACCAGATTTGGGGGGAACGGTCGAATTAAAATTCCAAAGGCACTATTAAATATAGAGGGCTTCCTAGCAAACAACACTTGGCCTTTTGCGAATTGAGCGATCGAGCAGAACCTTGACTGTCATGCATCGAATGTTGATTGAGCCCCTAAGTTCACGAGTGCCAAATTTCCAGAAGAATACAATGACAATAGCTAGGGATGTTATGGAGATAACATAAATACCGTCTGATGAGGCCATGCAGGCCTTGGTTGTAGGGGATGCCCCGGTAGGTGCTAGAATTGTGGTAGAAATTCTGAAGTCACCACGATCCAAGAAGGACAAACAAGCAATGGTTCCTGTATGTGTGTCCCCGCGGAACCCTTTGCGCACCAAGCTATCGATGGAGGAGAAAGGGAAAGTAGACACTATAGAAACAGACGAGGAAGAGGAAGATCTGCAGGATCTTACCCTCGTAGAAGAAGAGGATAAAGGCATGGAGGTGGATAGTCAGCGTACGCATGTTGTAACAAAACTACCCACCTATGTCCCCTGTGAAAAGGGAAGGCGAAAGTTCCCAAGGACTTGGACGAGACCCAGAGCTCGCTCTAGACCCCGCTCCTCCTAGATGGAATTATGTTTGAAGGTATGCACTTGGGCCATGTGCCGAGCCTGAAATTCAAAGACTGGGACCTCACTGACCACGAGAAGTTCCGTCATCTTGAGACCGGAAATCTCATGAAGTAGAGCACAGCGGGGGGGATGGGGGGTGACAACATTAGAGCCACGGAAGTAGTTGCGCGGAGTGGAAAAGGTCGAGCTACTAAACCTACTCTAGGTGTCGCATTTCCATCGTGCCCCAATAACCATCTTCATCATCAAGAAGTTGCTTTGCCTAGTGCATGATGGATGTTTATGGCTGGAGGAGCCCATCCCCATCACGGAAAACTTGATCCATCACATCTCTCGGCTTCCATGAAAAGGGGAGGACCCCGCGGTAAACAGTAGCTCAGTGCGCTGCAGACCTCCGCGCAGTTCGAGAATAGTTGGCACGACTCCACGCAAAGATCATTGCAGTAACAAAGTGACTCGAGGGCGAGTCACGATGTTTGTGTTGGGGGCCTATTGGGCATGGAATCCCCCCAAGGCATGTTTTGGGGCTTAAAGCCCAAGTTTTAACCGAATCTTGTTGTAAAGCTCTGTAAACTATGGCGCGAGGCGTGAAAGTATGATAGAGTCACAGGGTTGTCTGCCCTAGTCCTGTAATGTAATGTCAGCTGGCTAGACCTACCCATGGTCCACGGGCCATGGGATTGTATAAATGGAGCGAGGCTCTAAGTGTAAAAGAAAAGCAATCGAAGAGGAGAAAAGGATAAAGAACTGAGTCGTGTCCATAGAGTAAAGTCTAGGTTCGGGTCGTAGAGTAGGAGAAGGCTCTGCAGCTGAGTGTGCAGAGGCCTAGTAGTCTGCAACTGAGTGCGCGGACCCCTACAGCTGAGTGCGCAGGCGGAGTCGAGTCTGTAACCGAGAAAGGAATTAATAAAGAGAAGTTTGGTTATAATTCTGTGTATTTGTTCTTGGGTTAATACTTACTTGATATAATCTACAATTATATGGTTTATTTACTGCGCGCATCTGTATGAATGGTTTATGTTGTTAAATATAACTTAAAGCACTCAACTAACTAATATTGGAAAATACAAGTAAGATCTTGGGTAATAACACAGAGCGCGGCATTCAGCCCTGAGTAAGGGTTGCACGAAGGTTGAACATCAAGCAGCGAGGTACGGGAAACTGCACGAGGCGAGCTGCGCATAGGGTCAAACCTCAAATGAGTTGACCTCATCAGGCATCTCCAGGGTGCGGAAACATAGTTCTAGCACCCTCCCATACTACTTCGGGTGAGACCTCAGTCCGCCCTCTGCGAAATGTTGCCGAAAGGGCCAATAGTATCGATATTTGTTTGGCTAATTAACTTTGAACTTGGGTCAGGTCCCAACAAGCCAACACCACAGATCAACTCATGCACCACATCTTCTACAAAGACTCCAGTGTGACCATGTTGGAGCTAAGAAAGTGGATAAAAGGGGTGGATAAGGCGGGTATGTTAAACATGTTGTAGGTACTGCATTACAACCGCACACCCATAACCATGATAGTGATCAAGCAGCTATTGTGATTGGTGCGCAATGGGTGCTTGTGGCTAGAGGAGACGATATCAATCACTGACATGCTGATCCATAGGATCACTCAGCTGTTGCACACAGGAGAAAATCTGGCCATGGCGTTTGGAGGAAAGACAGGTGAGCATGACCTCTTCGAAGCTATAAAGGATAGATTTAAGCTCGCAAAGAAGTCATGCGACTACTCCATCACTAGCATAACCAACCCTCTGGTCAAGGTAGTTGCTTAGATCCTGGTAGGCAAGATTATGCGAAAGTGTCGCACAGATGAAGTGCTAGCACCAGTAGTGTCTTTAGCGGCCCAGTGCACATAGGGTGTACAGTTCAATTGGGCACACTACCTCTGCAGTGAGTTTCTTGCTAACTATAGAGAGGCGCAGGATCAAAGCAAGACATTTCACTACGAATGGTTATTGCTATCCATAGTGCTAGTCGCGTGGGAGTTACCAGAGGATAGTCAATTTCCTCCAGTGGTGTAGGACCTACTCGAAGCGGAAAAGTTCACTTCCCTCTGGGCTACGAAGGATCCCCAAAGGGTCAAGGACAGCAAGGTCTTTTGGATCTTGATGGAGATGAATATACACATGGCCATCAACCGCAAAATGCGGTTGTCACCGACTGTTTATGATCAACTGGCAAAGTATGTGGAGTTCAAGGCAAACTTCCATCGGGTCTCCATCCACGGGTGGAAGGATCCTAAACAAAAGTGGTATGACCTTCCATACCTAGCCATAGATGATGCGATCATAATGTTCCTTGACCCCTAGCCAATAGATTGGCGCACCGCTTCAAACTTGACAGTTGGGTCTAGCAAGCCTGCAACATAGAGAAAGATGGAACAACTAGCAAAAAAGAGGAAGAAGTAGGCTAAGGACAAAGCTAGGGCAGAGCACACTACCGAAAAAAAATCAGAGGAAGAAGAGGAACATGACTCTGACAGGAATCATAAGTCACCTTCCCGGAAACAGAAGAGGAGGAGGAACAACAGACAGGGCAGGGAGGAGTGGACCTGGAGACTACTCTATTCTAGATTAAGTGCAACAGGGAATCATAGAAAGTAGGGCCATGGAAGAAGTCCAAGGCCAGCAAGACTTCCCTTGACCCAACCACCTTGACAGAAGGTTTCTGAATGACATTGGTGATACGATGAGTGATGCCACTATGGAACTCCTACAATAGTTCGAGAAGCAGCAGAAGCAGGCCTTGGGTGCCATTCATATGGGTATGTGCGAGCTGCAGATCTAGGCATCACAAGTGCAGAGCAGTGTGGGTTGAAGTAGTGCAGCATCAACCGGCTTGGTGTGTGGTATAGTTGAAGTAGTAGAAATGGTTCGCCCCTTGGAACCTTGATTTATCATGCTGCCAAATGGAGCGCTGACCACGGAAGCCGAAGATGATGAGGCTATTATTTGCACCCTCCAAAGGGTTAGGCTAGACTTGGTTGAGCTTCCACGAGAAGCCCTTCACAACCTGTATGATGGTGTGATCGCAGAACTTCGGGCTCGAGAACAATGAGCATTGAATGTCATCAGTGAGCAGAAGGTGAAAAACACCCAAGTGTTTGCTGAGAATACTTATGCCATCGAGCTCTTTAAGGCTATCACAACAAATAATGAGCACACAACCAAGGTAGTGGCTTAGGCATGCAAGTCTATCCCCAAGCTAGATATGCTTGAAAATGCACCTGTGGATGAATGAATTCAGAAGCTTGCTGTCAGAGTGCATGAGGCAAGATCAGAGTTTGCCAAGGTTCAGTTAGACCTGAACCTTAAGATCACAGAACATGCGTTGAGGGACTAGCCCTCGACTCCGCCAGAGGTAAAGGAGCAGCGCAAGGCCACTGCCAGAGATGTCGTAGCCACTGTATATAGTGCAATGAAGGAGTGCACAATGCTCTTTGAGCAAGCGCTTGAAGTGGTTTACAATTTACAGGAGGATCCCACCTTGCAAAGGTTGGAAATAGAGGCCCGGGAGCTACAGCAGAGATATGGTGAAGTCAAAGCGATGATGCGCACCGTGACCCTTATGCAGAGGCTAGCAAAACTGCACGAGGCAAAGGTGCTAAAGGAGCAGGTGGATGCAGCGCAATGCAAAGAGGGAGTCCTCAAGGCCAGAATAGGGCCTTGGATTGATGAAGCCTATGCGCTCACAACCACCATCGAAGGAAAACTAGCTAGTGTCTAGAGAACACAACAGAAGGTACATGCAGATGTCACAGGGCCAGTGACGGAGTAGTTGGTTGACCATATGAAGCAAGAGGCAACACAGTGCACCACTAAAGTTGCAGTGCTACAAGTGGAGCTGGGAGGTCTTCGCGACAAGATATCCATGCGAGTAGAGTGACTCAAGGGCAAGTCACCAAATTTGTGTTGGGAGCCTCCTAGGAATGGGTCCCCTAGGGTAAATTTTGGGGTTAAAAGCCCAAGTTTTGGGGCTAAAGGCCCAAGTTTTATGTAAAGAATGTGAAGTCTCCAAATTTTTTTCTTGCAGAGCACGAATATGTAACGAGTTACTAAGGGTTTTTCGCCCTTCTCTTGTATAAGTCATGTTAGCTTTAGAGATCTACACATGGTAAGAAGGGAGTCCTAGAAGAGTCTAAGGAAAGTCAGTTGAGTCTTGTTACGCTTTATGCATGGGTCTATGAGAGCTAAGTGTGAAGAGTCTTAGCATAGGAAGAGGCTCGACAGCTGAGTGTGCAGAGGCCTCAGGTAGAAGTCTGCAGCTGAGTGCGCAGACCCTTGCAGCTAGGTGTGCAGGGTAGTCAGAGTCTATACTAGATATTGGAATCAATAATAAAGAGGAGTATTCTGAAATTACCTGTGTATTTTAATTCAATTCATTGCATGTGCTTATGTTATGTTGAATACTGGGTTTATGTTTTAATGCTACTCTAATGCATGAATATATATGTTTCTTTGTTTTATATGACCGCAAGTAGAGATATATGTTTACGCGATGCTAACTGTAATGCATGTTAAAGTAACTAATCCTGAAGTGAATCTGGGTAGATACAGAAGTAAGAGTAACTACAGGGGTGTGTAAATTCCTTATCTATCTATTTAGGGCTCACGAAGGACGACCAGAGACTTTTGCAGAGGCTTTGAGGATGAATAAGAGAAGTAATTTGATGAGCCCTAAATGTCTTATTGATCTATGCAAAGGAAGGTTAGGGCAATTAGCCAACATCACAACCATCGCAGGGTGTGTAAACTTGGTTCCTACATCCCCCCATACTGCTTCGGGTGAGACTTCAGTCTGTGCTCCGTGGATTGATGCCGAAAGGTCCATTAGTGTAGGGATTTGCTTGGCTGCTTAATGCTGAACTTGGGTCAAGGCCCATCAAGCCAACAGTCAGCTCACTAGAAGTGTGGACTGTGCTCTAGGAAGTTCTGGTAGTTAGTTTCCCATCCTCCCAATGAAATTTGCTCAAATATTCCAGTCAGTCACCTAGGTGTGTTGCATGTTAGTCCTCAAGTTGCTTTGGTTTTCAACTGACAATTTTTTTTCCTTGAGTGTTGCTCTGTCTCTAGGTATCAAAAGTGTTGATCAGTCTCTTAGCCATATGGGTACAATGGCTTCCAAGAGGGAAGGGTCAAAGGACACCAGTGAGAGCGTAACTGGAGATGTGGTTGAGAAAGTGTCTATGAGCTTGCCCATATATGAAGACAATAAATTGTTCATAGACAAAGAGATCCAGATGAAATAACAGGAAATCAATGAAATATTTTTAGGAACCTTTGATGAAAATATGGAGGATGCTGAGTCTATGTCAACATTGTTGGGTTGTGTTATATTCTTTCCACAACTAGCCCACATAGTTAACGGGGGGTGGATCCCCCACTTCGTTGCGCTGATTGTGTAGCGGGGGGGGTGTGGTCACAGGGGGTTTGAGGGGTACCCGTAACCCCACTTTATGGGGGTCGGGGCAGTGCCCTCGAAAATTTTGGTTTTGGGCCCTATGTTAAGTTGGGCGGACCCACATATGGTTTTGTCCATGATTTTCACACATGTTTTTTGGACGCGATGGTTTTCCGGTCCATGGTTTTGGACGTGATGGTTTTCGGTCCATGGTTATGGACGTGATGGTTTTTGGTCCATGGTATTGGATGCTTTGGCATGTATAAATATGTATTGTAACATTGAAAGGAACATAATGAAAAATCAAGCTGGTAGCGTCGGTTTTGGGATGCAGGGGAAAATCTCTCTGTATATGTGTTTTATGTGTTATGCTCTCGCATTGTTTATTTTCTGTGTTTTAGAATTCATATGCAGGTAATTTCTGTATGGGGTTAAAACCTACATTTGGTACCAGAGTTGTTTTTGGCTTCAAGGGGATGCCTCTATTGCTGAGGGGTTTCGCTCGGGCCTGTGGTAGACCCTGTTCAGTGGGAGATCTGCGAGATCGATTTTGGTGGTAAAAGAAGATGGCGAGTAGTGGAAAGATAGAGATTAAGAAATTTAATGGTCAAAGTTTTGAGTTGTGGAAACTCTAGATGGAGGATCTATTGGTGGATAAAGATCAGTGGATCGTGGTAGATCCATGTACTAAACCAACGGGAGTGTTCGATGAAGAATGGAAGAAGTTGGATCGGAAGGCAAAGAGCACAATATGATTGTGTGTCTCAGATTCAGTATTGCTGAATGTATCAGGGGAAGCTACAATAAAGGCTTTGTGGGACAAGTTAGGGACTTTGTACCAATCTAAGTCTCTGGTGAATAAGTTGTTCCTACGGAAAAAGTTGTATAACCTGAGGATGAAAGATGGAGACTCAGTGACAGAGCATCTGAACGCATTTAATACTGTGGTAAGTCAGTTAGCATCTGTTGATATTAAAATTTTAGATGAAGATAAGTGCATCAGTTTGTTGTGTTCTCTACCAGATTCGTGGGATAGTCTGGTTATTGCAATAGGTAGCAATGCAACTGCCTTGCATTTTGATGAAATAGTCTCATCCTTGCTGATGGAGGAGATGAGACGGAAAAATATGGAGAGCCAAAATGGTGATCCCTTGTCTGTAGGAGGACAATCCCAAAACAGAAACAAAAATAAGTCATCAAGTGGGAGATCTAAATCTCCAGGAAAACTTGTAAAGGTGGTGTGCTGGAAATGCGAAAAGGAAGGGCACTACAAAAGGGACTGTAAATCTAAAGCTCCTGATAAAGGAAAGGGATCTGATGATGCTCCTTCTACAGACACGGTGAAAACCACCTCAAATGAAGGTGGGGATGCGTACTTGGCTTCTTCAGGTACACATGTAGATCATGAGGCATGGTTGATTGACTCAAGTGAATCCTTTCACTTCACTCCCCACAGAGAATGGTTCTGCGAGTATGAGAAATACGATGGTGGTGATGTCTTCTTAGGGGATGATAGGAAGGCTAAAATTGTTGGTCGTGGAAAAGTAAAGTTGAAATTGCAAGGTGGAAGGGTTAGAACACTTCCAGGTGTTCTGAATATTCCTGCATTGGCCAGAAATCTAATTTCTGTTAGGAAGTTGGATGATGCAGGTGTAAAAACAGTGTTCGAGAAGTTTACCTGCAAGATGGTTTAGGGAGCACTGGTATTGATGCGGGGAGTTCGAATTGTAACTCTATACAAGCTGCAAGGTAGCATTGTTGTTGATGGGTGCAACAGTTCTGTGGTTCCTGAAAGTGGAGCAAAAAGTCTAGTGGTCTTCGGAGAGAATACCATGTTGTGGCATCAAAGGCTTGGACATATTGGAGAGAAGGGCCTTGGAATACTTCATGGTAAAGGTATGGTAGAAGGTATGAGTAATAGCTCTCTAGAATTTGATTTCTGTGAAAATTGTGTATACGGGAAGTAGAATCGGGTGAGTTTCCCCTCTCGTGGTAAGAGGGCAAAACAAATATTAGAGCTTGTGCATAGTGATGTGTTTGGACCTGTGAAGGTTCCATCACTGGGTAAGTCTATATACTATGTATCATTTATAGATGACTTCTCAAGGAGTACATGGATATATTTCCTTAAAAAGAAATCTGAAGTCTTTGACAGGTTTAAAGAATTTAAGGCTCTGGTGGAAAACCAGATAGAGAAGAAGATAAAGGTGCTGAGGACAGATAACGGTGGAGAGTTTTGCAGTAAGGAATTTGAAGAATTCTATAAGAAGTGTGGTATAGCATGATAGAAGACTACTCCATATACACCTCAAAAAAATGGATTTGCAGAAAGAATGAACAAGACATTGATGGAAAGGGCAAGAAGCATGCTCAGTGGTGCCGGGTTAGGACAGGAATTCTGGGCAAAGGCAGTGGAGACAACATGTTACCTGGTCAACAGATCACATTCATCAGCGTTGGAAGATAGAACTCCACAAAAGGTATGGACCAGTAAGAAACCCTCTCTTTCACATCTCAGGGTATTTGGATGTGATGCATATGTACATGTTCCAAAGGAGAAACAAACCAAGTTGGATAGTAAATCTGAAAAGTGCATCTTTATTGGGTATAAGGATGGTTTAAAGAGTTATAATCTTTGGAACCAGTAACAAGGAAGGTTGTGTACAACCGGGATGTGGTATTCAGAGAGGTGAAAGATGTTATTAAACATGAAGTCCAACCAAAGGAACCTGAGAAGATAGAGTTTGAGCTAAAGGAGGAAGAATCAGACTCTACAATAGAGGAGGAATTAGTAGATGAAGAGCCACAAACTCCAAGAGTGAGAAGATCAGTTCGAGAAAGAAGACATCCAAAAAGGTATAGTCCATCTGCTTTATGTTTAAATTTTGCTTTATGTATCACTGATGATGATCCTAGAACTGTGAAGGAAGCAGTAGATTCAGAGGATGGAAAACTCTGGAAAGAGGCCATGGTTGATGAAATGGCATCTTTGCACAAAAATGAGGCTTGGGATCTGGTGGAGTTTCCGGCTGGAAGGAAACTCATTGGTAGCAAATGGGTGTTCAAGAAGAAGACAAGTGCAAAAGGATAGGCGGAGAAATACAAAGCTCGATTGGTAAAAAAAGGTTATTCCTAGGTGCCAGGAATTGATTTTGGTGATATTTTTTCTCCTGTTGCCAAGGTAGGTTCTATTATATTGTTATTATCTGTTGTTGCTGCTTTTGATTACGAGGTAGAACAGATGGATGTGAAGACAACATTTCTTCACGGGGATTTGGAAGAGGAGATCTACATGAAGCAACCTAAAGGTTTTGCAGTGAAGGGTAAGAAAGAACTGGTATGCAAGTTAAAGAAGTCTCTGTATGGGTTAAAATAGTCATCAAGGATGTGGGATCAGAAATTTGATACATTTATACAGGGACTTGACTTCACCAGAAGCAAAGCAGATCACTGTGTGTATTTTAAATTAATTGGTGACTGTGTTATTTATCTGGTCTTGTATGTGGATGATATGTTGCTAGTTGGAAATGACAAATATATTATCTAGCATTTGAAGACCCAATTGTCCTCCAAATTCGACATGAAAGATCTTGGTACTGCAAACTATATTTTGGGCATGGAAATTAAAAGAGATCGCCCAAAGAGGAATCTCTGGTTAAACCGAAGGAAGTATGTCAAGACAACACTGCAGAGGTTTAATATGCAAGATAGTAAACCGGTGAAGGTTCCTATTCCTGTAGGTGTGAGGTTATCTGCTGAACAGTGTCCCAAGACACAAGAAGAGGAAGAGGACATGTCCCATGTTCTATATGCAAGTGCAGTCGGTAGCCTGATGTATGCAATGGTCTGTACTAGACCAGACATTGCACATGCAGTGGGAGTATTAAGCAGCTTTATGTCAAAAACAGGGAAGGAGCATTGGACAGTAATGAAGTCAGTTTTTAGGTATTTGCATGGCACTAGTGATTATGGTTTGTGCTACCAAGGAACACTAGGATTGGATGGAATGTTGGATATTCGTGGCTTTGTTGATGCAGACTGGGCTGGAGATCTGGAACAAAGAAGATCTACAAGTGGGTATGTGTTTAACCTATTTGGAGGTGGAGTCATTTAGATGAGTAAGAAAAAATCTATAGTGGCACTATCAACTACAGAGGCAGAATACATGGCAGCCACTCATGCAATCAAGGAAGTAGTTTGGTCACAGAGATTGTGTTCAAGTATGGGGTTAGTACAGGGAGCTATAAGGATAGACTGTGACAGCCAAAGTGCAATTTTCTTGGCAAAGAACCCCACATATCATTCAAAGACAAAGCACATTGATGTTCAGTATCACTTTGTGAGGGATATGATAGAAGACAAAAAGGTGTTGCTGGTAAAGGTGGACACTTTGAAGAATACTGCAGATGCATTGACAAAATCTGTGAGCTCTGAGAAGTTCTCTTGGTGTAGAGAAACAATGGGTGTTTCAGGGCTGGAAAAATGACTAAGCTCTCTTGTGGCCCCCTATGGAAAGAAAACAACAAGTGGGAGAATGTTGGGTTGTGTTATATTCTTTCCACGACTATCCCATGTAGTTAACGAGGGGTGGATCCCCCCCTTCATTGCGCTGATTGTGTAGCGGGGGGTCACAGGAGGTTTGAGGGGTACCCGTAACCCCACTCTATGGATTCTGTGGCAGTGCCCCAGAAAATTTTGGTTTTGGGCCCTATGTTAGGTTGGGCGAACCCACCTATGGTTTTGTGCATGATTTTTGTACATGTTTTTTGGATGCAATGGTTTTTCGGTCCATGGTTTTGGACGCGATGGCTTTCGGTCCATGGTATTGGATGCTTCAGCATGTATAAATATGTATTGTAACATTGAAAGGAATATAATGAAAAATCAAGCTAGTAGTCCCGGTTTTGGGATCCAGGGGAAAATCTCTGTGTATATGTGTCTTATGAGTTATGCTCTCGCATTGTTTATTTTCTGTGTTTTAGAATTCGTATGCAGGTAATTTCTGTACGGGGTTAAAACCTACATTTGGTATCAGAGTTGTTTTTGGCTTCAAGGGGACGCCTTTGTTACTGAGGGGTTTCGCTCAGGCCTCTAGTATACCTTGTTCAGTGGGAGATCTGCGAGATCGATTTTGGTTGTAAAAGAAGACGACGAGCAGATACACAAGTCTGGCTTGTACCAGATTGCATGCAGGTATCCCGTGTTTCCATGCACAGACATGATCCAATAGATTGTCTCGCATACTGATGCAAAGACAATGGTGTTGAGTAGTTTCAGTGGAACAAAACTTGCTACCTTCAGGGAAGAGAAATTTTTGTAGATGGATCACTTACCACAATCGGTGGTCACAATGGATGCACCCTTCACCAGACCCAACATCAGTGCAAATTCAAGAGACATCTTGAAGAGATGGGTGAAAGAGCCATCTAAGTTTAGGAAAACACCCAACCAAGTTTACAAGACAAGGCTATTATAGAAGGCCTCTCATTTCTTGGTCATCTTTGCATGCCGCTTATATGTCTAGGAGAGTACATAAACCTTCCTATAGAGTTGGGTGATTGTGTTGAATCAAGTGCTGAATGAAGGAATACCTTTAAATTGGTCTGAAATGTTGGCTCTCTAATTGAAGGGACAAGTAACAGATGCCCAAAATCCACCCAAGGGTCAGCAAGTAAATTTATTCATTTCCGCTTACATACTTGATGCAATCTATGCTCATCAGCAGTTCCTAGGCTTGGGTTGGGCATGGAAACCTTGAGAAACCTTTGTGCGCACCTATTGTAGGTTGTTCTCTAAATGCAACTTCCATGGAGTTATTATACAACTATCAGACCACTTCGTCACCTTGATGTACAGGATGATCTTTGAACAGGATCTGCCTTGCATTTCACAAGCAACGATGGAGGCATTGGTTAACAAAGCAGATCGGTATGCATCATCCCTTGGCACATTCACCCATATGTACATCGTGGAGAAGGATCCACATGTTTTACGAATTTTTCCATGGATAAACTAGTCATGCAAGAGGTTTCATACCACATCTCAACAGGGTTGTCAACAAGATTTCACAAGAAGAAGAAGGCACCTTGGCCCGCTCTTCCTTTTTGGATTGGGATGTATGATATCCAAAATCTCAAGCATGATGAGGCCGAGACAGAGGAATTCAAGAGGTTCACCTTTGGTACCAGACTTTTTAATCCATATGACGCACATTTCGTAGTGAAGGACCATTGTGCGAGAATGTATCATCCTTGGATCCATAGGGCGTGTCATTGGCCTAAGGAAGACCCATGGAGATATTGCTATAACTTCTCAAGGCTCAATGAACCGATCGGAATGGTTGTAGATTGGTTAGCAATGCAAAAGGCAACGACATATGAGATAGAAACAACATCAGCAACAACAGAGGGTAGCAGACCTGCGCTTGAAAAAGGCAAGAGGAAGGTTGCTGAAAACGCCAGGGCGGAGCAAAGCTTCAAGTTCAAAGAAGTTCCATTTGTGTTAAGAGAAACTTTGGTTATTCAATCAAAGAGGTAGCAACGCGACAGAAGGATTGCACAAAGGTAGAGGGAGAAGAAGAAGCTGGAGGAGGCAGGAAAGGAGTTGCAGGTGTCGAAGCAACAATTCAGGGAAGAACAAGATCTGGGCAGAAGAGAGAAGGAAGTGCAATAGGAATAGGAACAATAAGAGGTGCAACATATAAACATTGATGAAATTGTGCCCATCTAGGATAATGATTCATTCGAACAGCTGGAAGATAGCAAACAGGGTGAGCAGTCGCAGGAGCAGGACTTTGCTCAGGAGATTGAACAGATGTTGGAACAGGTGGACACGGATGTGGTTAAGCCAGATCTATATCAAGACATTAACCTCATGCCTAAGTACCAAGAGGTCACCCCACTGACTTCACTAGATCTGGGAGCATGGCAAGTCCCAAGTGATCAAGGAGACACTAAAATCCTTGAGCACAATCGAGAAGAAAATTTGCACAGCATATCCTTCGATGAGTCACAACATAGAGTTGTGAAGTCACGCAGAGTGCCTACTCTAAATATCCATGTATTTCTTACGCAGTTTGAAGACCGAGTGATCATGTCCAATATGCACAAACATCTAGTTGCATTGGTCGATTCTACCAAGGCATATGTTGAGGCCACCAGCTCAAGTGTTAGATTCTTGATAGTTGAGAATAAGTGCATGGCTAAGGAGCTACAAGCGGCCAAGCAATGAGAAGAGCAAGCTATAACATCTGCCCTAGCAGAGTTGAAGAAAGTGATACTTGATGAAGTATCATCTCTTGAGATAGTCATGCGGAAGTTGTACTTCAAGTTCGTCACCATGCATAAGCCAGTTGTCCATCTTAATGGTTAGCAACAACAATACGCTAGGAGAGCTCGCATTTTTCAAACATACACACTGTTGTCAATCACATGAAGATATGGACAATGAGGTACAAGGGAGCGTCGTTGCACTTGCCAAAGATAATGAATCCAAATGAAGTGGAGTTGAAGGCACACATTTGAAGTTAGATCCAGAACTATGAGAAACTCCCACAGCTCATCACCAGGTTACAAGCTTCACATGCATGAGTGTTTAGGAGCATGGATGTCATTTTGCGCACGTATGCAATTCCATCCATTTCCACACTCACCGAGGTGAAAGCAAAGAACCAAGTCTGACTGGTGTTGGACATGTACTTCGATCAATTGATGCACATAGCCACTAGTGCAGACTTGCAGATGATCGCAAACACTATTCACTAGTATGTCGCTAGTCTGGCTGGACTAAAGACCATGATGCACATGTTATCTGATAAGTTGGACAGAGGTGCCAAATCAGTGTACCCGGATGCAATAGAGGCAAGAGTTCTCTTTCAGAAGGATGTCACCACGGAGTACACGGACACCATAATAGACTACCAAGCTTGGCATCAGTTCACTACCATCAATCATCAAGAGGATGTCGACGAGTTAGTCTTCCCACAGTTGTCTAAGTCTTAGTGATGTCTTGTATGGCTTACTCAAGCCCATTTTTGTCTCACATGGGTACATGTGCAGATTGTATTGTAAACATGTTGTAAAGTGAAAGACCAAGTGTCAATAGTAGAATTTAAAAATCATGTGTAAGTTGAAGAGTCGTGAAGGTAGGTGAAGAGTCACAAAGGGGAATGTCAAGTGTCACCCCATCTTTCTCTATTTACAGAACCTCATAACTCATTGTACAAGCTTTTGGGAGCCAAGCTTCCTATAGGTATAACTTAGAGAAAGCTTGGAGTGTATTGTAACGAGCCTTGGCTTCTCCACAGTGCAGAGCTAGTACATTTCTTTAGAGGAGCAGGCAACAATGACTGTAATGTTCTGTTATTGTGGCTAGTGGTTGTCATGGTTGTATGTATGATTGGATCTTTCACTCTTTTAATATAACAGAGCCAACAAGTTTCATGCGTATATTGTTATTGTAGTTCGGCTATCCTGGTTACTCTAATGATATATGTAGCTGTAATTTACGCATGTATGTATGGACTATTCTGTATGTCTTTGTATGAATCTTATCAAAGCGTGTTGTTGGTATAACTCATCACCTTGGATTCTCAGCTATCCTGCTTTCCATCTCGTGAAGTCTTGTAGGTTGTGTGTTCCATTTCAAGTTGCGTGCTATCATAGTCTTCTAAGCGGTGCACATTTCCCCCCTTCCGTGTGTTAGAGCCTTTCATGCACCTTCCTTGACTCGCTGCAAGGTCACACCCTTGCTTCCAACAAGGACATCTTACTTACCTCTACGCACAACCGCGATCAAGGCGATGTCGTACTACCCATTGTTGGGACTCCTATTCCAAACGGTCTAAGGTCTAGTTGGGACTTCTTACAGAGGAGATCCCCTGACATGTTGGTGGGTCCAGCACCATCAACAGTATCATAAAACGTTGTGAGACTCTTCTCTAAATGGTTGATGGTATGTGTCTACATTCATATTTTGTAAGGAAAACAAACTATTTCGATATCTCTAACTTACATCTTATTTGAAATTATATGTCATTTATGTATTAACGATCGTTGTTGGTTGTAAACTATTTTCCAATCAATAAACAGTTCTTTTCTTTCACATGTATCTTTATTAAAATAACGTTGACATTCTTCTTATAAAGATTCAAGTAACTTATTTTTCTTGTGACGGTGTTTTGTGTGCATTATTTGTAAGTATTTCACAAAGCTATTTTTACTTGTATTATCAAAAGTTATATCGATTTTCTTAACCATATCATAAAGAAAATGAATATAATTTTCTTAAGCATATAATAAAGCAAATAAGATGGTAGCCAAAGTATATACCAAATGAGACTCCTATTCCAAATAATGTAGGTTCTAATTGAGAAATTACACCAAAGCCCTATACGAAACATTTGGCCATGCTATCAACCGATTGAATTTCAATGAGATTGAATGCAGCGTTGTGAGGACGAATATAACAATCTTCAAATGTCATGAGACCCAACTAACTTTTAATCGCACATGAATCAAAATTTAAAATAATACTTCAAATAACTTTTAATATCACATGAATACAACTTCAAAATAATACTTCTTACCTCGATCTTTAGGCTTCGCTGGGGTCCACAACATAAATTTTATGTGGATGATCTGGGATCCGGATGATCCAAAATCTAGATGGATCTGGATGTACCACTTTTCCTTTGTGCCAGATGCATTTGGAGCCGGACCTAGATGTGCATGTCCCGCATGTGGGTCCTACACCAGATGCCACTTCGTCTAAACTTTATATCTGCCAGTGAGGGAGTTCCGGTATTATTTCCTTCTACACAATCTGGTACATGTTGGATGAAAGATTACTTCAATTAACGGAATTCACAATGGAAATCTCCACGATTTCGTTTAGCGACAAACTTCATGTAAAACTTGAATTCAATCCTTATCTATAACTTAAACCATTCTCTTGATTCCATGAAAATATTGAAAGCTATTGCACGAGGGTTTTAGAATTAATCTATGTCTGGTTAAAGAAACTAACACTTCAGCCCAAGCTGAAATCTAAGACTTCAAAGAATCTAGAATACAAAGATTTATAAACACATGTTTAGTGCGCAAGGGCTTTTGAAAGAAATCACAATTCCAGTAATTTATCAAGAGAAAATTACAATTAGAAAGTTACATGTTTTATTTATAAAAGATAGGAAATATGCAATAACAAAATAGGGAGGTTTCTTGCCCGCAATGCCTCTCTTGAAGTTACACCTAGTAAGCATTTTCTATAAGCCCTCTAACCCACTTATTACATGTGTCCCAACAAAGGAACACATCAACACAACAAAACACCATTTAATAGTAAGAAACTTTTACTAGGATGTAATCGCGTGATAGTTTCTTTCATCAAAAGAAATCTAAGGTACATTGAAAATATTATTAGATCCATTCACATAGAAATAAACAAATCAGCTTTAGGCTTATGGATGTATCATTGCATTTATTTTTCATTTCTGATTCACGACTTTGGATAAAAGGCTCGAAACCTCAATTAATATAATGGTAATTGCCACTTTACTAAAAATAAATATATGTTTTTTTTTAATTAATATATATTTCTATATGATAAGCTTTGGTTTTATTACTATTATTATAAAAATGAGAGAGAATTTGGGAGCGGCAATATTTTAGAATGGAAAGGTTTTGGGATTTTTTTTTTTAAATCAAATTCTTATTCATAGTTTCAAAAGGAAATACATCAGAGGAAAAACAGACGTAGTCTCACCTTGACCAGGTTTGATGACTACCACCAAAAGCATATGACAATGAAACAAAAAACCAAAGAGAGACACATTCCACAATTTTAAAGGCCATAGGCCCCAGTAAACAGATAGAACATATAAAACACGTATCCATGTTGGTCGTCAAATGTGATGGAGGATAGGTTGTCCATAGTTGTACCAAGAGGTGGCAGAGGACGAAAGGAGCATTGGACATGCTCCTCGAAATGGGCTATCTAGGCCTCCAGTTTCTTGACCTTCTCTGATAGCAAATTCTGCCTACGCAAGACCACCACAACATGCTCTCGGGTATGACATTGGAAATAATGCATTTTGTTCAGAGTTGTTATCAACTCAGTGTGCTCCTCATGTGTAACTAGGTCTGAACTCTCGAGACGATCCATAATTGATTAAACCACATCTCGTAAGTGCTCCATGCAACATCCTTGTCGCTGACTGCGACCACCCTGATGCACTGACACACAGCGCCCAAAACCACCACGATGAATTGAACACCCTCATTAGAGAATGGGCAGAGCGAGGCGACCCTGACTCCTAAATGTTCTCCCGCATCTACCACCTTGAACTACTAACTCCGCACATCTAGAACGCCCTGACCAACCACCACCTCTACCTCCTGAAGTCGCGCAACTCGAACCCTCTCCACTTAGACCTTCCGGACTCCCTCCACCGATACCAAACACTTGCTCGAGTCGAGGATGGGACTTAGCCACACCTGGCCTGCTCGAATTAGGGTGCACCTGGGTTGAGGACCGCCCTAAGTGAGGAACCAACTACATGCTTAAAACCCCAACACCACCTAAGCGAGATGAAGACAAACCTTCCAATAACTCCCAAACAATCCACGCGGGGGTCAAGACCACCAGCTTTGGTTGAGCCTCCTCTCCCTCCAGTACCAAGCACTCACAACTTACAAAGCTATTTCCCACCTCGAACCAGCAGTGTAACCTCCCTTGATGCGACCCGTCACAATTCTAGAAAACCAAAACCCACGACAAGCTCTCCATTGGCACCACCCCATAGCCTAGGACCCTGTGAACTAGCTGGGGAGGTGCACCTCAATAATCCTGCTCCACCAAAGGAAAATTGGCAACCAACCTAGACTAAAACCACACCAAACAAACTAGAAGCCACAAAAAACCACCCCTGTCAAATGCACATACACCACGTTCCTTGCAGACTTGCTCTTATAAAGCCGAATTTGACAATTGAGAACTACCCACACCCACCAGCAGGGGTGGAACCTTCTACGACAATTCCGACCCTTCGGTCGACCCAGAAAAACTCTACATGACCCTCCTTTTCTCCCAGCACTCCACACACAGACTCCAAAACACTCTCTGTTGCAGAATGACCATTGAACACCCCCGTCACTTTCCATTACGTTAATGTGCTCACCACCCTTCGCAAGACCCAATGTAACTTGAGGTTTCCCACGCCGGTATTTACTGTCACTCATACTCAAGGTAATATGGGAGGGTCGTGAGGCCAACCTGCCATCTTGTAGCCACGTGCTTTCCATAGGCACCCATGCCTCTTCTCAGGAACATCCTCCTCTCCATTCCTCACCCTATCAGGGATAAGGCTCTTGAAAATTTAATGAGTATAGAAATACAGTGAATTGTAGTGGGCAATGAGAATGTGAATAGATTAGTCATCTTAGATTATTATTGATTAAAGGACTTGTGGACACATCCTGAAACTAGTGAATGAGGAGGGAAAAAATTATTCACTAATGGCTACTCAAAAGGATAGGAAATTATTGTGTATTATATTTTACGATTTTTGGATTTAATTTGTTTATTATCATTAATGTTTGTGTGTGTGTTTTTTTTCATTATAGATTAAAATACTTGTGGACACATCCTGAAACTAGTGAATGAGGAGGGAAAAAATTATTCACTAATGGCTACCCAAAAGGATAAGAAATTATGGTGAATTATATTTTAAGATTTGTGGATTTAATTTGTTTATTATCACTAACATTTGTGAGCGTGTTATTTTTAGCATAGATTAAAAAACTTGCGGAAACATTGTGAAACTAGTGAATGTGGAAGGAAAAAATTATTCACTAATGGCTACCCAAAAGAATAGAAAATTATGGTGAATTATATTTTTGGATTTTTGGATTTAATTTATTTATTATCATTAACGTTTATCTGTTTTTTTTTTTAACATAGAATTAAAATTTTAAAAGATAAGTAGATAAAAATAATAGAAATTAAATCTTAAAATTAAAAAAATCAAATTAATCCTAAATTTTATTGTTTGATAATAAAAATATGTAAATTCAATAAAGTTGATTAAGGATAATTCTATTGATTTATTTTTTTCATCCGTGGATATTGAAGTATATTTAATAAGTTTGTTAGGCTTCATTTCCAACATAGTTTCTTAATATTGTAGTAGAGCTAGAATTTTGTAAATCTTAAAAATTTTTTGTAATTATCTCTAAACAAAATGAACATCATTCACTTATTTACAATTATGTTTAGTATGAAATACTGTTATCTAAAATTTATCCCTGAAAAAAATTGACACTCATACATTTACATAAAACTTAAAATAATAAACTTAAAAAACGAATAACAATCATCAAAATTTTACTAAAAGTTGAACGAGCTTGAAATTCCAAGTCTAGGTTTGTTCATACTTTTCTCTATTTGATACCAGGAACCAGTGACAAAATAATTATATCTTTATCTTAAAATGGTGATATATGAGAATTTTTCCGATATTAATTCCATTACTTTTGATATATATAATCAGATAATGATATACAATAATTTTTCCTATATTAATTTCACTAGTTTTTACATTGAGTGTTTTATTTAATTACATAATAATAATATTTTTTAATTAAATATATATTAATGATTTTTGAAAAGTTAATTTATGTAATTTATATATAAAATGTTTTGTTCCATTAAACTAACTTAAATTTATTTTAATTATGTTAATAAATTAGTTCATTTTGAAATAGGGATTTTATTATTTTAATTGAATTTTTTATTTTAATTATGTTAATAAATTAGTCTATTTTGAAATAAAAATTTTATAATTTTAATTGAATTTTTATTGAATATTTTAATAGTGGTCATAAATCAAAATTAATAATTTTTTACATATTATTTAAATGTATATATGTTTAATTTATATATTAATTTTTTATAATTAAAAATAAATCTATAATTTAGTTAATTTTTAGGATTTTTTTTGTTTCAAATCATGAGAATGGGATGGCCATTTAATTTAGATAATTACACTAATTTTAAATGTATATAAAATCTCTATACTTTATAACATTTTAATGTCATTCTTATTGGTCATTAAGATGGAATAATAGAATGTTTATAGTTACACATTATTAACTAGTATTTTTAAATGTACTTTTATTGCATTTAGATTTAGTGAAAATAATTTATAAATGAGTGATATATTTATATATTTAAAATTAATTTAAATTTGTATTTTTAATCTAATTTATCTTAGTATTTAATAAGTTCACATAAATCTAAATTAATTTAATTGAACAAAATACCTAACATATAAATTAATCAAAAACATTATTATTTAAAAAAATACTGTAATTATGTGATTAAATAAAACACTCCGTCTAAAAACAGTGAAATTAAATTAGTATTATAAAATTATTATCTATCAATATTTGTCGTTAATTGTATCTGAAAAATATTCAAATTAATATATATCACCATCTTAACATCAAGATATATATATTTTTTATCAATAATTCTCTAATCAAATAGACAAAATTATGTATAAACATATCAATTATAATAAACAAATTAAAATGACAAATAATACAACATAATTCCCTGACCTTATGGGAGAGCCTTCAGTGAAGAATCTTTTCCCTTACATCAACTCACTACTTTCACAAAGTGTACACAACTCTTTCTATTTATTAGATTTTTTATTTGGGAGCTGGTCTCACCTTAAGCCGCGGGCCAGCCCAAGCTCAAGTCTTTCGATTTATAATAATGTATTACCGCAGTCCATTCACCATCGCAAACTGCTCATTAAGTTTCTAGGAATCTTCCTGTTCTAGGATATTGCCGCGTCCTGGAAATGTGTGGACAAATTCAGGGTAACTCCGGATCCGCCCATTAAAAATCGTGGAATCTTCTTTCCTCTGTATTCCCAGGATATTACTCAGTTCCTTCCATTTCCTATATTTCCAGGATATTACCGAGCAACAGCTTCATGACATGGTGGGAAGAATGGGGAAAATACAAAAGAGATCATTCCCCTTAATGGAGCTCTCCTCTCGTTTATACCAGATAATAGAAAGGGAAAGTTGGAATATATATTCAAGATATACTTGAAATTTGAAATCCTACTCTATGTGTTAATATTTTATTTATTATTTTGTTTTTATATTGTATGTTAAACTGATAAATGATATTATTTTTAAAAATAATAAAAATTTTAGAATTTCAAAACAAATTAATCACCTTCCAAATATAATAACGTAGGAAAAGAAGGTTCGTAACTATAACTATAAATTTATATTATTTATTTTTTTAAAGTTAATTTTTCCATTTATATTTTACAAAATTACAAATGTCATAAATTGTTATTTATATGTGGCTTGTAATTTGAGAAACCAGAATGTTCAAAAATGAACAAAATCGTGAACCACTAGACTATAGAGGATTAAAGTTGCTCTTAAAAGGGGGAAACTAACAGAGTATGACAAAATTGTAGACCTAGTTCTCAAATGCATACTTAGAGTAGAGAACAATAAACCAAAGAAGCATATAGTTGTTCCAGAAGCAAGAAAACTAGCAAAAATCACAACAACAAGATCAGCCTAAGTTTTAAACAACAAAAATTCTTCCATGTTTCTTCATGACAGGAACAATGTTTGACACCCAATCAGTTAAAGGTATTGGGTAGATGAAACCAGCGCAGAGAAGTTTTTAAACTTCAGCTCTAATCACGGCAAACTTCTTGGGATGGAATGAATGGAGGTGCTGCCAAACTGGTTTAGCACCAGGATACATCTTTATTTCATGCACAATGATGTTTGGAACGATATCTGGAATTTCCTCATAAGACCAAGAAAATGCATCTCAAAACTCCTAGAATAGGGCTTTACAGGTTTTAACCTCATCCGGAGTGAAAGACGAACCGTTATGTAGATTCTCGACAATGTCAGGTTTGATCGCGATATCGAGAGGGATAGTCTCTTCAATATTCGACAGATTCTTCTCAGAATCGAATTCGTGGGGACATACACGAGTGAAGTGATCCTCATTACAAATCAAACATGGATAACGAGGTTTCCTCTTTTCGTTAGAAGACTGATTGTTTTGTTTATCCTGCAGAGGAGAATCTTTCTTCTCTTTACCTTTACCTTTATTCTTACTTCCTGGTTATTGCTGAGATTTACCTTTATTCGATTGAATGACATCGATCTCGAAAGTAGAATCCACGGGAGGAGTGGATGGAGGCTTTTGGGCAGTGATGACAAGAGTAGAACTAGATGGTTTACTCTTTGCCTGCGAGCTAGAAGAACAAATCATGCCATCAATAGCATGTGATTCTTTACCAGTAGGTTGGGGAATAGTATTGGAACGTCACAGATGATTTGGTATTTTCTCATAAAGTGTGCTAGATTTGATATAAATGCGATCCAAATACTAGGAACAAGAAATTAATTTCTCTTCCATCACAACTTCACCCTTAGCTACATATTCTATAATGGATGGTAACAGATATTTAATAAACCATTCTGCTAACAATTGATCAAGAACATACGTTTTAACCAACTACCAATGAAATTGCCACACATGAATATGATCGAAAATGTGAGTAGCATAATTTTGTTTGAAATTGGTCAAAATTTATGTCCCATTCTCATATCGTATAGGTAACTAGAAATGTGTTAGGAATGTAGTGGCTAAGGAGCTGAAATTATTGAATGAAGCTCTGAGTAATTCAATATACCATTTTGCTACCGAACCAGTAAGTGTACACTGGAAAATATGCAAATGAATAGAATCATCATTGAGGGAGTTTGAAGAACACCAAAAATGATAAGTCATGATGTGTGTAGACGGGTCTTCTCTAAGATTTCCATTCAATTTTTGGATATCACTGGGCAATTTCATGGGAATTATCGGCCACCAAGGAGAATTAGAAATAGGATCATTGGTGAGCCAAGTCAAATCTAGAAATTCAAGAGTTGCTACAAATGACAACTTCCTGTTAAAGTCTTGTGGAGGATACCGAGGATAAGATGGGATGGCCTGAGCAACAAGTATTTGTGCTCCATGATAAGGAGGGTTCTGATAAAGAGGAACCAGGGTGCTAGAATGTAGAGGATTCTGATAACCAAAATACACATAACCTTGTTGTCCAGATCAAGCATAACTTTGCAAATGATGAAATGGTTGGGTTTGGAATTTCTGGCCTTGACAAGGCACTTGAGGGATACCTTGATAAGGTTGATATTATTGCCCTATGGGATTTTTGCATCATCCCAAGATAAGGTGGATTCGGTCATGGCTGTGGCATATCATACACAGTTTGTCCTACTTAAATTTGAGGGATGCCATGTCCAAGCGGTTGAGACTTTAAGGTACCTTGTAAAGGTTGGGTAAGGGGAACCTGGGAGATATCAAATATCAGTGGAATAGATCGAGTCATAGATGTAGCCTATAAAGGTTGACTTACATTTATTTGAGCTTATTGAGGTATAGATTAACAGGTAGGTATATGGGATGCAGATGGCATGGGTTGAGAATTTAAGGATGGATCCACAATCAACCCAGGTTGTATGGGAAATGTAGGTTGCAAAAATTAGCAACCATCCTAGGATATGGATAACTCACATAAGGCTTAGCACTAATCTATGGTATACAAATGGCAGGTTTCCTTCTGCCGAAGGGGGAGGGGATGCTGGAGGAAATTTCCCCCCAAGTGGAGGGTTCCCAACATATGGAGGATAGGAATGGTGTAAGTGTCCGTACCCACTAACATAAGGGCCAGCGTGTTGTTCAATTGTAGGTGTAGGTGGAGGATAAAGAGAAGAATATGTAACACTCATTAAAGAATTACCAGATGGAATTCCAGAAGTAGAAGACATGGGAGAGGTCCATGGACTGGATGCTGCACCAGAGAAGGTACCAGACAATAATTGATAACTAAGTAGGATGGACGAGCCACCATACAAATGTGCCTCTTGGCGATGTTGCAAACATGGATGAGGTGGCAACATTGGTTGTCTCAACCATAGTGGTGGATACAACTTGGGAAACCATAGCGGATTCAATGATGGTTAACTATCCCAAAAAGGATTTTCGTGAGAAACTCATGGGTGAGTTGAAAGGAAAAGAATCATACAAAGGATCTTGTGATGGAGTTTGAAGAGGAGGAAGAGGATAAGCTTGATAAAGATGAAGCCCTCTCAAAAGAATAGGAGAAGAGGGGCGAGGTTCTTCCTATGGAACCTATTCAATACTCACAAGACCAAGTGGAAGTGGTTCACCGTCAGGTCCAAGATATATAGTTGTTAGTTGTGTCTGAGACAGATGAAGAGAAGAGGATGGTACTGAAGAAATAGGTGAATATGGTTGAGTTACCTCAGGTTGTAGGGTCTTTGATTCAATATAGTTAGGCTCAATAACCTCAGGTAATAAAGTCTCAGGTGCCTCTATTTCAATTGTGTCAGATTCACCAACTAATGGAGAAGTAATATCAGGCTTAGTACTCACAGGAAAGGATGATTTTGGTGGATCAATTTTAGGAGGAGGACCAGAAGTAGTTCCCGAAGTTCTTGATTTAGTAATTTGCGTCTTTTTGTTCTTCTGGAGATGGACAGGCATTGCTTTTGGTGGAAGAGGAGGCTTATTTTGCATTATACGTGAATGATAGAGATGAGGAGTTTTTTATTCCACGTTGGATTAATAAATTTTAACAATTAACACAAAAAATAAATCAAAAAGGGGTAAACTAGGAATAAAGATTTACCAAGAAACTGCGAACTTTAATATACAACCTTGGAGAACCAAGGATTTACGTAGGGTCAGGCAATCTCCTTGAATGTTGTGTTTAGTGTATCACAATATACAAGGTTGCCAACTTGGTTACCTATGGCAAGGATAGCAACCTATGGTGGACTTTCAAAATATACTCGACGATACGTGGAAATGTTATCCATTTTAGTGTTGTCTAATGCATAACTATACGATGAGAGAGTTCCCATATAATTTTCATGCGTAGAGCACCATCCAATGGAGAATACTCTGATACACTTACGTACGTGGAATGGGATATCACCCCCAGGTTGCAACATTAGAAAAAAATGACAGCTCTTATGTTTATAGACACTGGAACATGTCTTTAGCCTAGACCTCCAGATGTTTGTGTTAATGTTTCAAATGCTCCTTAAGATTAATTCAATAAATTTTAAAGTTTTTTATTAGGTTTCAGTTTTTAGGGATCACCATGAATTTCACCTGAATATCCTAAAAATGCAAGCTAACATGATGAAATGAAGCTTTCCTTTTCAATTAAAATCTATCTATGGAAGGGAAGAGAACAAAGAGTATGTAGCATACAAAGTGAAACAAATGTAATTCCACTAAATGCAATTGTTCCAATTCCAATTCACACACAAAACCCTATATAAAAGCTAAAGAGATTTTTCTTTTCAATTCCATTTAATTTTCAAATGTGATGAAAACTAATATTCATGTCAAATCACTCATAAAAGAAATTATTCATAACGATGACTGGAACACCAATTATTTCATGCACTCAATGATCAAACAATTCATTTTTCTAATGACCTAATGACAAGAACAAAGAAAAATCTAAACAAATTCTCATCAAAGGCACTCAAAACCAAGAGAAAACCAAATTAAGGCTTCTGAGAGACCAAAAGACACTCATCGATTCAAGGAAGAGTAGTTAGAACAAAGCTGATCCACGATCAAATCACAAAAAGGCAATTTTTTGCATCAAATAGGATTCAACGGAGATGTTGGAAGGGAACCAATGCTTTGCAGCATAAGTGTAGAGAGGGATGCGGTGCACTGCAATGCTCTATCTCTAGACCAGAGGGAGAGTCGATCAAGGAAATCCAAGTTCCGACACAAAAAATGCAACTTAAGCTTAATGAAAGGTCTTCCTAGGTCAGTTCAGGATTGAGTGAGACAATGAAGGTATGAACAAGAGGAAAAAAAGTACTCAGGATACGGAAACCACCAAGGGAATGAATCAATTCCTAGTATGATTGTCAATTTGTTATAGATAATCTACAATTGCCGACAAAAGTATCTTCCCTAGACCCAGTGGCTGGGTCAAGAACAAAAGAAAGCAAAGAATATAATGTTTTTCTTAAAGTAATTGAACACTGGGATGAGGATTACTTGGAATTCGTCACAAGCTTCACTCTCCTCTTGGCTTGTACGCTCCAATCTTAGCTATGATCATTATAATTAGGACCTTCACATTCAATCAACACAAGCCAAATATATATGACATCTATGTAGCATAATCCAATTACTCTATTCAATGGATCAACAAGGCATTGAAATATATGATTGTAAACATAACATCACATATAGGAAAACAATGTACTCTTTGTATTAATAGAAATGGAGAGAGTTACAACCAAATATAGAAGTTGATCTTGTAGAGAACTCCCCAAGTTGACTTTTCCTTCATTGTCATAAGGCACGCCTCTATGTCACCTTAATGCATGAAGATAATGACTCTCTTTTATCCAAAGAAACAACATGAGGGCATAATCAATCTCCAAAAGCCAACCCCTAGCTTGTGGATGGCAGTAAATATATAGGAGAGGATGGTAGTTTAGGAATTATTTTCCATTTACCAATATGAGCTTGAGATAAAATTGAGATGGGAGGATGAGCTCAAGGGATAAGAGGTGAAATCTCCAAGGTTGGATTAGATAGGATTCGAAGTTTTATCCAAGGTAAATACTCAAAACAACCTATCGAAGATTATGGAAGAGGAAGCTTAAGCATTATTTTTCTTTTTCTTGAATTTCTAGAATCAACCCACTCCCAGCAAGGGACAACCTATTGTTGATCAACACAAGTTCAAAATGGAGAAACTTGTTGTTGAACATAGGTTCCTAAAGGGCCAGGGTGCGCTGGGTCTTAAAAGCACTTCAATGAGGTAGTTAAGCTTAGAAACTCAGGGGTTTAGGAGAGTCATGCTTAGGGCTTTGTGTAGGGGTGATGAAAAGGAGTTCAAGGATGTGAATTGATCCTATATGAAGGCATATTGACCAAATGTGATAAAATGGCCTATAACAATATTGAGTTAGGAAAGATCTTAATTAAGCTCGAAATTTGAACTTCACATTTGTTCCAATAAACTGACACTAACCAAAACACTCACCGAAATAGGTAGGTTGAACTAAAGTAGGTCAAAAAGTTGGTTATAGCACCAAATATATGTGTGAGCGTAACACGATTTTCGTTGAAGTCGTCAAGTGTTCATGTAGAGGTAAAATTAGTATTGTAGCTACATGGAAGCATTATCCATACATGAGCCCAACAGGCTGCAGATAAACACCTATAAGCGTAAAATAATAATAATATAAATTGAAATAATTAATTAATTATAATAAGTTTATAGGTCCACGCCCTTACCCCCATATTAGGAAAAGAACTCTTTCCCTCACACCCTCTGTCACCTCCACCAAGATACTTATGTTTTGAACCCTCTATCACTTCGACCTAGATAGAATAGTAACCCAGGCCCAATTCAAATGATCAAGTCATGCCATAGAAAAACCAAATAACGTTCATATTCATGGAGGAATTACACCTCCATCCAGAACCACAGAAGCACTAACTTGACTCCAGAAGTGAAATCCTTGTATGTGAAATGAGGGAAGTGAAGACCTTGTTTATAATAGAGAAGGATGGCTCACTGCAACATGTTGTGACTCTAGTTTTTTGTAGTATGGATATGTTCCCAGAGTGAAATATGTCTAATTTGGCTAGTAGCATCCATTTGTTTTTTCATGTGTGATAGATATATCGATCCACACTCCAGTAATTCAGTTGTGATCGTAGTTTCAACCTTATGCTACCTTTTCTAATAGCTTATGCCAACAATTGACACTCTTTTATTTGGTCGAATGGAGAAATGATTGATAATGACAAGGAAAAGTAAATACTCTCTTCCCACTAATGGCTGTTAGTAAAAGATGCAATGGAGTCCCAAATAGAATTTCATTTCAAGAAATTAGGGAAGGAACCCAACAAGAAGGGATTCTATCGAGTCATGTTGGAATGGATTTCTTAAGAAAGCTAGTCCTTCCCCTTACATTATTTCCTTTCATGTTCTCCTCTTCTGCCTGTGTTTCCCTTCCTATGTTTCCTTTCTTATGCTCTTGTTCCACCTACATTGAAGTCTTGACCGAAATGATGAGGAAACATTAAACCTATATTGACAAATGGATGATAATATTAGATGGCAAGAGATGATATGGTAATGCAAACAAATCCCTAGTCAAACCCTCGAGATGGACACATGCACTGCGTGCAAGCCCTGCATGCCTACCCCTTCTATTTGTTCATTTTCCAATTTCGTTGCTTTGGAATCATTGTGTTAATTTATTCCTAACTTTAATGTACTTTGATGCCACATTTTTACATTCAGTTAAATAAAAAATGAGATAACAACTATCCAAGCAGATAAATCAGCTTGTCCCTATCTCCATTGAAATGTTCTATAATACCTTCCTAGTAACCCTTCCTAAAAGAAAGACCGATATTAATAATTGAAACCTTTGCTACAAGAGATACATGTTGCATCCACTATATATCGTATAGGCTAGGTGCAAGGCTAAGAGATATTATATGAAGAAGATCGTCTAATCCTTGCTAGCTAAACCATGATAAGTTACACCATCAAGTTTCTAACATCTAACAAAGTTACAGTCAAGAACAAGATAACCAAGGTGTGGTAGCTAACATGCTTTATTGTTGTTTGAATGTTTTGTAGTGTGGAGAGGAATACTTTTGGAGAAATAATTAATGATTGAAGTCAAAGTAATAATTTCATAGAACTAGAGTATTTATGTCTCTTAATATCTAATTTGAAGCTAAAGTGGAAAACTATTCAAGAACAAAAGAATATATTGCATAAGTGTTGCAAATATTTATTGGATATTTGACAATGGTAAAGTATTTGATAGTTTGTTGAAATGGTTCTAGTGATTTGAAATTGTAAATGGTATCACTAATGTTGAAAGTGAGGATGAGCCCAAGAATAATACTTCAATTGATGAAAACAAACAAGGTAAACATATATTAGAAACTATGTATTTTTCTCATTCATCTATAGTGATTGTATCCTATGATGAGACCTACGGATGGTAGCACCAAAAGATAGTTATGGTGCAATTTGAATGCTATGGTTTGTTGTTTGGATCTTTCTGGCATTTTGACATGCTTTCTTTCTCAAAAAAAAGGAGTTCCCGAGTTTTAAATCACTACAATGAAGACCAATGAAGTGCCTTTAGTATAGGTGAAAATTTTTCCTTTTTTGTTTGTCTTGGTTTAATTTTCCATGTTTTGGTTAGTGCAGGAAACAATGAATGTCTTCTCTATTCATGTTTTGTTTTAAGTAGAAAATTTTATGGAATATCTAATTATTTTCTACCACTTAAATTATGTCGTCACGTCAACCTGCACCCAAGGTGAGATAGATCTTCTATTTAGGAATACATTTTCCATTACTTAGACGTTAACATTGAATGATTAATGTTGATGGTTCATTTTTACTTGTTTCAGAAGCGCACCTAGTGGAGAGCAGCCTATTGAGTGCAAGCAACAAAGTCATTCTATATTACCAGGCAATTATGTGTGGACGTATATTTGTCCTACTTTCATTCTCTTACTAAACGCTTTTTCTGGATGTCTCTGGAAATGAAAGAATTTGTCAAAAAAAGACATCATTTTTTCAAATAAAATATGTTTTTTTTTTTTTAAATAAGTGAAGTTTACTTATCTCTTTGAAAACAAGGGTTTTATGTGATGTTTATTCAGATTAGTGAATTTTCTTGGATGTGGATATTCCTATATATATTATTCATATTCTTGAAATATTATTAGTGTATAGAATCTCATGGTATAAGATTTTTTATTAAATTATTGTGTTAATTTGATTATTGGCCATATTATAAATATTTTGATATTTTGAATATTAATATTATTGTATTGATTGTTTTATGTTTTTTTATTTAAGTTTTTTATTAAATTTAAATATAATTATAAAAAAATTAATTTTATTTAAATCAGTATTCAAATTGTATTTTAATATTATCTAATATAATTTTTTAAAAATAAAATATAATATAATTTATATGACATAGCAAAATCTATGTGGTGGAAATGTGCAAAAAACAAAGGCAGTGACATTGCCACCATGTAGCTTTTGTTACTAGAATTGTATCGATGGCTACCTAGACCATAGTCAAATCACTTTCGCCGTTCTTATCTTTTGTAATCACATAGGCTTTGCCAAAGTTTGTAGGAATCAAGTTGAATTTTCAAGGAGAACTATGCTATAGAATTATTTTGCCAATTACTATTACATATTATATGTCATTTACTATTACATATTAGATATCTTATCGATACGGGTTTGATTGAGTATTGGAAGGAGATTGTATTTTTTTAAACAATGGGAAAAATCTGTCATAATTCAATTTTCAAACCAGCAAGGGGGACAATCATCATTCCTTGTTGTTGGCAAATGCAGGCTAACTTATCATTGTTATTCAAGGAAAACCACCCCACTTGTAACTACCCGCTAGTGGTCCATAAGGGGATAGGCTTTCACTCCTACTATATGCTTCTAGGTTTTGGGCCTTTAACCTATTTCCATATGTGGAAAAAAAGCTTTTAGCCAAAAAAAATAGGCATACTCTACTACCAAAAGAGAGATTGTATTGATATGAAATATTGATTTAAATTTTATCAATTAATATAATTCTAAATTTACTTTTAAATTAACTTAATTTTTTATTAGTTTTCAATATAAAATTATGTTATATTAATATTTCACAACATTTCGAAGAAATCATAAGATGTTGAAGAGCTTTGGTATGTGAAAGACAAGAAAACCACAATCTATAAGGTTCTGAAGCCGCATGGAAACTTCTAGAGGGGGGAGCTTTGCACCCTCTTATCACAATATTTTGATTAGCAGGGGGAGAGGCATCCAAGGGGGGACTAGGAAGTCTTCCAACAAGTGAGGCAAGATTGGTATTGGTACCAGTCAGGAAAAGGAGAAAAACACGGAGTCAGCTGACACAAATCTCGATGAGGAAAAGACGTAGAGGAAGAAGAGGAAAGGCAGTATGCATAGTCAGGCCCAAATGGAGGTTGCAGACCCAAGTCAACAAAGACACCAAAGGTTGTCCTAATAGACTTGCAAACCCAAGCTCACAAGGACCACATGAAGATGTATGCATTAATATGAAAATTTATGGGGATCTAGCCAATGAGAAACTCCTACAGTCCTGGATTACTTATGTATGGAAGCCCAGAGGGGAGGTTGACATTCACCTAGGATCTAAAGGTTCCTTTACGGGTATATTTTATAATTTTCAAGATAGAGATAGGATCATTGTGGGAGGACCCTATTTTCTGTCGTCGACGGGGTTGTGTATGCATCCCTGGAAAGAGAATTTCACTCCATAACAAGAAACATTTACATCCATCCCAATGTGGATCAAGATAAATTTGCTACCCCTAGATTATTAGCTCCCAAAAACCCTTGAAGCTATAGTAAATTCCCTAGGACACTTTCTTAAACTCCCAGAGGCAACTCAACAAGGAAAACACACCATGTATGCTAGAATTTGTGTGGAAATGGACATCTTTGGAGCCCTCTGAGAGGCTATAATGCTTGAATTCTGGGACAAGAGCTTGACTCAGAGCATTGATTATGAGAATATCATGTTCTGATGTCGATGATGCCATGAACATGGACACCTCTTCAGAGAATTACCTCTAAACATCAATACCAAGAAAGAAAAACCCCATACAAAAGGAGATTTAGAAGGATCCACTAAATTTGGAACCAGGGGGAAAATAGGGAGGAAGCTACAATGGAAGTAAGGAATCAAAGAACTGATATGAAGTTATAGTTGAGGAAACGACTCAGATGGAAACAAAGCTTCATCCTAAGCATGGGATCCTAGAGAAGGAACCAAAAAAGAATGATTCCCCTGCAAACAAAGAAAGATTGAAGTCACCTTCACAGACCCTAGTGAAGGAAGGAGACCTAATCCTACCCCAACAACAGGATAAGGATTTGGACATGAAACCTAACAAGGTAGGGACAAAAGACACTAATCTGAATGAAATATTGGAGAAGGAAGGACTCGATCTCCCCAGCTCCTAGACCAATGGAAAACACGAGGGATGGATGTGATACCCAAGGAGAAAATAGATTGGATGCAATACCTATTCCTTACTAGGGAAGACACCAGAATGAGAGGCACTAAATGAGAACATGGAGAAGAGAAATGCCTGGGAGTCAAGCTTAAGACCTAGAGCAACCAAATCCTTAAGCAGACCTAGAGGAAAAGATGAAGGAAAAAAATAGTGCAACACTCCAGGAGTTGGGAGCTCTCCTAATAAATTCAGGTAAGATGAAACCCTGGAACCCTAACTACCTCCCTCCTCTTTTCAAAAGAAAGTCCTAACATGGAATATAAGGGGTCTAAATAACCTCCAGAAGAAAATAATCGTGAAAGAAAAAATGAAAAAAGAAAACCATGACATTTTGTTTATATAGGAAACTAAATGCACTGCAACTCGCATGAAAATAAGCAGTGGGAAATTTTGGTCTAAGTATGAATTTGTAGACATAGATTCTAGAAATGTGGCTAGAGGAATTCTAACCCTTTGGAACCCCCAAACAATTCATATTATTTTCTCAAAGGCCACCCAATATTCTTTGTCTTTGGTTTTACATTACATAGGCTCACTAGATCCTATTCTCTGCACCAATGATTACGACCCTCAACGAATAGACGAAATACTCAATCTTATCGAGTCTTTAGAGACCCTTCATAGGAGGTTTCCAACAACAAAGTGGATTATGGCTAGAGACTTCAATATGATTCTTTCTCTGGAAGAAAGAAAGGAGGGTCCAGGAAACTGGTTAGGGACTTTGAAAGTTTTCATAATATGATTGATGGCATGAAACTGGTGCACCTAGAGACCACAAATGGTATGTATACATGGGTGAAAAAAGGGGGGGAAACGCATGGTGGCTTCGAGGCTAGACAAATTTTTAGTCTCAGAGGAATTGATCCTAAATGGATTTACCCTGCAGAGCAACATCCTATATAGTATTGTCTCAAACCATTAGCCAATAAATTTGATTGCACAGATTACAGGAACTCCAAAAAACATACCCTTCCGGTTTGAAGGATTCTGGTTGGACAACCCCAATTTTGTAGACAATGTGAAGTAATGGTGGCAGGAAGCAAGAGCCATGAGAGGCTCCAAGATGTTCAGGCTACAAGAGAAGATGAAACTAATTAAATAGAAACTTAAATTGTGGAACAAACATGAGTTTGGCAATATTTTCTAGGAAAAAAAGATATAGAAGTAAAAATAACAACCCTTCAAATATCTGCAGTGGAGGAAGGTGTCACAAAGGAAAAGAAAAATCAAGAGCTCTCCCTACAATGGGAATGGGAAGAAATATGTAAACAAGAAGAGAAACTATGGAGACAAAAATCAAGGGTGTGGTGGATTCAAGATGGTGAGAAGAATGGTAAATTTTTTTATCATACCATGATATCTCATAAAATAGGATTTTGAGATTGAAAGATAAGGAAGAGAATGTAATCAAATCCCATTAATAAATCAAGCAAACTATAGTCCAACATCTCAAAGATATCACTAAAGAACTGTCATGAGACAGATCGGAGTCCATAAGGAAAATCCTAATGAATATCCACAAAATAATCACAGAGGAATAGAATGAGAATCTCAATAGGCCAATTTCGATTGAGGAAGTGGAACAGGTTGTGTAAGATAGGCCCAGTGGAAACTTTCCTGGCCCTGATGTATTTACAGTCAATTTTTTCAAATCATGTTGGGAAATTGTGGGCCGAGAAATTACTAAGGTAGTAGAAGACTCTCACAAATAAGTTATGGTTCTAAAGGCCCTGAATGCTACTCTCATATGTTGATCCCAAAAGAAAAATAATACAATGCTCCTAATAGGTTCCAACAGATTTCTCTGTGCAACGTAATCTATAAAATAATATAAAAAATAATTGCCAATAGGTTAAAACCCATGCTTCCAATTCTAGTCTTGGAAGAATAGGTTCATTTTTTGGAAGGAAGGCAGATCCTTAATAATATAATCCAAGCCCATGAAATCATTTACTCCCTTAGAGCATAGAAAAATGAGAGAATCATAATGCAACTAGATATCACTAAATCATATGATAAGGTAAGTTTGGGAATATTTGGAGAATCTTCTGAAAGATCTAAGATTTCGGCATAAATCGATTCAGTGGATAATGTCTCTAATCACTTCCACCATATTCTCAATCATGGTCACTGGGGCTCCAGTGAAACCCTTCTCCCCCACAAGAGGCCTGAGGCAGGGAGATATGTTATCCCCCTTTCTATTTGTCTTGGATATGTAGGGTCTTAGTGGAGCTATAAAAGTCACAACTTCCATAAGTTAGATTAAAGGAGTATAAACTTACTCTGAATCTAAACCAACTACCCATCGATAATTTGTGGATGACACAATACTTCATGGATTTCCCTCGATAAAGGAGGGAAGAGCCTATAAGAAAATCCTCGAGGATTTCACAACAGCCACAGGTATGAAGGTCAATCAATCCAAGTAGATGGTTTTCTATTTTAATACTCACATTGATGTGTAGAGAAACCTCACAATTATTTTAGTCTTTCAAAGCAAATCCCCGCCATCAAAGTAATTTGGATTTACTTTAATAGATAAATCAAGAAAGAGGACAACCCGTGAATCCCTAATATCCAAATTACAACATAGGGTCAGCAGTTGGACTTACCGAGCCCTAAATCTAGTAGGAAGACTGGAGCTTGTCAAAGAATTCTATAGGAAATCAATATGTTTTTATTATCAATGCTACCAACTCCCAAAGGCATTCTCAATAAAATCAAAGAAATCCACCAAAATTTCTTGTGCTAAGGGGTAGAGGAAAAAAACAAATAAGCTCTTGCGGGTTGGGATAAAATTTTCAAACTAAAGTCCAGGGGAGGGCTAGGCCTCTAGGATCTAGAAAAAATGAATGTTTTCCATGGAGAAAAATTATGGTGGAGATAGATTAAAGATATCAACGTCCCCTAGGTAGCATTTTGGAAGGAAAAATATGCACCACAATGGCACCCCCCAAGGCTTGAACAAATTCAATGACATGATGACAGGATTACTTCATGGAACCTGGCCCAAAGAAACAAAGGATTAATACATGAACATTATTTTTAGGAGATAATGAATGGAAAAACATCGTTATTTTGGGACGAAGCATGGAAGTAAGAACCAAAACTAGTCAGAACAACAAGAATATCCCTCCATGAGACACTTCAAATAGAAGGAAAACAGGTGGTTCAACAGTATTGGGAACTTGGGTGATCCCACCAAAAATGGAGAAAATGGATCATCCTAAACCATTACGAGCAATAGTTGTTAGCCCAGATTGCCCAAAATCTGGACAAGGAACTTCAACAATGAACGATACTCCACTCAAAGGACAAGGATCAACTATGATGGGGAAGGAAGGAAGGTGGACAATTCACCCTAAAGGAAGCCCGAAGATATCTAATGGAGGAAAAATAGGATATAACAACGCTGAAGTGGAATAAGATTTGGTCATCCCCTCAGTGGCAAAAGATAAAAAAAAGTATTTGGTTGGTTATGCACATTAAAATTCTTACTTGGGAAAACCTCTATCATAGGGGATTTTTAGCTACCTCACATTGTAGCCTCTGCCAAAAGCACGAAGAAACCATCAACCACCTCCTTAATAACTATGAGAACACGACTCCACTATGGGACTATGTTTCTGAGGTTTTTTGGCAATCAGATCGACTAAGAGACAACATTCAAGATACATTAAACAAATGGAGAGGATAAATATTAAAAGATGAAGTGGTCAATGTTTCCTGGAGTTTAAGTTCTAGATTTGTGATTTGGGTAGCCTAGAAGGAGAGAAACCATCTTACATTCTAAGAAAAATCCTCCTTGGCCTCGTACTTAATCACCCAAATCCTGCAATAATTATAGGAAACAATCCTAATTAGCGGCTAGGTTCGTATTGGAGATAACAATCCTATAAACAAAGAAAACAAAATTTTAAAAACATTAGGTCTAAAAGGTATACAAGCACATCTTCACAGGATAAAGGATCTATGAGTTCAGTGGTTTGTGACGACATGGTCACCCCCAGTGGTAGGGTTTCTGAAGTTGAATTTTGATGGCACCTCGAAAGGAGCCTTAGTCGAGCTAGAGCAGGGGGGTGATTTAAGAAAGCATTGGTAAGATCCTCAGACTCTATTACACTCCTCTAGGTTTAATGACTAAAAATGCAGTGGAGTTCCATGTTCTGGAACAAGGTATAGAGATATTGGTTGAAACCAACACCCACCATTGCACAATATAGGGAGACTCAACTTTGGTAATCAGAGTGGCAAAGAAAATTTAGTGTGGTACCAATATAGGGAAGGTTACGAAGCATTAGCACCTTAGCCATATCATTCAATGAATTCAAGGACACTTGGCTAACATGCAGACCATCGAGTTCAACCTCATACATAGAACAACCAACAAGTTGGCAGACATGTTGGTGAATGAGGACACTAAAGAGATCACAGAAAATTATGAATATGAATGGGAGTAAGTATAGATAGGGAAGCTAAAGGATGACTATGACAAGCTAGCTGATTTGGACCTGAGGGTGAGAAATTATACTCAGACGAAGATCGGAGCTTAGATGACAAAACCGAGGGGGGGCCAAACCCCAAAAAGCGATAAATGAACTTCGGGAATCAAAAACCATGTCCAGATATAACAAACATAAGGGAAGACCATTACAGCAAGGTGGAATTGGAATCATCCTAATACAAGGTACGTGGAGGATAATGGTAGGTAAGGTGACAACAAAGGAGGGTACATTCCTCAATACAAATTCTACTTCCCCTAAGGGTAATATTGATTATCACTCGAAGTGCTAGAGTATTATATTAATTCCCATGTCAAATCTCGTAAAGAAGAAAGGATATTGACTGAAGCAAAATCGAGTAAGTGAGTGGTGTGCATGAATGAGTCTATGAAAATTATCACACCTTGATTAGGAAATAATGGCTAAAATTGGAAAGTTGCAGAGTAGTGGGAGCTCCAGACTTTAGGCACTCTGTGCCATAACCCCACTAACCGTATTTTCCTTCAACATGATCTGAGGTGCCATAAGGTTGGGAGAACCCATCTGCTGCTGAGTAGACTTGTGGTTCACATTATTATGGATCGTTGCAAGTAGGTTTATTGTAGGGAGAGGTCGCGAGGAATGCCACAAAAAGCCACCCCATGCAAGCGGAAAAGGATGGAGACCGCAACAAGGGAAGGTGTTAGGCATATGTAGACCTTCTCTTGGAGGAGGGAAATGCCATTATGGAGGGAAAAGAGAAAGAATTCAAGAAGAATAGAGAAAATAAGTCTAAGGGTCATGTGGCCGAAGAGGTGGATTGGGTGATTGATATGGGCATTACCAGGACCCCTGAAACCCTCTATCATAATATTGTGTACACAATGTGGCACATGAAGATTCTTATGGGGAAATTCATAGCGAAGATAGGCACTCAGTCGAGGCAGCTCAAAATTATCCAGAGGTGGGTGGAAAGGATGAAAAATCATCTACAAACATTGGTGGATATTAAACATCATCAGATGGACCACATCGACACCATCGAAAAAAAATTGATATTTTCTTGTACTATGTTCATCACCTAGACATCACTCCTAGAAATGGGGAAGACCATTCGTCTATAGCATGACGTGTCTATGTGCGCAACACGAAAGGGGATCCCTTGCATTATGACAATGACCAGGAGCCACTCAAGAAAGCAGATTCCTCCTATGACAAAGACTCTCATCATTAATCTAGTTTTTGAATGTCTTTGTTATGTTTTTGGGTATGGTTTTTAAAAGTCCGTTATGTTCCTGTTATGTCTAAGATTGATCATGGTTTAAAGTTTGTTAGGGACAAGCCACTGGGTTGGAAAAGAAGGGTTGTTAGAGGTTACATGGAGGTCTGAGGCCACATTTCTTTTTGTAAATTTTGTAAAAGTTGGTATATGAAGAAAACAATATGTAATGTCATAACAAAATGTCTAATGAAAACATGGCTATACTGCAATTGGTCTGGTTTCCAATAAGGCACACTAGCTGCAAATGACTATGAATGTAAAAAAAAATTTGAATGATGAATAGAAATCCTACTTATTATTTACCGAAAAAAAAAATCAAAATATTTCTCTAATACTACATTGTGAATATCTCTTCATTCAATAAATTACTAGAATTTTAAGTTGTTTTTTGTAAATCTAGGATCGATGACTGCAATCTAGGGTTTGGTGACCTTGTCGAACTCAGACAAACCTTGAAGTCCCTGTATGGATACATGAGGCATGTATCTGATAGGGGAGATGCAAGCACCAGAGCGGGGGTGAGGAGAGATCCCCTCCTACTGTAGTGTAGCTGCCGATGAACGAGCGAAGAAAATCGCCACCAGTCCAGCGCCCCTAAATCCGCCGGGCCTAGTGCCGGTCTTGTTCTTGGAGCTCGATGCTAGGCACATAGCCATCAGAAATGCTTGCCTTGTGCAACAGAGAAGCCCCGCTTTGTGATCCCAATCAATAAACTGGAGAAATACCAAATCTACATGAAATACCATGCTATGATATGCAAATTTATTGGAATCTGGCCAATGGAGAAGGACCTTATAAAATTGATACAGCATAAATGATAGCCAAAAGGTCATATAGAACTAAAACTAGGGTCCATAGGATTATTTATTGTAATCTTCTCGAACTTGCAAGATAAGGAAATGGTTTTAAAAAATGGCCCTATTTCTACCATAATGTGGGCCTCTTCATGTGATACTGGGAGGAATTCTATAACCGAGACAAGGATAAATTTCTGGCAGCTCTTATTTGGGTTCACCTCTTAGGTCTTCCAATGGATTTCTTGGATCATAAAATACTAGAAGGTATTGGCTACTCAATTGGTAGATTTGTAAAAATAGCAGAATGTACTCGTAGGTGAATATATACCTCATATGCCCGCAGCTGTATCTATATGAATATCTCAGAGCCCATCCCTGAATTAGTGGCACTGGAGTACTAGGAAAATATTTGGCTAATCAAGGGTAGAGATAGGGAGATATGGTGGAGCAACTAGGCATGAAATTGGATAGCTCAAAGGAACAACATATCTGAAGCAAAGGGGGGAAGAAAAGGGGATGGAGAAACCTGTAGGAGTCAATACAAATGATGGGAGAGATGCTAGTTAATATGAGAAGGGTAATATCTCTCTAAGCGATATTCCAACAACTCCACAAAGTTTCCCAATGATAGTAATCTCCTGGAATGTGAGAGGCCTCAATAGCCGAGGCAAGCAGAGATACTTACAAGACTGACTGAAAAAGGAGAAGCCTCAGATCGTGCTTCTCTAGGAAACCAAGGTATCAGGGGAGAAAATAGAGGATATACTTAGAAGAATCAAACCCAAATATGAAGTAGTAGCACTAGATGCAAAAGGAAGTGCAGGAGGAATTTCTATACTGTGGAATCCCATGGAGGTAATGGTAGATTATTGGATGGGTATGCCACGAATCTTGTAAGGGAGTTTCCACAACATTGGAACCAGGTAATGAATTCTTATCTCAGCGCATATGGCCCTCACACTCTAGGGTAGAAGGAAGGCTTCCTTCAAAGTATAAGGAAATTGAGTCAAATGCATATAAAAAAATTATGGTTGATAAGGGGAGACTTCAACCTGATAACTTCACTTGCAGAGAAAAAGGAGAATAAGAAGAGAAGAACTGGAAAAGGAGCTGTTAAGGGACATGCAAGAGGACCTGCAGCTGGTTGACATCACAACCATTAATGGAACACACACCTGGAATAATAGAAGGGGAGGAGCTCGTCACATGGCCTCAAGGTTGGATTGGTTCTTAGCATCTGAATATTTGATCAACATAGATGTTTACTATGAAACCTCGATTTTTCCATGCCTGGTTTCCAAATCCGACCATTGTCCTATTTGGCTAGAAGTAAGCCTGAAACAAGGGCAACGGAACCAGTCTTTTCAACTTAAAGCTTTTTGGTTGCGTGTTCCCTCCTTCCTTGACAAAGTGAAGGGCTGGTGGACCTCAAGTTCTGAACAGGGGAGAAATGTTATGCATACATTCGAGCTGCATCCGAAAGTGCTCAAGAGAAAGATGAAGAAATGAAACAAAGAAGAATTTGCTAACATCCAGCATGATCAGGAACAACTTCAGGCACAGATGCAACAAGTCCAACAGCAAATGATAATGAATGGCTGCTTGAGCTCCTTAGTAGAGGAAGAGGGTAAGCTTTTGACTAGGATTGAGGAAAGGAGGAAACAAGAAGAGATTTTATGGAAGAAAAAATTGAGGTTTCAATGGCTTCGGGAGGGAGAAAGAAACACTCGCTTCTTCCATAAAGCCATGATACAACATAGGCAATATAATCAAATATTCTCACTGATAGACCCATGAGGAAACCGATTGGTGCAGTATGAAGATATGGAAGATCTACTGGTTAACCATTTCCAAAAAATCTTGTTAGAACCACTTCCTGACAGATCAGAAGCTATTGACTAGATAACTAGGAATATACCCCAATTGGTTAGTAGAGATTGGAATTGAGCACTCATGAGAGCTATCACATTGGAAAAGGTGGAGGATGTGGTCAAAGGAATGGCATAAAACGAAGAAATGAGACTGGACAGATTCACAACATAATTCTTTCAAACTGCTTGGCCAATTCTGGGTAATGACATCCTAGAAGTGGTAGAAGAATCTAGAAGGATGAGAAAGGTACATCCAACCCTCAACTCTACATTCATATCTTTAATTCCTAAATTTGATCACTCTGAAGAGCCTCAGGGATTTAGGCCTATAGCCTTATGTAACATCATCTACAAAATCCTCTCAACTATTATGGTAAATCAACTTAAACCAATCCTCCCAGCTCTAGTCTCCCTAGAGCAAACTGGATTTTTCAAGGGTCGCCAACTACTGGACGGCATAGTTATAGCTCAAGAAGCCATTCACTCCCTCCAAAGCCTCATATCGAAAGGTATGATTATTACGTTTGATCTATATAAAGCCTATGACCGCGTGAGCTGAATCTACCTTTTGTGTATCCTACAAGCCCATGGTTATGATCCCTGCTAGATCCATTGGATTTCCTCCGTTATATCCATCCCATTGTTCTCTATCCTCCTTAATGGAGCCCCCAATCAAACCCTCAATTCCACTTGGGGCTTAGGCAAGGCGACCCAATTTCCCCTTTCTTGTTTATCTTAGCAGCTGAAGGCCTGGGGTGATATGTCAAAGTGAAGGCTCAAGAAGGGAAATTTAAAGGGTTGTGCATGTGGGGGAATGATCTCCCCTTAACACATCAACAGATGACATCATGATGTTCTGCCAAGATACCCTTAGAAAGGCAAGGTCCCTCCTGTCTATCCTTCAAGACTTCATGAATGCCTCTAGAACTCAGATTAATAAAGAAAAGTCATATATTTTTTTCTTTAATATTGTTGTTCAGTCACAAGCTTTCCTAGCTAGAATTATGGGCTTTCGAATAGGCACCCTTCCCTCAAAATATTTGGGTATCCCCCTTAGCTTCAACTCCCTCAGAGTGTCAAACTGGAAGGCTCTCCTTGACCGACTCCAAGGCCACCTACAGAAATAGACCTTTCAAGCCCTCAATATGGCGAGAAGAGTCATCCTTCTGAAAGTAGTGCTTCAATCAATCCCCGTATACCGGCTCTCAGCTCTATCCGCACCCAAAATATCATGCACTAAAATGAAAAATATCTTTAGGAAATTCCCATGGAAAGGGGCATAAAAAGCCAAGAAATGGGCCCTCCTATCATGGAATTGGTTAATCAAGCCCAAATTAGCAAGGGGTTTGGGTCTCAGGGATCCCTATACTCTAAACCAAGTCATGGGAGCAAATCTATGGTGGAGATGGATCCAGGGAGGAAATGGCCTATGCAAGTTAATATGGGAAAGGAAATATAGAATGTCAATGTCTACAGAAGGGAGACTGGGAACACAAGAAATAACAAGGGGATTGAGAATATGGAACCTAGCAGTAAAAAACCGAAATCTGATAAGGAACCACAACTTCTGGGAGATCGAGGGGGAGACAAAACAAGGTTTTGGCAGGATGCATTGAAACAAAGGTAAAAGGTCTTCAGTCGACAGGACCTTGTGGAGATATTCCTATTTACAAACTAACTAGCAAACCTGACTGTGAAGAGAGTATGGGATGCAGATGCCATATCCACGAAGAGAGAGTGGAAAAGGAGACAACATTGGCCCAATGCACCAGACTCCCCCCAATGGGCAACATATGATAAGGAGGTCAATTCCAGAAGACTAAAAATCTCTGAAGGCACGGATATCATCAAGTGGGGATACAAGATTAAAGGCATGTTTACAATACAAGAGGGATATCAATTGAAAGAAGAAAACCAACAACAACATTTTCTACCCATCTAGGGTAGAATATGGATGGGACAATTATGGCTGAAGGTAGCCTTCTTCCTCTGCTTGGATCACCATGGTCGAGCCCTTACGTGAGACCAATTACAAAAACAAGGTGTTTAGGGACCTTGAGCATGCAATATGCGTGAGGCACAAATGGAAACGATGGAGCACCTCCTAAACTCATGTCCCTTTAGCAACCAACTATGGAAGATTCATGAAACCCTCTTTGTTCATTCAGACTGAGATAGTTCAAGCATCAAGGCAACAATGGAAAATTGGAGAAAGAGAATATATAAGAGCCCCATTCTCAACAGAGCCTGGGACATTTCTATAGGATTCCTCCTTTGGGAAGTGTGGAAAGAAAGGAACTAGAGGGTATTTAAAGACGAAAAAAAGATTGTAGTGGTTGTCTATAAGACGATTAATCAAAACATCCACAAAACCATTATGGTAGAGAAATGGTATCCAGAGGATTGGGAAGCCTCATCTCAGGAAGGTCGTATCCTGGCAATGCTCAACTTGTCTCCACAAATGCTAATGCCCAATTCATGGAAATTAGAAACCCCTCCCATTGAATCCCCCTCACACTTCACATGCCCTCTAGAGGAATTCATAAAATTGAACTTTGACAGAGCGCCCAAAGGAAGTCCTAGTGAACCCAGATTCAGAGGTATATTCAGAGATCACCAGGGTCGAGTAGTCTAGTTGTTCGCATCAGAATATGGAATTGCAAGAAATAACGAGGCATAATTCAATGCAATCAAACATGGATTGGTAATTGCAAGAAGGGAAAGAATATAGAAACTGGTGGTGGAAGGAGATTCCACCCTGGTGATAGATATTATTAAAAAGCTACAACAAGGTACACATTGGGAAAAAATTAAGCAATAGATAGAGAAAAACGAGGTTAGTTCAGGAAATAGGAGATGTCATCTCCGATATAGCATACCTCATCCTGGCACATGTATGCCACTTAGGGAATGTTGCAGCTGATTTCCTAGCAGACTGGGGATGCAGTAACCAGGGAAAGAATTTGGACATCTCCGAGAATGGGATAGACTAGGCAGAAGGCATGGAGGCTTTGAGGGAGATTCTAGAAAAATACAGGGGCAGAAGTCAGGGACCCTAATCAGGGTGTGATGGGATAGGAGATCCCCACGTGGATCGTTGACATGTGTAAGAGGACGGAGGACAGGGCAAGTGGGGGACCCACCCAACGACCCCACATGCGCATGGTAATAAACACCTAGAGAAGATGGCCACAAGTGGTAGCTACATTAGGAAGACACGCGACAAAGGAAGGAGGAATGCACTTGGGAAAAGTGGTGAGGGTCATCATTATTTTCATGCACAATCTATGTAGGAGCTTGCTTGCAGGAGTTGATACTAGTAGCAGGTTGGTGGAATTCGCCTGTAGAAGGAGAGATAGATGCCACTAGAAGGAAGATGCCAACAAAGTTTCAGATAGACAAGGACACCGCTATATATTTAAGGCCCTCCTTTTTCTATAAATAGAGACTATGCTGCAAGAAAGGAGGTTGGATTGGAAAAGATTGGTGATGGTTCTACATGTTTCTGGTAGAATTTGGTTTAGTTCACTATTGTTGATGTCTCACATTTTAATTTTAGTGTCATATGTAAATTTGTTGGCTCAAAGGGGCATGCATGGAGGGTTTGGGTCTTCTCTTGGCACTTGGGTTATAAATGTTTCCCTTGCATTCGTCAAACGTAGGTGTCTTGGACTTGGATGGGGCCGAGGTAGTTCTGAGAGCCTGCGGTTGCCCGGAAAATTTATTGGCCAGAGATGGAAGAATGGGGAGCCTGGGGTTCATATTACCTATATATTTGTTCAGTACGTTATTGTCTAGTCTTCGGGGAATCTTTTGGTCCAGTGAGTTAGGAATGGGTAGTCATGGCCCTCTAAAATCAGTGTGTCTGAACAGTCGACCATTTTTTGGTCTCCTGGCAAACCTTTTGCCCAATGGGTCATGAAAGGGGGATCAGGGGACTCTAATACCATGCACTGTCAATTCTACAATGGTGTGGTTAAATTCTTGGAGCCAAAGGCGTGGCTAGGTCGGGGGGTAGAATGAAAAGACAGAGGGAGGGAATGTATTCAAACCTAGGCACACCCTTTACCAACCTGTCTGTAAATCCCATTAAGGTTGGGTTTTCTATCAGTTTTAAGGTCCATAGGGGCATGAATGGTGAGTCGAGGTCACCAAACACCAACGGGTCTATCAATTCAATTAGGGTCTAGTATGTCACCTGTATCATAATACCTAAGTTTCCCAACACCTATGGGTCTATCAATTCAGTCATGGCAGGGATTAATCCATGGAGCCAAAGGTTTGGCTAGACCGGGGGGAGAATAGTGAGCTATAGAGAGGGAATTCACCTAAGTCTGGGTACAGAGAGGATGAAGGCAACTGATGAAGGGGTTGGGGGGGAATTTGGTTTCACTCCTCATACCAGGAAACACAACATAATAACCACGCTCCAAAAGAAATGGATTGTAGGTTTTAACCCCGTACAAAAATTACCTGCATACAAATTCTACAACACATAAAATAAACAATGCGAGAGCATAACACATAAAACACATATACACAGAGATTTCCCCTAGATCCCAAAAATGGGACTACCAGCTTGATTTTTCATTATGTTCCTTTCAATGTTACAATACATATTTATACATGTCGAAGCATCCAATACCATGGACCAAAAATCATCGCGTCCAAAATCATGGACCAAAACCATAGGTAGGTCCACGCAAACTAATATAGGGTCCAAATTTTTTTTTCTAATGGCGCTACCCTAGACCCCGTAGAGGGGGGCTACCTGCCCCCCTCAAACCCCCCAGATAGGGGGGGCTTTCGCTTCCCTTATGAACCCCTCGCTGTGCAATCAGCACAACGAAGGGGGGGCTCTGCCCCCTCTAATCCCCCGGTTAACTACGTGGGCTAGTCGTGGAAAGAATATAACAGAACCCAACATTCTCCCACTTATTGTTTTCTTTCCACAGGGGGCCACATGAGAGCTTAGTCATTTATCTAGCCCTGAAATGCCCATTGTTTCTACACACCAAGAGAACTTCTCAGAGCTCACAAATTTTGTCAATGTATCTGCAATATTCTTCAAAGTGTCCACCTTTACGAACAACACCTTTTTTTCTTCTATCATATCCCTGACAAAGTGATACTGAACATCAATGTGCTTTGTCTTTGAATGATAAGCAGGGTTCTTTGCCAAGAAAATTGCACATTGGCTATCACAGTATATCCTTATAGCTCCCTATACTAACCCCATACTTGAACACAATCTCTGCAACCAAACTGCTTCCTTTCTTGCATGAGTGGATGCCATGTATTTAGCCTCTATAGTTGATAGTGCCACTACAGATTGTTTCTTACTCATCCAACTAACTACACCTTCAAATAGCTTGAACACATACCCACTTGTAGATCTTCTCTGAACCAGATCTCCAGCCCAGACTGCATCAACAAAGCCATGAATATCCAACAATCTGTCCAATCCTAGTCTTTCTTGGTGGCACAAACCATAATCACTAGTGCCACGCAAATACCTAAAAACCCGCTTCACTGTTGTCCAGTGCTCCTTCCTTGGTTTTGACATAAACCTGCTCAATACTCCCACTACATGTGCAATGTTTGGTCTACTACAGACCATCGCATACATCAGGCTACCGACTGCACTTGCATATGGAACATGGGACATGTCCTCTTCCTCTTCTTGTGTCTTGGGACACTATTCAATAGATAACTTTACACCTAGAGGAATAGGAACCTTCACCGGTTTACTATCTTGCATATTAAGCCTGTACTCTATTGTCTCGACATACTTTCTCTGGTTTAACTAGAGCTACCTCTTTGCCCACTCTCCTTTAATTTCCGTGCTCAAAATATAGTTTGTAGCATCAAGATATTTCATGTTGAATTTGGAGGACAATTAGGTCCTCAAATCCTAGATAATTTCTGTCATTTCCAACCAACAACATATCATCCACATACAAGACCAGATAAATAACATGGTCACCAATTAATTTAGAATACACATGGTGTCTACTTTGCTTATGTTGAAGCCAAGTCCCTATATAAATGTATCAAATTTCTGATACCACATCGTTAGTGACTGTTTTAACCTGTTATCACTCAAGTTGTCCTTAAGCTCGTGAAAGGTTACAGCCGAGGTAACCACAAACCAATCTTTGGACTGCAGGTTCTAGCCCACCTGCAATCAGAGAGGGCTCTCTCTTTCTGATTTAGCTTAGTTGATGATGATTTTAGGCTAGTTATTGAGTTCGAGGGGTTTTGTTTTGATTTTGGTGGGAATATTGATTCCTTCAAGTAGAGAGGCGAAGCATAGTGTGGTAAGTTTCAAACCATTGGGCGTGGAGTCATGGAGTAAGACTGCTAGTGCGTTTTCTTGGTCACAAGAGAGGAAAATGGAGCAAGACAGTTGCATATGAAACAATCATTTAAGGTAAAGAGATGGATTGAAAGGCTAAGGAATGAGAGGCAATTAAGAATCTCTCATTCAGGTTAGCAGGGGGAAGATAAATGAGCCCTATCTAGGAGCAGCTAAGAATTCCTAGATAACAGTCATTCATATGTGAAATAGATCAAACATGAGCCATAAAAGAATTCATATTTATGCCTAAATCAAGAGGAAAAACATTAAGAAGCCACAGAAACTGAGCATAGAGTGCAGCTAAGCAAATTCTAAACCAATCCTTCATTCTGTAACTTGAGCATATATGAAATTGAAATAACAGAGATGAGGAACACTTATTGTTTCATATTGCAGCACAACAATTCCAAATTCATCATTCAGAAACCATCAACAACACATCAAACAGTGCATTCTCCAAGCTTTCAGCAATCTTTGATTAAGAAAAACATATCGGATATACATTGCGAGTCTCTCGTGAGGATTATCAACCAACCAACCCTTTAAATAGTGAATTAGGGTTGTTTATATAAGCAAAATATCTACACTAATCAGATCTCAAACATATCTACTGTAATAAATGTCCTAAAACTAACACATGTCTGAAATAAATGCGGGAAAATATCCTCGAGCTGCGCTGGGTGCAGCTGTAACAAAAAAGGAATTAATGCATTGCCTTTATGGCTCTGTGCTGATCACTTAGCCATAACTGTGCTTTGGGTTTTGATCCATGCTCTTGAGTGGTTCTGAGGTGCATTAACTGTGATGGGAGAGCCTTGATTAGAGCTCCACTGTTTTCTTTGACTTTTTTGGAGGTCATTTAATGTTCACCTGCATCGGGAATAAAAGTTTTCATTAAAAACATTCGACTGATACTCTTTGCCGCTTCCTATGGTACACTTTGGAGCTGAACCTGGCCTCTTTAATGTCTTCTGAGTGCTTTAGACTGTCTCATCGACCTTTCACGATAGCCGTTCGGTCCTCTGTTGCTTTAAAAACTGTGTTTGCCCCTTTCTGTATGCTTTGCGAAGAAATTCTGGTCATTTTGCGCCTTTCGAGCTTGCTGGAGGCCGAGTCACGAAGGGGCTTTCCATTTTGGCCTATTTCCTGTAGCTAATCGCGCATGAAAAACTGCCTCAAATTCTGATTCCGGGCTTCCTAGGCTGCGATTTGCGCCTTTCGCACTTTTGACGGTGACGTCAGCATGACGTCAACAGGCGGGTCCCAGTACGGCGGTGATGTGGCAGGGTGACGTCAGCAGTATGGCCGGGTGACGTGGCGGTACGGAGGAGGAGGTGACGTGGTAGTACGGTGGCAGCTACGTGGCAGGTTCACGGTGGCAGCTACGTGGCAGGTTCACGGTGGCAGGAGGCCGACGTGGGATGGTGACGTCAGCATGACGTGGTGCTGACGCAGGAGGGGGGAAAAACAATATCCGGTTTCGGGCACACCGCCTTTGAGCAGAAGTGGTTTCGGCAGAGGGGGCTCCGCCACAGTCGAGCGGGCGACGCATGGCAGGAGTAAGACGGTAAAACTGCCCATCTCCCAGGTGCTAACCCTCGATAAGTTTGGAGGGGAAAGGACCCGCCCACCGTAGATCTCGGGCGCGAGCGATCGAACGGCTGGCGGAACAGATGAGGCGACGGAGGGATAATGGACGGGGCCCGCGCGAATATTCGAATTTGTATAATGCTGCCGAGGGTGGGGGGTTAGACTTTGGTTTAGTGGGTTTTTTGTGGGTTTTTCATGGTTTGAGCGCCGGGGTCATAATTAATCAAATATTTTTAAACTAAGCCCGAACCTGTGAGCGCGAGAGGTTAAAAAGGATGAAATGTTATGGGTAAAGGGGTGAGAAAAAGGTTATTAACTTAACTAGATGTCAAGTTAATCCCAGGGTTAGGACGCGGAAGGCTAATGCGGAGTTCCAGATGAACTCAGCATTTCCCAAACTGATATTTATAGGGCTATAGTGCCAGGAGATGGGAATATGTACATAGGGGGATTTATTAACATATTTTTAGTAGGGGAAGGGGGAACAGATAGGGAGTTACATAGTAAGAATTAGTAGTTAATATGACAAGTGATAAGAAAGCGCTAAGTGTGTGAATCTTAGGCTATTTTGGGGAAAATGATTCATAGAGGAAGTATGAACACTCTTTGAGTAAAGCAGATCTTTACCAAGGCAAATGATATAAAAAAAAAACATATGAAACTAAGAGGTATCAAGCAGATCTTGACCTCTTCAGGAAATTATTGAGTGATTTGTGGTATGAGAAGAAAGGGGAGTTAGCCATGCCTCGCTTGAGCTCCTCCAAATGAAAATTGCCTTGTACTTGTGATCTGAAGTACAATATCACTTTGAAACACAAAATTGATCATAGATCCACATTCTGCAACCTCAAAACTACCTACCCAGCCTACTTACCTAGCATTTTTTCTTCTTTTTGGTTTGGGTGCACTTAGACTTGTAGACCCTGCTTTACCATTTTTCTTTTGACTGCCTTCCTATCTAAATCTACACTTATTTCTTCCAAGGGCCCAGATTAAGCAGTTGGGCTCCTTTGTTTCTCTACCTATCTACAAATCTGCCAAGATTAAGCTGTTTGGACAGATATTCATTCTCTATATTCTAAAACAAGAAATTGAAACCTAGGGAAACCAAGATTAGGCTGTTTGGAGTTCCCTTAACAGAAAATTCTTCAAAAATGGTTAACTCATCAAAATTTGGAATACAGTAGTGGCATTTAGACTGGCACACTTTCATGGTCTCTTTTTTGACCTCTTTCTGGAAATATGGAGCATTGCAGCATGCAAAGTATGACATATTTGGCATGTAAAACTGTCAATCATGAAAGATGAACACCTGTTGCAACAGGAGGCTAACAGTGGCTCCACTTGGGGATGGATTTTCCTTGTGAAAAGCCAAGAACAGCAGGTCAGACTGCCTTGACTTTCTATTGTTGCTGTGGATTGAAAAAGATTCTTTATGCTGGCTGCTAAAAGTGTGAAACTTGGAAATATAAACAACCCTCTACTCAACTGCATTGTCATGAAAAGTGAAGCACTGCCTGCTTTCTTCTGCGTGCTTGATATTATATACAATGTCGCTTGAGAATTGCCTTTGAAATAGATCCAAAACATGGATCAAAACTTATGCATTTCCTTAGCCTCTGATCTAGAAACAGTTGCTGATGTGAAACTAAAAATATTTTCTCCTCTCTTATTTATATTGTTTGACTGAAGACTGCAAGCTGCAAACAGTTTCTTTTTACCATGAATTTCAGTGATATGACAGTGCTATTCTTGCTGTTTTTCTGAGATTAATGCTAAGACAGAGCTTTAAAAATGGAATACTTGCATTGGTTGTGTCTTCACAAACTTTGCTGCTGCTCCTCTAACACTCAGACTGCTTATACAAAAAATAAAAACAAAGTGCTGATATATACAAATATCAATGTACAAAGAGATATATACAGAGCTGCATTGTATCCCTTAAAAGCGGTCATGGTAATGTTTTAACATTCGGCCATTTACAGGGCCTTCTTCAGCCGTGCTGCCCTCTACAGATTTGAGAAAATATGTGTTATTTCCATGAACAGCATAAATAACGAATGGCCCTTTCCATAAAAAATCAAATTTTGCATGTTTTCCCTTGTCTTCTCTTTGTGAATCACACCTTAGAACTTTGTTGCCAACACAGAAATCTTCCACCTTAGCTCTTTTATCAAACATCTTTTTGAGCTTCTCTTGCAAAATCTGAGCTCTGTCATAAACTTGCTCTCTGGTTTGCTGAAGATGAATGGTCTGATTGATTCTTCGTTGAATATCATTTGGTTCAGCCTGGATCTCCTGTAACAGTTTGATAATAGGGATGCCCAAAGATGAAGGAAATCTGGCCTCCATGCCATATACTAGCTCATAAGGGCTCATCCCAATGGATTTCTTTGTTGAAAGTCTGTCTGCCCATAGGGCATTTGTGAGCTTTCTATGCCAGTTCTTCTTGTTTTCTTCTAGCACTTTCTTTATGATATTAATTAGGCTCTTATTAGATGACTCAGCCAAGCCATTACCTTGGGGGTAATAGGCTGTGGAATGCCCCAAGGTGATGTGAAATTTATGGCAAAAATTGATCATCCTTTTGGATTTGAAAGCAGCGGCATTGTCAGTAATGATCTTCTCAGGGTAGCCAAATCTAGAAAGGATATTGCACTCAAGGAACTGGATAATGATGGAGTCATTGGCCTGTCTGCATGGGATGGCTTCAACTCTCTTGGTGAAATAGTCGGTGGCTATTAGAATCCACTTGTGCTAGCCTGAGGAGGAGGGATGGATTTCTCCAATGAAGTCAAGACCCCATTGTTGAAAAGGCTTTTCAGTTGAGATGGGTTTAAGGGGAAGGGGAAACAGCTTTCTTTTGCCCTCAAAGATTTGGCATTTATGACATGAAATGGAAAATTTCCTTACATCTGCAAAAGGAGAGGGCCAATAGAAACCAGCCCTTAAAATTTTATCAGCAGTGGACTCCCAATATAGATGTCCTCCATAGTCACCTGCAGGGAATTCTTTCATGACATTGTTAGTTTCATTCATGGTTAAACAATTAAGCAATATACCTTCATGATTTTTCCAAAATAAAGCACCATCTATGACACAAAACTTTGAAGCCTTCATTCTTAAAAATCTTTTCTTAGTTTTGGACAATCCTGGGGGAGCAAATAGGTTTAACAATACAAAGCATATATCAGCATACCATGGGGATTGCAAAAAGGTTTCACTGATCTGTGGAGTCGCCAGCTCTTGTTCATTGTCCAATTGGTTAATGTCTAAGGCTTGAAAGTTCGTTTCGGACATCAGTTTGGCTAAACCTTGTCCCTTTATCAGTTTGGTTGGTTTTATTTCTATGTCATACTCAAGGATGTCAGCAATCCACTTGCCTCTTTTGCCCTCTAATCCCTCTTGGGTTAATATGTCTTTTACAACAGCATTTGGTACATAAGCAATCACATGTGAATATAAAATGTAGACTCAGAAATCTTTGATTGCTTTGACCAGGGCATAGGCCTGCTTCTCCATGATTGGGTATTTCAGAGGGGCATCTCTTAAGGCTCGGCTAAAAAATGCAATTGGCTTTTCAGCTCCCTGGTCATCCTTTTGCAAAAGGACAGCAGCTATGGAGTGCTCTGATGCAAATGAAAATATGATGAAATCTTTGTCAAATTGTGGACTGGTGAGGACAGGGGCTTGGGTTAAGGCAGTTTTGATACTCTCAAAGGCTTGCTTGGTCTCAAGAGACCATTTTACCTTAGCATCCTTTTTTAACATGTTACTTAACAGTCTTATTAGCTCGGCTAGATTTGGAATAAATCTCCTCAAGAAGTTGATTTTTCCAAGGAATGCTTGCAACTCTTTTATGTTTCTTGGATATGGGACTTGGAGGATGGCTTGGATTCTTTCAGGATCAATTCTAATCCCGTCCTTTGATATGATATGGCCAAGAAGTTTTCCTTCTTCAAGGCCAAAGAGAGACTTCTTGGGGTTCAAGGAAATGCCATATTTCCTACATGTCATGAATATTTGCCTCAAATGTTTTAGGTGCTCTTGATCAGATTTAGAGAAAGGGGTTAAGTCATCAAGGTAGACAACTAGGAAATCATGTATTTCCTTGGCGAATGCAATATCCATTGCCCTTTGAAAGGTAGCACCAGCGTTTTTAGGTCCGAAAGACATCTTCACATACTTAAATTTTCCCCAAGGTGTGGTATAGGCTGTCTTGTCTTGGTCATCCGGGTGAACCAATACTTGATTAAAACCTGAAAAGCCATCTAGCAAAGAGATTCTAGATGACCCCACTACTCTTTGTAGGATGTGGTCCATTTTTGGCAAGGGGTAGTGGTCTTTTGGGGAGACTTGATTTAAATTTCTTAGGTCTACACACAGCCTAATCTCACCTGTCTTCTTTCTTGTAGGAACAAGATTGGATACCCATTCCGAAAATCTGATGGGTGCTATGATACCTACTTCAAACATTCTTTTCACTTCCTTTTCAATCAAAGGGAGAAGCATAGGACTGATTCTCCTCATTTTCTGTTTGAAGGGCTTTTGGTTTGGTTTTAAAGGAATGGTGTGTTGGATCACTGAGGTATCATAGGACTTCAAGTCCTCATAACTCCAAGCAAATACATCTTGGAATTCTTTGAACAAATCAACATATTTGGGCTTCTGATTGGGTGGCAAATTTTTGGATAATTTGATCATTTTGGGCTTCTCTACTGTCCCGATGTTATGTTCTTCTATAGCAATGTTTAAGAGCTGCATTTTTGGTTTCTTGGGAACATCATTTGCATCAAACATATCTTCTAACGGAGTGAGGCTAGCAGGGAGAAAGTTATCCTTTAGATCAACGATCTCCGCCTCTGTTTCGGCTATTTCCTCCAAATGAATTTGTCTCAGCTCTTCTATATTGGTTTTGTCAAAAACAGTTGGGTTTAACATTTGTTTGGTTATTACAACAGTTATAGCCTACTGATTTTCGTTCGTTTGTTGTTGCTCATCTGTCATGGCATCCATGTCAATGTTAATATTTGAAAACTCATGCTAAAGAGTGAGGAAGTTGTTAATCTGGGCATCATTTTCGAACGCTTGCCAATCTTTAACATTATTTGGGATAGAAGGCCTATGTTTTATCTTAGTAGTAAAATGGTGATTTGGCTCAAAAGGGAGCTTGCATGTACTAGCAAAAGTAGCTAGTTTGTGTGCATGAATGTTACGCTCTCTTGAAATCTTGGCAAGCTTGGATTCAGTGAATACATTGAGTATATTAGTGGCAGCAGTCCTATAGGCCCTCATCCTATTGTCATTGGTAACAAAGTTGCCTTTCATTTGTTGTATGATTAAGTCAGAGTCACCTAAAATGGATACTTTCGCAGCTCCTAGAGCTTTGAGCAGTTTAAGGCCTAACAGGAGAGCCTCATACTCTGCCATGTTATTGGTGCATTTAAAGTTCAGTCTGTAGGCATGGCCTTCTACATGATTGTTATGTGTATTGTGAATCCAGACACCTGCCCCTACTCCTAACTTGTTAACAGAGCCATCAAACTCTAGATACCATGTGATTTCCTGCTTGTGGTTAATATCAAGAGTTTCAGTCACTTTTGTAGTGGACATATTTGAAAATTTTATTTGGGGAGGTTCTTCTTGTATGCTGGTTGCATCTGTTGTTTTGCCGGTTTCATCAGTATGGGCAATTGGTTCTTCATTGACGTGGGTGTTCAGTTCTAAAGCCAACGGCTTGTCATGAATGGGAGGACTTATTTCATCATTAAATAAAATAAAAGAATCCATGTCAGAATGGATTGAGTAAATGGGAAAATTTTCAGGCTTTCTCTCACTAGTTACCACATATTTCATCAGTGTTTCTCTACACAGTCTCTTTGGTTGCCCAAAGACAGATATAGTGGCGTAAGAGAGATCTAATTGGAGGGATCCTTGGAGTTTTTCTCCCCAAGATCTTGAAAATAACATGCCATACTTTGGTGGAATGTCAGCAACCACCACATCCATGAGGATTGTCTTGTTAGGAGATTGGACTAAGGAGACACACAGGTCTTTGATGAGGCCTAAACACTTGACTTAACTTGAGTCAAAGGAGAATAGATCTTTGTATGGTCTTGTAACATCAAGGTTCAGCTTTTCCATTACAGCTTTGGGCATAAGGTTGTGTGAGGCACCTGAGTCAAACATGGCATTGTGTAAGACTTTGTCATGTATGTGCAAACTGACATAAAAAGGTAGAACAGATCCATATGTTGATTTTCCATTAACTTCTGGACCGAACAGTAGTTCAGGTTGATCATCAAGAACATTCACATCATCCTTAACCTCCGGCATTTGAAGTGACCTTTGAATTTGTTGCCTATACACATCATGTTTGGCAAGTTCAGATAAGGGGATGGATATCTTCAGTTTACCTATTTCTGCCTCTAAGTCAAATGATTTTTCAGATTGGGTCTTAGTATTTTGAGAGGCAAGCTTCCCTTTTTCCATTGGAGTATCAGCAATTTGGTCTTGTTTATCAGTGTTATGGGAAATAATTGATTGCGATTTTTCTGTTTTAGGAGGGCTTTTTGGAGCGCTGTTTGAATTCTCTTTTGAGGAAAAAGGTGGTAGAGGCTGATCATTAGAAGGTTGCATTTCTGTTACGTCCTCTACAGTCACTTGATGCGAGTTTGGGACAGGTATATCTGCTGGATCTGTTATGACAACCTTGCCTTTAATCTTGTTGGGCTGTTTGCCATCCTTTGGTTTGCTAGGTTCAGAAATGTCAAAGGTCCTAGTTCTCAGCTTATATTGTTTGTGGACCTCATACACAACAGTATCATAGCCTTGCTTAAAATCAAAAGACTCACCAGACTTGGTCTAAAACTGATTAAAGTCATGTTCATCTTGGTCTTGTTGAGTTAGGAAAATTTGTTGCTCAGCCCTCGAATCCACCAAGTTCATGCGTGTGTCCTCTGGGGGTTCACTAGATGTAGATGCTTCCACATAATTTTCATGTAAAGGGGGTCTTATATCATGGTCTGGGCTAGACCTGCCAACACTTGTGTTTTGAGTTTTCCTGAAATTTGGGTTCCTTATGGCATTAGGTTGTTGTGCTTCCCATGAAGACTTCCTCTCAGCACTTTCTACTCTGTCTCCCGGCCTGTGCATGCCACTGATAATAGCATCAAGTTTTTGATCTAAGGTTGACGGTTCTTCTTTGAAGGTGGTTCTTCTCTCCATTCTAGCTCTGTTTCTTTTGGCAATTAGGTTGGCCTCTACGCTAACAGCAACAATTTTCATGTTTGCAAGGGTTGGAGGGGCTCTTTCTTTTAACTGGTAGGCCATATCCGGGTCAAATCCATCAGGGAATTTATACAAGGCAAGGTCAGGTGGAGGTCTTAAGTTCTATGGTATTGCATTATAAACATTATTAAATCTTGCACAATAATCCAAGACAGACTCTTGAGGGCCTCTTTTTATTGTATCGTATTTAGCTAGTATGTGCAAGGGGTCTTTCTTTTTCTCCCATCTGTTGATAAAGGATAGATAAAGCTCATCCGGATTGGTTATGGAATTTGCAGCAAGTGCTCTGAACCAAGTCCTGACATCACCTGTCAGACTTTGGACGAAAATTTTCATTCTCACACTATCATCATCTATCTCGTAGTTCTCAAAATAGTCTTGCATTTTCTTTTTATGCTGAAGGGTTGTGCAAGTACCGGTTCATCCAAAATATGTGATTTTAGTTTGATAATCCTGAGGCATAGCCCCAGGTTTTGCAGGTAATTGCAAGGGTGCATATCTATTGGCCATGTTTACAGGGATAAGTGGAACAACAGGAACAACTGGGACAACAGGGACAGCTAGAACAGCTGTAACAACAGTGGTGGTAGTGGTAGCATGTGCAGTGAATGGAGGTGTGGAAGGAGTGCTTTGAGAGGTGGATGATGAACAAGGGGAAGTCGGGGTTGACCGAAATAAAACTTTGACAGGGGTTGGAATACTGATTGGGTGAGCTGCTTCAGGACTATTATCAGCAAAATCTTGGTGTTTCCTCATAATCTTTGGGATTAAGTTGGGATTGCCAAAAACAACTAGAGGGTCTGGGTCAGGATTTGACCTAGTATAACGAGTTTTTCTCTTTGGAGCCAGCTTCTGAATTTTGTTTTTGGTATTTTCGTGGGAATGTTTGTAGTTTAAGAAGGCATTGATTAAATTTTTCAGACAGTTGTTTAGAGCTTAAAGCTAGAATGAAGATTGACTGAAGCAGCTTTTATTTAATCCTGTAAATGCAAAGCAAGAACAGTTTCAAAGGCTTCCTAGCTGACATTCAGACTTCATCTGTAGTTTTAAGAAATAGACAGCAATCAGAAAAATTAGTTCGAGTTCCCTAATCGAGCTTTCCAACTTGATTCGTGAAATTATCTGAGGAGTTCCCCAGTGGAGTCACCATTATGTTATCACTCAGGTTGTCCTTAAGCTCGTGAAAGGATACGGCCGAGGTAACCACAAACCAATCTTTGGACTGCAGGTTCTAGCCCACCTGCAATCAGAGAGGGCTCTCTCTTTCTGATTTAGCTTAGTTGATGATGATTTTAGGCTAGTTATTGAGTTCGAGGGGTTTTGTTTTGATTTTGGTGGGAAGATTGATGCCTTCAAGTAGAGAGGCAAAGCATAGTGTGGTAAGTTTCAAACCATTAGGCGTGGAGTCATGGAGTAAGACTGTTGGTGCATTTTCTTGGTCACAAGAGAGGAAAATGGAGCAAGACAGTTGCATATGAAACAATCATTTAAGGTAAAGAGATGGATTGAAAGGCTAAGGAATGAGAGGCAATTAAGAATCTCTCATTCAGGTTAGCAGGGGGAAGATAAATGAGCCCTATCTAGGAGCAGCTAAGAATTCCTAGATAACAGTCATTCATATGTGAAATAGATCAAACATGAGCCATAAAAGAATTCATATTTATGCCTAAATCAAGAGGAAAAACATTAAGAAGCCACAGAAACTGAGCATAGAGTGTAGCTAAGCAAATTCTAAGCCAATCCTTCATTCTGTAACTTGAGCATATATGAAATTGAAATAACAGAGATGAGGAACACTTATTGTTTCATATTGCAGCACAAGAATTCCAAATTCATCCTTCAGAAACCATCAACAACACATCAAACAGTCCATTCTCCAAGCTTTCAACAATCTTTGATTAAGAAAAACATATCAGATATACAGTGCGAGTCTCTCATGAGGATTATCAACCAACCAACCCTTTAAACAGTGAATTAGGGTTGTTTATATAAGCAAAATATCTACACTAATTAGATCTCAGACAGATCTGCTATAATAAATGTCCTAATCCTAACACATGTCTGAAATAAATGCGGGAAAATATCCTCGAGCTGCGCTGGGTGCAACTGTAACAAAAAAGGAATTAATGCATTGCCTTTATGGCTCTGTGCTGATCACTTACCCATAACTGTGCTTTGGGTTTTGATCCATGCTCTTGAGTGGTTCTGAGGTGCATTAACTGTGATGGGAGAGCCTTGATTAGAGCTCCACCATTTTATTTGACTTTTTTGGAGGTCATTTAATGTTCACCTGCATCGGGAATAAAAGTTTTCATTAAAAACCTTCGACTGATACTCTTTGCCGCTTCCTCTGGTACACTTTGGCGCTAAACCTGGCCTCTTTAACGTCTTCTGAGTGATTTAGACTGTCTCATCGACCTTTCATCGCAGATGTTCGACCCTTTGTTGCTTTAAAAGCTGTGTTTTCCCCTTTCTGTATGCTTTGCGAAGAAATTCTGGTCATTTTGCGCCTTTAGGGCTTGTTGGAGGCCGAGTCACAAAGGGGCTTTCCATTTTGGCCTATTTCCTATAGCTAATCGCGCATGAAAAACTGCCTAAGATTCTGATTCTGGGCTTCCTAGGCTGGGATTTGCGCCTTTCGCACTTTTGACGGTGATGTCGGCATGACATCAGCAGGCGGGTCCTAGTACAACGATGACGTGGCAGGGTGACGTCAGCAGTACGGCCGAGTGATGTGGCGGTACGACAGAGGAGGTGACGTGGTAGTACGGTGGCAGCTACGTGGCAGGTTCATGGTGGCAGGAGGCCGACGCAGGATGGTGACGTCAGCATGACGTGGTGCTGACGCAGGAGGGGGGAAAAATGGTATCCGGTTTCGGGCGCACCGCCTTTGAGCAGAAGTAGTTTCAGCAGAGGGGGCTCCGCCACAGTTGAGAGGGCGACACGTGGCGGGAGTACGACGGTAAAGCCGCCCATCTCCCGGGCACTAACCCTCGACAGGTTCGGAGGGGAAAGGACCCGCCCACCGTAGATCTCGGGCGTGAGCGATCGGACGGCTGGCGGAACAGATGAGGCGGTGGAGGGATAATGGACGGGGCCTGCGTGAATATTCGAATTTGTCTAATGCTGCGGGGGGGGTTAGACTTTGGTTTAGTGGGTTTTTTGTGGGTTTTTCATGGTTTGAGTGCCGGGGTCATAATTTAATCAAATATTTTTAAACTAAGCCCGAACCTGTGAGCGCGAGAGGTTAAAAAGGATGAAATGTTATGGGTAAAGGGGTGAGAAAAAGGTTATTAACTTAACAAGATGTCAAGTTAATCCCAGGGTTAGGACCCGGAAGGCTAACGCTGAGTCCCAAATGAACTCGGCATTTCCCAAACTAATATTTATAGGGCTATAGTGCCAGGGGATGGGAATATGTACATAGGGGGATTTATTAACATGTTTTTAGTAGGGGAAGGGGGAACAGATAGGGAGCTACATAGTAAGAATTAGTAGTTAATATGACAAGTGATAAGAAAGCGCTAAGTGTGTGAATATTAGGCTATTTTGGGGAAAATGATTCATAGAGGAAGTATGAACACTCTTTGAGTAAAGCAGATCTTTACCAAGGCAAATGATATAAAAAAAAAACTGATGAAACTAAGAGGTATCAAGCAGATCTTGATCTCTTCAGGAAATTAGTGAGTGATTTGGGGAATGAGAAGAAAGGGGAGTTAGCCATGCCTCGCTTGAGCTCCTCCAAATGAAAACTGCCTTGTACCTGTGATTTGAAGCACAATATCACTTTGAAACACAAAATTGATCATAGATCCACATTCTGCAACCTCAAAGCTACCTACCCAGCCTACTTACCTAGCATTTTTTCTTCTTTTTGGTTTGGGTGCACTCAGACTTGTAGACCCTGCTTTACCATTTTTCTTTTGACTGCCTTCCTATCTAAATCTACACTTATTTCTTCCAAGGGCCCAGATTAAGCAGTTGGGCTCCTTTGTTTCTCTACCTATCTACAAATCTGCCAAGATTAAGCTGTTTAGACAAATATTCATTCTCTATATTCTAAAACAAGAAATTGAAACCTAGGGAAACCAAGATTAGGCTGTTTGGAGTTCCCTTAATAGAAAATTCTTCAAAAATGGTTAACTCATCAAAATTTGGAATACAGTAGTGGCATTTAGACTGGCACACTTTCATGGTCTCTTTTCTGACCTCTTTCTGGAAATATGGAGCATTGCAGCATGCAAAGTATGACATATTTGGCATGTAAAACTGTCAATCATGAAAGATGAACACCTGTTGCAACAGGAGGCTAACATAACCCATACAGAGACTTCTTTAACTTGCATACCAGTTCTTTCTTACCCTTCATTGCAAAACCTTTAGGTTGATTCATATAGATTTCCTCTTCCATATCCCCACAAAGAAATGTTGTCTTCACATCCATCTATTCTACCTCAAAATCAAAAGCAGTAGCAATAGATAAAAGTAATCTAATAGAAGTTACCTTGGCAACAAGAGAAAAAATATCACCAAAATCAATTCCCGGCACCTGGGAATAACCTTTTGCTACCAACCGAGCTTTGTAGTTCTCCACCTTTCCTAAAGAATTTGTCTTCTTTTTGAACACCCATTTTCTACCAATGGGTTTCCTTCCAGTTGGTAACACCACCAGATCCCAAGCCTCATTTTTGTGCAAAGATTCCATTTCATCAACCATGGCCTCTTTCTAGAGTTTGCCATCCTCTGAATCTACTGCTTCCTTCACAGTTCTGGGATCATCATCAGTAACAGATAAATCAAAACTTGAACAGAAAGAAGATGGACTATACCTTTCCGGCTGCCTTCTTTCTCGAACTGATCTTCTCAAACCTAGAGTTTGTGGCTCTTCATCTTCTGATTCCTCCTGTGATGTAGAGTCTGATTCTTCCTCCTTTAGCTCAAACTCTATCTTCTCAGGTTCCTTTGATGGGACTTCATGTTTAATAACATCTTTCACCTCTCTGAACACCACATCTTAGTTGTACACAACTTTCCTTGTTACTGGGTTCCAAAGCTTATAACCCTTTAAACCATCCTTATACCCAATAAAGATGCACTTTTCAGATTTACTATCCAACTTGGTTCTTTTCTCCTTTGGAACATGTACATATGCATCACATCCAAATACCCTCAAATGTGAAAAAGATGGTTTCTTACCAGTCCATACCTCTTGTGGAGTCTTACCCTCTAACGCTGATGAAGGTGATCTGTTGACCAAGTAACATGTTGTCTCCACCACCTCTGCCCAGAATTCTTGTCCTAACCGAGCACCAGTGATCATGCTTCTTTCCCTTTCCATCAACATCTTGTTCATTCTGTCTGCAATTCCATTTTTCTCAGGTGTCTATGGAGAAGTATTCTACCATTATATACCACACTTCTTACAGAATTCTTCAAATTCCTTACTAAAAAACTCCCCACCATTATCTGTCCTCAGCACCTTTATCTTCTTCTCTATCTGGTTTTCCACTAGAGCGTTAAGTTCTTTAACCTGTCAAAGACTTCAGATTTCTTCTTAAGGAAATATGTCCATGTATTCCTTGAGAAGTCATCTATAAATGATACATAGTACACAGACTTACCCAGTGATGGAACCTTCACAGGTCCAAACACATCACTATGCACAAGCTCTAATATATGTTTCACCATCTTACCACCAAAGGGGAAACTCACTTGATTTTGCTTCCCATATACACAATTTTCAAAGAAATCAAAATACAGAGAGCTATTACTCATACCTTATACCATACCTTTACCATGAAGTATTCGAAGGCCCTTCTCTCCAATATGTCCAAGCCTTTGATGCCATAGCATGGTCTTCTCTCCAGAGACCACTAGATTTTCTGCTCCACTTTCAAGAACCACAAAATTGTTTCACCCATCAACAATAGTGCTACCTTGCAGCTTGTACAAAGTTCCAATCCAAACTCCTTGCATCAATAACAGTGCTCCCCGAACCATCTTGCAGGTATCCTTCTCGAACATTGTTTTTACACCTACATCATCCAGCCTGCTTATGGAAATTGGATTTCTGGCCAATCCAGAAATATGCAAAACACTCGGAAGTGTTCTAACCCTTCCACCTTGCAACTTCAACTTTAGTTTTCCGCGACCAACGATTCTAGCCTTCCTGTCATCCCCCCAAAAAGACATCACCACCATCATATTTCTCATACTAGCAGAACCACTCTCTATGGGGAGTGAAGTGAAAGGATGCATCTGAGACAATCAACCATGCCTCATGATCTACATGTGTACTTGAAGAAGCCAAGTACAAATCCCCACCTTCATCAGAGATGGTTTTCGCCTCTGTAGAAGGAGTATCATCAGATCCCTTTTTGATCCAGATTTAGACAGGAATGCAACAAATTACAAAGATAAACATAAACACAAAGATGCAGCGAAATAATACTTCATTTCATTAATGTAAAATACTGAGATATGCTTACAAATAGAAAATGGAAATAAACAGCTAGGGCAATGGTAGCTTATCATTGAGAAGAGATGTGGTGGCTACATGCCTCTGAACTATGTTACAATGAGGCTTGAAGGCCTATTTATTGTTGAGAAACAATGGAAAACCCTTCACATCCCAGAACCTAACCCTAGAAGATGAAACACCAAATTGTGGGACTCGTTTGGGTAAATTGGTACCTCAATTTCCCGGGGTCGTAACCTTGGCATACAATCTCTGTTTGATGCGTACAATTGATTGTTAGAAATATCTATCTGAGCACTACAACTTTGGGAAGGAAAACATCATTCCATGGACCCATGCTGCCCCCATATATCTCAAAAAATGCCGTTTAGGGCCTCAAAACGGCTCTGGAAGTTTAGGACCCGAAAAACTACTAAAAATAGCAAATTGTGCTACAAATAAGGAAACTGAAAATCTAAAAGAGACAGTTGCAGGGGTCCAAGTGGGATAGGTGGGTGGCCACCAACATCCACCTGGATCATTCCTCCACCCTTAGGAAGCAATGGTCCCCATTGCGTTAAGTTCCTCCATCTGTTGAACTTAGTCCCTGGTGAGCTGTTCTGCAATCTCAGATGTGTCCAGTAATGGTGAGAAGCATGGTTGAGGGTGGTACACATTGAACACGTGGTGTAGGAAAAGGAATGGAGGAACGTTGTGCTCCAAAGCATTATTTCCCACAGCCTTAGTAATGGTGTAAGGACCATGTCGGCATGGTCAGAGCTTCTGATGGTCTCTTGTAAGGCATTCTTTCTGCAGACGCAACCAGACTTTGTTGCCCACCTGAAGCTTGTGTGGTACCCTTGTGGGTGAGGAGAAGTTGTTCCTATGTTCTGTCATCACCGTATTCCTTTGCTATTGTCATTGCGTGGAGGAATCCTTCACGAGAGTCATGTATGTGGTGACAACCTTCCCCTTACTTTGGGAGCAAATCAGACAGAAAATGAAGTTCCTAGTCTAGGAGATGAGCTTGTTTCCTTTCTTAGTAGAGATCAAAGAGGTGGCGATAGGTGGGGCTATCTCTAGTATCCTGTATAATGAATTATCCAAAGAAATAATGGCAGTGCGAGGCCTTGACTCATACACAACATGTCACCTCCACAAGTATGGCTGGCCTAATAGTACATCACAAACATCCAGAGGTGTAGCATCACACAATACATCGTTTGTGAAGGGCTTGATGCTGTAGGGAAGGTGGCATTGTTGGCGGACTTTGAGATCTCATCCCTCATGAAGCCACTCGATACTGTACGATTGTGAGTGTGGTGTAGTCGGTAGGCCTAACTGTTATAGACATTTTTGTGCCTTACAGCATTGAGCATGAAATGTCCATAATCTAAGGGATCCAAAGTCCCTAAACATGTTGTTCCTACCCCTAGAGGAACAAGGCCAATAAACCACAGCAATTCAGAGAAGTTCTCCACCAAAAACTGATCAAAACCAAGTCAATTCAGGATCATTTCAGTGGCTACACTAGCTGCCTGCGCTGAATGTCAAAGCCAACACTGGCTACCTGTGCTGAATGTCAACTGCAACACTAGCTACCTGCGCTGAGTGAGAAGGGACAAGTGGCAAGCTCATTTCTCAAGGTGTCAGAGTCCAGGAAGCTTCCAAAATGACACTTGCCTCAGGGAATTCGACTGGTGATGAGTAAGAGGTTCCAAATCTCCAAGTGGAAGCAAGAACCTCCAAGTGGAATCAAGAACTGAAAGAGGGAGAGGACACTAGTCACATCTCAGGCTGACTCATCCTCTCTCCAAACATATATATATGGATCTCTCCCCCATGAGATCTAGGAGGCTGGAATTTTGTGAATGCAAAGAATTGTTGTTGGTTTGAGTTTAGAGCTATTGGGTGATTTGCTTTGAAGGAGGTGAAGAGGAGATTCCTTTCTGCTGGGAAGGTGATGTTGGATTGGGCCTCTTATGGTTGTATCACTTCCTGAACTTTACTTCTTCCATCAATAAAGCCATTTGAGTTTCTTCTATATGCATGTATCTCAATGATGTTTTGTTGTATTTGCATATTTAGTTTACTCTAATCCTTAAACTAGTTATAAATGTATGCTTCTTGTAGTTTCCCTCTCTTGCCATTTTGCAGGAACTTGGTGTAGCTGGGCCAGTGAAAGAGCAAGGAGCTGGGGGCAAGCAGCAAGGAGTGAGATTGGATCAACAAACTAGCGGAAGACATCGGTTGGTTACATCCTTCTCCTCTCTTTACATTTCATAAAGAAGAACACTTAGATAGTTTTGTCTTGTTTGTTGCTGAGGTACTATCACTCCTTAGAGTGGGATAGGGTCATTCCGTATTGGATACTTTTCCCAACAACAAATTGGCGACTCCGCTGGGGATCGTATCTTGTTGGTTTGTTTGTGTTTTTGCTATTCAATTCATAAACTCAAAGAGTACCGAATCGAACTGCATTTGGATCTTTCAAATGCAAAGTAGAGGGAAGCTACTCTAGTCCAATAAATGGGCCTGTTTATGATCTGAAGAGCTGATCCACAAGTACTCTAACAGCTCTTAGTGATATATCTTCATCCTCCTTTGAATCATCCCTTAGTTTGTACTTGATTGCTAGCTTTGATTTGGCCAAAAACTGTGATTTTAACTACAAACCGTAGCTCAAAACCCAGGAACAATTCTCGTTCTTGCTTCAGCGCAGACCCAGTGAAGAGGTTCTGCATTTCAACGCAGGTCCCGTGAAGGCTACCTGCGCTGAATGTCAAAACCTTTGTGTTAGACCTGCGCTGAAACAGTCCTTGCCTTGTGCAGCTGTGGTTCCCTGTGTCTTTTGCTCAATTTTTATCTCTGTTTTTGCAGCCTGTTGTCAGTCAATGTACCTATCTGAAACCACCTTTCTTTGCCTCTATTCCGCCTCAGTTGTGTAAAGAAACTGTATTTGTTCTTTGTGTATTTCTTACTTCATTTGCAGTTTCCCATTACGAAAGTGAACTAGTCTTACTATGGCCTCTTAGATCTAGACCTGTCGTAAGTGTCGTTTTGATCTTAGGAGTAAGTTTGTTTGCTGTTCACAGTTGTTTAGCTTTTACTTTCGTCATATGGTTTGAATTTATGCATTTCCAGTGTCGAAACAAGTAAATCATAAGGTGTCTTTTGATTTTGGACTAAAAGCTTGTTTATGTTTTCACTTGAAATCGAATTCAAAGTTATACAACAGCTTTCTTTATATAAACATCAATATTAAGAAAGAGAAAAGAAATACCTACATTGTGCATTTGCATCTTGACAGCTTGCATGTTGATTTAGGAAAAAGTGCATTAGTGTGTGCTATATGCTCTGTGTGAAAAGATGATGTCTTTCTTTTCCCTCAGTAGTTAGGATTTTCATATGTTGAAAAGATAGAAAAAGCTTGCTTATCATCTTTAGACTGCATTTAGGAGTTGTACCATACATCTCGTGGTGATCCATAAAGGCAAACTTCTAAACAAGATCAACCTAAAATAAATTGAATGAACATAACAACGCTTTGAAACACAACGCACACATAGAGGTCCAGGCTAGAGACGTGTTCCGGCGTCGTTAAACCTGATATCTTACCGTTGAGTGGTTGGGTGATTCCTCCACGGTGAAGCGATAAGTATCAATACGGACTTGTGCTCCCACGTACCGTCGCGTATATATTGGGAGACCCCTATAGGAATAAAGCCTTTATCCATAGGAAGCCGTGTCGACCGCCCTACTGATCGCAATGCAGTGAACATAGCATTCACGAAGATCGACCGCCCGTACCTTAAAACGTATTCTGCGGTTTTGCGAAAAGTTTGGCACACCCTCTGCCTAGAACTCCAGAGCAGTTCCTTTTGGCCTTTTTCAGACTCTATAACAAAAAAATTCCACCCGAGCATTTGTCACTGCGGGCTCGTTAAAACATCGAAGGAGACTAGAGTCATCTTTAGCTTTTTCTCGACTCTTTAAAAGTGAAAAAGCAAGTTGTGTCTAAAGCGTCGTTAAAAATTTATTTTAAACGGAACAAAATCACCTCCTATTCCTGCGTTGATCTTTAGGTTGAGAAAATGGAACACACCAGCCAAGGAATTCCCCATGATCGAAATCCTAGTCCCTTCTCCTCTTGGGGAGATGTTGGTGCGCCCCACATGGCCACATTGTCGCTTCCAGGACTGACAATTGGCCTGCCAGTCTGGCTCTTCTCAACCAATGTAGTTCAGAACACCACGGTTCCTGAACAGTCGAGTCGACAGTTAGATCAGTCTAGAGCTGCCCACCAGCCTTCTACTTCCTATAACTCTTCCTCCCCTCCTTCCTCCTCGCAAGGTAGAGCCGGCAAAAGCCAAGCTCCCAAAGAGAAGAAGGAGAAGAAGAAGAAGGAGCCAAAGGCGACTGGGGGCAAGCAAAAGACATCTGACAAAAATCCACACACAGCACTGACCGGGCCTAAATCACCATGTGTCATATGTAGAGGAGACCACTTCCACAGAGATTGTCCTTGTATTCCCCGGATACTAAGGGACTGGTCTCCTCGTTTGCACAATTCGGGAGCATCAACCTCTGATAGCCATGTTGAATGCTTACCGTCAACCAGCAAAAGTGAAGGTTCAAGACAAAGAGGGGGAGCAAGATCCCCCTGCAGACTGTGTGAAGGCGATCACGCCATCCACCGTTGTCCCTTCTTATACGATGCGAAGAGAGTTTTGGAAGATCGTCCGGTTTCACCGTTACGACTTCCTCCTAGATATAATAAACTCGTGCCAAGTCCTTCGTTAGTTGAGAAACCGGCTGGCCCGCTCAAGTGGTCAGCTGAAGCGTCAGTCATTGAAAATGAACCTGCTGAATCCGGATCGCACGAAAGTCCAAAGGTCGAGATGGCAGTGGACCCGGTTTTGCCTTCAGAGGATTCATCTTCAAATGACACCGTCACAGAAGAGAATAAGGATGACACCATCCAGATTCTTTTCATCAACACAGACTCTGACGAGCATCAGGGCAATGCACCCATTCCTTTATCGCAGGAAGGAACATCGTCAGGGTCATATCCGGCCGTGTATTCGGTCCCACCACCAAGCAACCTGGTTGTGTCCTTTGACTGGAACCAACTAGGCAGACCCCGGTTGCCAGCCAGTATACCATTCAGAATTATCGTCCAAATATACAGAATGGTAATGGTTGGCACTATCATTGATGAAGGGGCATCTGTGAGTATCCTTTCCTCTATTGCTTGGAAAGCACTGGGTTCCCCAGCGCTTTTTCCTGAGATGAGAAATCTATCGGGCTTTGATAAAGGAACCAGTCGACCTTTAGGGATCCTCCCCAATGTGCCCATAACATTGAAAGGGAAGACCGTTCAAATGAATGTGATGGTCGTTCAAGGACCCTTGGATTATAACCTACTCCTTGGACGAGACTATATATATTGCATGGGAGCCATCGTCTCCTCACTCTTTAGAGTAATGTGTTTTCCACACGAAGGAAGAATGGTCAAGCTCGTAGACCAACTTTCATTTCCGGGATCACGCATCGCAAATAGTCACATACCAACCCTAAATGGTTTGTTCACTCAAGAAATGTCTCCACCCCCAGTCCTTCTTCCCGAAGAGTGCGAGTGATTCGGAAAGATGTGACTGGAACCCAGGGGGCATGCATCCTGGTCTGCTTCGGGCAGAGAAAACCTTGGGTATAAGGTAGGTTTCCGCGGGAGAATATGACTAGTCCGTACCCCGTCCGTCTAGGAAGTGGGGTTGTTCTAGAATAGGATTCTTTTGTCAAAGTTATGTGTTTGACGGAACAGGGTCATTCACCTTTGTCTACTTCGGTAGACACCGCCAAGGAATGTTCTATTTAATCTGCTAATGGAACAGTCTTTGGGTAACCTGAAAGAGGTAGGCCTTTCCTGGTAGAACAAATGTTTTACTTGCAAATTGAGAGGTAACCTTGAAATTGCACTTTATGCCTGGGGGCATGCAAACCTTTTGGAGTGCAAGCAAGGGCGGCTATTTATTTTTTTAAATTTTTAGGTCCTCCCTTTAAACCTGTAGGTCTAACCCTTTAAACTCGTAGGATTAGTTGTAGCCGAACTTGCATAAAGAAAGGACGTGGGGCAAAAATCTAAAAGTTGCCGTTTTTATAGGAGACATTCTTATCTTATGACTGGTATAATCGAGCAGTTTTAGCACAAAGTTCATGCTCGTTAAAAAATAAACGCAAGATTCGAGCAGTTTTAGCACAAGTTCATGCTCGTTAAAAAATAAACGCAAAATCGAGCAGTTTTAGCACAAGTTCATGCTCATTAAAAAATAAACGCAACTGTGAGCAAGCTTTCCCCTAGATTTCAAGCTCATCCAGAAAAAATGAACCGGTAAATAACCATTGAGATCGTAAATTCATCAGCCATAAAATCCTTGGTCGTGTTTGCACCGCCACCTCCACTTTTCATTTGGCCGATCATTCACCTCCATTTGATTGTTTACCTATTTTGAGGAATAGCTGCGAAGAGTGATTTCACCTAGCCATCCTTGTGACACTGCCGTGATTGGAAAATTCCAACCTGTACCTGGAATCTGCTGCTATCCCTGTTTATCACTCGTTCCTCAGAATACGAGTCTTCTTTGAGCTCTTTTCATCTGACTCGTAAAATATGAAAAGTTTGCCGAGTTTTGGCCTTCCAGCTCGTTAAAGCGACCGGAAGAGCTATCCCTCATCTAGATTTTAATCTTTTTGGACCTAAGGGATTATTGCACAAAAAGATCGAGCGCTTGTTTAATTCGGCTCGTTAAAACTATCGAAAATTCATCCCTTCTGTATTGTTTTATATTTTTTCGGACTTAAGGGATTAGATGACGAAAAAGGACCTTTGGAGTTAACTTTACGTACCTTTTCAGACTCTCTAAAAATGAAAAGGACCGAGTTGTCTTTGTCGCTAGACTCGTTAAATGCATTAAATAGCGACAAACTTGTCTTTAGACGAGAACGAGTTTCCCTATCACTAGGCTCGTTAAAACATAGCGATGGGCTTGCCCGAAGGGCAGGTTATAGAACAAGCATATGTTATCCTCCTCAAGCTTGACAAAAATAAAGAGGTACTGGTCAGCAATGACTGGGGAAAAATTGGGAGAAACTCAAAACTTTGATGGTAGCAAGTCGCTCTTGAACATGACACTTTTCCTCCGTACCACAATCGGGTTGGGTTGTTTCATTCACCGGTCACATCACCATGGTCTCGCCATACCATCCATATTTGGGGTAATGCTACCGATCCATCGCATCAGTGTCGCCATATGTTCAAGAGATGTTGTTCAGAAAGAGTCAACCGTGTCCCATCCACTGCCGTACATTATCCTTCATCCTTTCATGACCGCCACCCTGAATCATATGTCACAGATCGTTTTCACCTCCATCACAATCATTAGCTCCGTTCCGTGTCACTGATGTGGGATTCATTAAGGCCCTCCTTTGACGGATCGGTTCTTGTCGACATCAGCTCATTATCCAAGAAGTTGATCTAGGAACACCCCCCTCAGTACTTTGAAGCTTGCATGCCAGAATGGCAAGTTTCTCACTTCCGGCGACAGGTATACATCAATGACCTTCGACCGAAAGATTTTGCGTGGTGTTCGACGCCAAGTCCTCTATTCACACCACGTGAATTGTACTGTAGTACCTTGAGGGTCATCATCATTATCGGTGATTCCTCTCGTGCTTGTTAACAGTTTACATCATTGACTGGTAATCAAGCGATGTCTTTCCACGTTCGACTTCAAAAAATTCTCACGTGGATCTACTTGTACTTAGAGTGAAGATCGGACGAGATTGAAGACCCCGGATCTAGTTTCATCCATCCGGGCTGCGATATATGTTCAGGAAATAAAGACATTGACATGTGCAGCAGATGATCATCCTACTCAAAGGATGATAATTTCATCAAAAATTATCAGCCTACCATCAGACGATTGTCTGTTCTATGTACAGAAAAATGAATTTATAAAGTTGAGCATGGGAATGCCCGCCTCAGCTAGATCATGAAAGCAGTATGAAAATTAATGTATTGTATTGTATCTTATTACAGGTCTCCTCCCAGCATTGGATGAACTTCGGATCCTCCTGATAAAGCATTTCACTCGATAAACGGCCTCATACTTTAGGGGGCAACTGTTATAGACATTTTTGTGCCTTACAGCATTGAGCATGAAATGTCCATAATCCAAGGGATCCAAATTCCCTAAACATGTTGTTCCTACCCCTAGAGGAACAAGGCCAATAAACCACAGCAATTCAGAGAAGTTCTCCACCAAAAACTGATCAAAACCAAGTCAATTCAAGATCATTTCAGTGGCTACACTAGCTGTTTGCGCTGAATGTCAAAGCCAACACTGGCTACCTGCACTAAATGTCAACTGCAACACTGGCTACCTGCGTTGAGCAAGAAGGGACAAGTGGCAAGCTCATTTCTCAAGGTTTCAGAGTCCAGGAAGCTTCCAAAATGACACTTGCCTCAGGGAATTCGACTGGTGATGAGTAAGAGGTTCCAAATCTCCAAGTGGAAGCAAGAACCTCCAAGTGGAATCAAGAAATGAAAGAGGGAGAGGACACTAGTCACATCTCAGGCTGACTCATCCTCTCTCCAAACATCTATATATGGATCTCTCCCCCATGAGATCTAGGAGGCTGGAATTTTGTGAATGAAAAGAATTGTTGTTGGTTTGAGTTTAGAGCTATTGGGTGATTTTCTTTGAAGGAGGTGAAGAGGAGATTCCTTTCTGCTGGGAAGGTGATGCTGGATTGTGCCTCTTATGGTTGTATCACTTCCTGAACTTTACTTCTTCCATCAATAAAGCCATTTGAGTTTCTTCTATATGCATGTATCTCAATGATGTTTTGTTGTATTTGCATATTTAGTTTACTCTAATCCTTAAACTAGTTATGAATGTATGCTTCTTGTAGTTTCCTCTCTTGCCATTTTGCAGGAACTTGGTGTAGCTGGGCCAGTGAAAGAGCAAGGAGTTGGGGGCAAGCAGCAAGGAGTGAGATTGGATCAACAAACTAGCGGAAGACATCGGTTGGTTACATCCTTCTCCTCTCTTTACATTTCATAAAGAAGAACACTTAGATAGTTTTGTCTTGTTTGTTGCTGAGGTACTATCACTCCTTAGAGTGGGATAAGGTCATTCCGTATTGGATACTTTTCCCAACAACACTAACCGCTTCACGAACTCTATTGAAATGAGGTTCTTTTGGTTGCCACTGTCGACAATGAATTGCAGCGGCAAACCCTCACTACAACAAAACCAGCGATTAGCGTCCCTTTTTACTTCTTTTTTTGCATCTAGAGCCCATTTTTGGTGCTATTTGCATCCATTTATCAAATATGGTGCAAAACTTGACACAAAATTTGCATCAAGTTTTGCACCAAATCTTACACCAAGTTTAGCACCAGGTATTGCAATAGGTTTTGCACCACGTTTTGCACCAAATTTTATGCCAAGTTTTGTGTCATCCTTTGCACCAGGTTTTGTTCCAGGTTTTGCATCAATTTTGGCATCTATTTTTGTTTGACATACTTTTGCATCCTCATTTTCATCCACTTTTTGCACCTACACTTGCATCAACTTTTGCATCGACTCTTGCATCCTTTTTTGTATCCTTTTTTAAATCATTTTTTGCATCCATTTTTTCATCCATTTGTGCATCACTTTTGCCCCACGTTTTACATCGAGTTTTGTGTCTATTTTTGCATATAATTTTGCATCTAGTTTTGTTGCATCCACTTTTCCATCTTGTTTGGCATCCATATTTACATCCTCTTTTGCATCTATTATTGTACCCACTATTGCATCTAATATTTTTGTGCCACAATTGGCGCCTAGTTTGGCACCTCCTTTTGCACCCACTTTTGATTATAATTTTGCATCCACGTTTGCATCCTCATTTGCATCTAGGTTTTCATCAACTACTACATCTATTTTTGCATCCCTTTTTGTATCCAATTTTGGACCAGGATTTGCACCAGGTTTTGTGTCTCGTTTTGCATCTACTTTTGCATCGACTTCTATTGCATCCACTTTTGCATACAATTTTGCATCCACTGTTACACCCATTTTAAATTTCACTTTTTGCATCCCTTTTTACATCTTCATTTGCATCATACTTTGATTCTTTTTTTTCATCTATCATTACATCCACTTTTGTTATGCCATAATTTGCACCATGTTTTGCACTCACTATTGTATCCACGTTTGCTTCCAATTTTGCATCCATGTTCACATCCTCTTTTGCATCAAATATTGCATCTATTTTTGCATCCACTTTTGTGTCAGGTTTATGCATTAGGTTTTGCATCTCGTTTTGTATCTACTTTTGCATCTACTTCCATTTTATCCATTTTTTTCATCCAATTTTGTTTTGCCTGTTGCATCAATGTTTGCTTCCACTTTTACATCCATTTTTGCATCTTATTTTGCATATTTTTTGTCTATTGTTACATCCACTTTTGTTGCACCATATCTTGCGCCTACCATTGCAACCACATTTGCTTCCACGTTTGCATCCACATTTGCATCCTCTTTTGTGTTCAAGTTTGCATCAGATATTGTGTATGTTTTTGCATCCCCTATTGTATCCACTTTTGTTTCATCCATTTTTGCATCTACTTTTGTGTCCGTTGTTGCATCCACATTTGTTTCACCACAGTTTGTGCCAAGTTTTACACCTACCATTGGACCCATGTTTGCTTCCACTTTTGCCTTCATGTTTGCATTGACAACTGCATCTACTTTTGCATCCACTTTTGTGTTAGGTTTTTCATGTTGTTGTGCATCTACTTATGTTGTATCCACTTTTCATCCAATTTTACTTCTATTGTTGCCCCCATTTCTATGTTCGCTTTTGCATCCCTTTTCCAACACTCATCATATTTTCTGCATTGATGATATTCCTTATGGAATTGAAAATTATGAACAATTGATGACAATGTCAATAATATTGACAGTGATGAAAATGAAGATGATGGCGATGACATGAATTGTGATTATGATGATAAAGACGATAGTGGTTACAATGACATTAATGATGATGATGGCAATGATTATGATGATGACGACGCTAATGACCTTGGCGAATATTCCCAATTTTAGATGTTGTCATTGTCATAATCATAAGCATTATATTTGGTGTCATCATCATCATTTTCATCTAGGTCATCATCAAAAACAATAATGGCATGAATGATGATGATGATTACAACAATGTTGATAGAAATTACATTAATGATGATGATGGGGATGATAAAAATGACAATGACGACGATAATGGTGGTGATGATGATGATCATCGATCATCTCTCAAAAATAGAGTTGTTATTTCTCTTACGTATATCAATGTGTCCTAAACAACCCTTTTCTAGCACTGATCACATTTTTTGGGTTGATGATATTTCTTACAACGTCTATAATTATAAACAATTGCAAACAATGTCCATAATGATGATGATGATGGAGCTGATGATGATGGCATGAATGGTGATTACGATGATAATGTAATGATGGCAATAACGATGACAAGGATGATGGTGATGATGATGACAATGATTATGATAATGAGAATGAACAATTACTAGTTTCACTACCATCTTCTGGATACATATTACTATCATACTTTTTAAATTTTCTGTCTCTCTTGAGGTATCTTACTATAATGGTGTTGTCAACACTAGAAAGATATCTTGTTGTAATGGTGGTTCTAATGTTAGCACTAGCAAAGTTTTTGTTAAATTTTGGTTAAAAAAAATCGATTTATGCAATTATTTTGACAATCTATGTAAAAAAGTAAATAACATCCAATTATTTTGACTGTAGTCCCATTGATTATCATGAATTCACCAGTCTGAAGACCATCTTCTACATACATATTATTATTAAACTTTTTGCATTATATCCCTCTTATATCTTGTTGTAATGGCAGTATTATCACTAAAAAAATATCTTGTTGTAATGGTGATGTTAGTATTAGCACTAAAAAAATCACTAAATTTTTGTAAAAAAAAGTTTATCATTTATTTATTTTTAATTTGGGAAATTTTTGTTTTTATTTTTTTTGTTTTTAATTCTATTTTTATGCAGTAATATTTTTTTTGGTTGAATTTTGGTAGTAACTAGTTTTTGGTCGAATCATATGTATTAAGCATGTACTTTATGCTACAAGTCTAATTGTTGGGACAAAATTGCTCTTTCAAATAAGTTGCAAAAGCTATTTTACATCCATTGTTGCACCCATGTTTACACCCACTTTTACATCCCTTTTTGCATCCTATTTTTCATCTTCATTTGCTTCTTTTTTTGCATCTATCATTACATCTACTTTTGTTGTGACAAAATTTGTTCCATGTTTTGCACATACTGTTGTACCCACGTTTGCTTCCAATTTTGCATCCATCTTCACATCCTCTTTTGCATAAAATATTTCATCTATTTTTGCATCCACTTTTGTGTTGGGTTTTGCATCTCATTTTATATCTTCTTTTGCATGTACTTCCATTTCATCCATATTTTGCATCCAATTTTGTTTCTCATGTTGCACCTGTGTTTGCATCCACTTTTACATCCCTTATAGCATCTTGTCTTGCATCTAAGTTTGCATATTTTTTTGTGTCTATTATTACATCCACCTTTTTTGTGCTATTATTTGTGCCATATCTTATGCCTATCATTGCAACCCACATTTTCTTCCACTATTGCATCCATATTTGCATCCTCTTTTGTGTCCAAGTTTGCATCAAATATTGTTTATGTTTTTTGCATCGCATTTCGAATTTAATTTTACATCCACTTTTGATTTGTCTAGTTTTGCAACTAATTTTATGTTCACTATTGCACCCATGTTTGGCCCATGTTTACATCCCTTTTTTCATCCAAGTTTTCCTCCTTTTTGCATTCAAGTTTGTGTCCCTTTTTTTTTACATTCATTGGAGTATCCACATTTGTTTCACCACAATTCATGCTAAGTTTTATGCCTACTGTTGTGCCCATGTTTTCTTCCACTTTTTCATCTATGTTTGAGTCCTATTTTGTGTTCAAGTTTGTATGAACTATTGCATCTACTTTTTCATCCACTTTTGTTCAATTTTTCTGTCTTGTTCTGCATCTACTTATGTTGTGTCCACTCTTCATCCAAATTTACGTCTATTTTTACCCCCATTTTTTGTTTACTTTTGCATCCATTTTCCAACACACATCATATCTTTTGCATTGATTATATTTCTTATGACATTGAAAATTATGAACAACTGATGACAATGTCAATAATTATAACGATGATGATAATGAAGATGATGACGATGACATGAATTGCGATTGTTATGATAATGACAATGATGATAAAGACGATGGGAGTTACAATGACAATGATGATTATGCTAATGACCTTGGCCATTCCTCCCAATTTTTAAATGTTATCATGGTAAAAATCATAATAATTATCTTTGGCGTCATCTTCCAAGTCATCATCATCTGATCATCATTATCATTATTTTCATCTTGGTCATAATCAAGAACAATAATGGCATGAATGATGATTATGATGTTCATGATGAAGATGACAAAAATTATGATAAAACTTATATTAGTTATGATGATGGGGATGATGACAATTATAATGACGATGATAATGGTAGTGATGTTGATGATCATCAATCATTTCTAAAAAATAAAGTGGTTATTTTTCTTTCATATATCATGTGTCCTAAGGTTGGTGATATTTCTTATGATACCTATAATTATGAACAATTGACAACAATATACAAAATCATGATGATGATGATGATCATGATCATGAAGAAGACATGAATGGTGATTATGATGATAATGAAATGATGACAATAATGATCACATTGATGGTGGTGATGATGGCAATAATGAAGATGATGACCCTCCCTCTAAACTAGCGAGGTACTCATAATGAGACAAAAAAGTACTCTCAAGTTGAAATATTCATATAAGAAGGGATCTAGATTGATAAGAATCAATGATGATTTACATCATCATAGCCAAAATTTTCAAAATAGTAAGGCCTTGACTAACAAGTTTATCTCTCCATTAGATCAGAGCACAATGTTGGGAGGCATAAATTTGGACACCACTGCCTTTCAAGGCACTTACCCCACCAAGATGTTTACCAGGTATGTCCTCACATGATCATTTCCTAATCCACTATCATAATATTTGACACCAGAAAATGTCAATCCTCATGACTACTCTTATCTTGGATTAATGTACTTGACTTATGGCGATTAGTCCTAGTCAATGTCCAAATTCTCAAAGAATATTGGTCCCAGATGTTTATCCAATCCACCATTATCCCTACTAGTGCCTTTACTAGGCTTACAATTGTTAATCCTAGCCATAGTACATGACACATGGATAACATGGTGTCTACCCTCACTCCCTCTCAACCAGGGAGGAAACATCCACAAGCATAAGATTTTCTCAAGAATACCCATCATTTTCGTAGAGAATAACATCATTAATTTGTTTTCATCACATGACAACTTTATGATTAAGCATTCATAGATTTGTGGCAAAATATTTCCCCTTTTGTATTTGTGATGAAATACAATAAAAAAGTGAAAGCCAAAATCATTAAACATACACTATATTGATTTATCTAAGTCTAAACTCTAAGGTTGAAGTGAAAATTCATGTAAATCTTATATCTATGAGTTGTGCCAAACTTATGAAAACCTTATTCCCTAAGTCCTTTATATAAGAAAATGAAAAAGAAAGAAAAATAAGGGCCAATAAATGGTAACTCGTGTATTCACTCCCTCTTTGGAAAATATATGAATATATACACTCCTAGTCACACTTGATCACATGTATGTGATGGTTAAATCATGAATTATTCTTTTCTCCTTGCATTTTCACTTCATCATTTAAGCACCTAATTGAGGATCTAAGGAATGTTTGTTTCCTAAGGCTTTCATGTCTACTCTTGGTTTACTTATGTCACACTACTGTCAATTTATGTGACAGAGTGAAATACATAAGTTTGTGGAGTTATTATAGAGGTGTATTGAGTTCGTAACCACACACACATGTATTACATCTCATTGATCCACATGTGTGGGTTGGAGACTCATTTCTTGACAACTTTAATGGAGACTACTTTGTGGCTTTAATGGTATAGCTTACAAAATATCTTGTTAAACATTTCAATTCATTCTTTCTTTTCCTCGAGACACTTATAATATTGAAGTCACTCCCAACAATCCATGGAGATGGGGAGTATAAATTACTTGTGCTAGAAATAGAATTGAGAAATAGAGGTTTTCCATTTGCAATATTGGAGTCATAGACATTGGATACATGGTAGTAGTCCTCAATGTCAATTAACTAAAATTGTCTTGTCATAATGCGAAAAGAGGTAAACATATTGGTAACCTTGATGTCTTAATCATTTCAAATAATAACCATTCCACCCAAGTATCTCTAAGCATCAATCACTACTACTTGGAAATTCCTCCCCCATTTTCTAATTATATGAGGTTGAACCTCACATAATATTTTTGCTTCTTATATCAACATTATTTATGGGTGCTTTGCATACCATTTTTCTTTTAGGAGTTTGTTTTCGCTTACTATTGATGCCCCTCATGTTCCAAGACTATTTTCATGAAAAATTTACATAGAAAGAAAGTGTAAAGTGACTAAAAAGAAACATGTCTCAAGATTTAAGTGCTTGGACAATTCCACTTCATGACTCCTATATTTCCTTAACCTGGGACCAAATGGTGAACTTGATGGCCTTAAGGGAAATTGATCAATGAAAATCTAAAAAAGAGGTGATTTTTGACTTTATCACATGCAATTTAATATACTAAAAAAAATATCCATAACAAATTCATTAATCAATGAATCATTAAAAAAAATATCCAAAACAATTTCATCAAGCAAAGAATCATTGCATTATAAAATACAATCTATAAACATTTTTGGAAAGTTTTGCTAAAACATGCTTAAAAATCAGCATATTTAATATTAATATTTAACAATAATATGGACAATAACACATTTTAATAAATTAAATAACATATTATCAAGCCTAAAAAATGTCACTAACTGAAAACTACAAAGCATGCAACTAATGGAAGTGACCACTCAAGGCCACCACAAGACAATTAATCTATTAAGACCAAGATTAATGGGGACAAAGATCTATAAAGGACAAAGGAAAACCTATTTTAACTTTATTGTTTTATTAGCCTGGTTCAAGATGAACATTTCAAGATATCATGAAGAACATAATTAGTTTTATTGCATTAAGAAAACCCAAGCACATTCTATAACTTAGCAAGAAAGAGATGTATAACACCCATCTCAGCAACACGACACATGACATTAAGTTACTTTACTATATATAATTTAAACTCCTATCATAAAATCACAAATTTAGCATGAATGGAATGTTTAAAATCCATTTTTATAAAAACAAAATATAATTTTTCTTATAGAAAAATATACCAAAAACTAAATATATTTTTCTAGAAAAAAAAAAATACTAAAACTAAATATATATTTTAAAAAAAACTAAAACATAAGCAAACTAGAATTCGAATTTGACATTCTTGGTCACTTTCGGAAACATATGGTGGAATGTAATCTCTTTATCGTCATCTTTAGCTTTTTCCTAAAAAATAAAAGCATACAAAAGTGGGAAAGAGCCATAAAGCATGGGGAAGCTTTTTCCTAAGCACAAAAGCATCTAAAAAGTGGAAAATTCCTTTTTTATATGAGGAACCATTATTCACCCAAAAGATTTTTCCCAAATTGAACTAATGAGGAATTTTGGAAATCTTCGTAGCCTCCATTTTCCTATATATTAGAGGCTTGGCCATTGAAAAAATGATGGGAATTTTGTATTGTCACGCTCTTGAGATCTGTCTTGAGAGGGAGAGTTTTGGAGCTATGAGTTGGGGGAGGTGATGTTGCAACTATATCTGATTGTTGTAACTTTCCTCCAACTCCTTTATTCATATAGATCAGTTGTTCTTCCTTCCATATGTTTCTATTCATTCTTTACTTCTTCTATTTAACTAATGTATGCATGGGTTTTTGGTTTATATTTATTTATTCAATAATATTTATATGTTTTTTATAGTTTTGATTATTAAGATATTATGTTGTGAAGGTTTCTTTATTCTCTCTCTTATGTGTAGGACCAAGATTTGGAGCTAGCTAGGAGCGCTTCTTGGCTATACGAAAAATTCCAAGAAGACCTGCATGCGAGGACTCACAAGAATTCATTCTCTTTTTCTTAATCTATACTCTACATCTTGATCTACTAATAATCCTAAGCCTTAGAACAACCTTTCTCTTAATTGGTTTGTCCTAGGTTTCTGAGATAAACTGAGAGGGTTTTGTTTTCCTCTAACCATGCATTAAATCCTACAGCAAGATGATATTTAGAAAATTTAATATATTTCACTATGTAAATGAACTTAGTAAAATGAACCCATAGAGGTGGTCATAAATGGAAATAAAAGTAAAACTCTAAACAAGAAGCCAAAAGTGGATTTAACCATGGATGAAAAATTGGGAGTAGAATTGGATGTTAAACTAGCCATCAAAACAATATGCAAACAATGACACAAAAAGGTTTTTAAAGTAAAATTAAAAAAGGGTGCAACACTAGACACAAAGAAGGGAACAAAATAGGGCATATGAAAGGATACCGAATTGGGTGCAAACAAGGATGCAAAAATGGACACCAAAATGAGGATGCAAAGAATGGTGTAAAATTAGGATGCAAAAAAGATGTAAGAAAAGACACAAAACAAGATGCAAAATGGGACTAAAAAATGGTGAAACCAAGGATGTCAAAGATGATGCATAACTAGATGAAAATTCCAACTAAAATCTAGGTGCAAAATGAGATGCAAATGTGGACACAAAATGTGGCAGAAAAAAGGATGCAAATTTGGAAGCCAAAAAGGATGAAAAACTAGATACCAAAAAGGATGCAAATTTGGACATAAAAAATGGTGCAAAATTGGACACAAAAGAAGAAAAAATGGTGCAAAAATGGGCATAAAAATGGCTCAATTTTGGATGCAAATTGAGATGCAACATTGGATGTAAAATGATGCAACAAATCATTCAAAACTTGGTGCAAAAACAAATGCAAAAGTAGACGAAAAAATGGCTCAAAAGTGAACGTAACAATAGACACAAAATGGGATGCAAAGGTGGATGCAATATATGGTTCAACATAGGATGAAAATTTAGATGCTCAAAAGGATGAAAAATTGGATGCAAGAAATGGTGTTAAAAATGATGCTAAATTGGATGCAACAAATGATGCAAAATTAAATGCAAAATAGGATGCAAAAAAGGGAGATAAATAAAATGCAAAAGTGGATGCAAAAAATGGTGCAAAAATGCATGCAAAATTTGGCACTAAATCAGATTCAACATATGGTGCAAAATTGGATGGAAAAGATGGTGTAAAAAAAGGCAGAAAAATTGGCACAAAAATAGATGTAAAAATAAGTACAAAATTAGAAGCAAAAGATGGCATAAGACCAGATGCAAAAATTGGCACAAATTGGATGTAAAAAAAGGTGCTAAATAAGATGTCAAAGATGGTGTAAAAATCGATGCAAATTATGACACAAAAATAGAAGCAAAGAATTCCACAAAAGAGAAAGCAAAAAATGATGCAAAAATAGATGCAAAAAAAGGCACAAAACTAGAAGCAAAAACAGTTGTAAAACCAAATGAAAATCTTGGTGCAAAATATGATGCAGAAAATGATGGAAAATTTGGCGTAAAAAAGATGCAAAATTTGGTGCAAAAAAGGACGCTTTAAAAATTGTACAATAGAGCCGGATTTAGCGTCAGGTTGCTCATCCCAATTGAGAAAAAAATGCACTAGAATCTGGTGCTAAATCTGGCGCAAATTGCCTGTTTTGTTGTAGTGCCTTCACCCACATCTGTGAGTGGAAAAGACGCTCCCCCTCCCCTGGATCTTCAGGTTCATTCTTCTGGATCTTGGCAGTGGCAACAGTGGTGCCGGGATCCGCATCAATGATCTGCTTCCCTTTGCCATTCCATGTGTTGGGTTTTGGCTCAAGGTCGGAACATGCATCTGATTCGGAAGCCTTCAACTCGACCACCAGCAACTTCTTGGTCCGACACTCACTTATGTTATGAGTGGGACTCTTGTGGAATGCACACCACTTTCGTGTGTCCTTCTTCAGCTTCACGGTGCTGTTCTTTGCTTGCAGCTTTGGTTCTACGGTTTGAGGGCACCTTTCCCTTGCTTCAGATTTGCAGATCCAAAGTCTCACTTGTTCTGTTTAAAGTTTTTCTCGACCTTGACGACATATCGGTATGCTATGCCAAGCGAGGAGATGTTCAGGAAATCTATTTCTTCCTGGATGTACTTATGCAGGCAGCCGCGATATTTGAGTATCAAATGCTGCTCCGAATCCTTGATACCCAACTTTGTGCGAAGGGTATGGAAAATATTGATAAACTCTGACACGTCTTGGTCCCTTCCCTGCCACAGCATGGTCCACTTTATGTATTAATCCTCATAGCTTCCGACAGGGTAGTATTGCTCCTTAATGGCATCCCGAAATGAATTCCAAGTGGGTACGGCTGAAAAGAGTGAACTGGTACTTTCATCCTTCTGCACATATTAGGTTTCCCACCAGTCCTTGACGTGGGAGGCTACTTTGAGAAGAGAAAATAAATCTTTTCCCGACTGGAAAAATCATGAATAGAAAAATAACCCTCTAGCAGATTTAACCATTTATCAATGGCATTTGTATCTATCTGACCCTCGAATATGGGGATTTCAAAATTAACTTGTACCTTAAATGGTGTGGCGTTTCCAGAGTAGTTGTGGGAAGCTGATGCATCAACCATTGAAGGATCTAGGAAAGTTGTCCATCATCGCGTTCCTTTGTCGCTCGAGGGCTTCTTCGAGCAAGCTTTTGATAGGATCTCCTACTCCCTTGTCTTTCTTTTCATCCGCCATGGGAGGCCGTCGGGTTTTGCGAGGCTAGTCTTGCAAAGGTTCGACTAGTTCAAGCCCTAACTCCTTATATCCTGACCTCGTTGGGGACATGCAAAGAAAAACAGAGAAAAAGCAGATCGCTTTGATACCACTGATCCGGATTTAGACAGAAACGTAACAAATTAAAAAGATAACCATAAACACAAAGATGCAGTGGAATAATACTTCATTTCATTAATGTAAAATATTGAGATATGCTTACAAATAGAAAATGGAAATAAACAGCCAGGGCGATGGTAGCTTATCTCTGAGAAGAGATGTGGTGGCTACATGCCTCTAAATTGTGTTACAATGAGGCTCGAAGGCCTATTCGTTGTTGAGAAACAATGGAAAACCCTTCACATCCAGAAAGCTAACACTAGAAGATGAAACGCCAAATTGTGGGCCCCGTTTGGGTAAATTGGTACCTCAATTTCCCAGGGTCGTAACTTTGGCATACGATCTTCGTTTGATGCGTAGAATAGCTCGTTAGAAAGATCTATCCGAGAACTACAACTTTGGGAAGGGAAACATCGGTCCATGGACCCATGTTGCCCCTAGATTTCGCAAAAAATATCGTTTAGGGCCTCAAAATGGCTCCAGAAGTTCAGGACCCCAAAAACTACTAAAAATAATAAATTGTGCTAAAAATAAGGAAACTGAAAAGCTGAAAGAGACAGTTGCGGGGGTCCAAGTGGGATAGGTGGGTGGCCACCAACATCCACCTGGATCAATTTCCTTTTTCAGGAGCTTTAGTTTTACAATCCCTTTGTAGTGCCCTTCCTTTCTGCATTTTCAGCACACCACCTTTACAGGTTTTCCTGGAGATTTAGATCTCCCACTCGATTATTTATTTTTGTTTCTATTCTGGGACCATCCTTGTATTGACAAGGCGTCACCATTCTGGCTCTCCATTTTTTCCGTCTCATCTCCTCCGTTAGCAAGGATGAGACTATTTCATCAAACTGCAAGGCAATTGCATTACTACCTATTGCAATAACCAGACTATCACACGAATTTGGTAGAGAACACAACAAACTAATGCACTTATCTTCATCTGAAATTTTAATATCAACAGATAATAACTAACTTACGATAGCATTAAATGCGTTCAGATGTTCTGTCACTGAGTCTCCATATTTCATCCTCAGGTTCTACAACTTTTTCCACATGAACATTTTATTCACCAGAGACTTAGATTGGTACAAAGTCCCCAACTTGTTCCACAAAGCCTTCGCCGTAGCTTCCCCTGATACATTCAGAACTATGAATCTGAGACACACAATTGTATTGTGCTCTTTGCCTTCCAATATAACTTCTTCCATTCTTCATTGGACACTCCCGTTGGTTTAGTACCTAGATCTACCATGATCCACTGATCTTTATCCACCAACAGATCCTCCATATTGAGTTTCCACAACTCAAAACTCTGACCATTAAATTTCTCGATCTCTATCTTTCCACTGCTCGCCATCTTCTTTCACCACCAGAATCGATCCCACATATCTCCCACTAAACAAGGTCTACCACAGGCCCGAGCGAAACCCCTCAGCAACAAAGTCCTCCCATTGAAGCCAAAACAACTTTGATACCAAATGTAGGTTTTAACCCCATACAGAAATTACTTGCATATGAATTCTAAAACATAGAAAATAAACAATGTGAGAGCATAATACATAAAACACATATACACAAATATTTCCCATAGATCCCAAAACCGGGACTACCAACTTGATTTTCATTATGTTCCTTTCAATGTTACAATACATATTTATACATGTCGAAGCATCCAATACCATGGACCAAAAACCATCGTCCAAAACCATGGACCAAAACCATAGGTAGGTCTGCCCAACCTAATATAGGGTCCAAAAAGAAATTTCCCAGGGCACTGCCATAAACCCTGTAGAGGGGGGCTACTCACACGCCTCAAACCCCCCAGATAGGGGGGCTGCTACTTCCCCTGCAACCCCCCTGCTGCGCAATTGGCACAATGAAGGGGGGGCTCCGCCCCCCCTCTAACCACCCGGTTAACTATGTGGGCTATTTGTGGAAAGAATATAACACAACCCAACATGGATGGATGAAAAAACTAACATTTGGTTTGGTTTTAACTTTTCTACATACATTACTCTTTTAGGTCCGTCTAATCTTCATCTCCCTCCAACTCCGACACTTCTACTCGAAGACAAGGCAAGAGCTTGAGAGTTCCTGTGGTTGAAGAAAATTCTATCGAAGACAACATGGTTAAGAAAGAAGTGGGGCCAAGGAAAAGAGGGCATCGCCGCAACTATAAACAAAACGTCAACAAAAGGAAAACTTCGTTGGCCTCGACCAACAAGACGTAATGGAAGAGCGCTAGGAAAATAAGGGAGGAGAATATTCAAAACCTCATGCATGCCTATAGTGGGGGAACTCTAGCATAGGTCAAGTCCCTAATTTCGTCATAGGAGCAAAAATTGAATGCCAAGGCTATGGAAAGGTCACTTCCAGTGGAGGATTGGGAACCCTTGCTTTTGGACCTGGGATACACCCAAGGTAGGAAGACTCTCTTCAAACAGAAAGTCCATATCTACTGAGTTATGAAGAACTTATTGGAAAAAACAATGACAACTACCACGAATTTGGAGGATTTGCCACAAACCCAACAAGAGGGGCTTGGCTTAAAATATACTCAATAGGAGATCCAGGTAGTACAGGTGCAACAGTACCACCACAATGTCTGTCTTAGATGCATGGAAAAACAAATTCAAATCTTGTTACAAAATGAAATTTTAGGGTCAAGTGCTAAGGACTCGACTCCCATAGAATCATCAGATGACTAAATGCTGAGAATTTAGGAAGTTATGATTTTTTTGTTGTTGTTTTGTTACAATTATCTCGTCGGATAACATTTTCATTGACAATAGTATGTTTAAACATATAGTAGACACAATAGCTTATTTAGCCTTGATGGACATTCTAAAACTCTCTGTGTTTTTGATGGCATATGATGTTTACCAGTGGCCAACAGGCGTGGTTTCCTTTAGGCAAGTTAAGATCACTGGACATAATTTTGTTACCTACCTTATATATGATTAATAGAACAGAAAGGTACTACCAAGATTACACAGAAAAATAAATTAATGAATTTTATATTCTTTAATTTCCCTAGCATCCATGTCAAGGGATGAGTTTCCTTCATGTAATTAAATATAAGTAATTAACACAATTAATTGTTTTGGTGTTTGATAAAAGGAAAATATAAAAGGTTATGTGATAATTATTACAATTTTATGTTCTTTAATTTCCTTAATATCCATTGATGAGCCTCAGTATTGCAACAAGAACGCTGTAACTCCCAAGCCTACCAACTTTAATTATCAACCCAGGATTCATACAAAATTAAGAGGTATCAGCACTATATGTGCAGCATGAAATGTGTCATTATTTTGATGTCATGATGCAATGGAATGAATGCAATAAAATTAGATCCTAAACTAATTACAGAAAATGAAATGCTCGAAATGGAAACCTTAACATATTGTAAGAAAGAAAGTACAAGGAAAGAAAGCTATTCTAATTGCATAAAGTAAATCTCATGAAGTAAATTTCAACAATTACATTTGAAAGAGTTTAGGTCCATTAACAAAATTCATTGGATGTGGCAATCATCATTGTATTATCCATTTCATAAATCTGTCCATTAGCCCAAATCGCTGAAACGTTTTGCATGGGTAAAGAGGCAAGTCCTAAGTGTTCTTTAGTCTTCCCTAATCATTGATTCAAAGCCCAGGGGTCTTGATTCAACCGTAAGGGACAATAACTAATCTTCTTGAGTGAATTTGGGCAAGTATGCACATGTTGGAAGGTTGCTACAGGAGATCCTCCTGTTACTACAAGAAACGAAAAATTTACTACAAGAAACTATAATTCATCGAATGACCAAGCAAATAAAATCCAAATTGGATGGGAAATTTTTTTTTATGGATGAGGATGTCTGATGTGTTCATTCCAAGTGGAATGACTCAAAAATAGCTCTGTTAAACCATGTTAAAAAATAACAAAAAATTACTAGTCTAAAATCTAGAAATTCGAGAACTAGTGAGCTAGTAAATCTATCAAATACCTAACCTAATCAACTGAAAATAGAATGGTATGATTTTTGTTATTAACTAGAATTTTTTTGTGATCTAATGCAAGTGGAATTAACTCAATTGAAGCTCGTTAGCATGCTTTAAAAAATAACATAAATTTATTGTTATTTTTTACAAAGGACTTCCAGAAATCTAAATTTTGGAATAAGCAAACTAATCCAAGTAACTCAATGATTACTATGACCTTCCAAATTTGTTCCAAAGATAAAATGATGCTTGTGATCCTGAAAAAGAACTTACTACAACCATTTAACACAATCTTACAAGAAGAAATCATAAATACTAAATGCAGAAATAGAAAAAAACAATAATAAGAGATGCATGTGAATAAGAAGTGAAAGGAAGAAAAGTAAATGATACAAAAGGGCTCTAAGGCTCTTGAGATAGAAAATGCTAAGGAAACTTAGAGTCCTATGAAAGAGACCAAGGTTTAGAAGCTGAAGATGGCACCAATCTTCATATTTCCATCAATACAATTACATCCCTGCAAGAAATGAAACTGGAGCTGCAAAAATACGAGTTCTCTCCACAAGATGACCAATAAAACTCAACCCCTAGAGGAAAATTCAACTTGGTACTTATACAGAATGATTAGGAGCATTCCTCGTGATAGGAGGAAGCTTTCCCCACTAAAATCCCTTAATTAGTGGACTTGGTTCCCAATATTAGGAATCTGCATTAAATGACAAGGAACACATTACTATATTTTCTCAATCATTAGAGCTCGAGAATATGCGCAATTATTTCAAAATATCTTTTTGATTTATTATTTAATATTGATCCTCCTACAGTCGAGAGCAAGTCCCTAAATTATCTCCTCCAAATGTTCATAATCTGTGCAATATTCTCACAATATACCACAAAAATAAATAATATTAGGCACAAATATGCAATTATCCATAAACATTCGTAATGAACATGTTAAATTTAAAAATGCATTATCTAATGCAAAAAAAGAGGTTTAATGTGCCGAAGAATAGTCAGATGGGCTTTAATTTATGTTTAATTTAGAGGCCCATCATATCCCCCTGTTGAAAATGTTTCTTATCCTCTGAGAAACTTAGTGACCTCATTGTGCCTCATTCATGGCCCTATTGCTCTTTCTTTTGTTCATTCCTCGGTCCTTTCCCTTAAGAATTTCTGTTGTAAGTTCTGAAAGGACAAGCACAAGAATGTATTTTCTTTTCATGATTCTTTAACACTCTTTCAACAACAACAAAAAACATAGCTTTTCTCTTTGCAAGTGAAATATGTTGGCTTGTAGATCCATTTCATTCATATCATCTCCCTTAAAACCTTCATTCCATTTTCACTCATTTTTTAAAATTGTTTGTGCATAGAAAAATCACAGTGTTTCTTGAGACCATTAGTCTACCTTCTTTCCCTTACTCAAGATGAGTTCTTGAATTATTTTCAGTTTGGAAAGATCTTCCACATCCTTTTCCAAGCTCCTGCCACCTTTTTCCACCATTTGGACACCTATAAAACCTTCAAAACCCCTTTAGATGAGAACTAGGACATCCTATAGTAATTCTTGTAGTAACTACATGAAACCCTGTAGTAATTCCTGCAGTAATTACAGGAAACCCTGTAGCAACCTGTTTAAATATTTTTTGAGCAGAAATGATAGTCTGAGCCTAGGGTAGGCCCTCAGCATGACTTCCATGCCTTTCTCCCCATTCTATAACATCTTTTCGGCCTTGGAAAAAAGCTAGAAAAAGATTAGAGACCTCTTGGAAAGCCTCTTTTCATCACTGGAGTTTGAGTTCTATTTTGATGGTGAATGATTTCTTTACTTTATTGTATACTTCTTCTATTTTTTTGTCTAGATGATTTCTTAATGGCCTTCGAGTTCTTTGTTTTGATTAGGTCTCTCTTAGGCACTGCCATTTTTTTTATCACAATCTATTCCTTTCTTCCTTCTTGTAGTAGCATTCTACCTTCCTGTAGCAGTCATTCCTCCTTTTTCAGGGTCTTCTAATTGTTTGAGAGTGATGAGAAATGATGCATAGGGTTTGGTGGATGATGCTAGGGCTCAGAGGGAGTAGTGTAGGTTTGTGAAAATGGAGAGTATGTGCTCTGTGTGTTTTTTCAAGAAATTTTCAGGGCGAGATAGAGTGTAGGGTTTGTTCTTGAAAAATATTAATTTTTTTCCTATGAAATGGGATAGATGAATGATGGATAGATAGTGGATATGAAGTGGACGGAGGTCTTGGAGTGTTGTGTTGACTTGACCTTTGTAAAAATTTCTTCTTTTAACTGTTGTCCCCATTCATCGAAATCATCACCCTTCCCAATTTGGCTTTTCCACATTTCATGAGTGAAGGAGTGAGTTGCAGTTAACTATTTGAAGGTGGCAAAGACTACTAACCCATCCTTATCTTATAAAACCTCATCTCTCATGCATTGACAACAAATTTCTAGCTATAATATGCTCAAGAGAAGAGGTCAATAATATTGCATACATGTACCTACTTGATGGTTGTTGGAGAGGCATGCATGCTGTTGCTGAGTTGATGATCGATACATGGTCCTCTGCAGGTGATAATTTTCTTTGTTTTCTTCTGCATAGGTCTTCATATCTTAGTGATTCTAAACCTTTGTCTTCCAATTACCATGAGCAAGCTATCTTAGTCATATCCAACATTTTTGGAGTGTTGGGCTCAACCATGGGTGATGTTCACCTTCCCCACACTTTTAACAACTGTTATACCCCTTCCCACCACTTCATTTCACCTTCCCTACATTTCTATAGCCTTCAACTAGTTTCCAGTAGAAAACTAGGACATCCTGTAGTAGTTCTTGTAGTAACTACATGACACCCTGTAGAAACTTGTTTAAACCCATATCTCCCAAATGGTATACTGGATTGACCTAAACTTTTTTGAGCATGCTACCATCATCCTTATACACCTTCCCATAAAAAAAAATTGGCCAATGGATGCATGAATCTTAAGAAAAATTAAAAATAGTTGTAGATGATGAAGGTCAATTTCTCGAAACCTATGCATTGGAATTTGTCGAAATTTCTTGGGCACGTTACCATCATCCATATGAATCTCTCCATGAAACAACTTTACAAATGGATGCACGAATATGGAAAAAAATTTAAAATGGCTATAGGTGATGGAGATCAATTTATCGAAAAGTGTGCACCAGAATTTGCTGAAATTTCTTAGTCATGTTACTATCATCCACATGCATCTCCCCCTGAAACAACTTGGAAAATGGATGAATGATTTTTAAGATATGACAAAAATATTTTTTTTCTCCATGTATTCATGTTTCCTGTAGTAACTACATGATCTTCCTGTAGTATTTCAAGACAACAAGGAAAATGAGTAGTAAAATCTTGGGAATGATGAGTGGATGGTGGAAATATTTGAGGGTGATAGATTGGCATGGACTTGGTCCTGTTGGAGCATTTGAAGAAAGGAGGAGAAAGTAAAAAATTGAATTCTTTTGACTAGGCTTGTGATTAACTTTTCATTTGGTGGCTAACTTGTTTTTTGTTGCTTGTAGAGGTTGGAGAGCATTTGCATTCGAGAGAGAGATACATAGAGCGAAGATTTTTATTTTTTTCTTCTACGCCTACTAGCCACCTCAATGAGGTTTTCAACTAGTAGGTCTACCTAGGCGCCTCAAAGGAGGTTTTCACCTAGGATATTTTATTTTTCTCGTTTTTCTCTTTTTTTCCAACCCATTGACTGCATCATGGAGGTTTTCAATAAATGAGCCAATCTCAAGCACCTCAAAGGAGTTTTTCACCTGAGATTTTTTTTTTCTCTTGTTTTTTTTTTTTTTCCTATCCTACTCTACATGAAAAAACAAGACCCTTTTCAAGTGTAGGAATACCTTCAATGGAGCCACCCGCATAACTAGATGAGAAATAAAATCATGTGTAGGTTCGAAACATATTCTTTGACATGTACCTGAATGTAAGGGACCAAATGCTTTAACTTTGATGATATCAAGCACAATTGAAGAAGAGAGTATTGATGCAACTTAGTGACTGTCCGGAACCATATTTCAATATAGTTGTGATGCCCCTAGTCCACTTGCTCATTTAGATCACCTTGGATGTCTTCTTCTTCCATGAAATTTAGGTCTCCTTTTTTTGTTGGTTATTCTCTTGAACACATAGAGGATCTGATGGTAAACATGAGGGACCTTTCTCAATCTTTGATTCTAATGTCTGATCTTCATCAAGTGCATCCCATGATCCTTTGGTCTTCTCATTTGAATCTTCTTCTTCTGGATGTGGTCCTTCAATTCCATCAATAGAATCTCTTTTTTGCAATAACTTTCATGATCTAAGATGAATACCATTTAGATCAAGAGGAGATGTTTGGAAGTTTTGTGCGTCAACATTGTAAGTGGGATGAGCTACTTCCTTATGTGGTTTTGGAAACAATGGTATAAGTAGTTGAGTGCGAATGGATATTTGAGATGGATGTGGTTAGGGTTGGGGTTGTGGTGGAGGTGGATGGTAGGGATAACATGGAGTTGGGTATCGAGGATATTGAGGAAAATATTGAGGATATTATGTATGGCTCCCATAAGTTCCTTTCTGATCTTGTTTCCAAGATTGGTTTTGGGGTAGAGATGGCTAAGGTCACCAAGGAAAGGGTGTGTTCCAATTACTTTGAGATGGATGTGAATAAGCTTGAAATTGTGAACTAGGTTCTTGCATCATATTATGTTGAATAGGCTACCATGGTTCTCTTAGAGCCACATAACATAGATTCATTGGAAATTGACTTGCTCCATTGTCCTCTTGATAAACTTCCTTCAACCTTAGGAATGAGGGGAAATATTTAACATGTGATTCTGCATGGACAACACAAATATCATCACCTTCTTTTTCCTCATATTGCATTCTTAACATTTCTACTTGTTTGGTTAGATTGCTAAGAATTTCTGTTTTAAAGTCATCAAACAAATTTCCATGTTTAGCTTGACTTACCAATCTTGATGTTGATTTACTTACTCTTGCCCTTCCTCTTGAAATATGTTTGCATGTTTCACAAATTTCTTCAAATTATAATTGGTATACATAACCTCTAGTCATGAGAGAATGGAGATCAATCCACTCATCCCTAATTGTTCTAAGTAAGATGGTTTTTAGTGTGTCAGATCCTAAATGATGTAATTTTTCCCTATTAACATTATACATGAACCTCTCTATTAGATCCTCGAGTCTCTAATCTTATTTTTTATTCCTTATAAACATTTATTCTTTAAGATCATGATATTTATATTTTCCTAGAAATATTTTTTTCATATCATTCGATGATCTTATTGAATTATTCCCTAAAATCATGAACCATTTAAGAGTTATATCCTTCAATGTTGTCGGAAACAATCTTAGTTTTTGAGTGTTTAATAAGTAACGATAAGATCTACAAAGGATTTCAAATTCAAAGAGAAAGGTTTCTGGATCCTTTGACCTTAAAGTTTGGAAGAAAAGATGGATTGATTTTCTTCATATGCACACTAACATCAGTATCTTGAATGGGAAATCCAAGAGGATCTTATTCATTATCATCATTTCCATCAATTTATTATTCCTTATTTTCTTCCTCTTCTTCTTCTACCTGCAAAAATGAATGGTGATATGGCTCTTACTGCACCACGTGATCAAATGGGGGGGTTGGTGTTGGAGAAGTATTTTTATTTTTATTTTTTGAATAAGAATACTAATGGAATGCAATTTTCAGTTTTTGAAATGAAATATGCCTAATGCAAATTTTATGTTTATGCAAAAAGTAAAAGAAATGAATCAACTAGGAAAGAAAAAAATACATACCTTGAAACCTCCCTAGAAATGACACCAAAAAGTGATGAGCCTCGGTATTGCAACAAGAATGTTGCAACACCCAAGGCTACCAAATTTAATTATCAACCCGAGGTTCGTACAAACGTAGGAGGTATCGACACTATATGTGCAACATACAATGTGTGTTTCCTTTGATTTCATGATGTAATGGACTGAATGTAATAAAATCAGATCCTAAACTAATTGCAGAAAATGAAATGCTAAAAATGGAAACCTTAAACTATTGGAAAGGAAATACAAGGAAAGAAACATATTCTAATTTCATAAAGTAAATATCATGAAGTAAATGTCAATCATTACATTTTAAGGAGTTCAGGTCCATTAACAGAGTTCATTGGATGTGGTAATCATCATTGTATTATCCATTTCATAAATCTGTCCATTAGCCCAAATCATTGAAATGTTTTGTATGGGTAAAGAGGCAAGTCCTGAGTAGTTTTTAGTCTTCCCTAATCATTGATTTAGATCCTAGAGGTCATGATTCAACCTAAGGGACAATAACCAAGATTCTTGAGTGAATATGGGTAAGTATATACATGTTGGAAGACTGCTACAGGAGATCCTCTAGTTACTACATGAAACTACAGATTTACTACAAGAAACTATAATTCACTGAACGAATAAGAAAATAAAATCAAAATTGGATGGGAAATTTATTTTTATTGAATAGGATGTCTTAGGTCTCCATTACAAATGGAATCGCTTAGAAAATACCTCTATTAACCCATACTAAAAAATAGCAGAAAATTACTAATCTAAAATCTAGAAATTCGAGAACTAGTGAGGTAGTGAATCTACCAAATTCTTAACATAATCAAGTGAAAATGGAACATGGTAAATTTTTTAATTAACTAGAATGTTTTTTGATCTAATTCAAGTGGAATAAACTCTATTGAAACTCATTAGCATGCTCTAAAAAATAACAAAAATTTATTGTTATTTGCCACAAAGGACTTCCATAAATCTAGATTTGGTTATAAGAAAACTAATCTAAGTAACCAAATGATTACTATGAACTTTAAAAGTTTTTCCAAGGATTAAATTATGCTTTTAATCCTGAAAAATAACTTGCTTCAACCATTTAACCCAATCCTACAACAAGAAACCATCAATACTAAATCCAGAAATAGAAAAAAACAAAAACAAAAGATGCATGTGAATAAGAAGTGAATGGAAGAAAAGTAAATGATACAAAAGGACTTTGAGGCTCCTGGGATGGTCAAGCCAAAGGAAAATTAGAGTCCTATGAAGGATACCAATATTTAGAAGCTGAATATGGCACCAATATTCATTATTTCCATGAATACAATTACATCCCCGCAAGAAATGAAACTAAAGCTGCAAAAATACGAGTTCTCTCCACAAAAAGACTAATAAAAATCAACCCCTAGAGGAAAGTTAGACTTGGTACTTATAAAAAATGATTAGGAAGCATTCCCCCTAAAAGGAGAAAGCTTTCCCCACAAAACTCCCTTAAATAGCGGATATGGTTCACAATATTAGGAATCTGCATTAAATGACAGGGAACACATTCCTAGATTTTCTCAATCATTGGAGCTCCAGAATCTGTGCAATTATTTCATAATATCTTCTTGATTTATTATTTAATATTGACGTTCTTGTAGTAGGGGGAAAGTCCCTAAATTATCTCCTCTAAATTTTCATAATCTACCCAATATTCTCACAATATTCCACAAAAATGAATAATATTAGGCACAAATATGCAATTATCCATAAACCTTCCTATTGAACATATTAAAGTTAAAATTACATTATCTAATGCAAAAACAGAAGTTTAATGTTCTGAAGGATAGTCAGATCGACCTTAATTTATGTCTAATTGAGAGGCCCATCATCCATGTCAAGGGATGAGTTGCCTTCACGTAATTAAATATAAATAATTAATGCATAGTTAATTTTATTTTTTTTTCCATTTGATTATATATATATATATATATATATATATATATATATATATATATATATATATATATATATATATATATATATATAGATATATATATATATATATATATATATATATGCGAGTAACATTTATACAAATTGAATCTATTGAAATGTATAACCATGATTTTTTTAAATGAATATAGACACTATTACACAGAGGGGGGTTTTAAGACAATATTTGAGATCATTTTTGGGTGAATTTTCTTCACTTGAGACAAAAAAAAAAAAAAAATATTGTGTATTGTCTTAAATATTTTTTTAAGCGAACATCTCAAATTAGTGTCTTAAAAAATTGCCTCTATAAAAACAATATATAGCACAAGTATTATTGTCTCTTAGGAGACAATTTCATTTTTGTCTCTCAAGAGACAATAGTTGGGATTGAGACATTATTTTTATAGAGACAATTTGTCTTTAATCCTAATTTTTTTTTTCTCTCTAGAGACAATGAAAAAATATATTTAACAACAATACGATATCACTTTTGACATTTTAAAGACAATATTAAATAATGAATCGAGAAAAATATCTCACCATTGCAATAAATCAATGTCAAAAGTATTTAATTAAAAATAAACTACAATATCATTAATTAATTCATGTTAGGGCATAGTGGAATGAAACCAACATCCTCTTGATTATAAGGCATGTGCTATTACATTGAGCTACAACCATTTAAAGAATTATGTGTGGAGTTATTGAAGTCCTTGAAATTGCATGTATAAGGATTGGTTTTAAAAAAATGCTAGATACATAATGGCATAATCTTTGTAAAGTCTATAATCATGTAGCCCTTCTTTTAACTCAATAAAAGACTACTTATCTATGCCTTAAATAACTTATCAGATCCACAAACCAACAATACATCACCATGTTGGAATTTTGTTTCACATTAATACTCACCTTTCTGATCCATTTTTTTTTTTACAAATAAGTTTGTGCATGCACAAGGACTTTTATTTTTATATTAACTTTGATTTAGAAAAATGTAAGATTTGTTTGAAATTCCAAAATAGGATTAATGAAGATAATCATAATTATGAATTCCATGGGAATAAGTAAAAAATAGGCATAGCTTTTACAAAAATACACAAGTGAAAGTGTTGGGTAGAATGCAGAACAATGATATGAAAAATAGTTAAATAATTTCATTATACAATATACTTATTTAAGTAAGTGTGCATATTGAGTGTAGACATTGACATAAAATTGAAAACACTTTTATAAAGCAAAGTAACTTTGCCCATAACTTGAATGGGCATTTAACCCATCTCTGTAGTTAGATATAAAATATACATATTGGTTATCACCATTGTGAAAGGATAGCCACCCCAATCTTAATGGTTATGAAATACTTGAAAAATAAAAAAGTATAAACGTAATGGTGAGTCCACACTTCTGTTTGGAGTGGATCTATATGATATATGCCCAAAAAAATATTCAGAAATTTTAAATTGTGTGGGTCAGAAAGAATTGGTCATTTTGGCCAATGGATAAATAAATGTGGGATGCCTTAACATGTATTATAAAACACAATGATTGAACTCTTCAAATAAATAGCGAATGCAATGATGAATCAAATGTTACAATCTGTAAGATCATGAAACATGTGAAGGAACCAACTGATTATGGCTTAGGAAGCAGTATTATTTATTTTTTTGCTCCAAGTAATAGACACAACATCAAAGTGAAAATAAGAAAATAAGGCTACTTTTTGGCACTTAAGATGATATATATTAAATAACGGATGGAGCTGACTGAATATTCACTTGATAGGAACATGCTTTTAGCATAACAATGAGTAGAGCTTGTTAGTAAGTTTCACTACCAAGACATCATCAATAACATTGCCTAACTTTGTTGACTTTGTTGCCTCATCCTTATCACAAGGGTTTCACTAAATGTACTTCTGATATAGCACGTTCATTCATCACATACTAAACAATACCCTTAATTTGACTACATATTGGAAAATACCTCTAAAAATCACATTATTTAACAATACGAACACAATACACCTTCCCAATTAAAAAAACCCTTACTTTCACTAGATATTGTAGGTATCCATTTTTCATTAAATAAAATTATATCTGTTTATATTTTTCATTAAATTTGAACTCCATCTTTTATACCTGCCAATATAAAAATCCTTTACTGCCTATTATATGCTCAATATATTATGTCATTCTTTCCTCAATATATATCCCCCAATATGGATGCACGTGGTACAGTATTTCTCCACTAGTGACGCCCTCGTGATCCTTATGAGCATTGCAACCCCATTGATCTACAAAAATTGGAGGAATTTGTGTTTAGAAATGAATTATACCAATCAATAACATGTTATTTTTATATACCCCATAATTCATCTATGTCCAACTTCAACATTTCAAACAAATGCTTGATCAATAGAATGTAATATATGAGAAAGACTAGATTCTATGTTAGGTCCCTATAATACTAGTGATTCCCCCATTACTATTGTCATTGTATCTCTTATTGTTATTGTTGTGCCCCTATTGTCCCCATATTGTTATTATTGTGCCCCATAGAATCCCTCGATTGTTATTTTTGTGCCTTTATATTATTATTGTTAGGTCGGCTTGGTTATATTGTGACCCTTTAGACTTCTATATATAGAAAGGAGGTTTTGTCATTTAATTCATCCAAGAATTGTTCATTTATGTAATGTAAAGGAGGTTGCCTCCTCAAAGAGGCTGAATTCTAAAGCGTTGATCTATCTTTTCTATCTTTTTGTGAGCTAGTTTCATAACATTTGGTATCAGAGCTTTGGATTCTAGGGTTTTGCTGCTCCAAACAAGTCATCGTGGAATTTTCGCTCTAACTTTTTTTTCTGCAATGTTTCAGAAGCTAAAAAAAAACCCCATTTGAGAAGAAATCAGTCTGAACCTCGGCTCTGAATTTCAGATCTTGTCTCGCTATATTTTCGGAGATATAATCTAAGGAAGTTATGGTTTTGTAAACACCCGAATACATTCCAAACAGGTCACCTTGGGAAAATCGTCATAACTTTCGCTTTGAACATCAAATTGAATTTTTGTAAGAAGTTATAGAAAGAGGACCGACTGCAGTTTTTTTGGGTGTCATTTTAGAACCTAAGGTTGAAACAGTGACCCGCGACACGTCATACAATTTCTCTCTACTAAACCAGTCTATACTCAGGTCATCATGGGAGATTTGACATAACTCTTCATTGGAGAATCCAATCTTGATCAGACTTGCAAGGTTAGAAATATTACTCAGAGGGTTACCACAGGAAGCAATATCAGACTTGGGAGATCCAAAATTACAGAGATACATGAGATTCAATATTGAGCTCCTACAAAGTGAAAATAAGTGTGTAGTTTTTTTTTTCTTTTTTTGCATAAGCTTGGTTTGAAAAATTAGTTTGAAGGAATTCAAAGGGCATAGTGAAGCATTATTATTGGTAATTGATTCCCTGAAGAAAGAAAATGGAAACACCTAGTTGTTGGGTGCATATAAGGTATCTTTTAGAACTCCTAATTGCCTCACATTAATTATCAACCTAGGTAAGTCTTTTTGTTTCAAGAGTGTACACAATATGTGCAAGTGATGGAAATCATTATATCTATAGAGAGTAATGCTTTAAGATAAATTATCAATTTCAATACAAGAGTAAACGGATCAAACCATAAATCTTAAGCTTATAACTTCAAGGAAATTAACATATTCAAGCTTCAAAAATCAATCTTAATCTAAACCAAACTCAATCTTAATCAAGAGATTCTAATTGTGATGACATCAACCAAGTGCACCATAGAAATAACAGAACTCTTTAAGCTGAATCTAAACTACTGCATAGAAATAAAGCATCTGATCTAATCAATAACACTCTATCTTTTAATTAACAAGAAATAATTCTCATCTAATAATTAATTTAATCCACAACATAAATAAATGAAATCAATTGACAGAATTACGAATTAATGAAATGAATACACGAAATCCACACTGATGAAAGTAAATCAATCGTAAAGCTACAAAATAGAATAATCAAACTTGCAGTAAAAGAAAAGAAAAAGTATAACACATGGAATAGCAATGAAATCCACCAGTGATCGAGCCAAAGCCGCTAGTGATTACCGCTTAACTACTTCAGAATATCGCCAATGAACAACAACATGAATTATGTATTATTCATCAGATCCAAATGTCATTACAAAACAATGTCTTTCAGAATAATGCTCTGTATATTAAAATAACGACTGAAGTAAACAGTGAAAAAGTTCTCCCCATCGTACCCTCTCTTTGATCTCCGTTTTCATTTAAATACACAGAGAGCAAAGAGAAGTTACAACAAATCTGATTACAAAATGATTTTCATTACAAATTTGGATTTTACAAAACAAATTGATCAACAAGATCATATCTAAAAGATCTCCCCATCAACATTCAACAGGAACAAGTCAGATTTGGTATTGCAACTGGAAGAAATTGGAAAACGACCGCAACAACAAATCTGAGAAAATCATCTTCGAAGAACCTTCTATTTCTCCTAATACAGACCGAGTTTTGGAAAATGTTCATTACAAAACTAATTCGGTCCGCTCTGGATAAAACCAATGTTTCGGGTTTTCCAAATTCCCCTTCATTTGTCCGAAACGTCTAATGCAAAACCGTCACTTCTTATTCCAATGAATTTCTGAGTTGGAATATTTAATTGTGAGTTGAGATCAAATTTGCAATCTAGAAAAGATCTTTGAGGCTAAAATCATGAGTGACGTTACAAAAAATCCATTAATGATGATGATGATGATGATGATAAACCATCATCGGTAAAATCATGCATAATAATCATCAATTTATTAAAAATAAAGGAGAAAAATAATATTCATCCATAAGAGCATAAATAATTATAAAATGGAATAATATGATAAATTATGATAAATGACGTGATAAATAATGGTATAAATTAGTGAAATGAGAATCAAAAAGTGATAATTATAATGACAAATTAGTAGCCCAACATACCCCCAAACTGAATATGTTGCATGTCCTCATGCAACCCCAAAGCCTCTGTATTAACCAAGCTATATGAAATGTTCATCCCATGTCATGAAAGTGATGGAACAAATAGGTTCTTCCTCAAATAATGAATATTCAATTTTAGCAATGTTGATGAAGGCATAACAATTTTCACATTGACTTTCAACCATATGTATATGAAGTTGCAGTAAAATATGATATAAGTAGCTACAAACTTCATTAACCATTTTCTCAAAAGCTACAAACCAGATTTTGCTAAAATTTGGCAAGAAGTTTTCTACTATATTAATGCTTCTCTAATCCAAAATCATATCATTTTGATGCACGTAGCATGAGATATAAGCAAAATGGTTGTAGGTGATAGTGCGTGATTTACGAAATTTTACAAACTAATTTAACTTGAGATTTTCTGGGTTTGTGTATTTTCATGATACCTCTTTGCTGTCCAACAATCACAAGAATTCAGTTCATAGTTTTAAAGGTATGCACAAATTAATTTCTGCACTGTATAAAAATGAAATTATATGCCTTGAATGAGAGAAAAAAAGTAGAAAACATCCAGCATGTGTAGCAATTCCTCCCCCAAAATGGAGAATTAGCATGCCCTCATGCAATACTAGGAAAAAATTGAGGTGGTTGCTATAATTGTGGTTGAAATCTATGCTTGGTGTAAAACAACATGGAATAAGAAAGGTTTTGAGTATGAATAAGGGGATCAGTGGATGATGGCATGATCATAATAAATAAGTGAATGAAAGTAACACTCCCCCAAACTGAAAGATTCTATTTCTCTGAAAAATGGAAAGTGGTAAAGATGTGGAATGAATGATGATAAATAATGCTCAATGGATTTTCATGAAATTCTCCTAAATTTTTAATAAATTAGAAACTTATGCTATTTTACCTCAAGTTTTACCTCGGGAAAAATGTGGAATAACGTGTATGTGCTTCTAAGAAAACTAGTGTCTTTTTGATCTGCTAGTCCCACTAAGACGGGTAGCTATCTTAGAAACAAACAATTCAAAGCGATTCAAGATTTCCTTTGTGTATGATAGATAAGAGACAAGCAGAGAGCACTAACCTGTATCTTCCGCTTGGCTCCTTGCTTTTTTCCTCTATCCCTTGATAGAGCTTGCCACTCTTCTCCTACTTGTCCCACTTTAGAGAATATCTGTAGAGGCAAAGCAACAACACACCATCAAAGCATCGATATCTATGATATCGTAAATAATGCAGAATCAGAAATACATTAACCATACAATTGCATCCACAAATACAAGATTTACAAATACACAATTATATGGAGGAAAACGCAAAGAACTTTATTGATAGTAGAAGTAGAAGAGAGGATTACAACCTAGCTATCTAATCTAGCATCATCCTCCCAGCATGAAAGCCCTCTTCACCTCATGAAAAGCAAGATCACCCAACAATACAATGTTTCTTCTCAAAGAGAAACCAATAGCACTTCCTTACAAATTACAAAATTTTAGCCCCTGGATCTCTCAGATGAGGGATCCATTTATAGATATTTGCAGAGGGGTGAGTCAGCTTCTGGGTTTTTGATTGGTGTCATTTCACTGATAGTTCTTGGTTCCACTTGGATATTTCATGATATCTTACTCATCCCTGGGCGAATTCAGAGAGGCAAGTGTCACATGGGAAGTTTCTAGAAGATTCCCTGGGTTTCCACTTAGCAAAATGTCTCTGCCATTTGTCTACTCTCTCCCATCATAGCCCACAGAAGGCTCTTTCAGTATGCATCGCACCTGGCTAGTGTAGCAGCCAGTATGCATCACACCCTAAGCATGGAGCAGTCTGTATGGTCTAGTTTTGGCCAGTTCTGAGTGGTTTTTTAGGTCGAACTTTTGGGAAATGATGCAATCAGTTGACCATGATCATTTAGGGTGTGAAAAAACACTTTTAGGGGTTTGAGAGCCCTTGGTTTATCGACATATGTGATTGGGGTTGCAGTGCCCAAATATGTCTATAACAGTATGGAATGGTATTTTTTGAAGCTGATATTGGCTGAGATGATGTTGAAAGTGATGCAAAAGGTGGAAGCCATGCAAGCACATCCTGTCGACGAGTTGCTTGAGCCTCTTCTCTTAGTTGCAATAGTGTGGACTCGCTTTGAATAGAGTTTCCCCCCATACTTGATGTTCTCTTGTAAAAAATTAACTACTCTGTATGCAATTTTCTTGAATTCATCGTTTTAGTTTTGAACAGCAACAGATAAGGTGCATGAAAAAATTTCAATCAGAAAAAACCATTGTATAAATGCAATAATAATATTTTGTCAAATTAGCAAGTTATGGCGGAGTTTGGTAATTATTACACACATTATTCCATAATTCATATCTTCCCCCCTCAAATACGATAAGGGTGTCCATGACCATAAAGCATAGGAAAAAGGGAAAGGACGTTGAGGATGCATAAATGCAGCAAGAAAATCAATCACAGTGGCGTAAATATAGCAAAAGCAATTAGAGCAGTATAGGTCAAAAGATGTGAAATGCTAGTAAAATAAAACAGGGATTTAGATAATTATGTAAATAGATATTTACCTTAGGTGGAAAAGCATGATGAGAGCATGACCGGTGATAAATGTTAATGACTAGTGGTAGAGTATATCGACAATAATGATATAATGCGTACAAAGATATAGTTTATCATGCATGTTGGCTAATTGAATTAGAAATGTTTTCCAAATGGTAGATTCTCCTTTAGAAATGAATCCATAGGGGGTAATAGTATAGAGAGTATTTGGCAGTGTAACATAGTACGTCAATAACACAAGTAGAGCCACTGCTACCAGCCGATATTCATAGCCTCGACAGGGTTGCTTTTTAACCCCAAAAATGAGCTAGAGTCCTCCATTTAGTATTTAGATTGTTTTTTGTTTTTTATTGATATAAGGAGACCACTATGTTAGCATGGGAACCAAATAATCGTATTGTCATTCACTAGGACATAACAAAGTGATCAGGCTGGCTCGTGATGAGACCCCCTATCCTTCTGACGGTTTTAACCATTAAGAAAATCATTACCTTGGTGTGGTGGCCATAATTGAATGTCACTTGTTAGACCCTTATGGTTATGGTAGGCTGGCTCGTGAAGAGACCCCTTATCCTCTTTAAGACAATACTTATAACATTTTCATATTTTTATAAATTAATGACTTTATTGTAAAGAGAGGGAGACTCATTTACTCCTTAAGAGTCAGGGATGGCGTAAGTAAAAAAAATGCCAATGAAAGTTATGCTTTTCCCCCCATATCATTATATCAAAGGGATTTATCCTTTTGAAAGAGTAAAAGATAAATTAGTATGGTATTAGAATAATAAATCATTTTATGATGTGTCCAAAGAGAAGGTATTCAATCAGTCATTACATAGGTGCACCATGTCAGCTTCGGAATATAGATGACCATCAAATTTTTTTATAAGTCATAATGGTATTAATATTACTGTTTTTCTTTACCTTATGTACAAATCCAACCAAATGGTTTCTTTTATTAAAAACATAAAAGAGAAAGAAAAATGACAAAATGACTGGCGATGAAATAGTAAAGAGTTAAATACGCAAAAAGTGTTTTTCGATTGATTGAACAACAATCGCTCAATCATTTGAACAACAAAAATAAAACACGCAAAAGTGTTGTTCAATTGATTGAATTGTACTTCATGCGATGAAAAGAAAAAAAATGAAGAATAAAAAAAAATGGGGCTGAGAAAATCTAAGAGAAATCACATAAATTGGAAAAGAAGTGTTGTTCAATAAATTGAACAATAACTGTTCAATTAAATGAACAATAAACAATGCAAAAAGGAAAAGAAGTGTTGTTCAATAGATTGAACATCAGAATCATGCAAGAAAAAGGTGTTGTTAAAAAGTTTGAACAACAGCTGTTCAAAAGTTTGAACAACAAAATACACAAAGAGTGTTGTTCAAAAGTTTGAACAGCAAAATACGCAAAAAAATGTTGTTCAAAAGCTTGAACAATAGCAAACACACTAGAAAAATTGTTTTTCAAAAGTTTGAACAGCAAAACACTCAAGAAAAGGTGTTGTTCAAAAGTTTGAATAGAAAAATACACAAAAAAAAGTGTTGTTCAAAAGTTTGAACAGTAGTTTAAAAGTTTGAACAAAAAAATACGCAAAAAAAGTGTTGTTCAAAAGTTTGAACAAAAAAACATGCAAGGAAAAAAGTGTTGTTCAAAAGTTTGAACAACAAAATACGCAAAAAAAGTGTTGTTCAACAGTTTGAACAGCAAAACACACAAAAAAAGTGGTGTTCAAAAGTTTGAACAGCAAAACACGTAAAAAAATTGTTTAAAAGTTTGAACAACAAAAATATGTAAAAAAATGTTGTTTAAAAGTTTGAACAGCAAAACATTTAAATAAAAAAGTGTTATTCAAAAGTTTGAACAACAGTTGTTCAAAAGTTTGAACAGCAAAATATGCAAAAAAGTGTTGTTCAAAAGTTTGAACAGCAAAATATGCAAAAAAAGTGTTGTTCAAAAGTTTGAATAGCAGCTATTCAAAAGTTTGAACAACAAATTACATAAGAAAAAAGTGATGTTCAAAAGTTTGAACAACAGAACACGCAAGAAAAAAAGTGTTTTTCAAAAGTTTGAATAGCAGCTGTTCAAAAGTTTGAACAACAAAATACGCAAAAAAATGTTGTTCAAAAGTTTGAAAAGGATCTGTTTAAAAGTCTGAACAACAAAACACATAAAAAAAGGTGGTGTTCAAAAGTTTGAACAACAAAATAAACAAAAAAAATGTTGTTCAAAAGTTTGAACAGCAAAACACATAAGGAAAAAAGTGTTGTTCAAAAGTTTGAACAGAAGCCGTTCAAAATTTTGAACAACAAAATACGCAAAAAGGTGTTGTTCAAAAATTTGAAAAGTAGTTGTTCAAAAGTTTGAATAGCAAAATACGCAAGAAAAAAATGATGTTCAAAAGTTTGAACAGTAGAATAGGCAAGAAAAAAAGTGTTGTTCAAAAGTTTGAATAGCAGCTATTCAAAAGTTTGAACAACAAAATACACAAAAAAATATTATTCAAAAGTTTGAATAGCAAAACACGCAAGGAAAAAGTGTTGTTCAAAAGTTTGAACAACAAAAAACACAAAAAAAAGTGTTGTTCAAAAGTTTGAATGGCAGTTGTCCAAAAGTTTGAATAGAAAAACACGCAAGAAAAAGTGTTGTTCAAAAGTTTGAACAACAGCTGTTCAAAAGTTTAAACAGCAAAATACGCAAAAAAAAAAGTGTTGTTCAAAAGTTTGAACAGCAGCTATTCAAAATTTTGAACAACAAAATACACAAGAAAAAGTGTTGTTCAAAAGTTTGGACAACGAAATACGCAAGGAAAAAAGTGTTGTTCAAAAATTTGAACAACAAAATACACAAAGAAAATGATGTTCAATCGCCAACGGAGCGAAAACTACAACTTTGAAGGAAGAAAAACCTGAAACACAAAAATATAAGAGAAATTAGAAGAGAAACAACACTTTATTTAAAAACAGCAAATAAATAAATTAATTAAGTTACAACAGCTATGATTTTAGTTCCTAAGGAAATATCAATTTGTCAATGGAAAAAAATGATCTCTTGGAAAAATGGTTTGGCAGTAGTGACATGAATCTTCAAATGGAAATCAATTCTCCATTTCCTCTATTATGAATCTGTTAGGTAATAAATTGGATGAGATGTCCTTGTTTCATTAAAATTCTTTCAAGAACTGCTCGTTCATAAATTGACCTTCTATATTCTCCTAGGACTTGCAAAAAACGAGTGTCTACCTGCAATAAAACACTAAATCATGGAGGAAGAGAGGTGATCGAGCTCCCCTAATCCAAGAATTACGCAAAAAAAATAACAAGTAGTTACTCTGTAAAACAAATCCACAAAGAAAATAACAAAGTAAAAATAATTTATTACTTGTGGGAGAGCAGTGACCAATCATGCTAACCTGTAATGTTTTAATCATAACTTCTTTGTTTTTCATCCGATTTGAGTGATTCCAAAGCCAAATGAAAGTGAATTCAGAGGGATATCTCTAATAGAAATATGTTTTAAAAATTCCATGATATGATATGTCAATTTTACTTAGAACGACCTGCATAACATAGTCATTTTCGATTTCCCAGCTTAGACCAACAATTGATATTTTAAGCATACATTTTTCGTTTGATGACAGATTGAGCTGATTCAAATTGGAAATGAAATTATATTCATTTATTTATCTCCAATAGAAATAGGTTTTGAAGACAAGAATAATTGATGGGTCAAATACTTTAATGAACAACTGGAAAAACAGAGTTTTAAGAGTGTTGATTTAGGATAGACAGTCAGTATTTGGGTCATAACGTTCTCATACGATATCGAAATCGAGTGATTAAAATTTCCTTGTAAAATATATTCATAGAAGAATATACCATAGAAATAGGTTTTAAAAATATAGTCATTTAGGCCTCCAAAAACTGACTGTCCCAACTCTGTTCCTGAGCTGCCTACTAGACGCCCTGTCAATGTTTTGGTTATAAATTTTTCGTTTCAAATCCAAATGGAGTGATTCAAATTGGGTTGGAAATTAGACATCAAGGGCTACTTAGGATAGAAACAAGTTTTTAAAATATTCACTTTTGGTCCCTCAAAACATGACTGTCCCGACTGTGTTTTCAGAATTTTCATCAAGCTCGCAAGCCAAAAAAATATGATATTCAAGAAATTTTTCAAAATTGGTGATAAAAATGAATATGAGTGTTTGTAGAGCTATTATTTTCAATATAATACATCTACATATAGAAATAAATTAGAATATTTATCACCGATGTTGATTTCCACAGCGTGTTGCAACAAAAACAACTATGTTTACATAATAATAAAAAAGTGTATTTATTTATTTATTTTGTTTTCTACACTAACCTAATATGCTTATGTATAAGAATAATTCCAGTGGAGCCATTTTCGAAATAAGGCCTCCAGTATGTACATACCCAAATTTGAAAAATGCATGTTAATAAATAGTAGGATATGTCCTTTGAAAAGATGGTGCCAAAAATTGTTGAAGTATGGAGTGAGGCTGCAAATAAATGATAGAGTGAAACCAATCTTCAATATATCCCTTACTTTCCTGATTTCCCATAACCGTGATATCATGAAGTTCTTGAGTTTTTAAAACGGCTTGTTGATGTAAGCTAGAAGAAACCTCATTTTTTATCATAACTTCTACAATTTTTGGATTTGAAACATTCCCAATCTCAATATAAGTTTTTTGCAATGGTGAATGTGAGATAGAATGGGTGGGAAGGGTAGGTAAATTTTGTAGTTCAACATTGTAAGCATGTTGTACTGGTTTATTATGATAAGGGCGTGGAATGAGTTGAGCAGGAAATTGTGTAGGGCATGGAGCATTTTGATGATGTGGTTGATTGGGTTGTGTGGATGATTTTGATGAGCAAACAAGATGTTGGGGAAGAGCTGGTGAAGAATATGGATGATGTGTTTGTGCTACAAGATGTGAGAGAGTATTCATGTAATCACAAGACGAACCGTGCCAAACTTGTAGACAAGATTGGTTATATTGAGATTGACATGGCTGCTCTAAGACATGAGTATTCCATAATGGATTATGCAAGTAAGAAAATGGAGAGGAAGTTTTTTGAACCATACATGTAGGCCACGATTTCTATGGTTTTTACCTTGTTGCATCTTCCCCATCTCTTTGATATGCTACTTCCATTCTAGATAAGAAGAGTGAGTATCTATAAGATGCTCCTTTTGGCAATGAGGGAAAAACACTTCTTCAATTTCTTGATTTTTCTGAACCTGCAAAACATCCAATTGTGAATTTAGAGAGCTAATAAAATCAATTTTAAAATGTTCAAATAAATCATTGATTTCAACTCCTATATCTCTTGTTATTGTAGTAGATTTGGAAAAGAAAGAAGAAACTTCTCTAGAATTCTTACCAACCTTAAAGATTCCTCTTGAATACCTTATGCATAATTCACAAACATCATCATATGATAACTGCAAAAGGTCACATTTTCCCATTATATTTAAGAGTTCTAAAAATTCATCTTTGCTTCCTTTAAGAATGAGTTTTTTAAGATCTCTTTTTTCAAATGCTTATGCTTTTATTTTTGAAGGTTGTAATGAAATCGCTCTACATAGTCCTCCAAGTTTTCATCTTCCCCTTGTATCATTTTGAAAATATCTTTGTCGACCTTGCAATAGTCTTGGTACTTCTTCAAGAATATTTTCTTCATGTCCTCCTATGTTTGGATGCAATTCCCACCAAGGCTCATGAACCATCAGAGAGCTGCTCCTTTTAGAGTAAGAGGAAACACTTTCGACCTTTGATCATTATTACAATAACCATATCCTCTACAAAGAACTTCAAACTCAAATAAAAATGTATCTGGGTCTTTGTTTGCCAAACCATGAAAATTTGGTAGAGAAGATGGGGAAATTATGTGCATTTATGTCACTCCTCCTAGATATTTGACAGGGAATTCAAAAGTATAAATGTGAATCATTTCTTACCATAATAGAAGACGTTCTTCATGTGTTTCTTTGAGGCTCCTCCTTCAAATGTTCCTGTCAATTGGTTAGTGAAATGGGTGGTGCTTACATCACCACTTAAGTGAAATCGTGAGATTTGTTTTTCAAAATTCTACCTCTACAAATCCTATTTATATCGAAGTATATCTTTTTCTGCTCTTTCCTTCTGAGTCATTCATGCAAAAATACAAACATTCATTTCTACTTTAATTCCTACGCAATTTTGCTGAAAAGTGGGCAAGGGAGCAAGAAATTTACTTACTCCTATGAAAGTTCTTACCTTCAGTTTTTAAGACCCAATTATTTCACAGCAAATAAACAACAAATTTCTAGTTATACTTCAATTCCTACACAATTGCGCTGAAAAGCAGGCCAGGGAGAAAGCACTTTACTTACTCATACGCAGGTTCTTACCTTCCGTTTTTAATACCCAATTCTTTCCCAACAACAACTATCAAACATACATCACTTCCTATGAAATAGAAACACTCTCCCCGGAAACAACGCCAAAATGTTGGGTGCATATAAGGTGTCTTTTAGAACTCCTAATTGCCTCACATTAATTATCAACATGGGTAAGTATTTTTGTTTCAACGGTGTAAACAATATGTGCAAGTGATAGAAATCATTATATCTATAAAGAGTAATGCCTTAAGATAACTTATTAATTTCAATACAAGAGTAAACGGATCAAACCACAAATCTCAAGCTTATAACTTCAAGGAAATTAACCTATTCAAGCATCAAAACTCAATCTTAATCTAAACCAAACTCAATCTTAACAAAGAGATTATAATTGCGATGACATCAACCAAGTGCACCATAGCAATAACATACCTCTTTCAACTGAATTTAAACTACTTCATAGAAATAAATCATCTGATCTAATCAATAACACTCTGTCTTTTAATTAACAAGAAATAATTATCATCTAATAATTAATTCAATCCACGACATAAATAAATGAAATCAATTGACAGAATTACGAATTAATGAAATGAATACACGAAATCCACACTGATGAAAGTAAATCAATTGTAAAGCTATAAAATAGAATAATCAAATTTGTAGTAAAAGAAAGTAAAAGTATAACACAGGGAACAACAGTGAAATCCACCAGTGACCGGGCCCAAGCCGCTAGTGATTACTGCTTAACTACTTCAGAATATCGCCAATGAACAGCAACACGAATTATGTATTATTCATCATATCCAAATGTCATTACAACACAATGTCTTTCAAAATAATGCTCTGTATATTAAAATTACAACTGAAGTAAATGGTGAAAAAGTTCTCCCCATATTACCCTCCTCTCTTTGATATCTATTCTCATTTAAATACATAGAGAGCAAAGAGAAGTTACAAAAAATCTGATTACAAAATGATTTTCATTACAAATTTGGATTTTACAAAACAAATTGATCAACAAGATCATATCTAAAAGATCTTTTCATCAACATTCAACAGGAACAAGTCGAAATTGTTATTGCAACTAGAAGAATTTGGAAAATGGTCGCAACAACAAATCTAAGAAAATCATCTTTGAACAACCTTTCGTTTCTCTTAATATAGACCAAATTTTGGAAACTGCTCTCTACAAAACTAATTCGGTCCGCTCTGGACAAAACCCATGTTTCAAATTTTCCAGATTCTCCTTCATTTGTCTGAAACATCCAATGCAAAACCGTCATTTTTTTGTGAGTTGGAGATCAAATTTGCAATCTGGAAAAGATCTTGGAGGCTAAAATCATGAGTGATGTTATAAAAAATCCATTAATAAACCATCATTGTTAAAATCATGCATAATAATCATCAATTTATTAAACATAAAGGAGAAAAATAGTATTTATCCATAAGAGCATAAATAATTAAAAAATAGAATTATATGATAAATTATGATAAATGATGTGATAAAGAATGGTAGAAATGGGTGAAATAGGAGTCAAAAAGTGATAATAATAATGAAAAATTAGCGGCCCAACACTAGTAAGCAACTTGAAAGCTCTAGCATGACTTATGAAGAAAATGAAGAAATGCAACATGATATATCAAAATTATGAAACCAAGTGCAACAAATTTCACTCGCACAAAAAGTAACAAAAAATAAGATGGATGGTTTAAAGAAAGACGTAGAAGCTAAGATGGATGGTTTAAAGAAAGGCATGTAAGCTAAGGTGGATGGTTTAAAGAAAGGCATAGAAGCTAAGATGGACGGCGTGGAAGCTAAGATGGATGATTTAAAGAAAGGTATGGAATATTTGTAGACAAATTTGAAGACAGATTTGACAAAGTTTCTACAAGAAATGCTTACTAATGGCGAAAGGGTAGTAAAGGAAACTCATGATGAGAACGAAATAAATGTTAACCATGATTTCATAGACTCTAACGTTGGATTGTAGAACCACCATGTTCCAAAGATTGATATGAGGAAGTTTGATGGCAAGGATCCTAGAACATGGATACTACAGATGGAGCAATTTTTCGATCTCCATAATGTGAAAAACACACAAAAGGTACGCATTGTAACTTTATATTTGGAACCAAATCAGTTTGTATGGTATCGATGGTTTTGCTCTCGTAAACAAATTGTCACTTGGGCTATTTTTACAAATGAAATGATAACACATTATGATGATACAAAAAACAACACATTTTTTAGCCAATTGATAAATCTCAAACAAAAGGGTTCAATGATGGAGCACATTGAGGACTTCCAAAAATTTAATATAAGGGTAAAAGATATTCCAGAGGAGCATAGGATTGATGTTTTCATAGGGACTTTAAAAGATGACATCCTCAATGAGGTTCGCCTTTGGGAACTAGATTCATTGGAGAAGGCATTCAGGTTGGAAAGAAAAATGGAAAGAAAAATTATAGAAACAAGGAAGCCTACCACTCACAATCATAAATATGGAAGTGTTACTGCCCCTAGCCATCCACAACCTACAAGGTTGACACCACATCAAATGGAAGAAAAAAGAGAAAAAGGGCTTTGTTACAGTTGTGATAGCAAATACACTAAATGTCATAAGTGTGCCGAGAAGAAATTATTTTACATAGATTGGAAGAGGAGGAAGAAAAGGAACAAGAAACGTTAAAAGAGAAGGATATACACCAGGCACAAAACCTTGAAAAACAAGAAATGAATCCGACCATATCTTGTAGTGCATTGGATGGAATTACCACTCCTTAAACTATCAAGATAGAAGGACATATCAAGAAGACAAAAGTAATATTGTTGATTGATTCGGGAAGTACCCATAATTTTATTCATTGTAAGATAGCCAAGGAATTGAATTGCTTCCTATATCCAGCACCAAAGTGTCAAGTGATGGTTGCAAGTGGAGGAACCATAAATTTCTCAGGAAAGTGCCATAATATCAAGCAATCCATGGGAGAATATGTATTAATTAGCCCAATTCTTTCCATTCCAATGGGAGGTGCTAATGTTGTACTATGAGTCCAATGGCTACAATTCTTGGGTACAATAGCTTTTAATTTTCAAGAACTTTTCATGAAATTCTCTTCAGAAGGAAAGGAAGTTGAATTAAGAGGTATCGTAGGGAAACCGAGAAAGATAATTAGCTCTAACGAAATGAAAAAGCTTCTAAAGAAAGAACAACAAGGCATAATTGCACAATTATGTTCACTAGAGGTTCCCACGTCGAAATCATCCATTTCTCCAGATCTCCAAAAAGTCTTGGACAATAATTCCAAGGTATTTGAGACTCCCAAAGGCCTCCCACCTATTTTTTATCATGATCATGCTATTAATTTTATTCCAGGAAGTGTTCCTCCAAACATCAGACCTTATAGATATTCCTATGTCCAAAAGAGTGAAATTGAACGTATGGTTGCAAAAATGATAGAGGCTGGTATAATTCAAACTAGTCAAAGTTATTTCTCTGCTCCAGTAGTATTGGTTCACAAGAAGGATGGATCATGGCGCATGTGTCCAGATTATAGGGAGCTCAACATGCTCACTATTAAAGATAAATTTCCCATTCCTGTCATTAATGAATTATTGGATGAATTGCATGGATAAATTTACTTCACCAAGTTGGATCTTTGTTCAGGATATCATCAAATCAGAATGAAGACTAAAGATATTCCAAAAACAACATTTTAGAACTCATGAGGTTCATTATGAATTTTTGGTCATTCCTTTTGGCCTTACTAATGCACCTTTTACATTTCAAGGTTTGATGAATTCCATTTTCAAACCCTTAGAAAATTTGTGTTAGTATTTTTTTATGATATAATAATCTATGGCAAGTCTTGGAAGGATCATATCCAACATGTTGTCATGGTGCACAAACTATTGGAGGAGAAACAATTATATGCAAAAATATCCAAATGTTTCTTTGGAGTACAAGAGGTGGAATATCTGGGTCATATTGTATCTCATGAAGGTGTTAAGGTAGACCCTAGCAAAATTAAAACCATTAAGGAATGGAAAATCCCCACATCCGTAAAACATCTACAAGGATTTCTCTGGTTGACAGGGTATTATCGCAAGTTTGTTAAGAATTATGGGAGAATAACAGCACCTCTAACAACATTATTGAAGAAAGATGCTTTTCCATGGACTCCAGAAGCAATGAATGCCTTTCAACATATTAAAGAGGCAATGTGCTAAGCACCAGTCTTAGCTACAATGGACTTCACAAAAACCTTTATTATGGAATGTGATGCCTCGGGAAATGGAATTTGTGTTGTTTTAATGCAAGAAGAAAGACCCGTTGCTTTCGAAAGTCATCCAATCAAAGGAAAGTATTTACACAAAGCTATTTATGAAAAGGAAATGTTGGCAATACTACATGCGCTTAAGAAATGGCGACCCTACCTAATGGGAAGACACTTCAAGGTAAAAAAAAATCATGATAGTCTTAAATACTTCTTAGAACAAAGATTATCTTCAGAAGAGCAAAAAAAATGGGTCACAAAGATGTTGGTTTATGACTTTGAAATCGTCTAAAAAAAAGGGAAGAAAAATGTTGTGGCATATTCACTCTCAAGAAATGATGAGGATGTGGAGGCATTTCTTTGTGCCATTTCTATTATCCAACCAAATTGGATAAATGAAGCAAGGGATGAATGGAAGAATGATGAGGAAGTGTGGGCATTCATTCAAAAGATACAACAAGATCCCAATACATCTGATACATTTAGCTGGAAAAATTATTCATTATGGTACAAGGATCGGTTATACCTATGTAAGAATTCCCAACTAAAAAAAAATATTCTTAGGGAATTGCACATCTTCCCTTAGGAGGGCACTCGAGATTTCTAAAAACCTACCACAGGGTTAAGAAGAGTTTTTTTCGGGATGGCCTTAAATCAGATATTTAAAAGTTTGTGGCGGAATTTTTGGTTTGCCAACAAAATAAAGTTGAAACAATTAAGACCCCAGGACTATTACAACCTTTATCCATTCCAAGCCAACGTTGGGAGGAGGTTTCAATGGATTTTATCACAATTTTACCCAAGTCCGAAGGAAAGATTTTTATCATGGTGGTAGTTGAAAGACTTACCAAGTATGCACACTTTTGTAAATTATCTCATCCATTTAAAGCAAGTACAGTTTCTACTGCATTTATGGAAACAATTCAAAGGCTACATGGAAACCCAAAGATTACTGGAAATTTTTGGATAGAATTATTTTCTTGTCTTGGTACTCAGTTAGCTCATAGCTCATCTTATCATCCTCAATTTGATGGGCAAACTGAGATAGTAAACAAATGTTTGGAAGGATATCTTTGTTGCTTTGTATCTGATAAATAGACACAATGGGTCAAATGGTTGCCTCTAGCTGAATGGTGGTATAACATTTCCTTTCATACTGCAACAAAAATGACCCCATTTATGGCACTTTATAGAATCATCCACCATCCATCACATCATATTTAAGAGAAAATTCTAAGGTTCAAGCAATGGAAGATCACATCGAGCATCAACAACAAGTTCTCCAACTCTTAAAGGATAACCTCACCTTGGTGCAGAATAGAATGAAACAACAGCAAATCAACATTGCAGTGAAAAAAGTTTCGATGTAGGTGATTGGGTATTCCTATGGCTACAACCATATAAAAAAATGTCCCTAAAAAAATCTAAGAAGGATAATAAATTATCACCAAAGTTTTATGGTCCATACAAGGTGTTGCAAAAGATAGGTACTTGGCATACAAATTGGATCTTCCTGCATCTTCCCAAGTGCACCTAGTTTTCCATGTTTCATGCTTAAAGAAGGTTATAGGTGACAAGCTTCCAGTTCAAACAATATTACCAGAACTTGATGAGGAAGGAAAAGTCATATTGGAACTTGAAGAAGTCAAAGAAATAAGAACTCGACAGCTACGAAATTTTGATCAATTTCAGAGTATCTCATCAAGTAGAAGAACTTACGCTTTAAAGATTCCACATGGGAGGATAAGAATTTTATATAGAAGCATCCAAAACTACTCAAGTGTTGAGGAAAACAATTTTTTGAAGGAGAGGGGCATGTTAGGTCTCTATAATACTAGTGATTCCCCCCTTACTATTGTCGTTGTATCCCTTATTGTTATTGATGTGCCCCTATTGTCCCCATATTGTTATTATTGTGCCCCATAGAATCCCTCTATTGTTATTTTTGTGCCTTTATATTATTATTGTTAGGTCATCTTGGTTATATTGTGACCCCTTAGACTCCTACATATAGAAAGGAGGTTTTGTCATTTGATTCATCCAAGAATTGTTCATTTATGTAATGTAAAGGAGGTTTCCCCCTCGAAGAGGCTGAATTCTAAGGCATTGATCTATCTTTTCTACCTTTTTGTGAGTTGGTTTCATAACGTTCTAAACATAAATATCATCTTATGCTAGAAAGAAATTGAAACATAAAAATTGTTCCTATCCTTCTAATTTGCGTCACATCAGGATCATAAAACCAATTCCCATGCTTCCTAAGATTCTTATTAATATTCCTCTATTAGCATGTTTTAAATCAAAACCACCTTCAATGAATTAAAGATAATTTAATCAACCTATGTTAGGATTTGTCAAGTATAGACCTAAGATTCTAAGAGCATTTGGTCATTGACTGGAAAAGTTATCGCTATAAATTATTAGAATCAAATCTTAAGAATTGGATGGGGATGTCTAATGAGTCTCCTCAGAATAAATAAAAAATGTCAAATTTCTAATGTGATGGTTAAAATTCATTAATAACTCAAGACCAACTACTTTTGGATATGGGTCCTTAAAAAAATGCCAAACTAGCACAGTCAGCAAGGAACCCAAATTATTGTTAGAAATTCAACCCATGGAGCTATATGTGGTGTTGTATTAAAACTTAAGAGGTTATATAATCAAAATGCAAATGGTTCATATTATCAACCATTAATTCTAAGTTCATTGGAATAATACCCATCTGACCAATGTGTTTCGAACCTTGTCATATGTGGTTGACTAATGTAGACATTTTATCTAGGAATACAATAGATGAAATATCCTATGTGGCTTATTAGACCATTTCCATTATCATTGAGAATAATATGCACCAGTGCGATATGTAGATGCCAGTAAGTTAATGTCATTACTGTGTTATGAGGCTCTTCGAAAGATGTACAGAAGCTAGAGCAATATTTTAAAGATAGGTGTTTAGTCTCTTGGATAGAATATTCTTATTAAGAAGAGACAAATTATCTTACATTGAAGCAAAAATTAGTTTAAGAATTGCATTTTAATCTATATTACTTCACAAGTTACACAACTAGTAAGTATGCATAAAAATGGGTCATCAGTAAACAATACCCTTTTTTCCACAACTTGACTCCATTGATGACTAATCTCATAAATTAGAGTTGGATATTTCTCTCATTTCTTTGTTATCAATCCACTTCAAATTATTTATCATCCATCTCACTTTACAATTCAAATTGTATCCAAAAACACTCAAATGTTAAAGGGGGAAATAAAAATGGCTCTCTAAATAAGCATGCTCTGCATTTACTTAGTGTTCAAAGTGAAATATAAGATGGTCTCAAACTCATTCCTATTTATATTAAATGATTAGTATTGTCTACTTTGCACTTGTATGATTCACATGAGAAGAAACTCAATAGAAAATTGTTGAAGGCCAAAAAATAGGCCGGTTAGGTAGACTAGACCACTAACTTCTTGGATAATCAAGCAATACCCAATAAGTTGTGTACCAGAAAGGCATCATGTTGGAAATAATAATGAGAGGATGGGTGAATCAGTATTATCAGTTCAATAATTTTTCATTTCCCCAAATAGATTTATATATGCTACTTATGTGAAATGAACTAGCGTGTACATGCTACTCTTATTAGAGAAACCAGCGTATACCCAGAGAGCTTATGACTTAATCAGTTTATCATGTGTTGATCTTTAACCAGTGCATCAATAACTTGTTAAATAGTTCATTAAAAGAATAATAAACAATCACACATAAGCAACACACATGAACACCAAGATTTAAGGTGGAAACCCAGTGCAGGAGAAAAACCACCTATTTCTTTCATCTCTGTCTTCTTTTAATAATAAGAAAATGTTTTTACAACCTTGTACTGGTGCAAACTCATACTAGTACGCAGGCACCCACCTGCAGAAGGATACAACCTTCTCTCATTTTCTAGCTTCTACTGGAAGGGAGATGCAACCCCCTAGCTCTTGTACAAGCCAATGTGTTTACTAGTATGTAGGCACCGACCTACAAAAGGCTACGACCTTCTCTCTTCTTCCAGGGACCACATTTCATAAATTTTCAGACTGGATGCTCCTGACACACAACAATATACATGAAGACCTCATTTCATCAAATTTTCATACTAGACCCATCAAAACTTTCAAACTGCATCAACCAATAATCATTTAACCTGAACAGTTAGATCACTGTCACCAGAACACTATGCTAAACCCAGAAACTTGTATCATCATTCAAAACGAGCCACAACCTCAAAAATCATGCATTAGAATGTATACGCTACTTTACTAAACCCAACCTATGTGTATATGCTACTTCCTCTAATCAAACCTGCGTATACCATCAAAACTACTGAAACATACAACTTCTAAATCAATTTTGTACCAACCAAAAATATACTTGAACATCTACTGTCAATTTACAGATCTTTACACAGGCAGTAGCAGAGATCACCCTTCTCACTTATACAATCAATCAACTAGATACCAAACTCCTTATGCATTCAGTTTCACATTCAGATCTAATAAGACTTCATTGGTAGACAACAGTAAAACAACAGAACTGATCAAATAGATCAGTCAGATCTGAAGAATAGGCTTTTCCTTTGTATACGCTATTTGGAAGAGAAAAACCTATGTGTACATGTGCTTTTACCGAGACGAACCAGCGTATAGATCTACAAATATTAACTCATAACTTCGTTGCTATTCCGGACTTCAGTCAAACCTAGATCATGACATTTAAAGAATAAAATAGGTGTACATAATTAGATCTAGCCCAACCATTATCATATCATTCAATGATAAGTCATTTCAGGTATCATGATCCTAATCCAACATTGAATTCAAGGTGCACAAAATATTTCAGATCAAATCACAAACATAGCCCCTGCAACATAAAATATACTTCATATAAAAGTATTCCTTAGAAACCCTTTCACTTGCACACTTTGGCCTTATGATTGTCTCCTACTTATATAGTTGCAGGTGTTAGCTTATTGGGGCCTGACCCAGGTTCAGAAGTGTTTTAGCCAAACAAATCCCACACTACCGACCCTTTCGGCAACAGTCCATAGAGCGTGGACTGAAGTCTCACCCGAGGTAGTATGGGAGGGTGCTGGAACTAGGTTTCTGCACCCTTGGGATGTCTTGATGAAGTCTGGAAGGGTCACAAACAAATCTGCCCTCGCGCTACTCTGTTCTACTATCAGGCCTTCACGTATCACTTCTTAGATTCTTATTATAAATGAGTTTATTATAGTTCTGATCTAGATCACGAGGTATTTTACTCAAGCATTCAACAGATATACCAGTGCACACAACCATACATCTTACAGATATGCATTAACTCAAAACATAAGCATAAACATACAAATCCGCACACAAGATTTCAGAAACACTTATCTTTATTAATATTCTGTTTAGTACAATCAGTTCTGACCTGCGCACTCAGCTGCAGGGGTCCGTGCACCTAGCTGGAGACTCTATTAGGCCTCCGTGCACACAATTACGGAGCCTCTATCTCCTACTAGAACCCAAGACTTGGACTTACAGACTCAGAGCAATTATTGCCTTCGCAAACCCATAATACATCAGATCTTATCGAAGCTACCTTCCATCCTTAACACTTTACTCTATTTATACCTTCCCATGGTCCGCGGATGATGGGTAGGCCGACTCTCTTTTTATTATTTTACATTATTTTTGGGTGGACAACCCTTTGAATTGACCTATTACAGTTCGCACTCTGCGCTCTTCATGGAATTTTTACAATGTCGTTACCCTAAATTGTGGGCTTTAAGCCCCAAAACTGTTACGTGGGGGATCCGCTACCCAACAGGCCCCCAACACAATCATCATGACTCATCCTGAGTCACTCGTTGGTGCGGCGATATGCGCTGCCAAGGATTCGCAGTCCACCATCCCTGAGAGTAACACACTACGTGTTGCTGCTCCCTCCTTGTCGCCTACAATTCTTCTTCAAGCTCTTGCTCCATTGCCTCTATTAATTCACACAACCGATGATGCTCATTCTGCTCTGCTCAGTTAACACAAAGCACCCCCTCATAGGATTTTAGCTTAAGCTTGGGTACTGCATGCGGGAACTCTTCGTGCCAACGTAGCAAGTCTCCAATTTCTAGTCCACTATTTGCACTATCTGCTGTAGCTTGTGTTTCATTTTTGCAAGAGAGATGTTGCTATCTGCGAGATCCTAATCTTCCTGGTGCATCAAAGATGAACTGTTAACTACAATTCCATCATTTTTCTCATGATTCACCCTTTTTTGCTTATCTTTCATGGGTTGCCTACCAGCTCGTATTTTAGGCAGCGGCATCTGAACCAGTTCTGCTTCGTGTTTGAGAATTTCTAGGATGTCCCTGACCGTTGATGCTGAACTCTGTGCGGCGTCCATGGACGTCGACATCACACTATCCCAAAGGTCCTGCATCTCTATTGGCCATATTGAAACCCCCGAGTGTACTCCTTGAGCATTGATGATTAACAGTTCCATACTGCTTGGAAGGCTCAATATCTTACTTCTCTCGATACCACATATCATTTGGTGGATGCCCCCCTATGATTTATAGGTGTATGGAATTTCAAATTCAGCCATTCCCTCCTTTTCTGGTGTATTAATGCTAAATCTGTGGTAGATCATTACGAATCTGGCTCGTACTTCATATCTTAATTTCCTGTCGCCCTCTCCTTTTCGCTGTGACTCAGACATCTTGTCATGAACAGTGACATCAACGGTCACCTCCGTGTTTATCCACACAGTAGCGCAACCCCTTCTGTGAAACTGCGAACCTTGTAACATACCGTTCAAAATGCACCCTTGTTGTCGCGCAGCTCCTCCACAGACTGCTTTATCGTCCCACACTCTCTTTCAACTTTCTGGAGCAGTGATACAGTACTTCAGTTGGTTAGTCAGGCAGTTGACCCACCCGTGTAGAGCTTAAGACGACTACCATTTACTCTTCTTAGGAAGGGCTCTCCATTAAGCTTGCCGAGCTAGACTGTGCCTCCATCTGTGACTTCCTTGACTACATATGGTCCCAACCAATGCATCTGGAGTTTTCCAGGGAATTTCTTGAACTTGATATCATATAGCAATACTAAATCATTTCTTTGAACATGTGCAACTTGATATGGCGATCATGCCAAGCCTTTTCGTGCTACTTCTATACCTGCTGATGGAATCTCGCAAGAAATTGTTCCTCCTCTAGTTCTTCCAATTGCGCGAGCCTTTCTTCCAATGCTCCACGGTCTGCCATGCCAGTCATTGTTGCTATTCGCAAACTGGGCACAATGTATTACATTAGCATGACGGCTTTAGTACCATAGACTAATTGGAAAGGTGTCTATCCCATCACTTTCTTGCAAGTGGTTTGCTATGCCCATAGCACAGCAGGTATGTGGAAATTCCAATTGTTTCGCTGCGCATTATAGACCTTGGTCAACGCAGTCTCTAAAATATTGTCGAAGGCTTAGGCTATCCCATTTTCTTGCAAATGATATGGCGTACTTTGTTGATGATATACCTGAAACTCCTCGGTGAGTACGCTGATAGTTTCATTTAGGAAGTGCGTTCCGTGATCACTCATTAGAATTTTCGAGCATCCAAACTGTGTCAATACATTCTCAAACAAAAATTTCACAGCTGTAGCAGCCGTGTAGTCCTTAACCGGTTGTGCTTCCGCCCATTGATTCAAGTATTATATCGCAATGATGATATAGCATGTGCCTGTCTTTCCTTGAGGTGTGATAGACCCCACAAAGTCGATCACCCATTTTTCGAACAGTTGCAGTGTTGTCTATGGATTGAGCAACATTTCATCCCTTCTCGATGGTTTCACAGTTTGTTGACATACTTCATAGGCCCGATAGTAGGCTTTTGAGTCTTGATGTAGAGTTGGCCACGATAGTTTGGCACGAAGAATCTTTTGTGCTGTCACCCTCCCTGCATAATGTCCACTTGCAACCCTGCCATGTGCTTCTGCAAGTATTTGTCCTCATTCGAATTCTGGTACATATCTTCGTAATATTTCTTCATTTCCCATTTTGTAGAGGTTCCCCGTGATAATACTAAAATTCGTCACACGTACCACCAATTCTTTCTTCTATTGAACTGAATATCCCTGTGGTGTGGTCCCTGTGGTTAAGAAGTGGATTATATCCTCAAAATGGACATCCATGACACGTACTGTATAAAGCTATGCATCAGGTAGTCCTTCCTCTAAATTTGTCGGCTCCTCACCATTTTTGATTCAAGACATGTGATCCAGGCCCACGTTTAGGCATCCCGGCTTTATGATGACCTCAAAATCATATTCTTGAAACTGTAACAACCATCTACAAATGTGCCCCCCAAACACAGGCTTTTTCACTAGGTATTTTAACGTGGAGTGATCGGTACACATTTTAAAGTGCCCACCGAGTAGATAGTGGTGATATTTCTAGAGCGCGTATACCATTGCCAACCCCTCATGCTCAGTAGTGGAGTAGCTCCTTTCTGCCTTCAAAAATCTTCGACTTGCGAACACGATCGGGTGATCAATGCCTTCCGCGCCTTCCTGTGTGAGTACAGCGCCCAGCGCAATACACGACGCATCCACATGTACATGAAATTCAATGTCCCATTTTGGGAAAACCAAAATGGGGGCAGATGCCATCTTTTCCTTTAGAATTTCTAGACTCTTATTACAGTCATCATTCCAACAATATGTAGCGTCCTTTTTCAACAACTGTTCCATTGGCGTCGTGATTTGTGCATAGCCCTTAATAAACTTTCTATAGTAGCCAGTTTGTCCCAACGTGGTACGAAGTTGTTTGACAATACGCGGTGCTTGCAGATTGAGTATGACGGCAATCTTCGCAGGGTCCACCATCAGGCCTTGTCTGTAGACTACATGGCCGAGAAAATTACCAAAAGGGACAAGGAATGTACACTTCTTAAGATTCAACGCAATCTGGTGTCGGTGACACGTATCCAGCATCAATGGTAAGCTCGCTACATGTTTCTTAACTAGCCCAAATACAGTCCAATCATCAAAATAAACCTCCAAAAACTTATGGATGAATTCCTTGAATGCGGCCACTACTACGCATGAAAATATCACTAGCGTGTTCTTCAACCCAAAGGGCATAACAGTGTACTGAAAACATCCCCATTTAGTTGTGAAGGTGGTCTTGCTCCTATCTTCTGGCGCGATCTTGATCTAATGGTACCCCAAGAACCCATCGGTAAATGAATACACTTCCTGTCCACCCACGTTCTCCGGTACTTCATCTATAAAAGGGGTCGGGAATGGGTTGTGAACACAGGCATTGTTCAATTTTTGGAGATCTACGCAGATTTGGATTTCTCCCTTCTGTTTTTTCTCCTGTACTATCATAGGACTCACCCAGTCAAACTCTTTTATAGGTTAATTCCTGTTGCAAGCATTTTGTCCAATTCTTCGCGAAAGTTTTCCTTATACTTCGGATTAAAATAGTAAGGACGCTACTTAACTGGCTTCGCATCCAGTTTCAGAGTTATCTTCATCATCCCCAAGTCACCAAGGATCCTCTTTAACTCAGTTATTTTGGTTGGGAACAAGTCTTGATATTCACAAATTAACTCAACTACCTTATCCACCGTGGCATCATCCCAATAATCCCCTAGGGTTGCATACTTGGGCTCCTCATCTGTACCGATGTTCATCTGTTTCGTTTTTAGTGGTGCAGTGATGTCGGGTCCTCGATCGAAGGTCTGTGAACCTTGCGAATCCCCTCTATTTCTGGAATATTAATGTTTTTGGGGTCATCATCCTCATCCTCTATCTGCACGTTGTAACATTCCAGGGCCAGGCTCAACTGATGAGACAAAACTAGTTGCACTATTTCCTCGGGTTCTAGTGGTATTTTGAAAATGGCAGCCTTCATGATTTGTAGCACATCGTCAACAGTATCCATCCATTGGTCCTCAAATAAGAACGTTAATAAAAATCCTTCGTGCAAGATATCCCATTCGCCTGTACCATGTCGAAGTTTGGTCTTAGTATACCAGTTCCTTGGGATGACATCTAGGGTATGATAAAATAAGTGTACCCACTCTGGCTGGGGTTCTTCCCCATAGGCTTTGGTCCATTTTGTGAGGTGCACATGCAGGTCATCACATCCATCATATTTCTTGGTTATTCGTAGCTCCGGATTTCCAAACCTTATCTGCATCATCTTCCTACAGTCGCGCCAGTCTTCAAAGGTTCCTTCATGCGTTCCCCACCAGTGCGCAGGTGTCACGTAGTGCCCATTTTAATGCATCGAACCTCTGGTGCTCTAGTACTGCACTTTCAAACTTGTTCAAGAATTTCTCCACCGCTGTCAACCCATCATACATCGGTAGATCTTGATCCTGAGTGGTTACACAACGCAGCGACCGAGTCATCATGTTGCAGTTTAACCTGGTTACTTCATTCAACCAATTATGCCAGCGCTCGTCTTCTTCTTCTGAATCCAAGGGGCAGGAATCTGCGCGTTTCCATGATATTCTTCCCTTTGCAATCGGATTTACCCAATCTGTATTTCTCGCAGTTATCTTGTAAATACAATCCAATTCATCATCACTTCCTTCATCGCGCATGGGTTCAGTGTAATGCACTCCTTCATCCAGGTCTAGCTGAATGACTACGTGTAGGGACTTTTTCTCAAATATCATCTTCTATTTTTTTAAATTAATGACTCCATTCATATCCATGGCCCAGTCTATTCCTAGCAATGCGGGGTACGAGTTACTGTCATCCACAATTTCTATTACTTCAAAATCCATTTGTGTGCTCGCATCTTCGATGTCCACTGTTACTCCCTGCAATCTCCCCATGGGCAAGATCTTTTGTTGTTTTTCCATCCGTAATTGAATAGGAGACCATTGTAATGCGGGCTTGCCCATACGTTCCCATGTCTGTTTAGGTAGCACATTTTCATCCGAACCTAAGTCCAGAATGACCTGATCCATCTCATAGTCACCAATCTGCACTGTCAATCGCATTTCCCGTCGGGTGCACAAAGCATGTTTCCCCAGTTTCCGGACCACGCGAGGTTTACTTGGCCTTGTGCTCCTAGTTATCAGTTCTTGTAATCCCCTAACCACCTTATCATCGCCTAGCAACTTCATGCATGTCTCTAGAAAGATAGTTAGAATAGAGGGATCCATTTCCGGCTCAGGTTGATCCTTACTACCTGAAGTAGAAACCTCCACAAAGCTCTTATTAGCTTCCATAAAAGTCTCCTTCAGACGTTCCATATCGAACTCAGGTTGCTTTGTAGGGGCCTTGCGAACCTAAGTTTCATCCTCGGTTTGTTTCCCCTTAACTTCCCCTATATTTGCGCCACTTCAAAGCATCATGTTCACGTTGGGGTCTTCCTCGTGTGGCTCAGACCTTATCATTTGGATGTTTTGTGTCGGCGTAGGCTGTGCTGCCCTTTTCTCACGTATCTGCGCTATCAGGGTGGGACAATTTATCATCTCATGATCGAACTGCTCATGGCAGGGGCACGATATTCTAGTCAGGTTGGTACAGTCACGAGCATATTGCCATGGTCCTCCACAGTTATAACAAATTAGCTGTCCGCGGCCTCTTCCTAGCCCCATTCCTCCTCATCCTCGACCACACCCTTGAAACCCAACACGTACCATCATCGCGGCTGGATCAATGTTTTGCATCTCCGTCTGCACCCTTTAGGCTAGTGTTCGATCCATTAACAATTCATAACTTCGACATTTTTTCTCATCATGGCCTACCTATCTACAAAAATTGCAAAATATCTGCTACGGCATCTGGTTATATTTCTACAATAGGTGACAGTTGTTTGTTTCATGCTTTCCTCCCATCTGACAGATCACGCACCAGAGAGCAGCGATTGCACTCGGTCCTGCTTGCACCTCTGGTCTCAACGGCAGTGGTCCCCCCCGCCAAATAGTTCGCGAATACTGGACAATGATCCTTATCGTGACCCTGGCCCATACATTTTATGCATGACACCTCTTCACGCACTTCTGATCGGGGTGCCTTATCCTGTTTCAAACTCTGTATCTCTAGACATAGGTTTTCTAGTTGCACATGGATTTGCTAAACTCCCAACCCAGGATCTTGCATTGGAGTTTCATGAAACCTCATTGTTATCTCTAATGCTTCAGCTTGGGTTGAGATCTTCTATTGTGACAACGCCATCCTCAGATGTGGTGTCAATGACGCCACAAACCACATGCGGTGTTGTGCATCTGTCAGCATCATGTTAGCCTCACGAATCGTACTCTTCAGTCTCTGGTCCAGATCCCAAGGGTTTTTGCTTGGCAACATCATGATCTCCTTGAATCTGATGATTGACTGTGTCTCTGATTTCAGCCGGCTAAACTCCTTGTTCAATGCATCCTGGATCTCCGCTATTCCAACATTTGGATGATCGTTGGAGTGCTTGATATACGACATCAACGCACGATCCTGTAATGCACTCACCAAAGTAGCCTTTTTAATGTTATCATCCGTAATGCCTTGGGCTTCCCACACTGCTCTTACTAAGAACCAAAACTGATCTGGATCTTCACTTCCTACTCCTCTGAATACAGGAAACTTGATTGCGTTCACCATTTTAAACTTCTGGATTGGTGGGGGTTTTGTGGGTGATCCAACCACCTCTTCTCAGGTATCTGTGGGGTTTCGTTTTCTACACCACGAACTCGTGAAGCTTCAATCTTCAATCTCTTTCAGCATTCCGACATCAGACATCCTTTAGGCAGATCCCGGTCCCAACAACGGAACCATTTGTTTGCTTATTGGGGCCTGACCTAGGTTCGGAAGTGTTTTAGCCAAACAAATCCCGCACTATTGGCCCTTTCAACAATAGTCCGCAGAGCGCAGACTAAAGTCTCACCCGAGGTAGTATGGGAGGGTGTTGAAACCAAGTTTCTGTACCCTTGGGATGTCTTGACAAAGTCTAGAAGGGTTGCGAACCAATCTACGCCCTCGCACTACTCTATTCTGCTATCAGGCCTTCGCATAGATCCGAGACTAGGGGCTTCTTAGATTCTTATTATAAATGCGTTTATTATAGTTCTGATCTAGATCACGATGCCTTTTACTCAAGCATTAAACAGAGATAACCAGTGCACACAACCATACATCTTACAGATATGCGTTAACTCAAAACATAAGCATAAACATACAGATCCACACACAAGATTTCAGAAACACTTATCTTTATTAATATTCTATTTAGTACAATCAGTTTCAACCTGCGCACTCAGCCGCAGGGGTTCGTGAACCCAGCTATGGACTCTATCAGGCCTCCGTACACACATCTGCGGAGCCTCTATCTCCTACTACAACCCAAGACTCAAGCTTACAAACTCATAGCGATTATTGCCTTCACAAACCCATAATACATCAGATCTTACCGAAGCTGCCTTCAATCCTTAACACTTTACTCTATTTATACCTTCCCATGGTCCGCGACCATGGGCAGGCCGACTCTCTTTTTATTATTTTACATTATTTTCGAGCAAGGAGCCCTTTGACTCGACCTATTATAGTTCACACTCCACACTCTTCACGGAACTTTTACAATGTCATTACCCTAAATTGTGGGCTTTAAGCCCCAAAACCATCACGCAGGGGACCTACTACCCAACAGCAGGCCTTTCTCAATACCTCGGACCAAAACTAGTTACAACCTTCTTGGACAGGATCAAATAGTCATTACTCCACTCAATATTATGGGCTAATACCATGGTATTGACCCCTGGTATTGTCTCCTCTTGAATTTCCTTGATTTTTCAACATATATGCGCTTTTCTTCTTGTGAAGGTGCATGTATACGTATATGCACTTTTTGTTCTATGAACTAGTGTGTATATGCCATTTTGACTAAGTCACAGGAGATTCACTAGGGGAGCAATACCATATCACGTGCATTATTATTGGTGGATATATATTGAGGAAAAAGTGACATAATATATTGAGCATATAATAGGGGGTAAAGGGTTTTTATATTAGAAAATATAAAAAATGGAGCTCAAAGTTAATAAAAAAATATAAAGGGGTATACAAAATAATAATGAAAAAATGGATACCTACATTATCAAATGAAATAGGGGTTTTTCAAATTAGGAAGGTGTATTGGGTGTGTATTGTTAGGGGGTTAAATAATGTGATTTTTAGAGGTATTTTCCAATATGTAGTCAAATTAAGGGTATTTTTTTAGTATGCCACGAACGCGCGTGCTATGATAGAGGTTCATTGAGTGAATCCCCCATGGAATAAGTGTACCTATGTATACATATTAAACTTCTTTTCACCATCCTTTACCTCCAACTTCTTCATTCTGATTAGTAGACTTTAGTTCCATCTTCCTGTTCTTCTGTACCAATGCCCTATTACATTTTAATGGACCTATTACATTGTGTGTTTCTTTCATCAAAACTGAACTGACCTGTGAGTGAGTTGCCATCAAGGACAACCCTTGTATCATAATGCCAACAATATCCCCCTTTGGACTTGATGGCAACCATGCTAGTGTTGATTACTGCAAGCTGTAGAAATTGTTAGAGATAACAAGCAACACCAAAATATTCTCCCCCTTTGACATCAAGGGAAAAGGGTGGACCAAACTATTCCCCCCTTGATATACATTATGTTTTCCATGCTCCCCCTGAGTACATGTTGGGTCTGTAGAGATAGGTTTCAAAGGAATAACATGACTATATAACTCAACTAAGTCAGTATGACCTCCCTATGACCAATGACTCATACATACATCAATCACCCAACCAAGTGGGGATACACCATATTTGATTCATCCACCCAACAAAGTGGGGATATACCAATTGTTTATACATGACAAAAATATAGTAATTATTACATCATCCATCCCATGCAAAGTGGGGATACAAATTACATCATATGTCCAATAGGACTCATTCAAATATAGACCATGACAGAAGAAGTCATATCACACCCTAGATCTTTGCATGAATTATGCAACAAATGATATAAGTATTTGAAGCAATCACTAAACTCAGTAACCATGATGCCAACAATGCATAATGTGAGTGAAGGCTAATGCTCCTCCTGAACCTGTGCTACTAGTGCATTGTCAACAAGTCATTCATCAAGGCATCTTTGTCAGTCAGATAAAAATCAATGAACAAAGCATATCATCAGGCTATAATTGTCAGACAGAGCACCCATATTGGGGTCTATCCCACTGTTTTTCTGTCAGAAAAACATATACACTCCTTCAGCCATAGAAACCCGCATGTATATGCGACTATACTTCATGAAACTTGCATATACCTTCAAAACTACTGAAACATAAAACTTCTTAATCAAGTCTGTACCAACCAGAAATATACTTGAACATCTACTGTCATTTTACAGAGCTTTACACAGGAAGTAGAAGAGATCACCCTTCTCACTTATACAATCAATTAATTAGATACCAAACTCCTTATGCATTTAGTTTTACATTTATAACTAAGAAGACTTCATTGAAAAACATCAGTAAAACAACAGAACTAATAAGATATATTAGTCAGATCTGAAGAATAGGCTTTTCCTTTGTATACACTACTTGGAAGAGTAGAACCTACGTGTACACGCGCTTTTACCAAGATGAACCAGCATATAGATCTGCAAATATTAACTCATGACTTCGCTGCTATTCCGAACTTCAGACAAACCTAGATCATGACATTTAAAGAACAAAACAGGTGTACATAATCAGGTCTAGCCCAACCAATATTAGATCATTCAATGATAAGTCATTTCAAGTCCCAATATTGAATTTAAGGTGCACAAAATATTTCAGATCAAATCACAAACATAGCCCCTGCAACATAAAATATACTTCAGATAGAAGTATTCCTTAGAAACCCTTTCATTTGGACACTTTGGCCTTATGATCTTCTCCTCCTTATATAGTTTTAGGCCTTTCTCAATACCTCGGACCAAAAACACTTAGGACCCATGGTATTCTTGGAGGGGATCAAATAGCCATTACTCTACTCAATATTGTGCGATACTACCATGGTATTGACCCTTGGTATTATCTCCTCTTGAATTTCCTTGATTTTCCAACATATACGCGCTTTTCTTCTTGTGAAGGTGTGTGTATATGTATACACTCTTTTTGTTCTATGAACTAGCGTGTATACGCCGTTTTGACTAAGTGGACCTACATATACATCTTAAACTGCTTTTCACCATCCTTTACCTTCAACTTCTTCATTCTAATTAGTAGACTTTAGTTCATCTTCGTGTTCTTCTGTACCAATGCCCTGTTACATCTTAATGGACCTATTACATTGTGGGTTGCCTTTCATCAAAACTAAACTGACCTGTGAGTGAGTTGCCATCAAGGACAACCCTTGTATCATAATGCCAACACATCAATTTTATTGAAAGAACTAATACAAGATGAAACATGAAATCTGAAAATTAGAAGGAAAGACAATTATGCACATGCAACAAATATTTTAGAGACAGCAAATACAAAGGGAAAATTTTAGGGGCTAATATGCGTAGGTGGGCTAATTTTCCATGCTTATTCCAAAAAACAGATTTTCTAATTTCCATTTTTTCTAAAACTGATTCGACTAAATTTTATAGTATAAAATCATTTCACCTTAAAAATCTCCAAAAAATTATATAGATGTTGTATAGAATTATTAGAAATTTATATATTTTTAGAAAAATATTGTCAAACATTTTATATATTACATATGATGGACTACAAGATTCGTCAAGGTTTCTAAACTTCAAGATAAATTTCCATCCTTAAAATTATCCCTGAGGAGAACAAGAAAGTTCACAACTTATTGAACTTGATTCAAGTTAATTGACTACAGCATAAGACTTTGAAGGTCATACCAGAATTTGTTGTCATTTATAAAAAAATGCATCTAGCCTTTCCTGTAAATATGTTGGGCTATGCTTCGAAGACTAAACACAAAAATAAAATATTAGAAATGTGTTTTCGTTGATGGCAAAGGAAATTAGTAAGAAGGAAACAATAGATATTATAACAGAAGAACGAAGAACAACTCAAAAAATGATAAAGACAAAGTTAGTGATGCTACATAGACCTTGAAGCCAATTTCTACCTCATACTATCTCTTCAAAGGAAATTGGGATCCACTTAGATGGCTAGAAATCTAAAAGAGATTTCCAGCGGTATGTGAAAGATAAAAAATGGCCTTCTAGATCACATGTTATAGCCATTCAAAGAAGGTATCCCCAAAGTCAAAGTTGCAGAGTTAAAGTGTTGGAGGACCCATTGGAGAAAGCTATGTTTGGTGGCATTGAAAAATGTGGCGGAATTGGTTCGCTGAGTAGCTATCCAAATGACTGGAAAAATGTGGTCTACAACAAAGTAGTGGCAAGAATTTTTATTAGCTCATGGTGGAACCCTTACATAACACGTAATTGCGGCAGGAGTCCTCCCCAGAAGGTTCAAAGTTGAGCGCATAATGAAACAACAAAAGAAACAATCAACAAAGTACTTATCCCTTGAGAATGTGTCATCTCCCTCTTGATCTTAGCCTTCTCAGATCTATTCAATCTCCTCATCAAGGAGTTAAATTTATTTACCTCATCAAGGAGTTGACTTTGTTTACATCTTCAAGAAGTTGAATTCATTTACATCATCAAGGAGTTTAATTTGTTTACATCATCAAGGAGTTGACTTCCTTTACATCATCAAGGAGTTGACTTCCTTTACATCATCAAGGAGTTGACTTTGTTTACCTCATCAATGAGTTGACTTTTTTTACACCATCAAGGATTATATAGCATCATCAACATTAAGGAGTTGACCTCATCGATATCATCAAGGAGTCCATATTGTCAATAACATTTAAAAATAAATAAAATAAATACAAGATACTTAATTTTTTAAGAACATGTTCGCTCCCTCTCAATATTTAGCCTTCTTGCATCCAACCTGCAAATCAACATCATGATCAAGATATCGGATCTTCTAGTGTTCCTTTATCTAAGTGGAAGAAATCAATTCATAATCCCAAGGCTTTCTCAAACATTTTTTTCTAGATAGGGTTAACAATTTTCTTGGCTAGGGTTTGCAATTTGTATATTTATGGTTTTAACTTCACAAATTAAGTGAGATGTCTCTATATGTCTAAGTGGTTAATTGACATTGTTTTCCTTTATTTTTAGTAGATTAAGGAGAATTATGCATGGTTTACTAATGATAACTTGGCCAAATCAAGTTTCTACAGTTTAGTCAAGTTTTTGTAGCTATCTCCATGGTTGAGGTAATAGCACCACTCTAGAAGAAAATACGACACATCGACATTGTTTCTAAAGGTTCAAATATGGATTTATGTTGGTCAAACTCTACCCAGCTCACACGTGTGGAACTCCCATAAAAGATCAAAAGAAAAACATAGAATTTTTGGCCAGTCAACTTCAAATGCATTTTTTTAGCAAATGAAAATGAATTTTGGAAAACGAAAACATGGGTTTTCTTTCAACACGGACCCAATTAGGTTCTCTATGAGACGTTTTCACAAATTCGTTACCATTTGATATATTTTTGAGGTTCTTTGGAGCGTTATTTTTCATATTACGTGGATAAACGGTTTTCCAATTCGTCATTCAATGCACAATCTACAAAGAGGTCGGAATGAACTGTTCTTTAGCAAATTCATGGCAGGGAGATAAGTTTTATCATATCTAGGTTGACCTTTGATACAAAAATCCATGAAATTTGATTTTATTTTATTTTCAAACTGATATATAAAGATCCCATGACCAGAATTGTTGCAATAAAGCTTTAACTTTTTTGTTTCTTCAGAGATCTATAAATTTCAATCCCTTTGATGAGAGGAGAGAAGATATGTCAAAGATGATTTTAATTTGTAATTGGTGTTGCTGATTGAAGGAGAAGAAATCTATTTTTTTCCGTTCAATTTTTTTAATATCGCGCAACTCTAAATGAAATTGGTGATTTAAATCCCTTCTGTTGATCTGAGTTTTCAACACCTCACAGTCCTCAGGAGGCCCCCCTGCAAATTTGTGAGAATAGTATATATGTTTTCCATTTCTTTCATATTCTCATGCATGGTTTATTTTACATAGATTAATTGTTTATTCTTATCATAGATTAAAAACTCATGCTTTCCATATATTAAGTGCTTATGTTTTCTTATATTAAAACGTTCATGATTCCATAGATTAAAGTTTGTAAGTTTTAGAACAAAATCTCCATGCTTACATAGGGTAAAATGTCATGTTTTCTTAGATCAATAATCTTTATGTATTTTTTGTTTAACATTAATTGTGCTTCAAAGAACTTAGTACTTTCATATTTTATATTAAAGAATCTAATTTTATTTTGAAGTTTCTAATTCATTTCAGTTATGCATAAATATTGAAACCTAATATCCTAGCACATATGGTGTCGTGTACTTCACAAGCTCATATACCCAGATTGACATATAAATGCAAGTAATTTAAGAGTCAATTAAATTACCCAACATTTTAGTGTCGTTGCCGTGAAAGTATACATAGGTGTTAGCTTTCAATTGCATATCATTCTTAGTTGCATCAATTTAGTTGCATAAGATTAATCTCATTTTAGTACATCCTAGAGGTAGATTCATTTAAAAAAAAAAAAAAAAAGACTTCAATCACCTACCACCCCCCCTAAATCACGTGGTGCAGTAAGAGCCACATCATCTTCCACATCATGAATTCATATTTTTGCAGGTAGAAGAAGAGGCAGAAAAAAGAGGTTGAAGAAATGGATGGAGATGATGACAATGAGGAAGATTCTTTTTGATTTCCCATTCAAGAAACAAATATCAACATTCATATGAAGAAAAACCCTAAATCCATACTTCCTAACTTCAAAGGTATGAGATCAAAAGACCTGGAAACCTTTCTTTTCGAATTTGAAATACTTTGTAGATCTTATGGCTACTCATTACACACTCAAAAATTGAATTTGTTTCTGGCAACATTGAAGGATAAAGCTCTTCGATGGTTCATGAATTTAGGAACAAATTCTATAAGGACATGGGATGATTTGAAAAGAGTATTTTAGGAAAAATATAAATATTATTGCATACACCATGACCATAGAAATGAAGTGTTTAAGATGAACCAAAAATAGGATGAAAGCCTAGAAGATTTAGTGGAGAGATTTACTTATAATGTCAAAATATATAAATTGCATGATTTAGGATTAGACACATTAAAACTCTCTTACGAAAAGATATAATGGATGATTGGATAGATCTTCTTAACTTGGTGGGCAAAGGATATGTCTCTCAATGGTCATTTCAAGAGATTTGTGAACTATGCAAGAACATATCAAGTGGGAAAAAAAGTATCGAAGATCCCCTCAGGATCTAGTTATGGAAAGAGTAAGTAAGTTAGCATTAGGATTGGTAAGTCAAACTTGGTAATTTAAATGAGAAAATTGATATGCTAAGAATTCAAAACAAGAAAAAAGTCTAGATTGCTACTTCATTTATACTTTTCCCAAATTGTAGAAAGAAACATGCTTTGCATGAATGTCCACTTGATAACATTAAAATTCATGAAATCTCTGTAGGATCACATACTACTAAAGATTGTCCATCTTTACTAGGTTTAAAGGTGATCTACCAAGGATAAAATCAAACACTAGAACAATCATGCTATGTAGCTCCAAGAAGTCCATGGTAGCCTCATCAACCCAGTATGATGCAAGATCTTATTTCACAATTTCAGGGTTATGCACAACAATATAAAAGTAATTGGAAAACAACCTTTCCTTGGAAACCTTGGAAATTTCAATCCCAACCTCAAAACCAACCTTGGAAACCTTGGCTATCTCAATCCAAACCTCAAAACCAATCTTGGAAATAAGGTTGGCAAGGGCCTTATAGAGGAAATCCACCATATCCTCAATATTTTCCTCACTGTCCTCAATACAAATCTCAATTCTATTCATACCATTCACCTCCACCACAAAATTAGTTTTACCCCTAGTTTACCTCAATTCAACCTTTCCCATTACCAACCATACAAGCACTCCAAAGATCCATTCCCACTCAACTACCTGCACAACCATTTCAGATCCCCAATAATAAAACACCTGAATCCACTTACAAATTTGATGTATTGCAAAATTATTCTCTAGATGCCATTGAAGAACAAAAACCAAAAGAAGAAGATTCAAGAATCATGGATGCCTGTTGAAGAAGAGCTGTTATTGGAACTTGAGATTGAAAAGTTTATTGCATGCCTATCACCAGATTCTATGAATGGGGATCACATATCTGAAGACTTGCATGGCATGATAGCAAGAAGCCAAGGAAGACAAGATTACATTGAATCTTGGTTCAAGACAGTCATTGGATCCCAGTGCTCAATTCTTCAATATTTTTTGACATCATCTCAATCAAGGTAGTTGGTCTCTCATATACTGGTACATATCAAAGCATATATTTCAAACCTGCATATGAGTTTATCTATCATCTTGTTACACACATGGTTCCATTGGAAGTATTCATATACTTGAATGAGATTTCTTTTTCAAGTAGAGTAGGACATATAAGAAATAAAAAAATAAAAAAAGTAAAGAGAAAAATAAGTTATATTGTGAAAACCAGCTTGCTGGCGCAATTGGACATGAGCTTTGCTTGAAAGCCAGGAAATTGGCGAGCAACGTTCACAATAAGTTATGAAATTTTATGATGGTTTCAATATTTTATTATGGTTCTTCAAATCATTTTTGGTTCTATTCTCGAGTTGGCTGATGTGGGATGCCTTAATGCCCACCTTCCAACATATATTGTCCCATCAAGCTAAACACCTTATCTGGGACAAAGACCAAAGATTATGTGGAGTGCCTTGGAACCTGCATACATCAATGGTAAGCCTCCCCATTGACAACAATGGGAATACAAAAATGTATCTTGATTTTCAGATCTTGTAGGTGACTTGACTCCAACAAATTCATTCATCCCTGTCAAGATGCCTGTCAAGATGCACTCAAGTACCTTGACACTCATTTACATTATCGGTGGATTGTCTCACATCAGTTAATGATTTTCATCATTGATTGGTAATCAAATTATTTCTTTCCATGCTCGAATTTGGCACATTCATTCCCATGGGAAGAATTGTACCATGAATTGTGGTTTTGATGAAGAGTATATGGTTTTATGGAATCAACAACAACTTGGAACAATATATTTTATTAGTTTTTTTGCAGCAGCATGTTCATATTTTTGTAACTCAACATCAGCATAATGACGCACTACTACAACTCTTCCTCATCTCATTTCATTTTTCAAGAAAACTACATTAATTTCAAGTCATTATGCATTATGTTTCATGGTTTCCACTTCAACATACATCACGCAGTCCAAATTGGCAAATTAGACTCAAAGAAAACATTTTCTAAAGAAAAACAGAGACAACTATGGAAAGTTGCAGTTTCTAAAGTTATTGTTGTAGCAGCCTATTTTTGGCTGTAGCAGCTCCAAAGGCAGTTTTGGCACATATATTATAAGAAATTGGAGTAGAAATAAAAGATTATGAGATATTGGGTTTTCTCAGAATATGATGAATTGAGTAAGACGTGGGTATAATTGAAAAAAGAGAAATTTCCTAGGACATTTCAAGGTTTTAAGGCATATTTTCATTTTTCACCACTGTGCGCACATTAAGATAACATTTAGTATTTTTTCACAACAACGCCTTTTATTCATCAAAATAGGATTCTAAAGGCATGTGGTGGTAAAAAGGATAAAAATACATCATTTCCCTTTTGAAGCACTCAGTTTGGCCTTCAAATAACTCTGTTGCATATGTTTTTGTGCAAACATTGGATGGCATGATAAGTCATTTTTAGAATTTAAAAAGCTCAAAGACTCAAGAATTTATTTGCTGGTAGAATGGTTTTGTTCCAACATCTACAGTCCCTACTTCAACATTTCAAGTTCTTAAAAAGGTAAACTTGGGGTAAAAACTTTCATAAGGCTTTTTAGTTTATTAAAAATATTAGGAAAATATAATGAATAACCACTTTTCCATTAACCATTATTAGCCACCATATCGTTCATTATGCAGACCACTCATGCCATCAACCATCCCTTTCACTTTTACTCATTTAGATTAAATTTTCCTCTATTCAAAAGAAATATTTATGATAGAAGTATAAACTCAGCATACAAAGTTGCAATAAATGAATTCAAAAGTTGGGAAATGAAGACAATTCCAAGAAGTAGCTTGGCAAGTTTTCTCGGTAAAAGTTGATTATGGAATCAAAAAGGCTAGTATAATTGAGAATATGGAACTGTAATACAACCTATGCTTATGGTTTTTTAAGATGCTTGAAAGAGGCTTGGAAATTATTCAAGTGAATATAAATTTTTGTTCATGAGACATTAAGGCAGGTTGTCACATCAAAAGTTAGAAGAGATGTTGACATCAAGATACTTGTTCTAGCAATTGAAGGCAATCGAGCAACAAGTCTTGAGGACCAAGATTTGATTACTTTTAAGACTGGAGGTATGGCATAATTAGAACTTGAATGGGTAGTTTATTGTTGAGCTTCATAAAATATCTTCTAATTTTCAAATGAGGGCTATTGCATCATTTCATGGGTATTATAAGTTAGTTGTACTACATATTGCATTTACCTTTGTGAATGAAGTATTGGAATGGTTTGAGCGTTTTGGCAAGAGACACATTTATACACTTGAACATGAATTCCAACATCATATATCAAGTATAAAAAAGCTTCAGTGACATGATGATCAACAACATCAAGCCAACTTACATAAAAGACTAGTTTTGTAAATATCTTTTCAAAAGAAAAAGAAAAAGGTAACATTTTGTTTATTTCTTTGCAGTAAACCACGGAACATAGAATATATGGACATTGAAAATATATCTCACTTATATTGTACGGCCTTTCTGAATCTATAATAACCCATTAAAACCTATTATATCTCATGATATCTCATTTTTCAAATGATGAGAAAGCTACAAGGGTGAAGAATTCATTTGTTTCTTCACCTTGTTTACTTGGTTTTGATCCCTTTTTCTGACTTCATAAAGCCACTCCATCCATCCATTCATGTCAATAATATTTTCATTTGTGCATAAAAGTATTACATGAGCAACAATGTCACAAGAACCCAAGAACCAAAATTCTAAGTTACATGTCCATAATTCTATTGTTTTTGTATGTTTCTTCATTGAACAAGTTAAAATGTGTTAAGTTGAACAATTTGAAATTTTCTAGCAGCCTCCAAATTTTGAAGTGAAATCACAGGTTGATGAACTTTGAGTAGTGGCCTAACCAAAATAGAAGATGGATAATGTAGAAAAATGGTTGAGAAATGATATCCATCGTTCAGCACAACAAAGAAGGAATCTTGTCACTCTAATAGCTCAGTCAATGCCTTGGTTAGTGGAAGAATACGCAACAAATTTAAGTGACAAAGCATACTAGCCAATTATTCAAGTTTGCTAAGAAATGGTGTAAGAAATCTAAGTCATTCCCATAGATACATTCTAGAAGAAATATGTTGATCAAGTTTTGTTATTTGCATGAGAACATGCAAAGATCTCAGTGTGGGGGAGATGTTGGGTCATTGATTTGTCATAATTCTCACTTGTCTTTGTCATTCATTAAGTCATTACTTCCAACCATCCATTACACCATTTCACTCACTTGCAACCATTTTTACCATAATTCTTCATGATGTGTCTTTATATGTCTAAGTGGTTAATTAACGTTTTCCTTCATTTTAGTAGATTAAGAATAATTAGGCATGGTTTACTAATAACAGTTTAACTAATTCAATTTTCTGCAATTTAGTCAAGTTTTTGTAGCTATCTCCATGATTGAGGCAGTAGCACCAGTCTAGAAGAAAATTCGGCACATAGACATTGTTTCTAAAGCTTCAAATATGGATTTATGTGGGTCAAACTCCACCCAGCTCGCACATGTGGACCTCCAACAAAAGATCAAAAGGAAAACAGAGCAGTTTTGAACATTCAAATTCTAACGCATTTTCTAAGAAAATGAAAAATGAATTTCAAAAAATGAAAACATGGGTTTTTTTAGCACTAGCCCAATTAGGTTCTTAGTGAGAAATTTTCTCAAATTCGTTACCATTTGAGATATGTTCAAGGTTCATTTGAGCCTTATTTTTCAGATTACATGGATAAATGGTTTTCCAATTCGTCATTCAATGCACAGTCAACAAAGAGGCCAGAACGAGTTGTTCTTTAGAAAATTCTTGGCATAGAGATAAGTTTGATCAGATAGGGGTTGATATTTGATCCAAAAATCCATGAACATTGATTTGATTTGATTTTCAAATTGATTTATAAAGATCCCATGACCAGAATTATAGAAATAAAACTCTAAGAATGTTATTGTTTCAGAGATCTATAAATTTCAATCCCTTTGATGAGAGGATAGAGGAGATTTCAAGGAGGATATTAATTTGTAATTGTTGTTGTTAATCGAAGAAGAAGAACTCTATTTTTTTTCCATTTATTTTTTTAATATGGCACAGCTCTGAATGAAATTGGTGATTTAAATATCTTCTCTTAATATGAGTTTTCAACATCTCACAATCCTCAGGAGTCCCCCCTAGAGATATGTCAAAATAGTATAGATGTTTTCCATTTCATTCATATTCTCATGCATGGTTTGTCTTACATAAATTAATTGTTTATCCTTATCATAGATTCAAAACTCTTGCTTTATATAGATTAAATTCTTATGATTTTTTAGGTTAAAATTTTCATGATTCCATAGATTGAAGTTTGTAAGTTTTAGAACAAAATGTTCATGCTTTCATAGGGTAAAATCTCATGTTTTCTTAAATCAATAATATTTATGTTTTTTTTTTGTTTAACATTAATTTCCTTACAAAGAACTTAGTACTTTCATAGTTTATATTAAAGAATATAATTTCCTTTTGAAGTTTCCAATTCATTTCAGTTATGCATAAACATTGAAAGCTAATCTCCTAGCACATAAGGTGTAGTGTACTTCACAAGCTCACGTACCCGGATTGACATATAAATGCAAGTAATTTAAGAGTCAATTAAATTACCCAATAATATCCTTTATATATACTTTGAAGGGGAGTTGAATGGGTTCCTCTTAGGGACCCAACCAACTTAAAGTAATAAGAGGTCGACTTGAAATATTTGGAGGAGAAATTTAAATTCAAGTTTTTTATTTCTTCGCGTGATAAAAATACCGACCATGGCTACTATGTTTCCAACATACAAAAACTAGATAGCTTATCTGAAGGAGGCATCTTGAGAAAACAACATATATAACCATTTTCAGTAGGAAAGTCAATAAGGGCAAAGGCACACTTGGAAATTATCCATTCATATTTGTGCGGACCAATGCACACAATCTCAATTGGTGGAAGTTATTATTTATTTACATTTATAGATGACTATAGAAGAAATACATTGGATTATTTTAGAAGACATAAAAATGAAGTGTTTGAACACTTTCATTAATTCAAGGCTCTCGTTGAAAAATAAAGTGGGAACTACATCAAATATTCGAGAACTGATAGAGGTGGTGTGATGCAGGAGCATCCTGCTTTATAAATTCATTGTATATTTGGTTGAATAAGGGGTGTGATTTTTTAACTTATTTGTATATTTTTAATAAATTGAATGGAATATATGTGTGAAAGTTTTTAATTGTAAATATTCTCAATTATGAGAGAATATGAGTGATGATAGACTTGTAAATATCTCATAGAGATCTTAGGGATTAGAGGATCCTAGAATAGAGGATTAGTTGAGTTAAAAGTGGAATTAGAGGATTTTTAGAATTTGGATGAGATATTTTAGGAATCAAGAGAGATATTGTTGGAGTTTGTTAAGGGCTCTAGAACCTACTTGGGTGCTAATCCATTTGTATAAATTAAGAGGATCCCATGAGGCATGGAGAGGGCAGAGAAGAGAGTGAGAGCAAGGAATGTAAATAATTCTCCTGTAAATATTTTATATATAATAAATTATTTCTGAGCTTTGTTGGTGGATACATATTGTGTAAACTTCAATATTATGTGTGGATTTTATTTTTGAGGATTAGATTCGCGGCATTGGACCAATAAACCATAGGTCCAAGGATCGTTTCAAAGTTGCAATTTTGTTGCATCAAAGTGGTATCAGAGTAGGAATTTGTGAATTTTGTGTTGTGTTGATTTCTGTCACATAGCCATTTTCTTTAAGAAATTGCTGACTTGTGGATCTATGTTGGTGCATTGAAGCTGGGAGACCTGGGTAAGACATCTGCATTGAAACCGTAGCCTATCATTATCCTAGTGTTGATGTACCTATTTTTCTACGATGCTACTTTGGTTTCATTTCCATTTTAAATTGTGGAATCACTGGGTTGAAACCAGGTCGAATGCTATATTTATTGCTAGATCTAACCTGGAGTTGAAGCAGAATTCACCGTAGGAGGTTCAAATAGTTTACAAAACAAAAACAAAAAATATTGTGGACCTTGCTATTCAATGAAGTGCATGTGAAGCGTTTCTGGTTTTGAAAGGCACGAGATTATAGTAATCACTGATGACTGTCCAGGCTATTGATTAAACATCCTTCATGTGGAAGCTTCATTGATAGACTTTAATCATATATTGAACTGACTGTCATAGATTTATATGGTTTGAATGTTGTATTTCCGACTGTATTTTGGATCTACGTGGCACAGATCTTGTGCAGAGTGAAGTTTGTACTGTGGGATGCTATTGATCATTATTTCTCTAAGGAAACAATCCTACACAATTTTATTGCAGTGGAAGTGTGAAGAGATAGTGCTGAACTCCTATGCCAAAGATTGCATTTGGAGGCACCATCGTTGTGTAAAGTTGAAGAAGTTGGAGTGTGGAGGTCTGCATGATTCAATACTAAAATGAATTTCATTTTTGTGCTAACCATATTTGGTTAATCATGTACTTTCTCCACTCATAACTTTTAAATAAGTTTTACGTGGATAAATTTCTTCCACTCATTATTTTTAAAATCAATTTCATGAGAAGAGTTTTAAAAATGGAAAATCAACGTGGGACTGGTTGTTGTTCAATTGTTGTTCAATTATTGTTCGGTTGTTGTTCAAGTGCTATTCACTTACTACTCAATTGCTATTCAATTGTTGTTCAATTGTTTTTCAATTGTCATTCAATTGCCATAATTGTTGTTCAATTGCCATTCAATTTATGTTCAATTGTTGTTCAATTGTTATTCAATTGTTATTCAATTGTTGTTCAATTGACCTCCATAAAAGTTGACGCCAAATTAAAAGTCCAGGTCAAAAGAAAATTAAGAGTCATAAAGTCAAGTCGAGTCAAGTCAAAAAGTTTGAATCTTTGATTGTAATGGGTGCATGATTAGTGGAGCCTAACACCCAAAGTCATGTCAAAGTGTTAGTTGTTGCAGGTAACAGTGAATAGGATAAAGTTCACCAGAGAAGATGAAGAAAGAGATCGAGGAATTGAAAGTGCGACTTGACATACTAATAGAATGGCTACAAGGAAAAGAGAATGAAGATCGAAGACATGGATGGAGAATGAGGAAACGGGTTAGATGGAACCTATTGCAAAAGAAATGGAATGCCAAGCTGATGAACGAGTTCAGAGAACTTGAAAAAATTCATATTGATTTGTTAGAGAAGGAGAAACTCGAAGGAATTGAGTCACAACAAAGAGGATCTGCTGAAACCCAGAAACTCCATTGTGAAAGATTGGTGCTTGAAGCATCAAATGAGGCCAACAGGTATTGTACTTTAAAAATTGATAACTTGTTTGTGGATGTAGGACATGTTAAAGATGTTGAAGGGGAACAAATAATTGTTGGTAATCATCAAATAATTCTAGATGTCAACATGAGTAATATTGAAGCAAAATTAAAATTTCTAGAATATTGTTTAGATAATACAAAGTTATAATGTGACAATATGCCTTCAAATCAACAAATTTGGTGCAATGGAAGCATATAGAATGATAATAAAGTTGAAATTGAAGAAATGAAAATGTTGTTGGAACATGAACATATTGCACATATGGAAGAAAAATGTCCAAATATGGAACCTGAATGTAATCACGATGAACTGTTATTCCAATCTTGTAAACAGCATCAGGAAGAAAGATTGAAAGACCAACAACAAAACAGAGTTTGGAATCCTGGAGGTAGCAAGTCATTGAGACTTGTGGCTGTCACATTACTGTAGAAAAGTGATAGACCTCATAGACATGAGTCTATGAATTTTCTTTTCTTCATCGAGAGTCTGATGTAGAAGCATCCTGCTTCAGAAAATCATTGTATATTTGGTTGAATAGGGGGTGTGATGTTTTAATTTATTTGTATCTTTTTAACAAATTGAATGGAATATATGTGTGAGAGGTTTTACTTGTAAATATTCTCAATTATAAGAGAAAATGAGTGATGATATACTTGTAAAGATCTCATAGAGATCATAGGGCTTAGGGGATCCTAGAATAGAGGACTAGTTGAGTTAAAAGTGGAATTATAGGATTTTTAGGATTTAGATGAGATATTTTAGGAATCAAGAGAGATATTGTTGGAGTTTTTTAAGGGATCTAGAACCTAATTGAGTTATAATCCATTTGTATAAATTAAGAGGAGCCCATGAGGCATGGAGAGGGAAGAGGAGAGAGTGAGAGCGAGGAATATGAATAATTCTACTGTAAATATTTTATTTAGAATAAATTATTTCTGAGTTTTGTTGGTGGATACATATTGTGTAAACTTCAATATTATGTGTGGATTTTATTTTTGAGGATTAGATTTGCTGCGTTGGACCAATAAACCACAGGTCCGAGGATCATTTCAAAGTTGTAGTTTTGTTGCATCATGGTGAATACATCTCAAATGATTTCCTACGTTTTTTAAGGAGCAAGGAATTGACAAACAATTTACAACAACGTACAAACCTCAATAAAATGGTGTTGTTGAAAAGGAAAATAAAAAAATTATGGACATGGCAAAGAGTATGTTAAAAGCAAAGAATTTGCTAAATAACTATTTGGGTGAAGCTATAGCATGCACAACTTACATCATAAGTTAATGTCCAACAAAAATATAAAGAACATGATTCTGGAATAAGCATGAAGTGGGAGAAATCATAGTGATACGCATATGAGAGTGCTTGGATGTGTGGCATATGAACTTTTCTTAGATGAGTTAAGAAATAAATTAGACAGGAAGGGGGGGAATGCATATTTTTTTGTTATAATAACAATTCCAAGGCATACAAGCTATATAATCCAATAACCAAAAATGTCATAATTAGTAGAGAGGTACAGTTCATAGAAGAGGAAGAATGATATGGAAGTTTGGAGAAGATAATTAATGTAGCATCACATTTACCACAAGTAGATAAAGAGGAATTAGCGGAAATATGTACTTCTTCAATGGTGACTCCTACACCTCACTATAAGAAAAAATGTCATTGGTGAGGGTCATGCTTGTGACGGACCTTTAAGGTCCATCACCAATGTGACATATGATGACGGTCTTTAAAAAAGAATTGTTGTAAGTGTATATAGTGATGGTCCTTTAAGGTTTGTCACCAAAGCCATTTTCAATGACACTTTTAGTGAGGGTCGTTAAAGGCTCATCACTAATTCTCTCTTTGGTGACACTTTTGGTGAGAGTCGTTAAATGCCCATCACTAATTCTCTCTTTCGTGACACTTCTAGTGACGATATTTTATTAACAATCACCAATGATATTTTTGGTTACTTTTGGTGACGATCAATAAATGTTCATCATCATTGATCATTCCAATGAGTTTTTTATGACGCTTCATGCCTGTGACGTGCCTTTAAGGTCTATCACCAATGTCATATATGGTGACGGTCTTTAAAAAATTGTTGTTGTAAGTGTATATAGGGATGGTCCTTTAAGGTTTGTCACCAAATCCATTTTCAATGACACTTTTGGTGAGGGTCGTTAAAGGCCCATCATTAATTTTCTCTTTGGTGACACTTTTGGTGAGGGTCGTTAAAGGCCCATCACTAATTCTGTTTTTGGTGACACTTCTAGTGATGATATTTTATTGACCCTCACCAATGGTTTTTTTGGTTACTTTTGGTGACGGTCAAAAAATGTTCGTCATCATTGATAATTCCAATGAGTTTTTGATGAAGCTATGTACTTGTTACTATATTTTTTTTTTTAAAGATAAAGATTTAAGACCATTATTGTGGAGTCCTTTTTATTATGTGTCCAAGGTCATAGTGGTTATAATAGTCAGTCATTTTTTTAAGAATTAATTAGTGTGTATCACTTCCCTCAAGTCATAACAATATAGTTTTCCTATGAGTCAACACATGATTCATCTCTATTAGGTTTATTATCTAGAAAAATTCCTTTAAATAAAGTTCCACTAGTGTGTGTAGGAAATATATTATTTAATACATAATCAATCTCTATCAATTCTATGAATGAGAGAGACCTAGCACTCCTCAACACTCATGGCACACCTTAACATGCTTTGGAATAGTACACTAACATTCCTTGGCACCTTGCATGTCTTGTAACATATTTGTACTTAGAACATTTTGCCATGAGTAGGATGCCCAAGCACATGTTGGCATGCCCTAGCATAGCCTAGCACTCCCCTATCATGTGTTGGCATGCCCTGGAACACCTTCGCAAAATATTGCATTGAAAAACATTAGAACTTGGCACACATTGGCTTGGCATGTATTGGAACATATTATAAGTGTGCCTAGCAAGCTCCTTTTGAAAAATATAAAGTCTCGACTTATTAACCCTCTTATGTGTTCATTTCCTTGCATTTTATCTTGTTTATTCCTTTTTTTGCCTTAAAATTCCTTGACGCATATTAGCATACTATGGCATCATGCACATCCTAGCATGTCTTAGCACCTGGAATGCCTTGGCACTATTTGGCACATGCTAGCACACCCCGAAAATACCTAGCACACTCTAGCACTTCTTGACATTCCCTGATATTACATGGTGTGCCTTACCCGTGCTTATCATAACTTGTCACTCCCTCCTTGGCATGACAGCTAGCACTCATTAACACTCCCCGATGCACCCTTATATTCATTCACTTCCATGCATTTTGACCTAGTGCTCCCTTGTGTTGTCCTAGTACTCCCTAACACTCCTCAGCGTGCATTGGCACTCTCTAGCACACCCTAGCACTCTTCAATATGCTCTTCCACTTCATAGCATGCATCACACTCCCTGACGCTCATTGGCACTTGGAACGTGTTGGCACTTGTAAAGTATTAGCATGCTTGGCATGCGTTGAGATGACTTGGTATGATTTTGCATGGTTTAATATTAAATTTATTTGAGATCAATTATTGGAAACTAGATGAGAAGAAATGGAGGAAGATTTGGCACTTAGAATGCATTGACACTTGGCACTTCGCACCTATTGGCACCTAGTGTTGGTTTTCCTAGCATGACCCTCGGAAAAGGTAATTTGATGACTTATTAACCCTATTATGTGCTCATTTACTTGTATTTTAAATCGTTCCTCCCTTTTGTTCCCTTGAAAGTCCATGGCATGCATTGTCACACACTTGTACATCTTCACATGCCTTCGCACTTGGCACATCTTATCTTGTTTGACATGTCTTCGTACTATCTGGCACATGTTAGCATGCCCTAGCATTCCCTAACACACCTTGGCAATCATGACCTTACAACTAGAATTACATTTTTCCATGACTTGGGAACATTACATTCACTAGAACACCTTGGCACTCCCTAGTTTTCATGCCCTTTGTTATCCTCCACAATGTCCCAGGTTGATGAGGAGATCGACGAAGGTAATCACAGACCAAGCTTTTAGTTTGGTAGCTAGTCCTACCAAACCAGAGAGGGCTCTCTCTATGAAATCACAACAAAGAGATGACTGGAATGTAAAGGATTTTAGGCTAGATAGTTAGGTTCAAGTGGGTTTTGGAAAATTTAGGGTTTTGTTGCTGGATAAGGGAGAAAAACCAGGTAGCTAGGTCAGAGGATCAAAGGGTTACAACAAAAAATACAAAAAGGAGAAAGGTAGAATTACTTTTGTGATGGATCTTAGGGTTTTTCGGTGTAGTGTAGTGTTTAGAAGAAGCGAAAGGTATTAATGAGCATGAAACATGAATTCATTAAGCAAGAAATAAAGTAACACATAATGATTTTTCCATCAAAACAAAGCTTTATGCAAAGAATTTTGTTTATAAAATGTAAGGAAAACCATTGAATAATTGATGAATGGAAAGAGAAGATTAATATATTTCATATAAATCTATAATAGAGAAAAAATAACATCACAAACTTACTGCACATGAATTCCTAGATAATAGTTGCAAATTGTGTCCTTTGATTTCCAAAAAATGTCCAAGTACAAGCTACAATAGTTCTCTCCTCTGAAATCCAACCTGTTCTATCACTGAGAAACTAATACATAAAGACCAAAACAACATCTCTCCACTCTTAGGGGTTGAATCAATGACTCTAGGAACTATTCCATGAGGTGTTCTATCCAAACCCTAATGTCTTGGGAAGTTAAAAATGACTTCTACAATTAACTTTGACTCCAACCTCTCTCATAAATGAGGTCAAGTTCACATCAAAACAACTTATAAATACTAACCACCCATTATTTACATTTACTTTTACCCCTCACATTCATCTACTTCACCCTTTTGACTTTTACCAAAATCAAACTAGGAATTACAATAAATTACATAGGGAAAATTTTACAAAAATCTCATAAATTTCCAGCTGTACAGTGAGCTATTGGAGGCCATTTTTGAGTGCCTTTCTGAAGTCCAAATCGAGATCAGAATCCTTTTCTGGAAATCTGGGAGAGTGTAGATGTCTTTAGAGTATTGTTTCACTCAAAATGACCAATTTTTGGCTGAGATATGGCTATTCTCTCAAGGTGTATCCAGGTGCACAACGAAATGGAAAGAGAGGGGCAGAAAGGTGATTTTTGGATCGTTTTTGCAGATTTCTCAAAACCTAATCCCCAGACTAGGAAAGTGGGAAAATGGGGTTTGATATGGGGTCATAAGCTTTCCAAAAATGTTGATTTTACATCATTTGGAGCCCTGAGGAAGAAGCAAAGCGTGAGCTCACTGTGCTGCTAGACAAAAAATTGCAAGTCTGCACCAAAACACAAAATTTTCTCCAAACCCTCCCAAAATTTGTCCAGAGATGCCTCCTTAGCACACCCAAAACTTGCTAACACTCCCTATCATACACTATTATTCATTCATTTCCATGCAATTGAAACTAGTCCTTCCTTGTGTTTCCCTGACACTACCTAACATACCTTGTCAATGCCTCCTTAGCACACCTAGAACTTGCTAACACTCCCTATCACACACTCTTATTCATTCATTTACATGCAATTGAAACTAGTCCTCCCTTATGTTTCCCTGGCACTCCCTAGCATGCATTGGTGCCACACCCTAGCACCTAACACCTCTTGGCATGCCTTAGCACTTGGCATGTCTTGGAATGACTAACATGCCTTGGAACTTTCTAGCATGTGTTATCACTTCTTGACATTCCTTACACACCTTGGCACTCCCTAGTTGTCATGCCCTCATAGATAGCCTTACCTTTTTTGTTGCTTTGGAACCCAACCAAGTCATTGAAAAAATAGTGTTGTCCCTAGACAAAAGTCTCCCTTTGTCTAAAATTGCTTTTTCCATCCCCTTATCGTAATCATAGGCTTACCTATTGCAAGTCCTATTATGAAATTATCTTAATACACTTCATCCTTCAGACACCTGGAAGACACTCTTATCCGTTTGTTTCCATGCCCTTTGACCTAATTCTCCCTTGTGATGCCCTCACACTCCCCAACACTCCTCGACATGCATTGACATTGTCTAGCATGTGTTATCACACCTTTTCATTCCTTGGCATGCCCTAGAACTCCTTAGATATCATGTCCTCATAACTACCCTTATTGGTTTTAAGACTTGGGAACCAGCCAAGTCCTACCTCGACTACAACATCTTGACCAAGTTATAGCTACTACAACTATACTGTCCCTTGTTCACCTAAGAATGGCCTATAAATCATCTTAGGCTACTCATGCCCAATCTTAGCTCATCTCACTTAAGAAGTTACCAAGTCAAGGCTCACGTCTAACCATGGCCATAAAACAACTAAGCAACATAGTTTACGTCTTGACATGGCATAGCACCTGGCATGTCTAACAATCCCTTGGCACTATGTGGCACATGTTGGCATTCCCTGCATGCCATGGCATGCTTTAGTACTCCCTATCATATTGTACCACTCCTTGACATGTCATGGCACTCTTGCATGCTTTGGAATTACCTAGCATATAACTTTGTCACTCCCTCCTGAGCACACTTGGAATTCACTGACACTCCCTATCATACACTCTTATTCATTCGTTTCCATGCATTTTGAACTAGTTCTCCTTTTTGTTTATGTCGCACTGCCTAACACTCCCTGACACGCATTAGCACACCCTGACACGCATTGGCACACCCTGCCACGCATTGGCATACCCTGGCATGTCGCCCTAACAATCTAACATTTCCTGGAACCACCTAACATACCTTGTTGTCCCCTCCTTAACACTCCTAGAACTCGCTGACACTCCTTGTCACACAGTCTTAGTCATTCATTTCCATGCATTTGAAACTAGTGCTCCCTTATGTTTCCCTGGCACTCCATAACAATCTGTGGCATGCATTGCCACACCCTAGAACTTGACACATCTTGGCATGTTTCCCTGGCTTCTAATATTCCTTAACACTGCCTAGCATACCTTATCACTCCCTCCTTAGCACACTCGGAACTCACTAACACTTCTTGTCACAAAATCTTAATCGTTCATTTGCATGCATTATTTTCACCTATTGCTCCCTTTTGTTCCCCTAGCACTCCTTAACACTTCCTAGCATGTGTTTTTGATGGACAAAACACCATATATATGGTAGCTCATCCTCCATTTGTGGACAAGGAAATTTGGTTAAGTAAGTATGTAAGAAGAAGTGCGAATATAACCAACCAAGAGAAGGAAACAAAGAGAGAATATTTTGGCGTTATTTATGGGTCTATTTTAGGGCTAATAGATCCACACATGCGAAGCAAGGAAGAATTATCTACTACAGAAAAGGTCAAAGATCTTGTTGTTGTCCAAGAAGTCGAATCAAGGAAGAAGATAAGAAAGGTTACACGTCAAATTATAATAAGGATTCATACCATCCAAGCGAAGAAGATCAAGGTTCAAAAGGTTGGTCAACCACATGTTCTAGGGTTTATGCAAGAGGGCCAAGAACTGCAAATCTAATCCATGGAACTGGAATTTGAAGGATAGTTGAGTTATTGAAGGAAGAAGCCTGATCATCATTAACTCAAGGAAAAATAAGGAAGTTGAATCAAGGAGGCTTGTGAATTGGTCTTGGAGAGGTGATTGAGTCAAGGGTATAGGCCATGGTATTGGTATTCATCATTTGAAGTCTATATAAGAAGAAGATCTCGTTTGGGTTTTCCTCTCATGTTGGAGAGGTTTTTGCCTTGGTTGATCACATATTCTATGTGTCTCTTGTCTCCTCATTGTTTATGCATTGGTAGATGTTTGGTGAATAATATTGTTTTGAGCATTGTTTGTTATTGTGGATTAGTCTTGAATGTGTTTGTGTATGAAAATTTGGTTGGGTTTGTAAACTATGAGTAGAGTAGTGTTTGATTGATTCATGCTTCCTACAATAGAATGTGTCTCTTACTTAAACAATTAATTTAGTGGGAACATGGGTATTTGGACAATTATTTTGGAATTTATGCACCTTACAAGTACATCAACTCATATAATGCATAAATATAATGGAAAGTTGTAACATGTTGCATCATAGAAAGGATGTTGACAAAATATGATAGCTTAAATGTACATGATAGTTTGGAAAAGTGGGGAATAACTCTTATTTAGTCATAGGTAGCCTAATCAATTCCTTTTTTTAATTTTAAATGTCCATGATGATTTTGAAAGTAGGTGGGTAGCAATTCTTACTCATGCCATAGATAGCCTAACGAGTACTTTTCTCTATCTAGAATGATACTAGATTCAAAACCTTTTGTATTGTGTGCTTCTTCAAATTTTTTTATAATATATCATGTTGTAAAAACTTTAAAATAAGTTTCTCACTTTGGTTCTTGCATTTGTGGTAAAATCTGAACCCAACTTCTGAAAGTAGTGTCATTCTGGAGGATCCCAACAATATTTTTCACTCCATAAAGGCTTTAACCTATCTTTAGCCTTTGATGAGTTTTATTTTGATGATTGTACTTTAAAAATAAAGATGCATCTATAGTTTTCTCACTTGCTAATTTAGAATCAATGAAAAAAATCAAATTAATTACTTACATTTATTTGTAGAGTTTACCTGAAATTGATGGAACATGGTGATTACATCAAATGAGTGTGAAATTGAATTTTGAAATTTTATTAATGTCCTCAATGCTTGTAAAATGTAATGGGATCAGATGATAAGTTAACATGTAAGGTATTTAGTGAGACATTGCTTCTCTTCTAAGAAAAGTATATCTAAACCAAGTGCAATACCCGGGAGAGAGAGGATTCTGCAGTGTGCAAAGCTTAGTTGTGTGGGTTTCGGGCTAAGGCATAGTTTCTCCATTTAACTGAAGTAAAATGAGAGGAAATGAGGCAATGCATACTTTGTAAATCTTAGCTATGAGGATTTGGGGTTCAAGGCTTAGTCACTTCACAATTGAAATAAAATGTGATCAAATGAGACAAGGAATTGCAAATTATTAGTTATATGTAATGACATTAAAGTGAGTAAACACAAAGTATCAAAATTCGAAGTAGAATCAATCCATTTGTATGAAAATTCAGTCAAGCATTTTTTTATGGCTGAATTCCCCCTCAAATATACATTTGATTAATGAAAAAGCTTAGAAAACCACATCTATGTAATCGAGGTATCCCTCTTAGATGCACAAACCTTTCCTCTTAGCTTCCCATTGACTTTTAGGTTGTGTTCCCCTACACTGCTATATGCTTACTAGGGATATTACACTCCAACATGACGGATTCTAAGATATATTGTGATAGGGGGGATGAGGGTTTCAGAAATTCTTGTTGCCACAGGAAAGTCTTGCCATGTTTAGTTCAACAATATGGAAGCAAAATGCTCATGTAGAAGTATTTATGGTGTTTTTTCAATTGTGGGAAATAGAAATGTCATTATGGTGCTTCTTAGTACAATATTACCGATTCATGGAGAAAGATCAATGGTTCCTTGGGTGGAACTATACCAATGTGTGGGTGGGACCAAGCTCTTGAGATTCATTTTCAACTACCATCACAATGAACTACAACCAAATTGACTCATGAGATTCAATTTTTACTGCCATAACAATGAATTACATCCAAATTGGTTATAAAAGATTGCATTGTTAGAAGTTAATATTTAGCTTTAAAGTTTGACATAATAATTATAAAACCAAATCTCATTTGTTTAAATAACATGGAAACCCATAATATTAGTATTAGATAATTAAACATTAATAAAAAAAATTATAGTTTTTTGTTTAATTATATAAAATCCAAATCTGAATTTGCTTAAAATTACAACTTACAACATGGTTAATCATTTTGTAATTTTGAAAAATAAAATAAAATAAATACATTCCATAAAATAAGAAAATATAAAAGATTGCATTGTTAAAAGTTAATTTTTAGCTTTAAAGTTTGACATAATAATTATAAAACCAAATCTCATTTGTTTAAATAACATGGAAACCCATAATATTAGTATTAGATAATTAAACATTAATAAAAAATATTTATAGTTTTTTGTTTAATTATATAAAATTCAAATCTGAATTTGTTTAAAATTACAACTTACAACATGGTTAATGATTTTGTAATTTTGAAAAATAAAATAAGAAAATATACATTCCATACATTTTGATATATTCATAAAATATAATGTTTTTAAAATTTATAAATAAATAAATAAATATAATTAAAAAATCTAACAATCATCCAAATTAAAAATTTAATTTCTGTTGCGTTTTCTTTCCCACCTTAGTGTATTCGAATGAATGTTGAGTAGTTGAAAAAAGAGGAAGGACCATTATGTCGTGTTTTCTTCCCGTCCTTAGTGTATTTGAATGAATGTTGAGTAGTTGAAAAAAAGGAAAGACCATGGGCACAGTACAATCTGATCTGTGGCTATATGGAAACAAGGATAGGTGGTTGGATCAATCTTTAAGGTTGCTAGATCGATGATCATTCTTAGAATTGATTTGCAAATTTGTTTTATATTTTCACATGAAATGTATGTTGAGTAGTTAAAAAAAAAAGGAAAGACCATGGGCACAGTACAATCTGATCTATGGCTATATGGAAAATAGGTCGTTGGATCAATTTTTAGGGTTTCTAGATCGATGGCCATTCTTAGAATTGATTTGCAAATTTGTTTTATATTTTCACATGAAATGTTGTAGTAATTCGCTTGTAGTTATCTATGGCTATATGGAAAACAGGTCGTTGGATCAATTTTTAGGGTTTCTAGATCGATGGCCATTCTTAGAATTGATTTGCAAATTTGTTTTATATTTTCACATGAAATGTTGTAGTAATTCGCTTGCAGTTATTGTTTCATGGTTGAATTTGGATGGGTTGAGAAATAAGATTGAGGAGGATCTCTTCAATGGCTTGCTCACAAAACATGGATTTATTTTGGCTGGGCAAATTTGGACCACGATGGAAGGATCAAAAGCCTTGGTTTTCTTTCAAGAGCCCAAGAAAATACTTGCATAGGTACCCTTTCTCTCCTTTACTTCCTTCCTCGATTTCAATTGCGTCAAACAATCTACTAACTTTTTCACCTGAAATTAGGTTATTTGGGTTTTGTTTTTTAAGACTGAAATTAGGTTATTTGGGTTTTGTTTTTTAAGAATTTAGCTTCAAATGAACTAGCCCACAATTACTATATTGGCAATGAAATTTATATTAAATATACTCTAAACTCTTATAGTAGTTTGGTAGTATACCACACCAGAAATTACAAAAATAGTAGTTTGGTAGTATACCACACCATAAAACAGTGGAAAAAAAAACAACGTAGACTTCTCAGGGTAACTCCTTGCCCTCCCTCATTTCAATGCAACATGAAAATATTTTCTTGCTCTCTTTCCATTTCACGGCCATGCTTAATCAGAAATCTCAATTTCAAAAGGGAAGTCTTCGTTTCTGAAAAAAACCGTATAATAAATGGAACGGTATGGAAAACAATGTTTTATACGGTAGTTTTCGTTTTTTAATGCAAGCAATTGGGTTTTCCAAAAACAGTTCGTTTCTTGAAACTTTTTTATGGAAAACATTAATCTAGTTCATTTGCAATATGGATCTCTTTCTGATTGGATGTCGACATGAATCATAAAAAGCATTGGTTTTCTGAATAGTTTTTGAAGGCATTTTCATAGTCTATGGTTAGAAGTCAACCATATATAGTGTGCCAACGGAACAAGTTTGTTGCAAATAGGTTGGGTGTTCTCCCTAGTCACAACATCTTGCAATAGTGCTTAATATATCTTTAACAACATTGACTATTTAAGGATTTTATTAGTTAAAGTTATGTTAATTTTTTAATCGTAGCCATTGATGTGTAGCAGTGTATGGTTGAGTTTTTACAAAAAAAAAATTGTTATTTTTGTGTTGCTTTTATTTAAAAGTGGATTTAGTGATTGTATCTAATATTTAAAATGTGTATTTTTATATAAAATTATAAATTTAAACCTATAAGGTTTTTTTATATATATTTTTATAAATTAGTAATGTATATAGATATTTTATATATATTTTTATAAATTAGTAGTTAAATAATTTAGTTAATTTTTCTAGTTAATTAATTGTTTTATATAAACATTGGGACACAATATTTCTTTTTGCCATTGGTCTGGTTTATAACCTCTCAAATGATTGGAAAAGAATTTTGATCAAACCATCCTATAGAAACTCAACTATTAGACTATCTATAATATTAAATATCATCAATCAAAGACATTAAATTAATATATAAAATTAATAATTATCTATTATCCATCCCATTAATAGTTTTATCCCATAAATACTTTTTTCATCGGTCATAAGAGAGATTATGTTAGGTAATTTGCAATAATAAAGCTTAGGAGCAACAAGCTATTGATTAATATGTCTATAATACAAACATAATTTCAACTATGATAAATATGGAAAGTTTCATAATTACATAAAAATAGTGATAGATATAATTGTAAATTTATAAAAATAAACAAGTCTCAAAAATCAAAATACAAAATAATAATCCATCATTTAATAATTTTTAAATACAAAACAAATAGAAGTATTACCTTCATTTATTAATAACCAGCTTAGATCTATCTCTCTCGAGCATCAAGAGAGATCAAATCTCTCTCTCTCAAGCTACAAATCTCTTAAAGTGAAGATATTTGATCCTCTCAACGCTTATCCACAGTTAAAATGGATCTAGATTTCTTTAGTTATTAGCCTTTGAATAGGCTACATTACAGAAACTACCATGGACAAAAACCATGGGTTAGGAGTGTCATGGGAAAAACGATGGGCAAGAAAAAACTACGCACTAGAGAATTTTATGTTTTTTAATTTTTTTATTTGATTTGATTTTCTTTTATTTTGAATGAGTTAAAATTCCAAATATTATAACATATTCCCTAGGTGGAAAGGGTCTTTTGGCACAAAAATCTAACAACCAAAAATATATTAAGAGGGGCCTAGAATAAAATACCTAGATAATGACATTTCTTTTCAAGACTTCAAGGTCTCTCTCGCTTGTTTTATTTATGAAAGAAAATTGATGAGAAAAAACTAATAAATTAAATAAATATTAAATATAGAACCATGGAATCTAACAAAACCATGTGCAAAAACTAGCAAATTAAATGAATATAAAGTACAAAACCATGGAATATAACAAAACTATCGGCCATAACATTTTTTTCAAAAGTTATTTTAACATAAACAAATCTAGGGGCTAAAAAAGAATAGTTTGGTTAGTTCTAACCATGGGTGATAACATTTTTTAAAGTTATTTTAACATAATCATATTTAACAACTAAAAATGAATGGTTTGGTATGTTATAACCACAAGTGATATTTATATATAATATTTAACTAAGTAGAAATTAAAAATTAAAAAAAAAAAACACACAATTTAAATATTAATTTCACTTATTAATATTGATCAACCACACTTGTTAATTGGAAACATTGACTCAGAAAATAAATTTTAATGGATCCAACAGAATAAAATGAAAATGAATAAAAAATAACTAATATCAAGAAAGAATATCTAAATTTAACTATTTAAATTTAACATAATATTAAATTTACAATACAAAACCATATATATGATGCATTAAAATAATTAATATAAAACATGACTACATATAATAATCATTTAATCAATGCAAATACAAATATGAGATAGCCATTATACACTTTAACAATAATTATGGTAAATAATATATACTAGCCTATATCCATCTTAATTTTGGATATACCAACAGCGTAAAGGGATCAAATATCTTTTATAAATTAGTAATGTGTATATATATATATATATATATATATATTAGTAGTTAAATAATTTAGTTAATTTTTTTCTCACAAACTAGCAATTTAATATCTACTTCAACTATACTTTTAAAATATATTATTGTTATTATTATAAATATTAGTTTTCTATTCTAATGGATTAAAGATAAATTTTTGAAAGTTTTCTCTTTAGATTTTGTCTTCAAACACATGTTGTAGTATTTATGGTTCTACAAGTGGCAATAGTTTGAGACAACCCTCTATTTTTGGCTCTATATCCAATGGAGATCAACTCAATCTCCACCATAACCCTCTATTTTTGGCTCTATATCCAACGGAGATCAACTCAATCTCCACCATATAGTTCGAGACAACCCTCTATTTTTGGCTCTATATCTAATGGAGATCAAATCAATCTCCACCATCTTCTTACCCAACCATGAAAACAATAACCCAATAACTGTGTGGAAAATGATACAATAGATCCCAAATTTGAGGTCCACTCATGTCACATCCAAGAATATATACAATGTATGTGGGATCATGTACTCATCCAGAAAATGCAAAGGCTAAATCAAAATTGAATTCGGTGCCAAGTGTTTCTTCATTATTGTATTTTCTAGCCTAGAGGATCAAACATGGGTATTCAAGAATGTCTTATGTGAGAAATGGAAGCTTTGTTAATCAATATAAGTATTAAGGAATGGCCAATGTGAGCAGCTAAAGCCTATGAGAAACTACCGATGAACCATAATATTCGAGAATGTTAATGATGAATGCTTGGTTTTATGTTTTATATTTTCCTTGTTTTTTCTCTCCTCGTTTCTTGAATGTGAAACAAATGCTTGGTTGTATGTTTCATATTTTTCTTATTTTTCTCTCTCCTCATTTCTTCAATGTGAAATCTAGCTTTGGTTGAATTTCTGCATTGCTCTCAACTCCAAAAGCAGGTGATATAAGGGATGGGTAGAAAGCTTTATACTCGAGATAGAGTTAAAGAGGAAGAAATATTGAGTCGGACAGTGCAAGATTCCTCTCATGGGGTAAAAGGATCACAACAAGGCCACAGTAAGCCCTCGAGAGAGAATGAAGATGCTACCGCATGCAGCAGTAACAATCAAAGTATGGTGCAGTGCTGTATATTAAGGTCCACCAATGACATCATATTACCAAAAATCTAAGCATGAAAATAGATTGAAACAAAAACAAAAGGGAAAGCCTCACTAACTCGTCAGGCCCTTGCTCAATAATTGGGCAACATTTGGGTATGAAAAATTAGAGATCCCTTCTTCAATGTCCCTGTTTGTTTTTATATATCTCTTCATATTGATGGATGGCATCAACCCTCCTCGAATGGCCATTGGACGAGTGTTGGGCAGTTGCATTCGTTAAACTTCCTGGCAACTGTTTGAAATTTTTTTAATTTAAAATTTTTATACAGAACTTTGAATTTCGCATTTTGTAATTTGGTGCATATGTTCTCTGCTCATACCACATTTGTTTAATAAACTACATATTTATTTTCTTTTGATTTCGTTTCTCAACTATGGTTGTGGATTTATCTTGCACAAGTAATGAAAATAAGATATGTTCCAGGGAATTGAACATATGTTTTTTCATCACTTGTATCGATATACTTTGACAGCATGAACACGGAAACCTGAACCCATTGCTTCATCGCACTATGACCGATAGAGACTTTCTTAGCTATTGAGCACAACACATAGCCCATATCATTCGAAGATATATTGGTGTTATTCTTTCACCTTGAGATGGATATATATTTGTTTTATTGCAGCAAGGAAACAACCGCTACATTACAATACATCAACTATACTCAAAGGCAAAAACTATTTTTCTTGTACAACCACATTGAGAGTAATAAGTATCTTCCCATGTGTCATCATAGAAACATATTCCATTTTGCTAATTCATTGTGTTTCTCATTCTAGTGGCTGCCATTATTGTGCAAGTTTCTCCTGTCACCTTTTGCCTCCATGAAAGTTGATAAGAAAATGCTAAGACAATGCTACCATTGGTCCACAATTTGATTTGATAGTACTACAATGTATCTCTTCCAAAACTTGATTGTCTTTCATAGCTGGACAACTAATTTGATAAATGATCTCTTTAAATCTGTCTTGGACTCGAACGTTATTGGATGTTCTTGAAGATGGGCCAAGTGTTCACCCAAAACGTCCAAACATATCAATAACAACACATAGTGTAACATAAATATTCATCATCATCCAATTATTAAATGTGGAAATATTCCTCTAAAAGCCTGGATTTCCCATACACTAACCCCTGGTTTTAGTTTCTCTTCCATGTTTAGCAATTCAGCTGGAATATGTCAAAATATAGAGTTCCTTGATGTCTTCACTCCAACTTCTTGGATGCCATCTCAAAGAAAGGCTCAAAGGATATTCCAAATATTATCTTTAGAGGTGGCCATTTCGACCCGAAAGGCTAAGTATCCATGCCATCAGTCACACTCTTCTGTGCATGTGTACATTACCAAGCAATTTATCATCAATAAATATTGTTGCAAGAAAATAATTTTTCAAATAAATTTATGAGACGTTTTGGATATCTAAAGAGATTTCCTTATAAATCTCAAGTTCAGCAAAGCATCCAACATATGGATCATGAAACAGTGGATCCTCACACTAATATATTCACCATGGGACTGAGACAATGATATACAAATTGTAAACTCCCTCATGTAGATGAGAAAGTGGTGTTGGAAGCTCTCCACATTAGAATTGACATTCTTACCATATTCAAATTGTGTCCTTCCTCAAAGTAAAAAATTATTCAATAATATGGACACTATCCCACATGTGTCACTTCTCCCAATCCTCATGCTTAATTGGCACACTGCACCTATGCATTTCATTCGACAATGCATATGTCTTGGAACTTTATATCCATTGTAGTGGGACTTCATACCTCTTCTATTACAAAGCAGACTTCTTAGGGTAAGGGAAATCACAACTCCCTACCCTCCCTCATTTCATTGCAACACGAAAATATTTTCTTGCTCTCTTTCCATTTCATAGTAGTTCTTCAATCAAAAATCTCAATTTGAAGCCTGTCCTTCCAGCTTTGGTTGAGTATTTTCATTTCTATCAACTCCAAAAGTAGGTGATAGAAAGGATGGGCAGAAGGCTTGGTACCCAAGCTAGAGTTAAAGATGAAGAAACATTGATTCAAACACTACATGATTCCTCTCATGGGGTAAAAGGATCACAACAAGGCCACAGTAAGGCCCCGAGAGAGAAAGAAGATGCTACTGCATGCAGTGGTAACAATCAGAGTATGGTGCAACACTATATATTAAGGTACCATTATCATCCCCTCAAGGCTTCGATTGTTGAGGAGAGAGAAAATATTTTAAAAGCAGAATCTAGCAAATTTGAGGCTATAATTAACAAAGTGGAAAGCTTGCACTATTTTGTTTAGAGACCTCATGAGCAAGTTACAGATGCTGATACACTCTTTGACCTCACATCCACACTCCTCACTACTGTTAATATATCACAAAGCAATGGTGGTGATACTCCAGTTGATTTTATTAGTAGTGATATTCTAAGAAACTATAGTGACCAGGCATATGGAAGCGGGTCTTTGGAGGGAAATGATGATCAAACCCAAATATCATGGAGAAATATTCGGCTTTTAGTTGTTTCTATTTTCCAGCATGTGGCAGGAATTTGCACTACACTTGGACCAATGGATAATGAACCCAAGCAAAGGAAAGCTATAGTACAGAGAAAACAGACTATGTCAACAGAAAGCACTCAACCTGAAGCAGTAAAAGAGTCCCTGGAAGATGAAAAATCAGAAACAAATAAGAATATGGCAAGCATATTTAACATTTTGTGAAAATAGAAGCAAGCCAGATTAGAGAATTTGGTTCTAAATAGAATATCATTTTTCCAGACAGTAGAAAACATCTTTGCGTTATCATTTCTAGTAAAGGATGGTAGAGTTGAAATAAATGTTGATGAAAATGGAAAACATTTTGTTGTCCCCAAAAATGCTCCCAGAGCTACAGAAATGGAATCTGGAGAAGCTTCTTACAACCAATTTGTTTTTCAGTTTGATTTTAAATACTAGAAGTTGATGATGGAAGCTGTTGAAAGTGGTGAGGAGTTGATGCCTCACAGAACCAATCCACTTATGATTCCTTGTTCTGAGAAGGTTGCAGAGACTCCTATCAGAGAGATTTCAAGAAACAGGGGCAGAGTGGTACCTGCAACTCTTGAGGTGCAGGAGGATGAATTTGGAAGTGATGATGGTGGTGGAGGTCTTCAAAGACCAACACCGAAGAAGCGAAATAAGTGTCTCCTATGACTTTTGCTACTTTTTTGGGTGCTTTTTGTTGGAAACTATCTCTGTTTCTATCAGTGCACTATAATTCATACAAGAATCTAATCTTTAATTTAAGTAATCTCGTATATAAATAATACTATCTTGTTCTCATAATTAGTTATAATTAAGTTTACTGGTAGTGAAAACCCCCGGTCATGTGGTACACCCCCTTAGGCATGGTTCCAAGGCCTAGGCAAAAGACTGGCATCACATAAAAGGAAATTGTTAATGTAATATGTCAATTTTGATATGTTAAACCATGATTAGTCTCCTTGTGACAGAATTTTGTAATTTTATGTTTGAAAATTATTTTGAGATACCACACAAGAACAAAGTTTCTAATTGTGTAGTTGGTTTAATTTGAGAATACATAGAGATGAGAGTAGGGTAAGGTGAAGAAAAAATAGATGTAAATACAAAGGTTCAAAAAAATAGCTAGCAGCCCTTACCATACCCAAACCCTTTTACTGACACTACAGGGATAAAGAATCCACCCAGAGGTGTGTGGAGAATAAGTAGGGATATGCATGCTCTGGATTGACTAATTGCTTGAGCTTAGCTCAAGCAGGCACAATTAGTAGATGGCAAGAGATTGGGAATATAGATCTATTAAGTATGTGTATATGAAATTCATTATGTTCCCTTTTGATTTTCAAGGTGGGAGGAATGCAATGGAGAAAGGGAGATCGTATTTTTCCTCTATATCCCACCTATCATGACACTAGGATAAGTCCTAATAATCAGAGTTGGTTTCACTCATAAGTATATGATTGTAAAAGACCATCATGAACTTATGATTGTAAAAGACCATCATGAACTTTATTAAGCTAATTCATCCTTTAGTTTAAGCTTTAAGCGAGATACTCGGCCTCTTTTCAACCCTTCAGTATTCTTGGAATAGCTATAGAAAAACCCTATTTAACCCACGTTGAATGCCTCTTCTTGTTGTGATCTTAAACTTCAAACTTTGGCCCTTCTCCCTACAAGAGCACCCAAGAACAACACTCAAAACAACCTCTCTTTCACACGTTGTACCTACATCAAAACATAAGACTTCCACGTTGCTTCTACGGCTTCTTTCTTGTTGTCTTATGGATCCTTCTTGCAGTGGCTAGGGCCTCCATTGACTACGTCTAGGGCCTCTCTGAGTGCTGCTTCAGACCTTCCTTGACTACAGCCATATGCTTCTTCTTGATGGCTGATAAGGGCCTCCCTCTTGCTATGGATTAAGGCCTCCTTTGTTGTGGATAAGAGCCTTCCTTTTTCTATGTATCTCGCCTCCCTTGACTGCGTCTTTATGCCTCTCTTGACTGCGTCTTTATGCCTCTCTTGACTTCATCTTAGGCCTCTCTCTAGACTACGTCTTAGGCCTCTCTCTTGTTGTGGCTAAGCCTCCTTTTGACTGCGGTTAGGGCTTCCTTTTACTACAGCTAGGGTTTCATTTTTTATTGTGGCTAGAGCTCCTTCAAGACTGCGCCTAGGTCTCCCTTCATGACTGCAGCTAGGGCTCCTTTGTGACCGTAACTAGGGCTCACACTATTGCAGCCTACTAGCCTCGCACTGCCCAGGGACTCCTGCACTGTAGCACTCTCTGATGCTACTCTCTCTTCGGGGCTCCTGTAGCAAGGTATAATCGAAGAGGCTGGGTATCTCAAGGATCTGCCCCTCATCGCTTGTAGTCCTCCTGGCTATAGCTCGATGTCTCCCCACCTCTTCTCTAGATGTACATGAGCACTCCCTATAGTCCTTCGCATGCCCTAGGACACTACGACATGAGCACTAGTGCATTAACTATGCTAAAAGGTCACTTTATTATTAATTTGACCATGAATATATCTTCTACAAAGCAATATTTCTTAGCTTTGTTTACATTAGCGGTTTGATAAGAACATTTCTACAGTCTCTTCACTGAATTTCTTAAAGTTTTTACATTTATGCTTTTTGACAAAAAAGGGATAACATTTTACCCTAGCTAAGTAAGGATTCTTTAAATAACCTTCTAGCTTGGTTCCTTTTTGTTCCATCTAAGCTTGGAAAAGTTTCATGAATTACATTGAACAATGTAAGAATCTAGTCTTCTCTAGAAACAATCAAGACAACTCTTTCTTTTTGCAAATTACCTACCAGTTCTGGACATATTATTTGAAATTTATATGCTAAAGGTGTTGGATTTAGGTAAGTGATACAGATTGCACACCTACAGTTCTATTGTTCACCTATTAGACTAGTGACAAATATAGGAAAAATTGGAAGGGTTGGACATGAATGTTCCAACCATACTCTTATTGGCCTGCAATACATATATTCATAACATATACCTACAATACTATTGTTCACCTATTATACTAGTGCATATTGTAGGCAAAATATCAATGTTGGACTTCGGTGTCTCAAGTTCACACACTAGCGCTAAAGATGGAACGTATTGTGTGCATCCTTAGATATGTTTGACATTGCAAGCTAACTGTTAAATAAATGCATGTATAAAATTTCTATATTAGAAAAATAACCATCAATATTTTTTTCTAGCATCTTGGGCTGAATTCGCAATAGTATGCTAAAAAGTGTCATTTCAATGTCTGGAAATTAGGATGTACATCTTTGGGTTATCTCCTTTTCAAATTTGAGTTTTTCAGGCTACATGGTAATTGTTTGAACTTTGAACTTTGAATAAATTCCTGAATGGACTTCGTAAATACTCTAATGAATGGACTTCATAAGGCAGTGGTACCATAAATTGTGTTATTTCAAAGATTTTCTTCCATATTCTCACAAAATACAATGTCCTCAATAAATACGTATATCTATAGATACTTATGTTTAGGATTATACATGTGTTGGAGCGGTTCCTTTATGTTTTACTATAATTCTGATGTTGAGAAGCTTTAACTGACTTTTTTCATCAATTGTTCACACAATATGCAAAAGATTTCATTGTCAAAATGTGGCAAAAATTACATTTCTCCTTATTTATTTTTTTATTGTTCATGACAAGATAATCATGTTGCAGGAATGATGTATCCTATAGTCTGTTTCAATTTGTGGATATTTTTTTTCTCCCATTTTTTTACAAGGATGTAGATTTGATTTTCATGTTGATGGTTTTTGCATGTATCTTATCTAGCCCCAAATGATGGTAATGGAGCGGATCTTGAGAAGTAGTCGTGGAAACAGACTATCAAAGGTTAATTTTAAAATACCACTTCCAACTGGTATCAAAAAATTTTAATGGTAAGTGACATAAAGAAGAGTTATTTAACAACAGGGTTGAAAGGGCAACCTCATGTCTTAGTTCTAAGTCATTTATTTGCATTTCTTAGCTCTAAGTCATATGTTTTTGAGCTTTACCAGATCAATTATTTCACTAATCCAATATGCATGGATTGTATTTCTCACCTGATGTTAGTTACTTGACATGGTTGATATAACATTCAATTCTAGGCCACTTTTATTTTAAGTCAAAGATTTTATTGATTAAAAGGATGTTCATATTTTGATTGGTTTACTTGGAGCTTGATTTAATTTTTTTTTCTAAATTCCACGTGGATGTTATTTTTTCAGGGTGAGCTCTTTGCACCAGTAAGGTCAGATGAGTCCTAGAACATAGGTATACAACAAGAACATCTTTGGCCTTTGTTGTGTATCTATTATTCTTTATATCATTGATGGATGGTTATTGATTATGTAAAACAAAGGATGGGAAGGTCCTGCCAATTCTCTTGACAAAACAAAATAAAATGGAGTGGTAGAATTTTGTTTTAAAGGGTGAGCCAAAAATCAGTACTTGAAAGGTAGAACTTGAGAATGGCAATTTATCTGATCTAGACCTATAGACACAACATACCATGGAAAAACAATGATGGTATTGACGAGTCTTCCTAGAAAATAAGCTCTAATTGTTAGACCACTTCCCAAATTTTAGTTATCTGCAATGGAAATAGTGACTCTAGCTTTATTTGTATGGATAATGACTTTGGCCATTGTCCTATTCATTTCCTATGAATGATTTTGATTTTCAAACTCCAACTAGTTTGTTGTTAAATTAAGTAGAGCTTTGATGACAAAATTATAGTTTTCAAATCTCTTTTCTAAATCTATTTTCTTGAGCAAATTTGTCTTTCTACTTTAGGTACTATAGATTGCTACTGTGTGACATATGCTATGATATAATTGCCTGGATAAATAGACATAAGTGTTGTACAACATAGTCTTTTTTAAATCTAAAGAAACAATATTTCCAAATACAAAGTTTATTAATTAAGAACATCTTTTAGACTTCTTTGCTAAGTTATGATTATATTTCGGTAGGGGATTTTGTGTACACTGATATTGTGTTGTCTTTTTGGTTTTTGTTAGGTAACAATGGTTAATAAGGAATGTGTTCTTGAGCAGCAGGCACACATCTTATTCTACTATCAACAGGAAACTCCATGGTTTTCAGGCATGGCAACAAAAACGCAGATGTTAGTGGGATATCCAAAGTCCGTGTTGGATGAATTTAATACTAGTGATGATTTTGATTGCTTTTCAGATAAATAATCTCATGATTCAAATTCAAATAAACAGAAGCAACTCAAGAATGAAGGTGAAGCTATTGCTTTCTATCTAAGTCAATTTCTTTTATTTGTTGGTTGCTGTCATGTTTTGAGTGTGGACTTGTGAAATTCCAAATTGCATGTTGGTTTATGTAAAGGGGATATATATATATAATTTTTTTTATCATATGTCGTTCATGGTTTCCGGAGATCCGTGTTACATTTGCACAGAAGTTTAGATATCATTCAGATATCTAAACACCAAACAACAACAACATTGAGATTTTTCTTTCACTCAACCTATAACATATTGCATTTGTCTTCATCAATGTTCTTCTTCCATATGTTATCAACTTATAACATTTCTTTTGCAATATTTGGTGCATTTTCTTGTTATAGGTCATTTATAGATTATAAATGTCTTGAGACTTTCACTTCTAATTGAGTATTCAATTGAACATATTGATTCTCTTATACATAATTATTTTTCCCTCCACCCACTTTTCATAAATTCCATAACCATTAGGTAGGGACCTCCAGCTTTGATGTTGCTTTTCTTGTTTAGTAAAATATTGTCAAGACTTTAATTTATTGAAAGTTGTAGAATTTACAATTTATGAAGTTTCAAGGTCTAATTTTAAAAGTCTAATTCTTTGGTGGTTCGATTCCATCGTGCCTTGACATGATCCATATGGAATGAGCTTTTGACCATCACCGATGAGATTTGGTGACATTTTTCAACCGTCACCAAAATATGAAATGGTGATGGTCAACAAACGCCACCATATATATGCATCAATAGTGACGAACCTCAAAGGTCTGTAACCATAAATCATTGTTGTTGATATGAAATCGTGACGGTCGATGTCCATCATTATAGTCATTATTCATGATGGACCTTGAATCTCACCACAACACCTATACTTATGGAAATGTGGCTTTTGGTGAGGGTCAATGAACGTCACCATATATATGCATCAATAGTGACAGCCATGGAAGATCCATCACAATAAATCGTTGTTGTTCATATGAAATGGTGATGGTCACTATCCGTCATTATAATCAATATTCGTGATGGACCTTTAATGTCACCGCAACACCTATACTTTTGGTGATGTTTAGTTTTTTTGTGATGGAGACTATGGTCTGTCACCATTGCTCATATGAAATGGTGACGGTCACTATTTTTCATTATAAATCATTATTGGTGACAGACTTTGAATGTCGCTACAACACCTATACTTTTAGCGACTCCACCTTTGGTGAAGTTTAGTTTTTGGTGACAGAGGTTATGGTCCGTCACCATTGCTCATATGAAATGGTGATGGTCACTATCCGTCATTATAAATCACTATCAGTGACAGAATTTGAATGTCACTACAACACCTATACTTTTGGCGACGCCACTTTTGGTGATGTTCAATTTTTGGTGACGAAGGCTCTTTTGACCGTCACCAATGAGCTTATGGTGACATTTTTTGCTCCTCACCAATGTCCTTTTTTCTTGTAGTGCCTATTCAATCTCAACAAAGTAGTCCTCAAGTAATGCCTTCAACAAGTAATGGGACAATATTTCATTCAAGAAAATACTCCTCCAAGTGCGCAACAAACATCAGAAATTTTGCATTCTCCAAGTTCAACTTCAAGTTACACATCAAATCCATCTTTGTTAAGCTTGGGAAGACAAAAATTTAGAAATTTGAGTGATATTTATGAGCAAAATGAAGGTGAATGTTGCAAATGTCTGAATTCCCTTTTTTCTTTATTTTCTCATGTAGATGATCTAATTAATTTTGAAAATGCAATCAAGGAGGAAAAATGGGTAGCAAAAATGGATGAAGAAATAGGTGTAATAGAAAATAATGACACATGGGAATTACTAAATCTTCCAAAAGGAAAAGAAGTGATATGTGTAAAGTGCTTCTATAAGACCAAAGTTAATACGAAAGTAAGGATATGAAGACATAAAGAAAGGTTATTTGTTAATGGATACAAACAATAGCCTGGAAGTATGTTGAAATGTTTGCACTAGTTGCAAGAATGGAAATTATGAGGACAATTTAGGCAATAACATTGCAACAAAAATGGAAGATATATCAAATGGATCTGAAATCAACCTTTTTGAATGGAGTATTGAAAGAGGAAGCTTATGTGAAGCATCCACCTATTTATGAGGTTCAAGGGCGGTGAGGCTCATCAATGGGTGAATTATATGGACCTTAATTCACCTCCAAGTTACTAAAATCAACTTTTCTCATAATTCTTTACATATTTTAATTATGTTTTGCTTCATGAGGAGAGTAAAGAGGAGATATGTCTAGTGGTCTAATGTGCATTGATTGCAGGTTTTGGAAAAAAAATTGGCTAATTAAAGTGAAGGAACTAGAATGAAGACAAGAAAGATGCATTCTAGGAGATAGGATCTCCCTCAACTCCTCACTCACTCGAAGATTCCTCAATCAAACCTCATCAGCTCAGAGTTGCAAGCAGCCAAGTCATGAGGTTCATTGGTAGCCAAGCCAGTGATAGTTGAAGACGAGATGATCTCAAGATTAGGACCAAGCCTCCCTAAATTTAAGGAAGTTGTTGGTAACTTCAGTTGTATAAATCAGGAGGCCTAGAGCCTCATTAGGATTCATATTTTTTTTCAAGATAGCTAAGTAGTTTTTGAGTTGAAACATTGTAACCAAGCACTCTTGTGTATTTCTCATATTTTAATGAAAATGAGTAGCATTCCCTTGATCCAGCACTGAGTTGACTCAGAGGGCTGAAGCTCTTGCGTTAAGGCCCAACCCTAGTAGTATAGGCTCCTCTTTTTGTATATGTATGCTTAGGTTATGCTCATAGTTAGTTGATAAACTAATTCTGGTATTGTTCATTTGCAAGTATTGGTAGGTTTAATTAGTTTGCTTCCATTTGTGGATAGTTCTAGCAATAGCATTGTAGTGATAAGAAGATATTCCAAAAAGGCTGACAACGAGTGGTTTTCACTTCATTTCTCCCTTTCAAGGATCATGGCTTGAGAAACACTTCCCATCCAGCCCAAAAATATAGAATTCTTGCTTTTTGCGTAATCTATGGTTTTCCTACTAATTACATCATTATCTTTCATTTTCACAGGATAAGTTGCAATTGGAATTTTGGATCTTGTAAGTTTTTCACTGATTTCATCTCTCTTTTATATTGGCTTCAAGCACTTCCAGTCATAAACTTAGCAAGTAAATTATGACAACTATGTTTTCTCCTATTTGAATAAACCCGTCTTGTTTCTATATGAATTTTTGTGTAAATGAAAAGAGTGATGTGTGTTGTTGCAAGAGTTTCTACATTACAGGGAGACCTCATCTCATCAACCTTAGCCAAGCCATATCCACCCATGATTGCCAAAAGTCACTAAGGTCTCAATTTGAATTCTTGTCTTATGAGGAAAACAAACCATTTCCGTTGAGCAAATCCAACCATATTAAAGCTTTGGTTTCAGTTCTAAGTAAGTGCCTACCACTCCCATGCCTTATTCCCTCCTTATTCACCTTTTCCAAGATCCATCTCGCCTTCTAGACCACTCCCTAAGCTTTCGGCATGATCCTGTAGTAAAACAGGGGATCCTGTAGGTGAACTAGTACATCCTATAGGAAAACCTATAGTAGCCTGTTTTGAGCCCGAATTGAGAAAAATCATCACCAAAGCCAAGATTAGGCCCCTACTTGACCTCCAAGCCATCAAAACCATTGTACTCCTCTTCCTCCACAGCTGTATACCTTGCCAAGGAACAAAGAAAGATTAGCATTTACAATTTTGAAGAAAAAAGATAAAGAAAAAGAGTCCTTTTATATTTATTCATGCACACAACAGTTAGTATTCTCTAGATCATATTTCATGCTTGGATTATTTAAAACCTCACGTGTTGAAGTAGGGTTATTTTACAAGAAAGGTATGTTAGCAAGTAGATGGAGGATTTCATGTTATTTTGCAGGAATTTCTTTCAGTCTTTCATTCTTGCAATAGGCAACATTTCTTTTCCCCCAATTAGGGTAAATTTCCCCTCTCCAAGTTGGTAATTATACTTCTTCTAGTTAATAGAAGGCTAGTTTGAGAAACCCTAGTGGTCTATCGCCCCAGCTCAACAGTGACAAAGAATAGACCAATTACATCTATTTGTGTATACAACACTCTCACCTCCAAGTTTGTACGAACCTCGGGTTGATGAAGTAAAGTTGGTAGCCCCATGAGTTGCAGCATCCTTGCTGCAATACTGGTGCTCATCTAAGGGAAAGAAGACAAAGTGTATAGACTGAAGAAAGATCTTTATGGGATGAAGCATATAATGTGCACATGGTATAATAGGATATATTCATACTTGTTAGATAATGGATTTAGCCAAAGTGACTGTGAGCCTGCCATTTAAAGTGATGGTGATATTTTAATTGTGGTTTTATATGTAAATGATCTGAATTTCACTGGGAGTTATGATATTCTCATTTTTAATTTCAAAGAAGTCATGAAAGATGAGTTTGAAATGAAAAAATTGGGGTTGTTAAGGTACTTTCTAGGTATAGATGTGAAGCAAATGGAAGATGACATTTTTATATCTAAAACAAAGCATGCCACATACATGTTGAAGAGGTTTAAAATGCAAACAACAAGCTTGTTCCAACTCCAATAACCATGGGTTTGAAATTGAAGAAAGAAGATTGTAGCAACAACGTAAATCCAACACTATATAAAAGCATGGTTGGAAGTCTGATGTATTTGACTCTAACTTGACCTGATTTAATGTATGTAGTGAGTTTAGTATCAAGATTCATGGAAAAACTAAAGGAGACACATTGTCTAGCAACTAAAAGAATTCTAATGTATGTTAATGGAACCAAAGGATATGGAATTTTATATACTACATCAAATAATTTTCGACTAGTTGGATATACTGATAATGATTGAGCATGAAGTCTAGATGATAGAAAGAAAACGTGCAAAGATCTCAGTGTGGGGGAGATGTTGGGTCATTGATTTGTCATCATTCTCACTTGTCTTTGCCATTCATTAATTCATTACTTCCAACCATCCTTTGTACCATTTCACTCACTTGCAACCATTTTTACCATAATTATTCATGATGTGTCTCTATATGTCTAAGTGGTTAATTAACACAGTTTTCCTTTATTTTTAGAAGATTACGGAGAATTATGCATGGTTTACTAATAACGGTTTAACTAATTCAAGTTTCTGTAGTTTAGTCAAGTTTTCATAGCTATCTCCATGATTGAGGTAGTAGCACCACTCTAGAAGAAAATTCAGCACATAGACATTGTTTCTAAAGCTTCAAATATGGATTTAAGTTGGTCAAATTCCACCTAGCTCACACATGTGGGCTTCCAGCAAAAGATCGAAAGGAAAATGCCACAATTTTGAACATTCAACTTCAAACACGTTTTCTAAGAAAATGAAAAATGAATTTCAAAAAACGAAAACATGGTTTTTTTTAGCATTGCCCCAATTAGGTTCTTAGTGAGCAATTTTCTCAAATTGTTACCATTTTAGATATGTTCGAGGTCCGTTTGAGCCTTATTTTGGAGATTATGTGGATAAACAGTTTTCCAGTTCGTCATTCACTGCACAGTCAACAAAGAGGCCAGAACGAGTTGTTCTTTAGAAAGTTCTTGGCATAGAGATAAGTTTGATTAGATAGGGGTTGATATTTGATCCAAAATTCCATGAAATTTGATTTGATTTGATTTTCAAATTGATCTATAAAGATCCCATGACCAGAATTGTAGCAATAAAACTCTATGCATGTTGTTGTTTCAGAGATCTATAAATTTCAATCCCTTTGATGAGAAGATAAAGGAGATGTCAAGGAGGATCTTAATTTGTAATTATTGTTGTTGATTAAAGAAGAAGAACTCTATTTTTTTTTCCATTGAATGTAATTTTTTTAATATGGCACAGCTCTGAATGAAATTGGTGATTTAAATCTCTTCTCTTGATATGAGTTTTCAACACCTCACATTCCTCAAGAGGACCCCCCAGAGATATGTGAGAATAGTATAGATGTTTTCCATTTCATTAATATTCTCATGCATGGTTTGTCTTACATAGATTAACTGTTTATTCTTATCATAGATTCAAAACTTGTGCTTTCTATAGATTACATTCTTAAGATTTTTTTAATTAAAATTTTCATGATTCAATAGATTAAAGTTTGTAACTTTTAGAACAAAATGTCCATGCTTTCATAGGGTAAAATCTCATGTTTTCTTAGATCAATAATCTTTATGTTTTTTTTGCTTAACATTATTTTCCTTTCAAAGAACTTAGTACTTTCATAGTTTATATTAAAGAATCTAATTTCCTTTTGAAGTTTTCAATTCATTTCAGTTATGCATAAACATTGAAAGCTAATCTCCTAGCTAAGCTCACGTACCTGGATTGACATATAAATGCAAGTAATTCAAGAGTCAATTAAATTACCCAACAATATCCTTTATATATACTTTGAAGGGGGGTCGAATGGGTGCCTCTTGGGGGCCCAACCAACTTAAAGTAATAGGAGGTCGACTTGAAATATTTGGAGGAAAATTTTAAATTTAATTTTTTTTATTTCTTCGCATAATGAAAATACTAACCATGGATACTATATTTCAAACATACAAGAACTAGATAAATTATCTGAAGGAGGCATCTTGAGAAAACAACATATATAACCATTTCCAGTAGGAAATTCAATAAGGGCAAAGGCACCCTTGGAAATTGTCCATTCATATTTGTGTGGACCAATGCATACAATCTCAATTGGTGGAAGTTATTATTTATTTACATTTATAGATGAATATACAAGAAATACATCAGATTATTTTATAAGACATAAAAATGAAGTGTTTGAACACTTTCATTAATTCAAGGCTCTTGTTGAAAAATAAAGTGGGAACTACATCAAATATTTGAGAACTGATAGAGGTGGTGAATACATCTCAAATGACTTCCTACATTTTTTTAAGGAGCATGGAATTGAGAAACAATTTACAACAACGTACACACCTCAATAAAATGGTTTTGTTGAAAGGAAAAATAAAACAATTATGGATATGGAAAATAGTATGTTAAAATCAAAGCATTTCCAAAATAACTATTTGGGTGAAGCTATAGCATGCACAACTTACATCATAAGTTAATGTCCAACAAAAAATATAAAGGACATGATTATGGAATAAGCATGGAGTGGGAGAAAACATAGTGATATGCATATGAGAGTGTTTGGATGTGTGGCATATGAACTTTTGCGAGATGAGTTAAGAAATAAATTAGACAGGAAGAGGGGGAATGCATATTTTTTTGTTATAATAACAATTCCAAGGCATACAAGCTATATAATCCAATAACCAAAAATGTCATAATTATTAGAGAGGTATAGTTCATAGAAGAGGAAGCATGATATGGAAGTTTGGAGAACATAATCAATGTACCATCACATTTACCACAAGAAGATAAAGAGGAATTAGCGGCAATATGTACTTCTTCAATGATGACTCCTACACCTATTTAACCTCAACAAATTAGTCCTCAAGTAATGCCTTCAACAAGTAATGGGGCAATATTGCATTTAATAAAATACTCGTCCAAGTGCGCAACAAACATCAGAAATTTCACATTCTCCAAGTTCAACTTCAAGTTACACATCAAATCCATCTTTGGTAAGCTTGGGAAGACGAAAATTTAGAAATTTGAGTGATATTTATGATAAAAATGAAGGTGAATGCTGCAAATGTTTTAATTCTCTTTTTTCTTTATTTTCTCATGTAGATGATCTAATTAATTTTTAAAATGCAATCAAGAAGGAAAAATGGGTAGCAACAATGGATGAAGAAATAGGTGTAATAGAAAAGAATGACACATGGGAATTAGTGAATCTTCTGCAAGGAAAACAAGTGATATGTGTAAAGTGTGTCTATAAGACCAAAAGTAATGTGAAAGGAAGGATATGAAGACATAAAGAAAGGTTATCTGTTAAGGGATACAAACAATAGCCTGGAAGTATGTTGAAATGTTTTCACTAGTTGCAAGAATGGAAATTGTGAGGACAATTTAGGCAATTGCGGTGCAACAGAAATGCAAGATATATCAAATGGATCTGAAATCATCCTTTTTGAATGGAGTATTGAAAGAGGAAGCTAATGTGAAGCATCCACCTATTTATGAGGTTCAAGGGTGATGAGGCTCATCAATGGGTAAATTATATGGACCTTAATGCACCTCCAGCTTACTAAAATCAACTTTTCTCATAATTCTTTACATGTTTTAATTATGTTTTACTTAATGAGGAGAGTAAAGATGAGATTTCATGTCTGTTATAGCTCCAAATCTCCCTCTTATGGTTTGTGATGTTGTACTCATGGCCTAGGGAAACCCCTCCTTCCAGACCTGGTCCTAAAATTTAAAAAATAGTGTTTTATCCCTTATACGCGACATTGCCCTGAGCTAAACGCGTGTATACGTGGGTCTGTGTATAGCAAACCCGCGTGTATGTATTAAAACACTTAAAAAAATATAACACTCCTTATTTTCGAGCGGAGATCGCGGGTTTTACCTGCTGATCACTTGTTAGTGCCCGTGGCCCAACTGTTCCCAACCAACTCCTAACTAAAAAACTACTTTGGAGATGGTATAAAAATACCTCAAAGGGAAGGCCTAAGGGAGGAGAGAAGAGAGAGAAAGGTTATTATGCTGAGATTTTTCCCTTGACCAGGTCTGAAGTCCCTTGTGCCTTCTGCACTTCCCCCATTTTGTACAGGAAACCTTTGTTTCCTTGTGTGTTGATGTTCATCCACCATTTATGACATCATGGAGAGAGTCATGGAAGGAGTTTTGTTAGAGGCTTGAGGCTGGAACGGATCCGGAAGGAAGCTTTGCTTGGAGCCTGCTGAAGGTGACTCAGGTGAACATATTCCTTTTTATGTACTTTATTTGTCTATAATAAAAGAAACACATGTCTTGGTTCCCGAAATGAATCTTCTTTGTGTTAATGATAGTCATGTTTAGAATTCATATGTAAATGGTTGTTTGAATTTCATAACTAAATACCTTTCTTTATACATGAAGATGGTTTCTTTATAAGTTTTTGTCCATGTACTGCTGTGTTCTTTGAATTGTTTGTTTTGCAGGACAAAAGAGAAGAAGGGAACTCCAAGAAGGGTTTGGACCCTAAAGGCCTTCTCAAACGTAGGACCAAAGGTACGTACCCTTATCATAGAATTTGCTTATAATAGCATAATGGTTGTATGAATGCATGTTTCTTTGAATAGATAACTTTCAGTCTGCTAGGGTTTCACCCAAAAAGCCCTAGGGGAGTAATTCCCTCTACCAGAATTGGCAACTCCACTGGGGACAACACTCTTGTTGTTCCTAGTTTGGGTATTTTTCAAGCCAATCAGGGCTCAGCTGCCTTGTCTGCTTGTTGTTACTGTCTGGTCTGTTCTTGAACTTTAAGCTTTGCCAGTTTCTTCAGTTTGTCTTTTTTATTTTTCTTGAAGCTTTTTATATACGCTGTTTTTCTTAGATACAGAAGCATATATACACTTGTTTCTTTGGGTGAACCCGCGTATACGCAGGTTTCCTCAGATACAGTCGCGTATACATGCAATCTGTACTTAAGTACAGTCGCGTATATATTGCAATTTTCAAGATTTATAAATCTTTTTAGTCTCTGAAGGTTTGTCTGGTGGTTTGAGTCAGTCTAAAGCAGTCATTTTCCAGTATCAGTTAATTGTTTTACAGCGAGCACCTCGTTCTGAATTCTCTCTGATTATAAGGAGTATTGGTCTTGTTTTTTTGTTGATTGCAAGTGTCATCGTTTTTTGCTAAAGCACGCAAGATCTCTGGCTAGGAATCTTGGCTGCTCTAATTCATCAGAGTAGGGAGATTGATCACAATCTTTGTGTTAATCTTGCTTTTGGGGACTTTTTGTTTGCTTGAAAAAATCACTTTTTGTGACCATTCACTTCTTTCTTTCACGAAAGTTGTTGTTTGACACTTTCTTGGAATTTGTCTTTTTGATCTTTTGGTTTTCATTGCCAAAGCTTTCATTACTGCTTTTGATTGTTAAGAGCGATTTTAAACACATTTATTTTTGTTGAGTTTTCATCCATTGAGAGGTGTCAATTCGCAAAAGGGTTTGATTGCCTATTCTTCAATCAGAAGTTTCAGTGTTGTTGAGAGCATCTTTTGAAAAGACCCTTTTGTTTGTTGCTTGGAAGAAAATCTTTTGAAAATTTTAGTTTTGCTTTCTTGAACTTGCTTTTCATTTGGTTTCCTTTTAGTGAAGTGAAAGTGCTTTATGTTTGTCTTAGAACTTGTTTTTAGTGTTTAGACGAAATGAATGGAAACATCTCATATTCCATCTAGGCATCTTAAGTGGCAAGATAAAGTTTGATAAGCAAGCAACTTTCATTTTTGTTGTGTGAGTAGTTTTAAATCTTGCATCCACATATAGTTGTTGCATTAGGATAGATTTGCATCCCCTTTTAGGCATATATAGCTTTGTTAGCTTTTGTGAGTGTGAAGTGTGAATTAACGAAAAGGAAAAATTTGTTTTATTAGAAGTACCTCTGAACCCTATAGAAATTGCTCTTCATCGAAAAACGAAAAAGTGCATGTGCATGTAGTTAAGTTTTTATTAATTTCTTTTGTGTCAAAAAACACCACTAGTTTCACTTCCGCTTGTGACTTAAAGAACAGCCTAATAAAATCAAGCGCTAACTAAAATTCACTAGAACTTTTTGTTTTAGTCAATTACACCAACAAGTTTAGGATTTTAGGGCCTTGGATTAGGCGAGTGGAGAGTTAACTCTCCAAGGCCATATAAACATCAAACGTAGGAGTCTGAATAACGAGAGAAAATACAGTAGCGTTAGGAAGACCAGGAAAGCTCCGGATCTGGGAGTTAAGCACGAGGGTCTGTGAAGACAGGGAAGAGAGATACCCCCTCTCCTACTTGTCCGAACTTACCTCACGACTGTTCCGCCTGGCTTCTGCGATGATTTGGTATCCATAGTTGCTGCTCCTAGGGAACTACACAGGTGGTTGCGGAGGGAATCACGTGGCACCTGAGGTTGACGTTGCATCACTCTCGACAGTACTATTGGAGGGCACCCTTGCGAAGCTTGGGGGCTTGCACCGGCGCAGGCTGTTGTTAGGAGGTCAGCATAACTTCCTCTGATACCTTCGCTGATAGGACTGGGCCCTCATCATCCCATACTATCTTCAGAAGGCCCCTTATTTCACTTTCTCGTATTTTGGTGTCCAGTCTTAATCACCCGGAGCGGAAATACTTGGAATTTGTTTGACTGACTGTATCTTTAGGGACTTTATAGTGTGTGTTTTGTGCTCTTAGTTGGCCTAGCTTTTAATTTTTTGAGTCTTTAGTTAGATCATAACAAAAAATTCAAAGTGGCTAACCGATCTCCTAGACGATCTCGAAGACTTTGGTGGTCTCTCGCCACCAAGTTTAGAGCCTTCTCCTAGAAGGCGCAGAAGCAATACTACCGGTGGGTTCCGTCCCACGCCGGTTGACGCATCGGGAATTGATCCTCCTCTCGGGGGCACTAGCATCCAAGCAAGGCCTGGCACTTCTGAACAAGGGAGGGACACTCCAGTCCTTTCTCGAGTTCTCTTTCAAGCGGAGAATAACATAGAGGTAGAAGAACTTTCAGAGTCATTAGTGGCTCCAAATTCTCCACTACCATCTAGTCATCCAGACGTATTGCAATACGTTGGGACTCCGACGCATAGACCGTCAAGTCCAGGTTACGCTACGCGCTTACCATCGATGACCACTACTGGAAGCATGGCTTCTACGAGTGCTACGACTATGCAAACCCCAACATCGGTGCAAGGGGGAGGAACCATTTCCATCCCCTCTGCTTCCTTGTTTGGATCTTTTGCTAGCACATCTTTAGTTGGGTCCACCTCCATTCCGTCCACGAGTGGAAATGCCCAAACCAATGCTTTTGGTACTGGATTTTTCCCATTTGGCACCCACTCACAGGGTATTCCATCGGTTCCGTTTAGTGCCGCTACGTCCATGATGGGCGGATCGGCTTCATTCCAGGGTTTTCCTTTTGGAAGTGGTCATATACCACATTCCAACCCAACGGTAGGATCCATACCTTTTTCTTCTGTAGGACAAAGCAGCAATCCTTTCCAAGGTTGGAATAACCCTGGGGTTAGTAGCGCGGGAACTGGGAATCCGTTTATCGGCCAACAAGGGAATAGGCCGTACTCCATGGTTAGCTCGTTTCAAACTATCCCTCCTCTAGCTTCGGCTTGGAATCCGTATCAGGGGTTATCAACTCCTTACAATCCTTTAGGAGGAAACTTTGCTGGTTATGGAGGCTATACGGCCGGAGTTGGTCAAACTCCGAATTTTTCTGGATCACAAGGCTTGCCTTTTGGTTCAGCTGGTTCTACTGGTTACTTCGGGCAACCTGGTGTCTCTCAAATTCCTGGACAATCTTTTCAGAGCTTTGGGAGGTCTGCCCAGTCTGGGTGGAATTCCCAAGGTCCTCCTAGGCTTCCGTTTCTGGCAACGTTGAACTTGCCAGATCTCACTAAGTTAACAAATGACCCAATCAAGTACAATCCGGCCTGGCCTCTAGTCCCAACCAAACTCCCTTCGGACATTCCAAAATTCGAAGGGAATAGTGATGAAGACCCAGGTGACCATGTAACCACATTCCATTTGTGGTGCTCATCTAACTCCCTTATCGATGACTCGATTAGGTTGAGACTCTTTCAGCGCACCCTGACTGGTAATGCGGCCTAATGGTATATAGAGTTGCTAGGGGGCAGCTTTACATCGTTCGCTGACTTAGCCAATATTTTCTTAAATCACTTCCAGTTGCCTGTCCGATATGACGTCGGAACTGAACTTCTGGCCAACTTTCGTCAGGATAAGGCAACCCACATTTCTGACCATATTCAAGAATGGAGACGGAGAAAGAGGCTCATTAAAGCCGAAATCCCTCCGGAGTACCGTCTCGAGTGGTTTTTGAAGTCTTTACAACCCGAGATCTCCAAGGATGTCTCCATGTCTGGGGTCTATTCTGAGGAGCAAGCCATTTTTAGGGCCCAGCAATTAGAATTGATCTATTCTCAGTCTGGGATCCTACAAAAGTACTTGCCAGATGCTCCTGGATCTAAGGTTGATGTAGCTAAGTTGAAGCCAGGTCCGCACACGGATGGTATCGTCGGGTCAGTAGACACAACTACCGTGAACTTGTTGAATCAATTGCAGCAGTTGTCCTTGCAAACTGCTTCTAACAACCAATTCACATCGTCTAATCCCCCCACTTCCCAAACTTCTTCAATAAATGCCGTCCAATCTGATAACCCCAAAGGAAATCAAAATTCCAATGGGAAAAAGAAAGGACGAGGTAAGAAAAAGAACCAAGATGGGAAGCCTGATGCAAATAAATCCGGCAACAACGTTGGTGGTGGTGGAAATGAGTCGAGAAAGAAAGTCAAGTTTCCTTGCAAGTTGTGCAATGGAGACCATCTAACTCATCTCTGCCCTAAGATTGAGGATGCTCAGCGCTTGTTAGGATAGCAAGGGACTTCTAGTTCTCAAGCTGTGTTAACCAACCCGTTTCCCCAAGGGCAGCAACTTCTTGCTGGCGCAAGTTTAAACCCTGGTACCTCCGCAGGGGGCAACCAGGAAGGGGACAAGTCATCAAATGTGTTCATGATGGGTGCTCACACTAATGTGACCACACGGTCACGCAATTATGGTGAAGGTGAAACTTCCAAGGGTAAATCAGTTCCCGAAACTAACAACCCACTTCATATAGAGCGACCTTCTGTCGAGACTATACCTCGGGTACCGAAAGGTTCCGCAAAACGCGCGACGATTAACCCTAATATTAGGGCAACCCAGAATTACTCCATTGTGGAGGATCTGGCTCAGAGTCTGTTATAGACATTTTTGTGCCTTACAGCATTGAGCATGAAATGTCCATAATCTGAGGGATCCAAAGTCCCTAAACATGTTGTTCCTACCCCTAGAGGAACAAGGCCAATAAACCACAACAATTCACAGAAGTTCTCCACCAGAAACTGCTCAAAAACAAGTCAATTCAGGATCATTTCAGTAGCCAACACTGGCTACCTGCACTGAATGTCAAAGGCATCACTAGCTACCTGCGTTGAGCGAGATTGGACATGTGGCAAGTTCATTTCTCAAGGTGTCAGAACCCAGGAAGCTTCCAAAATGACACTTGCCTCAGGGAATTCGACTGGTGATGAGTAAGAGGTTCCAAATCTCCAAGTGGAAGCAAGAACCTCCAAGTGGAATCAAGAACTGACAGAGGGAGAGGACACTAGTCAGATCTCAAGCTGACTCATCCTCTCTCCAAACATCTATATATGGATCTCTCCCCCATGAGATCTAGAGGCTGGAATTTTGTTAATGCAAAGAATTGATGTTGGTTTGAGACTAGAGCTATTGGGTGATTTGCTTTGAAGGAGGTGAAGAGGAGATTCCTTTCTGCTGGGAAGGTGATGCTGGATTGGGCCTCATTTGGTTGTATCACTTCCTGAACTTTACTTCTTCATCAATAAAGACATTTGAGTTTCTTCTATATGCATGTATCTCAATGATGTTTTGTTGTATTTGCATATTTAGTTTATTCTAATCCTTAAACTAGTTATGAATGTATGCTTCTTGTAGTTTCCCTCTCTTGCCATTTCGCAGGAACTTGGTGTAGCTGGGCCAGTGAAGGAGCAAGTAGTGGGAAGCAAGCAGAAGGAGTGAGATAGGATCAACAAACTGGCGGAAGACATCGGTTAGTTACATCCTTCTCCTCTATTTACATTTCGTAAAGAAGAATACTTAGATAGTTTTGTCTTGTTTGTTGCTGAGGTACTATCACTCCTTCGAGTGGGATAGGGGCATTCCGTATTGGATACTTTTCCCAACAACAAATTGGCGACTCCGCTGGGGATCGTATCTTGTTGGTTTACTTGTGTTTTTGCTATTCATTTCATAAACTCAAAGAGTGCCGAATCGAATGGCATTTGGATTTTTCAAATGCAAAGTAGAGAGCAGCTACTCTAGTCCAATCACTGGGCCTGTTTATGATCTGAAAAGCTGATCCACAAGTGCTCTAACAGCTCTTAGTGATAGATCTTCATCTTCCTTTGAATCATCCCTTAGATTGTACCTGGTTGATAACTTTGATTTGGCCAAAAACTGTGAATTTAACTGCAAACCGTAGCTCAAAACCCAGAAACAATTCTCGTTTCTGTTTCAGCGCAGAGCCAGTGAAGAGGTTCTGCATTTCAACGCAGGTCCCGTGAAGGCTACCTGCGCTGAAGGTCAAAACCTCTGTGTTAGACCTGCGCTGAACAGTCCTTGCCTTGTGCAGCTATGGTTCCCTGTGTCCTTTTGCTCAGTTTTTATCCCTGTTTTTGCAGCCTGTTATCAGTCAGTGTGCCTATCTGAAACCACCTTTCTTTGCCTCAATTCCGCCTCGGTTGTATAAAGAAACAGTATTTGTTCTTTGTGTATTTCTTACATCATTTGCAGTTTCCCATTACGAAAGTAAACTAGCCTTACTGTGACCCTTAGATCTAGACCTGTCATAAGTGTCGTTTTGATCTTAGTGGTGAGTTTGTTTGCTGTTCACAGTTGATTTAGCTTTTACTTTCGTCATATGGTTTGAATTTATGCATTTCTAGTGTCGAAACAAGTAAATCATAGGGTGTATTTTGATTTTGGAAAAAGAACTTGTTTATGTTTTCACTTGAAATCGAATTCAAAGTTATACAACATCTTTCTTTGTATAAACATCAATATTAAGAAAGAGAAAAGAAATACCTGCATTTGTGCATTTGCATTTTGACAGCTTGCATGTTGATTTAGGAAAATGTGCATTACTGTGTGCTCTATGGTCTGTGAGAAAAGATGATGTCTTTCTTTTCCCCTAGTAGCTAGGATTTTCATCAATTGAAAAGATAAAAAAAGCTTGCTTATCATCTTTAGACTGCATTTAGGAGTTGTACCATACATCTCGTGGTGATCCAAAAGGGCAAACTTCTAAATAAGATCAACCTAAAATAAATTGAATGAACATAACAACGCTTTGTAACATAACGCACAACATAGAGGTCTAGGCTAGAGGCGTGTTCCGGCGTCGTTAAGCCTGATATCTTACCATCGAGTGGTTGGGTGATTCCTCCACGGTGAAGCGATAAGTATCAGTACGGATTGTGCTCCCACGTACCGTCGCGTATATATTGGGAGACCCCTATAGGAATAAAGCCTTTATCCATAGGAAGCCATGTCGGCCGCCCTACTGATCGCAATGCACTGAACACAGCATTCAGGAAGATCGACCGCCCGTACCTTAAAAAGTATTCTGCGGTTTTGCGAAAAGTTTGGCACACCCTCTACCTAGAACTCCAGAGCAGTTCCTTTTGGCCTTTTTCAGACTCTATAACGGAAAAAGTCCATCCGAGCATTTGTCACTTCGGGCTCGTTAAAACATCGAAGGAGACTAGAGTCATCTTTAGCTTTTTCTCGACTCTTTAAAATTGAAAAAGCAAGTTGTGTCTAAAGCGTCGTTAAAATTTATTTTAAACGGAACAAAATCACCTTCTATTCCTGTGTTGATCTTTAGGTTGAGAAAATGGAACACACCAACCAAGGAATTCCCCTTGATGGAAATCCTAGTCCCTTCTCCTCTTGGGGAGATGTTGGTGCGCCCCATATGGCCACATTGTCGCTTCCAGGACTGACAATTGTCCTGCCAGTCTGGCTCTTCTCAACCAATGTAGTTCAGAACACCACAATTCCTGAACAGTCGAGTCAACAGTTAGATCAGTCTAGAGCTGCCACCCAGCCTTCTACTTCCTATAACTCTTCCTCTCCTCCTTCCTCCTCGCAAGGTAGAGCCGGCAAAAGCAAAGACCCAAAGAGAAGAAGGAGAAGAAGAAGAGAGAGAAGAAGAAGAAGGAGCCAAAAGCGACTGGGGGCAAGCAAAAGACATCTAACGAAAATCCACACACAGCACTGACCGGGCCTAAATCGCCATGTGTCATATGTAGAGGAGACCACTTCCATAGAGATTGTCCCTGTATTCCCCGGATACTGAGGGACTGGTCTCCTCGTTTGCACAATCCGGTGGCATCAACCTCTGATAGCCATGTTGAATGCTTACCATCAACCAGCGAAAGTGAAGGTCCAAGACAAAGAGGGAGAGCTATATCTCCCTGCAGACTGTGTGAAGGCGATCACGCCATCCACTGTTTTCCCTTCTTAGACGAGGCGAAGAGAGTTTTGGAAGATCGTCCAGTTTCACCGTTACGACTTCCTCCTGGATATAAAAAAATCGTGCCAAGTCCTTCGTTAGTTGAGAACCCAGCTGGCCCGCTCAAGTGGTCAGCTGAAGCGTCAGTCATTGAAAATGAACCTACTGAATCCATACCTGACGAAAGTCAAAAGGTCGAGGCAGCAGTTGACCCGGTCTTGCCTTCAGAGGATTCATCTTCGAATGACACTGTCACTGAAGAGAATAAGGATGACACCATCCAGATTCTTTTCATCAACACAGACTCCGACGAGCATGGGGGCAATGTGCCCATTCCTTTATCGCAGGAAGGAACTTCGTCAGGGTCATATCCGGCCGTGTATTCGGTCCCACCACCAAGCAACCTGGTTGTGTCCTTTGACTGGAACCAACTAGGCAGACCCCGGTTGCCAGCCAGTATACCATTCAGAATTATCGTCCAAATATACAGAATGATAATGGCTGGCACTATCATTGATGAAGGGGCGTCTGTGAGTATCCTTTCCTCTATTGCTTGGAAAGCGCTGGGTTCCCCAGCACTTTTGCCTGAGATGAGAAATCTATCAGGCTTTGATAAAGGAACCAGTCGACCTTTAGGGATCCTCCCCAATGTGCCCATAACATTGAAAGGGAAGGCCGTTCAAATGAACGTGATGGTCGTTCAAGGACCCTTGGAATATAACCTACTCCTTGGACGAGACTATATATATTGCATGGGAGCCATCGTCTCCTCACTCTTTAGAGTAATGTGTTTTCCACACGAAGGAAGAATGGTCAAGCTCGTAGACCAACTTTCATTTCCGGGATCACGCATCGCAAATAGTCACATACCAACCCTAAATGGTCTGTTCACTCAAGAAATGTCTCCACCCCCAGTCCTTCTTCCCGATGAGTGCGAGTGATTCGGAAAGATGTGACTGGAACCCAGGGGGCATGCATCCTGGTCTGCTTCGGGCAGAGAAAACTTTGGGTATAAAGTAGGTTTCCGCGGGAGAATATGACTAGTCCGTACCCCGTCCGTCTAGGAAGAGGGGTTGTTCTAGAATAGGATTCTTTTGTCAAAGTTATGTGTTTGACGGAACAGGGTCACTCACCTTTGTCTATTTCGGTAGACATCGCCGAAGAAATGTTTTGTTTGCTCCGTGAATAAGACAATCTTTGGGTAACCTGAAAGAGGTAAGCCTCTCTCGTTAAAACAAATGTTTTGGCGGAAAAGAAGTAGAGGTAACCTTGAAACTCTGTTTTATACCTGGGGGCATGCAAACCTTTTGGAGTGCAAGCAAGGGCGGCTATTTATTTTTTAAATTTTTAGGTCCTCCCTTTAAACCTGTAGGTCTAACCCTTTAAACTTGTAGGATTAGTCGTAACCGAACTTGCATAAAGAAAGGATATGGAGCAAAGCTTTAAAGATGAAGCTCCAATAAAAAATAGAATCTTAAGGAGACATTCTTATCTTATGACTGGTATAATCGAGCAGTTTTAGCACACAGTTCATGCTCGTTAAAAAATAAACGCAAGATCCGAGCAGTTTTAACGCGGACTTCATGCTCGTTAAAAAATAAACATAAGCAATGAGCAAGTGTTTCCACCAGTGTTTAAGCTCGTTAAAAAATGAACCACCCAGTAAATAACCACTGCGATCGTAAATTTATCAGCCATAAAAGCCTTGGTCGTGTTTGCACCGTCACCTCCACTTTTCATTTGGCCGATCATTCACCTCCATTTGATTGTTTACCCATTTTGAGGAACAGCTGCGAAGAGTGATTTCACCTAGCCATCCTTGTGACACTACCGTGATTGGAAAATTCCAACCTATACCTGGAATCAGCTGCTAACCCTGTTCATCACTCGTTCCTCAAAAGACGAGTTTTCTTTGAGCTCTTTTCAACTGACTCGTAAAATATGAAAAGATTGTCGAGTTTTGGCCTTCCAGCTCATTAAAGCGACCGGAAGAGCTATCCCTCCTCTAGATTTTAATCTTTTTGGACCTGAGGGATTATTACACAAAAAGATCGAGCGCTTGTTTAGTTCGGCTCGTTAAAACTATCGAAAATTCATCCCTTCTGTATTGTTTTATACTTTTTCGGACTTAAGGGATTAGATGACGAAAAAGGAACTTTGGAGTTAACTTTACGTACCTTTTCAGACTCTCTAAAAATGAAAAGGACCGAGTTGTCTTTGTCGCTAGACTCGTTAAATGCATTAAAAAGTGACAAACTTGTCTTTAGACGAGAAAGAGTTTCCCTATCGCTAGGCTCGTTAAAACATAGCGATGGGCTTGCCCGAAGGGCAGGTTATAGAACAAGCATATGTTATCCTCCTCAAGCTTGACAAAAATAAAGAGGTACTGGTCAGCAATGACTGGGGAAAAATTTGGAGAAACTTAAAGAAACTTTGATGGTAGCAAGTCGCTCTTGAACATGACACTTTTCCTCCGTACCACAATCGGGTTGGGTTGTTTCATTCACCGGTCACATCACCATGGTCTCACCATACCATGCATATTTGGGGTAATGCTACCAATCCACCGCATCAGTGTCGCCACATGTTCAAGAGAAGTCGTTCAGGAAGAGTCAACCGTGTCCCATCCACTGCCATACATTATCCTTCATCCTTTCATGACCGCCAACCTGAATCATATGTCACAGATCATTTTCACCTCCATCAAAATCATTAGCTCCGTTCCGTGTCACTGATGTGGGATTCATTAAGGCCCTCCTTTGACGGATCGCTTCTTGTCGACATCAGCTCATTATCCAAGAAGTTGATCTAGGGACACCCCCTTCAGTACTTTGAAGCTTGCATGCCTCAATGGCAAGTTTCTCACTTCCGGCGACAGGTATACATCAATGACCTTCGACCGAAAGATTTTGCGTGGTGTTCGACGCCAAGTCCTTTATTCACACCACGTGAATTGTACTGCAGTACCTTGAGGGTCATCATCATTATCGGTGATTCCTCTTGCGCTTGTTGTTGGCATTATGATGCATGTGTTGTACTTGATGGCAACCCCCCTCATAGAAGACTATCTCACTTATATACATTCAGAAGAGATATCAGATGTAACATAATACATAGATGCAAGACAGCTCAAAGGAATCAAATGGCAAGTTCTTAGTAAGCATGGCCATCAAGTCCAAAGGGGGAGATTGTTGGCATTATGGCTAAAATGTTGTCCTTGATGGCAACCCATTCAGGTGGTAGATCACTGTTCTTCATGTCAGCAGCAAAGATTGATGATCAGCTCTTAATTTATTGAAAAATTTAAGAAGGTCGCAGGTACACCATTCAGAAAGTGTGTCCCCGCAGGTATATCATGCAGAACCCGCGTCCAGGGACGCAGGCCAGCCGTTCAGGGGTGCATCCACCCAGTGCACACATTTCAAGGCAGAGAAAGAGCACGTGGGGGTTTCTTGTGTGGTATCTAGCTGACGGTTTTGTGTTTCTATGGTGTCGGCTCGTGGTATTGTTCCATGTTTTGAGGAGGAGCTTGCCTATATAAAGCAAGGAGATCATTTGGATTGAGCATGGTTTTGGGTTGAATATCTTATGAGGGCTAGATCTGGTCTAGATCTAAACAAGGCGAATCTGATGGACCGAGATCTCTTCGGCTCTTGCTCGGATCTGTAGATCTGACTGTCTGGGTTATTTCTAAAGTCTTGAAATTCTCTATGCCCGGAGGGACGCCGGTGCAGTAAGGGTTTAGGTGCGTCCGGGACGCAGGAGCGAATCATTTCAGGTGCGCCGGACGCAGGCGCAGAAGGGTTCAGGTGTGCCGGGACGCAGGCAATTCAACAGACTCAGTACGAGGGACGCAGGCTAGCAGTTGAGCAGGATGCGTCCAGGGACTCAGGCCAGCAGTTGAGCAGGGTGCGTCCAGGGACTCAGGCCAGCAGTTGAGCAGGCTGAGTCCGGGACTCAGGCTAGCAGTTGAGCAGGGTGAGTCCGGACTCAGGCTAGCAGTTGAGCAGGGTGCTTCCTTCTCTTAAAATCTTTGTTTATCATTGTTGTATTCTGGGTTTGGTCCTATTATTGTTGATCTGGTTACTTCAGTTGATTGGGTGTTTCAGAAGGTTGTTTGAGCTTCAATGTTGTTATTGGGTCCAGTATGAAAATTGGATGAAATGTGGCCTTTCAGTTTATGGGTTGTGCTTCAGTGTATCCAGTGTGAAAATTGATGAAACGTGGTACTTGAAGGAGAGAAGATTGTAGGCTGGCGCCTACGTACTAGTATCTAAGCTAGTACAAGAGCTAAAGGAAATCTTTGGAGCATTGTAGCAGGTAGTAGCCTACGTACTAGTAAATGGATCGGCTAGTACAAGAGCAAAGGGGGTTGTAGCTCCAGTACTGGTATAAGGCTGCACCAGTACAAATATTGTAAAAGAATTTTCTTATTAAGAAGAAGATTGAGATGACTTGCAGCAGGTGGTTTTTCTCCCGCATTGGGTTTCCACCTTACATCATTGTGTTCATGTGTGTGCCTTATGTGTGATGATCTACTTTATGTTACTGCATCTGTTAACTGATAATATGGTTGATAATGTTCTAATGCACTCATTGAAGATCGATTAACTTAATCATAAGAAGTTGTGGAAGTAGCATATATGAATCTGATTATGGAAATGAAAAAGTTTTATTAATATGATAATACTGATTCACCCCCCCCTCTCAGTATTATTTCCAACAATTGGTATCAAAGCAGGTCCTTTGATAGAAGCTTGATCGCTTGAAGGAGATCCGTGGAACAATGGGAAAGAAGCTTAAGAAGAAAGCTAATAAGAAAAAGAAGTCATCTCAGAAGAACTATGACAGTGGAAGAATCGATTGGGGATTAGGCATAAGAAGCTCTTCAGATTCAGAATCAGATTCAGAGTCATTATCAGGTATGAATGTGTTATCCTCTGATGTTCCAGCTATATTTCCTTGTGAAAGAGATGAAAGTGATAGCGAAACTACTGAATTTGCTCTTATGAGTGAACAAGAAAGATATCAAATAGAGGCAGAATTTAAAAGGCTGACAGACAAAATTAGAGATCAACAAGATCTATTGAACAAAAAGGAATGTGATTTCAAAGAAGAAGCTACCAAACTAAGGGCACAACTAGAAGAAGGAAACAAGGTAAGAAAGCTACTCAAAGACAAGGAAGACCAATGTCAAAAATTGCAGCATGAAGTAACATCATTAAGAAAAGAAGTCAACGAAAGAAGCACAACCATCAAGAAACTCAAAGATAGATCCAGCTACTATGAAAATCTTGAAGCTACAATCCTCTCACTAAAAGGAGATCTTGAAGAATCAAAGAAGCAGAATACAGATCTACTCCAAGCTATTGCAAAACAAGAAAATGAAGTCACCAGCTTAAAATCTCAACTGGAATGTGCCTTCCGAGTTCGTCAAATGCAGCAGGATCTGTATGAAGAACAAGAAAAAGAAATTCTCAAACTAAGGGAACAAATGGAAGAAGGAAGGAACGCTGAAGAAGTTTTGAAAGAGAAATCTCTTGAAAAGGAAGAACAGCTTCAGGTTGAGGTAAATATCTTGAAAAGTAAACTAGAAGAAAAGGATAAGCTTTTACGATTTCAAGATAGCTCTAAAGTATTGGATGATATTCTTAGTAGTCAAAGGTCCCCTGCTATAAAGACTGGTCTTGGTTTCCATGAATCTGTTGAAGGTGAATCTAGTTCACAAGGTGAGGCAAGAAACTCTAAAAGGAAATCTAAAGTGATCAACGAAGAAGTAAAAGATCAATCTCATCATCAACCAAGGAAAGAGATTCCTCAAAGAAAATCCTTTACTCCTCCTATGAATAATGTTGAATGTTATGTATGTCATAATCTTGGACATGTTGCAGCTAGATGTAGAAGAAGAAGAGTTCAAGACCATTATGCAGAAAGGTCATCTCAATCAAGGTACTTTTATGGATATTGTTTTGCCTGCAATATGTTTGGTCACAAAGCTACTGATTGTTACAGGAGGAATATGAAACATGTAAGATGTTATGCATGTAACAAGCTTGGACATATAGCCAAGGAATGCAGGAACAAAGTTTGGGCACCATATCAAAAGGAGAAAATGTCATCATCACGCTTGAAGATATGGAGGAAAAAGGAAGTACAGTCAGAAAAGGATGGCACAGTACAATGTACAGACATACCAGAATCAGAGGAAGCTGAAAGTACAGGACGCAGTGCAGTAACAGGAGACCTGCGTGCGGACGCAGGCCAGACCAAGTCCAGGTGCGTCCAGGACACAGTTCAGTAACTGAAGATCTGCGTGGGGACGCAGAGCGACTGAGGATCAGGTGCGTCCCTGAAGCAAAAGGACGCGGCGCGATAGTAATTTTGGGTGCGTCCCTGAGTAAAAGTACGCGGCGCGATAGTGTTTTTGGGTGCGTCCCTGCAGCAACAGGACGCAGCGCAGCAGAAGATGAAGTGCGTACCTGTCTCAAAGCATTTATTGGCTGATTCTTCTTGATATGCATGATCAGATTTAACAGATGGCACTGGTTCAGGGGGAGCATATGTCCTAAATTCATTGTTGGCATTATGGTCCTTGGTGACAATGCTTATGATTCATCTTGCTATTATGAGTTGGTCACATGATCAGATGTATGGTTGATTCTCTAATGATGCTTGCATGAAGTCTTTATTATCCTTGACACATATATGGATGAGGTTGGCTGATTTCGTGGATGATTATTCAAAGTCGCATTGTTGGAGACATGATGATGATGAGTTACTCATATGCATTTCATGATGATGTTGACATGAGCAAGATGCATGATTTCTTTCTTGGCACAAATGGATGAGGATTGTTGGCTGGATACAGGGATGATTATTCATACATATGTTGATTGATGCTGATGCTTTCATTTGATGGCTCTTGATTCATGTAGATCTGGATGGTTATGAGTTGATGTTGACAGATACTATGGAGCAGATTATACAGTGCTGTTGTTTGTCATGATCTTTAGATGTTTGGAAGGTCGTAGCAAGACTCATGTTGTAATAGCCTATCTATTATCGTCATCTCTTCAGGTCATGTAACGGCCTATGTCCCCCCACTATGCATAGTATGAAGAAGTAATGTATTTGGTTTTCATATTTCTGATGTATTCCCACTTGGTTGGATGGATGATCCTTATTGTGATGGATGATGGATGTATGTATTTTATAGAGTCATGTTCTTCTTGTAGAACATCTTTTTGCAGACCTTGCTTACAGTCAGGGGGAGCTTGAGCATGAACAGCACTATATAGCAGAGCAGACATCTCAGCTTGCTCTCAGAAAGACCATTATCAGATTGGAGCACCATGTCATATTCAAAGGGGGAGCTCTTTCAGAGACTTCAGCAGATCTGGTTTATAGTCAAAGGGAGCATGTTCTTAGGGGGAGCATACCCCTTTGCCCTTGATGTCAAAGGGGGAGAGTGATCTGGTGTTGTTGCCATCAAGTCCAAAGGGGGAGATTGTTGGCATTATGATGCATGTGTTGTACTTGATGGCAACCCCCCTCATAGAAGACTATCTCACTTATATACATTCAGAAGAGATATCAGATGTAACATAATACATAGATGCAGGACAGCTCAAAGGAATCAAATGGCAAGTTCTTAGTAAGCATGGCCATCAAGTCCAAAGGGGGAGATTGTTGGCATTATGGCTAAAATGTTGTCCTTGATGGCAACCCATTCAGGTGGTAGATCACTGTTCTTCATGTCAGCAACAAAGATTGATGATCAGCTCTTAATTTATTGAAAAATTTAAGAAGGTCGCAGGTACACCGTTCAGAAAGTGCGTCCCCGGAGGTATATCATGCAGAACCCGCGTCCAGGGACGCAGGCCAGCCGTTCAGGGGGTGCGTCCACCCAGTGCACACATTTCAAGGCAGAGAAAGAGCACGTGGGGGTTTCTTGTGTGGTATCTAGCCGATGGTTTTGTGTTTCTATGGTGTCAGCTCGTGGTATTGTTCCATGTTTTGAGGAGGAGCTTGCCTATATAAAGCAAGGAGATCATTTGGATTGAGCATGGTTTTGGGTTGAATATCTTATGAGGGCTAGATCTGGTCTAGATCTAAACAAGGCGAATCTGATGGACCGAGATCTCTTCGGCTCTTGCTCGGATCTGTAGATCTGACTGTCTGGGTTATTTCTAAAGTCTTGAAATTCTCTATGCCCGGAGGGACGCAGGTGCAGTAAGGGTTTAGGTGCGTCCGGGACGCAGGAGCGAATCATTTCAGGTGCGCCGGACGCAGGCGCAGAAGGGTTCAGGTGCGCCGGGACGCAGGCAGTTCAACAGACTCAGTGCGAGGGACGCAGGCTAGCAGTTGAGCAGGATGCGTCCAGGGACTCAGGCCAGCAGTTGAGCAGGGTGCGTCCAGGGACTCAGGCCAGCAGTTGAGCAGGCTGAGTCCGGGACTCAGGCTAGCAGTTGAGCAGGGTGAGTCCGGACTCAGGCTAGCAGTTGAGCAGGGTGTTTCCTTCTCTTAAAATCTTTGTTTATCATTGTTGTATTCTGGGTTTGGTCCTATTATTGTTGATCTGGTTACTTCAGTTGATTGGGTGTTTCAGAAGGTTGTTTGAGCTTCAATGTTGTTATTGGGTCCAGTATGAAAATTGGATGAAATGTGGCCTTTCAGTTTATGGGTTGTGCTTCAGTGTATCCAGTGTGAAAATTGATGAAACGTGGTACTTGAAGGAGAGAAGATTGTAGGCTGGCGCCTACGTACTAGTATCTAAGCTAGTACAAGAGCTAAAGGAAATCTTTGGAGCATTGTAGCAGGTAGTAGCCTGCGTACTAGTAAATGGATCGGCTAGTACAAGAGCAAAGGGGGTTGTAGCTCCAGTACTGGTATAAGGCTGCACCAGTACAAATATTGTAAAAGAATTTTCTTATTAAGAAGAAGATTGAGATGACTTGCAGCAGGTGGTTTTTCTCCCGCATTGGGTTTCCACCTTACATCATTGTGTTCATGTGTGTGCCTTATGTGTGATGATCTACTTTATGTTACTGCATCTGTTAACTGATAATATGGTTGATAATGTTCTAATGCACTCATTGAAGATCGATTAACTTAATCATAAGAAGTTGTGGAAGTAGCATATATGAATCTGATTATGGAAATGAAAAAGTTTTATTAATATGATAATACTGATTCACCCCCCCCCTCTCAGTATTATTTCCAACAATTGGTATCAAAGCAGGTCCTTTGATAGAAGCTTGATCGCTTGAAGGAGATCCGTGGAACAATGGGAAAGAAGCTTAAGAAGAAAGCTAATAAGAAAAAGAAGTCATCTCAGAAGAACTATGACAGTGGAAGAATCGATTGGGGATTAGGCATAAGAAGCTCTTCAGATTCAGAACCAGATTCAGAGTCATTATCAGGTATGAATGTGTTATCCTCTGATGTTCCAGCTATATTTCCTTGTGAAAGAGATGAAAGTGATAGCGAAACTACTGAATTTGCTCTTATGAGTGAACAAGAAAGATATCAAATAGAGGCAGAATTTAAAAGGCTGACAGACAAAATTAGAGATCAACAAGATCTATTGAACAAAAAGGAATGTGATTTCAAAGAAGAAGCTACCAAACTAAGGGCACAACTAGAAGAAGGAAACAAGGTAAGAAAGCTACTCAAGGACAAGGAAGACCAATGTCAAAAATTGCAGCATGAAGTAACATCATTAAGAAAAGAAGTCAACGAAAGAAGCACAACCATCAAGAAACTCAAAGATAGATCCAGCTACTATGAAAATCTTGAAGCTACAATCCTCTCACTAAAAGGAGATCTTGAAGAATCAAAGAAGCAGAATACAGATCTACTCCAAGCTATTGCAAAACAAGAAAACGAAGTCACCAGCTTAAAATCTCAACTGGAATGTGCCTTCCGAGTTCGTCAAATGCAGCAGGATCTGTATGAAGAACAAGAAAAATAAATTCTCAAACTAAGGGAACAAATGGAAGAAGGAAGGAACGCTGAAGAAGTTTTGAAAGAGAAATCTCTTGAAAAGGAAGAACAGCTTCAGGTTGAGGTAAATATCTTGAAAAGTAAACTAGAAGAAAAGGATAAGCTTTTACGATTTCAAGATAGCTCTAAAGTATTGGATGATATTCTTAGTAGTCAAAGGTCCCCTGCTATAAAGACTGGTCTTGGTTTCCATGAATCTGTTGAAGGTGAATCTAGTTCAGAAGGTGAGGCAAGAAACTCTAAAAGGAAATCTAAAGTGATCAACGAAGAAGTAAAAGATCAATCTCATCATCAACCAAGGAAAGAGATTCCTCAAAGAAAATCCTTTACTCCTCCTATGAATAATGTTGAATGTTATGTATGTCATAATCTTGGACATGTTGCAGCTAGATGTAGAAGAAGAAGAGTTCAAGACCATTATGCAGAAAGGTCATCTCAATCAAGGTACTTTTATGGATATTGTTTTGCCTGCAATATGTTTGGTCACAAAGCTACTGATTGTTACAGGAGGAATATGAAACATGTAAGATGTTATGCATGTAACAAGCTTGGACATATAGCCAAGGAATGCAGGAACAAAGTTTGGGCACCATATCAAAAGGAGAAAATGTCATCATCACGCTTGAAGATATGGAGGAAAAAGGAAGTACAGTCAGAAAAGGATGGCACAGTACAATGTACAGACATACCAGAATCAGAGGAAGCTGAAAGTACAGGACGCAGTGCAGTAACAGGAGACCTGCGTGCGGACGCAGGCCAGACCAAGTCCAGGTGCGTCCAGGACGCAGTTCAGTAACTGAAGATCTGCGTGGGGACGCAGAGCGACTGAGGATCAGGTGCGTCCCTGAAGCAAAAGGACGCGGCGCGATAGTAATTTTGGGTGCGTCCCTGAGTAAAAGTACGCGGCGCGATAGTGTTTTTGGGTGCGTCCCTGCAGCAACAGGACGCAGCGCAGCAGAAGATGAAGTGCGTACCTGTCTCAAAGCATTTATTGGCTGATTCTTCTTGATATGCATGATCAGATTTAACAGATGGCACTGGTTCAGGGGGAGCATATGTCCTAAATTCATTGTTGGCATTATGGTCCTTGGTGACAATGCTTATGATTCATCTTGCTATTATGAGTTGGTCACATGATCAGATGTATGGTTGATTCTCTAATGATGCTTGCATGAAGTCTTTATTATCCTTGACACATATATGGATGAGGCTGGCTGATTTCGTGGATGATTATTCAAAGTCGCATTGTTGGAGACATGATGATGATGAGTTACTCATATGCATTTCATGATGATGTTGACATGAGCAAGATGCATGATTTCTTTCTTGGCACAAATGGATGAGGATTGTTGGCTGGATACAGGGATGATTATTCATACATATGTTGATTGATGCTGATGCTTTCATTTGATGGCTCTTGATTCATGTAGATCTGGATGGTTATGAGTTGATGTTGACAGATACTATGGAGCAGATTATACAGTGCTGTTGTTTGTCATGATCTTTAGATGTTTGGAAGGTCGTAGCAAGACTCATGTTGTAATAGCCTATCTATTATCGTCATCTCTTCAGGTCATGTAACGGCCTATGTCCCCCCACTATGCATAGTATGAAGATGTAATGTATTTGGTTTTCATATTTCTGATGTATTCCCACTTGGTTGGATGGATGATCCTTATTGTGATGGATGATGGATGTATGTATTTTATAGAGTCATGTTCTTCTTGTAGAACATCTTTTTGCAGACCTTGCTTACAGTCAGGGGGAGCTTGAGCATGAACAACACTATATAGCAGAGCAGACATCTCAGCTTGCTCTCAGAAAGACCATTATCAGATTGGAGCACCATGTCATATTCAAAGGGGGAGCTCTTTCAGAGACTTCAGCAGATCTGGTTTATAGTCAAAGGGAGCATGTTCTTAGGGGGAGCATACCCCTTTGCCCTTGATGTCAAAGGGGGAGAGTGATCTGGTGTTGTTGCCATCAAGTCCAAAGGGGGAGATTGTTGGCATTATGATGCATGTGTTGTACTTGATGGCAACCCCCCTCATAGAAGACTATCTCACTTATATACATTCAGAAGAGATATCAGATGTAACATAATACATAGATGCAGGACAGCTCAAAGGAATCAAATGGCAAGTTCTTAGTAAGCATGGCCATCAAGTCCAAAGGGGAGATTGTTGGCATTATGGCTAAAATGTTGTCCTTGATGGCAACCCATTCAGGTGGTAGATCACTGTTCTTCATGTCAGCAGCAAAGATTGATGATCAGCTCTTAATTTATTGAAAAATTTAAGAAGGTCGCAGGTACACCGTTCAGAAAGTGCGTCCCCGCAGGTATATCATGCAGAACCCGCGTCCAGGGACGCAGGCCAGCCGTTCAGGGGGTGCGTCCACCCAGTGCACACATTTCAAGGCAGAGAAAGAGCACGTGGGGGTTTCTTGTGTGGTATCTAGCCGACGGTTTTGTGTTTCTATGGTGTCGGCTCGTGGTATTGTTCCATGTTTTGAGGAGGAGCTTGCCTATATAAAGCAAGGAGATCATTTGGATTGAGCATGGTTTTGGGTTGAATATCTTATGAGGGCTAGATCTGGTCTAGATCTAAACAAGGCGAATCTGATGGACTGAGATCTCTTCGGCTCTTGCTCGGATCTGTAGATCTGACTGTCTGGGTTATTTCTAAAGTCTTGAAATTCTCTATGCCCGGAGGGACGCAGGTGCAGTAAGGGTTTAGGTGCGTCCGGGACGCAGGAGCGAATCATTTCAGGTGCGCCGGACGCAGGCGCAGAAGGGTTCAGGTGCGCCGGGACGCAGGCAGTTCAACAGACTCAGTGCGAGGGACGCAGGCTAGCAGTTGAGCAGGATGCGTCCAGGGACTCAGGCCAGCAGTTGAGCAGGGTGCGTCCAGGGACTCAGGCCAGCAGTTGAGCAGGCTGAGTCCGGGACTCAGGCTAGCAGTTGAGCAGGGTGAGTCCGGACTCAGGCTAGCAGTTGAGCAGGGTGCTTCCTTCTCTTAAAATCTTTGTTTATCATTGTTGTATTCTGGGTTTGGTCCTATTATTGTTGATCTGGTTACTTCAGTTGATTGGGTGTTTCAGAAGGTTGTTTGAGCTTCAATGTTGTTATTGGGTCCAGTATGAAAATTGGATGAAATGTGGCCTTTCAGTTTATGGGTTGTGCTTCAGTGTATCCAGTGTGAAAATTGATGAAACGTGGTACTTGAAGGAGAGAAGATTGTAGGCTGGCGCCTACGTACTAGTATCTAAGCTAGTACAAGAGCTAAAGGAAATCTTTGGAGCATTGTAGCAGGTAGTAGCCTGCGTACTAGTAAATGGATCGGCTAGTACAAGAGCAAAGGGGGTTGTAGCTCCAGTACTGGTATAAGGCTGCACCAGTACAAATATTGTAAAAGAATTTTCTTATTAAGAAGAAGATTGAGATGACTTGCAGCAGGTGGTTTTTCTCCCGCATTGGGTTTCCACCTTACATCATTGTGTTCATGTGTGTGCCTTATGTGTGATGATCTACTTTATGTTACTGCATCTGTTAACTGATAATATGGTTGATAATGTTCTAATGCACTCATTGAAGATCGATTAACTTAATCATAAGAAGTTGTGGAAGTAGCATATATGAATCTGATTATGGAAATGAAAAAGTTTTATTAATATGATAATACTGATTCACCCCCCCCTCTCAGTATTATTTCCAACAATTGGTATCAAAGCAGGTCCTTTGATAGAAGCTTGATCGCTTGAAGGAGATCCGTGGAACAATGGGAAAGAAGCTTAAGAAGAAAGCTAATAAGAAAAAGAAGTCATCTCAGAAGAACTATGACAGTGGAAGAATCGATTGGGGATTAGGCATAAGAAGCTCTTCAGATTCAGAACCAGATTCAGAGTCATTATCAGGTATGAATGTGTTATCCTCTGATGTTCCAGCTATATTTCCTTGTGAAAGAGATGAAAGTGATAGCGAAACTACTGAATTTGCTCTTATGAGTGAACAAGAAAGATATCAAATAGAGGCAGAATTTAAAAGGCTGACAGACAAAATTAGAGATCAACAAGATCTATTGAACAAAAAGGAATGTGATTTCAAAGAAGAAGCTACCAAACTAAGGGCACAACTAGAAGAAGGAAACAAGGTAAGAAAGCTACTCAAGGACAAGGAAGACCAATGTCAAAAATTGCAGCATGAAGTAACATCATTAAGAAAAGAAGTCAACGAAAGAAGCACAACCATCAAGAAACTCAAAGATAGATCCAGCTACTATGAAAATCTTGAAGCTACAATCCTCTCACTAAAAGGAGATCTTGAAGAATCAAAGAAGCAGAATACAGATCTACTCCAAGCTATTGCAAAACAAGAAAACGAAGTCACCAGCTTAAAATCTCAACTGGAATGTGCCTTCCGAGTTCGTCAAATGCAGCAGGATCTGTATGAAGAACAAGAAAAATAAATTCTCAAACTAAGGGAACAAATGGAAGAAGGAAGGAACGCTGAAGAAGTTTTGAAAGAGAAATCTCTTGAAAAGGAAGAACAGCTTCAGGTTGAGGTAAATATCTTGAAAAGTAAACTAGAAGAAAAGGATAAGCTTTTACGATTTCAAGATAGCTCTAAAGTATTGGATGATATTCTTAGTAGTCAAAGGTCCCCTGCTATAAAGACTGGTCTTGGTTTCCATGAATCTGTTGAAGGTGAATCTAGTTCAGAAGGTGAGGCAAGAAACTCTAAAAGGAAATCTAAAGTGATCAACGAAGAAGTAAAAGATCAATCTCATCATCAACCAAGGAAAGAGATTCCTCAAAGAAAATCCTTTACTCCTCCTATGAATAATGTTGAATGTTATGTATGTCATAATCTTGGACATGTTGCAGCTAGATGTAGAAGAAGAAGAGTTCAAGACCATTATGCAGAAAGGTCATCTCAATCAAGGTACTTTTATGGATATTGTTTTGCCTGCAATATGTTTGGTCACAAAGCTACTGATTGTTACAGGAGGAATATGAAACATGTAAGATGTTATGCATGTAACAAGCTTGGACATATAGCCAAGGAATGCAGGAACAAAGTTTGGGCACCATATCAAAAGGAGAAAATGTCATCATCACGCTTGAAGATATGAAGGAAAAAGGAAGTACAGTCAGAAAAGGATGGCACAGTACAATGTACAGACATACCAGAATCAGAGGAAGCTGAAAGTACAGGACGCAGTGCAGTAACAGGAGACCTGCGTGCGGATGCAGGCCAGACCAAGTCCAGGTGCGTCCAGGACGCAGTTCAGTAACTGAAGATCTGCGTGGGGACGCAGAGCGACTGAGGATCAGGTGCGTCCCTGAAGCAAAAGGACGCGGCGCGATAGTAATTTTGGGTGCGTCCCTGAGTAAAAGTACGCGGCACGATAGTGTTTTTGGGTGCGTCCCTGCAGCAACAGGACGCAGCGCAGCAGAAGATGAAGTGCGTACCTGTCTCAAAGCATTTATTGGCTGATTCTTCTTGATATGCATGATCAGATTTAACAGATGGCACTGGTTCAGGGGGAGCATATGTCCTAAATTCATTGTTGGCATTATGGTCCTTGGTGACAATGCTTATGATTCATCTTGCTATTATGAGTTGGTCACATGATCAGATGTATGGTTGATTCTCTAATGATGCTTGCATGAAGTCTTTATTATCCTTGACACATATATGGATGAGGCTGGCTGATTTCGTGGATGATTATTCAAAGTCGCATTGTTGGAGACATGATGATGATGAGTTACTCATATGCATTTCATGATGATGTTGACATGAGCAAGATGCATGATTTCTTTCTTGGCAAAAATGGATGAGGATTGTTGGCTGGATACAGGGATGATTATTCATACATATGTTGATTGATGCTGATGCTTTCATTTGATGGCTCTTGATTCATGTAGATCTGGATGGTTATGAGTTGATGTTGACAGATACTATGGAGCAGATTATACAGTGCTGTTGTTTGTCATGATCTTTAGATGTTTGGAAGGTCGTAGCAAGACTCATGTTGTAATAGCCTATCTATTATCGTCATCTCTTCAGGTCATGTAACGGCCTATGTCCCCCCACTATGCATAGTATGAAGATGTAATGTATTTGGTTTTCATATTTCTGATGTATTCCCACTTGGTTGGATGGATGATCCTTATTGTGATGGATGATGGATGTATGTATTTTATAGAGTCATGTTCTTCTTGTAGAACATCTTTTTGCAGACCTTGCTTACAGTCAGGGGGAGCTTGAGCATGAACAACACTATATAGCAGAGCAGACATCTCAGCTTGCTCTCAGAAAGACCATTATCAGATTGGAGCACCATGTCATATTCAAAGGGGGAGCTCTTTCAGAGACTTCAGCAGATCTGGTTTATAGTCAAAGGGAGCATGTTCTTAGGGGGAGCATACCCCTTTGCCCTTGATGTCAAAGGGGGAGAGTGATCTGGTGTTGTTGCCATCAAGTCCAAAGGGGGAGATTGTTGGCATTATGATGCATGTGTTGTACTTGATGGCAACCCCCCTCGTAGAAGACTATCTCACTTATATACATTCAGAAGAGATATCAGATGTAACATAATACATAGATGCAGGACAGCTCAAAGGAATCAAATGGCAAGTTCTTAGTAAGCATGGCCATCAAGTCCAAAGGGGGAGATTGTTGGCATTATGGCTAAAATGTTGTCCTTGATGGCAACCCATTCAGGTGGTAGATCACTGTTCTTCATGTCAGCAGCAAAGATTGATGATCAGCTCTTAATTTATTGAAAAATTTAAGAAGGTCGCAGGTACACCGTTCAGAAAGTGCGTCCCCGCAGGTATATCATGCAGAACCCGCGTCCAGGGACGCAGGCCAGCCGTTCAGGGGGTGCGTCCACCCAGTGCACACATTTCAAGGCAGAGAAAGAGCACGTGGGGGTTTCTTGTGTGGTATCTAGCCAACGGTTTTGTGTTTCTATGGTGTCGGCTCGTGGTATTGTTCCATGTTTTGAGGAGGAGCAAGCCTATATAAAGCAAGGAGATCATTTGGATTGAGCATGGTTTTGGGTTGAATATCTTATGAGGGCTAGATCTGGTCTAGATCTAGACAAGGCGAATCTGATGGACCGAGATCTCTTCGGCTCTTGCTCGGATCTGTAGATCTGACTGTCTGGGTTATTTCTAAAGTCTTGAAATTCTCTATGCCCGGAGGGACGCAGGTGCAGTAAGGGTTTAGGTGCGTCTGGGACGCAGGAGCGAATCATTTCAGGTGCGCCGGACGCAGGCGCAGAAGGGTTCAGGTGCGCCGGGACGCAGGCAGTTCAACAGACTCAGTGCGAGGGACGCAGGCTAGCAGTTGAGCAGGATGCGTCCAGGGACTCAGGCCAGCAGTTGAGCAGGGTGCGTCCAGGGACTCAGGCCAGCAGTTGAGCAGGCTGAGTCCGGGACTCAGGCTAGCAGTTGAGCAGGGTGAGTCCGAACTCAGGCTAGCAATTGAGCAGGGTGCTTCCTTCTCTTAAAATCTTTGTTTATCATTGTTGTATTCTGGGTTTGGTCCTATTATTGTTGATCTGGTTACTTCAGTTGATTGGGTGTTTCAGAAGGTTGTTTGAGCTTCAATGTTGTTATTGGGTCCAGTATGAAAATTGGATGAAATGTGGCCTTTCAGTTTATGGGTTGTGCTTCAGTGTATCCAGTGTGAAAATTGATGAAACGTGGTACTTGAAGGAGAGAAGATTGTAGGCTGGCGCCTACGTACTAGTATCTAAGCTAGTACAAGAGCTAAAGGAAATCTTTGGAGCATTGTAGCAGGTAGTAGCCTGCGTACTAGTAAATGGATCGGCTAGTACAAGAGCAAAGGCGGTTGTAGCTCCAGTACTGGTATAAGGCTGCACCAGTACAAATATTGTAAAAGAATTTTCTTATTAAGAAGAAGATTGAGATGACTTGCAGCAGGTGGTTTTTCTCCCGCATTGGGTTTCCACCTTACATCATTGTGTTCATGTGTGTGCCTTATGTGTGATGATCTACTTTATGTTACTGCATCTGTTAACTGATAATATGGTTGATAATGTTCTAATGCACTCATTGAAGATCGATTAACTTAATCATAAGAAGTTGTGGAAGTAGCATATATGAATCTGATTATGGAAATGAAAAAGTTTTATTAATATGATAATACTGATTCACCCCCCCTCTCAGTATTATTTCCAACAATTGGTATCAAAGCAGGTCCTTTGATAGAAGCTTGATCGCTTGAAGGAGATCCGTGGAACAATGGGAAAGAAGCTTAAGAAGAAAGCTAATAAGAAAAAGAAGTCATCTCAGAAGAACTATGACAGTGGAAGAATCGATTGGGGATTAGGCATAAGAAGCTCTTCAGATTCAGAATCAGATTCAGAGTCATTATCAGGTATGAATGTGTTATCCTCTGATGTTCCAGCTATATTTCCTTGTGAAAGAGATGAAAGTGATAGCGAAACTACTGAATTTGCTCTTATGAGTGAACAAGAAAGATATCAAATAGAGGCAGAATTTAAAAGGCTGACAGACAAAATTAGAGATCAACAAGATCTATTGAACAAAAAGGAATGTGATTTCAAAGAAGAAGCTACCAAACTAAGGGCACAACTAGAAGAAGGAAACAAGGTAAGAAAGCTACTCAAGGATAAGGAAGACCAATGTCAAAAATTGCAGCATGAAGTAACATCATTAAGAAAAGAAGTCAACGAAAGAAGCACAACCATCAAGAAACTCAAAGATAGATCCAACTACTATGAAAATCTTGAAGCTACAATCCTCTCACTAAAAGGAGATCTTGAAGAATCAAAGAATCAGAATACAGATCTACTCCAAGCTATTGCAAAACAAGAAAACGAAGTCACCAGCTTAAAATCTCAACTGGAATGTGCCTTCTGAGTTCGTCAAATGCAGCAGGATCTGTATGAAGAACAAGAAAAAGAAATTCTCAAACTAAGGGAACAAATGGAAGAAGGAAGGAACGCTGAAGAAGTTTTGAAAGAGAAATCTCTTGAAAAGGAAGAACAGCTTCAGGTTGAGGTAAATATCTTGAAAAGTAAACTAGAAGAAAAGGATAAGCTTTAACGATTTCAAGATAGCTCTAAAGTATTGGATGATATTCTTAGTAGTCAAAGGTCCCCTGCTATAAAGACTGGTCTTGGTTTCCATGAATCTGTTGAAGGTGAATCTAGTTCACAAGGTGAGGCAAGAAACTCTAAAAGGAAATCTAAAGTGATCAACGAAGAAGTAAAAGATCAATCTCATCATCAACCAAGGAAAGAGATTCCTCAAAGAAAATCCTTTACTCCTCCTATGAATAATGTTGAATGTTATGTATGTCATAATCTTGGACATGTTGCAGCTAGATGTAGAAGAAGAAGAGTTCAAGACCATTATGCAGAAAGGTCATCTCAATCAAGGTACTTTTATGGATATTGTTTTGCCTGCAATATGTTTGGTCACAAAGCTACTGATTGTTACAGGAGGAATATGAAACATGTAAGATGTTATGCATGTAACAAGCTTGGACATATAGCCAAGGAATGCAGGAACAAAGTTTGGGCACCATATCAAAAGGAGAAAATGTCATCATCACGCTTGAAGATATGGAGGAAAATGGAAGTACAGTCAGAAAAGGATGGCACAGTACAATGTACAGACATACCAGAATCAGAGGAAGCTGAAAGTACAGGACGCAGTGCAGTAACAGGAGACCTGCGTGCGGACGCAGGCCAGACCAAGTCCAGGTGCGTCCAGGACGCAGTTCAGTAACTGAAGATCTGCGTGGGGACGCAGAGCGACTGAGGATCAGGTGCGTCCCTGAAGCAAAAGGACGTAGCGCGATAGTAATTTTGGGTGCGTCCCTGAGTAAAAGTACGCGGCGCGATAGTGTTTTTGGGTGCGTCCCTGCAGCAACAGGACGCAGCGCAGCAGAAGATGAAGTGCGTACCTGTCTCAAAGCATTTATTGGCTGATTCTTCTTGATATGCATGATCAGATTTAACAGATGGCACTGGTTCAGGGGGAGCATATGTCCTAAATTCATTGTTGGCATTATGGTCCTTGGTGACAATGCTTATGATTCATCTTGCTATTATGAGTTGGTCACATGATCAGATGTATGGTTGATTCTCTAATGATGCTTGCATGAAGTCTTTATTATCCTTGACACATATATGGATGAGGGTGGCTGATTTCGTGGATGATTATTCAAAGTCGCATTGTTGGAGACATGATGATGATGAGTTACTCATATGCATTTCATGATGATGTTGACATGAGCAAGATGCATGATTTCTTTCTTGGCACAAATGGATGAGGATTGTTGGCTGGATACAGGGATGATTATTCATACATATGTTGATTGATGCTGATGCTTTCATTTGATGGCTCTTGATTCATGTAGATCTGGATGGTTATGAGTTGATGTTGACAGATACTATGGAGCAGATTATACAGTGCTGTTGTTTGTCATGATCTTTAGATGTTTGGAAGGTCGTAGCAAGACTCATGTTGTAATAGCCTATCTATTATCGTCATCTCTTCAGGTCATGTAACGGCCTATGTCCCCCCACTATGCATAGTATGAAGATGTAATGTATTTGGTTTTCATATTTCTGATGTATTCCCACTTGGTTGGATGGATGATCCTTATTGTGATGGATGATGGATGTATGTATTTTATAGAGTCATGTTCTTCTTGTAGAACATCTTTTTGCAGACCTTGCTTACAGTCAGGGGGAGCTTGAGCATGAACAGCACTATATAGCAGAGCAGACATCTCAGCTTGCTCTCAGAAAGACCATTATCAGATTGGAGCACCATGTCATATTCAAAGGGGGAGCTCTTTCAGAGACTTCCGCAGATCTGGTTTATAGTCAAAGGGAGCATGTTCTTAGGGGGAGCATACCCCTTTGCCCTTGATGTCAAAGGGGGAGAGTGATCTGGTGTGTTTGCCATCAAGTCCAAAGGGGGAGATTGTTGGCATTATGATGCATGTGTTGTACTTGATGGCAACCCCCCTCATAGAAGACTATCTCACTTATATACATTCAGAAGAGATATCAGATGTAACATAATACATAGATGCAGGACAGCTCAAAGGAATCAAATGGCAAGTTCTTAGTAAGCATGGCCATCAAGTCCAAAGGGGGAGATTGTTGGCATTATGGCTAAAATGTTGTCCTTGATGGCAACCCATTCAGGTGGTAGATCACTGTTCTTCATGTCAGCAGCAAAGATTGATGATCAGCTCTTAATTTATTGAAAAATTTAAGAAGGTCGCAGGTACACCGTTCAGAAAGTGCGTCCCCGCAGGTATATCATGCAGAACCCGCGTCCAGGGACGCAGGCCAGCCGTTCAGGGGGTGCGTCCACCCAGTGCACACATTTCAAGGCAGAGAAAGAGCACGTGGGGGTTTCTTGTGTGGTATCTAGCTGACGGTTTTGTGTTTCTATGGTGTCGGCTCGTGGTATTGTTCCATGTTTTGAGGAGGAGCTTGCCTATATAAAGCAAGGAGATCATTTGGATTGAGCATGGTTTTGGGTTGAATATCTTATGAGGGCTAGATCTGGTCTAGATCTAAACAAGGCGAATCTGATGGACCGAGATCTCTTCGGCTCTTGCTCGGATCTGTAGATCTGACTGTCTGGGTTATTTCTAAAGTCTTGAAATTCTCTATGCCCGGAGGGACGCAGGTGCAGTAAGGGTTTAGGTGCGTCCGGGACGCAGGAGCGAATCATTTCAGGTGCGCCGGACGCAGGCGCAGAAGGGTTCAGGTGCGCCGGGACGCAGGCAGTTCAACAGACTCAGTGCGAGGGACGCAGGCTAGCAGTTGAGCAGGATGCGTCCAGAGACTCAGGCCAGCAGTTGAGCAGGGTGCGTCCAGGGACTCAGGCCAGCAGTTGAGCAGGGTGAGTCCGGGACTCAGGCTAGCAGTTGAGCAGGGTGAGTCCGGACTCAGGCTAGCAGTTGAGCAGGGTGCTTCCTTCTCTTAAAATCTTTGTTTATCATTGTTGTATTCTGGGTTTGGTCCTATTATTGTTGATCTGGTTACTTCAGTTGATTGGGTGTTTCAGAAGGTTGTTTGAGCTTCAATGTTGTTATTGGGTCCAGTATGAAAATTGGATGAAATGTGGCCTTTCAGTTTATGGGTTGTGCTTCAGTGTATCCAGTGTGAAAATTGATGAAACGTGGTACTTGAAGGAGAGAAGATTGTAGGTTGGTGCCTACGTACTAGTATCTAAGCTAGTACAAGAGCTAAAGGAAATCTTTGGAGCATTGTAGCAGGTAGTAGCCTGCATACTAGTAAATGGATCGGCTAGTACAAGAGCAAAGGGGGTTGTAGCTCCAGTACTGGTATAAGGCTGCACCAGTACAAATATTGTAAAAGAATTTTCTTATTAAGAAGAAGATTGAGATGACTTGCAGCAGGTGGTTTTTCTCCCGCATTGGGTTTCCACCTTACATCATTGTGTTCATGTGTGTGCCTTATGTGTGATGATCTACTTTATGTTACTGCATCTGTTAACTGATAATATGGTTGATAATGTTCTAATGCACTCATTGAAGATCGATTAACTTAATCATAAGAAGTTGTGGAAGTAGCATATATGAATCTGATTATGGAAATGAAAAATTTTTATTAATATGATAATACTGATTCACCCCCCCCTCTCAGTATTATTTCCAACACTTGTTAACAGTTTACATCACTGACTGGTAATCAAGCGATGTCTTTCCATGTTCGACTTCAAAAAATTCTCACATGGATCGACTTGTACTTAGAGTGAAGGTCGGACGAGATTGAAGACCCCGGATCTAGTTTCATCCATCCGGGCTGCGATATATATTCAGGAAATAAAGACATTGACATGTACATCATTGCAGCAGATGATCATCCTATCCAAAGGATGATAATTTCATCAAAAATTATCAGTCTACCATCAGACGATTGTCTGTTCTATGTACAGGAAAATGAATTTATAAAAGCTGAGCATGGGAATGCCCGCCTCAGCTAGATCATGAAAGCAGTATGAAAAATAATGTATTGTATTGTATCTTATTACAGGTCTCCTCCCAGCATTGGATGAACTTCGGATCCTCCTGATAAAGCATTTCACCCGATAAACGGCCTCATAATTTAGGTGGCAACTGTTATAGAAATTTTTGTGCCTTACAGCATTGAGCATGAAATGTCCATAATCTGATGGATCCAAAGTCCCTAAACATGTTGTTCCTACCCCTAGAGGAACAAGGCCAATAAACCACAACAATTGACAGAAGTTCTCCACCAAAAACTGCTCAAAAACAAGTCAATTCAGGATCATTTCAGTGGCTACACTAGCTGTCTGCGCTAAATGTCAAAGCCAACACTGGCTACCTGCGCTGAATGTCAAAGGCATCACTGGCTACCTGCGCTGAGCGAGATTGGACATGTGGCAAGTTCATTTCTCAAGGTGTCAGAACCCAGGAAGCTTCCAAAATGACACTTGCCTCAGGGAATTCGACTGGTGATGAGTAAGAGGTTCCAAATCTCCAAGTGGAAGCAAGAACCTCCAAGTGGAATCAAGAACTGACAGAGGGAGAGGACACTAGTCAGATCTCAAGCTGACTCATCCTCTCTCCAAACATCTATATATGGATCTCTCCCCCATGAGATCTAGAGGCTGGAATTTTGTTAATGCAAAGAATTGCTGTTGGTTTGAGACTAGAGCTATTGGGTGATTTGCTTTGAAGGAGGTGAAAAGGATATTCCTTTCTGCTGGGAAGGTGATGCTGGATTGGGCCTCATTTGGTTGTATCACTTCCTGAAGTTTACTTCTTCATCAATAAAGCCATTTGAGTTTCTTCTATATGCATGTATCTCAATGATGTTTTGTTGTATTTGCATATTTAGTTTATTCTAATCCTTAAACTAGTTATGAATGTATGCTTCTTGTAATTTCCCTCTCTTGCCATTTCGCAGGAACTTGGTGTAGCTGGGCCAGTGAAGGAGCAAGCAGCGGGAAGCAAGCAGAAGGAGTGAGATAGGATCAACAAACTAGCGGAAGACATCGGTTAGTTACATCCTTCTCCTCTATTTACATTTCGTAAAGAAGAATACTTAGATAGTTTTGTCTTGTTTGTTGCTGAGGTACTATCACTCCTTAGAGTGGGATAGGGGCATTCCGTATTGGATACTTTTCCCAACAACAGAGTCCATGTGCTATGTCCGCGTTAGAGGTTCTCCAGTCGTCTCCTGCTCAACGAAGTGCCTTGCTATCGGTAATGGGGGCAGTAGATCCAAGTAATTCCTTAGCTCTCACTTTTGATATGAGTAATGTCAAAAAGAGACTTCCTCATCACATGGCTTTCCAGATAAAGTCTACCTACCAGAAAACGAATATTTTTCGGACAGTTGTAGATGAGGGAGCTTCCACGTGTGTCATGTCTATGTCATGCTGGAAGGCCATTGGATCACCGTCAGTTGTTCCTTCACCCACCCTATTGACAGCATTTGATGGTCATTCTCATAGGCCATACGGGATTATCCCGGCCTTTCCTATATGTGTTGGAGGGAAGGTCGTCAATATCGAAGTAGAGGTCATAGATGCTAACCTAGACTATAATCTCCTCTTAGGAAGGAACTGGGTATACGAGATGGATGTCGTTGTTTCGACTCTGTTTCGTGTCATTTGCTTTCCTCATGAGGGGAAAATCGTTAAGGTTGATCAGTTGGACTATTGCCCAGTTGATCCTCAAGCAAACTCTGACTCTACTATTCCTTTAGTGGGTAATCCCCGTCTGCCTACTGAGAGTCTAGGAGTCGGGATGTACTCTTCATTGATGGGTACGTTTAATCTTCCCCCTCCTACAGCTGGTATAGATACAATTTCATCCTCCAGGGATCCTTTACGGAGAGAGTTTGTCCAAACTCCTTATTCTTCGAATCCTGGAACCTTAGCTTCATCTGTGACCACATCAGGTGACGACAAGGTGGGTGGAATAGAATCTCTTATGTCTGCAGTAGAACTTAGATGCGAGTCTATCGATAACTCTGTAGATAACCATTCTACTTCTTCCTCCATGAAGGAGATAGATGGTGATGTGGCTCATTTTCAGACCCTTGATTCCACCTCTGCATCGGATTGATCGGATATTTTTTTTCCATCGGATGAAGCGATATTCGAAGCAATGACAGCCGTATATCAACCTTTGGAAGATTTACATCGTCGGCTACACTTTTATTCCCCTCTGCATGAATTCGAATCTCGGTCCTCCAATTCGACTAGTGATGTTTATATAGTCCCTTTGGCTCCAACACATTCATTTGCCGAAGAGAGTATATTGATTGGTTCGATCGTTGTACCTATAAATATCCCTAGGAGTAAGGTGGTGGAGCCTCCTGACGGGCTCTACCTCAGGAAGTGCTTTGCTTAGCTTTGGCCAGGCAATGGCTTCTTTGTATTTTATGTATATTTGTACATATATCATCGAAAGTTTTCTGATATCAGCACTTTTTGGTCTGCTGTGGCAGGTGTTGATGGATGATTTGGTCTATTTTGGGTTCGCCGATGGCACTAGTCGGCACACTCGGAATCTTTCTTCCGCAGCTTGGGTACTCTATTATCCAACTGGTCAATTGATGGCATCAAGAGGCGTGTGCATCGGTCCTGCTTCAAATAATATGGCCGAGTATACTGTTGTTATTAATTTATTATCCGAGGCAATCTCTCATGGGATCGACTCGTTGGTAGTATATCTTGATTCTCAATTGATAGTGTCTCAATTAAATAACATTTATCGGGTACGGGATCCATCTTTATATCGCCAGTATTTAAGGGTGAGGTTGTTGCAAAGATAATTTACTTATATTAATTATTTGCATATTCCAAGATCTCATAATTGGTTAGCTGATTCTATCGCTAATCAGGCATTAGACTGGCATATCAATCATTCATCATAATAAAATTAAGCATCAAAAAGTCAAACTGTATATATATATATATATCGTAAAACGTCTCGAGTGTACATATGTGTGTCCAAAAAATATACAAAATTGGGACTCAAATGCCCATAATCATGTCCGGCATATCTAATGCCTCGGCTCCGGATGAGCGTCTAAGTATGTCACTATAGCATTGGCCAGAGGCCGAAAAATGCGAACCCAGTCACGTGGCATGCCAACCACATGACGCTGCATATCCTCAGGAAGGTCCTCTATGACGGCCATCGATACTCGGCAGCTCAGTCTCGCCAAGTGTCGTTGGACGTTGTTCAGAGTCCGTTCTGTATTAGCAGCCGCCTCTTTGGCTCCTCGGCCACGTCGTCCATGCCACGGGAATCCATCTGGTCGTACAGGCCCGATGTCTGGAACATGATCATCATATCAATCATTTGAATCTCATCAAAAAATATTTTTCAAAATTCATCATTATATTTGAAAAATCCAAAAAAATCATAAAATCAAAAAATCTTACCAATCTCGCCCCATGCTGCATTCGGTGGTAATGCTAGATCAGGATCTCCTCGAAAATCCAGTCCAGCATAGGGGTAGTCATCCACGGCGATGATCTGCTGATCCCACCAGGTGAAGAAGTCATCGTCAAAGGCAGTCCATGGGACCTCCCCACCCCCCAGACGTTTCATCAGATCAGCCCACCGGCCCATGCGTGGATCGCGTGGGGTGCTGATGGAAACTGCTACCCTGGGGCGGAGTGCGAGAACTTTCTCGAAAAAGAAAGTACACAAGATGCTCCCATATCCAAAGTTTTTAGTCTGACCCCTCCTGATAGAAGTGAGCTGGCTCTTCATGTTGGCCAGAAGAGGAGTACACTAGTCGAACACAGTAGTGAGACAGTCAATTGCCACGCTCATGTTTTGCCGTGATGCCTGATGCAGAGAGGATGATCCGTTCACCCGAGCCATGGTAAACAGGATTATCCTAAGTGATAAACTCACCACACGTGTGATGGAAATCTGGCTCCCAACCTTCTTGGGATGTCCCGGGCAGTATATCTGTACATAGTCCTCTATCGAGAGGGCGTTCTGTGTCCTACCCCGGGACTGTACTACCTCTCCCCTTCGGGAAAGGCCCGTGATAAAATAGATATCCTCCACTTCTACCCTGAGCGGCATCTGATCAATCATAAAGGCTTCCTCATCGACATCCCAATAATCAATGAGCATATCAAGCAAGCGCGTGTTCGCTTTCATATTTGGCAATTTGAAAAATTTAAGCAAACCGCATCCCCGGAGTGCATCTAATGCTTCTGGACTGTTCATAACTTCATTGTCTACCGCTGCATGTGCTCTTTCACACCACGTGACAGACATCCTGAGAAAAAATCGAGTTTAAACCGTTAGTTTTTGTTTAAACATGATTCGTGGCGTATACGTGGGTCCCTATGCACACAGTTGCGTTTAGGGCCCGCGTGTATGCGGGTTCCATATTACCAACCCGCGTATACGCCGCGAGCGAATTTTTGACAAAAGTTCAACGGTGAAACATCAATCATAAATCTTAAAACCAGTCACAATCAATTGCAAGCTAAGTATAAGGGTTACCTGGAGGTATTCGACGAATTTGAACGGTTGAGTCTGGCTGTGGGAAGTTTGCTCCTTTTGCTCCAAATGTTTTGCTCTCAAACTCAAACGGTAAAAATGGTGAGTCCAAAATGCTTTTTATAAGTTTTGAAAATGCAAAATTTTTTCAAAATTTTATTTTGTTTGGCCTCATGTGACTTTTAACTTGGGAGCTTGGAATGTCGAGATTGGTTTATTTTTTAGGACATTTTGGACGTTTTTCGACAGTTCGAGACGGTTCCATGACTGCTGACCCATCATGGCAGGTATCGTGTTCTCACTGGCATATAGGTTAGGGACACCATTTTTCCGTTGCATTATGCATACTAGCCTCCATTTGACCGATACATCTGCCATAGGGTCGATCCCATCGTGTTATGGTTCGCAAGCCATCTTCACTCGCCGATTCTTTAAATCATGACATGATGGTAGAGCCATCCTTTACATGGGCATCCTAGTTAGCACCTCACTGACATTTTTTGCCCATGCTGCTCCAATTTGAGTAGGCTCGGGAGTCCTCTGTAGTCCCGCCATGACTTATGCGTTGAAGACTCATTCCTCTTAACTTCTCCGCTTTGTTCTGGCCTTATACCCTAGAGGCTCCTTTGTGTTGAGTTGTACTACTGCATTGCATGTTGACCACTTGCACCTTTTGGCCTAGAGCCGGCTTCACTTGGACTCGTGTTTAAGCCAACTTTTGACCATGACGTCTGCAAAATCAACCTTGCATACCTTTGACTTCTGCAGCTTGACACACCTTGACCCGTGGAAGGAACATACCTTTGAGTGTCACTGACCAGTTTTCACCTCCCTGAATTGAGCATAGGAACGTTCCTTTCCCGGGAACTAGATCATCTGTTTCACCGACACTCATTCTTTCCACTGTACCATAGCATTCTTTTATTCTTTTTTCGGCTTAACAGAAAAAGACAAAAAAAAAAAATATTCCAAAAAGAGCGAGAACGGGTCATTATTTCCATTTATTGTTGGCAGCTAGAGTCAGTCGTGTCGCCCTTGAACAAAGCACTCAAAACAAAGTCTCCTCCGCATGGGTGAGATTTAGTTTGACTTAGGTACGCCATAACCTTGTTATTGAGTCAGTTCTCCCCCGATTGGTTATCTCTTCCAATCATATGGAGGGTTCGTTCGTGCCTCCTGCATGGCGAACTTATACAGAGTCATCATATGCTGCCACACAGTCACATTGAGTCGTGCTTTTGTTCAAGGGAAGTTAGCCTGAGTCGGCCTCTCTGCGGTGTCTCTTGACTCATTTTTCAGTCGGCCATCCTTGGTTGTTAGTGTCACGTCTATCATAACATCAGTTATATTGGTCCTTTACTCGTGCCGGTTTGAGAAGGTCCCCATTGACTTCTTGCTGGCGGGTCTTGTCCTTATCGACGACGACATCTTGCTCTGAGGACAGGCCTAGAGCCGCACCCTGGCCCTATTTTCATTATTGATAGGTCACCTTGTGCTCAGCATCGATCAGTATCATGGGTCTTTGACTGAGTGGTTTCCCTTGTGTTCGACATCAGCTTACATTATCACACATTGGGATTCGTGCAGTACCTTGGTTTCCATTTGACCCTATTGGTGGATACCTCGCCTCTGTGTCAGCTTTCATTATTGGTTGGTTCAAAGGGTTTATGCCGTGCGCTAGCCACATCTTGTGTACGCCGGAAACGTACTTCGGTTGGGTTACTACATCTTTTTCATCCGATTCATTCCACATTATTGGCCTACAGGTTACACTCGCGCTATATTGATGAAGGATGCCTTAATGCCTTCCTTCTAGCGGATCTTTCCCTATCGACTCCGACTCATTGCTCTGGGGCAAAGATCTAGAGTCCATTTGGCAGTACCTTGGGGTTTGCAGTCATTAGTGGCGGATCCTTCGCTATCGACAGTGGGAAACCATCACTGTTTCCTGATCGATAGATTCTTACAGGTGTTCGACTCTAGCTCATCTATTCACACTTGTTAGATTGTACTGCGTACCTTGACGCTCATTATCATTATCGGTGAGTAGTCTCGCGTTTGTTAACGGTATACATCAATGACCAGTAATCAAACAATTTCTCACATGGTCGACTTCAGATCATTTATTCCCATGGTGTAGAAATGTACGACGGCGGTCGGTGAAGACCTCAGGTTGTATCAGCACTCATTGGTTCCCTTGACAGTTGCTCCTGTTGCTGCTAGTTGATACCACTCCACTTTATATGTTGCAGTCAATCATGGCGACATTCTATATGCTGGCACCTGAGTTTGCAGTGTAGTACCATCCTATTCCATCATGTTCAGTTGGTACCTTTTGGGATCAGTCTTTGATATCAGTGATCCGTTGCATCTTTCAGCATCATTGACAGTCTTATATATGATATTCAGACATGTACTTGTTCATTATGATCAGATGATCCATTATGTATCTTTCAGTCATTTATACTTGTGTACTTAGTGGATCCGCTTGTACTTGATATGCGGACATGCTTTACTTTTCTGAGCATGGGTATGCCCGCCTCAGACAGTGGTAGAATTTTGTTTTAAAGGGTGAGCCAAAAATCAGTACTTGAAAGGTAGAACTTGAGAATGGCAATTTATCTGATCTAGACCTATAGACACAACATACCATGGAAAAACAATGATGCTTTTGACGAGTCTTCCCAGAAAATAAGCTCTAATTGTTAGACCACTTCCCAAATTTTAGTTATCTGCAATGGAAATAGTGACTCTAGCTTTATTTGTATGGATAATGACTTTGGCCATTGTCCTATTCATTTCCTATGAATGATTTTGATTTTCAAACTCCAACTAGTTTGTTGTTAAATTAAGTAGAGCTTTGATGACAAACTTATAGTTTTCAAATCTCTTTTCTAAATCTATTTTCTTGAGCAAATTTGTCTTTCTACTTTAGGTACTATAGACTTCTACCGTGTGACATATGCTATGATATAATTGCCTGGATAAATAGGCATAAGTGTTGTACAACATAGTCTTTTTTAAATCTAAAGAAACAATATTTCCAAATACAAAGTTTATTAATTAAGAATATCTTTTATACTTCTTTGCTAAGTTATGATTATATTTCGGTAGGGGATTTTGTGTACACTGGTATTGTGTTGTCTTTTTGGTTTTTTTTAGGTAACAATGGTTAATAAGGAATGTGTTCTTGAGCAGCAAGCACACATCTTATTCTACTATCAACAGGAAACTCCATGGTTTTCAGGCATGGCAACAAAAACGCAGATGTTAGTGGGATATCCAAAGTCCGTGTTGGATGAATTTAATACTAGTGATGATTTTGATTGCTTTTCAGATAAATAATCTCATGATTCAAATTCAAATAAACAGAAGCAACTCAAGAATTAAGGTGAAGCTATTGCTTTCTATCCAAGTCAATTTCTTTTATTTGTTGGTTGCTGTCATGTTTTGAGTGTGGACTTGTGAAATTCCAAATTGCATGTTGGTTTATGTAAAGGGGATATATATATATAATTTTTTTTATCATATGTCGTTCACAGTTTCTGGAGATCCGTGTTACATTTGCACAGAAGTTTAGATATCATTTAGATATCTAAATACCAAACAACAACAACATTGAGATTTTTCTTTCACTCAACCTATAACATATTGCATTTGTCTTCATCAATGTTCTTCTTCCATATGTTATCAACTTATAACATTTCTTTTGCAATATTTGGTGCATTTTCTTGTTATAGGTCATTTATAGATTATAGATGTCTTGAGACTTTCACTTCTAATTGAGTATTCAATTGAACATATTGATTCTCTTATACATGAATATTTTTCCCTCCACCCACTTTTCATAAATTCCATAACCATTAGGTAGGGACCTCCAGCTTTGATGTTGCTTTTCTTGTTTACTAAAATATTATCAAGACTTTAATTTATTGAAAGTTGTAGAATTTACAATTTATGAAGTTTCAAGGTCTAATTTTAAAAGTCTAATTCTTTGGTGGTTCGATTCCATCGTGCCTTGACATGATCCATATGGAATGAGCTTTTGACCATCACCGATGAGATTTGGTGACATTTTTCAACCGTCACCAAAATATGAAATGGTGATGGTCAACAAACGCCACCATATATATGCATCAATAGTGACGAACCTCAAAGGTCTGTAACCATAAATCGTTGTTGTTGATATGAAATCGTGACGGTCGATGTCCATCATTATAGTCATTATTCATGATGGACCTTGAATCTCACCACAACACCTATACTTATGGAAATGTGGCTTTTGGTGAGGGTCAATGAACGTCACCATATATATGCACCAATAGTGACAGCCATGGAAGATCCATCACAATAAATCGTTGTTGTTCATATGAAATGGTGATGGTCACTATCCGTCATTATAATCAATATTCGTGATGGACCTTTAATGTCACCGCAACACCTATACTTTTGGTGATGTTCAGTTTTTTTGTGATGGAGGCTATGGTCTGTCACCATTGCTCATATGAAATGGTGACGGTCGCTATTTTTCATTATAAATCATTATTGGTGACAGACTTTGAATGTTGCTACAACACCTATACTTTTAGCGACTCCACCTTTGGTGACGTTTAGTTTTTGGTGACAGAGGTTATGGTCCGTCACCATTGCTCATATGAAATGGTGATGGTCACTATCCGTCATTATAAATCATTATCAGTGACAGAATTTGAATGTCACTACAACACCTATACTTTTGGCGACGCCACTTTTGGTGATGTTCAATTTTTGGTGACGAAGGCTCTTTTGACCGTCACCAATGAGCTTATGGTGACATTTTTTGCTCCTCACCAATGTCCTTTTTTCTTGTAGTGCCTATTCAATCTCAACAAAGTAGTCCTCAAGTAACGCCTTCAACAAGTAATGGGACAATATTTCATTCAAGAAAATACTCCTCCAAGTGTGGAACAAACATCAGAAATTTTGCATTCTCCAAGTTCAACTTCAAGTTACACATCAAATCCATCTTTGTTAAGCTTGGGAAGACAAAAATTTAGAAATTTGAGTGATATTTATGAGCAAAATGAAGGTGAATGTTGCAAATGTCTGAATTCCCTTTTTTCTTTATTTTCTCATGTAGATGATCTAATTAATTTTGAAAATGCAATCAAGGAGGAAAAATGGGTAGCAAAAATGGATGAAGAAATAGGTGTAATAGAAAATAATGACACATGGGAATTACTAAATCTTCCACAAGGAAAAGGAGTGATATGTGTAAAGTGCTTCTATAAGACCAAAGTTAATACGAAAGTAAGGATATGAAGACATAAAGAAAGGTTATTTGTTAATGGATACAAACAATAGCCTGGAAGTATGTTGAAATGTTTGCACTAGTTGCAAGAATGGAAATTATGAGGAAAATTTAGGCAATAACATTGCAACAGAAATGGAAGATATATCAAATGGATCTGAAATCAACCTTTTTGAATGGAGTATTGAAAGAGGAAGCTTATGTGAAGCATCCACCTATTTATGAGGTTCAAGGGCGGTGAGGCTCATCAATGGGTGAATTATATGGACCTTAATTCACCTCCAAGTTACTAAAATCAACTTTTCTCATAATTCTTTACATATTTTAATTATGTTTTGCTTCATGAGGAGAGTAAAGAGGAGATATGTCTAGTGGTCTAATGTGCATTGATTGCAGGTTTTGGAAAAAAAATTGGCTAATTAAAGTGAAGGAACTCGAATGAAGACAAGAAAGATGCATTCTAGGAGATAGGATCTCCCTCCTTAACTCCTCACTCACTCGAAGATTCCTCAATCAAACCTCATCAACTCAGAGTTGCAAGCAGCCAAGTCATGAGGTTCGTTGGTAGCCAAGCCAGTGACAGTTGAAGACGAGATGATCTCAAGATTAGGACCAAGCCTCCCTAAATTTAAGGAAGTTGTTGGTAACTTCGGTTGTATAAATCAGGAGGCCTAGAGCCTCATTAGGATTCATATTTTTTTTCAAGATAGCTAAGCAGTTTTTGAGTTGAAACATTGTAACCAAGCACTCTTGTGTATTTCTCATATTTTAATGAAAATGAGTAGCATTCCCTTGATCCAGCACTGAGTTGACTCAGAGGGCTGAAGCTCTTGTGTTAAGGCCCAACCCTAGTAGTATAGGCTCCTCTTGTTGTATATGTATGCTTAGGTTATGATCATAGTTAGTTGATAAACTGATTCTGGTATTGTTCATTTGCAAGTATTGGTAGGTTTAATTAGTTTGCTTCCATTTGTGGATAGTTCTAGCAATAGCATTGTAGTGATAAGAAGATATTCCAAAAAGGCTGACAACGAGTGGTTTTCACTTCATTTCTCCCTTTCAGGGATCATGGCTTGAGAAACACTTCCCATCCAGCCCAAAAATATAGAATTCTTGCTTTTTGTGTAATCTATGGTTTTCCTACTAATTACATCATTATCTCTCATTTTCACAGGATAAGTTGCAATTGGAATTTTGGATCTTGTAATTTTTTCACTGATTTCATCTCTCTTTTATATTGGCTTCAAGCACTTCCAGTCATAAACTTAGCAAGTAAATTATGACAACTATGTTTTCTCCTATTTGAATAAACCCCTCTTGTTTCTATATGAATTTTTGTGTAAACGAAAAGAGTGATGTGTGTTGTTGCAGGAGTTTCTACATTACAGGGAGACCTCATCTCATCAACCTTAGCCAAGCCATATCCACCCATGATTGCCAAAAGTCACTAAGGTCTCAATTTGAATTCTTGTCTTATGAGGAAAACAAACCATTTCCGTTGAGCAAATCCAACCATATTAAAGCTTTGGTTTCAGTTCTAAGTAAGTGCCTACCACTCCCATGCCTTATTCCCTCCTTATTCACCTTTTCCAAGATCCATCTCGCCTTCTAGACCACTCCCTAAGCTTTCGGCGTGATACTGTAGTAAAACAGGGGATCCTGTAGGTGAACTAGTACATCCTATAGGAAAACCTATAGTAGCCTATTTTGAGCCCGAATTGAGAAAATCATCACCAAAGCCAAGTTTAGGCCCCTACTTGACCTCCAAGCCATCAAAACCATTGTACTCCTCTTCCTCCACAGCTGTATACCTTGCCAAGGAACAAAGAAAGATTAGCATTTACAATTTTCAAGCAAAAAGATAAAGAAAAAGAGTCCTTTTATATTTATTCATGCACACAACAGTTAGTATTCTCTAGATCATATTTCATGCTTGGATTATTTAAAACCTCACGTGTTAAAGTAGGGTTATTTTGCAAGAAAGGTATGTTAGCAAGTAGATAGAGGATTTCATGTTATTTTGCAAGAATTTCTTTCAGTCTTTCATTCTTGCAATAGGCAACATTTCTTTTCCCCCAATTAGGGTAAATTTCCCCTCTCCAAGTTGGTAATTAGACTTCTTCTAGTTAATAGAAGGCTAGTTTGAGAAACCCTAGTGGTCTATCGCCCCAGCTCAACAGTGACAAAGAGTAGACCAATTACATCTATTTGTGTATACAACACTGTCACCTCCAAGTTTGTACGAACCTCGGGTTGATGAAGTAAAGTTGGTAGCCCCAGGAGTTGCAGCATCCTTGCTGCAATACTGGTGCTCATCTAAGGGAAAGAAGACAAAGTGTATAGACTGAAGAAAGATCTTTATGGGATGAAGCATATAATGTGCACATGGTATAATAGGATATATTCATACTTGTTAGATAATGGATTTAGCCAAAGTGACTGTGAGCCTGCCATTTAAAGTGATGGTGATATTTCAATTGTGGTTTTATATGTAAATGATCTGAATTTCACTGGGAGTTATGATATTCTCATTTCTAATTTCAAAGAAGTCATGAAAGATGAGTTTGAAATGAAAAAATTGGGGTTGTTAAGGTACTTTCTAGGTATAGATGTGAAGCAAATGGAAGATGACATTTTTATATCTAAAACAAAGCATGCCACGTACATGTTGAAGAGGTTTAAAATGCAAACAACAAGCTTGTTCCAACTCCAATAACCATGGGTTTGAAATTGAAGAAAGAAGATTGTAGCAACAACGTAAATCCAACACTATATAAAAGCATGGTTGGAAGTCTGATGTATTTGACTCTAACTTGACCTGATTTAATGTATGTAGTGAGTTTAGTCTCAAGATTCATGGAAAAACCAAAGGAGACACATTGTCTAGCAACTAAAAGAATTCTAATGTATGTTAATGGAACCAAAGGATATGGAATTTTATATACTACATCAAATAATTTTCGACTAGTTGGATATACTGATAATGATTGAGCATGAAGTCTAGATGATAGAAAGAAAACGTGCAAAGATCTCAGTGTGGGGGAGATGTTGGGTCATTGATTTGTCATCATTCTCACTTGTCTTTGCCATTCATTAAGTCATTACTTCCAACCATCCTTTGTACCATTTCACTCACTTGCAACCATTTTTACCATAATTATTCATGATGTGTCTCTATATGTCTAAGTGGTTAATTAACATAGTTTTACTTTATTTTTAGAAGATTACGGAGAATTATGCATGGTTTACTAATAACGGTTTAACTAATTCAAGTTTCTGTAGTTTAGTCCAGTTTTCGTAGCTATGTCCATGATTGAGGTAGTAGCACCACTCTAGAAGAAAATTCAGCACATAGACATTGTTTCTAAAGCTTCAAATATGGATTTAAGTTGGTCAAATTCCACCCAGCTCACACATGTGGGCTTCCAGCAAAAGATCGAAAGGAAAATGCCACAATTTTGAACATTCAACTTCAAACACGTTTTCTAAGAAAATGAAAAATGAATTTCAAAAAAAGAAAACATGGTTTTTTTAGCATTGCCCCAATTAGGTTCTTAGTGAGCAATTTTCTCAAATTGTTACCATTTTAGATATGTTCGAGGTCCGTTTGAGCCTTATTTTGGAGATTACGTGGATAAACAGTTTTCCAGTTCGTCATTCACTGCACAGTCAACAAAGAGGCCAGAACAAGTTGTTCTTTAGAAAATTCTTGTCATAGAGATAAGTTTGATTAGATAGGGGTTGATATTTGATCCAAAATTCCATGAAATTTGATTTTATTTTATTTTCAAATTGATCTATAAAGATCCCATGACCAGAATTGTAGCAATAAAACTCTATGCATGTTGTTGTTTCAGAGATCTATAAATTTCAATCCCTTTGATGATAAGATAAAGGAGATGTCAAGGAGGATCTTAATTTGTAATTGTTGTTGTTGATTAAAGAAGAAGAACTCTATTTTTTTTCCATTGAATGTAATTTTTTTAATATGGCACAGCTCTGAATGAAATTGGTGATTTAAATCTCTTCTCTTGATATGAGTTTTCAACACCTCACATTCCTCAAGAGGACCCCCCAGAGATATGTGAGAATAGTATAGATGTTTTCCATTTCATTAATATTCTCATGCATGGTTTGTCTTACATAGATTAATTGTTTATTCTTATCATAGATTCAAAACTTGTGCTTTCTATAGATTACATTCTTAAGATTTTTTTAATTAAAATTTTCATGATTCAATAGATTAAAGTTTGTAACTTTTAGAACAAAATGTCCATGCTTTCATAGGGTAAAATCTCATGTTTTCTTAGATCAATAATCTTTATGTTTTTTATGCTTAACATTATTTTCCTTTCAAAGAACTTAGTACTTTCATAGTTTATATTAAAGAATCTAATTTCCTTTTGAAGTTTTCAATTCATTTCAGTTATGCATAAACATTGAAAGCTAATCTCCTAGCTAAGCTCACGTACCTGGATTGACATATAAATGCAAGTAATTCAAGAGTCAATTAAATTACCCAACAATATCCTTTATATATACTTTGAAGGGGGGTCGAATGGGTGCCTCTTGGGGGCCCAACCAACTTAAAGTAATAGGAGGTCGACTTGAAATATTTGGAGGAAAATTTTAAATTTAATTTTTTTTATTTCTTCGCATAATGAAAATACTAACCATGGATACTATATTTCAAACATACAAGAACTAGATAAATTATCTGAAGGAGGCATCTTGAGAAAACAACATATATAACCATTTCCAGTAGGAAATTCAATAAGGGCAAAGGCACCCTTGGAAATTGTCCATTCATATTTGTGTGGACCAATGCATACAATCTCAATTGGTGGAAGTTATTATTTATTTACATTTATAGATGAATATACAAGAAATACATCAGATTATTGTATAAGACATAAAAATGAAGTGTTTGAACACTTTCATTAATTCAAGGCTCTTGTTGAAAAATAAAGTGGGAACTACATCAAATATTTGAGAACTGATAGAGGTGGTGAATACATCTCAAATGACTTCCTACATTTTTTTAAGGAGCATGGAATTGAGAAACAATCTACAACAACGTACACACCTCAATAAAATGGTTTTGTTGAAAGGAAAAATAAAACAATTATGGACATGGAAAATAGTATGTTAAAAGCAAAGCATTTCCAAAATAACTATTTGGGTGAAGCTATAGCATGCACAACTTACATCATAAGTTAATGTCCAACAAAAAATATAAAGGACATGATTATGGAATAAGCATGGAGTGGGAGAAAACATAGTGATATGCATATGAGAGTGTTTGGATGTGTGGCATATGAACTTTTGTGAGATGAGTTAAGAAATAAATTAGACAGGAAGAGGGGGAATGCATATTTTTTTGTTATAATAACAATTCCAAGGCATACAAGCTATATAATCCAATAACCAAAAATGTCATAATTAGTAGAGAGGTATAGTTCATAGAAGAGGAAGCATGATATGGAAGTTTGGAGAACATAATCAATGCACCATCACATTTACCACAAGAAGATAAAGAGGAATTAGCGGCAATATGTACTTCTTCAATGATGACTCCTACACCTATTTAACCTCAACAAATTAGTCCTCAAGTAATGCCTTCAACAAGTAATGGGGCAATATTGCATTTAAGAAAATACTCGTCCAAGTGCACAACAAACATCAGAAATTTCACATTCTCCAAGTTCAACTTCAAGTTACACATCAAATCCATCTTTGGTAAGCTTGGGAAGACAAAAATTTAGAAATTTGAGTGATATTTATGATAAAAATGAAGGTGAACGCTGCAAATGTTTTAATTCTCTTTTTTCTTTATTTTCTCATGTAGATGATCTAATTAATTTTTAAAATGCAATCAAGGAGGAAAAATGGGTAGCAACAATGGATGAAGAAATAGGTGTAATAGAAAAGAATGACACATGGGAATTAGTGAATCTTCTGCAAGGAAAATAAGTGATATGTGTAAAGTGTGTCTATAAGACCAAAAGTAATGTGAAAGGAAGGATATGAAGACATAAAGAAAGGTTATCTGTTAAGGGATACAAACAATAGCCTGGAAGTATGTTGAAATGTTTTCACTAGTTGCAAGAATGGAAATTGTGAGGACAATTTAGGCAATTGCGGTGCAACAGAAATGGAAGATATATCAAATGGATCTGAAATCAACCTTTTTGAATGGAGTATTGAAAGAGGAAGCTAATGTGAAGCATCCACCTATTTATGAGGTTCAAGGGTGATGAGGCTCATCAATGGGTAAATTATATGGACCTTAATGCACCTCCAGCTTACTAAAATCAACTTTTCTCATAATTCTTTACATGTTTTAATTATGTTTTACTTAATGAGGAGAGTAAAGATGGGATGTCATGTCTGTTATAGCTCCAAATCTCACTCTTATGGTTTGTGATGCTGTACTCATGGCCTAGGGCAACCCCTCCTTCCAGACCTGGTCCTAAAATTTAAAAAACAGTGTTTTATCCCTTATACACGACATTGCCCTGAGCTAAGCGCGTGTATACGCGGGTCTGTGTATATCCAACCCGCGTGTATGTATTAAAACACTTAAAAAAATATAACACTCCTTATTTTCGGGCGGAGATCGCGGGTTTTACCTGCTGATCACCTGTTAGTGCCCGTGGCCCAACTGTTCCCAACCAACTCCTAACTAAAAAACTACTTTGGAGATGGTATAAAAAGACCTCAAAGGGAAGGCCTAAGGGAGGAGAGAAGAGAGAGAAAGGTTATTATGCTGAGATTTTCCCTTGACCAGGTCTGAAGTCCCTTGTGCCTTCTGCACTTCCCCCATTTTGTACAGGAAACCTTTGTTTCCTTGTGTGTTGATGTTCATCCACCATTTATGACATCATGGAGAGAGTCATGGAACGAGTATTGTTAGAGGCTTGAGGCTAGAACGGATCCGGAAGGAAGCTTTGCTTGGAGCCTGCTGGAGGTGACTCAGGTGAACATATTCCTTTTTATGTACTTTATTTGTCTATAATAAAAGAAACACATGTCTTGGTTCCCGAAATGAATCTTCTTTGTGTTAATGATAGTCATGTTTAGAATTCATATGTAAATGGTTGTTTGAATTTCATAACTAACTACCTTTCTTTATACATGAAGATGGTTTCTTTATAAGTTTTTGTCCATGTACTGCTGTGTTCTTTGAATTGTTTGTTTTGCAGGACAAAAGAGAAGAAGGGAACTCCAAGAAGGGTTTGGACCCTAAAGGCCTTCTCAAACGTAGGACCAAAGGTACGTACCCTTATCATAGAATTTGCTTATAATAGCATAATGGCTGTATGAATGCATGTTTCTTTGAATAGATAACTTTCAGTCTGCTAGGGTTTCACCCAAAAAGCCCTAGGGGAGTAATTCCCTCTACCAATGTCTAGTGGTCTAATGTGCATTGATTTCAGGTTTTGGAGAAATTTTTGGCTAATTAAAGTGCACAAACTTGAATGAAGAGAAGCAAGATGGATTCTAGGAGATAGGATCTCCCTCCTTAACTCCTCACTCACTCGAAGATTCCTCAATCAAATCTCATCAGCTTGGAGTTGCAAGCGACCAAGTCATGAGGTTCATTAGCCACCAAGCCAGTGACAATTGAACACCAGATGATCTCAATATTGAGAGCCAAACCTCCCTAAATTTAAGGAAGTTGTTGGTAACTTCAATTGTACAAATCAGGAGGCCTAGAGCCTCATTAGGATTCATATGTTTTTTTCAAGATAGCTAAGTAGTTTTTGAGTTGAAACATTGTAACCAAGCACTCTTGTGTATTTATGATATTTTAATGAAAATGAGTAGCATTCCCTTGATCCAACACTGAGTTGACTCAGAGGGTTGAAGCTCTTGGGTTAGGGCCCAACCCTAGTAGCAGAGGTTCCTCTTATTGTATATGTATGCTGAGGTTATACTCATAGTTATTTCCTAAAGTGATTTTGGTGTTGTTCATTTGCAAGTATTGGTAGGTTTAATTAGTTTTCTTCCATTTGTGGATAGTTCTAGCAGTAGCATTGTAGTGATAGGAAGATATTCCAAAAAGTCTAATAGCAAGTGGTTTTCACCTCATTTCTCCCTTTCAGGGATCATGTTTGAGGAACAATTCCCATCCATCCCAAAAAGATAGAATTCTTGTTTTTTGCGTAATCTATGGTTTTCCTACTAATTAGGTCATTATCTTTCATTTTCACAGGATAAGTTGCAATTGGAATTTCTGATCTTGTAAGTTTTGCACTGATTTCATCTCGCTTTTATATTGGTTTCAAGCACTTCCATTCATAAACTTAGCAAGTAAATGATGACGACTCTTTTTTCTCCTATTTGAATAAACCCTTCTTGTTTCTAGATGAATTCATGTGTAAGTGCCAAGAGTGATGTGTGTTGTTGCAGGAGTTTCTACATTATAGGGAGACCTCATCTCATCAACCTCAACCAAGCCACATCCACCCATGATTTCCAAAAGTCACTAAGGTCTCAATTCAAATTCTTGTCTTATGAGGAAAACTTGCCATTTCCGTTGAGCAAATCCAACCATCTTAAAGCTTTGCCTTGAGTTCTAAGTACGTGCCTATCACTCCCATGCCTTATTCCCTCCTTATTCACCTTTTCCAAGATTCATCTCACCTTCTAGACCACTCCCTAAGCTTCCAGCATGTTCTTGTAGTAAAATAGGGGATCCTGTAGGTGAATTAGTACTTCCTATAGACATCCTGTAGGAAAACCTGTAGTAGCCTATTTTGAGCCCAAATTGAGAAAAATCATCACCAAAGCTAGGATTAGGCCCCTACTTTACCTCCAAGCCATCAGAACCATTGTACTCCTCTTCCTCCACACCTGTCTACCCTACCAAGGAACAAAGAAATATTAGCATTTACATTTTTCAAGCAAAAAGATAAAGAAAAAGAGTCCTTTTATATTTATTCATGCACACAACAATTAGCATTCTCTAGATCAGATTTCATTCTTAGATTATTTAAAACCTCACATGTGTTAAATTAGGGTTATTTTACAACCAAGGTATGTTAGCAAGTAGATAGAGGATTTCATGTTATTTTGCAAGCATTTCTTTCAGTCTTTCATTCTTGCAATAGGCAACATTTGTTTTCCCCCAATCAGGGTAAATTTCCCCTCTCCAAATTGGTAATCATACTTCGTCTAGTCAATAGAAGGGTAGTTTGAGAAACCCTAGTGGTCTATCGCCCTAGCTTAGCAGTGACAAAGAGTAGACTAATTACATCTATTTGTGTATACAACACTCTCACCTCCAAGTTTGTACGAACCCCAAGTTGATAAAGTAAATTCAGTAGCCCCATGAATTATAGAATCCTTGCTACAATACTGATGCTCATCAAAGGGAAAGAAAACAAAGTGTATATACTGAAGAAAGCTATTTATGGGCTGAAGCACATAATGTGCACATGGTATAACAGGATAAATTCATACTTGTTAGATAATGGATTTAGCCAAAGTGATGGTGATATTTTAATTGTGGTTTTATAGTAAATGATCTGACTTTCACTAGGAATGATGATATTATCATTGCTAATTTCAAAGAAGTCATGAAATATGAGTTTGAAATGAAAATTTTGGGGTTGTTAAGGTACTTTCTAGGTATAGATGTGAAGCAAATGGAAGATGACATTTTTATTTCTCAAACAAAGTATGCAACATACACCTTGAAGAGGTTTAAAATTCAAAACAACAAGCTTGTTCCAACTCCAATAACCATGGGTTTGAAATTGAAGAAAGAAGATTGTAGCAACAATGTAAATCCAACACTATATAAAACCATGGTTGGCGGTTTGATGTATTTGACTGCAACTTGACCTGATTTAATGTATGTAGTGAGTTTGGTCTTAGGATTCATGGAGACACCAAAGGAGACACATTGTCTAGAGACTAAAAGAATTCTAAGGTATGTTAATGGAACAAAAGGATATGGAATTTTATATACTACATCAAATAATTTTAGGCTAGTTGGATATACTGATAATGATTGAGCATGAAGTCTAGATGATAGAAAGAGAACATAGTCTTTGGGTTCAGGAGTTATTTTGTGGACTTTCAAGAAATAACCAATTTTTTCTCTTTCCACATTTGAAGTTGAATATGTCACAATAATAGGGGCAACATGTGAAGCAATTTGGATGAGAAGAATGTTGAAAGATTTATGGCATGAACAATAAGAAACAAAAAATTGTTGTGACAAAAATTTTTCAATTGTGATATCCAAAAACTTAGTTTTTCAAAAAAGAAGTAAAACAAGGCATCATTTCATTAAGGAGTTGATTAATAATGGAGAAATTGTTTTGGAACATTTCAGATCTCAAAATCAATATGCTAACATCTTCACCAAATCATTAGCAAAAGAAAATTTTGTTCATCTAAGAGGTTGTTTAGGCATCATTAATATCAATATTTGTGACTAAGGGGGAGTGTTGGAAATAATCCCAACTACCAAATTAAAATTTTATATGTTATGTGCTTATTAATGGTTTAAAAAGCCCTATGTGGCGGTGGGACTAGAAATAGAGTGGGGAGAATAATATTGATTCTTCCCTACCACCTAAGCTACACCCACTTGACATGAATTTCTCCATGTTAATTTCATTACTTTTTACCTTCAATATTTTATTTAATTACATCATTATTATTATATTTAAATAATTATATAGATTAAAAAAATAATATTAATTTGATTAATTAGTATATATCACAATTAAATTAATTTAAATTGAGTTTGATTATGTTAATCATGTGTATATTTTGAAATAGGATTTTCAAAATTTTAATTTAACCCTTATTTTAAATATTTTTAGAAACTGTCAATTTTTTACATGTTTTTTTAAGTGTATATATGTTTAACTCATATATTAATGGTTAATATAGCTTCAGTGGGCCTAATAGTTAAGAACATGTGTTTCTTCCTAAGAAGTCATAGATTTTAAAATCAGATGGAGGTAGAGTATGTATGCCTTAAATAACTTAGACCTTAAAATTGGATAATAATAATAATAATAATTCATTTTATAATTAATATTAATAATAACAATAATATAAAATAAAGCTATAATTTAGTTTATTTTTAGGATTTTTTTAATCTTAACAATGTGACATTTATTACCAGATAAATGTTTTGATTCTTTTCTATTTTTGCAATTATTTTACTTTATATAGCTGCACTCGTCTTAGATATATATAAAAACTTTACACTTTATAATATTAGAGCATCCATACAAGTGATTCTTTTAAGTTCTTTTTGGTAATTATTATTTATTATTTAAGTGTTCATAGTTAAGGAATTTTAACTCTCTCTTTTTTGCATATAGTTTTAGTGAAAATAATTGATAAGAATATAAAATATAATATATATATATATATGATTTGATTTAATGCTTAATAAATTTGAAATTCAAATGAATTTAATTTAATTAAACAAAACACCTTACAATAATTATAGAATTAAATAAAACATTCCTTCATGCAGTGAAATTAAATTAATAGGAAGAAAATCATTATATATTAATATATGTTTGAATATATATATATATATATATATATATATATATATATATATATATATTGTCATTAATTGTGTTAAAAGTATTTAAATATAGAAAAAATACTACATATAGTTATCTTAAAATAAATATATAATTATTTTATCATTGATTCTCTATATCAAAATGATAAAATTCAAGTGAATAATAATAAACAAATTGTCTTCACAAAAAGTACAACATAATTCCTAATAATTCATTTTTTTGGATAGTTATTAGTGAATAATCTTTCCCCTCCGCTTATTCACTACTTTCACAAAGTGTGTATAAATCTTTCAATTTACTATTTTTTTAGTGCGTTTTTTTGGAAACTTTTAGAGTAAATATTCTCTAGTCTAATTTCTCTAAAATTACAATCTATTGACCACAACTCTGTACTCATTAAATTTATCAGATCCTTCCAATTCCCAGATATTGCCGCATCCTACAAATATGTGGACTCATTCAATGTAACTCGGGACCCACCCATTAAAAATCTTGGTCTTTTTCTCCTCTGTATTTCCGCGATATTACTCAGCTCCTTCCATTTTCTATATTTCCAGGATATTACTCAGCTCCTTCCAATTTCTACATAAAGAAAGAACGCCATTGTGCATTTATAACGAAATTTCAGGTGTTAGATCTGACACCATTACGAAGCAAATCCAACAGCAACCCCAAAGAGAACATGGAATCAGTATTGCAAACTCCACAGTAAGCATGAGCTTCCACAATCGTTTTCTCTTCTCTTTGCACTATCTGCTTGTTTTTGTCATAGGCTTCCCTGTGTCAATCTTGAAATTAATTTTTTAGTGTGGAGGCTGGGTACGTTTTTTCATTTATATTCATTAGCTTCCACACCTAGTTTTTCACTTATTTTAATAATAGATCATTTTCAATTTTTATTTGTGCATTATCATTATCATCGAATTTTATTTATGTTTATATTTTATTAATTTTTTTCGTGAGCATATGTAAGTGTTTCATATTCTTGGGAATGAATTTTTCTCTGTCACGTTCAACTGTGAAGACAAAGTGACCATAGTTTCCTAAATAGAGGGTTAGGAGCAATTTTTTGAAATTCAAAGAGAAAAGTAACATTGTATTATGTATTACATGATTAATCGGTTGCAGATTTACGCGGACCCCAAACAAAAGAAACTCAAGCCCATCATATTTGCGGGTTACTCCATAGGAGAGCCAGTTGCAACCTTGGCCACATTATGGGTTCTAGGAAAGAGTTTAAGGCAAAGCTCTCCCTTTTGTATCACGTTTGGTTTCCCTTTGGCTAGAGATGAAAGTCTTGTTGAAGGAGTTAGCCGTGAGAACTGGGAAGGAAACTTTTGTCACATGGTTTTTCTCAACATGATATTGTTCCTCAGATGTTCCTTGCCCCGATTGAGTCAATTGCTAACCCCTTTACCGCTGTTTTTCCTTATAGGCAAGGCATAAATTTGTCTGATTCTTTAATTCAAGATTCTTGTACGACTCTTCTGAATCAGATCTTTGTTTCTCGAAGCAACCCTTATGAATATCTCAAACAGTGAATGGTTAGAATAGTAAGTTATATGCCAAAAGATTCAAACCAAGGATTAAGAAAAGAAACTCATACATTTGTCTGTAGGATAGTCATCAAATATGAAAGTAACCTTATAACTGGGTACAAAACAAAGCGACTTCAAAAGTCCCTCTACCAAATGGGAACAGTTTAAACCAAGGAAAAATCCTTCCAATATATAAAATTTACTTATCAAATCTAGACTAGGCACATTGGAGACACATTCGGGCTATCCTCCAAGCACCATGCCATTCAGGGAAGTCCTTCAAACAAATTTTGCTACATAGACTTGCACATAGGCGAGTGAAGTTCAAAAGGGGTTCACGACTGGGCATCAAAGTAAAACAAAATAAATAGCAAAACCCTTCTCTCAAAAATAAACTGGGAGAAATAAAAAAGTGTAGGTACCTATTGAATGTGGAACAATCATGACCATAGTAATCCATGAAAGTAGAAGACGAATGTTGTAGAGGAAACCTTCACAAGTGGGAGAGCAAACTAAGAATGGGTGGCGCCATGGGATGGGAGGTAGTTACTCCCATAATTGCAATGATCCCTTAATTACTGTAGGTTTAAACCCTAAACATTAGAACCCTTGATCTATTGCGAACCTGAAGGTGGAATTAGTCCCAAGGAATTAGTCGTGAGTTGCGCACTGCACAGTCTCAGAGCTTAACCTCTTCCCCTAGCTGATGGAACTGTGCACTGCGCAGTCACTGAGTCCCTCTTTCCAGCCTAGTATCACTTGTTCCAATTTTAGTTGGTGGATTAGAATGCATCATCTTAGACTAGGGTGTTTTCGGATTGATGTCGTCTCGTCATGAGTGAATTGCAGGAACGACTACCTTATCATGTCATGGAAAGATGATGGAGAAGGAGAAGAAGGAGGGAAGCATGCTTAAAGACTCTCTTGTAGCCAAACTTACAAGTTTATCGATCAAGAGAAAGTGAAGGGACACTAGTTTGTGACCATTATCCAAGACTGGAGATCATTGAAGATTTTGCATCACCAAGCCATGTAGAGGTGAAGAGAAAGCATCTTCAAGAAGACATCCAACACTTAGCAGCAACAGTGACTTGAAATTTCCACATCATCAATTAGTCCATGTCAATTGTGTCATGTCATGTCATGTCATGAGTGGTCATATGCCACATTGCTATTGCGGATCATGTATATTGTATTCAAAATGTGTTGTAAAGTGGAAGTCTAAAGGACACACATGGAATGTAAAGATTCATGTAAGTTGAAAAGTCATAGGAAGTCAAACAGTCATGAGGGTAGTCAAAGAGTCACCCTTGGTTATATATACTCCCTCATTGTATGAGTAAAGGAATTTTCACCTTGGCAACTCCCTCAAGGAATTAGAGAGATAAGCTATTCCTTCGAGGAGAAAGGAGTAGCTCCAATGCTCCACTACTTGAGCTAGTGATGTACATTAAAAACATGTGTCTTGGAAATTCTTCTTAATAACAGAAGCCTTCAAAGCCAGCACGTTCTTCATGCATGGATTATGAATGTTTTTAAGACTATTTTGTGGATATTTGTATTTCATGTTTGCTTTCACATGTGCTAATATAGTTGAACTATTTCAGTTATTTTAGTACTTATAAATTATTGAGAATGTATTGTAATGGTGGTTATTGTTGTCCTATCTGTTGTCACTCATTGCTTTATTAGTCATCACGTGCTTCAAAATCCAAATAGAAGTGAAGTTTGATGGTAATTTTTGAGGCACAAAATCTCTTGGGGATAAATTAGACCATCCCCATTGCATAGTGCTCTAAATGAGCTTTCCAACAGTATATAGAAGTCCCACAATGGACCTCTGGATCAAAAGATATGGCTTGTGGAAGATCAAGAGTCATGTTGCCTTGAAGTTAAGGAAAAGAGATTATTAGAGGGCCCCGGGCATAGTAAGTTAAGCATCCCGCAGTCTCGCATGACCCCCACAGTTCCTTATGGGACATCCTTAAGGAATTGTAGGGGGAAGCACATCAATAGTGTTAAAGTGTCAGGGAAGGGCATAGGAAAATTTATACTAAAATGATTGAAAAACAAAGGGCAGGGGGACCCCCTTTCTCTCTCCTCCAGGGGGGCACATGGCACACTACTCGCGTGCCGCACCCTGCATATCTGCGAGGTCCCAGGGCACATACTTAAGGTTATCAGTGGTTCAAAGTTGCAAATTCCGATATCGCATTCCATAGGTCCCTACATCATGTAGTCCCATACCTCCCGCCTGTCCCCGCATCCCACATCTCGGTGAGCCCGTAGTGCAGTAGTCACAAAAAATCCCAAAACCTTGTGGGGGGTCGTTCTTGCGATATAGTGTGAAATCACCGAGGAGGGTCGAAAAAGTCTAACAAATAAAAGCATGGAAAAACCAAGGCCGGGTCGCCCCCTTCTCTCTCCTCCACGTGGCAGTATGGCAGTACTGTAAATCTTGCATCCTGTAATGTTTCAATATTAGTGAATCAAAGAGGTTTTCATTCCAAGACCGTGCGCGGGTCAATTCTATGATACAATGTAAAAGTTTCAGGGAGGGCTGAAATTCATTAACAGAGGAAATTCATGTGAAAATAGGGTTGGGAAGGCCTTTTTCTCTCTCCTCCAAGGGGCGACGTGGCGGCATACGATTGATCCTCAGCGCTCACATGGCAGCTGACGTCATCAATGACGTGGCAGTGCAGATGCTGACATGGCATATGACACATGTCACTCAGTTTCAACATTTTTAGGGGTGAAATGGGGCCATTTCTAGGTGACACGTGTCACCACTCACAGGGTGACACACCACTCACAGGGTGACACGTGGCAGTGATGAGGTCACCTTGCAGATCGATGATTGTAGATGTTAAGGGGAAAAGCTAAAGGTAAAAGGCTATATAGCGTCGGGATGTGGGATTCCAAGTAACAAAGGAAAAAGCTCCCCAGGATGCGATAAGTTATTACAGCGTGATCTATAAACATTTTGTGATCGGGATATCGGCCGATGCGATGTAAGGGGCAATCAAAGGGCTTTCTGTGTTATAAAACAAAAAGGCTCCCGAACACCGGTCTAAAGCCCTTAGCACTTGAAGGTTAAGCCCCTAATCTTATCCCTTTGTTACATGAAAAGAACACCATAAGAGGGGCTATACTAAAGGGGGTTTAAGGGGAGGTCGGAATTCGTTTGATTCACATTATTCTTAAAGGATAAGGTCCCACAGTCGTGGTGCTCTGGTACTATTTTGCAGAGATTTAAATGGGCATATGGGTCAGCAACTAAGGTCTTAAGAAGAATAGTCGGTGAATTCAAAGCATGGGATGGGATGATCCAGAAGAAGCCCACTCTGACACGGGTCTAGGAGTCAGTGTCGAATGAAATAAAGACTAAAATGATAGAGTCAGTCCTAGTAGCATCTTTGACTGTAAATCACGGGGGATGGCACATTCAAACTAGGTGTGGGCACATTCATGAGAAAATTATTCTGCTACATAACTCTAGAGCCGACGTCGAAGGCATTTAAGGGAGAATAGACAGTAAACAAGCCAAGTTGTATGGGAAGCACACTGTGACAAAGACGGGCCTGATCTGAAGCTTTCATAGGGACAAAAAAGGACCCCTTCCTCCACTCTTCCTCCTGCTTCTTTTGACTTTTTGTAGCTTTCTATTTCCAAGAAGGGATTCGATCCCAATTGTAATCTTTAGGTAGCAAAGTCTTACACTAGCCGAGATAGCTAGTCTAGCAGACAGCTGGTGCTCTGGCTCAGAGATTTTTGTGATTGTAACTCAAGCTCTCCCCCTTTTCTTATAAATAGGGGGAAGAAATATTATAGAGGGGTTCCAAAATTTCTCACTCGAGTGGTCTGAATTCAGAGAAGCCATTTTGGTCCTATTTTCTTATTCATGGGGGATTCCACTGATATCGTGCTGAATGTATGGACCGGTTATTTGGACCCTTTGAGATAAATGGCATTTCCCTATTGATTCCAAGCATGATTAACGTGCAACATGTTCCTATCGGTAATCTCATTTCATCTATGTTTTTGTTCCTTTAAAATAGTAAAATGAATGCAGTTGGTTCCTCTTCAATCTATGGATTTATCTTAGCTTCTCATAGAAGACAGTACCTATGCTTATCACAGACCTGTATGTGTTATTCACTAGCATTGACGTACCTGTAAATTTATAGATTTACTTGTGCATTTGATTAACCTGTAGGAGCTATATTAGTCCAGATCTATGTTATCTTTTGGCAGAGAATGATACCCATGTCATGTTTGATCTAAAACCTTGTTTTGAACTTCTTTTTTTTCTATCATTTCACCTAAAAGCCATGGTTTAGGATTGTGCGTTATTTACAACCTTTGTTATGAAACCAGCTCAAGAAAAGATAGAAAAGATAGATCAACGCCTTAGAATTCAGCCTCTTCGAGGGGGCAACCTCCTTTACATTACATAAATGAACAATTCTTTGATGATTCAAATGAAAAAACCTCCTTTCTATATATAGGAGTCTAAGGAGTCACAATATAATCCAGCCGACCTAACAATAATAATATAAAGCCACAAAAATAACAATAGAGGGATTCTATGGGGCACAGAAATAACAATATGGGGGTAATAGGGGCACAACAATATAAATAAGGGGTATAACTACAATAGTAATGGGGTAATCACTAGTATTATAGGGACCCAACATGCCCCTCTCCTTCAAAAAAGTGTTGTCCTCAACGCTTGAGTAGTTCTGGATACTTCTGCATAAAATTCTCATCCTCCCATGTGGAATCTTCAGCGGATAAGTTCTTCCACTTGATAAGATACTCTGAAATTGATCGATTTCGTAGCTGTCGAGTTCTTGTTTCTGTGACTGCTTCCGGTTCCAATATAATTTTTCCTTCCTCGTCAAGTTCTGGCAATATTGTTTGAACTGGGAGCTTGTCGCCTATAACCTTCTTTAAACATGAAACATGGAAAACTGGGTGCAATCGAGAAGCTGCAGGAAGCTCCAATTTGTATGCCATAGTACCAATCTTTTGCAACACCTTGTACGGACCATAATACTTTGGTGATAATTTATTATCCTTCTTAGCTTGCTTTAGGGACATTTGCTTATATGGTTGTAGCCGTAGGAATACCCAATCACCTACATCAAAACTTCTTTCACTGCGATGTTGATCTGCCTGTTGTTTCATTCTATTTTGTGCCAACACGAGGTTATCCTTTAAGAGTTGGAGGACTTGTTGTTGATGTTCGATGTGATGTTCCACTGCCTGAACCTTAGAATTTTCTCTTAAATATGATGTGATGGATGGTGGTTGATACCCATAAAGTGCCATAAATGGGGTCATTTTTGTTGCTGTATGGAAGGAAGTGTTATACCACCATTCAGCCAGAGGCAACCATTTGACCCATTGTGTCTGTTTATCAGATACAAAGCAACGAAGATATCCTTCCAAACATTTGTTTACTATCTCAGTTTGCCCATCAGATTGAGGATGATAAGATGAGCTATGAGCTAACTGAGTACCAAGACAAGAAAATAATTCTGTCCAAAAATTTCCAGTGAAAATGGGATCTCTGTCACTTACAATAATCTTTGGGTTTCCATGTAGCTTTTGAATTGTTTCCATAAATGCAGTAGAAACTGTACTGGCTTTAAATGGATGTGATAATGCACAAAAGTGTGCATACTTGGTAAGTCTGTCAACTACCACCATGATGACACTCTTTCCCTCAGACTTGGGTAAACCTGTGATAAAATCCATTGAAACCTCCTCCCAACGTTGGCTTGGAATGGATAAAGGTTGTAATAGACCCGGTGTCTTAATTGTTTCAACTTTATTTTGTTGGCAAACCAAACATTCCGCCACAAACTTTTGAATATCTGATTTAAGGCCATCCCAAAAAAATTCCTTCTTAACCCTGTGGTAAGTTTTTAAAAATCCTGAGTGCCCTCCTAAGGGAGAAGTGTGCAATTCCATAAGAATCTTTTGTTTTAGCTGGGAATTCTTACAGAGGTATAAGCGATCTTTGTACCATAACGAATCATTTTTCCAGCTAAATGTATCAGACGTACTGGAATCTTGTTGTAGCTTTCGAATAAGTGCCCACACTTCTTCGTCATTCTTCCATTCCTCCCTTGCTTCGTTTATCCAATCTGGTTGGATAATAGAAATGGCGCACAACAATGCTTCCACATCCTCATCCTTTCTTGAGAGTGCATCTGCCACCACATTTTGCTTCCCTTTTTTGTAGATGATTTCAAAGTCATAACCCAACATCTTTGTGACCCACTTTTGTTGCTCTTCAGAGGATAATCTTTGTTCTAAAAAGTATTTAAGGCTATCATGATCCGTTTTTACCTTGAAGTGTCTTCCCATTAGGTAGGGTCGCCATTTCTTAAGTGCATGGAGTATTGCCAACATTTCCTTCTCATAAATAGCTTTGCTTAAAAACTTTCCCTTGATTGGACGACTTTCAAAAGCAATGGGTCTTTCATCTTGCATTAGAACAGCACCAATTCCATTTCCTGAAGCATCACATTCCACAATAAAGGTTTTTGTGAAGTCCGGTGTAGCTAAGACCGGTGCTTGGCACATTGCCTCTTTAAGATGTTCAAAGGCCTTTGTTGCTTCCGAAGTCCATGAAAATGCATCTTTCTTCAATAATGTTGTTAGAGGTGCTGCTATTCTCCCATAATTCTTAACAAACTTGCGATAATACCCTGTCAACCCAAGAAATCCTCGCAGATGCTTTATGGATGTGGGGATTTTCCATTCCTTAATGGCTTTAATTTTGCTAGGGTCTACCTTAACTCCTTCATGAGATACAATATGACCCAAATATTCCACCTCCTGGACTCCAAAGAAACATTTGGATCTTTTTGCATATAATTGTTTCTCCTCCAATAGTTGTAGCACCCTGTCAACATGTTCAACATGATCCTTCCAAGACTTGCTGTAGATTAGTATATCATCAAAAAATACTAACACAAATTTTCTAAGGAATGGTTTGAAAATTGAATTCATCAAACCTTGAAATGTTGAAGGTGCATTGGTAAGGCCAAAAGGCATGACCAAAAATTCATAATGACCCTCATGAGTTCTAAATGTTGTTTTCGGAATGTCTTCAATCTTCATTCTGATTTGATGATATCCCGAACGAAGATCCAACTTGGTGAAGTAAATTGATCCATGCAATTCATCCAGTAATTCATCAATGACAGGAATGGGGAACTTATCTTTAATAGTGAGCTTGTTGAGCTCCCTATAATCCGGACACATGCGCCATGATCCATCCTTCTTGTGCACCAATACTACTGGAGCAGAGAAAGAACTTTGACTCGGTTGAATTATACCAGCCTCTAGCATTTCTGCAACCATACGTTCAATTTCACTTTTTTGGACATAGGGATATCTGTACGGCCTGATGTTTGGAGGAACACTTCCTGGAATCAGATGAATAGCATGATCATGATCACGCATAGGTGGGAGACCTTTGGGAGTCTCAAATACCTTGGAATGATTGTCCAGGACTTTTTGGAGATCTGGAGAAATAGATGATTCCAATGTGGAAACATCTAGCGAACATAATTGTGCAATTACACCTCTTTGCTCCTTTTTTAGAAGCTTTGTCATACCATTAGAGCTGATTATCTTTCCTGGTTTCCCTGCAATACCCCTTAATTCAACTTCCTTTCCTTCCGTAGAAAATTTGATGAAAAGTTCTTGAAAATTAAAAGCTATTGTACCCAAGGATTGTAGCCATTGGACTCCTAGTACAACATCAGCACCTCCCATTGGAATGGAAAGCATTGGGCTAGTCAATACATATTCTCCCATGGATAGCTTGATATTATGGCACTTTCCAGAGCAATTTATTGTTCCTCCATTTGCAATCATCACTTGACACTCTGGTGCTGGATATAGGAAGCAATTCAATTCTTTTGCTACCCTACAATGAATAAAATTGTGGGTGCTTCCTGAATCAATCAACACTATTACCTTTTTCTTCTTGATTTGTCCTTCTATCTTGATGGTTTGAGGAGTGGTAATTCCCGCCAATGCATTACAAGATATGGTCGGATTTATTTGTTCTTCATCTAGGCTTTGTTCCTGGAGTATATCCTCTTCTTTTGACCTTTCTTGCTCCTTTTCTTCTTCCTCTTCACAATCTATGTAGAATAATTTCTTCTCAGCACACTTATGACCTTTAGTGTATTTGCTATCACAACTGTAACAAAGCCCTTTTGCTCTTTTTTCTTCCAATTGTTGTGGTGTCAACCTTATAGGTTGTGGAAGACTAGGGGCAACAACACTTCCGTCTTTATAGTTGTGAGTGGTATGCTTCCTGGTTGCCATAATTTTGCTTTCCATTTTTCTTGCTAACCTGAATGCCTTCTCTAATGAATCAGGTTCCCAAAGGCGAACATCATGTTGGATATTATCCTTTAAAGACCCTATGAACACATCAATCCTATGCTCCTCTGGAATATCTTTTACCCTTATGTTCAATTTTTGGAACTCCTCAATGTGCTCCATTATTGAACCCTTTTGTTTGAGACTTATCAATTGGCTAAAAAAAGTGTTGCTTTTTGTATCCTCATAATGTGCTATCAATTCTTCCGTAAAAATTGCCCAAGTGATAAATTTTTTACGAGAGCAAAGCCATTGATACCATACAAACTGATTTGGTTCCAAATATACAGTTGCCATACGTACCTTTTGTGTGTTTTGCACATTATTGAGATCGAAGAATTGCTCCATCTGTAATATCCATGTGGCGGGATCCTTGCCATCAAACTTCCTCATATCGATTTTTGGAATATGGTGAGTCTTCGATCCAACATTAGCATCTATGGAATCATGATTAACATTTCTTTTGTTCTCATCATGAGTTTCCTTTACTACCCTTTCACCTTAGTGCCCATTTCTTGTAGCAACTTATTCATATTTATCTTCAATTCGTCCATGTCTGTCTTCAAATCTGTCTTCAAATCTGCCATGTCTCTCTTCAAATCTGTCTTTGAATCATCCATCTTAGCTTCCATTCCCTTTATCTTAGATTCCACGCCATTTATCTTAGCTTCTGTTAGCTTTTGTGAGCGTGACATTTGTTGCACTTGTTCTTGTAATTTTGATATATCATGTAGCATTTCTTCCTCTTCTTCATGAGTCATGCTAGAGCTTTCAGGTTCCTTACTAGGTGTTTGCATTTTCTTTCCTCGGGGCATCAGTTACCGATAATAATGCTTTACTATGCCCTTTGAATTCCTTCAAACCAAGCTTATGCAAAAATAAAAAAAAAAAAACTACACACCTTTTTTCACTTTGTAGAAGCCTGATATTGAATCTGATGTATCTCTGTAATTTCAGATCATTCAGTTCTGAAATTTTGACCTGTAGTAGCCTTCTGAGTCCTCTTTCCAATGCCACAAGTCTGACCCAAATTGGATTCTCCAAGGAAGAGTTATGTGAAATCTCCCACAGTGACTTGATTATAGACTAGTTCAGTAGAGCGAACTTGTACGACGTGCCACGAGTCACTGTTTCGACCTTTGGATCTGAACAATGCATAAAAGAAACTACAGTCCGTCCTCTTTCTGTACCTTCTTACGAAATTTCAATCCGATCCTCAGAGAGAAAGTTATGACGATTTTCCCCAGGTCACCTGTTTTGAATGTAATTCAGGAGTCTGCAAAAAGACCAACTTCCTCAGATCATATCTCCGAAAATATCATGCGAAAAGCTCTGAAATTCGGACCCAAGGTTCAAAGCGATTTCTTCTCAAATGGGTTTTTTTTGCGACTTCTGAAACGTCACAGAAAAAAAGTTATAGCGAAAATTCCACGATGACCTGTTTGGAGCAGCGAAACCCTAGAATCCAAAGCTCTGATACCAAATGTTATGAAACCAGCTCAAGAAAAGATAGAAAAGATAGATCAACGCCTTAGAATTCAGCCTCTTCGAGGGGGAAACCTCCTTTACATTACATAAATGAACAATTCTTGGATGATTCAAATGACAAAACCTCCTTTCTATATATAGGAGTCTAAGGAGTCACAATATAATCCAGCCGACCTAACAATAATAATATAAAGCCACAAAAATAACAATAGAGGGATTCTATGGGGCACAGAAATAACAATATGGGGGTAATAGGGGCACAACAATATAAATAAGGGGTATAACTACAATAGTAATGGGGTAATCACTAGTATTATAGGGACCCAACAACCCTATCCATCGAACTCCACTTTTCGCTAGAACATTGCTACTTATGATTCTGTTGTTACAACCCTATGCATCTACTTCTCTCCTTCCTTTCCTCCTCTCCACCATTCCTACAACTTCACTTTTAATCTATCTCATTTATGTGTGTCGGCCACCATAGGAAGAAGACATTTCTCTTTGAGATTACCCCAATATACCCCCAGCATTTGGATCCATGAGTTTGCTTGAATCTATCTCATTGAAGGCTTATTGAACAAAGCCCCTCCTATAACCTTTTTACGTGACAATTGGAGTGTTTCAAACCCCTCACATATAACCTTTCATGCAATCCTCTATGTAAGATGTCCTAGGCACTAGTCTACAATCAACCCAGAGGTTGTCTCTAGGAGGGCTTCTATCTCCCCTGCAGCACTTGTGATGCTGGTGCGATTTGAGGTGAAAAAATATTTTTGGTGTTGTTGCTGGGGAACAGATTATAATATTTTTCCCTCGGTACGACAAAGAATTACATTTCCTCTCTTAGCTGAGCAAGGAAATTCTGGGTTGAAGATCTCTCACCTTGGCGATTCCACTGTCAAATTTTATGGTAAACATCCTGGCAACTCCGCTATCTATACCTCTATTTGATCATCCTGGCTTTCTAACAGTCTCATACTCACTCTGATGCTACATCAACTGAAAACCTTCCCTACCTTTGAAGATGAAATCAATCATATAGGAAGGTTTTCGAGAATGGGTTACATACTTGCCTAAATTTAGTGGGAACACAAAGAGAAAGCCTGACCAGCACCTTAAATATTTTCATGAATGCATGGGGCAACAAGGTATTTCTCTTGAAGATTTACAAATGAATTTGTTCATGTATTCTTTAGAGGAAGGTGCTAGAGTCTGATACATAACACTAGCTCGTGGCAGTATATCTTCCCTAAGAAGTTTTCATAAAGTTTTCAATCACTGTTAGAAAGAATTATACCCACCGAATTCTTTATTTTAAGACTGTTGCACACCTCCTGGTGATGAAGACATTCCCGAGGTTAATGACCCTTCTGAAGATGTATGTGAGAGCCCATTCCAAGAATATATCCACTCACATCAAGATGCATCACCCCATGAGCAAGAAAGAGAAGAAGGAAACACCACTGAGCTGCAAATAAACTCTCAAAGGGTTTATTCAGTTGATTCTGATGTTTCCCCTTCTTCTGATGAATATGACTCTGATGGAGAGTCAAGTGAGGCAGAGCTACCACACTCTCAGTTATGGGAAGCTGAACAAGAAGAAGAGGCCCATCAGGAGGTCAACAAAGAGGCTCCAGTCCATGATGCATATCTTTCACATGGAGAGCAGGATCAAGGATCTCCTCTAGTTTGTGATTCATATTATTTAGAGGAGAAGGAAATGGTCATGGAGGTACAGAAGGAGCTATTTACCAGCAAGTGGGGAGCAAGCTCCCAACAACAAGTTTTTCAAGAAGAGCTCAAAGCCAAAGTTGAGGAGTTGAATATTGTTTGTGGCTGCCATGACGAAAAAGACATCGGTCAGCAGACTGTATGTGAAGAAGAGGTTGCTGCAAACATTCCTTGTTTATTCCATGACCATGTGGCTGAGTACATGAGCCTATTCTTAAGTCAGCACTAGAGGTCATTTCAAGAGCATGTATCAGGTTCCTTGTTTGAAATTTTTTTATGGTGCATGCTCATTTTAATTTTTGTTTTTCAGCAGTGTAAAGGCATATGGTCCAGTACTCTAATGTTGGTCTGGATCCATTGGAGGGTTGAACACACTTAGCTGAATTAATTTATGTGCATAAGTAGGAATGTACATAAATAATCTCACTAGTTGAGCATTTACTTTCCAGTTGTTAGAATTTTTATTTTTGCATTTTAGATTGAGGAAAGTCCAATGGAGATTTTATTGGTTACAAAGATTCAAATATTACTGACTCCATGCCCAATGGTGAAGGATACTGGTCTGCAGGTTCTCAACACCTTTCCAGCAAGGCATTGTCCCCAGTAGGAGCCAATGTTGTCACTCACTGCTTTATCAGTCATTAGTTGCTTCAAATGCCAAATAGTAGTTAATTTTGATGCTCGTTTTTGAGCCACGAAATCTCTTAGGGATAAATCAGATCCTCCCCATTGCATAGTGATCGAAATGAGATTTCCAACGGCATATAGAAGTCCCAAAATGGAACTCTCGATCAGAAGATATGGCTTATGGAAGATCAGGAGTCCTCTTGCCTTGAACTGAAGGAAAAGATCTTATTAGAGGGCCTCGTGCATAGCAAGTTAAGCATATTTGAGCATCTCACAACCCCGCAATCCCACATGACCCTCACAGTTCCTTATGGTCCATCCTTAAGGAATTGTGAGGGGAAGCACGTCGATAGTGTTAAAGCATCAGGGAAGGACAAAGGCCAATTTACACTAAAATCATTAAAAAACCAAGGGCGGGAGGACCCCATTTCTCTCTCCTCCAGGGGAGCCACGTGGCACACTACCCGTAGTCTCGCACCCTGCATATTGGCGAAGTCGTGGGGCACATACTTAAGGTTATCACCATTTCCAAGTGTCGAATGTCGATATCGCATCCTACAGGTCCCCGAATCTCACAGGTCCCGTAGGTCCCACCGGACCCCACATCTAGCATCTCGGCGACCCCGCAGTCACATAGTCACAGCAAACTCCAAGACGTTGTGGGGGGCCGATCTTGTGATATATTATGAAATGGTCGGGGAGGGCCAAAAAAGTCTAACAAAGAAAAGCATGGAAAAACCAAGGCCGAGCTACCCCCTTTTCTCTCCTCCACGTGGTGGTACGGCGGTATAGTAAATCCCACATCCCGCAATCCCACAATATTGGTGGATTGGCGAGTTTTTCATTCCAAGACCATGCGGGGGGAGATTCTGTGATACAGTGTAAAAGTTTCAGGGAGGGTTGAAACTCATTAACAAAGGAAATGAACACGATAACAAGGTTGAGTGGGCCTTTTTCTCTCTCCTCTAGGGGGCCATGTGGTGGCATATGATTGATACTCAAAGCTAACATGGCCACTGACGTCATCAATGACGTGGCAGTATGGGGGACACATGGCAGTACAAATGCTAACATGGCAGATGACACATGTCACTCAGTTTCAACGTTTTTAGGGGTGAAATGAGACCATTTTCAGGTGACACATGGCAGTGATGATGTCACCCCACAGATCGGCGATTGTAGTTTTTAAAGGGAAAAGCTAAAGGTAAAGGCTATCAAGCATTGAGATGCGGGATTCCAAGTAACAAAGGAAAAATTCCCCCCGGATGAGATAAGTTATTACGGCATGATCTATAAACATTCACGTCTGGGATATCGGCTGATGCAGTGTAAGGGGAAATCAAAGGGATTTCCATGTTATCATGGAAAAAGGATCCTGGAAACTGGTCTGAATGCCTTAGTGCCTGAAGGTTAAGCCCTTGGTCTTAGCCCTTGGTTACATGAAAATAACAGCATAAGCGGGGCTATACTAAAGGGGGCTTAAGGGGAGGTCAGAATTCGCCTATTTCACATTATTCTTAAAGGATAAGGTCCCATGCCCATGGTGCTCTGGTAGTGTTTTGCAAATATTTAAATGGGTGGATGGGTCGGTAGCTATGGTCTTAAGAAGAATAAGCGATGCATTCAAAGCACAGGATGGGCTGATCTAGAAGAAGCCCACTGTGACACAGTTCTGGGAGTCAGCACCAAATGAAATAAAGTATGAAATGACAGAGTTGGTCTTGACAAAAACTTTGACATTAAATCATTGGGGATGGCGCATTCAAACCAGGTGTGGGCGCATTCATGAGAAAACTATTCTACTACACACCAAAGTCGGAGCCGAAGGCATTTAAGGTAGAATAGACAGTAAACAGGCCAAGCAGCATGGGAAGCAGACTATGACAAAGACAGGGCCTAATCTGAATTTTTCATAGGGACAACAAAGGACCCCTTCCTCCACTCTTCCTCCTGTTTCTTTTTACTTTCTGTAGTTTTCTATTTCCAAGAAGGGATTCGATCCCAATTGTAATCTTTAGGTAGCAGATCCTTACATTGGCCGAGATAGCTAGTCTAGTAGACAGTTGGTGCTCTGGCTCAAAGATTTTTGTGATTGTAAATCAAGCTCTCCCCCTTTTCTTATAAATAGGTGGAAGAAATATTATAGAGGGGCTCCAGAATTTCTCACCCAAGTGGTCTAAATTTGAAGAAGCCATTTTGGTCCTATTTGCTTATTCAAGAGGGACTTCATTGATGTCGTGCTAAATGTATGCACTGGTTATTTGGACCCTTTGAGATAAATGGCATTTCCCTGTTGATTCCAAGCATGATTAACATGCAGCATTTTCCTCTCGGTAATCTCATTTCATCTGTGTTTTTCTTCCTTTGAAATATTAAAATGAATACAGTTGGTTCCTCTTCAATCTATGGATTTATCTTAGCTGCTCATAGAAGACAGTACTTGTGCTTATCACAGACCTATATGTGTTATTCACTAGCATTGCAGTACCTATAAAATTACAAATTTACTTATGCATTTGATTAACCTGTAGGACCTATATTAGTCCAGATCTACATTAGCTTTTGGCAAAGAATGATACCCATGTCATGTTTGATCTAAAAACTTCTTTTGCACTCCTCTATTTCTATCATTTCACCTAAAAACCATGGTTTAGGATTCTGCGTTGTTTACAGCCCTATCCATTGAATTCCACTTTCTCCTGGAAAATTGATGCTTATGATTCTATTGTTACAACCCTATGCATCTACTTCCCTCCTTCATTTCCTCCTCTCCACCATTCCGACAACTTCAGTTTTAAGTTATCCCATTTTCGTGTGTCGACCACTAGAGGAAGAATCCATTTCTCTTTGAGATTGCCCCAATATACCCCTGGCATTTGGATCCATGAGTTGGCCTGAATCTACCTAATTGAAGGCTTATTGAACCAAGCCCCTCTTATAACCTTTTTACATGAAAATTGGAGTGTTGAAAACCCCTCACATATAACCTTTCATGCACTCGTCTATTTAAGATGTCCTAGGCACTAGTCTACAATCAACCCAGAGGTTGTCTCTAGGAGGCCTTCTATCTCCCCTGCAACACTTGTGTTGCTAGTGCTATTTGAAGCGAAAACACCATCCTTGTGGACTATTCCACAGGATACTAGATAAATCTTTCTTCATTTGTTGGTTGTAATGACCATCACATCCTTTGTGGACTATTCTGTTGGATGTTAAACAGATCCTTCCAATTCATGTGTGTCTCTTCTTGGGTGGTACTACTACCTCTCACTTAGAGGCTCACTTTTCTCCCCTCTCCGTAGTAGAAGAACCTTGACACATTTACAACTGAACACTCACCAAGCACACCTTCTCGCTTTTCGAAGACACCATTACATCCCTCTCTCTGGTTGATAGTTAAAGCCAAGACATATATTTAAGATATATCAAAATCGAGCCGACATTCCATATGGGGCTCCTAAACCCAATGGTGTGAGGTCTAATAAAGACTTCACATTGAGGAGACCCCTTGGTTGACGAAATTCCAACACTGTCAATAGAAGGTATCTCAATCCCAACAATATATAGGATTCTCTACCAATTGGATCCCACTCATTGTTATCACAATATATTCCGGTCATATCCATAACCTACTCAAACAACTCTCGAAACAGCTTCTTCATCCTTCCTCACAGCTAACCATGCTAGCAAATTTGTACTCAACCTTGGTCATGCTTAAATCTACAAACTTCTCATTAAAATATCATGATAGATCTCATACTAAGGCAGCACACAAACGTGCTTATATTATCAATCATGATCCTTATCAACATCAATACATCCATGCAGTCACATATCATAGCATGAATATCTCAGATCAAAAATTGATCATCCCATGCAAATACCTTAAAGCGTGCTTAATGTAAACTCAATGTGTATGAAGTGACTCAATCATGAATTGACCCAAGTTCTATGAAAAACATATATATATATGGACAAGTGTTCAAATGGAACAGCAATGTTTCAATCAATTGTCAATTTCCAAGTCAAGTTCGATAATATATTTTCATAACTTCTTGAAATTTGATTGGAGTGTCCAAGGATTTTCATTTCCACTTTCTTTAACAGCTTCACTAAATAGATTTTCTTTTCCCAACTTGAGGATGTAATACATCATGCAATGATTCTTCATTTCGAACTTCAGAGGCCATCTTCCTCTTACTTTGATCATCAAAGGCTCATTTCCTGTCAAGAATAGACCATCAGTATATAAAACCAAAATCAAATCCATACCTTGGTACACTTTTGAAGTAGAAGTTTAGATGGGCACATTTTCCAGGCTTCACTTGATCACTGTCAATGTGAACATATCAAGCTCGGGGAGCTTGCTTCATACAATTTTTCTACAAACATAACACTTTACCAAACTAATATGCTCATCCTTAGATAAATCAATATTATGCAATCAAATCAACTAATTCAGCTTATCAAGCCTTATATGCCAAATCAAAACCAATATCAAAATCATCAATATCACTATAACAAATTCTTTGAACGAGGTGACAGGTAGAGCTCACATCAAGTTATGATTTCATCTATTGTCACACCAACAAATTTTCATTTACCAAGCAATATCAAACCAAAATTCATCAAGTGGTCCAAATGATAATAATATAAATATGTTTTGTTACTAAATGCATACACCAAGGACAATTCATGCATGTTCCATCTATCTATTGTGAGATTACTTCATATTGAATTACAATTGTTTATACTTAAACCATTGTGCTAGGAACAATGAGGCCAAAACCATTATTGAATACCAATATTAGTCACTGAAAGTTACTATTCTCACATAGCACTGCCATCAAGGAAACTCATCAAATATCAAGTCAAAACCCTGTTTTGTTATCACAGTGGGTTCAATCAATCCATAACCCAAAAACATATGAAGCTTCATGTCAATGTTCTAAAGCATATTTATGAACTATCAAGCATCATGTCATATCTCATCTATATTAATCAAACAGATCTTGTCTAACCCTTGCAACTGTTACACTAGCTTCAATGAGTGAATCGAAAATAACATACTAATATGCATATTTCAGTCACTTGCAAACACAAGTTTCGTCAATACATTCACATTATCTATAGTAAGTCAAACATTCAAACTTCCTGCTGATGGAATTTTCTGACGTCTTCTTTGTCATGTTGTTTCTACATTCCTAATTTTATGCATAAGGCTTCATCTTTGTGACCTATAGTAATAACCACACCCATAGGCTTTCTTCCGTGAGGTTGAGAGGCTACAACCACACCATCAAATTTTCTTTCATGCAGTTGAGGCTCAGAATCAAGAAAACTCTCTCTTCTTAGACCAAAAATTTGTTGCGGACTAATATATCAGATATTTTTCTATTCATGTCCATAAATCATGCCTCAAAAGTAAAGAATCTTCTATACATATAATGAAAATGATAGGTGTAGGGATATTATGGAGAGTTTCTCCCTTTTAATGAGCAACCCCTTCAGACATAAGTCATCAACATGTCTATAATATTGTCATGCATCAGCAGAATTGCTATATCATAAATTCAAGCTATATCGTGTTCTAAAACATATATCCATCATGGTCATAACATGTTAGCATCAACTAATTCATCATTACATAATGACATAAATCTTTCATCAAGGGTTAGTGTCAAATAACTAATATGAGTATACTTCAAGAATCATGATCACAACATCACTTCTTTATCACACAACTCAATCCATCAATTCAGGGCATTCAATTTTACCATATGTCATAATTACTAAGCTCATCAAAACTTAACCATGGTCAACAAAAGATCTTGAATATCAATACTTCTATCATCACGGTTATCATGCTTATCACAAGCATTATCAATAGTATCAAGCTACCATATAAGAATCAATGTGAAAAACTTCTTTATGTGATCAATATATCCAAAAATAATGGATGTTAGCCCAACATCAAGTATACTAGTATATCAAAAATCAATATGTCTAAGTAGCTTCATAGAATCAAGAAATTCATCATGTCTAAGAATTAGGATAATTGTTCAATACCATGTGCACCATTTCATTATAAGTACCATGAATCAAAATTTCATATTCATGAGCCATTTGTGAAGGCGACATTCTCATCATACCTAAGGGCATACCTTGCCATCCTATATTGAAACTATAACATTGGAATAAAGCACCATGCATACCTTTAGTGTTCAAATAGTTGTGCACCTTCTTATTTTACATAAGCAGTTGTATCATTTTGTCAACTTTTCATCTCTTTCCCTTTTCCAACACAAGTTATTCTCTTCCTACACTAGCCATGATCCTTAAGAAGGATCCACTTATCACAACTCATTAGGAGGTTAGAAGCATACAAATACTCAAATATACATGCAGGAAATATAAGTAATAATCTAAAAAATAATTTAAACAAAAGTAAAGACATAAAGGAGCACCATAAATCGAAAGTACTTATCTTCAATGAGAGGTAATCGTCTCCCTCTTGAACTAGCCTTCAAGAGCCATCATTTTCCATTGTCCATATGATAATGTTTTCTTCAATATTTCAACCAACTTTATCCACAACCAGGTAGAATAGGGACTATCCAATCTAAGGCTTCATCAAATCTGACACAAGTTCTTGAACATCTTCACATTAGTCATGCTAGGGTTTCTAAATTGGACATCTCAAATATTTTCCATAAACCAGGGTTTATTAGAAACCATAGCCTCATAATATCCCTCAAAACCTAATAACCAGATTGCCAAATGTTTCTTTCAAACCTTAGTATCCTTTTAGGTCTCCTCCATCTTCTCTTACTTCCATCAATGGTGTCATAAGAGGGGTGATCTCCATGACTTTTTTCAACCCAAATTTGATACCATGTTAATTTTTCTTAGGGCTTATTGTTCTTGGCTTTAATAATTGAATTCCATTGTTTCCATATTAAATTCACCCAATTACATTATTACATTATTCATATTTACACCATTATTCAACAACATATGTAACTATGTAGAAAGAACAATATCATCATCTATCCAGTAGAACATAAATGAACAATAGAAGAAAAATATTCACACATAGAGACACCAGGATTGGTCAGAGACTAGGGGAAAACCCACTATGGGGAAAACCCTTTCAAATTCTTCTTCTTATTAGATTGTCATTGAATGATTCAGCAAAAGAGAGTACAACAATCCATATCTTTAATTGTAAACCTAACCAGTAAAATCAACTAAACAACATCCATGAGAAGATACCAACAATGTTAATTCTCAAAACCCTAATTCAGAAGCCTATAATCAACTATCATTGTCTGCGATCAACTGTTGAACAGTGCGGTCAATGAGCAAAAACTTCGATCAAATGAAAAATGTATGTTTAGGTTCTAGTCGAAGGAAGGAAGAGGTGGGCGAGTGACTAAGAGTTTTTAGTTGCTCCCTTGATCCTCCAATCCAATGACTACAACCAAAGTTTTCCTTTGATAAGCCTGCGGTTGTGGCCCAAAACCCTAGAAACACACACGAGCTTTAGACCATGTAATTTCTCCTTCGTACGAACCGATTCTCCACGGATGTGCCTCAAACCCGTGCAACCCAAAACCAAGAAAGGGAATAGAAGAATGTCTCCAAATTAGTTTGAGGTCACCTATATTTATAGCCTTCCAAGGTTGTCCAATTTTCTTTAGGTACAACCTAATCAAATATGCACATGTGAGCTTACAATTCAAAAGTACACTTTCCCTTATCCAAATTGAGCACTTAAATGGTCAAAATTGGTCCTCTCGAAAAGAGGAATGTCATCCCACGGTTCGAATTTCTCATTCAGCTTCCAAATTAACACATATGTAGTTCCAAACTTTGTGGATTAGACCTTGCACCATCAATGAAAAGCTCAGCCATAACACCTTCAAGATAAAATCCTTAGACGGGAGGACTTACCCTCTTCCCGTAAATGGCCTAGATTTGAAACATTATTTTCAGTAGCACCTACAAGTTTTGTTTCCTATATAGTGTATTTTCTGTCTTATCTTTCATATGTGTCACTCATACATGTCTTACGTTAGTCATGGCTTATCCTTTCATGTTTGTTGTTCATTGTACATAAATAAGACCTTCTGTAAAAGTGCATGGATCAAAATACTTTATGGTATAATAAAGGAGAAGTTTGACAACCACAACGCTTGGCTTTTTGTTGTTCTCCTTGTTTGTTTGAGAAATTCCATAGATTGAGTTAAGTCCAGATAGAAAATATGATTTTTCCAAAACAATAACCTTGATGGAACCTATTAAGTCCACACCTATACTAGTACCTAAACTACTCCACTTGGTGTAACTCTACTTGTGTTTTAATGCTTTTCCAATTTAGTAAAAATTGGAATAAGGAGAAATCTAAAGTGAGAGACCAATATCATAGGTCTTAAAATACTTCTCTGAAGGGGAAACCTCCTCTGCTCTCAATAAATCAAGATCCCTCTTCCACCTGTTGAAAATAATTAGTTTCAATGCACAATTCTATTAAATAAATAAATAAAGGGTGAAAGAAGAGAAAGGATTCATGCACAAGGAGGTGAAGCAAGTGACTTCACCGAGGTAGTGTCCAAGCTCGCTAGCAGCAAAGTAATGTTTGTGCTCCTAAGGGGACTCTGATGGGCTACTGTCTAGGCTTATTAGCGGCAAAGCAAAACCAGAGATGAAAAGTCATACTATGAATATCATTAACTCATCACACATATTATCCTTTTCCGGATTGAAACAATTGGCATATGGTGTATCTTAATGTGTGTTCAACCAAGTAGAGAAAAGTGATATGTTATGTATAAAACCAAATCGAAGGGGGGAAATTGAGACAATCAATACTTCCTGAAGGTCTAACCCTTAACCGAAATCTATTTCCATATAGAGAAGCTAAATTTTGCCTAGTGTGTTGCCAAGTGTTGTCGCTACTACAACATGCTCCAAAATTTCATCACATTCGAATTTTGGAACCTACTATCACCATCACCTTGATGATCAAGTGTTGTATCATGTTATTCTATGTGTTTCAAGTGTCATTCTATGTTCTCAAGTTTCGTCACATTGGTTAGAATATATTTAGGTGCATTTCATGTGTTATTGTGTTTTCTTCTTGAATGTGTACGAAAAGAAATCACTTAAGGCTGTGGATGACAAACCGTCCTAATGATGAAAATGGTTGTTAAACATTGTGAATCTACAACAAATGATAGAAACAAAACCTGCCAAAGCCCTGATCTATGCCACAATCATAGTTAAACAACAAAATGGAATAGTAAAATAAGCGCAAGTAACTCCAATAATCCAATGGAAACCAGATATATAAAGAATATATTTTATTAAACAACACTTGTGAAGGGAACAAATAATGTTACCAGTCCCCCTCTATGGGATGGGTTCTTGTCTATCCTCAAATGTTTTCAGCTTTTATAGAGTCTCTCTCCTCTATAATGTGTAAACCCAACAAATAAAATGTTAGAGCTCAATGAGAACTCAGATAGAAAATAAAAATGGTGTGCGACCGTGATAAGAATCACAGCTGCAACAGTGAGTTCAATAATGAAAATAATCGAAAGTGAATAATGAATGCAAAACCCTTCTTTTTATAACAAAATATTAGGTTATCCTCGAATAATGAGCAATAATAAAATTATGAACCCCATTCTAGTAATAACCATTTGGAATATTTTATTATATTTGGTTAGAGGGAAAAAGTATTTAAACTTTTATTTAGAAATAATAAATCAATAAATGATTTATTTATCATCTCAAGAAATATGGTTAAGGAATAGTAAAAAAATAATGATTTATTTAATTATTCCTAATGTATTTGGTCAAACTTGACAAGGAATAATAACTAATTAGTGATTAATTAATTATTCCTAGAGAAAATTTGGATAATTAATAGCTTATCTATTTAGTTCTCATAATTGGGTCAAATGTGACAAGGAATATTAATTAAACAATGGTTTAAATAATTATTCCTAGAAGATAATTAAATAACTAGTGATTTATTTAATTATTCTTTATGGGTTTAATTATAAATGACTTAAAAAATGTGGTTTATTAAGTAATTTCTCACAGTGAAAGAAATTTTACTATGGTAAAATTGGCCCTACATGGTGCACTTCGATCCATCTAGTCAATTATGGCTAGATGATCAATCTTTTGTGATAACAAATTGCCCCCTAATATACCAGTGTTAGGAGAAAAATGTATGACCAAAGTACATTGTAAGGACACAATCACTAGACAACGCAGTGGAGTCAGAGAGAGAGAGAGTGAGACCAACGGCGCTGAAGCAAAAGAGGATAATGACAGAGGGGGCAAGACCAATGAAAGTCTCCTTTTATCTTGTGGTACTGGATCTCTGTGAGGTTCGGGGAGGCATACCTATAACTGTCGAGATAACTTAGTACAAAAATAATGATGCACCCAGAAACATGAAACTGAGAAATAAAATACATGTTGAATGGTACATGACAAGCTGACATAACTGAGCCAGAAAATAATACAATGTGTCCCATATACATAATGCGCCTAGAAAAAACATGAGTCGGGAATGAATACAATAACATCTGAGTACATGAGATATAATGGCCCTTCCCTCAAAACAATGGGTGGGAGGGAGGGTAGAATGACCAAAGAAGACCTACTGAACAGGGAAGGGCTCTGTAAAACTGAATCGATCATATAAAGGATATATACATGCTATGAATGTTGCAAGTGGTAGGAACCAAACCCATCAAATATACAAAACTACATCTGAGGCTGTAGTATAATAGGAAGGAATCTAGGCATTTGGGGGGCTACCTGAAGGGCCACCCCCTCATGAGGTCTAAAACATCTCACACACGTTTGCGAATCACTGGTACAATTTGTTGCATCACTAGACCATCAAGTGTATGAATCACAAGCATGAAACAATCAATTCAAACGGAAATGATGATTCCCTTTACTTGATCTAAGGCACCGAACGAGAGTGAAAGCTGGAACCCAGATACACCACCCTCTAGGTTGTTCTCCTGGAATAGATGTGCTGATGTCGACGGAATAGGGCCCGCCATAGGCGAGGTAATGAGGATCCTCAACTAAGGAACGAGGGAAATAGTAATGTGACTAGTGGACTAACACTAGGGGCAATGGAAAAAATGGGATTGAGGGACAAATGGACGACTTCCCATGTCAGAGCATATAGTGCATGGTTGACCTATCAGCGACTGACTCGACTCTGGAGGGGATGGGGGACAGTATGATTGAAGGCCAAAATGAGCAACACAGGATGAATGGTATGCAAAGATGGATTAAATATTGTGACATGATACAATGGGACGTGAAACAGACTCCATGGATGCAAAGGTTACTCATCACAGATGCTCTGAACAAAGGTGACTCGATGGCGCTACCACACCGAATAGCCCAGTGGGGACCATGAAAGCATAAGAAATGATGGTTTCTCATGACGAAAATCGACACATGAGATGAAAAGCACCAAGGGAAGGTGGTCCCCAAAGTACAAGCATCGCATATGAAGAAATTTGATTTTGAGAGGCGATGAAGTGGCCCTTCTTGGAAAAAAGGGTTCTGGGTGAAGTATCAAATCATCAAAAACTAGGAAATACCCATTATAGTATCAATGAGAGAATTCCAATGGTGTTGACGTTTTATCAAACTGAGTTACGGTTTGGTCGCAATGGGCGATAGAAAAACTATGGGTTTTACTATAAAAGGGCATTTTCCTTCCAATTTGAGAGGAGGAGAAGGCCCGAAATCTTGTGGAGATCATGACGAAAAAAAAATCATCGGAATTGGGATTTGCATCTTTCAGGCAAGTGGCCTTACTTGTCTAAAGATGGCCTTAATGCTTCATGGAATGATGGTTCCTGATGAAGAATTAAGGGAAGAGGAAAATGAGAATGAACTACTATAGGGGGTCTAGAATCATCCTCGCCCATGAAGTTAAACATGGGGACTATCTAGACATAGAGTAGAATATTTCAAGATATGGTATCAAATGTCTATGATATGCGATGTGAATATGGCTCACCAGGGAGGTCTGTAGGACAAACTATCTAAGGACTAGGAGGATAATCGACCATATCTATATCAAGTGGGGTACAGGCTGAGACTTATGTTAATCAATTGAGAAGATGGCTAAGGGAAAAACATCATGCCCCCAAGCATGGGATGCTGCTCGCAAACATATGTGATGGAGGGGACTGATCTGGTATGCAAAGGTGGGGATGATGCCCCCTAGCAGGAGGAGTTTATGGAGCACCATTTTGTTTCGCGTGCTTGAAAGAGGGATTCAAGCATCTCGGCCCAACTTGGCACGAGTTCCTCCAAAGGATGATAAGGAGATGTAGGGGCATATGTGCCCCCTAGTATGTTATGGGTGTACTAGATGTATTTAGAGTGGTGGACTCCAAATATGGGAGGAATTACACACGATCATGCATATCGTTCCAAGGATAATCAAGGCTAGTCATGACTTCCATGATGTCCTCATCAGAATGGAAGATGGGGGGATGAGAGGAATATTAACTACATGATGCAGTGGTGGTTCCTGGTGCATCATCCTGAGAAAGAAGGTTCACATATGCATCATATGAACTGGTAGACGGCGAGCTAGTAGATGGAAAATCTATTGATGTTGAGACTTGTGTTTCTAATGAAGGAGGTTCGATAGAAGTGGGCACAGAAACGTTAGAGTGGTTTTCTTGCGAGGAACTCAAGGATGATGAAAAGTAAAGGATATGGACATGGATTCCTTCATCTCGACATCAGGGGGAGTGATCACGATGGTGCGACCAAAGTCCCCCTGTTCTAGTACACTAGGGATACCAAAATCCACAGGTAGAGGAGTAGACAATCAACTACGAGTGGCCTCATATTCGCAAAGAAATTGAAAGCAATCACAAAATTCATCGAGGCAAGGGAAACAATGAGAATAGTGACCATAATGATCGCACAAGGCACAAGGGTGATTTGTGCGCAACGTTTTGATTTTTTTGGCTGGTCTTGGTAAGGTAACTTGGACCTCAGGGATCTCTGACTCAGGGAATGTTTCATGAACCAAAGGTTTGAGATGAGGAAGTTCAGGAAAGTTATTGGTGGCATGCCCAAAAACCTCACACAAAGTGCATAGAGGTGTCAGATTTGGAGCTTTGGGAGCTGGAGGTGCTTGGGGAGCCTTGTCCTTAGGTTCCTTCTTCTTGGCTTTGCCCACTTGTCTAGAAGATTTCGTAACAGGAGTGGGTTCCTATTGAGATGACGATGGAATTGGAGCAGTGACAGGGGTCATAGCGATCATTTGAATCGGGGTCAAAGCATGATATGGTCTTACCTGACCAGGAAGGGTGTTCGCAGGGGGATCAATATGCCACACGATGATCCCTGAAGTCATATTAGGGAGGACCAACGAAGCCATGACAGGGACAGAAAATATTCACGGAGGAGGAAACAAGAAAGGTATCTATCCTGCAAGGTAATGTCCCAGTGGAACAACTCTTGGATGGTTGAGACCTCGAGGAATAATTCCTGGTGGGAACAAAGGGGAGGCACCAATTAAAGGAGGAGGTCCTGGGGGGGTGGATCCAAATGGCTCGGCTGAGATGGTAACCACGAGATGTTGAGAAGATGGTTGTGGATTAGATGTACCATACTACTTTTGAGTAGCCCATGATGCCTGTAACATGTAAACACTCAAAGAGTTAGGTTCATAAATGGGAGGGGGAGCACCGGGGAAAGAACCTAATAATGAGGAATCTTTGTAGACTTCAGGTGAAACACCGGTGAGAGGGGTTGAATACTGCTTTTCGGACATCGATGAGATAATGGACTGAGGGGAGGTCAAGGATGATAGCTCGTAGGATGTCAATTGATCGATGGTGATGATCTTCCCTTCATGGGGGAAGCACATCTTGCATAAAACCGCAAATGTGACAACTGACATGGAATAAGTGTAACTATGACCCAAGAGAATGTTGTAATCTAGAGGGGCATTAATAACCTTAATGTCTACATGAACAATCTTTCCCGCAAGAGTCACTGGAAAATTGTGATACATGCCAAGAGGCTGGGAGGAGTGACCATCCTAAGCACGCAAAGTGATGGTGGATGGGGATAGTTCAGGTGACTTGATTTGCTTCCAAACAAGAGCGGACATCACGTAGGCAGATTCTCCTTCGTCAATAATGCATCGGGATATTGTGGCATTATAGACTCTAACTAGTATTTAAAAAGAAATGGATGGAGGTAATGGAGGATGTTCTGACGTATCAATGGGAAATACAATCAAATGATCGTCAGAAGGATCTACTGCATCTAAAGCAATTAGTGGAGATTTATTTTTAGATGGGCATGAGTGGAACACTTCCACCGTCGACATGGAAGTAGGTGATTATGCCAAGTCATCTACTATACTATACGTATGGGAAGCTCAGTTAGAAGTCGTGTTATGATGTAATGGTCCCTTGGGGATCTTAGGAATTGACTCAACTTTAGGTTGAGGGATATGTAGTGGACCATTTGGTGTCGTAAGAGGCTCAGTAAATGCTTTGGTTTTGGATTCAGTGGCAGAAAAAGTCGATGGCTTGTCATATTGATGCGACCAAGTTTGCAGGTTGATATCAGAGGGATTGACCTTGTTAGAATTCATCATAAGGATCTGGTAGTCACCAGGAACAGAAGGTTGGGGAAGGTGGATTTCTTGACCTTGTTGAGGTTGAGAAACAAAAAATCCTTGTTGAGGGAAAGGATTTGTGAGCATGACCAGTTGAGATGGCACACGATTCTGAGGCAGTTGTTGCATGGGACCTCTAGAAGTTGCTTGGGCTTCCCACATTTGGTGCATCTAGGGTAAGAGGGGACACTCATGAGTATAATGGCCATGTACACCACAAACACACACAAGGCTTGTTCGTATCAATAGTCTTAATCGTCTTGGGATGGTCGCCCTATTGCTAGTTGTTGGTGTTAGGCTGGTTCTCGAGGGGTTCATTAGGTTGATTACCTTGGTTACCCTTATTCCCTTTCCCCTTATTTTTTTTCTTTGAATTTTTGGGATTGGTTGCACTCTGTTGTGCAAAAACTTGACCCTGAGGGGGCGGTGATTGTTGGGGCTAAGCATGCATGTGAGGCTGCAACGCTAATGCCTGAGGGGTTAGAGCGCTCGATGATGCATAGGTATAAGACGGTGAAGGAAAAATAGTCTAGTTGACAGGTTGAGCACTAGCTGGCCCTGAAATCTGCTGATGTGGTTGGGTAAATGAGTAAGAGGTGCTTTGTCCTAAATACACATTGCTGGTAGGAGGGGAATAAGCGTTAGAGGAACTAGTGCTCTCCCCCTCCCCCGCGGATAGGCATAACTTGGATGAGTATATAGTGAAGGATGTGAAATAGATCCAACGATACCATCGGTGCTATGAGATTCCCCCAGTGCATTGGCACCACTAGGATGGGGGAGGTCTGGTATAATGGTATAGACATAAGCGAATTGAGCATAAATCAAGTCATATCTCCGAGTGGTTTGCAGAGCCTCTTCCTTTGTCTGAGGAAAATGAGACATGATATCTTTGGAAATAGACGCTAAAAGAGTGCTAAGAAACTAATCAAGGTAGACACGGTCTTCGAATGGTGGATCACGACACATGCTCCTCCTTCTACGACATTCTTGGACATGGTCGGAAAGACGAGTGGTAGAAGACTGACGAAATGTGTTCAAGAGCTCCGTACCAATGTTATATCAGAGAGGCAACTGAAAATATGAAAGGAATGCTTTAGCAAGTGTCGCGAAAGTGGAATGAGAGGCGGCAGGCTGGTCAACATACCACTTCGCAGCATCTCAAGTAAGCGTGGGTTGGAACAGTCGAAGACGGATGGAATCATCGGTGATGGAAATGGATGAACACCACATATGGAAGGAGTGGACATGATTGGTGGTCTCTAGAATTACCCTCACATTTGGGAATTTCATAGGGAAGTTTAGTCTGCATAGCTAGCCAACCAACATCGTGGTGTATAGGGTCATTGATCAACTAGCTAAAATCTGGGAGGCTTAACCTAGCCATGAAAGGTAGCATGGGAGTTGCTGGAATGGTTCCTGAGACGGTTCTGTTAGATGTGACCACCGGGATAGAACCGGAGCCAACACTAGGTTGGGTTCCTACACCTGTAGTGTGTCCTGACATGATGATGGTATGCCGTGAAGGAGGCTTGGAATCAGATGAGGAATCAGATGAACCAGGAGAGGATTTAGTATGGGGACTCAGAGGAGTATGAACTCGAACTTTGCAGGGAGCAGCAATATTCCCAAGCGGAAACTGGGGTTGAAGGTCTAAGAGTCTCTGCGACAAACGCCTTGGTGTTGCAATTGTTATAAGACACATGTGACACGGAAATGGTGAAGGGAGATAAACAAGATGTTTGTCTATGTGTGGGGAGATAAATTAATTAAGTCTTGGCTTGGCGGTGTAAACCAAACACCCTTTGCTTAAGGTGTTCTTATGTGTGCAAGTGTGTTTATTAATTAAGCCCATATTGTGTTTGAAAAAAGAAAAAGATTGTTGAAATAAACTGAAACTAAAAACAGAAAATGAGCAATAAATCAACTTTCTAAACCCCACCCAAACTGGGTTTTCAAACACTGTGCTGTTTGGTGGTGAAATCGACTGAAAACACACAAAAAGGGCTAATATATCTAAGCGTTGGTGTGACTAGGATCAAATGACACTATGATGTTGGAAAGTGGTGCATCAAGAGCAAAAAATCAGGGGGGTAAATCGTTGCAAAAAGATAGGGAGATGGGTGTGAAAGCTAAGGAAACCAATGGGACCCTAAGGCAAATGACCAAACAAGGTTTAAGATGAAATTTTGAATGGAAACAACCTATAGATGAAGATCTAAAAAAGGAAGGTACAAATCTAGAAAATATGGCTGAAAGCTCTGCAGAAACATAGACTTCTTACTCAGCTAAACTCCTCCTATAAAGGTGGAAGCGTACTAGAAGCCCTAAGGGGCTAAATTCCACTTTGACAAGTAAACCAGAGTAGATCAAGGCCTAAGAGGGGTGAGACATTGGTCAACCAACCTAGAAAACATCTCTCAGAAAAAACCAAAAACAGGTTGGAAAAAATCCCAGAAAACCTAAAATCGCAGGTACTAAACCGATTCTTTGGATATCGCACTTTTTGAGCTAGAAAGTGTGCTCTAGACCTCCAGATCGCACTTTTGGGGCAAAAAAGTGTGATTTATGCTCCTTGATTGTCGGTCGGTAAGTCTCGGAAAATTTTGTTTTCTATGTCGCGGATGGTTCCTATGACTTGCGGAAAAGACCAGAAAATTTACGGAAGTTAGAAATTTGAATGATCTAGGGTTAGAAATCTGGTAAACAACATTAAGGGACTAAAAAAGAAAAACACTAAGCTGAAAACTGAAGGTCACCCGGTTTTTCATATCATAATTAAAAACCTAGTAGAGTCACCAAATTGTTATTGTGTTTTCTTCTTGAATGTGTACAAAAGGAAATCACTTAAGGGTGGATGACAAACAATCCTAACAATGAAAATGGTTGCTAAACATTGTAGATCTGCAGCAAATGATAGAAACAAAACTTGCCAAAGCCTTGATCTATGCCACAATCATAGTTAAACAACAAAATGGAATAGTAAAATAAGTGCAAGTAACTCCAATAATCCAATGGAAACCAAATATATAAAGAATATATTTTATTAAACAACACCTGTGAAGGGAACAAATAATGTTACCAGTCCCCCTCTATGGGATGGGTTCTTGGCTATCCTCAAATGTCTTCAACTTTTATAGAGTCTCTCTCCTCTATAATGTGTAAACCCAACAAATAAAATGTTTGAGCTCAATGAGAACTCAAATGGAAAAGAAAAATGGTGTGTGACAGTGATAATAATCAGAGCTGCAATAGTGAGTGCAACAATGAAAATAATCGAAAGTGAATAATGAATGGAAAACCCTTCTATTTATAACAAAATATTAGGTTATCCTCAAATAATGAGCAATAATAAAATATTGTTAACAACATTCTAGAAATAACCATTTGGAATATTTTATTATATTTGGTTAGAAGGAAAAGGTATTTAAACTTTTATTTAAAAATAATAAATAAATAAATGATTTATTTATCAGCTCAAGAAATATGCTTAAGGAATAGTAAAAAAATAATGATTTATTTAATTATTCCTAAGGGATTTGGTCAAACTTGACAAGGAATAATAACTAATTTGTGATTAATTAATTATTCCTAGAGAAAAATAAGATAATTAATGGTTTATCTATTTATTTCTCATAATTGGGTCAAATGTGACAAGGAATATTAATTAAAGAATGGTTTAATTAATTATTCCTAGAAGATAATTAAATAAATAGTGATTTATTTAATTATTCTTCATGGGTCTAATTATAAATGACTTAACAAATGTGGTTTATTAAGTAATTTCTCACAGTGAAAGCAATTTTACTGTTGTAAAATTGGCCCTAGATAGTGTACTTCGATCCATCTAGTAAATTATGGCTAGATGATCATTTTTTTGTGATAACATCATGGTTGTAACATCTTTGTTGTTTTACAATGACACTTTTGGGTTGTAGTCACACACACTTGACTCATTATACTTGGGGAATGTGTAGAAAGTGGTGTTTTGATGCATATTTATCATTTTTCAAGTTTGTCTATGTTTTCTCAATTAGTTGGTATGTGTATCACATGGTCCTATGTCTAAAACTCATCATGTCCACCCCTTGACCTATCTCCCATACTTAGACAAATTTTGGTTTCAAAGCTAACTCATTGATGTAAAGATTTCATGAGCGCACTTTGAAGCCTTGATCAAGAATCCTTCATTATTTTAAAGTGCACCATGCACCGTCCTAGAGTGCAAAGTGCACTCCTTAATCCTCTTCCCCTTCCTTGTTTTGAATTGTGCCCTTGAAGAGATCAAGTCTTCCTTGAGTGCACTCCTTCGACTCAAAAAAGTGTGCCCTCCTGGATCACATGACTGCACTCGAAAGGCCTTAAGCTCAACCCTTCAACCTTCCACAATGCACCATGCCCTTTTAGACCCTTTGAGTGCATGAGTGCACTCCAAAGGCATGAAGCATCAACCTTCAACCTTCAAGCTTGTGCCATGCGTCATCCTGGGCCTCTTGAGTGCATAAGCGCACCCCAAGTATTCCCCTTCAGACTTCAGGAGTGCACCGTGTGCCCTCCTTCTTGCCCTTGAGCAGACAGTGCACTTTGGAAACCCGAAGCCTCATCCTTTGTCCTTCGGACTTGCGCCATGCACCCTCCCTTGATTGTCTTGCTCCCTTGAGCACATGAGTACACACTAAAGCCCTGAAGTCTTCCCTCTCATCCCTTTAGCCCTTTGAAGTGTGCTAATGCGCCCAGAAGATCTCATTGTCCCTCTAAAGCACATTGAAAAGGAATGAACAAAAAATATGCATAAAACATGTTAGAATATGAGATTTTTAGGTTGATGGTTGCTTGTCATGAGTGATTGCAGCCTTAGGTATCTCAAAAACATCATGACAATCATACATGAGGATAATTGGACAAAGAATACAATCAAAGGAAGCATCAAATAACCAAGAACACAGTGAAAGCTCGATGATCAAAGCACCATAAAGGCTCTAAGATCAAAGGCCCTTTGGAGGATGAAGGCATCGATGATCAAAAGTTGTATGAAGAACAAAGACAAGAGTGGAAGTCATGTCACCACTAAGGAAATTCCATGTCATTAGTCACTGTTAGTCCCAGTCACCAAAGATAGTGATATGTGATGTTTTCATCATATGATGATGTGGAAGTCATCATGTAATGTTGTAATCATTGTAAATAAAAACAAGTGGAAGTCCAAAATTCATGTATGGACAAAATATCCATCGAAGTCCAAAATACATGTAATATAAAAATTCATATGTGATTCCAAAGGTCATTTGGAAGTCCAAAGGTCTTAGAAGTCCAAAGGCCATTAGGAGTTGGAAAGACAAGAGTCATGGAGATGTGAAAAGTCATGCCTCAAGTTATAAAAGGATCCTCATTTCTCACGTAAAGGAATTTTAACCTTGGCTTCTCCCATAAGGCATTAGAGAGATAGAGTTAGTACTTTTGGGAGCAAGTAGTGGCTCTAGCACTCCACTATAGGAGACAGTGATGTCCATTGTATTTGTGTATCTTGGAACTTTTTCTTAATATCGAAGCCTTTTAGGCCAACGCAATTTCACACATGGATTGTGAATGTTTCTAAGACTATTCTCTGGATGTTTATTATTCATGTTTTCTTTCATATGTACTGGAGTATTTGAATTATTTCGGTGATTTTGGTTCTCAACTTATTGGAATTCTGTTGTAATGTTTATAGTGGTCGTCGCATCTATGTGAGCTATTTCACTTGATGTTAGATGGTCCTTTCTCTTTCTATCAGTGTCTCCATCAGGGTAGTACTATCACTTCTCTCTTAGAGGCTCACTTTGTTTCCCCTCCACAGTGAAAAAACCTTGATACATCTACAATTGGACAATCACAAGGCACACTCGCTTGCTCATTTGAAAGAACATTTGTGCTTCTATCCCTTGTTGACAGTTAAAGTCAACGCATATATTTAAGTAAATGATAGGTGGGTCGTATTCTAGATGGGACTCCTATACCAAACAATGTAAGGTTTAATTGGGACCTTATATAAGGGAGATCCCCTATATGTTGGTGGTTTCCAGCACCGTCAACAAGTTGTTAACTCACTAATCTCTCAGTTAACTAGTCAATCAGATAAAAATAGACCCAGTCATGCATGGAAATCAAGATACCTAGTTGAGAGGATGGAAAAGGTACATTTGTATTTATAATTGTATATTGTTCAATGTACACTGATTTTGCATTGAGCAGGTGGTCAATTCTTCTAACAATTGCGTAAGGAAATACATAATTTCCCTATTATTTAGGACTTAATTTCCTCCTAGATTGTGTAAGGAAATAGGAGGTTGGTTGAGGCTTGAATTGGCTAAGTGTTGGCTAGAGCAGGTCAGGAAGTAGGAGAACATTATTACAGTGCAGGGTATGCTTCAGAGTTGAAGCAAGATATTGTAATTGTTTCTCATTCTCATTTGAATTAATACAAAGCACAGGAGGGGTTTTTCCCAGTTGGGTTCCCCTGTAAAATCATCGTGTTCCTTGTGTTTTTATGGATGTATGTTATTTCATGTTTTTTCTATCATTTGTTTTCCTTTCTGAAAAATAGTAGAATAAATATATGTCTCTTAATTTCAGTTCAATTTCATTAATAATATCATATTTCTTGCCTGTTAACATCTAAACGCTCTAGGAAATCATTGAGTCACTAAATAACCATTGAAGTATCATCCACTATCCATAAAACATAACAAATACATCTCCATTCTCTTATCCATGGTACCTATGTAGTAGTCTCTTTATAGTGTGGTTAGTGTGGGTAAGAAGAACCCATCATGTATTAAATTTTGTAATAACCTAGAATAATTAAACATTTTCTATAAGGTATCAAATTCACAACAATTAATAAGGAAAAGGGAGGCTTCTTAAACAACTTATCATTTATGCTCTACTTTAACCATCTATCTCTCTTTCCAGCCCCACAAATTAGTCACCCCTTTCTAGATTTGATCACTTTTGTATATTATTCGAGAGCATAAAGTTGTAGTTGTTAAAACTTCAATGATTTGAAACATGAGAATAGTGAGAGTGAAGAATTCAGTTCAAATTAGAGTGGAAGGATGTACATACGGATGGAGGTTGTTTAAATTTCCATGAGGGTGAGGTCCATTACATAAATCCAAGATGATTGTACTCAACCCCCATACCCTACATGTGTAGGCTCCTCACCTAAGAAGCACCACATGCATTGAATCAATTGGTTATAATTCGAATACGGCCCTTAAGTTTTAAAAAATGCACATGGTAAGAAAAGAAATAAGAAATGATTGAGGAAACATAAAATTACTCCTTTCCCTTGGACCCACCTTTCTCTTCCTCTCTAGTGGACACATAGCCCCTCTTGCATTCTCCAAAAGTAGCTTGTATCTTTGTATTAAATTTCAAATTGATGTTTAAACATCTTGATTATACCATGGAGAGCATACCACATGGTATATAAAAAAACGTAATTATCATAATATTACGTAACCATTTACACGCTAGGCCTGGGCTTTGAACTCCATACCAAGAATCCATAAAAGATATTTATATCATTTACACATGGAGTCATTTTATTTAAGTTCATATAGTTTGACTCTCTTTATCGTAAACAATTATTTTCATTCTTAATTTAATATAATACATCCAAAATTCAAAACGAAAATATCATTATCATAAGAAAACTCCATGGATATTTATTTGGGAAAAAGATAGGATATTCATAGGAAACTACATTGGAATAAGATATTTATATCATTTACACATGGTGTCATTTTATTTAAGTTCATATAATTAGAGTTCTCCAACATTGCGGATTGTTCTCATTCCACTCGTTGCGTAGAAATTGGTATTAATAACATTAACCATAATAAAAATAATAACGATGATAATATCTTTTATATTAATAATAATAGTAATAATACTTATAATTCTAATGCTAATAATAATAATATTTTTTTTATTAATTTTAATAATAAAAGTATAATTTATTTCACCCCTTTTAATAATAGAGTTGTTAATTTTTCGCGTTTTTTTTTTATCCTCCTGTTTATAGTGTTTTAGAGAAAGGTTTAAATTTTTCCTTTGTTCCTAGAAAAATCCGAGTTGATGAGATTATCTGACATTGAATTCGAGATAAGGGACTTACCAGACTCTACTAAGGAGATCACTAGACAGGAATGTGTGGTTGTCCTGAGAAAGGCTAAGCCCCCTAAGAACAACCTTAGCAAACTTGAGTTTGAGGCTCTCAAGGCTTTGAATAATAACAAGGACATCATTATTCTTAAAATTGACAAAGGGATTGTTGTTGTTATCTTAGATAAGGAAGATTACTGGAGAAAAATGTTAGATCATCTTTGTAATATCAGGAGCTATAAAAAACTTAATAAGAATCCCTTAAAGAAGATTTCTAAAATAGTTGCTCTAGCCATAAAATCTAGTAGCATTGTTAGCTCTCTTAGCCAAAAGCTAATTGAGAGCAACCCTCTCACTCCTAGGATTTATGGTCTTCCAAATATCCATAAGGAATGGGCTCCCCTATGTCCCATTGTCAACACCATTGGAGGGTCGACCTATCTTCTTGCTAAGTTTTTAGCGAATAGGCTAAAACCTCTTGTTAGCAGGACTGAATCCTTTGTCAAAGATTCGTCTTAGTTTTTCAACGAATTAAAGGGTATAAGGTTGGATCCTGGTGATAATTTGGTGAGTTTCAATGTGGTCTCCTTGTACACTAATATCCCCATTAGCAAGGCCACTAAATTCATCAAGCGCATTACAGACCGAGATACATATTATTTGGTTGAAATTTGTCTTACTTATACTTTCTTCAGTTTTGAAGGTGAATTTTATGAACAAACTTGTGGAGTTTCCATGGGTTCCCCCCTTTCCCCAATAGTGGCTAATTATTTTATGGACGACTTTGAATCTAAGGCCTTATCCTCAGCTTTATTCCAGCATAAGCTTTGGAAAAGGTTTTTGGATGACACTTGCATCATTTGGTCTCATGGTCGGGAAAAGTTGGAGCTCTTTTTCCAGCATCTTAACAATCAATCTAGTTCCATAAAGTTTACTATGGAATGTGAAATCAATGGAAACCTCCCTTTCCTCGACATTCTTATTTCAAAGAGAGATGATGGTTCTTTCTCCCACTAGGTTTTTTGGAAGAAAACTCACACCGAACAATATCTTCATGTGAATTCACTTAATTTTCCCGCTCAAAAGCTAGGTGTTTTGAACACCTTAGCCACTCGGGCACTACAAGTTTCTGATGAAAAGCACCTCAATGATGAAAACATTCATCTCCTTAGTTTCTTTAATAAGAATGGTTATATTAAGTTCCAATATCTTAAAGCCTTCCTTAAGTCTAAAAAATTTCCTAGGATTAAAGATGATCTTAAAGATCAGTTTTCAGGGGTGCATCTTCCATTTATCCAAGGAACCACTGACAAGATTGCTAAGGTCCTAAAGAAGCATAAGGTTCCATTGACATTTAGGCCAGTAAACACTATCCGAAACTCCCCGAGATTAGTGAAGGACCCTGTGAACCCTAAAGATGTGAAAGGTGTTTATGTCATCCCTTGCTCTTGTGGAACTCTATACATTGGTGAAATTGGTCACTCAATTAATCAGAGGATTCTTAAGCATGCAACTGACATCAAACATGGAGGTCCCACTCCTCCGCTTTGGCATAACATCCAAAAAAGACAAACCATCACATCTGCATTGAAGTGGTGAGGATCATTGCAAGGATTGATCATTTTCATCACCATAAGTTTAGGGAGGCCTTGGAAATTGAAAAGAGGTCTATCAATCTGAATAGAGACGATGGTTGGAATATTAGCAGGTGTTGGATCCCTACCTTGCATTTTTAAGTTTTTATAATAATTAATTAATTATTTATCTATTTATTTTAATCAAGATTTCTGGTATTCCTTTATTTTTTATTTATTTACTATTCATTTTTTTCTTTTTTGACAATATTATTATTATTATTTTGGATTTAAATAATAAAATTAAGTTAATTAATTAGTTTGATTTATATTTTATTTATTTTATTTATATTTTTTTCATTTTCTTATTACTATTTTTTGTTTAGAATAATTAAGTTTGACATTATTATTACTGACCTTTGTTTTGATTAAAATAATAATAATAATAAGGAGTTATGAGAATTGTCAGAGGATGAGGATCGCGCGAGCTCTGGAGATGAAACCCTAGCTGCGCCCCGGCGCCTCTGCACCCTTGCTGCTCTGCGGCCTGTGGCTTTGGGCCCTTTGCCCTCCTTCTCAGCGTTCCTTCTTGAGCTTCTGTGGTTCAGAGCGCCCGTCTTTTGCTGGGCGGGACGATTAAGCTGGGCTCGCCCTCATGGAGGTCCCGAGCTCACCCTAGGCAAGCCTGCCCTCATCTGCCGAAGCTTTCTCTCGGCTCTTGGTCGGCTTGCCGCAGAAGAAGAAGAGCGAAGCAGCCAAGTTTGTCAAGAGGCTGGAAGACATTCCTGAAATCTCCCTACCGCCAGAGACCCCGATTCAAGTTGCCCTCTCCTTAGCTGAGCGGGCTCTTGTTGGCCAGTTCACTAGTCTATGGCCTTCCCCTAAGACCACTAAGTCCTGGGTAAACAGAAACTGGGCTCCTTTGATCAAGAGCAGCGTCACCTCTTACTTCTTAGGACGAGGGTATTTCCTTTTCGAATTCACCTCACAGGAGGACAAGGATCTGATCTTCCAGAATGGCCCCTATTTCATGGGCCCCCAGGGCTTGTATCTCAATAGATGGACGCCGGATTTCGACCCTGCAGTCGATGTCCCTTCGACTGTCCCTGTTTGGGTCAGACTTCCTAATCTTCCAGTCCATTGCTGGAACTGGGACTCGCTGAAACACATCGGAAATGCCCTTGGGAAATTCATAGATAGGGCAAACAGCAAAGATCAATATGACTGTGCTCGTATCTGCGTAGAAGTAGACCTAGAGGTGGGTCTCCCGGAAGCCATCAAAATCAAAGTAGGAAGTTGGTCCCATTTGCAGAAGCTGGACTACGAGCAGCTGCCTTTCAAATTCTGAAAATGTCATGTCTATGGCCACTTCGCCAGAGGTTTCCCAACCAATGTGGAACCAGAAAAGGGTAAATAAGAAGCTTGGAATCAGGTCAAGCGCGCCAAGAAAACCCAAAAGCAGGCTGGTCCAAACGAAATAGGTCCTCAGGCCCCCCTTCAGCAACCCCCTCCCAGAAAGGATCAAGAAAACAAATTTGCCCCTCTAAGCTCGTAAATAGAGGAAACTCAGGAACCAGAAAATCAAAAATCAACCCCTCCCTCCAAAGACACCCCCAAAGGTTCTGGAAATGGAGTTGATCAAGCTGGGAGTGGTGTTCCAGCAACAGAGGCAATGGCTGAAAGTGGTGTTCCAGCAATAGATTTGGCAATAGCAGAGAGCTCCAAAGGAAACACTATCGCAGCAAAGGAAGAGGAGCATGAATCGGAGTGCTCAGAGGAAGAAGGGGAAATAGGAGAATCCCAAGTTTCGATAAGGAGATACACAAGAGGCTGCAAATCAGACCGGGAAAAAAGAGAGCAGGAAACTTTTAAGGATAAACTTCAAGGCAGCCAGCCAACCCTTGAGAAGCTCCTAGCATCAAAAGCAAAGATGGCGAGAAACCAGCCCCAAGGCTCCAAGGGAGCCAACCAGAAATTCAAATGATGAAGATAGTCTCCTAGAACTGTAGAGGTATGGGGAGCAAAATCAAAGAAGAAGCCATCAAAAGTTTAATAAGAACAGAAACTCCTGACATACTTCTTATCCAGGAGACCAAACTGGAAGACTCCGTCTTCCTTCAGGCAAGTAAGAAAATTTGGAGCAAATGTGAGGCGAAAGCTATCTCAGCTCGAGGGGCTTCTGGAGGGCTGGCCACTCTTTGGAATGCTAGCAAATTCTCATTCGTCTCTGAGACCCTCAATACTCACTGGCTGCTCTTAAAATTGCAGCACTTAGACTCAAAAGAGATTATCAGCCTCTTCAACGTGTACATCCCTGTGAACACGGTGGAAAAAAAGGCCTGCTGGGACTCCATAAGAACCCAAGCAGATCTAGTTAACCTGGAGAATATCATCATAGCAGGAGATCTCAATCTTACTCTCTTATCAGCAGACAAGAGAGGAGGCAGCATTGTTCGAGATCCGGCAAGGGAATGGGCAGAGGATCTTATGCAGGACTGGGACCTCCTGGACATCAAGACAATCTCTGGTAAGTTCACTTGGACTAACAAAAGAATTGGCCCTGGTCATATTGCTGCTAGATTGGATAGATTCTTAATTCAAATCTCTTTTCTTCTGCTTGGGTTAGAGGCTAGAGTTCATATTCTCCCTTGTAGCACTTCAGATCATAAACCCATCAAGCTAGAACTAGTGTCTCAGCTTGACCTAGTTCCAATCCCCTTCAGATTTTTCCCACTCTGGATTAATGAATCAAACTTCATGCATTTAGTTAATGACATCTGGATGTAGCCGGTAAAAGGCTCCCCGTTTTTTGTCTGGGAGGAGAAGCTCAGAAGAGTGAAAAGGGCTTTAAAAACCTGGGTTAAAACTCTGCCCAATCCAGCAAATGAAAGAAAAAATCTTCAACGCAGTCTAGAAAATCACCACCTCCATGCTGAAACAGCTGATATAACTAAAGAATTTCTAGACAAAGAAGCCCAGCTCTAGCAAAACTTCCACAAGGCTTGTCTAGCAGAGGAAGAGTACTGGAGAATTAAGTCACGCAGTCTTTGGCTTAAAGTAGGGGACAGGAACTCTTCCTTCTTCCATAAACAAGCTCAGGCAAGGAAATGTACCAATGCCATTTCTGAAATCAAAGATGGCACTATTACTCATAAAGACAATGCAAGCATCAAAAAAGCTGCCTCTCTTCACTTTCAAAGCCTGTATAGCGAAGATAAAAATCTGGACCAAAGCTCTGATATGATTGACGTGGTTCCCTCCTTGATTACTGTTGAAATGAATCACCTTCTTGAAGCTAAAGTCACTAAGAATGAATTCAAGGATGCCCTCTTCGCCATGGACCCGGACAAAGCCCATGGACCAGATGGATTTACAGCCAGATTCCTCCAATCTTGCTGGAAAATTGTGGAAAAATACCTATACAAAATGGTTATCAAGTCCCAAGCTTGCCAGAAAATCGGAGGTAGCACAAACTCTGCTTTTCTTGCTCTCGTTCCCAAACAGAAAGGATCCAACACTTTCAATAGGGTTCGTCCGATATCCCTATGTAACATCGGTTATAAACTGATTACTAAAGTTATTTCTAATAGACTTAAGCTCATCCTCTCCAAAGTCATTTCGGAAAACCATGGAGGATTCATTCAAGGGAGACAGATAGTGGACAACTACATGCTGGTCTAAGAGGAAATCCACTCAAGTATGGTATATTCAAGCGTTCCCGCTGTCTATACCATCCTCTGCCGCTCCTGAACTCGCCCTTCCAAAAGCTCTGTTCAAAAGCCTGTCTCCTTATAAATACTCATGCCTTCTGGGTCCCTGGCAATGGAAAAAGGATCAACCTTTGGACAGACAGAATTATGAACAATGAGCCACTGGGAGACTGTCCCTCTCTTCATGCGTTGCACAGTTGGATGAACGATGTTGGAATGCATTCCCTGTGGGATATCTCAGCCTTGCAGGATTCACGCTGGGCTGGATGGAAAATTGAAACGCCCCCAGATTTGGCTATAGAACGCGAGGAACTGCTCTCCAAGCTTCACGAATTGGCCACAACACGAATGCGAAGCAGGGATTCTAGAGGTTGGGGTGTGCAGGCTGGTGGTTATTCCGTTGCTCAGGGATACGCCAAGCTATGCGAGCGCCCCCATGTGGCCAGGAATCCAGAGCCTTGGAAAGGGATTTGGTACCACCCCTCTCTGCCAAAAATTGATTTTTTCAATTGGTTGTTATGCCACTCCAAAATCTTGACTGACGACAATCTGCAGAAGCGTGGCTTCCATGGCCCTTCAAGGTGCAGACTTTGCAAGGTAAATCAGGAAAGCGTTTCTCATTTGATGCTAGAATGTTCCTTCACTTTGCAGATCTGGTCCACGCTGCTGAATACTTTGAGTGCCAGCTTCGAGTTGCCTTCCTCCACTGCTGATTTTTTTGACAAATGGCTGCAAAGGTACCCTAGTCCTCCTCCAAAAAACAAAATTATCAGAGCTGCTTGGTTTATCCTCCCTAAAATTACCTGCTGGCAGATCTGGCTTGAGCAAAACAAAAGGATTTTCAGAAACTATGAGCAAGACATCAAGCTAGTGGAAGTTAAAATTAAATGTCAGTTAAAAGAGTGCCTGAGAGACCACAAAGATGATTTAAATCTCACTCAGCAAGATAAAAATTGGGGCTCTTCGCTCGATCTACAGTTCCAAAATTTGGGAAAGAGCATCTCCCTCCCAAAAGCTTAGCAAATAAGGGCTATAGCAAACGAGCTCCAGGGATGGATTGCAAACCATTAGAGGCACCCTCTATTTTTTGATGGGGTTGCTAAGGGCAATCCTGGAAGAGTTGGTGTTGGAGGAGCTATTTTTAACCCAGCTGGATCTAGGATTTACAATTTCGCCTGGGGCTTGGGCATCGCTTCCAGCATCCAAGCGGAGGCTTTGGCTCTTTATCAAGGACTCAAGATGTTGAAAGTGCTAAACATCAGGGAGGTCAATGTTATTTGAGACTCTCAGGTTATTATTAATACTATGGTGACTCATTCTAAGCCAAAGGACCTAAGGCTAGCAAGGTTGATTCACAAAATTTCAGACCTTGGTGATTCTTTCCAGAATTTAAAATTCTATCATGTGTTGAGAGCCAATAATAAAGAGGCGGACACTGAAGCTAACAAAGCAGCCCTTCTTACGGCTGGTGCTCTGCTCAGAGGCGGACAGGAAATATGGGAACCAATCCCTTAATTTAGAACATTGTCATGTTTTATTGCTTTCTGTTAAATCAGTTTGTTTGTACCCACAAGCTTGGGAAAATCTCTGAAATTGATCACATAGTTGCAGCTAAGAAAAGATGTGAGCTAATCATAAATGCCACGGTCTTGCAAGGCTGCTCGGCACTTATCGTTTTAGACTCACCCTTTGTAATCCGCTCTTTGGCATTAAGGCCAAGATTCTAATATATCCACTACCCGTTTCTGTAAAATAATAATAATAATAATAATAATATTAATGTAATTTTTTATTTACAACTTAGTTCTATCTATTACTTTATTTTACTTAAAAAAAATTGTTTATTAAATAACGGTAATTCTTTAGTCAAAATTAGTTGTTATATTCTAATGACTAGAAAACATCTCTCTTCATCTATTTAATCTAATGCCATCATCTGGTTCTTCATGTTGTCCTGAAGATGAACCACACTAGATAGTTCGAAGCGCATCGACTTATAATTTCTTCATGTAATTTTTATCGAAAAATCTCTCAATATTCATAATATAAATTATAGAAACTGAAATTAAAAAAATTATTTTCATTTTTAATTTAATATAATAAATCCAAAATTCAAAACCAATATATCATTATCATGATAAAACTCCATTGATATTTACTTAGGAAAAAAATTCTAGAAGTTGTAAAGGATATTCGTTGGAAATTACATTGGAATATTTTGGAAAAGTCATTGTTAAACATAAAACAATGTTTATCAATCACAAGAGTAACCCCCCTCTAATCAAATTGGACTACAATATATATTCCAAAAGTCTAAACTTTGAAGGCACCCTATAAACGCTACACTTGTTCAACATTTCCAAAAATTCGTAACACTACCCATGTGATGATTTGTATGGATAGCGAATATTTTAACGTATTAGATGGTATATAGGACTATATAAGACATTTTCATCACACAACTTTAGCACAGAAGTGTTAGCCATGCCATGTCTTAATTATTAAGATTTATCTAACAATCACGCAAGACATTTACATGAAGGCAACCCATTCCTCAACATGGAAGAAATATTTAGCAAGGAATATCTCCTATTTAGCATACGAATGTAGAAATTGATTCAATTGTGTAAGAAAACCCACATAAAAATTAATTAAATTAGTATTATATATATACCATAAAAATATATTAATTATGTAATTAATATAAAAGTAAAATGAAACCCTGATAAAATAAAATAATTTTTTGAATTTTTTTAAGTGAAAATTACATTAAGATTTATTTGTCTACTTGTTTCGGATCAGCTTGTGTGGTTTATGGTCAATACTAGATGAAGAATTAGATCATGGTTATTAATTAAATAGAAAGGAAAATCATTCCAATGACTAAAATGAAACAACTACATTTGACTAAGTAGAAATTAGGTAAAAAATTATTTATATAATAATTTAATTAATCAAATAAAATATATCTAAGACGTTATTTTAATATACAAATTGGAAGTTGTTTGACTTGGACTAAAGAATAGGAAAAAACTAATATCCAAATAAATAACTAAATAAAATATATATAATTAAGAAAATAAGGAATAAGGATGGGATTTTACCCCATCTTCAATATGAGGAATATGAGGACTGGAATAATTTAAAATAGATAAATTATAAATGGTAAAATAAATAAACTAAAGATACTTGGATATAAACATTTTACTAGAAAAGATTAATAAAAGAAAACTCAAAAAATATAAAAGTCTAATCTCGTCCAAATATAAAAGGTTGAAAATAAAGATAAATTAAAGGAAAAACAACTAAAGGGACAAAATTAACAAAGGAAAGGGGACCAAAGAGGAGTCAATAAACCCTAAAAAAAAAAAAACTTTTCAATCAAAGGTTAAAATTAAAAATAAAAATACAAATACAAATACAAAGGGAAAACAAAGAAATCAAAACAACCACAAGGATAAAGAAAGGCTAAGAGGAAAGGGCAAGGATCCAACAAGTGTTGATTTTCGAGCAGTCATCCTTGTGAAGATTGCTTGGCCTCCTTTCAATTTCAATGGCCTCCCTAAACTTACCATGATGAAAGAGAACAATCTTCGCAATTACCTAGGACTCCTCAATGCATTTGTGATGATAAGAGGAAAGGGCAAGGATCCAACAACTGTTGATTTTCCAGCCGTCATCCCTGTGAAGATTGCTTGGCCTCCTTTCAATTTCAATGGCCTCCCTAAACTTACGGTGATGAAAAAGAACAATCTTCGCAATTACCTGGGACTCCTCAATAAATATGTGATGCTTCGTCTTATCTGCATATTTCGCTAAAGTTGAATAGCGGGTCCTCCGTTGCTTGCTTGGCCTCGTGAGTGTCCTGATTGTAATTCGTGAGTGTCCTGATTGCAATGTATTTTGAAGCAGCATGGTAAATCCATTGCTAGGTTTTGAGGCCTATGAAAATGGGAAGGTAGAGTGTATAGATTCTGTTGAAAATAGCAACAAGAAATGCTAAAAATAGCATCCAGTATATTCCAATTTTAATTTGTCCTTGAATTAAAATTGAGAATTAAAATTCGAATTTAGTCTCACCAACTACTTGAAAAATAATTAATTAATTCATCTTGGATTAATTAGTTGGAGAAATTCAAGCTAGAAGTCTTTGTGAAGTCATGCAACAGTTATCCCTTAAATTAAGGAAGTTATCCCTTAATTAAGGAGATAAGAATGAGTTGTAATTGAGTTGTAATTAGTTAGCTCAGTTAACTGAGTTATGTCCAGTTAAATTAGTTCCAAACAGTTTGAGGAACTAATTGTGAGTTCAGTCAGTTAATGCATGCATGCATCAAACTACTGTACTCCAGATAACTGAATATTATCTCATGAATAACTCATGCATGTCTATTTAGAGAAAGACCCAGTTGAGCTAAATATCAAGGACAGGTTACTATTAGTTGCATGTGTTTTCCTATAAAGGAAACTCATCCATGAAGTCAAGGCAAAGGTTCCTTGAGGATTGCGCAGTTTTACAGAGTGTGAGATCAATGTGAGTGATCAGTGTTACACTTGGTAATAGCAGGATCACCCAGGGGAAACTGCGCAAGGAAATAGGAGGCTTGGAGGGCAGAGGAGGAGGCTTAGGAGAAGTATTGATTGCCTATGAGCATCGAGGAGGATTGTACTGAGAGCTGGCTAGTTGTGAGAGCTAAGGCTTTGTGTAATTCTGATGTATTTCCACCTTGTATGATAATACAGATAGTGGGTTCTTTAGCTGAGGCTTTCCCTTGAGTATTTTATGTGTTTCATGTGCATTGATTCTTCTTCTAGTTATATGTGTTCAGCTCTGATTCAGCTAGATCTATTAAGCTTCCGCAAGTTTTATAGTAGAAGTATATTATAGTATTTTGCTTTGGTATATTGCATTATCGAGTTAATATACAGTCAGATTTTCTACATAGATCTCAGAGGTAGATTTGTAGAGAATTTGTAGAAAATTCTACATGGCATCAAATTTGAGTTCATCGGAGCTGTGAACAGTATACTGGGAAGAGAATTCGAAGTTTGAAGTTCAGGGTTGTAGGTGCAAATTGAATTCATCTCATACTTCAAAGTTGGTCAATGGTGTTCTATGGCTTGAGACTCGAGTATGCCTTGGATGGTAGCTCGAATTACATAGCATGGAAAGATCGCATGGAGGCTGCATTAGAAGATAATGGTTTGAAGGATTTCATTGATCAAGAAATCCAAAATCCAACTTCAACTAATGCACAAGAGTTGGCTAAGTGGAAGAAGTGTGTGCTGAGGGAGAGACAGATCATCCTTGACGGAGTTCGAGACCATATTGTCTCGAGTTTCCATGGGAAGGATACTCCATATTCAATGTGGAAGACATTGAAGGACCTCTACCAGAACAGTAGTGACTAGAGGAAATTGGCGCTCAAGGACAAGCTTCGAAGAATCAAGATGGAGAACGGCGATACTATTTCCACATATCTGAACAAGCTCACCACTTGCAGAGATGAGCTTGGTAGTGTGGGAATAACTACTGCCAATAACGATATGGTGAGCCTTGATCTCCTCGGCCTTCCAAAGAGCTGGAATAGTTACCAGGACTCTGTGAATGGAAGGGAGAAACTGTCGGATTGGGAATGATTGTGGTCGGATCTCATGCAGGAGGAGATCAGGAGGAGCACACGAAATGGTTCTTCACCCAAGGATGATGATGAAGAAAATCTAGCCTTAGCAGGTAAGGCAAGGAAAGGGAAGGAGAAGGATTCTCATTCCAAATTGAATTCTTCTCATGGAGGGAAGAAGGGTGACAAGTCTAAAGTGAGATGCTTTAATTGTCACGAGATGGGTCATTATGCGACTAATTGCCCATCGAAGAAGTCCAAGAATGGATCCTCGGAAGGATCTGAAGGTGAGGCATTAGCCTCTCAGTTCGAGATGGACTTCACCCTCATTGCATGCATGGTGTCGTCGACGATGGGTTTTGGTTGGTATCCATACAGTGGAGCCTCATTCCACATGACCGACGATAAAAGTTTATTCAGTACCTTGGAGGAGAAAGACCTCAAGATGCGCATAGAGATGGGTGACGATGAAAGGTATAGTGTTTCAAGAGTGGGCACGGTTGCTTTTCAGAGGGAGCATGGAGCTCTTATCACCTTGACAGATGTGAAGTATGTGCCTGGACTGAAGAAGAACTTGGTATCAATTGCGATGTTGGAGGACAAAGGCTACGATGTTGTCTTCAGTAAGGGAAAGGTTTTCCTTAGACACATCACCACGAGACAGGTGAAACAGATCGGTTCACGGGTTAAGAACCTGTATGCTCTTGAGGTTCAAGATGCATGCAAAGTGTTGAGGAGCAAGGCAAATGTTAGAGACTTGGTGGTTGAGAGGGAGAGTAGATTACCTCTCAACATGCAGTCCCAAAAGAAGTCTCAGACAATTGTGGAGGAACAACAACTGGTGAAGCAGTTTCAGGAAGTTGTGGAGCAGCCACAACTGGAGAAGCCAAGAGGAGACCGAGTGGAGGCATCCATTCATCCAGAGACCTCCAGTAGGGGGGAATTTTGAGCCAGGTGGGCAGAGGGGTCACATGCAGCCATACCTCCATGTGTGAGGTGGGGCGATGTGAAGTGATAGTCCCAAGAAGGCTAAAATTGGGCAGGGTCCATTGAGAGGTTTTATCTCATGGATCGTACCTTGCTACAAGAGCCCAAAGTACGTAGTAGTGGGAGGAATCAGTGGGATTGATGCAGTCAGAGATCAAAGCGACAGAGGCTAGAGCAGTCAGATACTGAAGAGCACAGAGGTGCAGAGTTTTCAGTCGACAGAGGAAATAGCAATCAGAGACTTTGATGACAGAGGCATCATTCTGATTCAGGTTGGATGTTTTTTTGCTTCTAGAGTTGCTAGAGCAACAACACTAGAGAGAAGTGTTGCATGCAGAACATTCCAAAGGTTCAGGATCGGGATTGAGTTGAATTCCTTTCTTATTGAGAGGGAGTGTTAAAAATAGCAACAAGAAATTCTAAAAATAGAAATGTTAAAAATAGTATCCAGTATATTCCAAGTTTAATTTGTCTTTGAATTAAAATTGAGAATTAAAATTCGAATTTAGTCTCACCAGTTGCTTGAAAAATAATTAATTAATTCATCTTGGATTAATTAGTTGGAGAAATTCAAGCTAGAAGTCTTTGTGAAGTCATGCAATAGTTATCCCTTAAATTAAGGAATTTATCCCTTAATTAAGGAGATAAGAATGAGTTATAATTAGTTAGCTCAGTTAACTGAGTTATGTCCAGTTAAATTAGTTCCAAACAGTTTGAAGAACTAATTGTGAGTTCAGTTAGTTAATGCATGCATGCATCAAACTACTGTACTCCAGATAACTGAAGATTCTCTCATGAATAAATCATGCATGTCTATTCAGAGAAAGACCCAGTTGAACTAAATATCAAGGACATGTTACTATTAGTTGCATGTGTTTTCCTATAAAGGAAACTCATCCATGCAGTCAAGGCAGAGGTTCCTTAAGGATTGCGTAGTTTTACAGGGTGTGAGATCAGTTTGAGTGATCAGTGTTACACTTGGTAACAGCAGGATCACCCAGGAGAAATTGCGCAAGAAAATAGGAGGCTTGAAGAGCAAAGGAGGAGGCTTAGGATAAGTCTTGATTGCCTATGATCATCCAGGAAGATTGTACTGAGAGCTGGGTAGCTGTGAGAGCTAAGGCTTTGTGTAATTCTGATGTATTTCCACCTTATATGATAATATAGATAGTGGAGTTTTTAGCTGAGGCTTTCCCCTAAGTATTTTCTATGTTTCATGTGCTTTGATTCTTCTTCTGGTTATATGTGTTCAACTTTGATTCAGCTAGATCTATTAAGCTTCCGCAAGTTTGATAGTAGAAGTAGATTATAGTATTTTGCTTTAGTATATTGTATTATCGAGTTAATCTACAGTAACATTTTCTACATAGATCTCACAGGTAGATTTGAAGAGAATTTGCAAAAAATTCTACAGATTCATACTCAATTTTATAGTTGGTAAAGTAGGGATCACATCAAATTTTTAATTAGATGTTATTTTATTCATTATAATTATGTTTATTTTTATTTTTTATAAATATGTTTATTTTTTTCATGAAAAGTATTTCTATATAAAGAAAGTATGTTTATTCATGATAAATTCGACATATCACATACAAGAATTAATAGTGTTCGTTAAATTAGCATATCACATGAAGAGATGAGGGTGTTGGTGAGGGAAAAGGACAATTTCCATATTTATTCACTATGGCATTTTAAGTGGAGTGGTGGTTGGTTGACATTATCTTTCGCAAATTAGTGTTATTTTTCATTTTTCTTTTAAATTTATTTATTTTTTTTACTTTTATTAATATTATTTATCTATAAATTGTAATTAGAAAATTTATATAAAATAAAAATATGGTTGGAATATATAATTGAATTACAATGAAAAAAAATTGTTTGCAAAGATAATTGCTAGTTTAATTTAATTAAACAAAACACTTTACAATAATTATAAAATTAAACAAAACATTCTTTCATGTAATGAAATTAAATTAATATGAAGAAAATCACTATATATTAATATATGTTTCACACTAAAAAAAATATAATAATTTTGTGATTGATGATGTTAAAAATATTTAGATATAGAAAAAATATCACAGATAACATATAATTATTTTATCATTGATTCTCTATATTAAATAGACAAAATTATGAATGAACATTTTGAAATCAAGTCAATAATAATAAACAAATTGTCCTCAAAAAAATATAACATCATTCTTAATTCTTAATAATTCGTTCTTTCTTTTCAATAGTCATGAGTAAATAATCGTTCCTTTGTACCTATTCACTGCTTACCTGTACGGGTCTTTTAATTTAGTTGTCTTTATTTTTTAAAAGCTTTTCGGGTGATTTTTTTTTATCTAATTTCTCTAAAATTACAATCTATTCAAAATGGCCTAACAACTCTTTACTCATTAAGTTTGTTAGAACTTTCCAATTCCAGTTTGCCGCGTCCTACAAATATGTGAACTCATTCAATGTAGCTCGGGACCCACCCATTAAAGATCTTGGAGTATTCTTTTCCTCTGTATTTCCAAGATATTACTCAGCTCCTTCCATTTTCTATATTTCCAGGAACGGGAGTGTAAATGAAATTTTGAGTTGTGTCTAAGTTTGCCATCTTTACACATCTATCATTTAAAAATTAATTAGTATCATTTAAACTGGGCAACATGATATTGCAAGCATACTGCTTAATTAATATGTGAGTATGCAATTTCAGTGGGATTAGAAATAGGGTGGGAGAGGATAATATTGATTCCTCCTTACCACCTAAACTAAATCTATTTGAGAGGGTGGGAGAGGATAATATTGATTCCTCCCTATCACCTAATCTAAACCCATTTGAGAGGGTGGGAGAGGATAATATTGATTCCTCCCTATCACCTAAGCTAAACCCATTTGACATGAGTTTTTCTGTATTAATTTCATTACTTTTTATGTTTAATATTTTATTTAATTACATAATTATTATTATTTTTAATCAATTATCTAAAAAAATTAGTGTTAATTTTATTAATTAATATATAGAATGTTTTGTTCAATTAAATTAATATAAATCCATTTTAAGTATGTTAATAATGTGTATATTTTGAAATAGGATTTTTAAAATTTTAATTTAAAATTCACTTTAAATATTTTTAGAAATAGACATAAATGAAAAGTTAATTATATATATATATATATATATATATATATATATAAAACTCATACATTAATTATTTTTATAATAATAATAATAATAAAGCTATAATTTAGCTTATTTTAAAGATTTTTTTTAATTAAGCCAAGAGGTTCATTCTATAGCTGAATATGATGTGTAACTTTGTTAGTCTGTTATCAAAGTTGAAATTTTGTTTATATGGGCCAAAATAAAAAAAATTTAAAAAGTCTAAAATAAATAAATAAATAACCATACGAAACTTTTAAATAGTGTAGACTCATTAAAAAAAAATTGAATCAGAAATTGGATCTCTCTCGCCTCATATTGGAATCCGTATTTAAAATGGATCTATGCTGGTCTTAACAATGTTATATGTATAATGAGATATATCCGTATTTAAAATGGATCTATGCTGGTCTTAACAATGTTATATGTATAATGAGATATACGTTTTTATTTTTTTTACAACTATTTTACTTTATAGGGTTGCACTAATCTTAGATATATTGTTATTGGAAATATAATAGATATAATAATATTAGAAACTTTCTAACATTAAAATGTGCATACAAGTGACTCCTTTAAGTTCTTTTGGTAATTATTATTTTTTAATTAATTGTTGAGAGTTAACTTTAAATGTGTTTTTTATTACATATAATTTTTGTAATATATATATAATGATGATGATGATGATGATGATGGTTAACGTCCGCTAAGACCAAATAATGATCTATCGGACCTAAAAAGACAAATTATTTATTTTGATTTAAGATTTTATTCCTATGCTCAAAAAGCTTGGAGAGAAGCCTCCCGAGTTCACTATAATTTTGGCATTGTAAAAGGCTAGGAAGGTCAGTATTGTAACAAAGGTTGTGAAATTGAGATCTAATGTGGTTGTATGCAGGGCACTCTAAGAAAAAGTGGTTTTCATCCTCGATGCTCCTATTCTCGCAAATATGGCAGATCCTTTCCATCCATGGCGTTTTAGGAACTACCCAGCGGCCAGTTTCACTATGGAGCTCATGAGAATTCGTTCTGATCTTTGCTATATTAATTTTCTTTTTTGAGCTAGTTAGAATAGAGAGATACTTTTGATCTTCAAGGGTGGGGTTGATGACCTTCTTATAATAACTTAATTTTCTTTTAGACGCTAAATCTTTCTCACACCACAATTTTTCTTTGAACTTAGAAGTAACAATATCTTTAATGTTATTTATGTTTTGCAAAGCATCATTCTCATTGATCTCCCAATAGTTTAACCAGGCCCTTGAGTCCTTATGCCATCCTCGATTAAGCCTTAGGTGATTTTGGCTGGAATTTAAAGCTAGCTTAGGAAGTCTATGATTGTCTATGTTATTGAGCTTGTGCTTGTACATCAGAAACCTGAGCATAGCTAGGCTCTCAATAGAAGAAAGACCTGCTTCTATAAGGAGAATAGGATAGGGTGTATTACTTTTAATTTTCAGGTTATAAGTTATAAAACGCTTCTGGATTTGCTCAATCTTCCTCCATGATTCTCTGGAGATGCTGCAGCCCCAAACTTCACAGCCATATAAGATAACAGGAGTGACTAAAGTTTCAAAGAGGAACTTCTTTTTATCCCACATTACGAGGTTTGCTGTTTTACAATTATTTTCAAGACCAAAATAAGCTTTCCATCCCCCATTGATCCTTTTCTCAATGATATGGTTCCAGTTGAGCTTGTGATGGATATCAATTCCTAGGTACTTGTAAGAATACACTTCCTCCAAGTTATTATTGTCATACGTAAAATTAGCGCAAGTGTCCTTCTTAGATTTGATAATCATAACTTTTGTTTTGTTTGTGTTAACAGTCATACCCATGGTAGAACAGAAATCCTTAAGAAGCTTGAGTTGCTTATCAAGATCAGAAGGGCACCTTGCTAGAAGAACAATATCGTCAGCATAGAGAAGAAGGATAATGACTATCCCAGCTAAGATTGTGCCACCACATCCTGCTTCTTCTAAATAACCTTCGAGCTTATCGATGTAAATGCCAAATAGAGTAGGGGAGAGGGGGCAACCTTGTTTAACTCCGATGTTACACTTAATATCTTTTGACCACCCCTCATTGTTCTTTAGCTTGGCAATTACATTCTCGTATAGCCTTATAGCAGCAGCTCTTAACTCAAGAGGAACCTTTAGCTCTTCTAACCTATTCCAAAGGTTGTATCTAGGAACCGTATCGAAAGCCTTTCTAAAGTCTACAAAGCAGCAGAATAAATTGGATTTATCATTACGACATTCCTCCGCAATGATCCTTAGCGTAACAAGGTGGTCTGTTGTTGAGTGATGCCTTCTGAAACCTGCTTGGCCTTTAGCCCGCTTACCTTCACTTTCAAGCCATATGCTTAACTTTTTTTCCAGAATACTACCATATAATTTGGCTAAGAGAGGGCTGATCATAATTGTTCGATAATTAGAGGGGTTATTTGTATCTCCACTTTTAAAAATAGGGATAATGAGGCTCTCAGTCCACGGTTTAGGGAACCCTTGCTTAACAGCTTGATTGAAAAGCTTGTGGATGTGGGGGATGAGGACAGGGCCTCCAATTTTTAAGATTTCTGCCTGGTAGCCTTCAATGTCCTTAGCTTTCCCATTCGCGAGGCGATTAACCCCAAACTTAATGTCTTCTAAAGAGAAGACTTCTTTCGTTGTGAGCAGGGTTTCCAAATTATCCGTGACATTAGGAGATTCATAAAGCTTTTTAAGATAAGAATTCCAATCGTGAAGAGCAATTTTATTGTTATCCTTAGTCTTCCTAGTCAGAATCTGCCTCCAAAATTTTTTAGGAGCTACCTTAGAGAGGTGTAAGAGGTTCTCCTGTCTTTGACGAATGTATTGCCTCTTTTTCCTTTTAATTAGGGCTTTGTATATTCTTATCTTGTCCATTTTAAGAGAATCATCAACAGCTTCCTTAATTGCTCTCCTCGCATTTTTACAATCTTTGTCGTACCAAGGATTGGTTTTGCTATTTCTTTTATTATTTGAGACTTCAATTGAGAACTTTTTAATAGAATATGAGAGGGTTGTAGTAAAATTATGATATAGGTCTTCTATGTTATCTATACTAGATAAAGGAGGCAAATATATATATATATAATTTATGAATTGAAATTTGATTTAATTTAATACTTGATAAATTTAAAATTAAAATAAATTTAATTTTTATTTAACAAAACAATTCACAATAATATAATTATAGAATTAAACAAAACTTTCCTTCATGTAATAAAATTAAATTAATATGAAGAAAACCTTTATATATTACTATACAAAATTAAATAATATGAAAAAACCCTTATATATTAATATATGATTGACAGTTTTTTTTGTCATTGATTCTGTGTATTAAAAGTATTTAAATATAGAAAAATACTACATATCACTATCTTCAAATAAAATATAATTATTTTATTATTAATTCTCTATATCAAATATCGCTATCTTCAAATAAAACATAATTATTTTATCATTGATTTTCCATATAAAATAGACAAAATTATGAATGAACATCTTCAAATCAAGTCAATAATAATAAACAAATTACCATCACAAAAGTTACAACATAATTCCTAATAATTCCCTCCGCTTTTGGGTTGCCATTAGTGAATAATTTTTTCCCTCCACGTTCCACCCATTCACTACTTTCACGATGAGATGACAGTCTATTCACAATTGCCCAGCAACTTCGTACTCATTAAATTTCTCGGAGGCTTCCAATTCCAGCACATTTTCCCGTCCTGAAAATATGTGGACTATTTCAATTTAACTCGGGACCCACCCATTAAAAATCTTGGAGTCCTTTTTCCTCTGTATTTCCACGATATTACTCAGTTCCTTTCATTTTCTATATTTCCAGGATATTACTGGTCTCCTTTCAATTTCTATATAAAGCAAGGACCCCATTGTGCATTTATAACAAAATTTCAGTTGTTAGATCTGACTACCATTGCGAAGCAAATCCAGCGGCAATAGCAGACCATGGAATCAGAATGGCAAACTCCAGAGTAAGCATGAGCTTCCACAATCGTTTTCTCCTCTCTTTGCACGATCTGCTTGTTTTTGTCATAGGCTTCCCTCTGTCAATCTTGAAATTAATTTATTTTCAGTGTGGAGGCTGGGTATGTTTTTTCATTTATATTCATTAGCTTCAACACCTAAGTTTTTCGCTTATTTTAATTACATTTTTATTTATTTTAATAATACATCATTTTCAGTTTTTATTTGTGCATTATCATTATCGTCAAATTTTTTATTTATGTTTATATTTTGTTAATTTTTTACATTCGCATCGGTAAGTGTTTCATATTTTTGCGAATGAATTTTTCTTTGTCATACTCATTAACTTGTAAGTCTGTGTTATTATCAATAAATTTAATAAATAATATTTTTTTAATTATTTATTTATAATTATTAATAAAAAAATTGGTTTATAAAAGCTAAAACGGTTTGGTACGTGAAATGCGTTTTTGTAAAGAGCATCTTAATTCTTCACATCACGTAGTCAGAGTAATGTTGTGTTTTTGTTGGAGTTGGTCATTTCTCCATTTCTCCTTATTTTACCCAATTGTGTCCAAGTGGCACATGTAGTGTACAAAAATATAAGTAAGTTGACAAGGATTCCATGCTCACTTATCCATTCTCAACATTTCCCACTCTGTAAAGCTTTGCAATCTCTACGCATTTAATGCACACAAATCTAAATTTAGAATCTCTACCCATTTAATGCACACATATCTAAATTTAGAAGGGTCCATTCCTGCACAGAGCCTATATGGGGCTGATTTACATAAATGCTGATGCAGGTTCACTATTGGTCAGGGGATTGCAACTTTTCTTGTGTCATATGGACTATTGCCCAAGGTTTGGGAAGAGTCTCTTCATGAAAGCAATTCAGATGGCTTTACTATGAATGAGCATAAAGATTTTGCATGTGTTACTTTCGCTTCGTTTCAAAGAGTAGAAGATTTCATTGTCAACCAGAGTAAATGTGGAGAGGACAATATACAAACTATTCAAAAGGTCTTATCTCGTTGCCTCAGGGGTAATGATGGTGAACCAACTTCCATTCATCCAGGAGCTCTTACGTTGTTTCTCCATATAATCGAGAAAACAAATTTCCAAGCAAAGGTAAATTGATCTATCTATGTTCAATTGTGAGGACAAAGTGACCTTAGTTTCTTAAGTAGAGGGTTTACTTCATTAAGAGCAAATTTTTGAAATTCTAAAAAGGTAACATTGTATTCCTGTATTACATGATCAATTAGTTGTAGATTTACATGGACCCCAAACAAAAGAAACTCAAGCCCATCATATTTGTGGGTCACTCCATAGGAGGGGCAGTTGCAACCTTGGCCACATTATGGGTTTTGGGAAAGAGGCTATGGCAAGCTCTCTCTTTTGTATCATGTTTGGTTGCCCTCTGGTCGGAGATGAAAGGCTTGTTGAAGCAGTTGGTCGTGAGAACTGGGGAGGAAACTTTTTTCATGTGGTTTCCAAGCATGATATTTTTCCTCATGTGCTCTTTGCACCGCTTGGGTCAATTGCTAACCCCTTGACTACCATTTTTCCTTATTGGCAGGGCATAAATGTGCCTGATTGTTTAATTCAAGATGCTTGTAGGACTCTTTTGAATTAGATCTTTGTTTCTCCAAGCAGCGCATATAGACCTTTTGGCACTTACATGCTTTGCTCAAGCAATGGTGCAACTTGTATTCAAAACACTCAAACATTTTTGGAAATTCTTAGTTTGACTATGCCAAGCCCTCAAACTTCTTTTGATGAGATTGTACAAGCCTGTCTTGCAGAATACATAAGGTATGATTCTATTTTGGAGGAGGTTATGGAAAACTCCATAAGAGGGATACAATCAATAGAGAATTCCAATTCAAAATCCCCTTACGAGATGGGTATTTTATTGCAACTTCAAGCTATTGGTGTTGGAGCTCAGGTACAACAGATTCCATAGACATAGACCACATCCTTAGGAGCAATTTCTCATAAGAGATGTGATTCGTACGAACTACAAATCTTAGAGCTCTCACTTAAATTAAACCATATCTTAGGATATGGACAAAAGAGGATAATATGAGTCACAAATAGACTTGCATCAATTTCAAATAGAACTTGTGTTACAGGTCTATTTGGGCACATCACTACTGACAATCAGATCAGCACAATTAGGGCTCATCAAACCTTAATTCAGTTGCAACATGCCCTAGACAAGTCATCAAATTGAATGCTTTCATCCATGAAAGTTTCCTAGCTTAAAACTTCGTTGAAATGCCTCCTTGGGACACTAGCGCAGCCTTGGCCAGGGGTAACTGCGTTGCAGAGAAAGTAGGCCCATTCAGGGTTGCACTGCAGTGCACTTAGGCCCACTTTGACCTGCACTGGGCGAGAATGAGCGAAATTGACATAGGATTCTGCGAATATTCCGTGATTCCAGAGCATTCTAGAAGGATGCCCAACTCTTATCTCATGGACTATGAGCTCGAATTTGGATAGGCTATGGATCAATTAGCCCTGTATCCTCTCATCCCTTTCTCCATGCCATTCAATACCAAATTTATGACAAAACCACTTGCATTTCCCTATAAATTGACCACTCATCATAGTGATCAGGGGCAGGAATTTGAAGATTGTAGAGAAATATTGTTGATTTGAGACTTGAGATCATTGTCAAGTAATTTTATGCAGCTGGATTGATGTTCTATTGGTGTTATGAGGGTTTGGACTAAGCTGGATGAGTGACACTGGATCGAACCACATTGGGTGTAACTCCTTCTTCTATCAATCAATAAAGTTGTTTGTACATTTTCCCATATTATTGTTTATATCTATGATGCATATATGTTTAAATGTTGTTGATTCCATTTGTTTATAGTAGATAAATCATATGCTTTGATCATTGTTGTCTTCTGTTTCTGTTGGCAGGTACCAATTGAGCGAATTCAGTTCAAGCAGGAACGGCGGGAGCAATTCAAAGGAGATCAAAGGAAGCGAAAGATCACAAGTAGGTTCCTTCATCTCATCTATCTATTATAGGAAAAGGTCAAACCACTTTCTTTTTGTTGTTCTAAGTGTAACTACCCACTTAGGGAAGATGTACTTATCCGTAGGTATAAATTCCATATAACAAATTGGCCACTCCAATGGAGAACGACTGTCGTTCCTGGTAGTCTACCATTATCATATTACATCATAGTAGACTTTACTTGACTTCATTGATCTCTTTTCAGTCATTTTGAAGCTTTTTGGTAAAAAAATTGCACTAGAATGCCTATTCTAGGAATGTTATGTTACTAGTGCACCCTTGGTCAGGGGACAGTGCACTGCAGTGCACCCTTGGCTTAGAGCCAATGCTCTACAGTGCATTGTCTCCCACTTAGGGCTGCGCTGATCCCTCTCAAGCCAAAAAACCCATATTTTTCTTGTTTTCTTCCAAATTTGTTGCTGAACTGAAATTAGTTTGTATTTCCTCTCCTAGACCTACTTTGACCTTGATTTTTTAGTGTTTCTTAAGAGATTTATTTATCATTATCAATTCATTATCAAAGTTAGCATTGATTAGTCTTTAATTTTCTAAAAAAGAATTGTCATAAAGTCTTCATTTCTTTGAAAAATAAACTGTTGTAAGGTCTTCGTTTCTTGTGAAAAGCATTGATTGATCGTTTGTGCATTCAGTTTCTTTATGTTCATCTAAACATTAAAGGAATGAAAAGAAAAACATGCATAATGCATTTAGAATTTTGTGTGTGCTTGTAGGAATAGTATAGGGAGAGTTGCATTAGATGTGCTCTATGCTCTTTGTTTAAAGATTCTAATTGCTATATCCCTTTTAGTTACGGTTTTCATTGTTTAAATCAAATGAAAAGAATGTTTCTCATCATAGTTGCATTCTAAGGGTTTCAGAAACATCATGCGGTGAACCTGAAAGACAAACTTTTAAACAAGATCAACTAAAATTTATCTCAATTAACCTAATGGAGCATTGTAACTTAATGCATAACATTTAGAGGTCTAGGCTAGAGACGTGTTCTGGTGTTGTTAAACATAGCAGTTGTCGCTAATGGTCTGCGATACATTCTGAGTGTGATACCTCAATCCACGTACGTAAGTATATCGTAGCTCATCCACGTACGTTCGGGTATATCGGGCGGTGTTATAGTACGAAAATTATAAAGGAATGCTCTCACTGTGCGGTTTCGCATTAAATAGTGCTAACACGGATTGGGACTCCGCATACTTTCAGGAATATTTGGGAGAACTACATTAGGTTGCTATCCATCCATAGGTAACTAAGTCGGCCGCCTTGTATACTGTGATACACCGAAAACAACATTTTGGGAGATTGCCTGCACATATGTTAAGTCCTTAGTTTACTGAGGCAGTATATTGCAGTTCACAGTTACTTGGTAATCCTTTTGCCTAGATTATCCATATTTTGTTTTGTTATGTTATTTTGATTAAAATAAAATTAACTGAACATGGATAACATCCTCCATGTCACTCCTTAGTTGATCTTAGGTTGAGACATATGGCAACAACTCCGGAGTCCACCGATCAAGGAATTCCTTTTGATGGGAATCCTAGTCCTTTTCCTCCTTTCAGAAATATTAGTGCTCCTTATATGGCTACATTGGCCCTTCCAAGGCTTACCATTGGCTTTCCAGTATGGTTGTTCTTAACCTCCTTGGCCCTGCAACTGAATATTCCTACAACTGGACAAAATCAAGCTCCATTTGATCCTAAAGTTGACCCTTTACCTTCTTCGTTGGTTGCTTCTTCCTCCCCTTCTTCCTCTTCGCCTGATGAAAGTATTGACACTAGTAACTAGTTGGATAAGAAGAAGAAGAAATGGAAGAAGAAGAAGAAGGAGAAAATTCAGCAGGGAGGCAACTAAGCAACCATTGCTTTGAATGCAACTTCTGATGAGAAACCATCCATTAAGCCTCACAAACTTCGATATCCTTGCAAAATTTGTACGAGAGACCATATTCTTCGAAATTTTTATGATATTCCTCAGATCTTAGAAGAATGGTCTTCTTGTTCACATCATCCTATTCCATCAACTTCTGGAGATCATGCTGGTGACACACCATCAACTAGTGGTAGTAAAGTTCATGGAAAGAAGGGTAAAGTTAAGTTTCCCTGTAGGTTATGAGAAGGGAATCACCCCATTCACCTTTTTCCCTATCTAGGTGATGCCCAAAAAGTGTTGGATAACCGTCTGGCTTCTCCGTAGCGACTTCCATCTAGTTTCAGGAGACTCTCCCTTCATCCTTCACTAGTTGATGAAGTGACTGACCCAAATCAACCATCGGTCAAACCCATTCTCTTTGAATGTGAATCCCATGAGTCTATACCTGACCAATCACAGGTCAAGGAAACAGTTGACCCGATTTCACCTTCAGTTAATCGTACCTTTCCCATAGAGAGTGAGTATGATACCACTCAGGTTCTTTTTGTTTCTTTAGATTCCAATGAGCTTGGAGGCAACCCTCCTATTCCATCAAGACAGGAGGAAAATCCTCCTGTTCTCATAACTCAAGGGGGTAATTCTCCCGTTCTCCCTCCAAGTAATCTGGTCACTTCCTTTTATGGGAATCCACTGATAGGATGTCGTCTTCCTTCTTATGTGCCTTTCTAGATCATAGTACAGATTTATAATATGATTGTATCTGACACTATTATAGATGAAGGTGCATCTGTGAGTATCCTTTCCTCCACTGCTTGGCAGGCACTCGGTTCACCACCACTTGTGCCTGTTACGCAGAATTTGTTGGCTTTTAACAGAGGAACCAGTCAACCATTAGGGATCCTTCCTCAGTTGCCTATTACTTTGGGAGGAAAAATTATTTATCTCAATGTGATGGTAGTCTCAGGCCCTTTAGATTACAATTTACTTCTTGGGTGTGACTATGTTTATGACTTGGGAGCTATTGTTTCAACACTCTTTTGAGTGATGTGTTTCCTGCATGAAGGCAGAATTGTCACCGTTGACCAGCTTTCATTTCCTGGTCTAAATATGGCTTCCAGTCAACCATCTTCCCTAAATGGTCATTTTGTCCCAATGGTATCTTCCCCACCACGGGTCAATTATGTGGCAACCCATTCCATGCCTACATCAATTGATGATCAATTTCGTGATGTTGTGCATTATGTACTGGGGGCATTGGAACCATATCTCTCTAATGGATTCCTTGCTACGTATCCCTTCCAGAGAATTGTTCTCCCATCTGATGAGAACCTCTGGGAAGTGATGACCTCTTATGGGTCATGATCAATGAATGATGAGCATAGTTCCTTGTCTTGTGTCAAGCTCGTTAAAAAATGAAACAATGAATATGAGGATAGTTCTTTTACTGTGTCAACTTCATTAAAAAATGAAACAGGTCCAAGAGCATAGTTCCTTGTCTTATGTCAAGCTCGTTAAAAAATGAAACAAGGAATCAGAGCATAGTTCCTTGTCTTGTGTCAAGCTCATTAAAAAATGAAACAAGGAATCTGAGCAGAGTTCCTTGTCTTGTGTCAAGCTCATTAAAAAATGAAACAAGGTCCCCTCGAGCAAAGTTCTAATTCGAGTCTTTGATTAGATCTCGTAAAATACCAGTTGAGTCTTTCACTTGATCTCGTAAATGAACCTTCATTCCATCCACATGATAGCCACAAGTAGTCTACTTTGGTGAATGTAATGAAGCTTGGGGGGCATGTACCTAGAATCGAGTCATCATGCTAGGGGTATGTAAACCAATCTCAGGCATAGTTTTTCATTTCTAGCTTGTGTAAACATGAAACTAGATCCAAGCATAGTTCCCTATGGTTCAAGCCTCTGTAAAAATGAACCCATCTCCATTTTAACCCTCGTGATATCCATTCTATCAGCCTCTTCTGTTAGATAATCCTTGGTTTTTCTCCTTCCATCCTCGCTATCTGCCTGGCCGATCATACACTTTCACTTGGTTCTTTTACCTTTCTTGAGGAACAGTTACAATGAGCAGTCTTATTAGCCAGCCTCTTCACATAAATCAACATGTTTTGATAAGTTTCAACATCACTGGAACCAATTTCTATCTTAGACACCACTCTTTCCTCTAAGACAAGTGACCTTTAAGCTCTTTTCTAACTCGTAAAAAATGAAAAGATCCCCAAGTATTTTCCTTTTTTGACTTGTTAAAAGAAAAAAAAAATAGGGGGTCTACTTTTAAGCTCTTTTCCGACTCTTTAAACATGAAAGATTGTCGGTCGCTTGTCCTTTTCAGCTCGTAAACGGATTGGAAACGACATCTACTCAGTATAAGTTTAACACTTTTCTAGACCGAGATAGATTACTTACGAAAAAGGGATACGTTGATCGAACATGGTCAATAGGTTATCTCTTATATTATTTTATGCTTTTTCGGACTTGAGAGGAAAATTTACGAAAAAGAACTTGTGGAGTTTTCTTTTTGTTCCTTTTCAAACTCTCTAAACATGAAAAGGACCAAGTTCTCATTGTCGTTAAACTCATTAAAACATCAAATAGCGACAAACTTGTCCATCATGACAAGGCCGAGTTTCACCTTCGTTAGACTCGTTAAAACATCACATAGCGATGGATTCACCCCAAGGGTGGAATTATACTACAAGCATATGTTATCCTCCTCAAGCTTATTAAAAAATAAATAGGTATTGGTCAGCAATGACTAGGGAAAATGGGAAAAGGGATAAATCTCTTTAAGGTAGAAATTCGCTCTTAAACATGACACTTTCACTTCATCTTTGTGACTATTTGAGTTGGGTTATCTGCTTCATGGTTATCATACCTATGGTCTATCACACCATCCATCACTTTGGTTTTGGGTCAATGCCGCCAATTCATTCAGTTTCACCGACATGTTTAAGAGAAGTCAATCAGTAAATTTCATCCTTTGCAATAATCATAAACCTTCAATTTCATGACCGCCATTCCTTACCATTGTGTCGTTAGTCACATTATGTCTTCAAAATAACTACACTCGTTTCGTGTCATTGATGGGGGATACATTAAGGCCCTCCTGCGACGAGTCGCTTCTTGTTGACATCAACACATTATCCAAGAAGTTGACTTAGAAACACCCTTCTAGTACCTTGAGGCTTGCATAGATCAATGGAAATTTTCTCGCTTCCGGCGACAGGTTGAAATCACGGGCCTTCGACTAAAAGACTTTATATGGTGTTCAACACCAAAACATCTATTCACACCATGAAGAATGTATTGTAGTACCTTGAGAATCATTATCATTATCGGTGATTTCTCTTGCATCTGTCAATAGCTTACATCATTTGTTGGTAATCAGACGGTGTCTTCCCATGTTCGACTTCAGATCACATTTTCACATGGTTAGACTCATACTTGAGCGAACAATTGGACGAGATAGAAGACCCCAGATCTAGTTTCATCTGTTCGGGTTGCGATTTCAGGAGAGTATTAAATCATCTGTATGATGGCTTTACACATATGGTCATCCTATCATGAGTCTATATCTGTAGACAACTATCTGATTTATGTACATGTAATGAAAAGTTTATATCTTGAGTATGGGTATGCCTTCCCTCAACAATTCATGAAAAAATCAAAGATATCATGATATTATGTATTGTAATTGATGCAGGTCACCATCCGCTTTAGATCCTCCTCATCACATCATAAATCATATCATTCAACATTATCATTTTTGACTTCATGCTTTAGGGAGCAGCTGTTACAGGTCTATTGGGGCACATCACTCCCGAAAATCAGATCAGTACAATTAGGGCTCATCAAACCCTAATTCAATTGCTACATGTCGTAGACAAGTCATCAAATTGAATGCTTTCATCCATGAAAGTTTCCTAGCTTGAAACGCCGTTGAAATGCCTCCTTGGGACACCAGCGCAACCTTGGACAAGGGTAACTGTGCTGCAGAGTAGGTAGGCCCATTCAGGCATGCACTGCAGTGCAGTTAGGCCCACTTTGACCTACGCTGGGTGAGAATGAGCGAAATTGACATAGGATTCTGGGAATATTCCTTGATTCTAGAGCATTTTAGAAGGATTCCCAGCTCTTATCTCATCCTATGAGCTCGACTTTGGATAGGCTATGGATCAATTAGCCCTCTTTCCTCTCATCCCTTTCTCCATGGAAACTAACTCCAATTTTGGAAAACCATTCAATACCCAATTTATGACAAAACCACTTGCATTTCCCTATAAATTGACCACTCATCATAGTGATCAAGGGTTGGAATTTGAATATTGAAGAGAAATACTATTGGTTTGAGACTTGAGATCATTGTCAAGTAATGTTATGTTTTTGGATTGATGTGTTATTGGTGTGATAAGGGTTTGGACTAAGTTGGATGAGTGATAAGGGATTGAACCACATTGGGTGTAACTCCTCCTTCTATCAATCAATAAAGTTGTTTGTACCTTTTCGCATATTCTTGTTTATATCTATGATTCATATATGTTTAAATGTTGTCGATTCCATTTGCTTATAGTAGATAGATCATATGCTTTGATCATTGTTGTCTTCTTCTTATGTTGGTAGGTACCAATTGAGTGAATTCAGTTCGAGCAGGAGCGACAGGAGCAATTCAAAGGAGATCAAAGGAAGTGAAAGATCACAAGTAGGTTCCTTCATCTCATCTATCTATTGTAGGAAAAGGTAAAACCACTTTCTTTCTGTTGTTCTAAGTGTAACTACCCACTTAGGGAAGATGTACTTATCCGCAGGTATAAATTCCATATAACAACTCAGACTTTTGCAATTTAGAACTTTGGTCTCTTGAATCTTGGATCACCCATAGAGGGAGCTTAGACTTTGCAACAATATCTTAGAACTTCACATATTTATAGTGTATGAATCACATCCCTTTTCATATTTAGAACTTTGCATAAGAAAATAGGTGACATGTCCTTTATTACAAGGTTAATTTAGACCTCGCAATGTTCACAGATCTGTCAGTTTGGTTAAATCCTTTAGAGAATTAAAAGGCCTCGGAACTTGTGTACAATGAAACCAAACTTTAGATCTTCGGGTACATTACCTACCTCATTTATGTTATATCTCAGTGAAATGTGCATGGTTCAATATTCCACATATGAACTCGACTCATAAAACTCACATATTTTCTTGTCACAAAAGTAAAGAGCCTCAGGAAATTCGCATACCATGCCACATAAGCGTTTCCTATTTCCATAGAGAATCAATGCCTCGTTGATCCTTTTGGCAACTCCGCCTTAACTTGGCCTTACATCCCAACTTTACCATGGGTCTTGTCCCTCTTCTGAATTTACTTGATCCTGGTCACATGTGTATTTAAGAGATTATGCTGAGAGTTTTTTGATAGCTTGGTTCCTTTTGAAGTCTAGTGCTTGTCTTCTTTAGAGTGCTCTTCAACCTGTGCTATAATATCATGTTGATATTTCTAGAGCATAAGCTAAAATAATTTGTTCTTCATCATGATAACCACTTCTAATGATCATTTAGTGTCAATTACATATCCAATATCATTAAGAAGTTATACAAAAGAAAAACTCAATTGATAAACATCAGAAAGAACAATAAAATAACCATGAGACAATCAGACAAGAGACACATAAATTAGGCCTTAGACAAGGGAAAAAACCACAAGGGGAAATCCCAGAAAAGGTATTTCCTTATGGTGGAGAGAGGGAGAGAGAGAGTTCAATAGAAACAACCATAAAAATATAATATCCAATCCACTAACCAACAATTAGATCAAGTGTCAAGCCATGTGCCAAACCTTACTTCAGATTTTCGACCTCCTCCTTTTGCTCCCAACTTTGTAGGATCATACATAAAAAAGACATGATCGATGTGCCAAATGTGGAGGAGAGGTATCTGTTGGGTCAATAATTTTTCATCATTCTCACTTGTCTTTGTCATTCAATAAGCCATTACTTCCAACCATCCATTGCACCATTTCACTCACTTGCCACCATTTTTAACAAAATTCTTCATTATTTGTCTCTATATGTCTAAGTGGTTATTTAACATCGTTTTCCTTTATTTTTAGTATATTAAGGAGAATTATGCATGGTTTACTAATGACAATTTGGCCAATTCAAGTTCTACGGTTTAGTCAAGTTTTTGTAGCTATCTCCATGGTTAAGGTAGTAGCACCACTCTAGAAGAAAATCCGGCACATGGTTATTGTTTCTAAAGGTTCAAATATAGATTTATGTTGGTCAAACTTCACCCAACTCACACGTGTGGAACACCAGTAAAATATCAAAGTAAAAGCAAAACAATTTTGACCAGTCAACTTCAAACACGTTTTCTGAGCAAATGAAAATGAATTTTGGAAAATGAAAACATGCCTTTTTTTTCAACACGGACCCAATTAGGTTCCCTGTGAGCTGTTTTCTCAAATTAGTTACCATTTGATAGATTTTGGAGGTTCTTTGGAGCCTTATTTTGCATATAACATGGTTAAAAGGTTTCCAATTCGCCATTCAATGCACAATCAACAAAGAGACTAGAACAAATTGTTCTTTACCAAATTCGTGGCATAGAGATAAGTTTGATCATGTCTAGGTTGATATTTGATCCAAAAATCCATGAAATTTGATTTGATTTGATTTTCAAACTGATCTATAAAGATCCCATGAACAGAATGGTAGCAATAAAACTTTAAGATTGTTGTTGCTTCAGAGATCTATAAATTTCAATCCCTTTGATGAGAGGAGAGAGGAGATGTCAAGGATGATCTTAATTTGTAATTTTTGTTGCTGATTGAAGGAGAAGAACTCTATTTTTTTCCATTGAATGTAATTTTTTTTATATGGCGCAACTCTGAATGAAATTGGTGATTTAAATCTCTTCTCTTGATTTGAGTTTTCAACACCTCATAGTCCTCAGGAGGCCCCCCTGGAGATCTTTGAGAATAGTATAGATGTTTTCCATTTCTTTCATATTCTCATGCATGGTTTATTTTACATAGATTAATTGTTTGTGCTAATCATAGATTAAAAACTCATGCTTTCCATATATTAAATGCTAATGTTTTCTTAGATTAAAATGTTCATGATTCCATAGATTAAAGTTTGTAAGCTTTAGAAAAAAATCTTCATGCTTTCATAGGGTAAAATCTCATTTTTTCTTATATCAATAATCTTTATGTATTTTTTTGTTTAACATTAATTGTCTTTCAAAGAACTTAATACTTTCATAGTTTATATTAAAGAATGTAATTTCCTTTTGAAGTTTCCAATTCATTTCAATTATGCATAAATATTGAAAGCTAATATCCTAGCGCATATGGTGTCATGTACTTTGAAAGCTCACGTACTTGGATTGGCATATAAATGCCACTAATTTAACAGTTAATTAAATTACACAACATTTTGGTGTCACTGCTGCGGAAGTATACATAGGTGTTGCCTTTCAATTTCATCTCATTCTTCGTTGCATCAATTTAGCTACATAATATTAGTCTCATTTTAGTACATCATAGAGGTAGATTCATTAAAAAATAAAAAAAGACTTCAATCACCTACCACCCCCCCAAAATCACGTGGTGCAGTAAGGGCCACATCATATTCCACATCATGAATTCATATTTTTGTAGGTAGAAGAAGAGGTGAGAAAAAGAGGTTGAAGAAATGGATGGAGACGATGACAATGAGGAAGATCCTTTTGGATTTCCCATTGAAGAAATTGATATCAACGTTCATATGAAGAACATCCCTCCATCCATACTTCCTAACTTCAAAGGCATGAGATCTGAAGACCTGGAAACCTTTCTTTTTGAATTTGAAATACTTTGTAGATCTTATGGCTACTCATTACACAGTCAAAAATTGAATTTGTTTCCAGTAACATTGAAGGGTAAATCTCTTTGGTGGTTCTTGAATTTAGGAACAAATTCTATAAGGACATGGGATGATATGAAAAGAGTATTTTTGGAAAAATATAAATATTATTGCATACACCATGACCTTAGAAATGAAGTCTTTAAGATGAACCAAAAAGAGGATGAAATCCTAGAAGATTTAGTGGAGAGATTTACTTATAATGTCAAAAGATCTAAATTGCATGATTTAGGATTAGACACATTAAAAACTCTCCTACTAAAAGCTATAAAGGATGAATGGATTGATCTTCTTAACCTGGTGGGAAAATGAGATGTCTCTCAATTGTCATTTCAAGAGATTTGTGAACTGCACAAGAACGTATCAAGAGGAAAAGCAAAGCATGGAAGATCCCCTCAGGATTTAGTTATGGAAAGAGTAAGTAAGTCGGCATCAGGATTGGTAAGTCAAACTTGGTAATTTAAATGAGAAAATTGATATGCTAAGAATGAGAAACAAGAAAAAAGTATAGATTGCTACTTCATTTATATTTTTCCCTAAATGTAGAAATAAACATGCTTTGCATGAATGTCCACGTGATAAAATTAAAATTTCACTACTAAATATTATCCATCATTACCAGGTTTAAAGGAGGTTTTCCAAGGAACAAATCAAACAATATAACAATCATGTTATGTAGCTCCAAGAAGTCCATGGTAGCCTCATCAACCTAGTATGATGCAACATCTTATTTCACAATTTTAGGGTTATGCACAACAATCTCAAAGTAATTGGAAAACACCCTTGCCTTGGAAACCTTGGACATCTCAATCTAAACCTCAAAACCAACCCTAACAACCTTGGCCATCTCAATCCCAACCCCAAAACCAATCTTGGCAACAAGGTTGGCAAGGGCCTTAAAGAGGAAATCCACCATATCCTCAATCTTATCCTCACTATCCTCACTACCAATATCAATGCTATGCATACCATTCAACTCCACCACAACATTATTTTCACCCTTAGTTGACCTCAATTCAACCTTTCCCATTACCAACCACAAAATCACCCCAAAGATCCATTCCCACTCAACTACTTGCACAACCATTTCAGATCCCCAATAATAAAACACCTCAATCCACTTACAATGTTGAGGTATTGCAAAATGATTCTCCAGCTGCCATTGAAGAACAACAACCAGAAGAAGAAGATACAAATAAGGTCCAAGAATCATGGATGCTCGTTGAAGAAGAGCAGTTGTTGGAACCTGAGATTGAAAAGTTTCTTGCATGCATATCACCAGATTCTATGAATGGGGATCACATCTCTGAAAACTTGAATGGCATGATAGCAAGAAGCCAAGGAAGACAAGATTACATTAAATCTTGGTTCAAGAAATTCATCGGATCTCAGTGCTCAATTCTTTAATATTTTTTGACATCATCTCAATCAAGGCAGTTGGTCTCTCATATATTAGTACATATCAAAGCATATATTTCAAACCTGCATATGAGTTTATCTATCATCTTGTTACACACATGGTTCCATTGGAAGTATTCATATACTTGAACGAGATTTATTTTTCAAGTAGAGTAGCACATATAAAAAATAAAAAATAAAAAAACTAAAGTGAAAAATAAGTCATATTGTGAAAACCAGCTTGTTGGCGCAATTGGACATGGGCTTTGCTTGAAAACCAAGAAATTGGCGAGGAATGTTCACTATAAGTTCTGCAATTTTATGATGGTTTCAATCTTTCATTATGGTTCTTCAAATCATTTTTGGTTCTATGCTCAAGTTGGTTGATGTGGGATTCCTCAATGCCACCTTCCAACAAATATTGTCCCATCGACCTCAACACCTTATTTGGGACCAAGATCAGAGATTATTTGGAGTACCTTGGAACTTGCATACATCAATGATAAGCCTCCTCGTTGACAAAAATGTCTCTTGATTGTCAGATCTTGCAGGTGACTCGAATTCAACACATTCATTCATCCTTGTTAAGATGCACACAGGTACCTTGATACTCATTTACATTATCGGTGAGTTGTCTCGCATTATCGATAATCCAATGATTTCCTTTCATGCTCGACTTCGACACATTCATTCGCATGGTAAGAATTGTACCATGAATTTTGGTTTTGATGAAGACTATATGGTTTTATGGAATCAACAACAACTTGCAGCAATATATTTTATTAGTTTTTTGTAGTAGCATGTTCGTCTTTTTGTCATTCAATAGCAACATGATGACACACTACTACAACTCTTCTTCATTTCATTTCATTTCATTTTCTAAGCAAATTACATTAATTTCAAGTCATCAGGCATTATGTTTCATGGTTTCTACTTCAACATACATCACACAATCCAAATTTGGCAAATTAGACTTACAGAAAACAATTTTCCAAACAAAAATAGAGACAGCTACGGAAAGTTGCAGTTTCTGCAGTTATTGTTGTAGCAGCTTGTTTTTGGTTATACCTTGTTCCAAAGGTAGTTTTGGCACAAAGATTACAAGAATTTGGAGAAGAAATAAAAAATTATGAGATACTAGGTTTTCTCAGAATATGATAAATTGAGTAAGACGTGGGTAGAATTAGAAAAAAAGAAGCAATTTTCCAAGACATTTAAAGTGGGTTTTTAAGGCATATTTTCATTTTTCACCACTATGCGCACATCAAGACAACATTTAGTATTTTTTCACAACAATGCCTTTTCTTCATCAAAATGGGATTCTGAAGGCATGTGGCGTAAAAAAGGTAAAAATACACCATTTCCCTTTTGAAGCACTCAATTTGGCCTTAAAATAAATCTGTTGCATATGTTTTTGTGCAACATTGGATGGCATGATAAGTCATTTTCAGAATTTTCAAAAGCTCACAGATTCAAGAATTTATTTTTTGGTAGAATTGTTTTATTCCAACATCTACAACCCCTACTTCAACATTTCAAGTTCTTAAAAAGGTAAACTTGAGGTAAAAACTTGCATAAGGCTTTTTAGTTTATTAAAAATATTAGGAAAATATGATGAATAACCACTTTTCCATCAACCAATTTTTTTTTTTGCTAATGCAAGAGTCAGACCTTCTATTTCATTAATAAAATAAAAAATTTACATGAATCCACAAGGAGTTATGGACCAAGGAAGAGACCCAAAAACCAAACAGAGCACAGGCTCGAGGCAGAAGCTTCTACCCGTATAAACCCAACCTCTAAATTCATATAAGCCAAAATAAAGTTGAAGTCGACATCAGAACCAAAGCAACGGTTTAAACGGATATCATATTCGTGAGACCCACCATAACATTAAGTATCCTACCTGGAACAATTTTCATCCAGCCAAGAAAAGATCGCATTAACACTTCCCGCCATCTAGACCACCAACCTGCTCGATCAATCCCAGTCATCGATCCGCTTCGCCTGATCCGACGACTGAGGATCATATCGCACCGGCCAATATCACTGAACATTAGCGTGCGATGAGGGCGGTATTCTAGCCGACCCCACCGCCACATGTAGCCTGCTGTATGGAATCGCTTCAAAATCGGAAATACCATTTCCTACTTGCGAGGCCCGCGACCGCCTGAAAACCACCCCCGTCCCGGTAAAATGATCATGGACGGAAAACTCGTAGTATTGAGGGCGCCGAGAGTGCCCAGGTACCAACCTTTCGATGCGTCTTCTCTACCAGAATCAAGGAAAGACGAAACTCCCGCCAACCTGCCTTTCTTCGAAGAACCAGAGCCACCTGACTGGCTATCACCTAGATTCACTAAAACAGTGCTTACCCGGGTTACGATGGTCAAAAATGGCCTGCAACCCACTGAATACCTAATAGTGGAAAATATGAGAAACATAAAGCACTTGAATCAACTGGACTCTGACTCCATGGCCCTACTTTGAAACACGACCCTGTTTTCATCTGCCTGGTCATGACAGTTCGCTTTTAACCTACTCTGAGGCAGCTCTTGCCAGCTCAATCCAACCTTGTTCTCTGTGCTGATCACACCTTGATTGGACAGAAGATCCGCCAATTTATTGACCGATCTTCATACATATTTAAAGCTTATTATACAAAGGCTCTGGAGGTGATGCTAAATCCATTGAAAGCCCTGGATTAGCCGCGAGTTCCTAGAGACTTTTTCCAGCCTTGTTCCCCAGCTGACCCTCTTAACTGATTTGATGATTAACTCAGAATCAGCTTCAACAATCACATTTTTTCGGTTATCCTATTCTAGGAAATCTAAAAACTGCTCCATAGCCATCAATTCTTCCATGTTATTGGTGGCTCTTCCTAAATGACAGTAGAAGATGAAAAGGACACTTCCATTCTCATCCCTTAACACACCTCCATAACCCGCGGTGCCCGGGTTGCCTTTTGAAGCCCCATCAATGTTGAATTTCAAAAAACCCTTGGGGGGGGGGATGCCAGAAATCTTGCTCAGAATCCAGGGAGATTACTTTCCTATCCAGTCCCCGAGGAATAAGTTCCTGCAAACCCAACTCGTTGAGAATTCTAAAATCAGCTATTGAAGGTGGGTTCTTAGGGAGATTTCGCACAATAGTGTCGACCGTTTCCTTGAGTTGTTTTAAGATCTGCTAAAAAAGGCATTGGGATGGCCTCTTTTCATTCTTGAAGATTCTATTGTTCCTTTCTTTCCAGACATTCCAAATAATGAAGCTTGGCATGATGTCCCATGCTAAGCTAAGAACTTCATTATCTGAGAAGTTTCTTCTCCATTTGTTTAGGGTATTGATGATAATCCCTCTGTCCCTATCAGTCTGTTGTAAAATGGTGGCAAAAGAATCCCACAAACTAGAGGTGAAAATGCAATTGTTGAGAAGGTGCTCCATAGTTTCCTCTTGGGCTTCACAGAGCTGACATCTGGAAGGCCCTAGGACACCCCTCTTCCTAGTCTTATGCCAGGTCAGGATTTTCTTATGCTGAACCAACCAAATGAAGAGTTAAATTTTCATCCAGACTTGATGTCTCCATAGGTCTTGCCAAATCTTATTCGAAGCTTGTCAGTTAAGGTCAAGGAGAATGAGTTTTTCTTCCTTAAGATTAAAGGCACCCTCATTATTGTTGCCCCATCTTAGCTGGTCTTACCCCTATAACATCAAAATCTTCCTTTGTTCTAAAATTTTTTTTAGAGTCTCTGCTTTAGCCTTCAGGGGGCTATCATCCCTAAAATCAAAGTTCCTCCAGGTTCTCCATTTTCCAATACTGTTGGTTTGATCCCAAAAGTCTTTTACTTTAGATAACCCTTTGGTGTCTGTATCTTCCTTGAGATCCCTCAAGTCTTCTTTTAACAATATAGGTTCTTGTTTCCATCTATCCTCCTAGAATAGGGCAAGGTTTCCCTCTCTGATTTCCCAAAAGTTGTTTCCTTGGACTAAGCCCTAGTTATCCCAGGCCTTATTCCAAATGTGAGAGCCCTTTCTATATCCTGACATTCTTATTAGATCATTGTTTTGCCAAGTGCTGGCATATTTTTCTTTCCATATCATTGCCCACTGAGCCTCTGGGTCTTTTACCCATCGCCACCATAATTTAGCTCCTAAAACCTTGCTTAGAATCTCAGGATCATCCAATCCAAGCCCTCCATAGTTTTTAGGTTTGCAGATTTTTTCCCATGCTACCAAGGCCCATTTCTTTCTTTCTTCCCCCTTGCCCCAAAGAAAGTCTCTTTGCATGTTTCTGAATTGTTGCAGGACTCCTTTAGGTGCTGGGAGAGCTGATAGCATGAAGACTGGGATTGATTGTAGGACAACCTTGGTTAGCACCAACCTACCAGCCAAATTTAAAGATCTAATAGTCCATTTCCTGATTTTATCTTGCAATTTGTTAATCACTAGCTCCCAAATGTTCTTGTGTAAAGGTTTGGTCGTTAGAGGAACTCCCAAATATTTTGAAGGGAGGATCTCCCTTTGAAAGCCCAAAATTCTGGAAATATTTCTCTGAATAGCAATGTGAGTATTAAAGAAAAAAATCTTAGATTTGGAGAGATTAACTTCCATACCTGAAGCCATGGCAAAGTCTCTCAGGATTTTCTTGTAAGCTAGAGCTTCTTTGACCATGGGGATACCCTGCAGCATGGTATCATCAACAAATTGTTGATGTGTTAAGGCCTGACCATCTTCAGAAAGTTGGAGACCTTTGACTTTACCAACTACTTTTGCATGCTTGATAGATCAACCCAGTCCTTCCATCATGAGAATAAAGAGAAAGGGAGAGAGTGGATCTCCCTTCTTAAGGCCTCCAGAAGGAATAAAAGTCTCTCAGGGAGATCCATTAACAAGAATTGAAAAAATGGGAGAAGTAACTAGGGCCATTACCCATCTAATCCAGTTGTGATCAAACCCAAAGGCAATGAGAACTTTTCTGATATAGGTCCAATTCAGCTTATCATAAGCTTTGGCTATATCCAATTGCATGATCATTCCAACTTTCCTATTGTTTGTTAGTGAGTGTACCACCTCATGAGCTTGAATGATGTTGTCGAGGATTTGCTTACCTTCCACATATCCAAATTGTTCAATCGACACCACGGTAGGAAGAAGAGGCTTGAGTCTATTGGCCACAACTTTGGATATTATCTTGTAGACAACATTTCACAAGGCAATGGGTCTAAACCTATCAGGAGTTTGAGCCAAATCCTATTTAGGGATTAGGGAGATAAAGGTGGTATTAAGTGCCTTTAGTATGGTTTTGTCCCTCCTGGAGTCTTCCACTACATTCAAAACATCCTGTTTTACTATGTTCCAGCAAGCTTTAAAGAAATCAACATTAAACCCATCCGGACCTGGTGCCTTACCATTTTTCATTTCTTTTAGGACCTCACTAACCTCCTCTTCTGACACTGGTCTATTAAGGTTGAAATTGTCCTCTCTGGTAACCAGCTTAGGAATATGTTTCGATATAACCCTATGGATTGTTCTCTATCTCAACAGGTTCCCTGTGCAATACCATGAAAGTGCTGAACCAGCACTACTTCTATTTCTTCATGAGAATCGAGAAGATTACCTCCCTCGTCCTTGATAGAAGAAATCCTATTGTGAGCTCTGTTTTCCATAGTTGATCTGTGGAAAAATCTAGATTACATTCTCCTTCTTTTAGCCATTGCACTCTGGATTTTTGCCTCCAAAAAATCTCCTCTTGTTTACATAAGTTCTCCCTTTCTTGATGATATTTGGTTTCCTAATCACTTCTATCTTTATCAAAACCCTCCATGATAATGGTTTGGTTGAGTTCCTGCATTTTTCCCTCAACAGATTTTTTTGCTTCAAAAATATTACCATACTCCTTCTTGTTCCACTCCTTGAGCCTGAGTTTGATATGTTTTAGTCATTTATGAAGTAGGAACATTCTTGTGCCCTGAATATTCAACTTTTCTACCCATGATATGGCTATGTTGTTGATGAAATCTGGGTGGGAGAGCTAGATGTTTTCAAATCTGAAAGGTCTATTCCTGGGGGTACAATTGCCCTAAATTTCCAATTGCACCGACTAGTGATCTGAGCCTCCAAAGGGGAGCACTCTTGCAACTATATCCTTGTCCTTGAGTATAAGTTCCTCTGAGATTATGAATCTATCTAATTTAGAGGCCACCTGAGACTCTCCTCCTCTTTTATTGTTCCACGTAAAGGTACCATTACTCATAAAAATATCCACTAGCTTCATATTGTCTATGAAGGTTTGGAATGCACAAGAGTCTTTATTTAGAATTCTGGTACCCCCTTTTTTCTCCAACAGTGATTTGATCATATTGAAATCACCCCCCAAGATCCAAGGGATTCTTGCATGTCTTTCCCTGAGATCTTGCAGGGAATCTAGAAGCTTGAGTTTACCATCCATCCTTTGGGGACCATACACATTCGTGACCAGGTATACTTCCTTATCTCCCACTGGTTGTATGACCACTGAAAGATAATCCCTAGATGCCTCTGCATCTATAAGGTTAATTTTTTGGGGGTTCCAAAGTGTGAGAATGCCTCCTACTGTATTCTCTACTTTGACTTCTAGAAACTCAAATCTATTGAGCCATTTGCTGTGAATCTCTTTTATTTTTTGAATGGAACATTTAGTTTCCTGGATGAAGATCACATCTGGTGCTGCTTGTTTCATCCTATTACTAAGTAACCTTTGTTTTCTTTTACTACCTAGACCTCTGATATTCCAAGATGTGAACTTCATTATTAAAGATTTGTAAAGGAGTAGCTGGTTAGATCTTTCATCTTACTCGAATCTATCATTAGCATTCCACACTCCATCAAGAGCTCATTCTGCTTTTTTCTACCCCTCTTCTTTCTTGGATTTCTAGTAGCTAAACTTGGAGTTGATTTCATTGTTTTCACACCTTTGTGATCCTGCTTGTCAATGGTTTTTCCTTTATCCAACCCCCTCTCCTGAGTTTTCCATAAAAACAATTGTTGTATTCTGTTGCATTCTTCTTGAGGCAATGAATCTATCCCTCCCATGGTTCCTTGCATCAAGAACCCTTCCAGATCTAGGTGTTCCTTTTCAAGGATCTCCTGTAGCTCATGGTCCTCTAGATCTATTTCACTTTGGGTCATTTCCTGATCCATCTCCAGTTCTGCTTCACTCATCATAGTCTCTTTCTGATTGCCAATATCTTGTGTTTGGTTGCTGTCTTCTTCTCTCTCCTTTTCATTAGGACCTTCTTCCATAGATTGGTCTTCTTTTGTGATTTCTTCATTCTCTTCCAATACTTGAAACTTGTTCTCACTGCTCTTTTGCCCCTCATTATGTTGTTGCTTTGGCCATTTTTTACTGCCTTTTCCTCTATTTATCGCTTTTTTAAAGATTTCTGTGTCCTTCATCATATTAGCCTTTCTCTTGTTGTCTGCTTTACTAAGAGGGTAGTCTCTAAATAAGTGTCCATGTTCGTGGCATCTACGACATCTGAACAAGATATGCTCGTAGTCTACTGTTTACACCCATTCCTCATCAAAAACTTCCAAGATAACATCATCTGGGAGAGCTCCTAATAGATCCATTTCCACACATATTCTTGCAAAGGAAGTATATTTCCCCCTTCTTGTGGCTTCAAAATCTTTGACAAAACGACCTAGTTTATTGCCTATGGCAGCTAGCGATTCAGTTTACCAATAATCAAGAGGTAGGGAATAGAGCCTTACCCAGACTGGTACCGAAGTGAAAGTTTCCCGCTCTGGGACAAAGTTCATCTTCCAAGGCCGCATATAGAGGCCGACCATTGCATAAAAGTAGGGTCCTCCTTCGAATATTCTGTCTTTATCTTCGATGTTTGTGAACACCACAGTAAAGAATCCCTTTGATCCGAGATGTAGGTCAATGCTTCCTTTGGGTTTCTAGTGATATTTGATCCACATCTGTAAAGATTTTTCAGTGGGCCATAGTCCCATGAATTTACAGATGATAACATAAGTCCCCATGTGTTCCCTGTGTGCCTGCAGAGCAGGATCATTTAAAACTACTTTAGGAGTGATCTTTGCTTTGGGTTTGCAAGGTCCTTTTTGTTTTTTGTCTGCATAACTTTTTTCTTCTTCCTCCTTGTCTTTTGTGCTAATGTTTTCCTTGGTATTGATCCCATATGTTTCTTTTTCATTTTTCCTATTCCCTTCCTCCGCCGATCCTCTAACATTTTTTTCCAGAGCTGACTTACCTCTGCTGGCTACAATGTCCTTATAAGAGGGAGTGGAGCTCCCTCCTCTATGACCCTCCATTAGTATCAACCTTTTCAACTTGCTGAAACCCTTGCTGCTCGCAAAATAGAAACTAAAAGGGAAATATAGTATCTACCTCTGAGGAAGATAGGATTTTTCCTTTCTAGAATAAACTAGATTCCTCCACTTTTCCATCAACCATTATTAGCCACCATATCTTTCATTATGCATACCACTCATACCATCAACCACCCCTTTCACTTTTACTCATTTAGATTAAATTTTCCTCTATTTAAAAATAAATATTTATGGCAGCAATATAAACTCACCATACAAAGCTGCAATAGACAAATTTAAAAGTTGGGAAATGAAGACAATTTCAAGCATCTTGGCAAGTTTTTCTCACTAAAAGATGATTATGGAATCAATAAGGCTAGTAAAATCAAGAATATGAAACCATAATAAAACCTATGCTTACGGTTTTGTAAGATGCCTAGAAGAGGCTTGGAAATTATTCAAGTGAATACAATTTTTTGTTCATTAGGCATTAAGGCAGGTTGTTGCGTCAAAAATTAGAAGAGATGTTGACATCAAGATACTTGTTCTAGCAATTGAAGACAATCAAGCAACAAGTCTTGAGGACCAAGCTTTGATTACTTCGAAGACTAGAGGTATGACATAATTAAAAGTTGAATGGGTAGTTGAATGTTGTGCTTCATTAATTATCTTCTAATTTTCAAATGAGGGCTACTAGATCATTTCATGGGTATTATAATTTAGTTGTACTACATATTGCATTTACCTTTGAGAATGAAGTATTGGAATGGTTTGAGGTTTTTGGCAAGAGACACATTTATACACTTTAACATTAACTCCAACATCATATATCAAGTATAAAAAAGCTTCAATGACATGATGATCAACAACATGAAGGCAACTTACATCAAATACCAGTTTTGTAAAGATCTTGTCAAAAGAGAAAAAGGGTAACATTTTATTTGTTTCTTTGAAGTAAACTACATAACATAAAATATATGGACATTGAAAATATATCTCACTTATGTTGTATGGCCTTTTTGAATCTATCATAACCCATTAAAACCTAATATATCTCATGATATCTCATTTTTCAAATGATGAGCAGGCTACAAGGGTGAATAATTCATTTGTTTTTTCACCTTGTTGACTTGGTTTTGATCCTTTTTTTTGAATTCATAAAGGCACTCCATCCATCCATTCATATCAATAATATTTTCATTTGTGCATACAAGTGTTACATGAGCAGCAATGTTACAAGAACCAGAATTTTAAGTTACATGTTCATAATTCTATTGCTTTTGTATGTTTCTTCATTGAACAAGTCAAAATGTGTTAAGTTGCACAATTCGACATTTTTTAGTAGCCTCCAAATTTTGAAGTGAAATTATAGGTTGATGAACATTGAGTAGTGTCCTAGTAAAACTAGAAAATGGAGAATATAGAAAAAAGGTTGAGAAATGATATCCACCATTCAGCGCAACAAAGAAGGAATATTGTCACTCTAATAGCTCAGTGAATGCCTTGGTCAGTGGCAGAATACACAACAAATTTAAGTGACAAAGCATACTAGACAACTATTCAAGTTTGCTAAGAAATGGTGTAAGAAAGTTAAGTCATTCCCAAAGATATATTCTGGAGCAAATATGTTGATCAAGTTTTGTTATTTGCATGAGGACATGCAAATATCTCAGTGTGGGGGAGATGTTGGCTCACTGATTTGTCATCATTCTCACTTGTCTTTGTCATTCATTAAGTCATCACTTCCAACCATCCATTGCACCATTTCCTCACTTGCTACCATTTTTCCCATAATTCTTCTTGATGTGTATCTATATGTCTAAGTGGTTAATTAACACCATTTTCCTTTATTTTCAGTAGATTAAGGATAATTATACATGGTTTACGAATGACAGTTTGGCAAATACAAGTTTCTGTAGTTTAGTCAAGTTTCCATAGTTATCTCCATGGTTGAGGTAGTAGCACCACTCTAGAAGCAAAATTCGGTACATGGACATTGTTTCTAAAAGTTCAAATATGGATTTATGTTGGTCAAACCCCACCCAGCTCGCACATGTGTACCTATAGCAAAAGATCAAAGCGAAAAATGCAGCAGTTTTGAACATTCAACTTCAAATGTGTTTTTCGAGCAAATGAAAATGAATTTCAGAAAGAAAAAAAAAAAAGAAAAAAAGAAAAAAACAACAACAACATGGGGATTTTTTAGCATGGGCCCAACGAAGTTCTTCATGAGTAGTTGTCTCAAATTCGTTACCATTTGAGATATGTTCAAGGTGCTTTGGAGCCTTATTTTGGAGATTACATGGATAAACAGTTTTCCAATTCATCATTCAATGCATAGTCAACAAAGAGGCCAGAACGAGTTGTTCTTTAGAAGATTCATGGCATAAAGATAAGTTTGTTTGGATATGGGTTGATCTTTGATCCAAAAATCCATAAAATTTGATTTGATTTGATTTTCAAACTGATCTATAAAGATCCCATGACCAGAATTCTAGTAATAAAACTCTAAGCCTGTTGTTGTTTCAAAGATCTATAAATTTAAATCCCTTTGATGAGAGGAGAGAGAAGATGTCAAGGATGATCCTAATTTGTAATTGTTGTTGTTAATTGAAAGAGAAGAACTCTATTCTTTTCCATTGAATGTGATTTTTTTAATATAGTGCAGCTCTGAATGAAATTGGTGATTTAAATCTCTTCTCTTGATCCGAGTTTTCAACACCTCACAGTCCTCAAGAGGCCCCTTTGGATATTTGTGAGAATAGTATAGATGTTTTCCATTTCTTTCATATTCTCATGCATGGTTTGTTTTACATAGATTTTTTTCTTTTTCTTTTTAGAGTGGTTCATGGGCACCCTGGTCAACGGGTGGCGCTACATCCATAGAAAAATCTGGGTTGACGCCCCTCGACCTATCGCAAGACCTGACCCCAAGGGCTTCGGGGAGAATGGACCCTGTGACCTCCCAATGGCGAGGAACTGATTTTGACCAACTAAGCTAATCGTTGGGGCTATTTTACATAGATTAATTGTTTATGCTTATCATGGATTAAAAACTCATTCTTTCTATAGATTAAATGCTTACATTTTTTTAGATTAAAATGTTCATGATTCTATAGATTAAAGTTTATATGTTTTAGAACAAAATCTCCATGCTTTCATAGGGTAAAATCTCATGTTTTCTTAGATCAGTAATCTTTATGTTTTTTTGTTTAACATTAATTTCCTTTCAAACAACTTAGTACTTTCATAGTTTATATTAAAGAATCTAATTTCCTTTTGAAGTTTCCAATTCATTTCAGTTATGCATAAATATTGAAAGTTAATCTCCTAGCACATATGGTGTAGTGTACTTCGCAAGCTCATGTAACCAGATTGACATATAAATGCAAGTAATTTAATAGGCAATTACATTACCCAACAATATCCTTTATATATACTTTGAAGGGGGGTCGAATGGGTGCCTCTTAGGGGCCCAACCAACTTAAAGTAATAGAAGGTCTACTTGAAATATTTGGAGGAAAAATTGAAATTAAATTTTTTCATTTCTTTGCATGATGAAAGTACCAACCATGGCTACTATATTTCCAACATAGAAAAACTAGATAGCTTATCTGAAGGAGCCATCTTAGGCAAACAACATAGATAATAATTTCCAGTAGGAAAGTCAATAAGGGCAAAGGCACCCTTGGAAATTGTCCATTCATATTTTTTTGGACCAATGCATACACTCTCAACTAGTGGAAGTTATTATTTATTTACATTTATAGATGACTACACAAGAAAGACATGGTTTTATTTTCTAAGACATAGAAAAGATGTGTTTGATCACTTTCATCAATTCAAGGCTCTTGTTGGAAAAAAAAGTGGGAACTACATCAAAGATTTGAGAACTGATAGAGGTGGTGAATACATCTCAAATGACTTCCTACGTTTTTTTAAGGAGCATGGAATTGCCAACCAATTTACAACAAGGTACACACCTCAATAAAATGGTGTTGTTGAAAGGAAAAATAAAACAATTATGGACATGGAAAGGAGTATGTTAAAAGAAAATGATTTGCTAAATGAATATTTGGGTGAAGCTATAACATGTACAACTTACATTATAAGTAAATGTCCAACAAAATATGTAAAGTAGGTGATTATGGAACAAGCATGGAGTGAGAGAAAACATAGTGTTACTCATATGAGAGTGTTTGGATGTGTGGCATATGCACTTGTCCCAGATGAGTTAAGAAATAAATTAGACAACAAGGGGGGGAATGCATATTGGTTGGTTATAGTGACAATTCCAAGGCATACAAGCTATATAATCCAATAACCAAAAAGGTCATAATTAGTAGATATATACAATTCATAGTAGAGGAAGCATGATATGGAGTTTGGAGAAGACAATTAATTTATCGTCACATTTACCACAAGAAGATAAAGAGGAATTAGCAGCAATACGTACTTCTTCAATGGTGACTCCTACACCTATTTAATTTCAACAAAGTAGTCCTCAAGTAATGCCTTCAACAAGTAATGGGAAAATATTGCATTCAAGCAAATACTCCTCCAAGTGCGCAACAAATATTAGCAATTCCACACTCTCCAAGTTCAACTTCAAGTTACACATAAAATCCATCTTTGGCAAGCTTGGGAAGACAAAAATTTAGAAAATTGAGTGATATTTATGAGCAAAATGAAGGTGAACGTTGTGCAAGTTTGAATTTTCTGTTTTCTTTATTTTCTCACGTAGATGATATAATTAATTTTGAAGATACAATCAAGTAGGAAAAATGGGTAGCAACAATGGATGAAGAAATATATGCAATAGAAAATAATGACACATGGGAATTAGTGAATCTTCCGCAAGGAAAAGAAGTGATATGTGTAAAGTGTGTCTATAAGACCAAAAGCAATGCGAAAGGAAGGATAGGAAGACATAAAGAAAGGCTATTTGTTAAGGGATACAAATAATAGCTTGGAAGTATGCTAAAACGTTTGCACTAGTTGCAAGAATGGAAATTGTGAGGACAATTTAGGCAATAGCAGTGCAACACAAATAGAAGGTATATCAAATGGATATGAAATCAACCTTTTTGAATGGAGTACTGAAAGAGGAAGCTTATGTGAAGCATCCACCTGTTTATGAGTTTCAAAGGAAAGAAGACAAAGTGTATAGACTAAAGAAATCTCTTTATGGGATGAAGCAAGCAATGTGCACATGGTATAATAGGATAAATTCATACTTGTTGGACAATGGATCTAACCAAAGTGATGGTGAGCCTGCCTTCTACATCAAAGAAAGTGATGGTGAGATTTTAATTGTGGTTTTATATGTAAATGATTTGACTTTCACTGGGAGTGATGATCTTCTCATTGCTAATTTCAAAGAAGTCATGAAAGATGAGTTTGAAATGACAAATTTGGGGTTGTTAAGGTACTTTCTAGGTATAGATGTGAAGCAAAAGGAAGATGACATTTTTATGTCTCAAGCAAAGTATGAAACATACATCTTGAAGAGGTTTACAATGCAAAACAACAAGATTGTTCCAACTCCAATAACGATGGGTTTGAAATTGAATAAAGAAGATTGTAGCAACCATGTAAATCCAACACTACAAAAGCATGGTTGGAAGTTTGATGTATTTGACTGCAACTAAACTTGATTTAATGTATGTAGTGAGTTTGGTCTCAAGATTCATGGAGACACCAAAGGAGACACATTGTCTAGCAACTGAAAGAATTCTAAGGTATGTTAATGGAACCAAAGTATATGACATTTTATATACTACAACAAATAATTTTAGGCTAGTTGGATATACTGATAATGATTGGACATGAACTGTATATGATAGAAAGAGCACATGATCAGACTATGTTTTTCATTTGGGTTCGGGAGTTATGTCATGGACTTCCAAGAAACAACCAATTGTTTCTCTTTCCACAGTTGAAGATGAATATGTCACAATAATAGGGGCAACATGTGAAGAAATTTGGATGAGAAGAATGTTGAAATATTTATGGCATGAACAAGAAGGAACAACAAAAAATTATTGTGACAACAATTTTGCAATTGTGATATCCAAAAACTTAGTTTTTCACAAAAGAAGTAAACATATTGAAACAAGGTATCATTTCGTTAAGGAGTTGATTAATAATGGAGAAATTGTTTTGGAACATTGCAGATCTCAAAATCAATATGCTAACATCTCCACCAAACCATCAGCAAAAGAAAATTGTGTTCATGTAAGAGGTTGTTCAAGCATCATTAATATCAATATTTGTGATTAAGGGGGAGTGTTGGAAATAATCCCAACTACTTAAGGGGGGTTGTTCGAAATAATCCCGACTACCAAATTAAAATTTTATATGTTATGTGCTTATTAATGGTTTAAAAAGCCTCATGTAGCAGTGGGACTAGAAATACGATGGGGAGAATAATATTGCCTCCTCCCTACCACCTAAGCTACACCAACTTGACATGAGTTTCTATTAATTTCATTACTTGTTAAGTTCAATATTTTATTTAATTACATAATTATTATTATTTTAAAATAATCATATAAATTAAAAAATTGTTAATTTGATTAATTAATATATAGAATGTTTTTCTCAATTAATTGAAATTCATTTTAATTATGTTAAGAATGTGTATATTTTGATATAGGATTTTCAAAATTTTAATTTAACCTTTACTTCAAATATTTTTAGAAATAGTCAAATTTTTACATGTTTTTTTAAATTTATATATGTTTAACTCATATATTAATTATTTTCATAATTAATCACAATAATAACAATAATATAAAATAAAACTATAATTTAGTTTACTTTTAAGATTTTTTTAATCTTAACAATGTGAGATGTATGGAGATAAATGTTTTGACTCCTTTCTATCTTTGCAACCATTTTACTTTATATAGCTGCACTAGTTTTAAATATATATAAAAACTTTAAACTTATAATATTAGAATGTCTGTACAAGTGATTCCTTTAAAGGTTTTTTAGGTAATTATTATTTATTAGTTAAGTGTTCATAGTTAAGGAATTTTAACTCTCCTTTTTATTGCATATAGTTTTAATGAAAATAATTTATAAAAAGATAACATATATATATTTTGAAATTTGATTTGATTTAATGCTTAAGAAATTTGAAATTAAAATGAATTTAATTGAACAAAATATACATCTTACAACAATTATAGAAATAAACAAAACATTGCTTTTAATATGGAAAAAATCATTATATATTAATATATGTTTGACACAAATAATAATAATAATTTTGTCATTGTAAAAAAATACTACATATCGCTATCTTAAAATAAATATATAATTATTTTATTATTCATTCTCTATATTAAATAAACAAACTTATGAATGAAGTCAATAACAATAAACAAATTACTCTCACAAAATGTACAACTACATATGGCTATCTTAAAATAAATATATAGTTATTTTATTATTAATTCTCTATATTAAATAAACAAAATTATGAAGGAATCACTTGAAGTCAAGTCAATAATAATAAACAGATGGCCCTCACAAAAAGTACAACATAATTCGTCATAATTCCCTCTCTTTTTGGATAGCTATTATTGAATAATCTTTCTCCTCCACTTATTCACTATTTTAACCAGTGTAGGGTGTATCCAAAATTTTCAATATTTTTCAATTTACCCGTTTTCTTCAGTGTAATTTAAAAAAAAATTGTGATGAGTTTTTCTGATGTAATTTTAGTCTTTTGTATAATTTTTTGAAAAATTACAACCTATTTGCCTAACAACTTCGAACTCATTAAATTTCTCGGAACCTTCCAATTCCAAGATATTGCCGCTTCCTGCAAATATGTGGACTAATTCAATGTAACTCGGAAATATGTGGACTAATTCGATGTAACTAGGGACCCACCCATTAAAAATATTGGAGTCCTTTTTTCCTCTGTATTTCCACGATATTACTCAGTTCCTTGAATTTTCTATATTTTTAACTCGGGACCACCCATTAAAAATCTTGGAGTCCTTTTTTCCTCTGTATTTCCACGATATTACTCAGTTCCTTGAATTTTCTATATTTTTAACTCGGGACCCACCCATTAAAAATCTTGGAGTCCTTTTTTCCTCTGTATTTCCACGATACTACTCTGTTCATACCATTTTCTATATTTCCAGGATATTACTGGTCTCCTTCCAATTTCTATATAAAGCAAGAGCCCCATTGTGCATTTATAACGAAATTTCAGGTGTTAGATCTGACTACCATTGCGAAGCAAATCCAGCGGCAATAGCAGACAGACCATGGAATCAGAATGGCAAACTCCACAGTAAGCATGAGCTTCCACAATCGTTTTCTCTTCTCTTTGCACGATCTGCTTGTTTTTGTCATAGGCTTCCCTGTGTCAATCTTGAAATTAATTTGTCAGAGTGGAGGCTGGGAATGTTTTTTCATTTATATTCATTAGCTTCAACACCTAAGTTTTTCGCTTATTTTAATTACATTTTTATTTATTTTAATAATACATCATTTTCAGTTTTTATTTGTGCATTATCATTACCATCAAATTTTATTTATGTTTATATTTTGTTAATTTTTTTCATTCGCATCTTGGTTCTTCACATCAATGTTGTGTTTTTGTTGGATCTGGTCATCTCTTCCATTTCTCCTTATTTACCCAACTGTGTCCAACTGGCACATATAGTGTACAAAAATATAAGTTGACAAGGATTCCATGCTCACTTATCCATGGTCAACATTTCTCACCTTGCAAAGCTTTGCAATTTCTATCCATTTAATGCACACAAATCTAAATTCAGAAGGGTCCATTCCTGCATATAGAGCCTATATGGTGCTGATTTACAGAAATGTTGATGCAGGTTCACTGTTGGTCAGGAGATTGCAACTTTTCTTGTCTCATATGGACTACTGCCCAAGGTTTGGGAAGAGTCTCTTCATGCAAGCAATTCAGAGGGCTTTACTGTGAATGAGTACGAAGATTTCGTATGTGTTGCTTTCGCTTCGTTTCAAAGAGTAGAAGATTTCATTGTCAACCAGAGTAAATGTGGAGAGGACAATATACAGACCGTTCAAAATGTCTTCTCTGGTTGCCTCAATCCAGCCCTCATTCATCCAGGAGCTCTTACGCTGTTCCTCCATATAATGGAGAAAACTGATTTTCAAGCAAAGGTAAATTGATATATCTATGTACAGCTGTGAGGACAAAATGACCTTAGTTTCTTAAAAAGAGGGTTTACTTCATTAGGAGCAAATTTTTGAAATTCAAAAAGAAAAGTAACATTGTACTCCGTATTACATGATCAATCAGTTGCAGATTTACGCGGACTCCAAACAAAGGAAACTCAAGCCCATCATATTTGTGGGTCATTCCATAGGAGGGGCAATTGCAACATTGGCCACATTATGGGTTCTGGAAAAGAGGCTAAGGCAAATCTCTCCCTTTTGTATCACGTTTGGTTGCCCTCTGGTCGGGAATGAAAGGCTTGTTGAAGCAGTTGGGCGTGAGAATTGGGGAGGCAACTTTTGTCACGTGGTTTCCAAGCATGATATTGTTCCTAGGATGCTCCTTGCACCGATTGAGTCAATTGCTAAGCCCTTTACTACTATTTGTTCTTATTGGCAGGGCATAAATGTGCCTGATTCTTTAATTCAAGATGCTGCCAGGACTCTTCTGAATCAGATCTTTGTTTCTCCAAGCAGCCCATACAGACCTTTTGGCACTTACATGCTTTGCTCAAGCAATGGTGCAGCTTGTATTCAAAACGCTCAGACGGTTTTGGAAATGCTTAGTTTGACTATGCCAAGCCAACAAACTTCTTTTGATGAGATTGTACAGGCCTGTCTTTCAGAGCACATAAGGTATGATTCTGTTTTGGAGGAGGTTTTGCAAAACTCCATAAGAGGGATACGATCAATAGAGAATTCCAATTCAGAATCCCCTTACGAGATGGGTATTTTATTGCAGCTTGAAGCTATTGGCGTTGGAGCTCAGGTAATACTATTGGTGTTGGGGTTTTTCTGTGTCACAAGATTTCAATTTAAGGATCTCCCAGTCTTTACTGTGCATGTTGTTTTTCCTAGTTTAGGGCCTTTTAAGATTTTATATAAGGTTCTATTGTACCACTGTTTTTATCTGCACTTTTGAATTTTACTTTTTTCGTTCAGGCATACTAATTGATTCTTGGTGTTGTTGAAATGGTGATGATAACTTTGAGCAGAATGATCATGCAAAGCTTGCCCTACGTGAAGCTGGAGAAACTGAAAAAAGGTATAACACAAATGTTGAAGAGCTAGCTATTCAATTAAGCCAAAAACAAAGTAGCATGGCAGAGTTTGAATGGTATAAAGAGCGTTGTGAGAAGGACGGTGACATCGGATATTATGATGCCTTCAAGAACCATGACTTGATGGATATGGAGGCTAATTTGCGTAGGGTAAAGCTTGCAACGTTTTGGGATGAAATTATTGAAATGTGGGAGAAACACGAGTTGCCAAGTGATTTCCAATCCCAAAATAAGTGGATAAATGCTGGCACTACATACAGAAAACTTGTAGAGCCTCTGGATATTGCATATTATTATCGCACTAACGGCAACGGCAACTATCTTTCAGATGGAAGACCCAAACGCCATAAAGTTCTTCAGGAATGGATGGAAGCGAAAGAAAAAACTCGCAGTTCAAGAGGTCAAAGAAGCCGCGGCAAGCCTGCGTCCCTTACTGAGGACTCGTGCTTTTGGGCACATGTAGAAGAGGCTTGGAAAGACCTGGAAAATCTGAAACAAGGCCAACACCAAAGCCTACAAAGTCTTGAAGAGTTTGAAAAGTATGTGACAACCATGAAGGACGCTCTCAAAATTTCTGCAGATGTTTTCTTCAAAGGAAGCAGATTCATGACATGGTCGGCGGAATGGGAAAAATACAAAAGAGATCATCCCCTTGATGGAAAGTGGTGAATTTGCAGGATTTGTGGATAAAAACTCTGTTACCTTTTTCCAATTAGGTTGCTTGCTTTGTTTTTGAGATGTAATTTCTGCTTAAATATTTAAGAAGTAATCTCTGGAACTGTGAGGAAGAGGAGCTTCCTCCAATTAGATTGCGTGTTTTGTTTGTTTCAGTTGTTTAAAATAGTATGATTGTTGTAATGCTATCATGGTTCTTCAAACGGGATTAAGTATTATTGCTGTAATTCCGTAATGGTTCTGCAAGCGAGATTTATGGAATATTAGCGTTTTCTGTAGGATATGGCTTGAAACGAATTTATGCTGTGACACTGGATTTTTCTTTTTAAGTTTCTCACGTTGAAAGATGAGATGGTTGGGGACGAAGTTAAAATTTTATGCTTTCAAAAATCTTTAAAGGATGTTTTAGTTTATATATATATAATTTCTCAATTATATTATAATAGGGCATATTAAAATAATATTTATAATTCTTTTTATAAAATATTCAAATTTTAGAATTTAAAATACAATCACTTTCCAAAACATCAAAAAAGCAATCACCTTTCAAAACTCTCATGGTATATGGAAACAGAAAAAGATACTTGCAGAATTTAAAAACATAAATTACATGTAGTGAAAAATATTATTATTGATTAGAAAGGTTTATTCTATAGGTTAGTATGATATGTAATTTTGGCTATTCATCAACAAAATTGAAATTTTGTTCATATAAACTAAAATAAAAAATTTAAAAAGCTAAAAATAAAATAACTATACAAAACATTTAAATAATATCTACATTAAAAAAATTACAAATCAAGAAATTAAATCTTTCAACTCATATTATATCCACATTTAAAATTCATATCCATATTTAAAATTGATCTATTTAAGATTGATCTATACTAGTTTAACATAAATTACATATAATAAAAAATATTCTTATTTAATATTCCCATAACTAATTTTAAAATTGATCTATTTAAGATTGATCTATACTAGTTTAACATAAATTACATATAATAAAAAATATTCTTATTTAATATTCACATAACTAATTTTTGGAAAGATTAAATTTTATACTCAAAAGAAGACGCTGCAATAAGTTTGTTTTTCCGTTTGAATGGAAATTACATTTTTCTATAAATTCAATATTTACAATAAATTTTAATAATATAAAAACATTCTTAAAAATCGATATATTAAAAAAATACAAATTTATAATAAAAATGGCCAACAATGAAAAATGGTATCAGTTTTCTTTTTATTTAATTGACCTTTAAATTCCATGGGGAATTCATTCATGTCTAAGATTAGATACTGCTCCAACTTCTTATTATCCTGCCAAAGGCAAGTATAACGTATTGGATGACTATTAATTACTCAGTGGTTGACAAAAAAATTAAACAATTATTTCCAAAATTTATATTATAAGCTAATTTAATTTATTTTTTACCTATTTTAATTTTGGTTTTATTTATAATTAATGATGATAATGTACCATCACATGATAGGGTGATAGTCTAATAAAACACACTAAATGTTAAATTACTCAAGATCAATTTGTAAGGACTTGAATTCTCATATTAATGTTGTGGGTTTTTCTGGTCTAATTTCTCTAAAATCTAGTAGGAATTTATTGAAATCACAAGTTTGATGAGTAACCCCTCCACAATCAAAGAACCTTAGGGGTTTTCATAGTGATGAATCCATATATACAGTAAAAAAAAACTAGTTTAAATAACACAAATCAAGATTTCACCTCAGATTTTTCCATAAGACACTAGCTCCAAAAAATCTAAAAAATTACATTGAAAACAACTCCAATAAAAACACTCTAAATGTTAAATCAATTTGTATGGTAAGGACTAGAATTCTCATACCACAACATAGCACAGTTAAATACGATCAACAACCAAAAATGCACGTTGTACATTGAACCTTAATGCTAAAGAACGAATTGGTGGAGTTGATCAACAAAGACTATGCAAATTTCGTTTATTTAACCACTAAGCTCATGGGTGTGGAGGGGGCAGTGCGAATGTCGTTAACGGAACTCAGGGCCAAAATAGGCTTCATTAGGGACCACATCGATTCCTCCCTTGTGGCTTTTCAAAACTGTTTATGGAGGCAAGCTCATGGGTGTGGAGGGGCAGTGTGAACGCCGTTAATCGAACTCAAGGCCAAAATAAGCTTCGTCATCGATTCCTCCCTTGTGGCTTTTCCAAATGGTTTACGGAGGCGGGCCGAGGCTTCTTCCTCCAGAGAAATACTTGAGCTTCTTCTCAACACCTCTTGTCACGACCCTACACTAGCAGTACTCTTCCAACCACACTATAAGAGGTGCGGCACCACCGACCACTTTCTTTTCACCAATACTTGCGATCATAGACTATGCCTACTTTCGATACTTTGTTTATTTTTCAACAGCTAAGCATATATTTTGTTATACCATTTATCATATTAATTTCATTACAACATGAATCAAAATTAACATGAAACGCACAACAGCATAATTGGGAGGGGCAACTCCCTGTAATGAGTCTGCCTGTAATAATAATATATCAATATACAAGTTCAATCTTGAGGAAACCCCAAATTTACACTTAGAATATTTTTACAATCACAGGCACAACACGTTCAGCCAACTCGTTGGCACACCCAAACAGTCGTCTGAACGACTTTTCCGAACTCTTCGTTTGCCTCAGCACGTTCTCCCGAACGCGTTTCATTTAACTCGTCCTACTCGTCCACCGGCAGGTGGTCTCCCTTGAACGCCTAACTCGCCAAGTCTCCATCGGCGAGTCGTTCACCGTGCACCCATTCAAGACTTCACCCGAACTGCCATTCACCAACTCGTGTCATTCAAGCGGACACTCTGTCGTGCCCTCAAACGACTTCCTGAATGATCGTTTGCTCGGACACCCCGTCATGCCCTCGAACAACCTTGAACGACCTCCTGCAAGACGCCCTCGAACGACTTCCCACCCGAACGCCCTCAAACGACCTCCTGCACGAACGCCCTCAAATGACTTCCTGCTCAAACACCCTCGAACAACTTCTTGCCCGAACGCCCTCAAACGACCTCCTTCGTTTCGGCTCAGGTGCTTTGGTCCTCCACTCGTCTGCCAGCACCTTCGCCTGGATTTTAGACCACTTCGCACTTTAGCCTTCATTCCACCTTGAACGTCCTAAACTTGTGCGTTTGTTGGTGCCTTAGCTCCTCACCAAAGTTTGTCCATATATATGGCTCGCCCTCCATGAGACATTGTGGCTCCATGCTTGGCCGACCCACCATATAACTCCATTTTAATTCTTGAACGGGTCGGCTCACCCACCGGCTGACCCGAGTGTCATGTCTCCACGTTTAGCCTCACCTGCCCGTCGGCCCGCTAGGACCACCCACGGCCTATATACCCAAACAACCACCAACACTTAGTCTTTTTCATGCGTTTCCTCCCACCGTGCTGCTGCTCCTCAACTCGTTGCCTCCATGCGAACTCGTTTGTATAGCCTGCAGCTCATGGCCCTTACATTCTCCCCCACTTGAAATCATTTTCGTCCTCGACAATGTCTCATCCCAACAACCATATGTCACCAATATATCCATACCAATGCCATATAAATCACTGGTATGCCATACATCGCAAAGTCATTTCAATCCATGATCATCAACCACATCCATCGCAATCTCCACATGCTGCCCCTACTATGGAAGGCTAGTCCCTCCACTCAAGCTACATGCTTATTGCAACATATCGTGTCGACCTCATCATGTATCATCATCGTGTGAATTGTTGTCATGATACTCCAACATAATGCCAACACATCTCTGCACACTACTATAGCCCCCATGTCTCGAGCTAGTTGGGTGATCAGTCCAACTGTCACGCTCAAACCATGAGAATGCACATCCTCATGCCATCATCAGTCATTTCTCAGACTCCTGTCACAACATCAACTTTCTCAAGAATCCTTTTCCATATAAGCCATGCCCAGGTCCATGAAGTAGTCTCCATCTCGTCTGCAACATGTTGTCCATGATGTTTGCTATCAATGTGCTGCATGAAATCAGCCGCATCTATCCCAACATCATCATCCATATATAAAATCCATCTCCATAATATGAAGAGATCCTCTCATCAAAACCGACTCTCGATGTGCCATATCCAGGTCCATGAAGCAACCTCCATCATATCTGTAATGTGACATCCCTCAAGTCTGCCAAAGAAACAAGTGTACACTTGTCTCAGCGCCCATGTGCTGCCCATGATCATAGACCAATCAACTCCCATGTGTAAAATGTGGTTAAGTCTCGACTCAACCCATGCCCAAGTGTTTCCACCAAGGCATCATCATCATTGCAACTCTATCACTCCAAAGTGTCTCATATCAATCCTCCTCATCAAGTCACTCTTTCAAGCACACCCATACATGCACTCAAAAGTATGCACCCCATCTTGCATCAAAGTCCCTAACCTCATTTCCTCAATGCATCAGATCCTCCAAGTCCACCATAATATGAAGTCCTCAAAAGTCACAACCTGAGGTCACCATGAGCTCCATGATCCATCTCCAACCAACATCCTAGCAAGCATACATCTCTCGACCCAAAAGGTCTCTGCAAGATGCCTTAACTTTCGATGTAGTAGGAATGCTCCATAGTCTGCTCACAAATCCAACCAAGTCCATGGCTTTGTTGTACCCAAGTGCACAACATCTCCACCGGCTCATAAGTAAAACATTTCCATGTCACACCAGCAAGTCCACCTGCACAACATCCCTGCCTTGGCACTCCTCATTGGATGTCCAAGTGACACCCCTAAAAGTGCTCCTGCATAATGTCCCTGCATAGCACTGCCATGCTCCATGTCTTCAACCTGATGTCCATGACACAAGTTGCCCATGTTGTCCAACTAAGTAGACCCATCTCAATAATTGATCATTCTCATCCAAGCCTGCAAATCGATCTAGTGAACTCGGTCACACAACCATATCATCATCACATGAGTCTCTTCCACCAAGACTTCCTCTTGGTCTCGGCCATGAGAAGTCCACCCAAGTATCACCATACTCAAGTGTGTGCCCTCCTCCAATCTATCCATGAGTCATGCCAGGCACTTAGCCAATCCTACATGTGGCTAAAGCATGACCCATTACTCCGCAATGATGATCACGTTCCTCCCTTGTCACATGCCCTTCTACCTTCTACCATAAGGTCACAAACAACCCCAACAAGTCCTGTAACAGTCAATGACTCCTGCTTCTCCATACAAGGTCCCATCGTAGACATCCATGGTAAGATCCCTCCTTGCATCGAAAAACTGATTTTGCTCTTCCCTGCATATGGTTCATCTTCCAAAAGTCTCACTGAAACACAAGTATCAATAGTACTTACTTCATCATGAGGCTCCTCCATATGAGTTTCCTCATCCACCCATATCTGCAAACTGCACGATCCTGGTCCAACTTGAACACTTTCAAGTTCTTCCTCTATTGTATTCATGCCTGCAACATCCTCAAATATCATAGCTTCCTCTTCTTCATCATCACACTCTGCAGCTACAACTTGCTCCATTGCCCAACCAAGTCGAAGAAGTTCGTCTTCAACATTCATTTCCAAGACTTCAAGTTCATCTCAAATCCGTGGGTTCTCTTCTTTCATCCACTTCAACCTGTACAAGGTTAGCAAGATCCTCCCTTCGCATTCTTCTAAACCTGCCATGTCTTGTCATTTAGCTTGGCCCAAGCATGATTCTTCACCCCTGCTAAACCTCTCACGAAGTATAACACTTCCTTCTGCAAATCTGAATCACCTTTCAGATTTCTAAATCACCTCATTCACCATTAGCTCTGATACCACCTGTCATGATAGTGCAGTGGGATCAGCTCCTTGTCATCAATCATCTCTGATACCACCTATCACATTAGTGCAGCGGAATCAACTTTTGTGTCGTATTTCACCAGCTCTAATACCACCTATCACACCCCTACACTGGCGGTACTCTTCCAACTGCACTATAGGAGGTGCATCACCACCGACCACTTTCTTTTCACCAATACTTTCGATCGTGGACTATGCCTCCTTTCGATACTTAGTTTATTTTTCAACAACTAAGCATATATTTCGTTATACCATTTATCATATTAACTTCATTACACCATGAATCAACATTAACAGGAAATGCACAATAGTATAACTCGGAGGGGCAACTCCCTGTAATGAGTCTGCCCGTAATAAATAATATATCAATATACAAGTTCAATCTTGAGGAAACCCCAATTTTACACCTAGAATATTTTTACAATCACCGGCACAACACGTTCAGCCAGCTCGTCGACACGCCCACACGGTCATCCGAACTACTTTGCCCAACTCTTCGTTTGCCTCTACACGTTCACTGAACGTGTTTTGTTCAACTCGTCCAACTCGTCCACCAGCGGGCGCTCTCCATCGAACACCCAACTTGCCAAGTCTCCACTGATGAGTCATTCACCGTGCACCCGTTCAAGACTTCACTTGAATTGTCGTTCACCAACTCGTGTCATTCGGGCAGATGCCCAGTCACGCCCTCGAACGACTTCCTGAACGACCGTTCCCCTGGATGCCCTGTCACGCCCTCGAACGACCTCGAACGACCCTGCCCAAACGCCCTCGAACGATCTTGCACGAACGCCCTCGAACTACCTTCTACACGATGCCCTCGAATGATTTTTTCTGAATGACGCCCTCGAACGACTTCCTCCTTGAACACCCTCGAACGACCTCCTGCACGAACGCCCTTGAACGACTTCCTGCCCAAACATCCTCGAATGACTTCCTTCCGACCTGAACGCCCTCAAACGATCCTGCACGAATGCCTTCGATTGACTTCCTTCGTTTCGCCTTGGGTACTTCGGCCTTGCACTCGTCCACCTACACTTTCGCTAAGATTTTAGACCACTTCACACTTTAGCCTTTGTTCCACCTTGAACGCCCTAAACTTGTGCATTTGTTGATGCCTTAGCTCCTCACCAAAGCTCGTCCATATATATGGCTCGCCCTCCATGAACCGTTGTGACTCCATGCTTGGCCGACCCACCATATAACTTCATTTTAATTCTTGAATGGGTCGGCTCGCCCACCGACCGACCCAAGTGTCATGTCTCCACATTTGGCCTCGCCCGCCCGTCGGCCTGTCGGGACCGCCCACAGCCTATATACCGAAACGACCACGAACACTTAGTCTTTTTTTGCGCATTTCCTCCCACCATGCTACTGCTCCTCAATTCGTCGGCTCTGTGCAAGCTCGTTTGTATAGGCTGCAGCCCGTGGCCCTTACACCTCTCATGTCATCTTAGAAGTAGACTAGCTCAGTAATGTAAATTCTTATGATATTTGTTAAACTTTGCTCGATTTGGTTTGAATTTGAAAACTCGCTTTCAGGAAAGCCCTCTATTTGTGTATTAAATATGGAAATATGATTTTTATATGAAATTGCACAATTTATTTCTAGTTTTCATTACAAGGTGACGGAGAAACACTATTAAGCCCCGACCCAAAATTTAATTGTCCACGTTATAATTATTATAATATTATGAATTTATTATTATTATTATTTTTTAATTTTTTGATTAGTTCACTTGTTTGAGGGTTTTATTGTGTAATTATAGTTTTGTTACCGATTAAGTCGAGAGGCCTAGTACGGTCGAGTGGCCTAAGTATTTGTACTACAAATTCAACGTGATTTGCCACATCTCATACCCTTGTTTTAAAAGCAACTTCCTTTTTTTTAGTCATGATGTTCAAGTAAAGCTAACATTCTATATAATCTCCAAGGAATAGTAATATATATGTACAGGTAATGAAACTAATAACAATTATTTTATTATTTAATTTAGTTATATAAAAAATAATAGTTAAATTTTAGAAAATAACTATATTTATCATTTAGTCTAGGGGTTTTGGATTGATGGTGAATGGGTGCACTATTAAGGCACTCCTTGTGATAAATTACTGGTTCAAATTCCCCATAAATGCTTACTTACCAAAAAAAGCTATATTTACCATTTATCTAATAATTTATAATAACTATTTAAATAATTTTCTATTTGAATAATAACTATTAAATTAACTATTCCTATTTAGCTTCTACCTATTATATTGCTATTCGCAAATCCTTATAACTGTAAGATCCCTATTCACTATTATGGTGATTATTCCCTATTTAGCCATTAGTGTTATTAATATAATACAAATTATTTAGCTACTAGCTATTAAATTAGCTATTCCTACTTGTAGGAATGTCTTTAACTATAGATTAGCACGTAATTAATCAAAGTATTGTCGTTGATTCCTAGCAATGGAATAGCAATAAACGGAATAGCAATGGAATCGATGGGAAGTTGGTGGAAAATATGGAATCTCTAGCGTCAATTTGAACTTCTCAAATACAGTTACAAGTAAGTATTATATCATTCCAAATACAAATGAGTATTAGTTACTACTTAGAATTTATTAAACATTGATCTTAGGCTGATCAAGGATTGATCTTGTAGAATTTATAGTTGTATGAATCGATCAAGGATTAATATTGTATTATAAGGAAGTAGACCATCCCATAGAGGAAGTAGACCATCCCAAGAAGATTGGCCTAAGTGTATGAATCTATGGGATGGTCTACTTCCTTATCATACAGTGCCACTATTGAGTGGGGACAATGCTACTATTGAGTGGAGATGTGATCCCATTTCTAGATGAGGGAAATTGCCTTAGAAATCCATTGGCAACATCTTCAATTCATCAGGCTTATACATGTCCATCATCAACATCTTCAATTCATCTAGCTTATAAAGAATATCATCCTGAGCATCTCACCCATCTACTAATACTTTTTCCAAAAGCATATTTTAAGTGTTAATACAAATTAATCATATATAGGAAAAGATTTTGTCTAACCCCAATTTTCCCAATGCCAGGGACACAAACATAGTTACTGATCAAACGGGAACTACTACCTCAAAATGGGTACTATAGCCCAAAAACCCCAAAAAAACATGAAAAAACAACCCAAAAATGAAAATTGTTTATGCCAACAATGTTTTTTTTTTAGGGTAAATTTTCAACATTTTTTTTTAAATGGAAGTAAAAACCATTTTTGTTTTGAAAAATAGATGAAAAAAACATCTTTAAAAAAAGTCTTTATTCTGGAATAAGAAAAAAAAAATTGTGTTACAAATTTGACATTTTTTAGCAATGAAGTTAAAGAGAAAATATCTGGATTTTGAAAAACTATAAAATTCCAACAATTCTCGAACATGATGTTAAAGATAAAATATCATGTCTCGAACCCTGATAATTCCAACTATTTCCATCCATGTTGTTAAAGATAAAATATCTTGACTCTAAAAAAAACCTAAAATTGTAATTGTTTTCAACTATATCATTAAAGATAAAATATCATGACTTAGAAAAACATTAAAATCTTGATAATTTTTCAACCATGCAATTAAAACCAAAGATTATGACTACAAAAAAATCTCAACTTTTCAAAATATTTCAAGCATGACATATGGAAATTTTTATGAAAAAACTTTGAAAATGAACACCTGAGATTAATTTATTCTTTAAATGCTAAATATGTAGCGATTTTAAAATCTTAGCCTAAGACAACTCGTTACATTGCAACAAAAATTAAAAATCAACCATCAAATTGACACACGGTCTCGATGAACTCGACCCGTTGTAATGAAAACTTAAAGACCAATCATGAAATTGATACATTGCGGGGGCATACTCGATTCATTATAAGAAAAATTTTAAAATCAACTATCAAATTGCCCATAATGGGATCGGGTAGCTAGACAAGCATCAACACAAACCCTATAATAAAAAAAAAATTGAAAAATACAAAAGAAAACAAAAATTCAAATATTAAAAAAAATTCAAAACACAAAAAAATAATACAACAGAAAGCAAAAATCTTAATATTAATAAAAGAAAAGCACAACAAATAATTTAAAAAATATTAAAAAAATAAAAACACAAAAAATAAACACAAAAAATAATACAAAAAATTCCAAATGTTGAAAAAAATACAATAGAAAAACACAAAAAAATACAAAAAGAAAACAAAAAAAAAATATTATAAAAAATTTAAAACATTAAAAATAATACAAACAAATATTTTTTTAAATAAAAAAAAAATACAAAACTAAAAAATTAAATTAAAATCAAAACAAAACAACTTGAAAAAAAATAAATTTAAAATTGAAATAGTTAAAAATTAAAAATAAATATTAAAAATTAAAAATAAATGTTAAAAAAAAAAAAAATTGGGCCACGGGGATGATTGGCTGTGGGTGCAGGAGTAGAGGTAGGGGCATGCAGTCTGCCTCCCTGCACGTGCCCATGGCCAACCCCACCCAAGGGTTCGCAAGCCGATTGGCCCAAATTTTCATTTTTTATTATTAATTTTTTTGTTAATTTTTCTTATTAATTTTTGTTTTCCTTTTATTTATTTATTTATTTATTTTTTTAACTTTTATTTTTTGTTTTTTGTTTTCAATTTTTTTTTTTTTTTTTTTTTATTTTTTTTCAATTTTTTTTTTTTTATTTTTAATTTTTGTATTTTTTATTTTCAATTTTTTTTGGATTAATTTTTTTGTTATTTTTATTTTATAAGTTTTATGATTTTTTTTATTTTTATTTTTTAAGTTAACCTTTTTTTATTTAATTTAAATATTTAATTTTTTTCAATTTTTTTTAGGTGTTTATTATTATTATTATTACGTGGTTGTATTTTTTTATTTTTTTAGTTAAAAAAAATCTTTATAAATGTGTTTTTTTTTTTTTAATTTTCAAATTTTTTCTTTAAATTATATGTTTTTTGAAATATATATATATATATATATATATATATATATATATATATATATTTGTTTATTTATTTATTTATTTATTTTTTTTTTTTTTTTTTTTCTACAGTTTATTTTTGTTTTTATTTTTACATTTTTGTGGGTGTTTTTTTTGTTTTATATATATTTTTTATTATTTGAGTTTTTTTGTCACATTGTTGTTGTTGTTTTTTTTTTTTTTTTTTTAATGTTTTGTTACCAACATGAAAATCACAAACATTTAAAAATAATATTGACACTTAATACATTAGAAAAGTTGAATTAAGAGAGATAGACAGAGCGATGGCGAACCCTAGATCCTCCGCCCCAGTGCCCTCGGCCGCCGACAGCTCTCAGCATGCTCCGCGTGAGCAGGGGTTTGAGAGCTCTAAGCTAAGACCTGAGGGTCATCTATCAGAAGCAGAACAGCAGCATGACTTAGCCATATTCACCAGCTTGAATCCCAGCACCAACGCCTCCATGCCTCATGCTGCCGCAGGGTTTGAGATTGTTCGGGCTGCGATGGGGACGGAGAGATCAAAGGGCTTTCTCTCAAATGCAGACATACGAGAATCCCAAGCCATCATCACGGGTGTTGCAGATCTAAAGGAACCCGCAAACCCCTTCGCCGAATGCACCCGGAAAGCCTGGATCCGGCCCCCTGTCTCCACGGCGCGCCTATGCAGGCCCCTTTGGATGGATGCAGCAGCGAACAAGATAGATCGTGCAGATCCCTTGGCCTGTCCTCTGTCCAGAGCTTCCAGAAAGGAGGGTATGGCGTCTATCAGAAGCACGCAGCCCTTGCCATCCAGACAACTGCGGGATCCGAAAATTCATCAAGGCATTTTCCTGTCCTCTCCACAGATCGATCGGGGAAAAAGGCTTTCAGAAACCCCCTCTTCCTTCCAGATTCATATCAGGCTTCTTTCGGGCAAAACTATGCTTCAATGGGTCTGCCAGACGGATCTGGTGCGGAATCTCAAGCATGCATTGGACATCAAACTGGGGATCCCGGCTGCAGCTCAGAGGCTTCTCTTCGAAGGTAAACATCTTGAGGATCTGTTCCCTATTTCTTCTTATGGCATTGTGAAAGATGCATCTGTTATCTTAACCCTTCGGCTTCGAGGGGGAGCTGTGGGAGAGCCTTCTACAGCTAAGGCTTTTTCGTATAAAGATGCTGTCCATGCCAAACAGACTGAAAAGACAGATCCACCAAGGCAGTATTCACCCAAGCCTTTTTTGGTTGACAAAGTGGAGGAAGTCCCCTCAGTTGAGATCTCTTACCCTGATCTTGAAGACGACACCCAGAAATTTGCTGAGAGAGCCATCATCTGCAGATTCAATGGGCTCTGGCCGCGCTCACAGGATCTGTATGACTGGATCAAAAAAAACTGGACTGACCGTTGCAAGGTTTATTTCTGTGCAAAAGGATATTTCATAGTGTTGTTTGACGACCTCGAGCATTGCTACAAAGCCCTCGACGACGGACCTTGGTTCATGGAAGAAGCTGGCCTCTTCCTCACTCCATGGTTTCCCGACTTTGACCCAGCCACAGCAGTCATCACCAAAGCCCCGGTATGGATCAGGCTTCCAAATCTCCCTGTTCACCTGTGGCGTACAGAAGTATACAGGCAAATCGGCAATACCTTGGGTAGCTTTCTCGCGGGAGACTATCAGAGAGAGAGGCAGGGGCTCTATACATATGCCAGAGTTTGTGTGGAGCTTGACTTAAGCAAGGGATTGCCAGAGTATATTAATCTCAAGCTCAAGGACCTCATCTGGACCCAGTTTTTAGAGTACGAAAACACTGCCTTCAGATGCCGTCACTGTCACCTAACAGGGCATCTGCATCACTCTTGCCCATTGCTGTCAGCAAGAGCGAAAAAGGGACTCTTCGCTCATTCTAAGCCCAAGCGTTGGGCTCCTTGTCCTCAGCAGCCAGCTGGATGCTCCAGCTCCCCTTCTATGGAGAAGGAGGAAAGAGAGTCAGAACCAGATCAGACGCAGCAGCCGATGGAACCGCCACAGGTAAACATGGGGATCCCCCAGATCTCAGCAATCTCCCAGAAACGTCCCCATGAGACTTCTTCCTCGGATTCAGAGAAGGAGTCCCCAATGATAGAGAACTCCAATCTTCAAGTTGCTTTAGCCCATCTTCCCCGGGATGGCTGGACGAAAGTCAACAAAAAGAAAGGGAAAAAATCTTGTGGAGCAGTCATTGCCCCGCTGGGATAACAGCGTGATAGTTTGTATTTGCCAGCGAATCTGTTGTTGTAGCTGAGCTTGTTTCTTCCTCCGAGACCGAGGATTGATGATCCCATCATTTCCGGTCTGTCGGTCTTTTGTCTTTCCTGTAGCTCTGTGATAGAAGCCTCTGCTCAGTTGTCTTCTTGCTCTTTTGTTCATCGTATGTTCCACTCTTTCTCTCTTAGGAGCCGAAGTGGACTACCTATCCTTTCCGGCGGCCTATGTTCCTGATTCTCTTGCTTGTAAGCATGCATTGTACCATATGTTCTCCTAATAGAATTAGTTTTTTAACGACAAAAAAAAAAAAACACATTAGAAAAGTTAAAGTATAAAAAAATAAACCCTCTAAACAAAAGGGTTGGCGCTACATCAACACTTTTAAAAATCGAGATAAAAATCACCAATATTTAAAAAAAGTGTTCATACTTGATACATAAAAAAATTTAAAGTGTAAAAAATCAATCTTCTAAAAAAAAGGGTTGATGATGCATCAACACTTTTCAAAATCAGCATGAAAATCACTAACATCTAAAAATAAATGTTCATACTTGATACATAAGAAAAATTAAAGTGCCAAAAATATGCTAAAAAACTGTATTCTCGCATCACCACTTTTCAAAATCGAGTAATTTTTTGCTACCTCAAAAAAACGGGTATCAGTTCATTTTCTCGTTTGATCGGTAACTATGTTCACATGCAACGAGACCATCGAGACCCTCTATGTCTTGAATGTTTTGTTGTTTATGATCTACTTCATCATTTGTAGCTTGGAGTTCTAATTGAAACTCAGGGACAATGTGGCCCTGAAAGTGACCCACATAATCTTCAACATAGAATTGAGCTCGTGAGTCCCCAACATTACCATGTCCTCTACCACCCCATTGGCTATGAGTGCACTGGTGGGTGATAACAGTGAGGGAAGGAAGAGATGGGCTAGGCTAAGGTGTCCTGATCAGGTGCTCAAAAAAATAGCTCAAAATTTAAAGTTGACAGATTGGTGTGGAACCTGGACGGCCGCGTAGTGCTCGTCATCCTGAATTCAGCGCAACTTGTTATGCGCGAAATAGAGACCGTATGCTCCCAGAATCATGTTCTGTTCACATTCCCAAGCAAGCAAATTTTTGTAAAAATTTTGCAGCCCAGTTAGCAATCCGTATTGCTAACGTGGCACTAACTATGCATGCCTTTGTGGTAGGTTGACTACTCAACATTATTCGATGAATCATATTGTGCTAAGTGGTACGTTCTTATTGGATGAAATTCAACGATTTTTCATTGGTTGGATTGGTGGCCAACCACGGGCTAACATGTGGCCTAGTGAGAGACCGCCACGTAGTAGCCCAGGGGCCACCAAAATTATGGGTAGAGTCTGTGCAGCAGCAATGGGGGTCGAACCGGCAACCTCACAACACAATTCCAAAGCCTCCACGAATATGCCATAGCATTAGAACTTAACCTTATAAGTTCTTCATGTATATTTAAATTTTATAAGCATGCCATTTAGGGGTAGGGCTAGGTGTAGTGGCTAGCCCTTGGTCACACCACCACAATGCAACCACCAGCGGACAGGAAAGGGGGCCCGGCTGGCGGGGGTGGGCCGTTGGCCTTAGCTTCGGGCACGTGGCCCCAATGTGCCCAAATTGTTCGGATTATAGGCATTGGAGGCTAATTAAAGTGTCTAACAATTTCGCCTGAAAATCAACAAAATAGTCGTTCCGTTAGTGCATTTTGGGGCAAATTTGTAGAATGGTGCCGGATTTTTGGGAATTTGCTTTGTGATTAGCATAAAACTTGGAAATGCCATAACTCCTTTAAGTTTTGACCAAATCAGGAGCAGAAAGAGGCTACACAAGCATTTTTGGGCATTCTAGAGCTAATGGAACAAGTTTCAGATCTTTCTAAGCATTGTAAACTGATGTATTCACAATTGTTAGCATAATAGAGAGGGCCAAGCCATTGGAAGTTGAACCAAGGAGACGTAGCCTAGGAGGGGCGAACTCCTTCATCATGTGTTGTTGTGATATTGTTTATGGTGATGGTATGTCTATTATATGTTGATACTCAGTCATTTGTTTATGTTAATTTGCAGAAAAAAAAATTACATAAAAGAAACAAAAAATGCATGTTTTAAACTTGCAAATAATCTCATGAATCCTTAAGCACATTTAACATATTCTGAAAAGCAATTTAGCACAACAAAACTAATTTTCCCAATCAAATCAAGTTTGGTATCATAGTTCTTGGTTTTCTTTGTGCAAGAAGGATTTAACTGTTTGTAAGTGAATGTCATGCTTACAAGGTTGAAGCTCAAGAGAGGAGAAGGGAAGCTGGTTGAAATCCTTGAAGTTGGGTCAAGTAGAAGGAGTGCAAGGTTGCCACAATCTCCACCACTAGTTCTTCCTCAAGTTGCAGTTGAGACTTCAATGAGCATGTCTCATGAAGGAGAGCCTACAAATATGACAAAAGATGGGAAGGTCTTTAGGAAGGCTTTCTTTGATATAACAGAGATGGTGAAGGTCCTCTATGAAGAGACGAATACCAGACTGTAAGGTGAGAGCTCCAAGTCTCCCAAAGTAGAAGGTTATTTAGGAGGAGGAGGTAATGGAAATGGAGATAAACCTACACCCTCTCCACCATATTCTTCATCTTCTTCTTCACAAGCATCTTCACCCTCTTCCACTAATACAGCCTTTACTCATACTCATCAACATACCTCAAAAGGAACTGGTAAATCACTCCTATTAAAACTTGATGTTAAATTTGAACTGCCCATGTATAATGATGAAGTGAATGCAGAGAAGCTTAACAATTGGGTTTTTCAGTTGTAGGTCTATTGCAGAATCCAAAACCTTCAAGAGGATGGCATAAAGATTAAACTAGCTTCCTTGAGGCTGGAGGGTGAAACACTAGTATGGTGGGAATCAAAGACATAAGAAGAGATACAAAAAACACAGTAAAATTTCAATTTATTTATCTGATTTCATTGCTACGATCAAAAGACAATTTTACCCTCTAGCTTATATGAAGAAAGGCATCATGAATTGGCAGAACTTTAGATAACTTAAAGGTAAACATGTGCAAGATTTCACCCAAGAATTCAGAAAAAGATCTCTAATGTTAGGTGTAGATTTGCAATCACAAGATACTTTGTTGAAGTACATAGGGGGTGTTAGGGTGTGAAGTCAATTTTTTGTCATTTCAGTGAGTCTTCAAATAAAAATTTGGTCACTGGTTGTTGTGTCTTGGTAACCGCCGCTCTCTTCACTTACTCATGGTCTTCATCACTCATCATGGTTGTTAGTGTCAGTACTTGCAACCTTCCACCAGTGATCAAACATGTTCTTACAAAGTGGTCGAAGGGTGTAAAAGTCAAATTTTTTCATTTCAGTGAGCCCTCAAGTAAAAATTTGGTCACTGGGTATTAGGTCTAGGACTGTTTTCACTCCTTCCAAAGTTTTCCAAGTACTGGTCCATGTCATCCCTCAGCTGAGTGTACCATCATTCAAAGAGTTGTCATCATTATTACAAGTTCCAAACTATAATTTGAAGTGAGTGGGTCATATTTTACCTTGTTGCCTCAGTTGTGCTTTTAAGGCTCATTTCCCTCTCCTAGGGTTTTGAGGCCATTTTTCTTGGTTCCATGAATCCCATGGTAAAAAAATCAACAAAACTTATATCCTAATGCTCATATACCTTCCCCTACCCTTCATAGACCTTCTTAAACACTTCCCATCACTTTTAACCCTCAAATTCACCATTTTCCCACACACCCTAGCCTATTGTTACAACGTGATGTTTTTTTAGGCTAGGCCTATGTTTTTCTCTTGAAGTCAAATGAATCGATTCCCTTCCTTTTAGAGGCAAGTTGTTAGGGTTGCCTAGATTCTAGTTTCTTCTTCAGCTTTTGATGGATTGGTTCCTCAACTTAGGGATTCGACCCCTGAGGATGGGGGGAGGTTGAATTGAGGTCTATATATTATTTTTCTTTCTCATTGTAAAGGGTTGGATTCAATGGGATTTCTTAGGCTTTGATAGACATCATTTTGTACCAGTTACAGCAGGAGATTAATGAAAAATTGCAGCTATTTCTTTGGGATCCATGTCGTATGATGCTTATGTTAGGTCCCTATAATACTAGTGATGCCCCCATTAATATTGTAGTGTATCCCTAATTAATATTGTTGTGCCCCTATTGTCCCCATATTGTTATTACTATGCCCCATAGAATCCCTCTATTGTTATTTTTGTGCCTTTATATTATTATTGTTAGGTCGGCTTGGTTATATTGTGACCCCTTAGACTCCTATATATAGAAAGGAGGTTTTGTCATTTGAATCATCTAAGAATTATTCATTTGTGTAATGTAAAGGAGTTTTCCCCCTCGAAGAGGCTGAATTCTAAGGCATTCAACTATATTTTCTATCTTTTTGTGAGTTGGTTTCATAACATTTGGTATCAGAGCTTTGGATTCTACGGTTTCGCTGCTTCAAATGGGTCATCGTGACATTTTCACTATAGTTTTTTTCTGCGACGTTTCAGAAGAGAAAAAAAAAACCCATTTGATATGAAATCGCACTAAACCTTGGATCTGAATTTCAAAGCTTTTCGAGCTATATTTGCAGAGATATGATCTGAGGAAGTTAGTCTTTTTGTAGACTCCTGAATTACATTCCAAACAAGTGACCTGGGAAAGTAGTCATAACTTTCTCTTTGAGCATTAGATTGAAATTTCGTAAGAAGGTACAGAAAGAGGACGGATTGTAGTTTCTTGTATATATCTTTTAGAGCCAAAGGTCAAAACAGTGACACGTGGCACATCGTACAAGTTCACTCTACGGAACTAGTCTATAATCAGGTCACTGTGAGAGATTTGGCATAACTCTTTCCTGGAGAATCCAATTTGGATCAGATTGGTGGCATTGGAAATAGGATGCAGAGGGCTACAATAGGTCGCAATTTCAGAACTGGATGATCCGAAATTACAGAGATACATCAGATTCAATATCAAGCTCCTACAAAGTGAAAAAAGGTGTGCAGTTGTTTTTTAAATTTTTGCATAAGCTTGGTTTGAAAAATTAGTTTGAAGGAATTCAAAGGGCATAGTAAAGCATTATTACCGATAATTGATTCCCCGAGGAAATAAAATGCAAACACCTTGTAAGCAACCTGAAAGCTATAGCATGACTCATGAAGAAGAGGAAGAAATGCAACATGATATATTAAAATTACGAGACCAAGTGCAACAAGTAACACTTGCCCAAAAAGTAACAGAATCTAAGATGGATGGTTTAAAGAAAGATGTAGAAGCTAATATGGATGGTTTAAAGAAAGGTGTAGAAGCTAAGATGGATTGTTTAAAGAAAGGCGTAGAAGCTAAGATGAATGACGTGGAAGCTAAGATGGACGATTTGAAGATAGATTTGAAGACAGATTTGAAGATAGGCATGGAAGATTTGAAGACAGGCATGGAAGATTTGAAGACAGATTTGACAAAGTTTCTACAAGAAATGCTTACTAATGGTGAAAGTGTAGTAAAGGAAACTCATGATGAGAACAAAAGAAATTTTAATCATGATCTCATAGACTCTAATGTTGGATCGAAAACCCACCATATTCCAAAAATCGATATGAGGAAGTTTGATGGCAAGGATCCCACAACATGGATACTACAGATGGAGAAATTTTTCGATCTCAATAATGTGCAAAACACACAAAAGGTATGTATTGCTACTTTATATTTGGAACCAAATCAGTTTGTATGGTATCAATGGCTTTGCTCTCTTAAACAAATTATGACTTGGGCAATTTTTACGGAAGAAATGATAGCACATTATGAGGATACAAAAAGAAACACTTTTTTTTAGCTAATTGATAAGTCTCAAACAAAAGGGTTCAATAATGGAGCACATTGAGGAGTTCCAAAAATTGAACATAAGGGTAAAAAATATTCCAGAGGAGCATAGAATTGATGTGTTCATATGGACTTTAAAGGATAATATCCAACATGATGTTCACCTTTTGGAACCTGATTCATTAGAGAAGGCATTAAGGTTAGCAAGAAAAATGGAAAGAAAAATTATGGCAACCAGGAAGCATATCACTCACAACTATAAATATGGAAGTGTTGTTGCCCCTAGCCTTCCACAACCTATAAGGTTGACACCACAACAATTGGAAGAAAAAAGAGCAATGTTACAGTTGTGATAGCAAATACACTAAAGGTCATAAGTGTGCTGAGAAGAAATTATTCTACACAGATTGTGAAGAGGAAGAAGAAAAGGAACAAGAAAGGTCAAAAGAAGAGGATATACTCCAAGAACAAAGCCTAGATAAGTAAGAAATGAATCCGACCATATCTTGTAATGCATTGGCTGGAATTACCACTCCTCAAACCATCAAGATAGAAGGACAAATCAAGAAGAAAAAGGTAATAGTGTTGATTGATTCAGGAGGTACCCACAATTTTATTCATTGTAAGATAGCAAAAGAATTGAATTGCTTCCTACATCTAGCACCAGAGTGTCGAGTGACGGTTGCAAATGGAGGAGCGATAAATTGCTTTGGAAAGTGCCATAATATCAAGCTATCCATGGAAGAATATGTATTGAAGAGCACATGCATTCCATTCCAATGGGAGGTGCTGATGTTGTACTAGGAGTCCAATGGCTAGAATCTTTGGGTACAATAGCTTTTAACTTTCAAGAACTTTTCATGAAATTTTATGTGGAAGGAAAGCAAGTTGAATTAAGGGGTATTGCAGCAAAACTGGGAAAGATAATAAGCTCTAACAGTATGACAAAGCTTCTAAAAAATGAACAACAAGGTGTAATTTCACAACTATGTTCGCTACATGTTTCCACATCGAAATCATCTATTTCTCCAGATCTCCAAAAAGTCTTGGACAATCATTCCAAGGTATTTGAGTCTCCCAAAGGTCTCCCACCTATTTTTGATCATGATCATGCTATTCATTTGATGCCAGGAAGTGTTCCTCCAAACATCAGGCCGTACAGGTATCCATATGCCCAGAAGAGTGAAACTGAATGTATGGTTGCATAAATGCTTGAGGCAGGTATAATTCAACCTAGCCAAAGTTCTTTCTCTGCTCCAGTAGTATTGGTGCACAAGAAGGATGGATCATGGCTCATGTGTCCGGATTATAGGGAGCTCAACAAGCTCACTATTAAAGATAAGTTTCCCATTCATGTCATTGATTAATTATTGGATGAATTGCATGGATCAATTTACTTCACCAAGTTAGATCTTCGTTCAGGATATCATCAAATAAGAATGAAGATTCAAGACATTCCGAAAACAACATTTAGAACTCATGAGGGTCACTATGATTTTTTGGTCATGCCTTTTGGCCTTACCAATGCACCTTCTACATTTCAAGGTTTGATGAATTCCATTTTCAAACCCTTCCTTAGAAAATTTGTGTTAGTATTTTTTGATGATATACTAATCTACTGCAAGTCTTGAAAGGATCATGTTGAACACGTTGACAGGGTGCTACAACTATTGGAGGAGAAACAATTATATGCAAAAAGATCCAAATGTTTCTTTGGATTACAAGAGGTGGAATATCAGGGTCATATTGTATCTCATGAAGGAGTTAAGGTAGACCCTAGCAAAATTAAATCCATTAAGGAATGGGAAATCCCCACATCCGTAAAGAATTTGTGAGGATTCCTTGGGTTGACAGGGTATTATCGCAAGTTTGTTAAGAATTATGGGAAAATAACAGCACCTCTAACCACATTGTGGAAGAAAGATGCATTTTCATGGACTCGAGAAGAAACAAAAGCCTTCAAATATCTTAAAGAGGCAATGTGCCAAGCACCGGTCTTAGCTACACCAGACTTCACAAAAACCTTTATTGTGGAATGTGATGCTTCTGGAAATGGAAATTAAAGACCCATTGTTTTCGAAAGTCATCCAATCAAGGGAAAGTATTTACACAAAGCTATTTATGAGAAGGAAATGTTGGAAATACTACATGCACTTAAGAAATAGCGACCCTAACTAATGGGAAGACACTTCAAGCTAAAACGGATAATGATAGCCTTAAATACTTCTTAGAACAAAGATTATCCTCTGAAGAACAACAAAAATGCGTCACAAAGATGTTGGGTTATGACTTTGAAATCATATACAAAAAAGGGAAGCAAAATGTTGTGGCAGATGCACTCTGAAGAAATAATGAGGATGTGGGAGCATTGTTGTGCGCCATTTCTTTTATCCAACCAGATTGGATAAACGAAGCAAGGGAGGAATGGAGAATGATGAAGAAGTGTGGGAACTTATTCGAAAGTTACAACACGATTCCTGTACATCTGATACATTTCGCTGGAAAAATGATTCGTTATGGTACAAAGATCACTTATACCTCTGTAAGAATTCCCAACTCAAACAAAAGATTCTTCTGAAATTGCACGCTTCTCCCTTAGGAGGGCACTCAAGATTTTTAAAAACTTACCACAGGGTTAAGAAGGAATTTTTTTGGGATGGCCTTAAATCGGATATTCAAAAGTTTGTGGCGGAATGTTTAGTATGCCAACAAAATAAAGCTGAAACAATTAAGACACTGGGTCTATTACAACCTTTGTCCATTCCAAGCCAGCATTGGGAGGAGGTTTCAATGGATTTTATCACAGGTTTACCCAAGTCTGAGGGAAAGAGTGTCATCATGGTGGTAGTTGACAGACTTACCAAGTATGCACACTTTTGTGCATTATCACATCCATTTAAAGCCAATACAGTTTCTACGACATTTATGGAAACAATTCAAAAGCTACATGGAATCCAAAGATTATTGTACGTGACAGAGATCCCATTTTTACAGGAAATTTTTGGACAGAATTACTTTCTTGTCTTGGTACTCAGTTAGCGCATAGCTCATCTTATCATCCTCAATCTGATGGGCAAACAGAGATAGTAAACAAATTTTTGGAAGGATATCTTCGTTGCTTTGTATCTGATAAACATACACAATGGTCAAATGGTTGCCTCTGGCTGAATGGTGGTATAACACTTCCTTCCATATGTAACAAAAATGACCCCATTTATGGCACTTTATGGATATCAACCACCATCCATCACATCATATTTAAGAGAAAATTATAAGGTTCAAGTAGTGGAACATGACATCGATCATCAACAAAAAGTTCTCCAACTCTTAAAGGATAACCTCGTGTTGGTGCAGAATAGAATGAAACAACAGGCAGATCAACATGACAATGAAAGAAGTTTTGATGTAGGTGAATGGGTATTCCTACGGCTACAACCATATAAACAAATGTCCCTCAAGCAAGCTAAGAAGGATAATAAAATTTCACCAAAGTATTATGGTTCGTACAAGGTGTTGCTAAAGATTGGTACTATGGCATACAAATTGGAGCTTCCTACAGCTCCTCGAGTGCACCTAGTTTTCCATGTTTCATGTTTAAAGAAGGTTATACGCAAAAAGCTCCCAGTTCAAACAATATTGCCAGAACTTGATGAGGAAGGAAAAATTATATTGGAACCGAAAGCAGTCATAGAAAAAAGAACTCAACAACTACGAAATTGATCCATTTCAAAGTATCTCATCAAGTGGAAGAACTTATCCACCGAAGATTCCACATGGGAGGATGATAATTTTATACAGAAGCATCCGGAACTACTCAAGAGTTGAGGACAACAATTTTTTGAAGGAGAGGGGCATGTTAGGTCCCTATAGTACTAGTGATGATCCCATTAATATTGTAGTGTATCCCTTATTAATATTTTTGTGCCCCTATTGTCCCCATATTGTTATTATTGTGCCCCATAGAATCCCTCTATTGTTATTTTTGTTCCTTTATATTATTATTGTTAGGGCGACTTGGTTATATTGTGACCCCTTAGACTCCTATATATAGAAAGGAGGTTTTTTCATTTGAATTATCCAAGAATTGTTCATTTGTGTAATGTAAAGGAGGTTTCCCCCTCGAAGAGGCTGAATTCTAAGGCGTTCAACTATCTTTTCTATCTTTTTGTGAGCTGGTTTCATAAAATATTAGTTCAATTTTTCTTATGCTTTCACGTGTTAAAATGTATTGTTGACATTCATCATTTCATACTCTTTATGTGAATGTTTACAAGTCTGAAAGGCAGAATCCATAACCTTTATGCTCTGTTTTGGGTAGACATTTCATAGTCTATGTTTTTTTTTTTTTTTTTTTTTTTTTTTTCAGTTTAGGAATAATCGATGAGGTTTACACGCTCTTCCTATCTCCTCACATGTCTTTTCACCTCATCCATCAAACCCTAAGGTTTTTATCATTGTGCCTACCTTTCCCCATCAAACACCCTGCAGTTTTGACCTAATCTTCTTTGCCCTAATTGTTTGGCTCCTCTTGATCCAGCAAAACCCTTCAAAATCAAATCAAACCTTGTGCTACTATACCTAGCCTAATATCAATTTCTAGATCCAGTCAATTTCGCTGAGATCCTTACGGAGAGAGCCCTCTCCTGGCCTAGTAGGGGTAGCTATTTGGTTAAGTGTGGTTTGTGGTTACCCTGGCATTGCCTTTCTTCAGCCTGAGGTTCAATCCAGGTGCTAACATAGTGGCAACCATACTAGGGAAAGAGGTGACAGATTTACTCCGGGAAAGATCATCAAAGTTTAGATCTGATTGCTGATGGTGAACAATGGTCAGATGCATGTGAAGGTAGAAATCATTCACCTAGCGACTCGAGTGTTGAAAAATCCCAAGGTTCAAAATTTTTATGGAAACTCCACTCTTCAAGAACCAGTAGCCTGAAGAATTTCTTGGTGAACTCATTGTTATCAAAATGGATTCGTTTGCTCGAAAGTATGCTCCCATGAGCCGAGATCACACTCCAGGTTTCCCAAATATTCCTAAGGTAGATTGGGAAAGGAATTTACCTATGTTTAAAGATGATGATAGGGATGATGTTGTTTTACATTTGGTTAGATTTCACATGCATACTCGCAATTTGAAGGTTGATTTTCCTTGAAGACTGCTTGATGATGATATTCATGGCCACTCTAGAAGGTGAAGCCCGATCTTGGTATGAAAGTTTACCACCTTCTTGTATTTATTGTTTAAAGGATTTTCATACCATTTTCTTTGAAAGGTATAAAGAATCTTGTCAATCCTTAATATTAGTTCAAAACCACTGTAAACAAGTTTATAGTTTTATTGAAAATCTTGAGAAAGTTTATGAAGATGATGACTTAATGGATGATGAGATCATGGAAGCCCTATATGAAAATCCATTTCAGAAGCATAAAGAGAGCTTAGAGGATACTTATCAAGATGCTCAGGAAAATTTGCAGCAGGTTCAAGATCTTAGTACAATTGAAAATGATGGAAGATAAGGTCTTATTTCAGAGCTGCTCATAGCAAAAGACAGTATGCAGGAAAATCAAGTTCTAATTTCAAATTGTGATAAAGTCAAGTTGGCTATTTCAGATCTAGATTTAGATCATGATGACGAAGAGTACCTTGTTCTGAATCCCATGAAGGAGAGATCTATTGTTGAGATCATCTGGAATGAAGAAAACAAAGTTATTAAACCAAGTGTTTTCATTTCATTAGAACAAAGCCTTCATGAGGAGGTAGTCCAGTCCTTTTATGAAAAACAAGATGAGATCTTTGTTCAAGTAAGTGAAAAATATTCTTTGGATAACTCAGTGGTAAATGATAGAAGTGTTAGTTTTGAGTTTCAAGACCTATTTGAATTTTTCCCTTGTATGACTGATGAGTGCAATAAGAAACATGACAATCTAGTTGCCATGTTATCTGAAGATGATCAACAATGTATTCAAATTGCAGAAGACCAGGGAAATGAGGATTTTCATTCAGATTTTTCTTCTCATATTTCATGTTTTGAATTGTTATTTCAAGAAGATATCTGCTCACCTATTTGTTTAGAAATTTTTGAAGACTACAAACACACTCTTGCTAAGGTACATTATGAAGAGAGATTAGATTCAAGAGACCTTGTTTCTAGATGAGCAAGAGGTAATTTTTCATGCTTTTCAAGATCTAGTAGCAAGTTTATTGTAGTCAGTAATGAAGGTAATTATTGCAGTATTAAGTGATGATGGAGATCATTATCAGCTTTTGTTTTGGCTATCAAATTGTAAATATTTATTTTTGCCCAGAAATCTGATTGGGAAAATCAATCGGGGAGGCATTTGCTTGATTGGTTACACTAGAATTTTGATATTTAGAAAGCAGGTGGTTTTCATCAGGATTTGAAGCCCTCACATCTCGGTGATTTGTTTCCATCAATAAGTTTAGTAAGATTTTTATTTTAGTAAGTATTGAGTCAAGTCTCTATGTTGAGTTTCAACAATTAGTCAGTTTTCTTTAGTTTTTTAACATATTGGCCAACATGGTTAGGCACTTGGTCTATGGTGTTCTTGACACCTACAAGGAGTTGCCATCCCCAATAAGGCCAATGTTAGTGTCAGTACTTGGAGCCTTCCACTAGCGACCAAACATGATCTTACAAAGTGGTCTTAGGCTGTCAAAGTCAATTTTTTTCATTTCAGTGAGTCTTCAAGTAAAAATTTGGTCACTCGGTATTAGGATTAGGACTGTTTTCACTCCTTCCAAAGTTTTCCAAGTACTGGTCCATGTCACCCCTTAGATGAGTGTACCATCATTCAAAGAGTTGTAATCATTCTTATAGGTTCCAAACTATAATTTGTAAGTGAGTGGGTCATCTTTTACCTTGTTGCCTCAGTTGTGCTTTTAAGGTTCATTTCCCTCTCTTAGGGTTTTGAGGGCATTTTTCTTGGTTCCATGAATCCCATGATAACAAAATCAACAAAACTTATATCCTAATGCTTATATGCCTTCCCATACCCTTAATAGACATTCTTAAATACTTCCCATCACTTATATCCCTCAAATGCACCATTTTCCCACAAACCCTAGCCTATTGTTACAATTTTGACATTTGTTTTAGGTTAGGCTTGTGTTTTTCCCTTTTGGACCCCTTACCCTCACTCAATATTTGAAATTCCACTTTCCCCTATTTCCTAACATCCCTCCCTACCTCCCAAAATTTTCCTAAGAATTTAGAATCCCCCATCCCCTTCATTTCCCTTAATTTCTACAAATCCCTTGTTTTTCCTTCACTAAACCCTAATTTCCTCTCCCATTGAGCTAGGGTTTGCTATGGAATCAAAGATATCTAAGCAGAGGAGGAATAAGGGGTATTAGTAGGTATGAGGCCATTTCATATCATCAACATCATGTCTCCATCATTTGTCAAGAAGTCGTTCCAAGGGACAAGTCATTCACCACACACAAGGGTCAGGTTTTCTTCAAACTGTGTTTTTGACCAAGAAAAGATGAATTTGACAAAAGTGAGAGAGGTTGTTGTCCATCATAGAAAAAGGAAGAAAAACCTTCATTTTTTACACAGCTGTCATGGTTTTGGAGAAATGTCAAAGATACAGGTGCCACAAAAGTGTTGTTGCACTTCTGGAGTGACCTTGGGAAAATTCAGTTTTCTCCTAGCTGGAGTGTCCAAATGACTTGCTTGATAAGTCAAATGAAAACTAGACTAGAATATATTTCCAATGAACTATCATGAGCTCAATTTGGAATTTAGGAAGACTTCCAAAAGTTTCCTGCAACAACACTCTGCATTTTTTCACCCTCATTCTGTATTTGTTGACCAAATTTGGAAGATTAAGTTTTTGACAGGTGAAATGAGCCCCAAATTGAAAAATAAAGGTAGATATGGAAAGTAGACTCGAAAATATTTCCAATGATCTATCCCAAGCCTAATTTGGACATTATGAAATCCTCCAAAAGTGGCTTGCAAAAAGTGTTGCGCATAGCCTTCTCGCACTGTGCATAGGACAATTTTATGTTGAATTGGCTCTATGTGCAGCAGCACTGGCGTTGCACTTTTCCTAGGAGCATACAATGGCCAATATAAGACCACCATTAGATTCCTAATGATGTAAGCATGCTCCCTCTGCATTTTCTAAGTTTTTGGAGCAAAACTGATTGGTCAAAAGGTCAAAAAACACCCAAAAAATGACTTTTCTGCCCTCTTTTTGACCATGGCATTGTGCATAGAAGAAGTCTTGGGAGAATTAGTTTTTGAGGGGTCAAATCAACTCCAAATGGGAAACTAAAGGTAAATTTGAAAAGACGACAGGACGAGCTTTCCAATGAGCTATCATGAGCTCAATTTTGACACTGGGAAGGCCTTCAAAATGGCCCTGCAAAAGATGTTGCGTATGTCCTTCTCGCGTTGCACATAGGACAATTTTCGGCTAAATTTTCACTTTATTGTGCCATGACCATAATTTTAGGGTTTTCTCTCATGGATGATGTTTTTACTGTGTAACTGGCGACTAGGCATGAAAATAAGATGAATATTAGTTACTTGAGGGGAGATTCATTGGATCAAAAGTTCTCTTGAAGTCAAATGAATCAGTTCCCTCCCTTTTAGAGGCAAGTTGTTAGGGTTGCCTAGATTCTAGTTTCTTCTTCAGCTTTTGATGGATTAGTTCCTCATCTTAGGGATTTGAGCCCTGAGGAAGGTAGGAGGTTGAATTGAGGTCTATATATTCTTTTTCTTTCTCATTGTAAGGGGTTGGATTCAGTGGGATTGCTTAGGTTTTGGTAGACAGAATTTTGTACCAGTTACAACAGGAGATTAATGAAAAATTGCAACTATTTCTTTGGGATCCATGTGGTATGATGCTCAGTTTAAATTTTCTTATGTTTTCATGTGCTAAAATATATTTTTGACTCCATTTCATCATTTCATACTCTTTACGTGAATGTATACAAGTCTGAAAGGCAGAATCCATAACTTATATGCTCTGTTTTGGGTAGACATTTCACAGTTTGTGTTTTCTTTAGTTTAGGAAGAATCCATGAAGTTTACATGCTCTTCCCAACTCCTCACCCTGTACTTTCACCTCATCCAACAAACCCTAAGGTTCTGATCGTTGTGACTACCTTTCCTCATCGAACACCTTGCAGTTTTGACCTAATCTTCTTTGCCCTAACTGTTTGGCTCCTCCTGATCCAGCAAAACCCTTCAAAATAAAATCAAGCCGTGTGCTACTATACCTAGCCTAATATCAGTTTCTAGATCCAATCAATTTGGCTGAGATCCTTATGGAGAGAGCCCTCTCTTGGCCTAGTAGGGCTAGCTACTTGGTTGAGCATGGTTTTTGGTTACCATAGCATTGCCTTCCTTCAGCTTGAGGTTCAATCCAAGTGCTGACATAGTGGTGACCATACTGGGGAAAGAGGTGACAGATCCCCTCCAGGAAATATCATCAAAGTTTAGATCTAATTGCTAATGGTGAAAAATGGTTAGATGCATGCGAAGGCTGAAATCATTCACCTGGTGACTCGAGTGTCGAAAAATCCCAAGGTTCAGAATTTTTATGGCAACTCCACTCTTCAAGAACTAGTAGCCTGAAGAATTTCTTGGTGAATTCATTGTTATCAAAATGGATTTGTTTTCTCGAAGGTATGCTCCCATGAGCCGAGATCACATTCTAGATTTCCCAAATAAAATTCCTAAGGTAGATTGGAAAAGGAATTTGCCTATGTTCAAAGATGATGATAGGAATGATGATGCTTTACATCTGGTTATATTTCACGTGTGTACTTGCAAGTTGAAGGTTGATTTTCCTGAACACTTCTTGATGAAGATATTCACGGACACTCTTGAAGGCGAAGCCCGATATTGGTATTAAAGTTTGCCACCTGCTTGTATTTACTGTTTAAAGGATTTTCATACCATGTTCTTTGAAAGGAATAAAGAATCTTGTCAATCCTTAATATTAGTTCAGAACTGTTGTAAACATGTTTATAGTTTTATTGAAAATCTTGAGAAAGTTTATGAAGATGATGACTTCATGGATGATGAGATCATGGAAGCCTTGTATGAAAATCCATTTCAGAAGCATAAAGAGAGCTTAGAGGATACTTATCAAGATGCTTAGGAAATTTTGCAGCAGGTTCAAGATCTTAGTACAATGGAAAATGATGAAAGACAAGGTCTTATTTCATATTTGCTCATAACAGAAGACAGTATGCAGGAAAATCAAGTTCCAATTTCAGATTGTGATAAAGTCAAGTTGGCTATTTCAAATCTAGATTCAAATCGTGTTGATGAAGAATACCTTGTTTTGAATCCCATGAAGGAGAGCATTGTTGTTGAGATCATCTGGAATGAAAAAAACAAAGTTATTGACCCAAGTGTTCTCATTTCATTAGAACAAAGCCTTCACGAGGAGGTAATCCAGTCCTTTTATGAAAAACAAGATGATTCTTTGTTCAAGTAAGTGAAAGATATTCTTTGGATAACTTAGTGGTAAATAATAGAAGTGTTAGTTTTGAGTTTCAAGACCTATCTGAAGTTTTCCCTTGTATGACTGATGAGTGAGATAAGAAACATGACAATCTGGTTTCCATGTTAACTGAAGATGATCAACAATGTATTCAAATTGCAAAAGACCAGGGAAATGAGGATTGTCATTCAGATTTTTCTTCTCATATTTTATGTTTTGAATTGTTATTTCAAGAAGATATATGCTCACCTATTTGTTCATAAGTTTTCAAAGACTATGAACACATTCTTGTTGAGGTACATTATGAAGAGAGATCAGATTCAAGACAAAAAGCTACCTTGTTTCTTTTAGATCAACAAGAGGTGATTTTTCATGTTTTTCAAGATCTAGTATCAAGTTTATTGCAGTCAGAAGTGAAGGTAATTATTGCAGTATTCAGTGATGATGGAGATCATTGTCAGCTCTGGTTTTGGCTAGAAAATTGTAAATATTCATTGTTGTCCTAAAAATCTAATTGAGGGAATAAATCGAGGAGGCATTTTCTTGATTGTTTACACTGGCATTTTGATATCGCCTGATTGTACATATGTATTCAATAAGCAGGTGGTTGTCATCAAGATTTGAAACCCTCACATCTTTGTGATTTGCTCCCATCAATAATTTTAGTAAGAATTTTATTTTAGTAAGTATTGAGTCAAGTTGTTATGTTGAGTTTCAACAATTAGTCAGTTTTCTTTATTTTTTGACCGTATTGGCCCACATGGCTAGGCACTTGGTCTACGGTGTTCTTGACACCTCCAAGGAGTTGCCATCCCCAATAAGGCCAATGTTAGTGTCAGTACTTGCAGCCTTCCACCAACGATCAAACATTATCTTACAAAGTGGTCTTAGGCTATCAAAGTCAAAGTTTTTCATTTTAGTGAGTCTTCAAGTAAAAATTTGGTCACTGGGTATTAGGTATAGGATTGTTTTCACTCCTTCCAATGTTTTCCAAGTACTGGTCCATGTCACTCCTCAGCTGAGTGTACCATCATTCAAAGAGTTGTCATCATTATTACAGGTTCCAAACTATAATTTGTAAGTGAGTGGGTCATCTTTTACCTTGTTGCCTCAGTTGTCCTTTTAAGGTTCATTTCCCTCTCTTAGGGTTTTGAGGGCATTTTTCTTGGTTCCATGAATCCCATGATAAAAAAAAATCAACAAAAATTATATGCTAATGCTCTTATACCTTCCCCTACCCTTAATAGACCTTCTTAAACACTTCCCATCACTTATATCCCTCAAATTCACCATTTTCCCACAAACCCTAACATATTGTTACAATTTGACATTTGTTTTAGGCTAGGCCTGTGTCTTTCCCTTTTGGCCCCCTTACCCTCACTCAAAATTTGAAATTCCACTTCCCCTATTTCATAACATCCCTCCCTACATCCCAAAATTTTCCTAATAATTTAGAATCCCCCATCCCCTTCATTTCCCTTCATTTCTACAAAACCCATGTTTTCCTTTCACTAAACCCTAATTTCCTCTCCCATTGAGCTAGGGTTTGCTATCGAATTAGAGATATCTGTGCAGAGGAGGCATAAGGGATATCAACAGGTATGATTCCATTTCATATCATAAACATCATGTCTCCATCATTTTTCAAGAAGTCATTCTAAGGGACAAGTCATTCGCCACACAAAATGGCCAGTTTTTCTTCAAACTTTGTTTCTGATAAAGAAAAGATGAATTTGAAAAACGTGAGACAGGTTTTTGTCCATCATAGAACAAGGAAGAGAAACCTCCTTCAGGTTTTACACAGATTTCATGGTTTTTGAGAAATGTCAAAAATACAGGTGTCAGAGGAGAGTTGCTGCACTTTTGGAGTGACCTTGGGCAAATCCAATTTTCTCCTTGCTGGAGTGTCCAAATGACTTGGTTGATAAGTCAAATGACAACTAAACCAGAATAGCGTTCCAATGAACTATTATGAGCTCAATTTTGAGTTTAGTAAGACCTCCAAAAGTTGCCTGCACCAACACTCTGCCTTGTTTCACCCTCATTCTACATTGTTTGACCCATTTTGGGAGATTGAGTTTTTGATAGGTGAAATGAGCCCCATATTGAAAACTAAAGGTAGATATGGAAATTAGACTCAAGAGGATTTTCAACAAGCTATCCCAAGCCTAATTTGGGCACTGGGAAATCCTCCAAAAGGGGCCTGCAAAAATTTTTGTGCATAGCCTTCTCGCGTTGCGCATAGGACAATTTTATGCTAAATTGGCTCTATGCACAGTGCCACTGGCGCTACGCTTTTCCTAGGAGAATCCAATAGCCAGAAGAAGACCACCATTGGATTCCTAATAATGTAAGCATGTTCCCTGTGCATTTTCTAAGTTTTTGGAGCAAAACTAGTTGGTTAAAAGGTCAAAAAACACCCAAAAAATGACCTTTTTCCCCTCTTTTTGACCATGGCGTTGCGCATAGAAGCAGTCTTGGGAGAATCAGTTTTTTAGGGGCCAAATCAACTCTAAATATGAAATTAACGAAATATTTTGAAAGTGGACAGGACAAGCTTTCCAATGAGCTATCATGAGCTCAATTTGGACACCGAGAAGGCCTCCAAAATGGCCCTGCAAAAGGTGTTGTGCATAGCCTTCTCGCGGTGCGCATAGGAAAATTTTTTGCTAAATTTTCACTTTACTGTGCCATGCCTATAATTTTTGGGTTTTCTCTCATGGATGATGTTTTTACTAATGTAAATGGTAACTAGGCATGTAAATAAGATGAATATTAGTTACCAGAGGGGAGATTCTTTGGATCAAAAGTTCTCTTGAAATCAAATGAATCAGTTCCCTCCCTTTTAGAGGCAAGTTGTTAGGGTTGCCTAGATTCCAGTTTCTTGTTCAGCTTTTGATGGATTAGTTACTCATCTTAGGAACTCAACCCCTGAGGATGGGAGGAGGTTGAATTGAGGTCTATATCTTCTTTTTCTTTATCATTGTAAAGGATTGGATTCAATGGGATTGCTTAGGCTTTGATAGATATCATTTTGTACTAGTTACAACCGGAGATTAATGAAAAATTGTAGCTATTTCTTTGGGATCCATGTGGTATGATGATCAGTTCCATTTTTCTTATGTTTTCATGTGTTAAAATGTATTTTTGACTCCATTTCATCATTTCATACTCTTTATGTGAATGTATACAGGTCTGAAAGGCAGAATCCATAACTTTTATCCTCTGTTTTGGGTAGACATCTCACAGTCTGTGTTTTCTTCAGTTTAGGAAGAATCCATGAGGTTTAAATTTTCTTCCTAGCTCCTCACCCGTCTTTTCACCTCATCCATCAAACCCTAAAGTTCTAATCGTTGTGCCTACCTTGCCCCATTGAACACCCTGCACTTTTGACCTAATGTTCTTTGCCCTAACTGTTTGGTTCCTCCTGATCCAGCAAAACCCTTCAAAATCAAATCAAACATTGTGCTACTATACTTGGCCTAATATTAGTTTCTAGATCCAATCAATTTGGCTGAGATCCCTATGGAGAGAGCCCTCTCCTGGCCTAGTAGGGCTAACTACTTGGCTAGGCGTGGTTTGTGGTTACCTTGGCATTGCCTTCCTTCAGCCTAAGGTTCAATCTAGGTGCTAACAATGCTCATTGTCTTCTTCGAGGTATCATATCTTCATTTAAATATCTTGGGTCATGAAATGGTTAAATTCCTCACTTTAATTCATGGTCTAGGGTTTCACTCCATTTGTCGTCATGATACCATATGTCAGAACAAAACATGTCCATCAGTTAATTTAGTGGGTAAAGGGAGTTAGCAGCTTAGGGAAATCAAAATAAAGGTAAAGGTAATGTTTCATTTCAAATAAGACAACATTTTAGTACACTACCTCGCCTCATCATTCCTCATAGGGACATGTTTGCTTCAAAATATGTTTCTGAAATAATGGAGAAGAATTTTACAAAAGTGAAAGCGACTTTGTCCATTATAGCCCAAGGAAAAAAAAACTCCTTAATTTTATGCATAGGTGTTACGATTTGAAAGAAATGCCCAAAATAAACTTGCTACAAGAGAGTTGTTGCACTGCTTGACAACTTGACTTTAATACAGTTTTTCAAGGCTTTGGAGCAGGTGTTGGTAGTGCTTAAGGACTCTATTGTGTAGAAGACATCCTAAACTTTCCAGTGGTACCTTCATATCATGATTTGGATTAGTGTAACACATCCAAAAGTTCTCTGCGAGCTGGCATTGTCCTTTTGTCAGAAACACTATGGGTTTTTGGAGTGACCTTGGGAAAATAAATTGTTCTCCCTCATGGAGTGTCCAAATTACATGCTTGAGGTTTCCATCTTGTAGCATAATTCAAGATATTTTCAACAAGCTATCAAGTTATCAATTTGGAGTAGTTTAAGGGCTCCAAAAGTGGTTTTGAAGGTGGCATTGTGCACAAGAAAAAGGTGTTGCGCATAGAGAGTAGGCGGTGCGCACAGGAACAAGGCGGTGCGCACGGGACAAAGTGTCCAGAAAATGCCCAAATCTCTCCCGAATTCCATTTTTTTGCTTGCAAACTTAATTTCATTGATTTCTAAGCCAAGCAACAAGAAAGTACACCATCATTCTCCCTCATTTTCTTTTCAAAATCATCTCATGCCAATGATTCTTCAAATTAGGGTTTGTAGTGAAATTTTTCATGGGAAATGATAGGGTGATAATAGCCATTTTTATTTTTTGGTTTCTAAACATGTAAAATGTTTCCCTACACCTATATACATGTTTAATAAACCATTTTAACCACTCAATCAACCTCAAAGCAGAATTTTACCTCTCCAAAAGTAAAACCCTAGTTCATTCCTAGAGGTTTTTGGGCATTTTTCATTACAAACTTTGTTTTTCCTCCTTGCAAGCAAATCACTCTTCCACTTCTTTTTCACTCATTTTCATCAGCTTCCAAAGTTCATTTCCACCTATTTCAAAACCTCCTTTATCATTTTGTCAAACTCCACCTTCACATCACTTCATTTTCCATTCATACCTCACACTTTTTCTCATTTCCTGCTGCTAGGGTTTTTTGTCATCATGGAGGCAAAATCTTCACCAGAGAGGAAAAGAGATCATAAGGGAGGGAAAATCCTCAGATATGAGCCATCAAATTGCAATGAAATCAACTCATATCCTTTCATCAAACAGTGCTTTGAAGATGTGCATTGCTTGGAGTTTTGCAAAAGGGTGAGTGAGGTGGGTTTTCATGAGCAGTTGAAGGGTGAAAATGTTGTTATCGCTAGTGTTGAATTAATTTTTTCAGTGGCCTCCATTTCACTTGCTACAAGGCTATCAAACAATGGTGAATATTGGTTCAAGGGAATGAGCCTAGATCTTGAATATTATAAACCTTTCTTAAAAACACCATACAGGGAAAAACATGATCACACTATGCCTTTTAGATACTTATTGGAAAAATATTCCCCTTTGATGAAGACTATCATGAAGTTATTTACATATGAAGTAACATTCTCTAGGTTGTATGATTATCATTTTCACCTCCTAATGCACTTCACCTCTCAGAAGCCACTGAACATGTGTAACTACCTATTCAGGAGCATTTCCAAAATGTCGGAAAAGATACAAATGAAAAACAAGGAGCACTACCCAAGACTGTTTCATCACAGTCTGATCAAGACTATATTACTTCACCAGCTTGCAGAGAAAGGTATGGCTTGGGAAACCTTTTTGGAAACAACCCTGAAATGGCATGAAGCCAATGTAGTAGCTCAACCCTCTAGCATACCAAAATAGCAAATGGATGAGGGGTACTCTAGCAAATCAGTTGAGAAAACTCAAGCAGCTAAGCCTGAGGTGACTAAGGTGTACAAGAGAGGACAAATGCTTGTGTTTGTTTCTCATGGCGAGAAAGGGGCCAAGCCTTCTTCATCAGCAAAGCAGGGGTCAGTAGAGAAAGATAAAGACACAGTTGAGCATGAGTTTCAGCCATGCAATAGACAATCAGAGATAAAGACTATCAGATCAAGGAGCTTACAGCCAATATGGCGAGAGCTAGATACGTCATTTCATTCCTTGAACAGGAGAATAATCAGCTCAAAGAAAAGGAATTGATCATGGAAAAAGAACAAGCCTAGTTATTGCACCAGGTTGGCAAGGGAAAATAAATCATAGAATCAAGTGAGCCTAAAGGATCAAAAGAGAAAGGTAAGAGGAAAGGGCCAAGAACAAAGGGCCTAAAGAAGGCAATAGAAGAAGAGGAAGAACGCATCATGTTGAATGAAGACATAGACCTAGAGGACATAATTTCTCTTGAGGTCAATCAAGACCAGGAATATTGGCTCAATAGGGTGAATGAACACTTGGAGAAGCTCCTTGAGAAAGAAAATAAAGATAATCAGTTGCTTAGGCATATGGTGCACCACCACCAGGCTCAAAACATGATTGCCAGTGTAAAGGTAAAGCAGCTTGAAAAGAAGCTCAAAGAAGCCAAAAAGGAACAAAAGAATGAGGGAAACTTGGAGATGCTTGCTGAAGCATCTATGAAGGTTTAACATACATAATGTTACAACTTCTAGCCAATTTTGAGAAAATTCTGAGCACTTTTAGTTTTTTGTGAATTTTGGAGCTAAATTCAGAAAATCAGTAACTCTAGAAATGTAGCACCTTGGCGCTGCGCTTTTTCTTCAGGAATATATTTCAGGAAAGGTATACATTTTTGGAAATCTATTTCCATCTTATAAAAACCCATTTTCTTAGATTTTACAAAGGTGGCTCAGTTTTGGAGAAAAGTGCAAAAAAGTGGCAAAAAACTAGCATTATGGACCCTTTTTTGACAGGCATTGCGCACTTGGCGTGACCTTGGGAAAATGGATTTTCGAAGGGCCAGTTGCCCATTCTCTTAGATTTTCATTTTTACCTCTAGAATGCACCTAAAAAGCATCTCAAGGTCGACGCTGCGCTTCTGCACTTTTCTGTGTTTTAATTTGTAAATTTCACTGTGTAAAATTTCTAGTTTCCAGTTTGACTTAGTCAAAGTCAATATTCTCTATGTAATGGCACTAGTTTCGAGGATATGTGATGTAGACATGAATAAATTTACATAATAGGTTTTTTTTTGTGTTTATTATGCCTCATATAGGAAGCAAACTCCTAAACAAACTCTCTAAGAAGTGTTTGAGTTTCACCTTCTCACTCTCACCTATTGGTTGAGAGAATCTTGGAGTCAGTTCCTCCACCAAGGAATTCGACTCCTGAAGGTGGGAAAGTAGTATAGGAGAGTCTATATGTATCATTTCTCTTTCATAGATAAGGGTTGGACTTTTTGTGGAGGAGGCTTGCATGTAATCATCTTTTTAGCTAATACAGAGACATTTGCAGCTATTTTCAAGGAACTCTAGCCTAGTGAGTTCATGGTGTTTTTTCTTCATTCTATTTGTTTTCTAAAGGTTAAAACATATTTATCTACATGGTATCTCTTCTTTCTATGGATGCCTTACAGTGAAATATACAAAATTCTTGTTTCTCAAGCTTTGTTTATCTTGTTTTCATAGTTATGTTTATGTCTTCCTAAGCTAATGAAATCATGTTTACTTATGCTCATTAGTTTCTTCTACACTTTCTCTTCTATACTACACTGACAATATTCTAAATACACCATGGCTTCTGATATCTAGCTCCTTCTCATATTTTCTCCTGCACTCCTACAACCTAGACCTATTTGTGGCTCCAAACCCTAAGTTCAGCAAACCCTAAAACCCAAATTTTCACAAACAAACAAACAAATATATATATATATCTAGCCTAAAACTCATTTGATTTAAAGTCATATCACTAATAATAGACTTAGAGAGATCCCTCTCATGCTCAGTAGGGATAGCTACTGAGCTGGAGTGGTTTGAGGTTACCCTTCTCGATTTCCTTTTCAGCCTAGGAGATTGTAAGGACTAATAGGGGGTTTACATAGTTACCTTAGGCATAATATCTATATGTTTAATCCCAATAATATAGATGAGGTGTGTGTGAAAGCCACTCATCTTGAGGCAAGAGGGAAAAATACTCTAGAATAGGGTAGTAAAAAGCCATTTAAGGGTAAAGAAAAAGAAAACGGTTTCAAAGGAAAGAAAAATGCATTCATTAAAAAGGAAGGAGAGAAAACAATATGTAAACATTGTTCCAAAGAGGGTCATGATGAAGCTAATTGTTGGAAGCTTCATCCTGAGATGAGGCCTAAGAAATTCAACAAAAAAGGAAAAGAAAAGACAACTTCCATCATTCAAGAGGATTTGGGATCTGATTTGGGCGATGAAACTAAAATTACAGCCATGGGTATAAAAGTAAAAGAATCCATTGCTAGCACTAGTATATCAAATTGTCACACTATAACTCCAAATGAAGAAACAAGGATTGAATTATTTTATGTAAGGGTAATCTCAAAACATACAAAAATCGACGCATTATTTGATAGTGGGTCTCAAGCCAACTTGATATCTGATGATTTAGTCAAGAAACTTAATCTTGAAGCTATTTTACATCCCAAGCCATATCCATTGGGTTGAATATGCAAGGACACAAACTTACAGGTTACAAGAAAATGCATTCTTCAGTTTTCAATCATAGCAAACTTCATTGACGAAGCTGAATTAGATGTTGTACCGCTTGATATTTCAGGAATTGTTTTGGGTAGTCCTTTTTTTTTCCGGGGAAAATAGAGTGCGTAATTTCTATTAAGAAGTAGATAATAGAGATTACATGTTGTAGATGCCTAAGCATATGCAGTAGTGTGGCGATGCCACTGAACAGAAATATTTACATAAAGTTCCAGAAGGTGGCGCTATGGATACGAAGAGGCTGTATCCATAACCAAAAAGAATGCTATACTTTTCTGCCCTTCTTCTTTTCCACCCGCCTCCAGCCGCCTGAGTCAGGAGTGGGTGAAAGAATGGCAAGCTGGTTCTCCGGAGAGGTCAGTGGAAGTTCCTTTTCAGATCCAGATCCCTCCGATCCATGTGTTCTTTTTATACCACTAACTTCCAGGTGAGGTTCATGCGTCTGTTGAGAAATATTTGGCTCCAGATTAGCTTCCGGAGGAGTTTTCTCCTGATAGTGTTCCTGTCCAGAGAAAAAATCAGATTCCATTTGGTTCTCTGGAGGTGCTGGTTGTATGTCCTCCTCTTCTTCCTCCTCTTCTTCCGGCAGGTCAGTCTGCTGCCAGCCCTTGGGCTTTTTTTGTTGTTTCTTTTTCCTTTTAGGGTCTTTTTTGATCAGCGGACAATTGTATTGGAGATGACCGGTTTGCAGGCAGTTCCAGCATCTAAAAGCAGTGTTTTCATAGTCTAGCGGTTGAGTTCTGGAAGTATTTTTGTAAACCAATGTGATATGATCAGGCAGTCCTTGACTCAGGTCTACCTCAACACAAATTCTGGCAAAAGTGACAATTCCTTTGGAGACTCTCTCTTCATCTATTTTTAGGAATTTCCCCAATGAGTTCCCAACCGCTGTTAAAACTTTGTAGTGCCAAAAATGCAGAGGGAGGTTATGGAGCCTAACCCAAACAGGCATTGTAGAAATTTTCATAGTGTTTGCATCAAACCCATCAAACCATGGAGTAATGAAAAGGCCAGCATTGCCCCAAAACCAAGGCCCCTGTTGGATAATGCTGTCTCGTTCCTGTTCAGTACAGAAGCAGACTATGAAGAAACCCTTTGAGCAGAGGTGAACATCACAATCTGTGGTCCATGAAGAGTAAATCCACTGATGCAGAGCATCGGATTTTGGCCAGAAGCCATTGAATCTACATATAACTGCTTTTTTGGAAAATTCAGAGTGTAGTTCCATTACCTCTGCTATATGTACTTGGAGCAATGGGGCTTCCTTTTTTTGTTCAACTATATAGGGTCCTGGTAACTCTGTTTCTGTCACTGTTTTATTCTGCGCTGATCCTTTTCCTTTGACAGCGTCCCGGAAGGAGCCAGAGTGTTTTGTGCTGTCCCTGTTGCAGCCACCACGCAGGCGTAGGTTAAGAATAATAGTTGAGTCATTTTTGATACAATTGTTTTGGGTAGTCCTTACCTCTATGATAGAAAAGAAATATTCTGTCTTCATGAAAAAAAGTACCACTTGTTAAAATATGGTGTGGAGTATATTGTGAGAGCTAATCACAAGAAACTAAATCTTTCATTAGTTAATGCAGGGAAAATAAAATGACTAGTGAACTCAAGCAAGAATTTAGTGCTTCTTATGCTCAAACCCAATGTTGATGTTGATTATGAAGCGTTTGATGGTTGTAATTCAAAATTGAAAACTGATTTGGTTGATATAGTTGACCATGATAATGAGGTGTTTCAGAAAGAAAAGTGATTTCCTCCCAAGAAGAGAATCTAACATGAAATAACATTGCAGCAAAAGATTCTTCTTCCTAACATTGACATGCACCGGATGTCAAGAAGGGTAAGTTCATAAATAACAAAGAAAATCGAACGATTATTGAACAAAAGGATCATCCGACCATCTCCTTCACCATGTGGTGCACCTGTTGTTTTGGTGCCCAAGAAGAATGGAAAGCATTTCATTAAATGGGATTCAAGGAGTGGTTATCATCAAAGTAGAGTTGTTGAAGGAGACATATGGAAGAAGACATTCAAAACCAAGCAAGGTTTGTTTGAATGACTTGTTATGCTTTTTTGTCTTTGTCATTCTCCTACTACTTTCATGCATATAAAGAAATATGCATTGAAGCCATTTCTAGAGATGATAGTCTACTTGGATGACATTTTCATTTTCAGAAAATTTCATTATGAACATGTCATGTGTGAGAAAATAATAATTGATGTCATATGTCAAGAACATTTATTATTGAATATGTCAAAGCATGAGTTGGATAAAACTTCTTTGATGTACTTGGGCCATAATATTGGACAAGGTGAGCTGAAGTTAGGCCTCTCCAAGATTGGTGCCATTATGGATTGGTCAACGCTCAAGATAGTCATCTGGAAAAGAGGTTTTTTAGGAGCAGCCCAATGTTGGAGGAAAAAAATTGTTAAATTTTCTTCTATTGTAGCTCATTTGCATTCTTTGGCATTTGTTAAAAATGTCTTCCAGTGGGGAGGCAAACAATAAGAGGCATTTGATGCTTTGAAACAAAATATCATTTCAACCCTTATACTTTCTCTTATAGGCTTGAAAATCTCATTTGAGTTTCAGGTTGATGTATGTGACTATGCCATGGGAGAGGTCCATATGCAATATGGTAAGCCCATTTCATTTTATTTGGAAATTTTCAATGGTGCAGTAATTAAGTCACAACGACAAAGACACTTTCATTGGATGGGTTTTCTTCTACTATTCCACTTGGTCAAAAGGAATAAGAAAGGTATAAGTGACAAGTTTGTTGATATGCTTTCTAGGCCTATTATTTGTATAACTACTTCCCTCAAGCATCATTTTGTTTTACATGAAAGTTATGATAAGAAAAATACATACTTTCAAGATGTACATTTGAGCTTGAGTCAAGGGAATCAAGTAGAGGAATCTTTTTACCATTTACATCATAATGTTTTGCATCATCTTGGTAAGAAGGATGTTTCTATTGATGGTAACATGGACAAAGCCAAGGAGTTCATTGAACAACTCCAAATGGTACATCAAACAATGCAAGATCAAATTGAAAAGAGAAAAGGAAGGTACAAATCAAGGCATGACAAGCATTTTGTAGATCACAAGTTCCAAGTCGGTGATGAATGGATCAATATTGGAAAGGTGAGGGAACTGTAGCCTCACCTGCAGGACAACTGAAAGTGATATTTTGGGTTCTAAAAGGCTTCCAGTAAGGAGGAATGATTAGGTGCTAAAAAAAATAGCTCAAAATTCAATTTTCGGATTGGTGTGGAACCTAGATGACCACGTAGTGCTCATCATCCTTAATCTGACGCAACTCATTTCATGTGAAACAAACACTATATGCTCCCAAAATCATGTTTTGTTCACTTTCCCAAATAGGTGATTTTTTGTAAAAATCTGACAGTTGAGTCAGCATTCCTAATTGCTAATGTGGTGCTAACTGTGCAGGTTTATGTGGAAGGTTAACTAGTCAACATTCTCTAGTGAATCGTATTGTGCCAAGTGGCACATTCTTATTCGATGAAATTCAATAGTTTTTTATTGGTTGGATTGGTGGCCAACCATGAGATGACACGTGGCCCACCATGTGGCATCTGGGGGGCCACCAAAATTATGGATCAAGTCCTGGCAGCAGTAGCAGGGGTCAAACCTGCGACCTCAAAACAAAAGTCCAAAGCCTCCACCAATACGCCATAGCATTAGAACTTAACCTTATAAGTTCTCTGCATATATTTCAATTTTATAAACATGCCAATCTAGGGTAGGGCCAGCCCTTGGTCACACCACCACAACGCGACCACTAATAGAAAGGAGTAGGGGCTCGACTAGCGGGGGTGGGCCGTTGGCCTTAGCCTAGGGCATGTGGCCCCCATGTGCCCAAAATTTCTGGATTATAGGCGTTGGAGGCTAATTAAAGCATCTAATAATTTTTCATGAAAATTGGTGAAATTGTCGCTCTGTTAGTGTGTTTTGGGGCAAATTTTTATGATTGTGCCGGATTTTGGGAAATTTGCGATGCGATTAGTAGAAAACTTGGAAATCCCATAACTTCTTTAGTTTTTAACCAAATCAGGAGCATAACTACATAGGCATTTCTTGGCATTCTGGAGCCATTGGAATAGATTTAAGAGCTTTCTAAGCATTGTAAACTGATGTATTCACATTTTTTAGCATAATAAAGAGGACCAAGCCATTGGAAGTTGGACCAAGGAGACGTTGCCTATTAGGGGTGAACTCCTTCATCATGTGTTGTTGTGATACTATTTATGGTGATTTTTATGTCTATTATATGTTATTGTTCAGACATTTGTTTATTTTAATTTGCACATAAAAATTACATAAAAGCACTCAAAAAATCATGTTTTAAACTTACAAATAATCTCATTAATCCTAAAGCACATTTAACATTTTCTCAAAAGGATTTTATCACAAAAAAACTAATTTTCCCAGTCAGATCAAGCCCCAAGGCCAAGAGATAGATAAAATGCAACCCAAAAAGAGATTGAGACTTTATGAGAGAACAAAAACAGATTTTGCTACAACTTGTGCATGCCTCTTACCTATGGTCAATTCTAATGAGGATGAAACAAAATCCATAGAAAGGAAACCAGGTGTTATGAAACCAACTCAAGAAAAGATAGAAAATATAGATCAACGCCTTAGAATTCAGCCTCTTCGAGGGGGCAACCTCCTTTACATTACATAAATGAACAATTCTTGGATGATTCAAATGACAAAACATCCTTTCTATATATAGGAGTCTAAGGAGTCACAATATAATCCAGTCGACCTAACAATAATAATATAAAGCCACAAAAATAACAATAGAGGGATTCTATGGGGCACAAAAATAACAACATGGGGGTAATAGGGGCACAACAATATAAATAAGGGGTATAACTACAATAGTAATGGGGTAATCACTAGTATTATAGGGACCCAACATGCCCCTCTCCTTCAAAAAAGTGTTGTCCTCAACGCTTGAGTAGTTTAGGATACTTCTGCATAAAATTCTCACCCTCCCATGTGGAATCTTCAGCGGATAAGTTCTTCCAATTGATAAGATACTCTGAAATTGATCGATTTCGTAGCTGTTGAGTTCTTGTTTCTGTGACTGCTTCCGGTTCCAATATAATTTTTCCTTCCTCATCAAGTTCTGGAAATATTGTTTGAACTGGGAGCTTGTCGCCTATAACCTTCTTTAAACATGAAACATGGAAAACTGGGTGCAATCGAGAAGCTGCATGAAGCTCCAATTTGTATGCCATAGTACCAATCTTTTGCAACACCTTGTATAGACCATAATACTTTGGTGATAATTTATTATCCTTCTTATCTTGCTTTAGGGACATTTTCTTATATGGTTGTAGCCGTAGGAATACCCAATCACCTACATCAAAACTTCTTTCACTGCGATGTTGATCTGCCTGTTGTTTCATTCTATTTTGTGGCAACACGAGGTTATCCTTTAAGAGTTGGAGGACTTGTTTTTTATGTTCGATGTGATGTTCCACTACCCGAACCTTAGAATTTTCTCTTAAATATGATGTGATGGATGGTGGTTGATACCCATAAAGTGCCATAAATGGGGTCATTTTTGTTGCTGTATGGAAGGAACTGTTATACCACCATTCAGCCAGAGGCAACTATTTGACCTATTATGTCTGTTTATCAGATACAAAACAACGAAGATATCCTTCCAAACATTTGTTTACTATCTCAGTTTTCCCATCCGATTGAGGATGATAAGATGAGCTATGAGCTAACTGAGTACCAAGACAAGAAAATAATTATGTCCAAAAATTTCCAGTGAAAATGGGATCTCTATCACTTACAATAATCTTTGGGTTTCCATGTAGCTTTTGAATTGTTTCTATAAATGCAGTAGAAACTGTACTGGCTTTAAATGGATGCGATAATGCAAAAAAGTGTGCATAATTGGTAAGTCTGTCAACTACCACCATGATTACACTCTTTCCCTCAGACTTGGGTAAACCTGTGATAAAATCCATTGAAACCTCCTCCCAACATTGGCTTGGAATGGATAAAGGTTGTAATAGACCCGGTGCCTTAATTGTTTCAACTTTATTTGTTGGCAAACCAAACATTCCACCACAAACTTTTGAATATCTGATTTAAGGCCATCCCAAACAAATTCCTTCTTAACCCTATGGTAAGTTTTTAAAAATCCTGAGTGCCCTCCTAAGGGAGAAGTGTGCAATTCCATAAGAATCTTTTGTTTTAGCTGGGAATTCTTACAGAGGTATAAGCGATCTTTGTACCATAACAAATAATTTTGCCAACAAATCATTCTTCCATTCCTCCCTTGCTTCGTTTATCCAATCTGGTTGGATAATAGAAATGGCGCACAACAATGCTTCCACATCAAGGAAAATTTTAAGGATGGAAAATTTTCTTGAAGTTTAAAAACATTGGCGAATCTCACTAATCCCTAAGATGCAAACTATAAATTTTTTAATGATATATTTGCAAAATTATTCAAATTTATAATGATTTTATATATGGTCTCTATATAATGTTGGCGATTTTTAAGGTAAAATAATTTTATATTATAAAATTTGGGCGAATCATCTTTTATAAAAATTGGAAATTGGCGAATCGTTTTTTGGAAAAATCATGGAAAATTAGCCCACTGGGCGAACATTAGCCCCTAAAATTTTCTATGTTCCACATCCTCATCCTTTCTTGAGAGTGCATCTGCCACCACATTTTGCTTCCCTTTTTTGTAGATGATTTCTGTAGAGCATTGGAAAGGTATGTTTTAATGCATAATTTAGTGATGTTTCAAGCAATGTTTGTAATCTTTTCTTTGTTATAAAGTAAGGAGAATGTAATGAGAATGAGCACGAATGACCCAATCACTAATAGTTATCTTCTCTATGCAGAAAAAGACAAAAGTAGGAAGGCGCAGTGCAAAACTGGAGTTCCATGAGAAGATAACGGTTGTCCCTTCGAAACTAACTAAAGTCCAGACCAGGGCGAGCAAATCTCGGCCAATCAATCTGGGACGAGATAAGGGACTGTCAGTTCGGAAGACTAGGCAAAGAAAAGAGAGGAGTTAACAGTTTAACAGATCCCTCAGGATCTTTGATCCTGAGGGATCGTTACTTTCAATTATTTTGTTGTCTGGTTAACTCCGCCATTACTAGTATAAAAAGGGTAGCATTGAAGACTTGAGGGGGACTCCTTTATCTTGTATCTTTATTTTCTGTTTACAGACTTCAGAGTCAGTTGGAACTCAGACTATCGAGTCTCTTTGAGACTTAGTTTTTGCTGTACTATCGTTGATGCGTTAATATAATATATTTGGTGTTACTTTCTCTCTGCGTCTGAAGTAAGTTCCGGTGGTGTGCCATTGGAAGCTAAGGGCCCGGCTCCAACGGACATTGGCTGATTGTATCATTACAGTTTGGCTTTGTGTGGTTTGTTTATCATTCTTAATAATCTGACATATTTACATGCTGTTCCATACTCGTTCATCAGTAGTTTTTCCTGTTGTAAATCTTTATAACAAGTTCACATCATATTTCCAGAATTGGTCACATAACGATTGTTCTGAGTTGTTCACTTCTGTTACAGAATTTATAAGTGGAATGCTTTAGCTACATATAGTTGGAGTGACGATCATAAGAAAATGGAATTAACGTTGTAGGTGGACTACTGGTGATCATTTCAGATTATCTGTACATATGATTGACGTTTCCTGTTTATTTGATTCAGCTGTCTACTTTTATATATGATTGACGTTTCCTGTTTATGGTGGTTTGCAGTTCCATTTGGTTAAGATGTTTACTTGTACAAAAGATTGCTCTGTCTTTGTATATAAGTTGATGCAAAGGATTGAGAGTGTTGAACTCGCGAGACTTAGTTTCCTTACTGCTGTTCCTTTTACTGTTGTTCCATTTCTGCATTGCCGTTCCATTTTACTTTCCTGCTGTTCCTTTTTACTCGCATTCATTGGTTTGGTGTGAGAGGAGGATCAAGGCTGTCGTGAGACACAGCAGACGCTATTATGCTCCCAGATCCATGATCCATACTCTAATTTCTTTTCTTTCATCAGTTTCTAGAGGGATGGGTTACTATTTCCGCACCCTCGACTGGTAAAGTTGCTGCGTGTGATTTCTTTCTGCAAAAGTAATCTAGCCATAGTTTAGCATCCGTTTACTCTTGTATTTCTTAGACCTATACTACTAAGCATTACTCTGACAAATAGCCTCAAATTGAGATACCCTTTGCAATAACAAAACGCTCCCGGATTGACTTGTAATGTGAGATAACTAGAGGTGAAAAAGGCCCTTGTTACAGCTCTACATTTTGGCGCCGTTGCCGGGGAAAGGGTATAGCCATTTGTCTTTTAAACAGGGTAGTGTACGAATCTGCTAGGGGAGAGTTGGATTTTAAAAACGAAAGGTAAGAACCTGCGTGCGGAGCATGTAAAATCCCTGCTCCACCGTCCGCTTTCCTAGCAGAATTGATTGGTTAAATAGGATTTAGCAGTTTAATTGGAGTGCATGACTAAGCAGAAAAAGCCAGAGAAAGATCAAAAGCCTCCATCCAAAGCCAAGGGGCCGGTGACCCTTGGACGAACGACCTTCATAGACGAAATCTATAAGAAAGCCGACTCTCAGCCATCGGTAGGTTATAGGAAAGTCAATTCTAAACAGCCTACTAGTTCCCTTCAGGCCTCGGGGTCACCATCTAAAGCCTTTGCTGAAGTGCACAGTCAAACAGAGGAGCAGGATTTTCAAGAAATTGAAAATTTGACTCCTGGACCATTGCACGAAGGGACCCAAAGTAACCTTTGTGAAGGAGAAGGAGAAACAGGGGAAATCGGGGAACCTAGATCTCCTATTGAATTAAACCAGCCTTTAAATAGCCCGGACAAGGGAAGCGCTGCAAAAATCCTCGTTGAAGGAATCCATTCACCGCAGACAGTTGGGGCCATTATCATCCCTAATCAAGGGAGTGCTGTCAAGACAATCCCTGTTAAGACTACCCCTCCTCAACCAAGGAACACTCTCTTGGAAATTCCTGAAGATTACTGGCATATATTCGATCCCATGGCGCAGAATCAGCCAAACACCCAGACCTCCACATTGCAATATCCTATAGTAGATTCTGCAGCAAATGCGCCCATGAAAGCTATCCCTCTCCAGCATATCCCCACAATTCATGGCCTTACATCAGAAGATCCGGACGCATTCTTGTTCGAATTTGATGTATTATGTAGAGGATACGATTACACCACCGATCCCCAGAAACTGAAATTGTTCCCCTCTACATTAAAAGGGGCTGCGTTAAGATGGTTTATGGGCTTAGGTGGTGGGGTTTTTAACAATTGGGATCAAATAAAAGAAGCCTTTTTAAAGAAATATCAGGATTACTGTAGGTCAAGAGAACTAAAAGATGAAATTTTTCAAATGTCAGCCAGACCAAACGAAACCCTAGAAGAATATGTGGAACGTTTCCAATATAACTTGCAAAGATCCCCTTATGCATCGCTACCTCTGCCTGATAACGTGTTGAAAACCGCATTAATTAGAGGTATGAAAGAACAATGGATTGAAACGTTAAATATTATGGGGAAAGGAGACATTTATCAGGAAAATTTTGTTGATATCATTGATCTGTGTATCAGGAGCTCAAGAGGCAGCAAGAGGATAAAACCAGCAGAATATGATCGCTTCACCAGAGATAACAGAACATCAACAGAGGGAGTAACACGGGTGGAACTTGGAAATTTGCTAGAAAATTTTAAAACTGATATCCTGCGGACATTAACTACACAACTTGACATTGTGCAGGCTAAACAGAAGCAAGCAGAGGCGGAACAGAATCTAGCAGTTTTTTTCCCACGATGCAGGAAGAAACATAGCCACAAGGAATGCCCGCTGGATACAGTCCAAATATGTGCTATCTGTACCAAGGACCACCTGATCGAAAGCTGCCCCTCACTTCCTGGTTTGAAGGCAGTATACAAAGAAGCAGAAGAGGAGCCAGAATCAGCATATTTTATTAACCAGCGTCGTCAATGGCAGCCTAGGCAATCAGGTATGTTTTCAGACCCCTCCTCTTCTTTTCAACCCCCGCAGTTCAATACTCAGCAACAGAATATGTGGCAAAACCAGTCTCAACCCCCGTTCTCGAATTGGTCACCTCAAATGTTTCCTACTCTGAATCCTTGGATGTCCCAATTTGGTTGGCCAAACTTCCCTTATCCTCCACCATATTGGCAGAATAATTCATATCCTCCGCAGTGGACCCCTTCTACTTCGCAAAGCTCATCCTGGCAGACAAGCTGGCCAAGATCGACATATCAGCCAGCAGGATCAATTCCATTCCCTCAACCAACTTTGCCAGCCTTACAACAAAACCCCCAGCCTAATCTGAGACCGCAGCTCCCAGCCCAACCCAACCCGAATCCAAATAATAGACCAGTTCAATCTCTTCAAATTATAGAATCCTCAGAAATTGAATCTGATCTGCGGGAGTGAAACGATCTTCAGTTAAGATCTGGGCGAATAATAGAAACTGAGGGACATAGAACAACTCACATTGAAGATCAGTTACCTATAGAACAGCCATCACAACAGGAAGATGTAAATAAAGACCAGGCTCATCAACAAGTAATTACATGTCCTCCACCGTTCCCAGAACGATTAGCCATTCCACGACCAACACAATATCCAGACTCTGATATTCTGGGAGAACTACAAAACTTGTATATAAGAATTCCATTCCTTCAAGCTATACAGGATATCCCCATATATGCAAAAACCATAAAGGGCCTGTGTAGCAGAAAACCAAAAAGAAATGTAACTTCTAACCCAAGAGTCCAGGTAGTCGGCACCTTATCCGACCTCCTATCAGGAAAATAAACACGAGTTAAATATGAGGACCCTGGAAACCCAATTGTCACTGTTCAAATCTATGGGCAGACCTTGACCAACGTCTTAGTTGATCTAGGGGCTGCAATTAATATCCTGACAACATCGACTTGCCAGAAGCTCGGAATTACATCGGTAGAACCTACTTCCACTTTGTTAGAACTAGCTGACCGATCAGTAATTAGACCAGAAGGCACCCTGTATGATGTCATGGTTTCAGTAGATTCCTGGGAATACCCGACTGATTTCCTGATAATTATTCCGAAAACCCGACTAGATGGACATCCGCTAATTCTAGGTAGTCCGTGGCTCGCTACTGCTGACGCCTACATTGGTTGCTGGCAAGGAAAAATGACCATAACCAGAGGGCCGGATATCAAAAATTTAATTTTGTACCCTCCAGCTCAGCCAAGCATCACGATGATGAAAGCCAACCTGCGCCCTGCCTCATATATCACTGACAACATTAGACCTCCATTAACAGTCCAGGAAGCGCTAGATTTCAAAGATCAAACCGAAGACGATGCCATTAATAAATTCATTAATCAAACAGAATCCACATCGTATACACAATGTTTTATGATAAAGGCGGCATTTGACAACGAATTAGAGGAGGATCCTCTGAAGGACGAACATGACCAAAATATACTGGTGACTTCTGTCGCTAATAGCAAAGTAGTGCAAATTGAACTGGGGAAAAATTTAAATATTAGCGCTAATCTGACACCAGATCAAGAGACAAAACTCATCCAACTGTTACGAAAGTATTAGGAGGCATTTGCATGGGACTATCCCGATATGAAAGGGATTGATCCCCAGCTATGCACTCATCATATTTATATCGAAAAATATGCAAGACCTGTTCGACAACCGCAAAGAAGACTCAACCCCCATTTAAAAGATGTTGTAAAAGATGAGCTTTAGAAACTTTTAGATGTTGATTTCATTTATCCTATTTCTGACAGCAAATGGGTCTCCCCACTTGTGGTAGTACCTAAAAAGAACGGGAAATGGAGGATCTGTGTGGATTATAGAGAATTAAACAAAGCCACACAAAAATATCACTTCCCTCTTCCATTCATAGATCAGGTACTGGACACCTTAGCAGGCAAGAAATTCTTTTCTTCCCTGGATGGCTTCAGCGGATACAATCAGATTCAGATTGCCCCTGAAGACCAGGATAAGACTACCTTTACTTGCCCCTGGGGAACGTTCTCTTATCGAGTCTTACCTTTTGGTTTATGTAATGCTCCACCCACATTCCAAAGGGCTGTTCTTAGCATCTTTGCAGATTTAATTAATGATGGATTGGAAGTCTACATGGATGATTTCACACCATATGGAGAGGACTTTGATCCAGCTCTAGATACTCTCGAAAAAGTCCTACAGCGCTGCATCGCTACCAGACTTTGCTTGAGTCACGAAAAGTGTTACATGATGATGACTGAAGGACTCATTCTGGGACACTATATTTCAGCAGCTGGTATTCAGGTAGACCCGGCTAAAATTCAAATACTTTTGCTTATTCCAACCCCCACTAATCAGACAGAGGTACGCAGTTTTCTTGGTTTTTCTGGCTATTATAGACGATTCATACAACATTATTCACATATTGCCGCACCTTTACATGCATTAACTGGAAATGTTGACTTCTTATGGACAGAGAAATGTGATTGAGCCTTCAAAGAATTAAAGCTAGTATCTACAGCTCCAGTTCTCCGAGGACCTAATTGGAATTTACCATTCCAAATTTCAACCGACGCCTCAGACACAACAATCGGTGCAGTTCTGGGCCAAGAAGAGGATAAAAAACCATACGCCATCTATTATATCAGCAAGAATTTGGTTCTAGCTGAATTAAATTACACTGTCACCGAAAAAGAATTTTTAGCTGTGATACACGCTGTTAATAAATTTAGACACTATATTACAGGCTATCCTGTTATTTTGTATACAGACCATTCTGCTATTAAGTACTTAGCAAATAATCCTGTTACAAATGGAAGAATAACCGGGTGGTTGATCTTGTTGCAGGAGTTCGATATTACAATCAGAGATCGACCGGGGAAGGAGAATCCTGTAGCCGATTTCCTCTCACGAATACCAAAATCAGTCGAAGCAGCAGCAGTCGAGGACCAATTTCCAGACGAACACTTATTCGTTGTCGCTGTTTAGACTCCCTGGTACGCTGATGTTGCTAATTATCTTGCAATAGGTAAGCTTCCAAAACATTTAACCCCCAATGAACGGAAACAGATTGTTCAGAGAAGCAATCGATTTTCGTGGGTTGGGAGCTATTTGTTTCACACAAGAGCAGATATGGAAATCAGAAGATGTATTCGGGAGGACGAAATCTTTGATATCTTGAAAGCCTGCCATGACGGGCCATGTGGAGGACATTTTGCGGAACGAAGAACAGCACATAAAGTATTACAAATGGGATATTACTGGCCTACAATTTTCAAAGATGCGAAAAAATTTGTCCAGGCCTGTGATAGCTGTCAGCGTGCAGGATGACCTGGTCCAGCCGACGAAATGCCTTTGCGGCCCCAATTAGTGATCGAACCTTTCGAATGCTGGGCTCTGGACTTCGTCGGCCCCATCAGCCCGCCATCAAATCAAAGAACCTACATTTTGGTGGCAACTGAATATGTTAGCAAATGGGTTGAAGCGGAGGCATTGACTAGAGCTACAGAGGATTCGGTAATACAGTTCTTGCTCCATTTGTTTGTACGTTATGGTCTTCCAAGGGAAGTAATTACAGACGGAGGACCACAATTTGTAGGGCACCAATTAGCTACAACACAATAATTATCGTGTCCAGCATAAAATTACTACCCCATACCATCCTCAGGCAAATGGGCAAGTGGAGAGCAGCAATAAGGTAATAGAGTCGATTTTGACAAAAACAATTGCCTCACATCGGCGTGATTGGGCCACCCGATTACCCGAGGCACTGTGGGCTTATCGAACCACATGGAGAAGCACCACCGGCTATTCACCATATCACTTAGTGTTTGGAAAGCAGCCCATTTTCCCTATAGAATTTGAAATCCAAACGCTGCGAACGGCCCAAGAAGTCGGATTGGATTTAAGTGAAGCACAGAAAAATCGATTACACCAAATTAATGAATTAGATGAAATAAGGCTCTCTGCATTACAGAATACAGCACTCATTCAACAGCGGCGAGCCAAATGGCATGATGCGCTTATCAAAAACAAGATATTTCATGAAGGAGATTGGGCTCTGTTATATGATTCTAGATTTCAGGATTTCCCGGGGAAGCTTCAGACTCGTTGGTTGGGACCATACGAGATTCAAAAAGTCCATGACAATGGGACCCTTACACTGACCACAATCGATGGGTCTGGATATACATTTAAGGTAAACGGTCATCGAGTTCGTCTGTATCGCAAACCGCTCACTCGGGAATCTTTTTGTCAGCAGCTACGCCAAGATACTAACATTGAGATTATGGGCGAGGAAGCAAAAACTTCCTCACCTATAGATCAGTAAGAATTTACCTTTTATTACCACATTTTGTATATAAAATTGTAAATTTTGTATATATGTTTTTAGTATCTGTGTGTGCTGTTCCTTTTGAAAAGGAACAACACCTTTGGGTTTTTGCTGTTCCTTTTCAAAAAGGAACAACACTTTTGCGTTTTGCTGTTCCTTTTCAAAAGGAACAGCACTTGTGTGTTTTTGCTGTTCCTTTTCAAAAAGGAACAACACTTTTGCGTTTTGCTGTTCCTTTTCAAAAGGAACAACACTTGTGTGTTTTTGTTGTTCCTTTTCAAAAAAGGAACAACACTTTTGCGTTTTGCTGTTCCTTTTCAAAAGGAACAGCACTGGTGTGTTTTTGCTGTTCCTTTTCAAAAAGGGACAACACTTTTGTGTTTTGCTGTTCCTTTTCAAAAGGAACAGCACTTGCGTGTTTTTGCTGATCCTTTTCAAAAGGAACAACACTTGTGTGTTTGAACAGCACTTTTGCGTTTTTGCTGTCCCTTTTCAAAAGGAACAACACTTGAGTGTTTTTGTTGTTCCTTTTCAAAAGGAACAACACTTTTGGGTTTTTGCTGCTCCTTTTGAAAAGGAAGCAGCATTTGTGTGCTTTTGCTGATTTTTTTAAGGCAATGCATCAAATGAACTCCTCCTCACCCTTCCTTTCAAAAACAAGTAGTATGCTCTTGTCCCTTTCACATAAAGGATGTGTTGTCCATCCTCTTTCCAAGGTCATAAGTAGCAGTTATACCTTTATGCAATGAATATAAAAGTCAGGACATATCGAGATCAGAATATCATAGATCGCTATCTTTAAACAAGCCCTAGTATTGATGCAACAACAAAGGAAGGATCCACACACTCATCATTTTTGCTGTCATAGTCTCATCTCCTCTGCCTTGTTGGATAATTTTATCATGTTGAGTTCCTACAATTTTCTCTATTATTACTTGGAAATAAGAACAGAAGATTTATATCTTCCGAATTGAGATGACAAGACTTCTTCTGCCATTCCCACTCTTAAGGAGGGCTGAACCACCCTTATGTGTAATTATACGAGAGCAAAATCTGTTGCTTAAAAAAAAATAAAATAAAAATAAAAAAAATAAAAATATATATATATATATATATATATATATATATATATATATATATATATATATATATATATATTTGTCAAATGCAGGATAGGGGGTTTCATTAAAGAACCAGCCTACTATGATCATAAGATTGGAAGTGAAGTGGCATTCCCATCATGGCCACCACACCAGGGATATGGTCCAACAGGTTCACTATATAAACAAACCTTGGAACAGGGGGTCTCATCACGAGCCGGCCTGCCCATGATTCGCGCCTCTCTGGTGAATAGCATCATGGTTATCTGGTTACCAAGCCAGCATGATGGCCTGCATTTTGACAAGAATTTCTCTTCAAAAACACACAAAGGACCATGGTTCCAGGGTGAAATAAACAACTCTGCCAAGGTTATGAACACCTGTCGGCAGCAGAGCTCTGTTAATGGTATCGAAGTCATAATATATACAACAATTTGGATGATATTAAATAACTTCCTTCTATCCTTGCAATAATGATATCTTACATTTTGATGGATACGTCGCATGAATATCTATCACTACCAATCATGGCAGAGGTATTGACTATGACTACCTTAGACTTTATATGAGTGCCAGACGTCCTATCCTCCTGTTTTGCATCACATCACGAAGGCTTATGCAAAACGCGATCTACCTGTTGCCTCGATCTCGGTGTTTCTTTGTCTAATCTGAAACATGGCAAAACTCTACATGCTGTTCCTTTATGACTTGGTGACGGGATGGCGGCTCCTCCTCCATTTGACGGCTGGGATAGCCTATCATATTGCGAGGGGGGAGGTGACCTCATTACTCCGTCGGCCACGTGGTAACACACCATTCGGAAATGATATGGTACGAAGGTACGATATGGGTTAACGACATGATAATACTATTTTTGCAATAAGTTTTTATTTACAATCAATTTTCATGCATGCTCTGTGTTTTTTCTATCTGCGATTACGTTCTTTGCGACAGGTAATTGCTGTTCCATCTAGGAGCCCGAAACAGAACCATGGGAGGCAAGGCTATCAGAAGCGAGCCTAGTGAGCTAGTAGTCTCCGAAGCTGCTCGGGAGATCCTAGAAAGGGCGGGGTGGTTAACTTATTTTAGCCGCCTGCGTGAATCAAATGAAACCGTGGCCATGGAATTCCTGCAGAATTTGCAGGAAGAACACTCCGTAGTGGGTGGAAAGCAGATAACGGTCACGAAGGAAATAATCGCGGAGGTAACAGGATTACCAGCCTCAGGACCAATATGGACGACAAAGAAAGAGAGGTTGCAGAAGATCATAGAGATTTTCCAAGACGAAGGACAGAATCTAACAGTAAAAGGAAAAGGAGTGCTGTCGGCAACGTTAGGAGAACCCTGGAGCGAATTGGCAAAAGTGGTGCAGAGCTACATCACCTGCGAGGGCCGAAAAGATGTGGTAAGACCGCGTCACCTTAAGCTCTTGGCTGTGTTAAAAGGAAAATGTTCTGTGCATCTCCCTGCATTGTTAAATTCATTATTGCATGATGCCTCTCGGAGCCTGAAAAAGGCACACCATGAAGACGTAGTAGTTAGCCACCATGGGTTGATCCGCCTGATAGTGAGCTACAGTCTCACTCAACAGCGGAGTAGCTGGGGGGAGCTTATTACAGCAATTGGAGGGGGAGTGGCATCACCATCCCCAAAGGCTAAGCACCCTGCTAGTACCTCGGAAGCACCCAAGGAGCCCAGAGCATCACCATCCCCAAAGGCTAAGCACCCTGCTAGTACCTCTGAAGCACCCGAGGAGCCCAGAGAATCACCAAAACCTAAGCGTCCCTCGGATACACCCGAGCAACCCAAGAAACACGCGGAGTTATTAAAACGAAAACGTTCCTCTAGGGCATCTGGACATGTAGAAAAACATAAGGAACTGGCCGCAGAAGAGCGTGCTGCCTCGAAACGTAGGCATTCCTCTGGCATGCCAGAACAATCTAAAAAACGTAGAAAGGTGGTGGTGGAAGAACAGGCGGCCAGTACACCTGAGCGACCCAAGAGACCTAGGAAGTCAACTCGGCTGGCAAGAATAAAAGGCAGGCTGGAGAAAATCCAGCCAAGCATTGACCAGCCGATCGAAATAACAGATGAGCCACCAGTGCTAGAACAGGAACCTTCGAGGGAAAATGTGGAACAAATTGAGGACGAAGCAGAAGCCGAGGAAGGAAAGAAACCTTCTGACTCTGAGGCCAAAGCCAACTATCCGAAGGCAGCCACTGAGCAGCCAATTCAGGAGGAGGAGATGGAACAATTGGGGGGCAGCCCTCCACAGGTCGCCATGGAGGAAGAAGAGCTGGCCACTATCTTGGCCAGCCTGGGAGATTATGCTTCACCTTCCAGTCCAGCAAGCCCTCCTGAGGGACCCTCTGGGGAAGAGGCACATGAAGAATTGCATGAAGAGATAGCGAGAGGAGAAAACCTCCCTGTTGTTGATGGAGAGAATGTAAATACCGACCGGGAACAATCCGTTCCCAAGACACCAGAAGAAAACCCACCTGCTGATGATGTGGGGAATGAAAATGCTTATCGGGAACAGTCCGTTCCCAGAATGCCAGAAGAAACCCTCGATGAAAGAGGAACAGAACTGAGGGCCACTCATACGCCCACTGCCGAGGCAAGAGAAATTAAGAAATTGAGAAAGAAACAGCAGAGACTGCTGAATATTATAGCCCAGCTTCGGCAGAAAATTAGAAGTTTGAAAGCCAGTCTGAGAATAAGAAGGACCGTAAGGAGAAAAAGAAGAACAAATGCAGCAGGGTCCTATCAGAAGAGAAGGCAAGGGGCTTATAGGCGTTTCGTAGGTCAATACTCTGTTGATAGACCTACGACTGTTCCGACCAGCACTGAGGAACAAAATGACGTTCCATCTGATATGGAACAGCAGAATGTCGTTCCATCTGATATGGAACAGCAGAATGTCGTTCCGGAACAAACTGCTGTCCCAAATAGCCCATTGGGACCAACTGCCGTTCCAATCAAAACCGAGCCGCAAGACGATATTCCATTTACAGAGGGGCCACCGTACCCCTTTATCCATGTGAAGAAAGAAAGGGAAAACAAAGAAGTCCAAACTGAGGCATCACCATTAGGGATATTTCGGGACACGAATTCCAGGCAGCGAAACGTGAACGTACAGGTAAGACTCCCTGCCTCTGAGAATTCATGGAAAAGGGATCCAAAAACCAAGGCCTTGCACCACAAAATGAAGCAAGCCCGACAGGAGGCTGACCAGCTGAGGGAACAAATGATCCCTCAAGAAAAATACGAGGAGTTGCAGCAGGAAGCTGAGCAGATTAAAGAACGAATGATTCCTCAGGAAAAATACGAGGAGTTGCAGCAGGAAGCTGAGCAGTTAAAAGAAAAAATGATCCCTCGGGAAAAATATGAAGAATTGCAGCAGCAACTGCGGAACATGAGTCAATCAGAGAGTCAGGCCTTTGAAGGATGGCAAAAGGAACAGGAAAAGGCTGCCAAGGTAACACGTCGACTAGATGCTGTTATTAAACAATTGGACACTGTATGTTCGTTGTATGATGATGTTTTGACTTGCAGGGCCCCTGCAAAGAATTATGCTTTATTTCTCCTTGAAAGATACTTAAGATTGAAAATAAAAGCTGTCAGGGCAGGTGCCCCTATTCAGATTAATACTGTTAATGATTTTATTGATTGTTGCAAACATTATGGGGTTAACGTTCAACAGTTGCTATGTGAATTCTATTTGCACAATATGGTGCTCGAACAGGAAACTGACTTAAACCCTGGGCCCTTCGTGGGAGATATACAACTCCAAGCCTTTGTCTCGTTTGGGGTCAATCAGTTAAAGTGGCTCAAGGCTTACAATGCCTTTCAGAGGCAGGAGCACAGCCTAGATCTATGGGTCAGGGCCGAGCCTAGAGACCCAGTTCATCTATGGCAATCACACAAAAGCCTCATGAGAACCCAGGGCGTCATGGAACTGTTAGGACCCATGCATGAGGACTTGATCCGAAATAGCGTGGAATTCTTTCTGGCTATTAAAGATTCTACCCTGGATGCTGCCAAATTCCGTTATCGGATTTCTACCCCAAGCATCCAGCTCAAGGAGCCATTCAAATATGAGAATTTTGAGCTGGCTGCTGAACGGTTGAGCCTTTATGGCCAACGCCTTTTGCAAGCTGGGCCGTCTTGGTTAGGATACCGGTTCCGTAGCCCAATTATTTGGCACCCTGCACCTGGATACCAGGCCTTGTATGATATGCCTACAGATCAATTGAATTACTTCTTTGATAATCTGGTTGCTCACCATGGTTGCAGACCTCCTCATGAGATACCCTCTCCCACCTATTCTCTTACCGCTCTCCATGTTAATTATAACGTTTTCATGAGGCCATGAAACAGAGTAAGCCGGGGGGTGTGTAGAGCATTGGAAAGGTATGTTTTAATGCATAATTTAGTGATGTTTCAAGCAATGTTTGTAATCTTTTCTTTGTTATAAAGTAAGGAGAATGTAATGAGAATGAGCACGAATGACCCAATCACTAATAGTTATCTTCTCTATGCAGAAAAAGACAAAAGTAGGAAGGCGCAGTGCAAAACTGGAGTTCCATGAGAAGATAATGGTTGTCCCTTCAAAACTAACTAAAGTCCAGACCAGGGCGAGCAAATCTCCGCAAATCAATCTGGGACGAGATAAGGGACTGTCAGTTCGGAAGACTAGGCAAAGAAAAGAGAGGAGTTACTTTCAATTATTTTGTTGTCTAGTTAACTCCGCCATTACTAGTATAAAAAGGGTAGCATTGAAGACTTGAGGGGGACTCCTTTATCTTGTATCTTTATTTTCTGTTTACAGACTTCACAGCCAGTTGGAACTCAGACTATGGAGTCTCTTTGAGACTTAGTTTTTGCTGTACTATCGTTGATGCATTAATATAATATATTTGGTGTTACTTTCTCTCTGCGTCTGAAGTAAGTTCCGGCGGTGTGCCATTGGAAGCTAAGGGCCCGGCTCCAACGGACACTGGCTGATTGTATCATTACAGTTTGGCTTTGTGTGGTTTGTTTATCATTCTTAATAATCTGACATATTTACATGCTGTTCCATACTCGTTCATCAGTAGTTTTTCCTATTGTAAATCTTTATAACAAGTTCACATCATATTTCCAGAATTGGTCACATAACGATTGTTCTGAGTTGTTCACTTCTGTTACAGAATTTATAAGTGGAATGCTTTAGCTACATATAGTTGGAGTGACGATCATAAGAAAATGGAATTAACGTTGTAGGTGGACTACTGGTGATCATTTCAGATTATCTGTACATATGATTGACGTTTCCTGTTTATTTGATTCAGCTGTCTACTTTTATATATGATTGACGTTTCCTGTTTATGGTGGTTTGCTGTTCCATTTGGTTAAGTTGTTTACTTGTACAAAAGATTGCTCTGTCTTTGTATATAAGTTGATGCAAAGGATTGAGAGTGTTGAACTCACGAGACTTAGTTTCCTTACTGCTGTTCCTTTTACTGCTGTTCCATTTCTGCACTGCCGTTCCATTTTACTTTCCTGCTGTTCCTTTTTACTCGCATTCATTGGTTTGGTGTGAGAGGAGGATCAAGGCTGTCGTGAGACACAGCAGACGCTATTATGCTCCCAGATCCATGATCCATACTCTAATTTCGTTTCTTTCATCAGTTTCTAGAGGGATGGGTTACTATTTCCGCACCCTCGACTGGTAAAGTTGCTGCGTGTGATTTCTTTCTGCAAAAGTAATCTAGCCATAGTTTAGGATCCGTTTACTCTTGTATTTCTTAGAACTATACTACTAAGCATTACTCTGAAAAATAGCCTCAAATTGAGATACCCTTTGGAATAACAAAACGCTCCCGGATTGACTTGTAATGTGAGATAACTAGAGGTGAAAAAGGCCCTTGTTACAGCTCTACAATTTCAAAGTCATAACCCAACATCTTTGTGACCCACTTTTGTTGCTCTTCAGAGGATAATCTTTGTTCTAAAAAGTATTTAAGGCTATCATGATCCTTTTTTACCTTGAAGTGTCTTCCCATTAGGTAGGGTCGCCATTTCTTAAGTGCATGGAGTATTGCCAACATTTCCTTCTCATAAATTGTTTTGCTTAAAAACTTTCCCTTGATTGGACGACTTTCAAAAGAAATGGGTCTTTCATCTTGCATTAGAACAACACCAATTCCATTTCCTGAAGCATCACATTCCACAATAAAGGTTTTTGTGAAGTCCAGTGTAGCTAAGACCGGTGCTTGGCACATTGCCTCTTTAATATGTTCAAAGGCCTTTGTTGCTTCCGCAGTCCATGAAAATGTATCTTTTTCTTCTTGATTTGTCCTTCTATCTTGATGGTTTGAGGAGTGGTAATTCCTGCCAATGCATTACAAGATATGGTCATATTTATTTGTTCTTTATCTAGGCTTTGTTCCTGGAGTATATCTTCTTCTTTTGACCTTTCTTGCTCCTTTTCTTCTTCCTCTTCATAATCTATGTAGAATAGTTTCTTCTCAGCACACTTATGACCTTTATTGTATTTGCTATCAAAAATGTAACAAAGCCCTTTTTCTCTTTTTTCTTCCAATTTTTGTGGTGTCAACCTTATAGATTGTGGAAGACTAGGGGCAACAACACTTCCGTCTTTATAGTTGTGAGTGGTATGATTCCTGGTTGCCATAATTTTGCTTTCCATTTTTCTTGCTAACCTGAATGCCTTCTCTAATGAATCAGGTTCCCAAAGGCGAACATCATGTTGGATATTATCCTTTAAAGACCCTATGAACACATCAATCCTATGCTCCTCTAGAATATCTTTTGCCCTTATGTTCAATTTTTGGAACTCCTCAATGTGCTCCATTACTGAACCCTTTTGTTTGAGACTTATCAATTGGCTAAAAAAAGTGTTGCTTTTTGTATCTTCATAATGTGATATCAATTCTTCTGTAAAAATTGCCCAAGTGATAAATTTTTTACGAGAGCAAAGCCATTGATACCATAAAAACTGATTTGGTTCCAAATATACAGTTGCGATACGTACCTTTTGTGTGTTTTGCACATTATTGAGATCGAAGAACTGCTCCATCTGTAATATCCATGTGGCGGGATCCTTGCCATCAAACTTCCTCATATCGATTTTTGGAATATGGTGGGTCTTCGATCCAACATTAGAGTCTATGGAATCATTATTAACATTAATTTTGTTCACATCATGAGTTTCCTTTACAACCTTTTCACCATTAGTAAGTATTTCTTGTAGAAAAGTTGTCAAATTTGTCTTCAAATCTGCCATGTCTGTCTTCAAATATGTCTTCAAATCTACCATGTCTCTCTTCAAATCTATCTTTGAATCATCCATCTTAGCTTCCATGCCCTTTATCATAGATTCCATGCCATTTATCTTAGATTCCACGCCATTTATCTTAGATTCCACACCATTTATCTTAGCTTCTGTTAGCTTTTGTGAGCGTGACATTTGTTGCACTTGTTCTTGTAATTTTGATATATCATGTAGCATTTCTTCCTCTTCTTCATGAGTCATGCTAGAGCTTTCAGGTTCCTTACTAGGTGTTTGCATTTTATTTCCTCGGGGCATCAGTTACCGATAATAATGCTTTACTATGCCCTTTGAATTCCATTAAACCAAGCTTACGCAAAAATTTAAAAAAAAACTACACACCTTTTTTCACTTTGTAGAAGCCTGATATTGAATCTGATGTATCTCTGTAATTTCGAATCATCTAGTTCTGAAATTGTGATCTGTAGTATCCTTCTGTGTCCTCTTTCCAATTCCACAAGTCTGACCCAAATTGGATTCTCCAAGGAAGAGTTATGTGAAATCTCCCACAATGACTTGCTTCTAGACTAGTTCAGTAGAGTGAACTTGTACGATGTGCCACGAGTCACTGTTTCAACCTTTGGATCTGAAGCATGCACAAAAGAAACTACAGTCCGTCCTGTTTTTGTAACTTCTTACGAAATTTCAATCTGATCCCCAAAGAGAAAGTTATGACGATTTTCCCCAGGTCACCTATTTTGAATGTAATTAAGGAGTCTGCAAAAAGACCAAATTCCTCAGATCATATCTCCGTAAATATCGCGCTAAAAGCTCTAAAATTCGGACCGAAGGTTCAGCGCGATTTCTTCTCAAATGGGTTTTTTGCGACTTCTGAAACGTCACAGAAAAAAGTTATAGCGAAAATTCCACGGTGACTTGTTTGGAGCAACGAAACCCTAGAATCCAAAGCTTTGATACCAATGTTATGAAACCAGCTCAAGAAAAGATAGAAAACATAGTGTTACACAGTAATTTGTCACTGCCTTCCTGTCAGTCACCCTGTTGTGCCCAGATTTCACAATCACTAAGTTCCTGCTCCCTGAACTGGTTAAAAAACCCATTTTTCCAAAGTTTTATTCATCAACGCGTCTGTTCCTAAAATAACCGCGATGACAAGCGCCCTGTAGTGTATTCTGTGCGCTGCCAGCGCGGAAGAACATCACTTTTCCGCGATGGCCCACAGCGCGCTTTTCCCGTGTGCTTCCGCGCTGACATGACTGTCTCAGTTATTGAGACGCGGCGACAGCGCGACAGTTTCCTTATAATCCGCGTTGATCCAGTTTGGGCGAATTTGTTCAAACAACCAGCCTTCCAGATCACTCCAGGCTTGGTTGTCAGCTTTGTGAATGTCGACTCCCTTCTATGGCATGTCTGTTCGACCCTTTCCAACAACTTCCCTTGAAGTTAAGCTCATCCTCCCACCTTTTTAGGAGACTCCTTCTCCTATATAAACTCTCACCATTACCATGAGCAGCTAGTTAGACATAGCTTGGAATAGCTTGGGTTGTACAGAGCTTGTAGTGCTCATATTGCTGCTATAGGTTTGGTGTGCTAGGTGTGGAAGTGATTGATTGCTTAGGGAAGGTTGTTTTGTGCTATTTGTGTGTGAGAGAGAGTTGATTGTCTTGGGAGAATCATCCTCAAAGGTGAATGCTTGAGATACATGCTGACTGGCCCCTCCTGAGAAGGTTACCGACGTCAGGACATTTGGTTGTACTCTTCTCTATTCTGATTAATAATAGATGACTGCTATTATTGTTCCATTCTCATTTGTCTATGCAATGGTTAAATGTGAATTACATCTTTTCTGACTGATGTATGGTTGCTTTTACTAGATTTCACGCTTGCGTTTGCTCTCTCTTCGTGTGTGCAGGTATCTATTCGCGGAGATCGCGGAGGATTGTGACCAGCCGAAGCGAAGGAGCGAAGGCAACATCTCTTCGTCAAACGACAGCGCACGAATCCAAGTAGGTGCTCTTTGCCTCTTGTTTAATTGTAATTAGGAACATGCGTGGCAGCATTGTGTGATTGTCGCTAGACCCCTGCTGGGCTAGTAGGGATCGCCTCTATCCGTAGAGGGGATTTACCTCTCCAACATTTGGCGACTCTGCTGGGGATCAGCCTTTTTGTCTCTTGAGTCCACTTTTGTGTTTGACTTTGATTGATCTCTTTTCGAGTTTTTGGGATTGTCTCTTTGCTTATGAACTTTCTGGGTATTTCTGGGAAGCATTTTTATTGTTAAAAGGCTCTTGCCTTTGGTTTGGGGAGTTTTTATTTTGGCCTTGCTTGTTTTTGCTCTCAGCGCGTTTTAATTCCGAAAAGTCGCGCTGACGTCGCGACCCTGTCCTTTGGTTTTCTCTCCATCGCGCCTGTACGTCTAACAGTCGCGCTGACCTCGTTTTCAGAGACAACGTGCTTTATTCGTGTCCTTCCGCGCTGGCATCGCGGCCCCGCTTCCTTGTGGTTTTTGTCATCGCGTCTGTGTGCTTTCTTTCCGCGCTGGCCTCGTTTTTCTGAGACAGCGCGCTTTATCCCTGTCATTCCGCGCTGACGTCGCAAATTTGCTACAGGCCTCCCCCTGTCAGCGCCGAGTTGCTGAAGGCTACCCGCGCTGATCCTGTAAAATTCATTTTTGACCAAATTGGCCTCCTGAACCTCTTGCTGTGACTTTCCCTTCTTCTCTCCACCTGTCTGATGACTTGTTTTTCATTGTCTGAACTTTGAACGGCTTGATTGCGGAGCTTGGTTCCATAGGGTTCCATTTTTGCTCAGTTCTTAAGTTTGCAAATACCTTCCTTTTTTGCTTTCGCTGCTTGGTTCGTGTTTCCATCGTTAATTTTGCAATTGCTGGATTGTGTTGGGTCTCTAGTTGACTGGTTGTGACTCTCGTCCTTCGGGTGTTCGCTTTTCTCTATTGATTTCGCACTCTAGCCCTAGGACATCTAGGGGCCGTGTGTGTGTCAAGCCTACCGTAGGGATCTCGTTTGCTTGTTCGACCAGCCGATTTCAGATTTGTTTATGCACTTGTTTAGTGATTGTTGGAGTGTTTGGATTGTGTTTCCGAGTGGTTTTTTCGCTTCCTCCTTGCTTGCAATCCTCGCTTGTCTTGCAAGAGCTTAGATCACATAGCTCGTGCGGATTTTGTTTTCCTTTGATTTGGAAGCTTTGGTTGAGTGTTCCGGGAACTTTGTGTGTTTTCATTAAGTAGTTTACTTGGTGTTCCGGTTCCTCCAAATTCATTTAGATGCTTTGTGTCATTGAAAGGAAATCAAACTGGTAGCTTTGCTTTAAAAAATTGAAAAGGAAAAGAACGTTTCGTTGATTTGCATCTTCAAAAAGAAAAAATTTCCTTTCCTCACTTTAGTTGCATTAAGTTGCTTGTTTGCTTGTACTTGTTTTGTTTGATTGAAAATTCCTTGCCCTCTCGTAGCTAGAATTCATCGAACAAAACGAAATTCTTTGGCATATAGATTGCATCTAGGTAATTGTGAGCGAACATACGATAGAGCTTGAAATCGAAACTTAATCTCAAGATCAACTGTAAAATGAACCAAATGAATCTAAAAACGCATTGGAACTAACCGCAAATATCTAGAGGTCTAGGTTTGAGACGTGTTTCGGCGTCTTTAAACATAGTCACTGTTGTTTCACATTAGGTTGGGTGATTCCTCCTTCTGTGACTCGATAGTGGTCTAACACAGACTGCGCTCCCACGTACCGTCGCGTATATAGGGAGACCCCATTAGGCTTTTATCCTTTATCCATAGGAAGCCGAGTCGGCCGCCCTACGATTCGCAATGCAGTGAACACAGCATTCACGAAGATCGACCACCCGTACCCTAAAAAGTATTCTGTGGTTTTGCGAAAAGTTTGGCACACCCTCTACCTAGAATTCCAGAGCAGTCACTTTTGATCCTTTTCGGACTCCCTAAACGAAAAGGTGCCTGTGAGCATCTTGTCACTTCGTGCTCATTAAACATTCGAAGGAGACTGGAGTCATCTTTTCGTCCTTTTCTCGACTCCTGAAACATGAAAAGGTCAAGTTTAGTTCTTATGTCTTAAAATTTATTTGGCCACGATAACATCACCCAGTTAGATCTCGTGCGCGTTAGCTTGAGTAAGTTTCGTTTTCGTTTGCTATGGCAACTTTTCCGGGATTCACTAACCCGGGTTCCCCCTCTGGTGGGAATCCAGGACAATTCCCTGCTCTTGGGAATGTTGGTGCTCCGTATATGGCGACGTTGTCCCTCCCAGGGTTAACTGTCGGGTTGCCTGTGTGGTTGTTTTCAACCTCTTTGGTCTCTACCGTATCGGCTGTTACTTCATCAGTCCCTCCACCTGAACAACATCATGTTGATCCTAAGGTGGACCTCTCCCCTTCGACACCTACTTCTACGTCGTCCTCTTATACTTCGCCTGGTGAAAGTCTTGATTCGCATAACCAGGTGGCTAAGAAGAAGAAGAGGAAGACCAAGAGGAAGAAGTCCCCTAAGGGAGAGCCTACACACACAGTCCCCCCCTCAAGCCCAGCTATCCCCTCCAGTATACCTGAAGTCGGGTCACCTTCTGCTCCTCCGTGGAAGGTCAAGTTTCCTTGTCGATTATGCAAGGAGGACCATCTCCTTCGTGATTGCCCTGGCATTCCCAGGGTATTAGAAGTTTGGTCTCACGATCCGGCCCGCCCTCCATCGTCCACTGATGATCATGGCGATGCTACCTCATCAGTCGGGAATGGTAAGGAGAAAGGGAAGCTTCGAATCCCCTGCCGACTTTATGAAGGCAAACATCCCCTTCACCTTTGTCCACTCATGGATAAAGCCTCTACTGTGTTGGAAAGTCTTGCTGCTCCTCTAAATCCATTTCCCGCTGGTTATCAACGTCTTTCTGCGACTGCAGATCGCGCCCCTGTTGACAAAGAGATCGCTTCAGATTCCCCTTTTGTCCAGGCCCCTCTTCCCGAACATGGCTGTTCCCAGCCTGTTCCAGACCCGTCGTTGGTCGGAAAGGGTGTTGATTCGAGTTCATCTCCTCTCAAGCACTCTGTTTCAAAAAAGCAAAATTCTCATGTTCTTCTCATCTCCTCAGATTCTCCTGAGCTTGATAAAGGTTCTCCTGAAACCTCTCCGGAGAATTTAGATTCGGTTCTTTCCGAGCAGGGGGGAAACCATATGGTTCCCCCACCAAGTAGTTCGGTCATCTCCTTTGATTGGAGTCGTTTGACTGCCCCTCCCCTTTCGTCCCATGTGCCTTTCTGGGTCACCGCCTATGCTTACATTAAGGCGCTGCCCGGCACTGTGTTAGACGAAGGAGCATCGGTTAGTCTCATGCCCGTTACTACTTGGCGAGCTTTGGGTTCCCCATCGCTTGTACCTGTCGCACCGCATCTCACCGCTTTTGACGGAGGAACGAGTCAGCCATTAGGGATCCTCCCGAAGTTCCCTATTACTTTGGGAGGCAAGACTGTCTATATAGACGTCTCGGTGACCCAAGGTTCTTTAGACTTCAGTCTTCTCCTTGGTCGTGATTACGTGTATGCCATGGGAGCTCTTGTTTCTTCACTTTTCCGTGTGGTTTGCTTTCCACACGATGGGAGAATAGTGGTGTTCAATCAATTATCGTTCGTCCGCCCACAAGCCCCTCCGGCACACTTATCCATCCCTCCTGGTTTCCATCCACCCGTTGCATCCGCCTCCCCGCAGATCAACTATGTGGCCACCTGCCCTGTGCCTGTATCCAGTGATGACACTGTCGTGCACAGTGTCCTGGGGGCATTAGGCCCTGATTTCCAAAATGTTGCCTTTCCCTCCGGGATGGCACTCTTGGGAACCTTCGCTTCCCATTCATTATGATGAAGCCTGCACAGAGCACGGTTCTTTGTCTTGTGTCAAGCTCGCTAAAAAATGAATCAAGACGTCTCGAGGATAGTTTTGTTAATGTATCAACCTCATTAAAACAATGAAACAACTTTGGATCCGAGGATAGTTCTTCTACATGTGTCACCCTCGTTAAAACAATGAAACATGAGCTCATGCAATTCGAGCCAAATAACCATTATGTCAACCTTCAACCCATTTTCAATGGCTTGAAGCTTGGGGGGCATGCACCTCGAATTGAGACACGATGCTGGGGGGCATGCCTGTCGTTTCCCATCAAGCATAGTTTGCATGTATACACATGCCTTTAAGCTTGCATCAAAAATAAAATCTATTTTCAAAGCATAGTTTGCGTGCATGATTATCATGTGTGTTTTTAAGCTTTCATAAAAAGTAAAATATATGCGTGTGTGTAAACACATTCCATCATGGGTCGATTGTTACGCCGTAGATACCCGAGTCATGAGAGCATCCAGAGTACCACCGCCAGGTCGTTGTCCCTCTATGATGGGCCTCGCACCTCGGCGTGACAGCCCAGTCAAAAAGAAGATATCCATGTGGTCGAATTCGATATCATGACCACGGATGGTGAATTTCCCATCCACCGGGTTCCATGCCCTGATCACTAGCTCAAGGAGGTCATGCTGAGCTCTTAGACGCGGCGTGAGGAAGAATTTCATGAAACCGCAAGCCCGCATGGCATTGCAGCAATTCACATCCCCCCAAGCAGCTATATCTTCCACATCGTGCACTCTTTCCTGCCATTGGAAAGCCATTGTGTCCTGCACAAGCCATAAAAACCAATTAGAAGTGCTGACATTGGAAATTTTACGTTCATTTTAAAACAAAATAATTTTTCCGCGCCAGCGCGGCTGTTTTAAAAACAGCCGCGCTGGCCATGGCAGCCCTTCGTTAATTTTCGAGGTCAGCGCGGAAGAACACGGGTTTTCCACGCTGACCCGAAGTTGGCCACGTTTTGATCTAATTCGGTCAGCGCGGACCCGCGTGGGATATCTGCGCTGACCGAGGGCGCATCCATGCACCAAAAATTCACCCAATTGGGCAAATTTAACCGTTAAAATCCTACCAAATACAACCCAAATGCAGGGCAAGGGAACGAGAACCTACCTGGAAGAAGCGGTTCGAGAAATGGTGTCCGTACGGGCTGGAAATCACTCCGTCAACTTTCTGGCTTCTCCACGTTCTTCACGTCCCAAAATAGTAAAATGGTAAAAATGAGTTCTTACTCCCCCTATTTATAGTAAAAACTCATGAATTGCCATATTTTTTGGGTTTTTGCCATTTTTAACCATGACTTTAGCCTTGGATTTGTTAAATGCATGTTTCAATATGTTTTTTACACATATCGAATGGATTTATGCGGGTAGTGCTCTTGTGTAGGTTCAGATAAAGCAACTTGGTCATGACGATCCTCCGTTCATATGGTCCCCAAATTATGTCGTCTCTAATGTTGTGGGGAAAAGTATCCGACTCGGATGACCCTATCCCTACTCTAAGGGTGACAGTCCTTAGCAACAACTGAAAGTAAAGCTTTGATATTTTCCTTTATGAAAGTACAGAGAAGGAAGAAAAGATTAACCAACCGGTGTCTTTCGCTTTTGTCGATCCTATCCTCTCTCTTTGTCTCTTGTTCCCAGCTCCTTGCTTCCTTTGCAGGCCCAGCTACACAAAGATCCTGCACAAACAAGAGAAAGGAAACTACAAGAAACATGTACTCATAACTGATGCATGGATTAGAGTGAATCAGATATACAAGTAAATACAATACATCAATGCAATACAAGTATATAGGAGAACATTCAAAGCTTTATTGATAGAAGTAAAAGGGTTCTGAGAAGGTTACAACCATCAATGGCTCCAATCCAGCAGCACCTCCCCAGCAGCAAGAAATCTCCTCTTCACCTCTATAAAAGCAATCACCCAATAGCTCTAACTGTAAACCAACAACACTTCCTTGCTTTGCACAAAATTCCAGCCTCCCTAGACCTCATGAGAGAGCTCTATATATAGGAGATTTGGAGAAAGGATGAGTCAGCTTGAGGCTGGCTTCAAGCTTACTAGTGTCCTCTCCCACTTCAGTTATACTTCAGTTCTTGAGTCCACTTGGAGATCCTTGCTTCCACTTGGAGTTTAAGAACCTCTTACTCATCACTGGGTGAATTCCCTGATCCAAGTGTCATTTTTGGAAGCTTCCTGGGCATTGACACCTTGAGAAATGGGACTGCCACTTGTCCAAACACGTTCAGCGCAGGTAGCTAGTGTTGGAGTTGACATTCAGCGCAGGTAGCCAGTGTAGCAGTTGACATTCAGTGCAGGTAGCCAGTGTAGCAGTTGACATTCAGTGCAGGTAGCCAGTGTAGCAGTTGACATGATCCAGAATTGCCTTGTTTTTGAGCGTTTTCAGGTGGAGAACTGATTTGAAGTGCTGTGGTTTGCTGACCTTGTTCCTCTAGGGGTAAGAACAACATGTTTAGGGACTTTGGATCCCTTTGATTATGGACATTTCATGCTTCATGCTGTAAGGCACAAAAATGTCTATAACAGTTGCCCCCTAAAGTATGAGGTCGTTTATCGGGTGAAATGCTTTATCCAGAGGATCCGAAGTTCATTCAAGTGCTGAGAGGTGCCCTGTAATACGATACAATACAATACATTATTTTTCATTCTGTTTTCATGATCTAGCTGAGGCGGGCATTCCCATGCTCAGCTTTATAAATACTTTTTGGTACATAGAACAGATGATCGTCTGATGGTAGACTGATAATTCTCTGCTGAAATTATCATCCTTTGAATAGGATGATCATCTGCTGCAATGATGTACATGACAAATGTTTTTATATTTCCTGAATATATTTCGCAGCCCGGATGGATGAAACTAGATCCGGGGTCTTCAAACTCGCTCGATCTTCACTCTAAGTACAAGTCGATCCATGTGAGAATTGCACTGAAGTCGAACATGGAAAGACATCGCTTGATTACCGGTCAATGATGAAAACCGTTAACAAGCGCGAGAGGAATCATCGATAATGATAATGACCCTCAAGGTACTGCAGTACAATTCACGTGGCGTGAATAAAGGACTTGGCGTCGAATGCCACGCAAAATCTTATGGTCGAAGGTCATTGATGTATACCTGTCGCCGGAAGTGAGAAACTTGCCATTGAGGCATGCAAGCTTCAAAGTACTGATGGGGTTGTTCCTAGATCAACTTCTTGGATAATGAGCTGAAGTCGACAAGAAGCGATCCGTCAAAGGAGGGCCTTAATGAATCCCACATCAATGACACGGAACGGAGCTAATGATTTTAGTGGAGGTGAAAACAAATTGTGACATATGATTCAGGGTGGCGATCATGAATGGATGAAGGATAATGTATGGCAGTGGATGGGACACGGTTGACACTTTCAGAATGACCTCTCTTGAACATATAACGACACTGATGCGATGGATCGGTAGCATTACCCCAAAATGTGGATGGTTTGGCGAAGACCATGGCGATGAGACCGGTGAATGAAACAACCCAACCCGATGTGGTACGGAGGAAAAGTGTCATGTTCAAGAGCGACTTGCTACCATTAAGCTTTGATGTTCTCCCAATTTTTCCCCAGTCATTTCTGACCAGTACCTCTTTATTTTTGTCAAGCTTGAGGAGGATAACATATGCTTGTTCTATAACCTGCCCTTCGGGCAAGCCCATTGCTATGTTTTAACGAGCCTAGATAGGGAAACTCGTTCTCGTCTAAAGACAAGTTTGTCGCTATTTAATCATTTTAACGAGTCTAACGACAAGGAAAACTCGGTCGTTTTCATTTTTAGAGAGTCTGAAAAGGTACAGAAAGTTAACTCCAAAATTCCTTTTTCGTCATCTAATCCCTTAAGTCCGAAAAAGTATAAAACAATACAGAAGGGATGAGTGTTCAGTACTTTTAACGAGCCGAACAAGACAAGCGCTCGATCTTTTTGTGCAATAATCCCTCAGGTCCAAAAAAGATTAAAATCTAGAGGAGGGATAGCTCTTCCGGTCGTTTAACGAGCTGGAAGGCCAAAACTCGGAAAACTTTTCATATTTTACGAGTCAGATGAAAAGAGCTCAAAGAAGACTCGTCTTTTGAGGAACGAGTGATAAACAGGGATAGCAGCAGATTCCAGGTACAGGCTGGAATTCTCCAATCACGGCAGTGTCACAAGGATGGCTAGGTGAAATCACTCTTCGCAGCTGTTTCTCAAAAGAGGTAAACACACAAATGGAGGTGAATGATCAGCCAAATGAAAAGTGGAGGTGACGGTGCACAAACACGACCAAGGCTTTTATGGCTGATGGATTTACGATCTCAAAAGGTTATTTACTGGGATAGGTTCTTTTTTTTTTAGATAAAAATGAGCTTAAACTCTGGAGGGAACATCGCTCACTGCTTTTATTTATTTTTTAACGAGCATGAAGACCGAGTTAAAACTGCTCGGATCTTGCGTTTATTTTTTAACGAGCATGAACTATGTGTTAAAACTGCTCGATGATAAGTTTGCATGCCCCCAGCATAATAATGAAAATCGAGGTGCATGCCCCCCAAGCTTCATTGCATTCAACTCGGTGGTTGGAATGAAGGTTTACCTTTGAGATTTGGAAAGGGGATTTGTTTCATTTTTTAACGAGGTTGACATGAGATAGGAACTATCCTCGACTCTTTGTTTCATTTTTTAACGAGGTTGACACGAGATAAGAACCGTCCTCGGAGCCCACTGTATTTACAGTATTTCCATTAGGGCGATGATCCATGCTGACAAAATGTTTAGGAATCTTCCGAATCCATTAGACATAGAAGATCTCATATTGTAGGTTTCCACTGTGGCCACTTCCGCCAAATTACTTGCAGGCGGTAGGGCAAAAGTACCCATTAAGGCAGGGTCTTTCAGGAGACCTACTCCAATATTTTGAAGCGAATGATCGCTTCCATGGATCATTGGAATGCTTCCCGTAACTTGTGAACTGTCGGGGAGGAAAGTTTGTTGATCGACGACTGTAATCCCTCCTTGAAAGGGAAATGCAATCTTCCTGAAGTAGGTCGACACGACTGCGGCCATGGCATATATCCAGGGCCTTCCTAGTAGGATGTTGTAATCGAGGTTTCCATCAATTACTTCAACATCGACTTCTACTGTTTTGCCCCCAGTTCAACTTGCAAGTTACCTAAAATCCCGTAGGGAGTGTATGATCGTCCATCAAATGCTTTTAAGGTCGTTGACGATCTCGACAAGGGTGGTGAGCCTAAATTTTTCCAGCAACTCATCGACATAAGACATGTAGATGCCCCCTCATCAATAATTGTTCGATGAACAATTTTGTTGAGGGCTTTCACTTGAATAAGGAAAGCTAGTTGAGCTGGTAACTTAGGGTCATATGCTTTATGATCAAAGGCCACAAGATTGGAATCCATTGGGCCAATCCCACCTATTGCTGATAATAAAGTTTGCTCTTGGGAGGGGCAATTTTGCGGTACCTCAAGTGTCGACATAGCGGACGGCGATTGGGCCAGGTCCTCTATTATATTATAATTCTGTGTTATTTTGGCACGAGGATTAAATGTCGATTTGTGTACTACTCCCTTTGGCAACTTTATCATTGGTTCAGGAATGATGGGTGGCACAACTTTGGTCAAAGCTGTCGTCGAACTACTAGGTTGTTCATTAGCCTTGTTATTTGACAGCCATGGATTTTCGTAATCTTTATTCCTTGTCAAAGCATTATTCTGTTGCTTTGATGTAGACAACATAAGCACTTGGGATCGGGAAGCATTTTGATTAGCAACCATATTTTGACCAGGATTAGGAAACGGATCAGTCAACACAGCTGAGGTTTTCGGACTCTTAAAGAATCTTTTAAGCTCAGCTTTGCATGGACAATCTGCTGTCCAATGATCCTCATCGCATATATGACACCCCGAAGGGGGTTTCCCTTTTCTCCCTTTCTTTTTCTTCTTGTCTCCTGGTTGCTTCAGTTGTTTGCCCTTGTCGTCCGACACGGCACTTACTTCCGAGGCAAGAAGTTCTTCATTTGCATCTTGATTCGAAGTCTTACGGGTTTTCTTAGACGAATCCCGTGTTGACTTTGTGTTTGCAGTTCCAATCACGCCATCGCTGGCATGAGAGTCACTATTTGATCTAGGAGGGGGAGGAATCGAAAATTCCGGTCTAGGGGCGTCAGGTATCTTGTCATAGAGCGTGCCAGACTGAGTATATACTAAGTCTAAATACTGGGCACGAGCAATAACTTGCTCCTCTGTTACGACGCCTCCCTTGGCCACATCTTCTGTTATAGCAGGAAGAAGCGACTTTATAAACCACTCAGCTAAAAGCTGATCTGGAACATAAGTCTTTACCATTCTACGATGACGACGCCACTCATGTATATGATCTGATATATGTGTGGCCGTTGTCTGCTTGAAATTGGTCAAGATCTCTGTTCCAGTTTCGTACCTTATAGGTAACTGAAAGTATGTTAAGAAAGTCGTGGCCAGGGAACTAAAATTGTCGAAAGAGGCTCTAGGTAATTCAATATACCATTTAGCCGCCGGACCAGTCAATGTCCTCTGGAAAAGGTGAAGCCTTATCGAATCATCATTCAAGGTATTCGACGAACACCACAGATGGAATGTCATCACATGATTCGACGGGTCTTCGCCAGGATTTCCATTGAATTTAGGAATGTCTGAAGGAAGTTTGTGAGGAATCGCTGGCCACCAATGGGCATAGGCGATTGGATCGTTCGTTAATCGATGTAAATCTGGTAATTCTAGGGTCACCACGAATGGCAACTGCTGATTCAGGTTTGGCGAGGCGTACCCAAGATACGATGGAATCGCCTGAGCAGTAGGCCTTTGCATACCAGCATAATGCAACTGATGTTGATATGACTGATACGGCTGGTGGGCTTAGCCACTGTAAAGTGGTTGATTTAACCCGTTCTGAATATAGGGTTGCCCACTATTCGCAAAGATCTGTTGCTCAGATCCCTGGTACACCTGTTGAAACTGAGGTTGTTGGTATTGCACCATCCATGGTTGTGAAGCCATGTTTTGCTGTGCGACACTAACCGACGGACCAAGTTGCGGGGTTATGGTTCCCGTTTGTATCTGTGTCGTCCCGGCAGTTGGCGATTGTGGTTGTGTTGCAGGGTCAATGGGCTGTTGCATTACAACTTGGGGTTGACATACAACATGCATCGATTGAACTTGCGACACGGTTACAATTGCTGGCGTCTTCGGGATGCTAGACATAGGTACACATTGTTGCATTGAATATACAACTCTTGGTTGTTGGGGTAACATAGGTACCCAACCACTCGTCGTTACTTCAGTCAAACCTGAATGTTGTTGAAAACTGCCGTATGGGTATCCCCCCGGAAGGGGAAGTGAAAGGGCATATTGCCCCCCATACGGTAACAATCCGGAGCTCAAGGGTATAGATGGCCTTTGAGGACTGGATGGCCCAAACTGATTTCCAAAGGGATCAATTTGTCTAGTTTCAACATAAGAATTACCGGGTATTATACCGGAAGAACAAACTGGAACAGACCAAGTTGTCGTAATGGTCCCTGGGTGGACTCCTTCTAGCTGATGAGAGCTAGTCGGGACATCTGGTATGCCGGCAAACATCGTTGGATTGGCAGAAGGAGCTTCTGCTGTCGCTGTGTCGTTTGGCACAGTCCTAGATGTCGACGGTTGCTCAGACATTTTAAGTCTATCCAATAAACTGCCTAACGATTCTACAGGAACTTCCTGTGGTGATGGACAAACTTCTGATGCAGAAGGAAAAAGAGTGGCGCCTACTCCAAAATGAGTTGGAGTATTTGCTTGCTGGTCCTCTACGATTTCCTCTATTGCGATCAGACCAGGAGGAAGAGGAAGACCGTCAGGTCCGTAAAAGATTTCTGGTGCCGAAGAAGGGGTTGCTTCGACAGCGACATTTGTTTGAACAACAAGACTCTGTGGACCGGTTTCAGATGGAACTGGTTCAGTTATGCAAGTACTTGTCTTCAGACTAGGATCAGTACAATTGTCCCTCTGTTGCTGTTGAACTTCTTCAATAGAGGCAGGGATTCCAGAAATATTAGGAGTGACCAGAATCTCAGATGTTGTCGGAACTGTTGTTCTAACTTTAATGGGAGATTTTGACCCGGTCAAGCGAGTTCGCTTTGTCCGTACTACACTCGGTTCCGGAGACAAAGACGGTTGACTCGCGAGTCTCCTCGAACGACGGAGTTCTAATTGACTTTCCTCCACGGTTGCGGATTACTCGATCAACTAAAATACAAAAAGGGGAATTATGTTTCCGTATTGAATGATTTTTATTAGACGCTTTTAGACACAACTTTGCTTTTTCATGTTTTAAGAGTCGAGAAAAAGCTAAAGATGACTCTAGTCGCCTTCGATGTATTAACGAGCCCGAAGTGACAAATGCTCGGTTGGACTTTTTCAGTTATAGAGTTTGAAAAAGGCCAAAAGAAACTGCTCTGGAGATCTAGGCAGAGGGTGTGCCAAACCTTTCGCGAAACCACAGAATACGTTTTACGGTACGGGTGGTCGATCTTCGTGAATGCTGTGTTCACTGCATCGCGATCAGTAGGGCGGCCGACACGGCTTCCTAAGGATAAAGGATAAATGCCTATAGGGGTCTCCCAATATACGCGATGGTACGCGGGAGCACAAGTCCGTATTAGTGCTATCGTCCCTCAGGAGGAATCACCCACCTTCGTAGAGATCGACAGTCACTACGTTTAACGACGCCGGAACACGTCTCTACCTAGACCTCTATTGTGAGCGTTATGTTACAAAGCGTTTTTAGATTCATTCAATATATTTTAAGTTGATCTTGTTTAGCAGTTTTTCTTTCAGGATCACCACGAGATGTATTGGTACAAATTCCTAAATGCAGCTAAAATCATAAGCAAGCTTTACAATCTTTTTAGCTTTGAAAATCCTAACTACTGAGGGGAGAGAAAAACATTATCTTTCCACACAGAGCACAAAGCACAAACTAATGCACTTTCTCCTAGATCAATCACGCAAACTTATCAAAAAATGCAAATGCAAGATGCATGTATTTCTTTTCTTTTCCCTTAATGTTGATGTAAGACAAAAAGGAAATTGTCGTATAATTTTCGAATTCAATTTGAAGCGTAAACAAACAAGTTTTGTCTAAAATCAAAAGACGCCTTACAGGTACTTGTTTCGACACTAAAAATGTATGAATTCAAACCATAAGATGAAAAACAAACAAACTGAAACAGCCATGAATAGTAATAAAACTAGCTCTTAAGATCACAAAGACACTTTTACAGTTCAGGATCTAAGAGGCCACAGCTATACTGGTTTGCTTTTCACAATGGGAAACTGTAACTGAAACAAGAAATACTGAAAGAACAATCACAGTTTCATCACACAACTGAGGCGGAATAATGTCAAGGAAAGTTGGTTTACAGCAAGTACAAATGACAAGCAATCAGCAGCAAAATAACAGTGAAAACAGGGCCAAGACTCAGTGGGAAACCTCAGGAGGACATAGCCTAACTGGTTCAGCGCAGGCTCTGGTCTGTCAAACTGACTCTCAGCGCAGTTCTCGAAGGGAGTACCTGCGCTGAAATGCAGACTGCCTTTGGACAGCCTGCACTGAGACACGAGAGTTGCGTTTACAAGGGTTTCCGGGTCATAAAAAGCTCAAAAATTCACTGTTTTTGCTGAAATAAAAAGCTATAGGTCAAGTACAAGCTAAGGGATGATCAAGAGGATGAAAAGCTATCACAAAGAGCACAAGAGTCCTTGTGTAGATCAGCTCTTCAAATCATGAATCTGCTCAAAAATTAGCAAGAGTAGCAGCCCCTCTACTTCGCTTTTGATATAGTCAAAAGCTTTTTGATTCGGTACTCTTTGGTTCAGGAAATGAATAGCAAAGATACTACAAACACCAACAAGATACTAGGCTCCCCAGCGGAGTCGCCAGTTTGTTGTGGGGAAAAGTATCCGACTCGGATGACCCTATCCCTACTCTAAGGGTGACAGTCCTTAGCAACAACTGAAAGTAAAGCTTTGATATTTTCCTTTATGAAAGTACAGAGAAGGAAGAAAAGATTAACCAACCGGTGTCTTTCTCTTTTGTCGATCCTATCCTCTCTCTTTGTCTCTTGTTCCCAGCTCCTTGCTTCCTTTGCAGGCCCAGCTACACAAAGATCTTGCACAAACAAGAGAAAGGAAACTACAAGAAACATGTACTCATAACTGATGCATGGATTAGAGTGAATCAGATATACAAGTAAATACAATACATCAATGCAATACAAGTATATAGGAGAACATTCAAAGCTTTATTCATAGAAGTAAAAGGGTTCTGAGAAGGTTACAACCATCAATGGCTCCAATCCAGCAGCACCTCCCCAGCAGCAAGAAATCTCCTCTTCACCTCTATAAAAGCAATCACCCAATAGCTCTAACTGTAAACCAACAGCACTTCCTTGCTTTGCACAAAATTCCAGCCTCCCTAGACCTCATGAGAGAGCTCTATATATAGGAGATTTGGAGAAAGGATGAGTCAGCTTGAGGCTGGCTTCAAGCTGACTAGTGTCCTCTCCCACTTCAGTTATACTTCAGTTCTTGAGTCCACTTGGAGATCCTTGCTTCCACTTGGAGTTTAAGAACCTCTTACTCATCACTGGGCGAATTCCCTGATCCAAGTGTCATTTTTGGAAGCTTCCTGGGCATTGACACCTTGAGAAATGGGACTGCCACTTGTCCAAACACGTTCAGCGCAGGTAGCTAGTGTTGGAGTTGACATTCAGCGCAGGTAGCCAGTGTAGCAGTTGACATTCAGTGCAGGTAGCCAGTGTAGCAGTGGACATTCAGTGCAGGTAGCCAGTGTAGCAGTTGACATGATCCAGAATTGCCTTGTTTTTGAGCGTTTTCAGGTGGAGAACTGATTTGAAGTGCTGTGGTTTGTTGACCTTGTTCCTCTAGGGGTAAGAACAACATGTTTAGGGACTTTGGATCCCTTTGATTATGGACATTTCATGCTTCATGCTGTAAGGCACAAAAATGTCTATAACATCTAAGCTCTTTTCCGACATTAAACAAGAGAAGATAGCCGAGCCTCCTTTCAGCTCGTTAAAAGGAATGAAAGGCGGTCGTTTTAAGCTCTTTTTTCGATCATGGAACTAAAAATATTGCCGGGTGTTTTTCGTTTCACACCCGATATCGGCTCTAAAACGACGTATTTTCGACCGCTTTTTTACTTTTTCGGGTCGAAGGCACTACTCACGAAAAGTACTCCTCGGTCGTAATGGCCGGGCGGTTCTTTCGAGCATAGTTTTATACTTTTTCGGGCTCGAGAGACACAACTGTACGAAAAAGGACCCCCCTGGAGTCTCCTTTTCTGCATTCTTTTCAGACTCTCGAAACAAGAAAAGAGGCCGAGTTTTTCCTTTGTCAGGCTCGTTAAACACTCAATGACATCGGGTATTGTCGAAATGATGCACATCAAGCATATGCTATCCCCGTCAAGCTTGTCATCCAAAAATAATCGGGGTACCTGCCAGAAATGGTGGGGAAAATGGAACTATGATTACAGTCGTGTCGGCAGTACGTCACTCTTGAACATGGCACTCTGCTATTTCGTGTCTTGGTGGGGTCATCTCATCTTGTTTTCACTAGCCTCCATGGGTTTGGGATATCCTATTTGGCCTCTCATTTGCTCATTGCCATCATCACCTATCCTCTGCTCATTTGATGTCAAGTACTGCCAAACCCGTTACAGTGCCGCCATATGTTCAAGAGAAGTTGTCCTCTGCCACAATACAACCTCGTTCGCTTTCTCACACAACCTATTGTACCTCCGTCTCGTGTCGATGATGTGGGAAACATTATGGCCCACCTTCGATCAAGGTCCTTTCTCGTCGACTCCAACTCATTATCCGGGAAAGTGACTTAGAGACTCCTTTGAGGTGCCTTGGAGCCTGCATGCCTCAATGGCAGGTTCTTCGTGTTCGACGCAAGGCTTGCCTCATTGGCCTTCAATCAAATGATTCCGTGGGTGTTCGACACCGGCTCATTGATTCACACGCCACGGATTGTACCTATAGTACCTTGAGGACCATTGTCATTATTGGTGGTGCCTCTCGCGTCTGTTAACGGTTTTCATCATTGACTGGTAATCAGACGATGTTCACGCATGTTCGACTTCGACTCATGTATTCACATGTTTGAACTTGTACTTTGTTCGGGTCGAGATGGAGCGCAAGACCCTGGATCCTTGTCTGTTATGGTCCAGGCTGCGAATTGTGGATGATCATTACATGACTCATTGATGGATGGCTGCGCCCATACCTGAGTCTTCATGGATGGCTGCGACCATACCTTATCAGTCTTTTGGTCTCCTTAGCTGGGTGGCTGCGTCCATTCCACAGACCAGTTTTCGCATGTCTTTTGGATGGCTGCGCCCATGCCTAGACTGCATGTACTTGATTGTCAGAGATTTTCGGTCCTTCCTGGTGGCGTTCCAGTTCGGCGTGTGTTGTAAAGCATTTCACCCCTCCCACTCTCTCGGTCTTCATGCTTTAGGGGGCATCTGTTACACAGTAATTTGTCACTGCCTTCCTGTCAGTCACCCTGCTGTGCCCAGATTTCACAATCACTAAGTTCCTGCTCCCTGAACTGGTTAAAAACCCATTTTTCCAAAGTTTTATTCATCAGCGCGTCTGTTCCTAAAATAAGCGCGATGACAGGCGCCCTGTAGTGTATTCTGTGCGCTGCCAGCGCGGAAGAACATCACTTTTCCGCGATGGCCCACAGCGCGCTTTTCCCGTGTGCTTCCGCGCTGACATGACTGTCTCAGTTATTGAGACGCGGCGACAGCGCGACAGTTTCCTTATAATCCGCGCTGATCCAGTTTGGGCGAATTTGTTCAAACAACCAGCCTTCCAGATCACTCCAGGCTTGGTTGTCAGCTTTGTGAATGTTGACTCCCTTCTATGGCATGTCTGTTCGACCCTTTCCAACAACTTCCCTTGAAGTTAAGCTCATCCTCCCACCTTTTTAGGAGACTCCTTCTCCAAATATAAACTCTCACCATTACCATGAGCAGCTAGTTAGAGATAGCTTGGAATAGCTTGGGTTGTACAGAGCTTGTAGTGCTCAGATTGCTGCTATAGGTTTGGTGTGCTAGGTGTGGAAGTGATTGATTGCTTAGGGAAGGTTGTTTTGTGCTATTTGTGTGAGAGAGAGAGTTGATTGTCTTGGGAGAATCATCCTCAAAGGTGAATGCTTGAGATACATGCTGACTGGCCCCTCCTGAGAAGGTTACCGACGTCAGGACATTTGGTTGTACTCTTCTCTATTCTGATTAATAATAGATGACTGCTATTATTGTTCCATTCTCATTTGTCTATGCAATGGTTAAATGTGAATTACATCTTTTCTGACTGATGTATGGTTGCTTTTACTAGATTTCACGCTTGCGTTTGCTCTCTCTTCGTGTGTGCAGGTATCTATTCGCGGAGATCGCGGAGGATTGTGACCAGCCGAAGCGAAGGAGCGAAGGCAACATCTCTTCGTCAAACGACAGTGCAGGAATCCAAGTAGGTGCTCTTTGCCTCTTGTTTAATTGTAATTAGGAACATGCGTGGCAGCATTGTGTGATTGTTGCTAGACCCCTGCTGGGCTAGTAGGGATCACCTCTATCCGTAGAGGGGATTTACCTCTCCAACACATAGATCAACGCCTTAGAATTCAGCCTCTTTGAGGGGGAAACCTCCTTTACATTACATAAATGAACGATTCTTGGATGATTCAAACGACAAAACCTCCTTTCTATATATAGGAGTCTAAGGAGTCACAATATAATCCAGTTGACCTAACAATAATAATATAAAGCCACAAAAATAACAATAGAGGGATTCTATGGGGCACAGAAATAACAACATGGGGGTAATAGGGGCACAACAATATAAATAACAGGTATAACTACAATAGTAATGGGGTAATCACTAGTATTATAGGGACCCAGCACCATGTGGAGATAGGAAGAGGTCCAAGTTGTAGCTGAGATTCATGGTTTACAGAGGAAACAACAAGGTGAGGATTACCAATTCGAAATGGGAGAGTATATCAAAAATTCTAGAGATAGTTTCCACCATGAAAGATCTAGATGCACCCAAGGGGCGAGCAGATTCAATGTGGGACTACATGTGATTTGTTAAGAGTTTTATTCAAGGTAGAAATTAATGTATGATAATACCAAGAGGAACATTGATGGATGTCATTTCTTAGAGCCCAGGTCTCCCTTCTAGTTACCACATCATTGAAGACAATGGACTCCCCCATCGAGGAGAAGATATCTTTCAAAGCCAAAGTTGAACATTACTCCTTGAGATGAGACTCTAGGAGAGCTTCACAAGGTTTCTTGATTAGTGAAGAGCTTTGACAACCATCACTGGCTAATCTATCTACCATTCTATTTCCCTCGAACCTGACATGGGAGGGTAGGATGGTAGGAATTTGCAAGAGAAGAAAGACGATTCATGTTTTGAAACTTTTTAGCCTCCAACTATGTGAGATTTGGATCGAGGAGGAAACATGTGAGAGTTTTCAAAGCATATAGGTAACTAGTTGTGAGCTTCCCTCGATGCAGAGTTTGAAGAATTTTTGTTTGATGGCTTGCATTATTCCAAATTCCAAGTGGAAAATATTAAGTCTTATTACTATTAACTCCCATATGACTTCCATAGAGATGAAGGAAAGCCCTAGAATCTAGATGGAAGACACCACAACATCCAACCATTCTAGGATTTCCTTTCAAAGATCCATCAAAATTCATTTTAACAAAGCCAACTGAAGGACACAACTAATGTTGTAGAGAGGAAGCAGGCCAACCAATGGAGTGGGAGGAGACATTGATATTCTGGGAGACATTAGAGAAATTTGGAGGTAAAAAATTGGCTTCAAAACAAAAATGTACAACAAAAATAAACTTTATAAGAACCAATAGGATTCAATATGATGATTTCAAACATGGGGGATTATTCACAATTTTTGGAGTAAAAAGGTAAAAAGATAAAAAAAGGAACAAAAAAAATAAAAAAAGTAAAACTATTTTTTCAACTCATATTTTCATGATTTTACTCAAATTTTGAGCGAGAGCACTTGTTGGATGCAAAATTTAACTTTTCATCCAAGGAATACCCATGTTGCATACTTTAAATGGACACTACTACAAAAAAAATGTGAAATACATGAAAAATATGATTGAAAATATAAGCAACATTAAAAGGTCATGTATAATGGAGAATTTTGTTTGAAAGAATTCACAGAAATTTCTGGATAAAGTGATATCAGAATGGTTTGACCATTTTACTAGAGATTGTGAAGGTCATCATGGTAAAATTATTGAGTGAACACGACATCAAGATTTGGAAGAGATTAACCATTGCATTCAAGAAAATAATACAGAGCTTCGAAGGATTCGGCAAGATACAAAGGAAGAGAAGCGAAAATTGAGACTCATGTTGGAACAGGATGTGGAGGAACAAATGGGAGAATGTTCCACTAACAAAGGAGTGTTGGTTAAAGAATATGATCAGGCATCATTGACATGATCAAAGTTAAAGGAAACATCTTCTTCTCATGATGTTATTTCTGTTGGAAGCATTGAGATACCCTTTTCAGGAACCGACATGAGACACCTTACCAAGATGGGGTATAAAGGAGGAGGAATTTGTATTAATGACCAAGGAATGACTTAGGCATTAGAGGTTGGGCAAATGCATTGATTCGTAGGGTTGGGTTACATTTAAGGAGAGTGCTCAAAGGTAGCAAAAAAAATGGGTTCTTAAGATGAATAATCCAAACAATTGCCAAAAACCATCGAGGAAAGAGGATGCTGAGAGAACATCACAATATTCTTGTGATAGTGGGAATTGAAGAGGAAGAGCTAAGGAAATTTCTTCTTGCTTCGTTTGCACCAGAGACAACCAAGCAAGGTATAAAGAGTCTTGATATTCTAATGTTCCTTTTGATTACAAGTAGATTGATAATGATGAGAAAAATGTATGGCATAGAAAACCATGTACTTTTTGTGGCTTGTATAACCATGTTGTTTCCAAGTGTTGGAAAAGAATGGCAACAAGGAAGAGGACAAGACATGAAAACACTTCTCCACATTAGGGTAGGAAGAAGGCCATGAAATTCTAGAGGAGGAAGAACCATTGTAGTCACTGCAACAAGAGTGGACATTAGAGAGCGACATGTGTGGGAACCCAATGACCAGAAAACGCATGTGAAGGAACTAGATGGTGTAGTTATTCAAGAGATTAAACTACAAGAAGAAGACCCATTCACCTTGTTGGGTGAGAGATGACGGCATTAAAAAAAATTTGAGCATGACCACATTTATAAATCACATGTTGTGAAATGTTTGTAAAAGTGGCGAAGTGTTTGCCATCACTTATGAATGAAACATGGTGATATTTTTGGCCTTTTAGTTGATATATTGCGATATGTTTTAAGTTGTAATTTTTATGTAAACTTGACCAGTATGGGGTTTTCTTGCATCATGATTGGTCTTGTAATTGAATATGTATTAGCAGTTATGAGTTTGCATATGATACAGGTATCAACTTCATCATTTTGAGTTCCAAAGAACAAAGGTGAAGGAAAGGGAAGGTGGCATGTCAGATGTAGTTGTTATGTAAATCAAGTTTTCAATCATTTTTATGTTTTTGGAGGACCAAAAGCTGCTCAGTGGGGAGGAATGATCTAGGTGGCTCTAGAGAGGCTCAAAAATCAAAGTATTTAGATTTCATCAAAACCATAACCAAAACGAAGAGCTCATCATCATGATTCTAACAACATAAGTGAAACTCAAATCCAACTTCATATGTGCAAGTTATTGGAAATCAAAGTTCAAGTTAAAAGGATCGGTACTTTTGTCGCAAGCCAAATTTGGAGCACAACTGAATATGACAGAATCCACTAAAATTGGCAGTAGCTAACTAAGTGACATTTTGACACTTCGCAGGGGATAGAAATGAACAAATTTCCACCTACTTAATATTTATGGTGACCCTAAAATATGGTCGATGGTTTTTCACTTGTCATTTTATAAATTAAAAAAAAAAAAAAATTAAAATAGGGTGGGCCTAGTGGACCCGCCCACACCCCACCGTCACATTATATAAATAATAGATATTTTAAAAGGATCATCAGACATATATAACGGTCCACGAAAGGGCTAATGGGTATCGAACGCGCACTGGATAGTTGGTCGACCCGCCAATGACGACCCCACATTAAACCATACGCTCGTTTCAAACAAACATGGTGCCTGAATGAAATATAATTTCGAAACATAAAAATGCAATGAGACGTAGACCCATGGGGATATGAACCCAGGTCACACAACAACCAACAACTAAACTTGGGACTACTAGCCAACCTGCTAGCGGGCAGGGCTTTGTTATGTTCATCAACGACATTATTTAACACTAATTTCTTATTCGCCCAACAACGGAGAACGAGCATAACCACGAGTAGTGGAACCTAGAGTTGGGAACCAGACAATATGTAGATCAAGAAGTGAATAGTCTAGGAGAATATTCCACTACATATTCCTTATGCACAATCTTTGAGGAATATTTGAGATTCCATGGGGCAAAATTTTGATGATGTCAGAAACATGTCAATTTTATACTCGTCTAAATCAAAAGTTTGCCAGGATTCTGATGGTGCATATATTTTTCTGATCTAAGAAGTCAACTTTCCGCCCATCCTCAGAAGGGAATCTTGTGACGAATCTAAAATATTCCCCAGGAGCCTATATTTGATCGTGATAGAAAGGGGTCATGTTTATACTCAAATTTCATATTTTTTGCAAGGAGCATGATGGCATAGGTTGTTTCTTCTTTTGAGTAGCCAATTTTCAGACAATCTCTGGGATTGGAGGTATAAGGTGTAATTTTTCTATGTGTTCATTTTATTTTTATTGATATTATGATTTGAATTTGATCAAGATATTCAAGAGGTCCATTTATGCCACCTTGTGTGATAGGATTATTTTATGCCACTTTATGTGAGAGATTGTTCTTTGTCATGGTGAAGAATAACATCTTGTGAGTGAGAGTTCTTGTAGGAGAACGTTTCTTGGGAGAAACATGCTACTCTAGATAAGGGTTTCATCCTTGTAATGATAGAGATTGCATCATGTAATAATCATCTTCTTGCAGAGACTAATGAAGTCACCTCCGCACTCTTGACCCAAGGCCCAGAGATGTAGTCCACACTGGATGAACTATGCTATCATATCATGTGTGATGATTTCTTCTTATTATATTCTTGAATATAGTTGATGGTTTGATGAAGTTTTGTTTAGAATATGCATTTGTCATGATTTCACATGCAAATATAAGCGTCAGTAAAAGGTCTTATATAATGAATATTTTTGTTTGAAAGTATTCACGAAAATTTCCATATTAGCACACCATTGAACCTCTCGACAATTAAGAGGGGTGGCATGTCACCCCACTACCATGCATTCCCATGTGAAAATGAATACCCTTTCTATGTAACAATTGGCACATCTAGGAAACAAGATGATGGGCGAGATTGCTTTGGTTTTGAAGCATACAAGCAATTTTTGTGTAGTCTTGGAAATCTTGAAATCAGTATGAATTTAGATGTGGTGAGGTTCAAGTATGTTTTTATTAAGTAGGAAACCAAATTATAGAGGGTATTATGCATGAAGGGTTTGAATGTGGTGTCCTGGTGTTCTAGTTATGGAGCTTTAGAAGTCAGGGATGGAGGTAAGCCAATCCAATGGAAGCATAACTGGGACCCCGACATAATGAGTTTCAACTCGGCTACATATTGAAAGCCTGATGATGTAGCAGTGTTTCTGGTGGTCTTCTTCGAAGTGAAACACTAACTAGACTCGAATTGGGATTCTTAGACCTAGAGGAAGGTACATAATTATGTTTTTACAATGTGGTTTTACTCCATAATTTGTTAGGCCCCTATACTACTAGTGTAACCCCTTATTGTTATTAGTACAACCCCCTTATTATATTGTTGTACCCATGTAGTCCCCATATTGTTATTATTGTGCCTCATAGAAGCCCACTATTGTTATTATTTTGCCCTTACATTATTATTGTTGTGTAGGCTATGATTATATTATGACCGCTTAGACTCCTATATATAGAAAGGAGGTATTGTCATTTGTATCATCCAAGAATTTTTCATTTGTGTAATGTAAATGAGGATGCCCCACAGAAGAGGCTTATTTCTAAGGAATTTTATCTATCTTTTCTATCTTTTTGTGAGCTAGTTTCATAACATTTGGTATCAGAGCTTTGGATTCTAGGGTTTCGCTACTCCACATATGTCATCTTGGCATTTTCGGTATAATTTTTTTTCTGCGTTGTTTCAAAAGTGAAAAAAAACCCATTTGAGAAGAACTTGCACTAAACCTTGGGTCCAAATTTCAGAGCTTGTCTCGCTATATTTTCAGAGATATGATCTGAGGAATTTAGGGTTTTTGCAAGCTCCAAAATTTCAACTAAAACTGGTCATCATGGAATTTTTGCTATAACTCTTTCGCTATGAAGTTTCAGAAGCTAAAACAAAAACCCATTTGAGAAGAAATCGGTCTGAACCTCGGTTTCGAATTTGAGATCCTGTCTTGCTATAGTTTCAATCTGATGCTTAGATTGAAATTTCATAAGAAGTTACAAAAAGAGGACGGACTGTAGTTTCTTTTGTATATTTTTAAGATGCAGAGGTCAAAACAGTGACACGTGGCACTTCATACAAGTACGGTCTTCTGAAAAGGTATATAATCAAGTCATCTTGGGAGATTGTGCATAACTCTTTCTTGGAGAATCCAATTTTGATTAGACTGGTCACATTGGGAAGAGGACACAGAGGGCTACTGCAAATCACGATTTCAGAACTGGAAGATCCGAAATTACAGAATTACAGTCATTTCAAGATCGATCTCCTAAAATCAAGAAAAAGTGAGATGAGGAAGTTTGATGGAAAGGATTCGGTAAATTGGATACTACATATGGAAAAATATTTTGATCTACATGGTGTACCACTGTTACAAAAGGTACATATTGCATCTAATTATTTAGAACTGAATCAATTTTTTATGGTATAAAGGGCTCTGTTCTCGTAAACCACTTGTCACGTGGTCAATTTTCACGGAGGAAATGATAGCACATTATGAGGATACAAAGAGAAACACCTTCTTTAACTAATTGATAAATCTCAAACAAAAGTGTTCATTGGCAGAGCACATTGAGGACTTTCAAAAATTTAATATAAAGGTAAATGATATACATAATGTTCTGTAACCAAGACAAAATCGGTCAAATGACCCAAAAACTCAAAATGCTAGGGTGCACCCTAGTCTAATGATGCTCGTGATAGCAAGTCACAGCCTGTGCGAACATGTGTAAGAGACGAGTCCATCGTCTGGGCACACCAGTAGTATTCCGCTGTAACCGCAAAGGTAGCTCGTCAGTCCTCACGTCTAGTATACCAAGAGTGAGGCCCTCAACCTGCTCTTGTAATGTTGTGAGAGTCTCGGCCACATCGAGGTCACGAAGAATAGCCCTTCCGACGGCCTCTCCTGTTGGAGCAACAGCTGGTACTCTCAGGCGAACTACTGGATGAACAGGACCAACATCTGCATGTACACATGAGTTTGATTAAAGTCTTGATAGAATAAAGCACAAGGACATTATAAACAAAAAACGATAAACAGGGATATGGTCAAATATTTTACCAATGGCGCCCCACTATTAGCCATCCGGCAGTACTAAATCTGGATCACCCCGGAAGTCCATGCCAGCGTATGGATACTCGGAATAAACCATCTCCTCACGATCAAACCACCTGAATAAGGTATCAAAAAATGAAATCTGAGACTGGCCAGCATGCCTAGACATATGGTCAACCCATCTCTGCATACCTGGTTCAGTAGGGGAAGGTAAATCGAGTGCAATATATTGTGGCTGCATCAGTGGTATCTTCTCCAAGGCAAAGGCGATAAAAATAGAACCATGCCCAAAGTTCTTCAACCTCCCGCTCTTTATCTTGGTCAACTGTTCTTTCATCACAAGAAGTACTGCGTCGCATCAGTTGAACACCTTCGGTTGGAGGAATTCCAAGGCATGCTGCATGTAAGATCGGTTGGCTACATGAAGAGCCGCACCACCGGCCATCCTACCAAAAGTAAACAGAATAGTCCTGAGGGACTTGTCAGTGACATCACGAATGATGATCTTGTCGTATTTACTCGGCTGAGATCCTTCTCTGCAGTACCAGCGAACATAATCTCTCACAGAGTTGCCTCCTTGGGCCGAACCTGACAAAGAGATGGGGGCACCCCACCTCGACAAGCCAGTCAAGAAATAGATGTCTACTACAGTCAAGGGGATAGATTTGCCCCTGATATGGAAAACCTGATTGGTAGGATCCCAAGCATCGAGTAAATACTGCAGTAAGTTGATCTGCTGTCTCATGCTAGAAATGTGGAAGAACTTCAGCAAGCCACAGTTCCGCAGTGCGTTCAGTGTAACCGGATCATGTAGGGCAAGCATGTCCTCTTCTTCATGCTCACGTTCTCGCCATGTAATGGTCATCTTACTCCAAAGATCTCTGAAAAACAAACAAGAGAAGAGTTAGATCCTGATTTTGGTAAGAAACAGGCAAAATTTCCATCAAAAATTGAGCATCAAATTCCCTTTTTGCGCCCAACGCACCTGTAGTAGTGTTCCAGGTGCGTTGAATTCAGATAGCCTTTAGACAAGCCAACATTCAATGCAGCTTTTGATACACAGAGGGTGTGCTGAAGGCAGAACGAGTTCTTCAAACCCCAAGGACTCAGAAAAGCTAGGAATCAATCTCAAAATGCAAAATGGAAACCATGAAATGAAAGAGCTCAGGCTTAGCTCCTACCTGATCCAGACGGCGCCGAGAATCGTCCACAGAATCTCCCGAAATCAGCTGGTGAAAATCAAGGGGGAAAAGCACCTCCAAAGCTCTAACAAACCAAAGTTCAAATGAAATGGTAAAATGAGAGGTAAAAACACTTTTTCATTACTTTTTACGTAGTTCAAAGTAAAATATTAGTGTTCTAACTCGTTTTCAAGCATATATTGTTCATTTCTGACTAGTTTGATGAAGCAGTTGAAAATACAGTACGATATTTGAAAGAACAAAGCTATTTATGGTAAAATCAAAACGGGACCATCTAATCGAGCAATTTTAGCACATAGTTCAAGCTCGTTAAAAAATAAACATAAGACATGAGCAAATGTTTCCACCCGCGTTTAAGCTCGTTAAAAAATGAACTATTCCCCGGTAAATAACCTTTGTGAATGTAGTACTTCAGCCATTAAAGCCTTGGTCGTGTTTGCACTGTCACCTCCACTTTTGCATTGGCCGATCATTCACCTCCATTTGATTGTTTGCCCATTTTGAGGAACAGCTGCGAAGAGTGATTTCACTAGCCATCCTTGTGACACTGCCGTGATTGGAAAATTCCAAACCTTACCTGGAATCAGCTGCTACCCGTTTTATCACTCGTTCCTCAAAAGACGAGTCTCCTTTAAGCTCTTTTCAACTGACTCGTAAAATATGAAAATATTGCCGAGCCATTGGCCTCTCCAGCTCGTTAAAGAGACAGGAAGTGCTATCCCTCCTCTAGATTTTAATCTTTTTGGACCTGAGGGATTATTACACAAAAAGATCGAGCGCTTGTTTTGTTCGGCTCGTTAAAAGTATCGAAAATCCATCCCTTCTGTATTGTTTTATACTTTTTTGGACTTAAGGGATTAGATGACGAAAAAGGAACTTTGGAGTTACCTTTACGTTCCTTTTCAGACTCTCTAAAATTGAAAAGGACCGAGTTATCTTTGTCGTTAAACTCGTTAAAAAGATTAATAACGACAAACTTGTCTATAGATGTGAACACGTTTCACTATCGCTAGGCTCATTAAAACATAGCGATGGGTTTGCTCGAAGGGAAAATTATAGAACAAGCATATGTTATCCTCCTCAAGCTTGAAAAAAATAAAGAGGTACTGGTCAGCAATGACTGGGGAAAAAATTGGGAAGAAAACTCAAAGAAACTTTGTTGGTAGCAATTCGCTCTTGAACATGACACTTCCGCTCCGTGTCCGAGTCGGGTTGGGTTGTTTCATTCACCGGTCACATCACCATGGTCACGCCATACCATCCACATTTGGGGTTAATGCTACCAATCCATCACATCAGTGTCGTCGATATGTTCAAGAGAAGTCATTCAGAGAATTCACCTGTATCTCACCCACTACCATACATTATACTCCATTCTTTCATGACCGCCACCCTGAACCGTATATCACCAAATCGTTTTCACCTCAATTAAAATCATTTGCTCCGTTCCATGTCATTGATGTGGGATTCATTAAGGCCCTCCTGTGATGGATCACTTCTTGTCGACATCAACTCATTATCTAAGAAGTTGATCTAGGAACACCCCATTCAGTACTTTGAAGCTTGCATGCCTCAATGGCAAGTTTCTCACTTCCGGCGACAGGTTTACATCAATGGCCTTCGACCGAAAGATTTTGTGTGGTGTTTGACGCCAAGTCCTTTATTCACACCACGTGAATTGTACTGCAGTACCTTGAGGGTCATTATCATTATCGGTGATTCCTCTCGCGCTTGTTAACAGTTTACATCATTGACTGGTAATCAAGCGATGTCTTTCCATGTTCGACTTCAGAACATTTCTCACATGGATAGACTTGTACTTCGAGTGAAGATCAGACGAGATTGAAGACCCCGGATCTATTTTTATCCATCCGGGCTGCGATATATATTCAGGGAAATAAAGACATTAAATTTACATCATTGCCGCATAGATAATCATCCACTCAAAAGGATGATGGCTCTATCAGAATCATCAGTGTACACTCAGACGGTTGTCTGTCCTATGTACATGAAAATGAATTTATAAAGTTGAGCATGGGAATGCCCGTCTCAGCTAGATCATGAAAATATTATGAAGATAATGTATTGTATTGTATCTTATTACAGGTCTCCTCCCAGCATTGAAAGAACTTCGGATCCTCATAATAAAGCATTTCACCCGACACCAAAAGGTTAACGGACTCATAATTTAGGAGGCAACTGTTATAGACATTTTTGTGCCCTACAACCCCAAGCATGAAATTTCCATAAACCAAGGGCTCCTAAGTCCCTAAAAGTGTTGTTCTAACCCCTAAAGAAACAAGGTCAATAGATTACAGCTTCTCCGAGAAGTTCTCCATGAAAAACTACTCAAAATTGGTCAAAACAGGATCATTGCAGTTGCTCGACTGGCTAGGTGTGTTGCATGTCACCCAAATACACTGTGAGGGTGCATTGCATTTGAAAATTCCCTTCTATGTGGTGCGATGGGCAAGAAATGACAAATGGCAGTGTCATTCCGCGAGGTGGAGAGGCAATGGAAGCTTCCAGAATCTTCTCCTGTGACACTTGCCTCACTGAATTCGACCAAGGATGAGTAAGAGGCCCTCAGTCTCCAAGTGGAAGCAAGAACTGTCAGAGAGAAGACACTAATAAAATCACAAGCTGACTCATCCCCCTTACAAATATCTATATATGGATCCCTCATCCCAGAGATCCAGAGGCTGGAATTTTGCATATTGTAAGGAATTGTTGTTGGTTTGTAGAGACAAACATCAGATTGTTGGGTGATCTAAGCTTTGTTTGAGGTGAAGAGGGGCTTCTTTGCTGGGAGTTTGATGTTGGGTTAGAACAACTGGTTGTAACTCCGCCTAGATCTTTTCTTGTTTTATCAATAAAAGCTATTTGAGCTTTCCTCCATGCTTTTGTATCATTGATGCGTGTTACATTTGTATGGTCAATTTACATCTAATCCTAGATTGTTTATGAATATAGATCCATGTATTTTTATAGTGCTATGCTTTTGTAATCTTACAGGTACTTTGCGAAGCTGGGCATGCAAGGGAGCAGGTAGTTGGGGACTATCAAAGAAGAGAGGGTTCGAATCGAAGGATTAGCGCAAGACAGAGGTTGGTCTTTCTATTCCTCTCTATCTATAATTCATAAAGGAAATACAAAAGTAGTTTTTCTCTATTTGTTTCTAAGGCAGCTGTCACACCTTAGTGGGATAGAGCAGTTCTAAATAGACACTTTTCCCTATAACAACAGGTATATTGGCCTTTGTTGTCTGCTTTGACAATGAAATGGCCAAGACCATTTCCAATCTTCTGCAAGGTGTGATAGCTCCAGCGGTGGATCGGAAGATTGGAAAGCCAGACCCAAACTGGGACCTCTTTAGGGGCATCAAATAAGGGATCAAAGTCAGGAGTCCACTTATTAAGATATAGACCCTGATTTCCCATAAAATACGAACTGTTTCTAAATACCAGATCTCGATCTTCTTTGGAGGTGAACTCAAAAATGAAATAACCTCTTCCGACAACGTAGCAGATCACATTGTATTTCAGCTGAGGTCTCCAGTTGCGCTGGATCCAGTCATGTGTTGTTTTTGTAGATGGCCAGCGTCCCATAAATTTTCCTACCAACCCTCTATGAGCCAAGGCAAGGGCGATTTTTATTAGTTGATCTTCTCGCAGGGTGATCTCAGGGATTTCTTCCAGTTTTTTGATGAATTTTGGGACTTCTGGGATCGGAGTTTTCCTCCCTTTTTGCATTAACAGTCTGCGGAAAGCTTCCTCGGATGATATTGGAGGGGTGGGAGAAGGCTCCCCACCCCTGGGCGCACTCATGGCGGTGACTAGGCTCCTTTGCAGTCGCTAAACCTAGCAGACTCGGACGCTGAAGCGCAGTGCCTCTGTTAACATCGACTAGCACTGGCCGGAGAGGGAGGGCAGAGCCCAATTACGGGGATGCTGGGGAGGAAGACTGGAAGCCCAGCAGCAGGGGCTGCCAGGTAGGAGGACTGCGGATGGCCGCAGGAGACAGGGATGCAGGGGCGCGGGAGCTCCAGTTCTCCAAGAGCGCGAAAAAAGTCCTAAAGATTATGTTACCAGTGTAGTTTGGTTGGAATTTATATATAGCTTTCATTCAAAGCAAAATAATATGTTGCAAGTGATTGGAGTTTGGTAGTGTTTCATGTGTAACATTTATTCAAAAATAAATTTAATGTTGGATGAATTCACAATTTTCCCTTCCCTATACAACAAAGTAGTTTGTAGCATTATTAGTATAACAAATTATTCCCAATCCCACCAAGTGATGGTTTGATGAAAGGAATTTCCCTTCAATAGTTTATTTCTTCTCTCTTTCTTGAGTTATTTAATTAAGATTGAGTTATGTTCAACTTTCCAAAATTGTCTATAACTTTGATTAGCAATTCTCCCTTGCTAGTGGTCAATTTTTGTTAGTAAATTTTAGTCCTCCATTCCCAGTTTTCTCCACTCCCTTGTAGGATGTGCTTTGAAGTGTAATTTGGAAATTATCATCATTTCCAAAATCCAATGCATTTGACGTCATTAGTAGATATCCATTGTTCCCACTTCTATATAATCACTATAGAGTTAATTATTTACTTCACTTTTGCTACATGACAATGATAGGTTTGATAGAGATATTTTACAATAATCATCATTTTTTCAACCAATCAAGTTGACATCGACATTATTTACCACAAGAATAGTTAAACCAACAACACACATAAAACATTAAACACGATATTTACACTAGGAAAACCCCAACTCTGGAGAGAAACCTAGCCTAATGAAATTCCATTAGATCCCTTAGCTAAAACCCTGGCCAAGCAAGCCAAGTGAGCCTTCATCACTCACATCCTTGGTCCCATCACATTGTAAGTCCTCCCAGCCTTTTAATGGCTCCTTACACTACAGATATATTACCATGGGAAACCAACAAACCATGGGCCCAAACCACTATTGTAACCTAATCGACTTTGACTCTATCCCCGAGTCAATTTTACTTAACACCTCCCCTAGAACCTTGGCTTGGGGTTTCCCTTGACCAAATATGGCCAAACCAACCAAGTGAGTCAGCATCGCTCAATTTTTCCCTTAGCCCCATTAAAGTTGATACCCAAGGTATCTATTAACCAGACATTCCACCTTATCACTGTTAGATTGTGTTATATTCTTTCCATGACTAGCCCACATAGTTAACTAGGGGTTAGAGGGGGGGTAGAGCCCCCCTTCATTGTGACGAATGTGTAGCGGGGGGGTCACAAGGGGTTTGAGGGGTGCAGGTAACCCCCCTCTATGGGGTCCGGGGCAGGACCCTATGTTAGGTTGGGCAGACTTACCTATGGTTTTGTGCATGATTTTTGCACATGGTGTTGGACGTGATGGTTTTTGGTCCATGGTTTTGGACGCGATGGTTTTCGGTCCATGGTATTGGATGCTTCGGCATGTATAAATATGTATTGTAAAATTGAAAGGAATATAATGAAAAAACAAGCTGGTAGTCCCAGTTTTGGGATCCAAGGGAAAATCTCTATGTATATGTGTTTTATGTGTTATGCTCTCACATTGTTTATTTTCTGTGTTTAAGAATTCATATGCAGGTAATTTTTGTACGGATTAAAAACTACATTTGGTATCGGAACTGTTTTTGGCTTCAAGGGGATGCCTTTGTTGCTGAGGAGTTTCGCTCGAGCCTGTGGTAGTCCCTGTTTAGTGGGAGATATGCGAGATCAATTCTGGTGGTGAAAGAAGATGGAAATCAGTGGAAAGATAGAGATCAATAAATTTAATGGTTAGAGTTTTCAGTTGTGGAAACTCAAGATGGAGGATGTGTTGGTAGATAAAGATTAGTGGATCACAGTAGGTCCAGGTACTAAACCAACGGGAGTGTCCGATGAAGAATGGAAGAAGTTGGATCAGAAGGCAAAGAGCATAATACGATTGTGTGTATCAGATTCAGTATTGTTGAATATATCATGGGAAGCTAGGCGAAGGCTTTGTGGGACAAGTTAGGGACTTTGTACCAATCTAAGTCTCTGGTGAATAAACTGTTCCTATGGAAAAATTTGTATAACCTGAGGATGAAAGATGGAGACTCAGTGACAGAGCATCTGAATGCATTTAATACTATGGTAAGTCAGTTATTATCCGTTGATATTAAAATTTCAGATGAAGATAAGTTCACCAGTTTGTTGTGTTCTCTACCAGATTCGTGGGATAGTTTGATGACATAGTCTCATCCTTGCTAACGGAGGAAATGAGATGGAAAAATATGGAGACCTAGAATGGTGATGCCTTGTCTGTATGAGGATGGTCCCAGAACAGAAACAAAAATAAGTCATTGAGTGGGAGGTCTACATCTAGAGGGAGATCTAAATCTCCAAGAAAACCTGTAAAACAATCACCAAGGATGTGGTATCAAAAACTTGATCCATTTATGTGGGGACTTGGCTTCACCAGAAGCAAAGAAAATCACTATTTGTATTTTAAATTAATTGGTGACTGTGTTATTTATCTGGTCTTGTATGTGGATGATATGTTGCTGGTTGGAAATGACAAAGAAATTATCCAAGATTTGAAGACTTAATTTCCCTCCAAATTTGACATGAAATATCTTGGTGTTGCAAACTATATTTTGGGAATGGAAATTAAAAGAGATCAGGCAAAGAGGAAGCTCTGGTTAAACCAAAGGAAGTATGTCGAGACAATACTGCATAGGTTTAATATGTAGGATAGTAAACCGGTGAAGGTTCCTATTCTTGTAGGTGTGAAGTTATCTGCTGAACAATGTCCCAAGACACAAGAAGAGGAATAGGACATGTCTCGTGTTCCATATGAAAGTGTAGTCGGTAGCCTAATGTATCCAATGGTCTACACTAGACCAGACATTGCACATGCAGTGGGAGTAGTGAGCAAGTTTATGTCAAAACCAGGGAAGGAGCACTTGACAATAGTGAAGCGAGTTTTTAGGTATTTGTGTGGCACTAGTGATTATGGTTTGTGCTACCAAGAAAGATCAGGATTGGACAGAGTGTTGGATATTTGTGGCTTTGTTGATGTAGACTGGGCTGGAGATCTGGATCAGAGAAGATCTACAAGTGGGTATGTGTTTAACCTATTTGGAGGTGCAGTCAGTTGGATGAGTAAGAAACAATCTGTAGTGACACTATCAACTACAGAGGCAGAATACAAGGTAGCCACTCATGCAAGCAAGGAAGAAATTTGGTTGCAGAGATTGTGTTCAAGTATGGGGTTAGTATAAGGAGCTATAAGGATAGACTGTGATAGCCAAAGTGAAATTTTTCTTGGCAAAGAAACCTGCATGTCATTCAAATACAAAGCACATTGATGTTTAGTATCACTTTGTGAGGGATATGATAGAATACAAAAAGGTGTTGTTGGTAAAGGTGGACACATTAAAGAATACTGCAGATGCATTGACAAAATATGTGAGCTCTGAGAAGCTCTCTTAGTGTAGAGAAACAATGGGCATTGTAGGGCTAGATAAATGACTAAGCTCTCTTGTGGCCTCCTGTGGAAAGAAAACAACAAGTGGGAGAGTGTTGGATTGTGTTATATTCTTTCCATGACTAGCCCATGTAGTTAACCGAGGGGTTAGAAGGGGGGCGGAGCCCCCCTTTTGTTGCACCGATTGCGTAGCGGGGGGGTCATAGGGGTTTGAGGGGTGCAGGTAACCCCCCACTATGGGGTCCGGGGAAGCACCCCGAAAATTTTTGGTTTTGGACCATATGTTAGGTTGGGTGGACCTACCTATGGTTTTGTGCATGATTTTCACACATGGTTTTGGATGCGATGGTTTTCGGTCCATGGTTTTAGACGTAATGGTTTTCGGTCCATGGTATTGGATGCTTTTGCATGTATAAATATGTATTGTAACATTGAAAGGAACATAATGAAAAATCAAGCTGGTAGTCCCAGTTTTGGGATCCAGGGGAAAATATCTGTGTATATGTGTTTTATGTGTTATGCTCTAACATTGTTTATTTTCTGTGTTTAAGAATTCGTATGCAGGTAATTTCTGTACGGGGTTAAAACCTACAATCACCTAGGTCTAACACTAGATTTTACTGATATTTACCAAGGGGTGTGCATGTCTTACGAGGTATTACGAAATATACCTATTTACATGCAATAATTGACTCCATTATAATACTAATATTTTTTTTATTTTTGTATCCCTTATAGCTATCTGTATATGAACACCCCCTCAACACACATTTTGTGCCTGATTCTCTCGTCAACCATATACCCCCACACTCTGTGAACCATTTGATTCACACATTCTGTCAAATAATTTGCATGTAACTAATACCCATGGTTTCTTTCTATACATTTACACACCACTACCTCCATTTCCATTCATGAATCCAGTCTACAATGTCTTGACTCTATTGAAGCTCACATTTTACATGATGTTACCTTTACCTTTACTTGTTTTCACTAACAACCATGAACAAATTGTGTGTAATAATGATGCAACCCTTGGTAGCTGCAACAATCTCTCAATTGCTTTTAGAACTTGTAAAATTCTCTTGTAAATTTTCATGACTAGCATGACTTATATCATCCCACCTTGAACCTGGAGATCAACCTATGCTAAACAAAACACTAACCTCTAGATCACAAGTTTCTACAATATTTGTCATTTGTTTAACATTTCGCAACTACAGTGGATGTGTTTGAGTTTGTTTCCACCTTCTAGCATTGACATAGCCCTAGATCCACTTCCCCAACCAACTCCTTGGATTATTTATTTTCCTCTACAACTTGAGTGTCACAATTACTACTCACCAGATTTCCCACCACAAAGATTTAACTTCTCATTCCCTTGGGTGGAAGAAATAGACCCCTATAAACCCATTTATTCACTGACATTCTCACTATGAAAAGCTAATCCAATAATGGATCCAATAATAGACATTATGGTCCTCACTTAGGCTTCTATCGTGCCAAATAACCACATCTATCTCAACCTAAACTTTGCATTGAATTTTTCAATTCAACAACAACTTTGTCATTTCTCTCTTCAAAATTTCGATAGTAATGCCACTATCATTGGCCACTTACTTCCTAAAATCCTCATTCAGAGTGTCCACCTCACCTTTCATTTTCCTAGCTAGAAATCAACGTGCCAAATATACAAAAAGAAATTCGAAATAGCTCATACGTCTTGGGCATGCCGTCATACATCTTTGACTCTTTTATTGTTGGGTCTCAGCCTTATCCTTGACATTAGCCTTCACATTCCAATTTGTAGGCTTCCGGACTAGTTTCTTTATTCACCTCGACTTCTGCACATGCCTTCTTTTTATCATTAAAATAAAAGTACGGGAAAAATAGTGTTAGAGGAAAGTTCAAATCAAGATTATCTCTTGAATTCTTGGCATCCTTTGCAAGATTCTTGCAACTATTAAAATAAAATTCCCCTAAATTCATGTCAAAACACTTCTCCCATCCAAATGGTAGAGGCATTTGAACATCCCGATCAATTTCTTTATCCATCCAACTCCTTTACTGATCCAAATTGGATCCTAGAATACTCTCTAAGTTTTCATGAACTCGTTAAAAATCATGCCAAAGTTTCAAAGTCTTATAAGGATCAAGCTTATTGGAGATATCCTCGTAACAGTTGCAATGTGTGATCAGTGCGGAGTAACGAGGACCCTCGGTCAAGCGCGCAGACTGTCGACCCATGGTAACGTGCACTACCACAAATTAGCAAAACCAGAGGCTATTTCAAGAAACGGGGGTAGTTTTTGATATGCGATTAGTGACAAACCCCTCAAATAAGGAAAATCCCCTCAAAGAAGGAAAAGCGCTGCCACAAATCACATACCGCAGGGAAAACCCTTCAAAGAAGGAAAAGCCTCGAGCGCCCGAACCTGAAATAATTGTAAAATGTGAAAAGATATCGTATTGATTCTGTCAGAAGAGGGGTCCCACAAAAACCAGCAGAATATCGAAAGGGCTTTGAGTGGTATGTAGTTCAAACTGAGTCTCGCCTAATGCCACACAATGGGTGCCACGTGTCCAGCAGAAGAGAGAGAAAACCGCTCACATCGGACGGGTAAACATCATGTTACTTACCCGCCTGATATGGACGATGACCGTAGGATTTGGAAGTTCCAGATCAATGTCGAGGATGCAATCCGATGGATGATCAGATTCGATGAGGTTAACAGGTAGAATTGTATATGATTTGAAGTCTGATACGGACGATGCGTTGGCAGAAGGTTGTGATTCACGGGCATTCTTGGAGTTAACGGAATAAACAGTCATTTCAAAAACGTCCAAGAGAACTGACACTCAGTTCATTACGAAATCGGTGGCCACCTCCCTATGAAGCATTATACAGTGATGATTATGTAGAACAGAAGATTCAAATGGACAGAGGCAGGGGAACCAGAAAGCCGGGAAGCATAAATGAATAGTCGGGAGGCAGATTGGCTTTAAAGCTACAAACTGACAGAGAGAGCAATAAAAAGCAGTAAGTTAGAAGTAGAAAGCTAAGAGCAGAGAGAAGAAGCCGAGCTGACCTACAGAAGAAAAGGCAGCATCAAGCCAGAGTTAAGACAGAGCTAGAGAGAGTTAGAGAGTTTGTGTACTCCAGAGAAGGCTTGAGAGGTTCAAGTGAACTCCTATGTATATGTTTGTCATGTATGAGTCTCAGATTGGGCTCATACTACGGTGACCAATAGAGGTTGAGTTTCAGTAAGGAGAGTCTGTGTAATCCAGAGACTTGGGGAATCCAAGTACAGTCCTACTGATTTATATCTGCTGTGTGAGAATCAAATTGAGCTCACTGTTTCAAAAACTCTACTTTGAAAACATAATAGAGAGGCCACCATTGAAGGCTGGACTAGGAGACGTAGCCCAGGAGTATTGGGTGAACTCCTTATTAAACGTGTTGTGTTTATATGTTTGCCTGTTATGTTTTCTTTAACTACTTCAGTGCCCATGTATTTCGCAATCTTATCGATCCTTTGCATAAAATAACATAGGCACATCCAAGTACATGAGTTTGTAATACCTTAATTGTTTGTCTTAGATAAATTTCAGATCAAGTGCTATCAGAGCTCTAGGTTACTAAGGTTAGACAAGCTTGTGCTGGATTCTCTTTTGTTGAATGATAACTAGATCAAGGCTTAAATGAGGAGAAGGAAAGTTGGTTGAAGCTAACCCAGAAGTTGGAAGAGTCTATCCTAAGAGGGAAATGTTAGAAGAAAGTCCCTTGGAATCAAACTCCTAATTCATGGACAGTTTCATGACCATGAGAGCCATGGTAGAAGAAATGTCTAGAGAATTTAAGAAAGGTAGAGATGAAGATTCATCAAACTCCAAACAAGATAAAGGAGTAGAAGAATCTCTCCTCAATGACCATTCTAAAGGCAAAGGGAAAGAAGAAAAACTTCCCACACCTCCTGATAGTCCTGGAAATAAAAAGAAGAGGGCATCCTTAATTAAATTAGATGTTAAATTTGATTTTCCGATATATGATGGAGAGTTGAATGCAGAGACGCTGGATAATTGGATTAGACATATTGATGTATATTGCAAGGTGCAGAGCATTGATTCAGACAAGAGTACGATTCAGTTGTCCAGCCTATGCCTTGGAGGCACTGCCTTGGTATGGTGGGAAGGCAGGACAAGAGCTGACATGAAGAAGCATGGTAAAATTCTCTCTCTGGAGTGAATTTGTTTCTGAAATTAAAAAGAAGTTCTATCCACTAGCTTATATGTAGCAAGCCATGATGAGTTGGAAAACTCTTCGACAATTAAAAGGGCAAAGTGTACAAGGCTACACCCAAGAATTCAGAAAAAGAGCTTTGATTATATGAATTTCGTTAGACTAACCTGAAACTCTACTGAAGTATATAGGTGGTCTACATAGCTATTTAAAGCACACCATTCTCATGTTTAATCCCACTATCATAGATGTGGTATTTGTTTAGGCTACACATCTAGAGGCTAGAGGTAAGAATGTGAACCCAGAAGCTGGGGGATCATCAAAACCCACTGCAAGCAAGAAAAATGCAAAGAGAAAGTAGAAATGGAAAGAGAGGAAGACAAATATTGTACAAAAGACCAAGCCTTCATGCACTCATTGCAAGAAGGATGGGCAGGATGATGAACACTGCTAGATTCTGCATCCGGAGCTGAAACCCAAGAAGTACGATGGAAAAAATAAGAAGACTGTTGCAGCTATTCAGAAGGATTTGGGGTCAGACTCAGGGCATGAAAAAACAATCACAACCACAGGTATAAAAGGTAATAATTTTGAAGCATCTACTAGTAATTCTGCACAATCTACTAATAATGAAGAAAATGAGAGGAAAAGACATGTGCTTTTTCATATTAGAGTTATTTCCAAGCATCAAAAGATTGATACTTTGTTTGATAGTGGCTCACAAGTAAATTTAATTTCTGAAGCAATTGTAAAGAAGATGGGATTGCTAAACACACCTCACAAGAAGCGATATCCATTAGGTTGGTTATGTGATAAAGCAAAGCTACAAGTGACTAGACAATGTAAACTTAGGTTTTCTTTTCAGTCAACATTTGTAGATGAGGTTGAGTTAGATATTGTTCCCTTGGATATATGTGGAATTGTTTTAGGAAGTCCTTACTTGTATGATAGAAAAGCCATTTTCTATAGAGCATAAAACAAGTATCAACTCGTTAAATATGGAATTGAATATATCGTAAGAGCTCATAAACTCAAGAATAATTATACTCTCATAAACTCAGGGCGGATGAAAAGAATTGTAAATTCATGCAATTTTTTTTTACTGATGGTTGTAAAGGAAAAGAAACCTGATAAAACCAATGTATTTGAAGATGTAATAATAAACAACAAGTTGATTTAGAAAATGTTGTTTCAGAATATGATATACTATTTCAAGAACCTAAAGGTCTACCACCCAAAAAGGAAATAGTACATAATATTAATTTGCAGCAAGATGCTCCATTTCCTAACATCGGAATGTATAGGTTGTTTGCTTTAGAGAATGCAGAAATTAAGAAGCAAGTACATGAGCTGGTCGAGAAAGGGTTCATAAGACCTAGCACATCGCCATGTGGGTATCCAATTGGCTTGGTGAGAAAGAAAGATGGCTCGTGGGGAATGTGCATTGATTACCGAGCACTGAATAAGATAATGATCAAAACTTGTTATCCCCTTCCTCGCATAGATGATCTACTAGATCAGTTGAAAGAAGTTGTTTACTTTTCAAAGTTGGACTTTCATAGTGGCCGCCATCAGGTCAGAGTTGCAGAGCAAGATGCATGGAAGATTGCTATCAAAAAAAAGCAGGGATTGTATGAGTGGTTGGTTATTCCTTTTGGCTTAACTAATGCTCCTGCTACTTTCTTGAGAGTAATGAATGATGTACTCAGACATTTTATTGATGATTTTGTCATTGTATATTTAGATGACATTCTTATATTTAGTAAAACATGGGAAGAACATTTGAAGCATGTAAAGCAAACTCTAGATGTTTTTAAAAAAGAAAATCTTTAGGTTAAGTTATCAAAATGTGAATTTGGCAAAACATCTTTGAATTATTTGGGTCATATTGTAGGGGGTGGTGAATTGAAGATAGATCCCTCTAAGGTTGCAATCATTATAAACTGGCATAAACCCAAATCTGTTGCAGAAGTTAGGAGCTTCCCAGGGGCAGCACAATATTGGAGAAAGTTTATTTCTAGCTTTTCCTTGATTGCAGCTCCCTTGCATGCTTTAACAGGATTGAACAAGGTGTTTCAGTGGGGAGGAAAACAACAGAAAGCCTTCGACACCTTAAAAGAAAATATTAGTATAGCACCAATACTAGCACTACCCGATCTTCAAAGACCATTTGAGATTGAAACGAATGTCAGTGACTATGCCATGGGAGCAGTGTTGATGCAGCACGATAAACCCATATGTTATCATTCTGAGACATTTAATTCTGCGGTAGTTAATTGTCCCACATATGATAAAGAATTGTATGCATTAGTACAGAGTGTGAAAAAGTGGAAACATTACCTAATGGGAAAATAGATAGTTATACATACTGATCATCAACCACTTCAATATTTACACTCACAAACTAATTTGCAGCAATCAAGACACTATAGGTGTATGGGTTTTCTACAACAGTTTCATCTGGTCATTAGATATAAAAAGGGCATACACAATAAATTTGTTGTTAGGGTCCCACCCTAACCCCCTTATTCATGTAGTAGGATTGACTCATAGTGATAGTTAAGTAAGGAGTCAATAAAGACCATATTATTAATTCTAAGTGGTTAACCCGCAATTAATGACGGGACCACAGTTAGTTGCAAATGGGCCATGGTATTAGATAGATGGAATTAATAAGAACCATGGTATTGATCCATGGTATTGTAGGTATGAGTCATATATAAAGGATAGAGACTCCCTGCGAGGAGCATCATGTCTTATTTTGTAATCGAGCTCTGCTCTATTGGAGGTTGCCCCCTCGAAGAGGCAAGTGAACATTGCTTTTTGAATAATAAAATACTTGTTGTTGTTTCTCACTATTCTATGTTCTGGGTATATTTCTTCACATATTTTGTATTTCGGTATCGTCTTGCAGGTTAGGAGCATAACATTTGCAGATATGTTGTCCAGACCAATCATAAATGCATCTACTATACTTAAGCATAATTCAGTATTGCATGAAAACTACATTGAACAATATGCTCAAGATATAGATTTCAAAGATGTATATGCAACTTTAAGTCATGGGAAACAAGTAGAAGAATTGGATTATCATGTTAAGGACTAACTCTTGTATCATTTTAGAAAGTTATGCATTCCACAAACTGAAAGAGTAAAGACAATTCGAGAAGCACACACTTCTCTAATATCATGTCACTTTGGTGTAAGTAAAACAGTTGCACAGCTGCAAAGATTTTGTTATTGGCTAAAAATGAATGAAACAATTTCTAGATATGTAAGAGGGTGTACCATGTGTGCTAAAAGCAAGCCCAACAATAGAAAACTAGGCTTGTACACTCCACTACCAGTTCCTTCTCACCCTTGGGAAAGTGTTTCCATGGACTTTGTTGGGGGACTGCCTAAATCTAGAAAAGGTCATGAATATTTATATGTTATTGTGGATAGGTTCAGCAAAATGTGTATTTTAATACCCTGTAACAAATATATTACAGTTGAACAAATAGCAATGTTGTTCTTTCAGCATGTATGGGTTCATTTTGGATTACCCACTTCCATTGTATCTGATCGAGATTCCCGTTTTGTTGGGAAATTTTGGTCAATTCTGTGGGAATTGATGGACACCAGACTGCAGAAGAGCACAACTTTTCATCCACAAACAAATGGCCAAACAAAAGTGGTCAATAGGATAGTGATCCAGTTGCTCAGAGGCTATTGCAGCAAGCATCCCAAGTTTTGGGATGAACATTTGTGTTATGTGCAGCATGCTTACAATCAAGCTAAACATTCTTCTACACAGAGATCTCCTTTTGAGACTTGTTTTGGTTTCACACTAAGGTCTCCCTTGGATTTTGTCTTTGGTAAAGACATAGCGGTTCATGGACACAGTGATGTGGACAAGGCAACCAAGTTCATTGAACAAATCCAAGAGTTTCACTAGGCAGTACAGGAACAACTAGAAAAGAGCCAAGCCAAGTACAAGGAAAGGCATGATAAGCATCGGATTGAGCATAGTTTCCAATTTGGTGATCAAGTCTAGTTGTATATCAGCAAAGACAGAATGCAAGGTGAAGGTAAGAAGCTGAAGCCAATAAGGTATGGACCTTTCAAGATACTTGAGAAAATTGTTGAGAATGATTTTCGCCTTGACTTGCCAACTTACATGCACATCTATTCAGTAGTTAATGCAGAAAGCTTGAGACTAGTTGAACCTTCACTAATTGAAGATCTCGAAGAATAGAGTCAGTTTCCTTCTATTGATGATGTGTTGCCTAAATATCTCAATGAATTGCAGGAAGATACAGTTCTGGACAAGAAGGTAAGAACTACGTGTAGAGGGGATGTTGAGTACCTCAAGATTGGACTCAAAGGTTCAAAACCAAGCAGTGCAAGATGGATAGAAATTGGGCAAGCGAGGAATCTATATCCTCACTTGATTGATGCTTAAAAAACCAACTTTTGGTGGTCCAAAATATTTTTCAGTGGGAAGGCCATGATCCAAATTGGATCCTAGAACACTCTCTAAGTTTTCATGAACTCTTTAAAAATCATGCCAAAGTTTCAAAGTCTTATAAGGATCAAGCTTATCAAAGATATCCTCATAACAGTTGCAATTTGTGATCAGTGTGGAGCAACGAGGACCCTCGGTCAAGCGCGCAGACCATTGGCCCATGGTAGCGCGCGCTGCCACAAATTAGCAAAACTAGAGGCCATTTCAAGAAACAAGGGTAGTTTTTGATATGCGATTAGCGATAAGTCGTTAATCACATATCGCAGGGAAAACCCCTCAAAGAAGGAAAAGCCTCGAGCACCCGGACCCGAAATAATTGTAAAATGTGGAAAGATATCGTACTGATTTTGTCAGAAGCGGGGTCCCACAAAAACCGGCAGAATATCGAAAGGGCTTCGAGCGGTAAGTGGTTTCAACCGAGTCCCGCCTGATGCCACACAATGGGTGCCACGAGTTCGATAGAAGAGAGGGAAAAACACTCACATCAGACGGGTAAACATCATGCTACTTACCCGCCCGATATGGACAATGACCGTAGGATTTGGAGGTTCCAGATCAACTATGGGGATGCAATCTGATGGATGACTGGATTCAAAGAGGTTAATAGGTAGAATTGTATACGATTTGAAGTCTGATATAGAAGATGCATTGGCAAAAGGTCGTGATTCATGGGCATTCTTGGAGTTAATGGAATAAACAGTCATTTCAAAAATGTCCAAGAGAACTGACACTCAGTTCGTTATGAAATAGGTGGCCACCTCCCTGTGAGGCGTTATATAGTGATGATTACGTAGAATAGAGGATTCAAACGGACAGAGGTAGGGGAACCGGAAAGCCGAGAAGCGGAAATGAACAGACATGAAGAAAATTGGCTTTAAAGCCACAAACTGATAGAGAGAGCAAAAAAAAGTAGTAAGTTAGAAGCAGAAAGCTAAGAGTAGAGAGAAGAAGCCGAGCTGACCTGCAGAAGCAAAGGCAGCATGAAGCTAGAGTTAAGACAGAGCCAGAGAGAGTCAGAGAGTTTGTGTACTCTAGAGAAGGCTTGAGAGGTTCAAAAAAACTCCTCTGTATATGCCTGTCATGTACAAGTCTCAGATTGGGCTCATACTACGGTGACCAATAGAGGTCGAGTTTCAGTAAGGAGAGTCTGTGTACTCCAGAGACTTGGGGAATCCAAGTACAATCCGGCTAATTTATATCTACTGTGTGAGACTCAAATTGAGCTCACTGTTGTAAAAACTCTACTTTGGAAACATAATAGAGAGGCCACCACTGAAGGCTGGACCAGGAGACGTAGCCTAGAAGTATTGGGTGAACTCCTTATTAAACTTGTTGTGTTTATATGTTTGTCTGTTATGTTTTCTTTAACTGCTTCAATGCTTGTGTATTTCGTAATCTTATTGATCTGTTGCATAAAGTAACATAGGCACATCCATGCACATGAGTCTGTAATACCTTAATTGTTTGTCTTAGATCAATTTCAGATCATTTACTATCCTGAAGTGGCAACTTCAAAACCTCGCTCACACCAAATCTAACCAAATGTATATTTATTTGGCTTCTCTTCCTAATTTATGAACAAGTTTGGCATCAATCTCTCCATCCACTAGGCCAAATAACCCTTGGCAATAGAAGTGTTCTTCTGAAGCCAAAATACATCCACTTTTGGCTTTGATACTAAATGTAGAAAATATATCTACCACGAGAATATTTTAACCTGCAATACACACAAAACATTAAACACAATATTTACCCTGGGAAAGCCTTAACTCTAGGGGAAAACCTAGCCTAATGGAATTCCTTTAGATCCCTTGGCCAAAACCCTGGCCAAGCAAGCCAAGTGAGCCTTCACAACTCAGATCCTTGGAGCCATTACAATGAATTCCTCCAACCTTTTAAAGGCTCCATCACATGAAAAATTACCATAGGAAAATAACAAACGATGGACCCAAAACCACTACTATAACCTGGTCTAATTTGACTCTACCCCCTAGTCAAGTTTACCTAACACTACTTTGTCTTCAAATAAATTTAATTAAAAAATATAACTTAAAAAATAACTCCTTGTATACCCCTTTTAGTGTCCCGAACCCACAGCTGGGAAACACCACTCATCAGAACTTTATAATTATAATTAATTTAAATGCAGAAGCATGTAACACTCAAATTTGTCTTCATTTATTCCTTGTGTATGACAAATAAATACAACATGAAATGTAGCTATAAATTCCATACAAGAACTATAGATCACATACATTATAATTTATAGAACACAACATAAAATAAAGATACATTACCAACCATTAAGCTTGAACCTAGAAGTTAGGGTTTAAAAATAGATATTATTAATTGAGCGCAACACATAAATAAAATTCCGGACATGAGAATGTGAACTCTTACCTGAGAAATGAGAGTCAATTGGTTACGGGCTCTCCACTTTCCACCTAGCCATAGATGTGGTGGTTCATAAGCTCAACCATTGGGTCCCCCCACCCCTCGTAGCTAGGACAACAACTCCAAAGGTAATAAGCGGAAAACCAAGATAAAACCCTGGCCGAAGCACTAACCCTAGTAGCATCAGTCTCCAACCATAAGTTCAAACTCCCCTGACCGACATGCAAGTGGTGCATCTCGAATCTATCAGTGGTTCCCACCTTCCATGGAAACTTACAGTCAACAAGGATGATCTTAGCACACAACTCTAGGAGCTTTGTTGTTGTCCAAGAATTCAAGTACCAATAGCTGAAAATAATTAACTCCAAATTCAGTGCCAAATCCACACCAAAACTCATCAACTACCATTAAACCAAGTTCACCAACCTAAACTTCATGGCCACCAAGCCTTAAATAGGGCCATCAAATCCTCGAAGCACCAAGCTCCACATAGCCAACATAGGGGCTCACATCATGATTAGGATGCATCCCAACAATACATATAACTGAATAACCACACATCAACCAGTCTCATAGTCCACCCTAAGACTCACTGAATAATCAATAATAAACTGAATGATTAACTGATTAAATGAATATCAAACAAAAATGACAGTTCTTTATGTATACATGGCCTTAAATTTCCATGTGGCACCCTCTGGAACTCATGTGGGTCCTAAGTGCACTTTTCACCAAAAATATCAAACCGTTTCCTTTTTCCATGGCGCTACGCCCCACATACTATTTCCATGGAGTGGTATCCACAACCAAAATTATTTTATTAATATCATGATATGTACAAATTTACAATGTTGAGCATGATTGCTCCAAAGCATGAATAAAAATAACTACATGGGCAAATAGGGAAAATAACAAAATGTTCAGCTCACCAACCTAAAAATTGAAGGTATCCATGTTAACAATCCAATATAAAAAATACATTTATTTACATTGTCAAAACAGGTGGGGGTATTACATTCCTCCCCCAGCGCACCGTATATACAAATATAGAATCATATACAATATATCAATAAAAAAGGTTAGGATGTTCCCCTCCATGACTTCTTCTTGCTCACAAGTCACATCCTTAGGACTGAGCATGTCCATTGTACATTTACCATGCCTATGGATTGATTGTGGAGAACCTTGACCTTATTGTCCAAGATCTGCACGAACGAAACTTGGAAGTCTCCCTCGAATCCTACCCAAATCATTTTCCAATCAAGAACATGATTAGTTCTAGTGACATATTTCTTAAGAAACAAAACAGGAAAAACATCATGAATATGTAGAGATGTAGGCAATGCAAGCCTATATGCAACGATGAAAATTCTCTCTAGGATATCAAATGGCCCACAATATCTAGTTGCCAACTTGCCACAACTTCCCAATTTTAACGCGATGTTCTTTTCTTTTACTTTCAAGAATTGACCTAGGATATTTTCTTTGGTTATGTTAAACAAAATTTCTTAAAGAGCATGAAAATACCATAAATGCAACATCCATGAAGAAAAAACACATTATGAAAGACATCATAGACAACGCACCAATATTTGTTAGTGGAGTTCATTGACGATGTGTGAACTACATATCTGGGCCCAACATCGAAGTGGAGAGGCCTTTATATTATCTAAGCAAAATGAAAGGCAAGTACATGGAAAAATACATGAGAATACCCCACTTCTAGGAGTGACATGAAAATCGATTTCTCTTGTCCCAATTTTGAATGCATCAATGAATTCCTTTTGAAATTTCATGAAAAGTGAGTATAAACTTGACTAGGTTCTATAACTTTCACCTTTGGCTCCCCTATAGAATCTTCAAGATGTCACAACAATCAAAATACTCCCTAGAATATGCCAGGAATATCCTTGATCTATGTGAAATCTTGCTTGTAGTTCTAGTCCTCATTCCATGCATCACGTTCTAGTGATGACCTCCTCCTCTAACACATTCAAATGCCATGGTTTATATAATTTGCACCAGGCAGACATACCAAGTCCCACCTGTCAAAAATAGAAATAAGAAATGTTAAATATAACATCAAGAAATATCCAGATTTAATTTGTCCTTGAATTAAATTGGAAATAAAATTGTAATTGCATATCTCATGACAACTTGTATTAGTTAACTAATTTAATTTGACTTAGTTGGATCGATTAATTTGAGTTGAGAGTCTAAATAGAGTCATGTAGAGTGTTTGCTACATTATAGGAGCCCTGGTTGAGTTATTTTGAGTTATAATTAATTAATTGAGTCTAACTGAGTTAAAGTCAGTTAAACTAGTTCCAACTGTTAGAGGAACTAGTGGGAGGTCTAGTAGTGTGGTGTTACACGTAGTCGAGTGTGGTGCTTCCTAAAGTGCAGTGCAGTGTTGCCTGAAGCATAGTGTGGTGTTGCCCGAAGTGCAGTGTGGTGATCCCTGAAGTGGAGTGTGGTGTTGCCTACAATAAATAACTCATGCATGTCAGATTTGAGAAAGACCCAATTGTGATTAGAGTTTGGGGACAATGTACTAGCAATTGTGTAATCATCTGAATTATACAAGTGGTGCATGTAGTCAAAGGAAGAGCCTAAAGGAACTGCGTAATCCAATGGAGGAAAATTTCTATTGAATAAGGGCATAATTCCTCATTGAACAACTCAAGGGTGTAGGAGCTTGGAAGGCTAGGAAATTGGCTAAGTGTTGGCCAGAGTCAACCTAGGAAGTAGTGAGATAGATAGAGATAGTGCAAAGTTTTCTCGGGCTTGAGAAAAGCATTGTAATCTTCCCATATTTTCTAACTAATGCAATATATGGATAGCAGGGGTTTTAAGTTGTGGTTTTCCCTAGGAAATCATTGTGTAATGTCTTGATTGAATTATTTCTCTTATATACTTTGTGATTTCGTGATTTTTTAATTATTTCCACTGATGAGTAGATTAGATTCAAGTATATTGTTTTAGAATGTTACACTTAGCAGTTTGAATCTATAAGGAATTTCCACATGGTATCAGAGCTGAAATCACACTAGAAGAAAAGAATTCAAAGTTTTCCTTACAGATTGATGGAGCTCTAGTTCAGGGAAGATCCAGAAGACCCTAAACGATTTCTAGTGGGAAAATCAATGAACCAATGTTTAGTGACATAAAAAGGAGCTATGATCATTGATATTGGTAGATTGAGAAGAAATGAGATTTCCCATAGGGAGATAAAAAATCAAAGGGAGAAACCCTATGGAAGCTAGTACTTTAGTATCTGGGGAGATCAAACTCATTATTTCAGTTGTTTGCAACGACAGTGTGGAAGCAGCAACAAAGTAGTAGCAACAACATGAGTAGATCAGATTTAGCTCATGCATGCGAAGCCTTCAGGAGCAAGGCAAAGACTAGAGATTTGGTGGTTGATAGGGAGCATGTTAGACCTCTCAACATGTAACCTCAAAAGAAGCCTTAGGAAGTTGTGGAGTAGCCACAAATGGAGAAGCAGACAGGGGGAAGAGTGGAGGCATCCACTCAAGAAGAGACCTCCAGTAGGAGGAGATTTCGATCCAAGTGGGCAGAGGGAGCTCATGCAACCATACCTCCAGGTGTGAGGTGGGGCGATGTGAAACCTTAGTCCAAGATTTTCAAAATTTGGGTAGGGTCTATTGAGGTGTGTTTTGTCTCATGGATCATTACCTCTCTATAGGGGCCCATTGTATTCAGTAGCAGGAGGATCAATGTCAGTTAGATACCGAGGAGTGCAGAGCAGTGTTGAAAGTAGAGCAAGAGGTTCAACATGAGAGTCAACAACAACACAGTTTTCCCAGTAGACAGTTGAAGACACAATTGATTCAATTTATTTTGTTTGGATGCTTTTTTTGGTTGCAGATGTTGCAGTAGAAACAACAACAATGACAATAGTTGTATGCAAAACATTCCAAAGGTAATAGATTGGGATATATGTGAATCCCTTTCTTGTTGAGAGGGAATGTTGAAAATAGCAATAAGAAATGTAAAACATAACATAAAGAAAGATTTCGATTTTATTTGTCCTTGAATTAAATTGGGAATAAAATTGTAATTCCACATATCATGACAACTTGTATTAGTTAACTAAGTTAATTTAACTTAGTTGGCTCAATTAATTCGAGTTGAGAGTATAACTAGAGTCATGTAGAGTGTCTCCTACATTATAGGAGCTCTGGTTGAGTTATTTTAAGTTGTAATTAATTAATTCATTCTAAGTAAATTAAAGTTAGCTAAACTAGTTCCAATTGTTGGAGGAACTAGTGGGAGGTCTAGTAGTGTGGTGTTTCTTGTAGTCGAGTGTGGTGCTACCTGAAGTGTAGTGTGGTGCAGTCTGAAGTCGAGTGTGGTGTTGTTGCAATGATCAACTAGTTAACTGATGATTCACTCATAAATAAATCATGCATTTTAGGTCTGAGAAAGACCCAATTGAGATTGGAGTTCAAGGACAGTGTCTTATCAATGGTATAATCATCTGAATAGTACAGGTGGTGCATGTAGTCAGAGGAAGAGATTAAAGGAACTGTGCAATACAATGGAGGAAAATTTCTATTAAATAAGGGCCTAATTCCTCATTTAACATCGCAAGGAAGTAGGATATTGGAAGGCTAGGAAACTAGATAAGTGTTGGCCAAAGTTATCCTAGGAAGCAGTGAGGTAGATAGAGATAGTGCAGATATTGCTCAGGATTGAGCAAAGCATTGTAATATTCTCATATTTATTTACTAATGCAATATACAGATAATAGGGGCTTTTAATTGCGGCTTTCCCCAAGAAATCATTATGTAATGTGTTGATTGAATTCTTTCTCTTGTATGCTTCGTGATTTGATGATCGTTTAATTTTTTATGTTGATGAGTAGAGTATATTCAAGTCTATTGTTTTAGCATATTACAATTAGAAATTTGAATCTACAAGGAATTTCTACACCACCCACGTGGTCTGTTGGAAAGTGGAATTGTTTGTTTTGGGGGTGATTCAAGGTTAAGCCTTGTAGACTCCCTATTTGGGCATGTGTTATAACAAACAATTGTTTTAATGTTGAGATTCGTTCTAACCACTATTGAATTTTGTTTCACCCCCACTAATTGTGTTGAATTCCAATATTAATAAATCCACTAACTTTAGCTAGAAACTCCTCATATGCCTATGGGTTGGTTGGCCCATTTGGCTACCAACTAGGTGACACATGGCACCATTTCATTGGCCCAAATGTTGTGATATAGTTAAAATACTGAGAGGGAGGGTGGGGAGGTGAATTAATATTTTTATTTCACTTTAACCTTCACTTTCAAATTCATAATTCTGTATGCTACTGTTATTCATACAACTCGCATGTGTATGCGACTTCAATGAATCAAAACTGTGTATGTGCAGATTACTATTTTTTCACAAATTCCATCAGTGATTTAACTTAACCAGTGCATCAATATTTCATTAGTCAGTATGTATACAATAAAGAGAAAATATATCACAACACATAAGAAACACAACAACACATAAGAACACTGGGATTTTAGGTGGAAACCCAATGTGGGAGAAAACCACCACTGTTGTCATCTTTGTCTTATTCTTTTATTATAAATAAAATTACATCATGGTATTATACTTGCATAGAATCTTACCAGCACGTAGGCACCCACCTACACGAGGCTTTAACCTACACTCATTCTCTATCACCCGCTAGAAGGCAGCTATAACCCCCTAATCTCATTTACCCACTCCTACTGGAAAGTAGATCCTGCTCTCTCACTAAAGGCTCCAACCCTTAACACCACGTGGACAATGTTTCATAATTTTTCATGCTAGATCCACCTGTCTCAAATACACATCAAAACATGTTGGCCACCTTTCATCATATTTTTAAATTGGACCCATACACAACATTATGCTCAATACCAATTAACCATTCTAAAACCATCCAATGAATACTGTTCAAATCAACCAATCACAGATCAACCCAGGATACTAACTAATCATTGATCAAACTAAAACCAATCAAACAATCATACTGATAGCCACATTTGTATCTGCACAAAACTAATCTCAGTCATTACAACCCTGATCAAATTCACCTCAAAATATATACGCAATAATTCTGAAGCATATCTTGGTATATACAGGCTTCTTTTGCATAAAACCTACATACACATATTAAGTCACGGAATCACTGAACCATTGAATCACTGAGTACATAACCAATCAAAGGTCACTAAATCAAATACTGAACCACTGCAATAACCGATCACAAATATACCAATACTAAATCACTAAAAACTCAGTCACTGGTTAATATACCAAGCCACAATCAAAACAATCCAATCCATACTATCAAATATAGACTATTTTTATAAAGACATCATTGATGAACAAAAACAAATAGAACAGACGTCATCAACTCTTATCACCAAGCGGTAATTCAAACCTTAGAATATATACGATATTTAAAATATCTTTGAAAATATTGAATACAAAGACCCAAATCAAGAAGCAAACAAATTACTTCATAATATGTACGTGAATACTGCGATGCATATCCACGTATGTACGCAACTATCTAGAAGCACAATTGCATACAAATCTTAAATTACTGAACCATACCATTAATGAAAACACAACCCATGTAAAATACATATATTTTCTCACATACAGACAGAAAATCAAAGATCTCAACAAACATATTCAAAACATAGCACCATTATAACCACAGATCTAGCATTGTTAGCTACACAACCATAAATAGATCATTAGTACTCAATGAATTTTCAAATCTCTCAGATATGAGCCTTCTCCTTTCTCCCTGGTGCCAACCTATTACAAATCAGATCATAAATGAATAATCCATCCAATACACACTTAGCTCCTTGATCACCATCTCCTTATATAGTTTTTCCCTTTGTTAATACCATCGGCAAATCCTTTATTAAAGTTGTTAGTAATTGTAGATGAGATCAAATAGATGTTGCCACCACAATACTATGGGAAATTACCATGGTAAAGGATCCTGGTTTTTATTTTCCATGGGTATGATTCACATACATGACTTTTGTTCACAAAACCTACATATGTATGTGACTCGTCTTCACAGGGACCATGTATACTTTTCAAAATTCATGATTTCCATGGATTTTGTGACTTAGCTATCAATTCTCTCTCATAGCCTCTATAATATCTATACCAATATTCCTATTATATGCATTAGTTCCATAGCCATCATATTATAAACAAGTTGACATTAAGGAAATATTTGATAAGCATGTTTCCATCAAGGACAAAACATTAGCCATAATGCCAACAATCTCCCCCTTTGGACTTGATGGAAACCACCTACAAGCACCAATTATTCTCTCCTACTTTGACATCAAGGGAAAAGGGTTGAACTAGGCTGAAATAAATACTCCCCTTTGTAGATCTCAACACTGTAAGTTTGATCTTTTGTTATGAATTTTGAAATTTGAATACTAACCATGCTCCTCTTGAGCATATGTTGAACCTTCTATAGATATGAAATATAAGTACAAGGCTTTATGACTCAAGCATATATGACCTCTCTTATAATCAATGGCTCTATTATCAATCACCCAACATCATGGGGTTACATATTGGACCAAAAATTTACATCAGTCACCCAGAATAATGGGGTTACATATAGGACATGGCTTGATCCTAATAGCCCATACATGACTGAATTTTATGATACTTACAACATGGGTATTTTCACAACCTTTACATCAAGGGACATACATGACATCCATAACCATAAACAAAGATTTCAAGGATGAAGTGATACTCATCAGAAATCACCATGCTACAAGAATATAGGACATTGTATCATAATCATGTGGTCAAATATGCAATATATCCAAGATCCAAGCAATTGTAGCAGCAACATAAGATTGTTCAATAACGCTTTGTTAGCACAATTTCTCCATATATAGGAAGACCTGCTATCCTCAAGAAACAAAGTCATATCAATTGCTTGAACTACATTTGTGAAAGAAAAGAGGACTTCCATCATCACAAGCCATTAATTAGCAATACACATGTTCCTTATTAAGTGTATCAAGATTTAAGACGAAGACACCATTAGTAGTTTCACCAAATACAACTCAAGAAACATATAGGAATCATCCATAACTTCACCACATGCAAGCCAAGCATCATTGATAACCCAGGTTATAGTGATAGTAGCACATATAATTTCTTGTAGTGAGTAAAGAAATAAGATTGATGACAACAACAATAACCATAAACTCATCATATATGACATCATGCTAAGGAGTGCTCAGGAGACCATAATGCCAACAATGCACTATTAGAAGAATATAAGATGCTCCCACTGAACATGTGCCAATTATGATCACATTATATCCTCCTCATCATCCAACAAAAAGATAAATAATAAGTAGTAGTAAGACTTTGCAAGTCATCATGAACCAATACTCGAACCAATACTCTTTCACATATTCTAAAACTTGCATAAAGATACTATCAACAAACTGCAGCAAACCAATGTCAGAGCCAAAATGCCAATAATCAACTGATGGAAACACATGAGGAGCTCTCCCTAAATTTGTGCTACTCCTTTATCACTACAAAGAAGCATACACGAGTGTATAATTCATTATCCACATATAAACGTGATTGTCATTCATAAGAACCACATATAGAATGTAAAATATTGATTTTCATAGCCGCAACTCCCCTTGAACATGTCATGTCTATTCCTTTTGATATTCTCTTCATCAAATGAAAAATTAGTAATATAAACATCACCAAAAACATATGAAATCATCATCAAGGTACACATGCATAGCTCCCCATGAGATCATACACGACTGATCCTATGGACCTCATAATCATCATCTATTTTCCATGAGGTTGTATACCTCACATTTACTTCTACAATATCTATTAGATGTATGCATTAAGTACAATAGGGACTTTGCTTCATTTGTGAAGACATTGAATGGGTATAAAGACTACGAAAATGCGTCTATGCCTGTCAATACAGACTTTGAATGGGCAGAGAGTCGACGAAAATGCTTTTGTCACTGTCATTACAACTTTAGCTGAAGTAAATTTATTTCTTTATTTTTTTTATATATAGTTAATTTTTGTATTTAGGTTTTCGTGATTCATAGTGAATTAAGTAAATTCTTTCGGTAGAAATCACATTAAAAAAAAAATTGACATACACTTTTTAAACCGACAAGTGTCCTGATGATGAACCACTTGTTGGTTTGAAACGTGTGGCCAAAAAATTCTCAAATGTGAATTCTACCAAAATACTTTGCTAATATAGTTAATTGTTTAAATTGTTTTTTAATAGATTTAATATTTTGAAAACACAATAAAAATATTTAAATTATGTAAATTTAATTACTTAAAATTAATATTTTTTCGATTTTTAATTAAATTTCAGATAAAATAACAAAAAATATCCACACAAAAAAACCCAAAAAAATCATTTTTTAAACTATTACATTATTTTTCACTAGGACATTTTCTACATACCAATGTAAGAATTTTATTTAATTGCAGAATTTAGTGGATGAGGATCGGTTGATTTTTTTTTTTTAGGCTTAGATTAATTCTCAAGGGAACATGCATTGTCTTTTAATAAATTTAAAAAAGTAGATTCGTGCCACATGGCTCCTACTCACCAATTTCCTAGAGATTTGAGATTATTCCAATTCTAATAAGTTCCTCATTATTATTTATAACATTCATTTATATAAAACAAATTAAATTTATTTGGCTCTTACTCACCAATTTCCTAGAGATTTGAGATTATTCCAATTCTAATAAGTTCCTCATTATTATTTATAACATTCATTTATATAAAACAAATTAAATTTATTTAGCAAAATGGTCTATTACTTTTAATAAATCTAAAAAATTAGATTCGTGCCACTTGGCTCCATACCCATAAATATCCTAGGGATTTGAGATTATTCCAATTCTAATAAGTTTTGTCCATGATAAGATCATCATTATTATTTATAACAGTAATTTATAATTACTGTTTTTTTTTTTTAAGTTAAAGTTGACCCATAACCTTTTTATATATGGTTAATTAGATAAATGTGTGCATTAGTAAGACATTCTTCATGTTGCAATAATTTTTTTGTTTATATTTATAAACTGTTCAGCTATATCAACCACATTAATATTTTTAATTGTGGTTGTACTAGTCTTAAATTAATTTTTAAAACTTAAATATTAAGTCAATTTCAAAAATCAAATGAAAATAAAGTAAATTTATTGCATGTTAACTTTTCATATTTGAGCCACCCTAGATGTTAGTTGGCCACCAATTACATGTCTTTGTTCTTCATTATCTAATAAGGCGATATGATTTTGGTAAAATTATAATGATTTATCGTTTATATTGTATTTTGAAATGTAAAGATAAATTCAATGTCTTGAAATCGTAACTTTGTATATTTTCTCATAAATTTCATCCAAATTCGGAAGGGATTTGTTCAAATCTTAACTTTAAACTATTTAATTTGCATAATAATGTATCAAAAGTTTTACAAAATATTAAAATCAATTTATAAATGGACGAAAAATACAAATTATAATCTCAATATAATATAGAAAAATCAACAAAATATTTTTTATTACCTTCGTAAGCTTTCCGGACACAGATATGCCCAGAATTGATTTTTCTATTTCTTCTAATATACCATAATAGAAATGACCAAGAAGCTTCCCACAACGGTGGAAGTAAGTGTGATGAATATAAAATAGACCATAAGGTAACTAAGCATCTATGATAAAATAATAATGAAATGAAAACAAATTAATTTATTAAAATTTTTTAAATTATGATTTTATAGAAATGACCAAGAAGCTCCCCACAACGGTGGAGGTAAGTGTGATGAATATAGAAGAGACCATAAAGTAACTAAGCATCTATGATAAAATAATAATGAAATGAAAACAGATTAATTTATTAAAACTTTTTTAAATTATGATTTCTTTTTTTTTTTTCTTTTCTAAATTAAAAGACTAGGTTGCCAACTTGATTCATTAAACTATTATCTTCATATCTTAAGAAATTAAAAAATTTGAACCAAAATTGAAACATTCATTAACATACATATTGATAGTTTCACAATCGAATTTTAATAACCTCATATTTTGTTAAATTTATAAGGATATAGGTGGGGAAGCATATAGGAAAATCTAGCCTTTAATATTGCATGGGTGTTGGGGGTGGGGAAGACATTGCCGAAATATAATTTCTCATAACTTATGAGGTTGGGAGTGGGAGGAGTTATTAGAGAAATTTTAATATTAGAGAAATAAAAAATTTAATACTTTATGTCAGTGAACATGCGGGGGGATTTATTAAGTAAATATTATCCTTATGAGGATGGTGGTGGGGGTTGTGATTGTTGCCCTAGTATCTACCCCTACCTTATGGGGGCAGAAGGAGATATTAGGTAAATCTAATCTCCCTTACCCTTTTGGATTTAAGGTGGCAAAGACCTATTAAGGAAATATAATCCATATGAGGGTGGGAGAGGGAGTGGATATTACGGAAATCCTCATAAAATTTACTTAATATCTTTTCTCCATCCCAATTCTCATAGAGTGGTCATTACGATTTCTACAATATCTTCCTATAATCCCAATCCTCATAAAAGAAGATAATAACAAATATTTATAAGATTTCTATAATGTATTCCCCCACCATACTCTTATAGGATAGGTAATAATTCTTCTCTAATATCTTCCCCTCATACGAGGGTGGGGTCTACAGGGATAAATTTTAGAAATATTAATACCTAGAGTAGAGTATATGAGGGTGGGGGTGAGATATTTTGGAAATATTAATACCCAATGTATATAAATATGAGGATGGGAGGGGATATATTAATGAAATTTTATAAGAGGGTGGGTGAGAAAGGGAGATATTGAGGAAATATTACTAGCCTATTTGCAACTAAGAGTGGAGTGGAGATATTAATGAATTCTTATATGGGGGTGGGGAGATATTATGAAAACCTTATTCAAGTTCCCTTAATTTTAGCCTCATCTTATATTAGGGTGAGGGTGGATATTAGTAAAACCTTAGTTAAATTTCTCTAATTTCTACCCCCGTTGCCTCACCCTCAACTTATATGATGGTGGTGAGGGGATATTAGAAAAATCTTATGAAGGTTTTCTTAATATCTCCCTCCCACCCTCACAAAAAATACGAGTGAGAGTATGGGATAAATATTTGAGAAAAATTATTAAGATTTCTCTAATATCTACCTTCGACGTCCACCCTCATATAAAGGAGTAAGGTAGTAGGGAGAGATATTAGAGAAATATTATTAAAGTCCCTGATACAAGGGGGATTTCAAGGTAAATATTAGGAAAATTTGATTAATATTAACCCAATATCTCTTCGTTATACCTATCCTAATAAAGTTGGTATTGATATTTCCTCAATATCTCTCATCCACTACTACCATTATATAAAGAGAAAATATTTAAAATTCTTAAAGTTCCATATGTGAAAGTGGAAAATTAAAAATAATAATAAACGTACAAAAGTATTAGTAAAATATTAAAGAAATTAAAGATTTTGTTTAGTATCTTGTGACCCACCCACATGCACATATAAGATTTTATTTAATGTGAATAAGAAGATATTTATAAAATATTCATGTATTTAAAAATCTCCATATAGATGGACAAAGATATAAGGGTACGTCGAATCTCACGTATATATTATGTAAAAAAAAAATATCGTGATGGGATTGTAAATAACTTAAATAACATTCAACTATCCCATTTAGTTGGTATATATTTAGAAAAAACCATAGTCATGAGATTGGTCCAAAGATTCCATATGGCACGTCCATATTTAAAATAATTATATCAATTAAATAGTTGTATTATTTAATTTACAAAGGAATAGAGAGTCAACAAAGGTGATCATCTATTACAAACATAAAGTAAGAGGTAGAATGTTAATTCTTTCTATTGTGACATTGGAATAGTTCCAGAGATTTCCCATGTAAGAAGGAATCTTTATAATAATATCAACTCCAAGAAGACAAGCAGACAAACATGGACAAAAGTTGGAGATTCTGTATGTGAAACACATGTTTAAAATAATATAAACTCCAACTAAATAAAATAATTAGTGTAATAGGTTCAACGTGAACTTCAATGAATAATATCAAAGGTATCATATACTCAAAGTGATTGCTACAAGGTAGTCTCACTATTATAGTTTTGGTGTTTTTCAAATATGGGTGAGTTAAAAAATGAAAAATTATAATTTTGTAAATTGTTACATTTAAAGTGTTTTTCTATGGAGTTAGTTGGAAAAACAATGTTTACTTAGCCAATTTCCGGGCTTTCTTTTCATCTTCCTCTATTCTGTTAAAACTTGATATGTCGAAATCTTTGTATATCGTCAGATCTCTGGAGAAGCCCTTTGTGCGGGGTAGAAAGCTAGCCATGGTGGCAACAGGTGGGGTAATGAATTTGCAGACATTTTTGTTAGGTCTGTGGATTTAGTGAAAGTAGAAGCCATGGGGAATTTGATAGATGGGCACACAACGGAGGAAGAGGAGGGTGGTGATTTGAGAGAGGAATGCGGTGTTGCTGGTGTTTATGGCGATCTGGAGGTCGGGTGTCTTTGTTACCTGGCACTGCATGCCCTACAACACCGCGGGAAAGAAGGGGCTAGTATAGTGTCAGCGGATAACAGGTCCTTGAAGGCCATGACTGGATTGAGTCTTGTCTGAGAGGTCTTTAATGAAAAGAATCTCTATCAGTTGAGCGGTGCCTCGACCATTGGCCATGTGAGGTATGCCACAATCAAGACCTCTGTGGCAAGAAATGTGCAATCATTCGTGGCAAGAAACGTGCAGTTGTTAGTGGCAAGCTATAGGTTGGGTATGTTGGCATTGCCCACAATGGGAATCTTCTTATTTATAAGTAGCTCATAGGTAGGCTTGAGGACGAGGGCCCAATCTTTAATACTAGCTCTGATACCGAAGTTATGTTGCATCTTATTGCACAATCGAAGGTAGATTATTTTATTTTATGGTTGGTTGAGGCCATGGAGCAGCTGGAGGGCACTTTTTCTTTGCTTCTTCGAAATGAAGCTTGTTTGTGAATTTAATCTCTAATAAAGATTATGCAAAAGATGACCATGATTATGTGGCAAAATCTAAGCATGTCATTGAACAAATGCAACCAGTGCATGTAAGAGTACAAGTGCATCTTGAAGACAACAAAGAAAGATATGAATCATTGCATGGAAAGCATTGAATTGCTTATGATTTCCATGTGAAAAATCAGGTTTGGGTTCATCAAGGAGGGACTTCAAGGTGAAGTTTGTTTGAGCAAAAGAAATATGGTTTTGGAGAAAACGTTCAGATTCCATCCATTTGTTTTGTTTTGTTTTGTTTTGTTTGTTTGTTTGTTTGTTTGTTTATTTGTTTATTTTATGAATGTTTAAGAGAATTGCAGGAAGCCACAGTTCTTGTCAGGAAGATAAGGACTTCACGCAGAAGGAAGGTGGAGATTGGAGCTCAAAGGCACCAATTCAAACAGAACAAGAAGGATAGAGAACGGGAAAGTTAATGAGTTTTTTCCTCACTTATTTTTTGATTGAAAAATAGAGTTTTGGAAGTCGAAAAGTTCCTATTGGGGAGGTATGATCCAGAGATACAAAATAGGCTAAAAAATGAAAGTGCTCAGAATCTCCCAAAACTAACGTCAAGTCGTAGTTTTTGTTGTCCTGACTCCAATGTTTCTTAAATTGCCTCAATCCAACGTGTATGAAGAGGTTATGATGTTCTGAAGTTTTTTATCACTAGCTAAAATGTCAACAACACGGTTGACTGGGCTGCTCACTAGGTAGTCCATACTCATGCGCTAACTGTGCAGAGTACAGTTGGCAGCAAACCAATCAAGTATTGACACGTGGCATGTCCATACAAGTGCATTTAACGCAGTGTGGTTGATTTTTACATTCTGAAATGGCCTAATCAAAAACTGCCATGTAGCCCAATCAAAAAAATGCCACATGGCAACCCAAAGTTAATCAAAAATTTTATAATAAGCCTAAAACCTCAACAAAATTTGATACTTCAACCAACAATACAACTCCACCACCACTGTACTATACAATTAGTTCAACAATACTATACAATTAATTCTTAACTTATAGTCACGAGTTATTTTTAATCCACCACCACACTATACAATTGGTTCAACAACACTATACAATTGGTTGTTAACTTATAATCAGAGTTATATTTAATATCATGTTTTTCAGTATTGAGTAGAGAGAATTACGTCAACCAAAAAACATCTTATGTTATGGATCCAAAATCATTATATTATTGTATTTTAATTATAAAAAAATAAAATATAAAATAATTAATTTACATTAATAAATACAATTTATAAAATTATTAATTTAAATTTTATAAAGAGAAAATATATATATATATATATATATATATAATTTTAATATTTTAAGCGAACACTATCCTCCTACAACATTTCTCTAACAACTCTCCCTAACCCTAAGTGTATTCATATGTTAGGTCCACTTCAACATCGGGATTCAGATTATGTTTTATTTATAAAATACAAAGGAACAACGGTCCACTACCACTCCTAAGTTTGTGGGATTAACATTGAGAAGTTTACATGCAGTTGATTGCATATTGATTAGAAGTTGACAGTTGCGCTAAGCCTTGAATAGGATGTTGATGATCAGTGCTGTTTGTTTGTTTTCGTGCCTGAAACTTGGCCACTACAATACACCGTCTGTTCTCCTATAACGTGCCATAGTTTTCCACGTTGAACAATGAAATTGGACAGAAACCTCCGGGTCATCTGGTTTTTTTCAAAAAAGTTGATAAGAAGATTTGAATAGTGTGTTTGATGGGGAAATAAATTGGGTATCATAAAAAATTGTGGCCCACTTAAAATTTGACAATTATAATTTGGATTAAAAAAATTCTATGAAAATTTTACCAAAATTTTCATAATTAAAATTTGACAACTGTAACGTAAATTCACAAAAAAATTTACTTTTTTATCAAAATCTTACCATGATTTTAAATTCAAAATCTATTTACACTAAACCTAAAACCACAGTTACTTTGCATCCGGATAAACATTGCTTCGACGATAAGATGTACGTGGAAGTTAATCTTAAACTCTCTGTCAATTCTGAAGAGATCTCCACCATCCAAGGCCGGTCATTGCCGTACATTTTCTCTCCTTGTCCGATGGTACCGACAATGTTGAAACTTGACAGAAATGGCGCCCTTCCTTTCTACATAGTCCAGCCTTCTTACATCATTCACCTTTTTTTTGTTCCATCGCTGAACATGCCCGTCAAATGTAGTTGAAATATCTAATCAAATGCACAATCATATTAATAAATATATTAAATTTAAATAAAAATATTAATAATATAAATATAAATATAAAATGTACGTGGAAATTAGTCTTAATATTAATAATATAAATATAAATATAAAATGTACGTGGAAATTCGTCTTAAAACTCTCTGTCAATTCCGTGGAGGGAAATAATTGAAGAGATCTCCACCATCCATGGCCGGTCATGACTTTGCATTTTCTTACTATGTCGAGCACACTCGACTGTCAAGGTCGCCATCGACTCGATGCATAAGCCTACTCGACTGTTAAAAAGAGGATGCAAAGCAAAACCAACATGGCTTCTCCCCATCCTTACCTGAAAAGGAAGCGACAAAGACACTTCCGACGCCTTCCCATATGCAAACGCTGCTAAATAGAAAATTACAGAATTACGACAGGCAAACGAGGTATCAGAAATAAAATAGCCTTTATTATAAACATTTCTGGTGATTTATCTATCTGGGTGGATCCATTCATATGTTGAAACTTGACAAAATAAGGCGTCCTTCCTTTCTACATCGTCCCGCCTTCGTACAAGGCGTCCTTCCTTTCTACATAGTCCCGCCTTCGTACGTCATTCACCTTTTTTTTCCATCGCTGAACTTGCGCGTGAAGATTATTACTGTCACTGATTGTGGTAGTATGCCTTTCTGAAACAAAAGGACAGACCTGTCATGATTTAATGGGATGGGTTCCCGGAGGGCTGTGTTGAAATTTGAAGATTCTATCTTAATTGCAGAGTAATTTGCTTAAGTGGCCGACCGGTAGATTGGATTTCAAATTCCAATCCATTCCTTACTATGTACCATTGATTTGATATGACGGGACGTGGAAGAGACGCCGGCTCTGGAACGCAATAGCGAGTCCACAAGAAGATGACGAAACAAATCCGAATAGGACTTCTAGTAAAGTTCTTTAATCTTTATTATAAAATTAATATTTAAAAAAATAAACAGATATAATTATGTATTCTTTTATTTTAATAATGATTTTATTTTAAAAATAAATACTTATTTTTTAACTATATATAAAATGTTAATAAATATTTAAATACAAATCATATTTTTACATTCAAGTAATCCATTATTTTCTTAAGATATTATAACTATTTAGTATCTAATGAAAGTAAAATCATTATGCTCATTGTTATTAAGAACTTAGTTTTAAAATAAAGCAATTTACCGAGTAAAAGGTATTGATATTAAGATACATATTCTATGATTTTTTAAAGAAAATATATCATGATGGTGCCCTTCATGATGGTTGAGGTTAGGATTTTCCCTTAGTTAAATGTGTTGCATCCTCCACAACCATCTAATGCACTCACAACTACCTTAAGTTTTGAAGTCCTTTATTATTGTCCTCCTCAATTGGTTGATGCACTCATAATCGTCATAACCTTGTAAATTTATGGCATCCTACACTCTTTATAACTGGCCACATTTGTGATGAGGAGTATGAGGGTTATTGTAGTTTAGCTTACAGGTTGAATAATTGGTTAATGTGGTTGTTGTAGTTTAATCAAACCAAAATATGCACCTCCTTCGCCTTTGCTCAGTAGAGAAGCGTGATTTCCTTGTTCAACAACCTTTCCATTCTCAATGACTACTATATTGTCTGAATTGTGCTCAAACGATGAGCTACAACCACGTTGGTTCTTCCTACCATGACTCCATCCAGTGGTTCTTGAATAACTTTCTCTGAATGACTATCCAAAGCACTCGTTGCCTCGTCCAATAGCAAGATGCTTGGATTCTTTATAATTTCCCTTGCTATTGCTAGTCTCCGTTTCTACCCCCCAGACAACTGAGTTCCCTGTTGCTGGTGTAGGTCTCATATCCATCCCTCATGCCATTGAAACATTAACAATGCATGGAATTTAACAAGAAGTCTGGCAAGTTGTTGATATAGAGCTTATTTATTTATAAGTTAAAAGAAAAAGATAACCTGCATTGAATTCAGTAAGAATATTTATAATAACCACTAATTTTTAGGTTTAAGAAACTTGGTTAATAAAACATGAAGTTTAAGATAGGATAACCACTAATTTTTAGTTTTAAGAAACTTGGTTAATAAAACATGAAGTTTAAGATAGGATTCATGAAGTGTCCCATGGAAATTATGTTTTGTAGGTTCAGAGAAGTTTGTGAAACAACTTATACATCATGAAAAAAGAAACAACTTATACATCATACAAAAATAAAAACTCGTGGTTGGAAAACAAATTTTGCAATGGCTAAAAAAAAATTGAACAATGGTCAGGGGATTTATTTCAGTCTACTTACGAAATGAAATCATGGGCATTGGCAGCCTTTGTAGCTCTACTATCTCAGTTTTTGTTCCATTCTCTTTACCGTAAGCAATGTTCTCTCTGATGCTACCTGCAAATAGAGTTGGCTCCTACCCTACGAGGGTTATGTGCTGTCTTAGAGACCTCAAATTAAAGCTCCTGATGTCTTGCCCATCAATTAGTAAAACCTCTTTCAGAGGATCGTAAAATCTTTCTATCAGTCCAATGATGGGTGACTTGCCACATCCGCTCTTTCCCACTAATGCTATGCTGCTCTCTGCATCAATCCTGAGACAAAAATCTCTCAAGATCATGGTGTTTGGGTGAGCTAGATAAACAAAATCGACATCCCTAGCCTCTACAGTGCCTTGGATATTATGGATTGTAGATTTCTGTGGTTAGGTTTTTTAGTATTTTCACTCGGATATTCCACAGTTTTCATTTTTGCTTTGTCGACGTTTCGAGTCTAGACCAAGACTCATCATCAGGACTTGATTTACAAAAGAGAGAGCCAACAGTGATAAATAAGGTTAAAGTTGAGATGTCAAGTATGTGAGCCGACCAACTTACTGATTTGAATTAACTAGAATTTATTTATATATATATATATATATATTTAGCATACATGGGTATTTATTATAGTTATTATTAATTGTTTTAAGTGAAATTGTTTATGTAATGAGTTATTTATTATATTTTATTTAATAAATTAATTTACCAAAATGATTTAGTTTTTAATTATGTTTATTCATATATATATATATATATATATATTAAGGAGAATAATTTATTATTAATGCTGCTATAGCTTAGTTTTTTCAAGGTCATCTGGGTTTATATGAGTATCTCTATCCAAAATTTCAAAGACAGATGTAACGGCATCAGATCCCTTTGCCAGGTCAGAAGTCATACTCCCTGCATCTGCTATCATTCGACCCATTCTTGCGAAAACAAAGTGGTTTAATAAAAAGTCATGGAAATTGATATATCAGTGAGTAATAAGGTTCCCTCCATACCAAAACTCAAGTGGCCAATAGCATATTTCGAAAAACCTAGATGTTCCCAGGGCCAACCTGCTTACCATGAATGTCTATTGATCTCTCTGTGTGGGCTGTAAATAGGGTATAACAAAATCGAGTTGTAAATAGGGTATAGCAGGATCGAGCTGTGAAGCAGAATTGTGAATAACCACTAAATAACCGAGAGCAAAATTCATTGTTAGGAAGCAAGGCAAGTCGTGCATAGCAGAAACCAGAAACATTATTGCAACAGGTCATGGAAGAGCAGTGGAAGAGCAAAAAGCGGAAAGCGGGGAGGAGCAACAATGGGAAAGCAGTTTTGGTGAGGGAGGAATAGTCCAAGAACATATGCCAGATGCCACTTGACGCCAGATGTCAATCAGAGAATCAAAAAATAGACAACTAAACTCATTTAAAAGAAAGCCTATCACCCTAATTACAAATATTTCATTTTAATATATATATTTTAATTAAAATTTGAATTATTCAAATTCTATTTATATTCTTATTTACAAAACAAATATAAATAAAATATAATCTAAAAATGAAAATATTCCAACAAAACACTAAATTATTTCTCAATCTATCAACATATCATAATGCTACAAGACTCCAATCCTAAAATTATTTCTAGAAATTAAAATATTACCAAAGTTAAAACCAAAAATTAATTCACCAACAACTTAATTATCATACTCAAATTTTATATAGAACTTGTGCATTAATATTGTCGTGTCTGCGTCCTCTCAATAATATTGCAATTATTAAGAGTTCTGTTAATTAAAAACCATTAATATTCTTCATTGAAAAATGTACAATGTACACATTCTAATACAACTTGGAACTTCAAAGATTAACTTGGCAATATATCAATTCGTAATTTGTATAAATTTAAAACCTCTCAATAATATTGCAATTATTAAGAGTTCTGTTAATTAAAAACCATTAATATTCTTCATTGAAAAATGTACAATGTACACATTCTAATACAACTTGGAACTTCAAAGATTAACTTGGCAATATATCAATTCGTAATTTGTATAAATTTAAAACAATTAAGCGTAATTCGTATAAATTTAAAACAATTAAATAAGATAAATTTGATACTAAAATAAGTAATTACTTTAAATTTATTTGTATTATTGTTTTCCAAATTAGTTGAGTTTTGGTTGTGTGATATTAGATAATTACCGAGATTGAAAACAATTAAATATTATAAATTTGATACTAAAATAAGTAATTACTTTGAATTTATTTGTATCATTTTTTTCCAAATTAGTTGAGTTTTGGTTGTATGATATTATATAATTACCAATAATAAAATTATGAAAGTTTGTTTAAATGCAAATTTTTATGTTTTTAAATAAGTTATATTTCACATAAATATTATAGGTAAAATCATGGGTTCTCATAAATTTAGATATAAAAAACCAACTATAACTAAGCAAAATTTACCAAAACCACTCTAATATCTTGGACATAGAAAACCAACTATAATTAAGTCAAATTTACCAAATCACTCTAACATCTTAGACACATATATAATATGTGAACTAATATAATGAGAATTATCAAATTAAAAAATATTATTTTTAATTTGACCACATGAACATAATGCATGCTACATTACATAATGGTCAATTTTTATTTTTATTATTTTAATTTTCGCTGAGTAATGCTAACTCATTACCTCACTTGAGCATTGAACTCTAAAGTGTCTCGTGCACAAAAACAAAATTGAAAAAGAAAATATGATGAATAAATTATTAATATTTTAAAATTGATTTAAAAATATAATTAAAAAATCAACAAAATCCTAATGACATCAAATTCTATCAACATTTAATATTAATAAAAAATTTAGCAAATTCTATCAACATTTAATATTAATAAAAAATTTAGCATAATAGGGGAGGCAAGAACGAGAGGGTACCATGTTTCCCTAACAAACAAACCGAGACAAAATATGTATGGGTTTAAGAGTGGCCGCCAATAATAAAGCAGAATTATTTTTTTCTGTGAAAATGATTGGATCTTGCTCTAAAACTAGGAATAAAGAAAACAAATGTGGTAGAAGATTCCCTAATGGTTATTAGTTTAGTTGTCAATTGAAGGATACTCGGGACAATGAATGCTCGATCATCGGGAATGATTGTATGATCTGTCCATCAGACTTATAAGTCAATGACTTCGTAAGCCCCGGACAGGTAGGAGCTTACATTTTTTTTTAATGATGCCTTTTATATTAATTATCATATAAGTTTAAGGTTGAACAATCTAGATTAAAAAAAAGACTATAATTAAATTGAACGGATTCTTACTATTCAATCTAGAATCTCTTATCCAATTAAAAATATATTTATTTATAACCATAACAAAATAAAATAATAATATTATAATGAGAATATTTTTGATCTGAACAAACATAAATTGAACGTATAATACCTTATTGCCTCGCGCGTATATAGTGTACAGTCCAGTAGAAAAGACCCTGCGCATTCATTCAGCTCGAGACACTTAGTCAAGGAAGGTGGGCCAAATAGTTCTTGTCTCACATTGTCTGGAGCTAGATCTAGATCTAATCTTCTGCCTTATTTCTCTGTCGCTGGGTCTTGGCTCCCACACTATGTTTCAGCACTCTCTGGTGTCGGCACTCTCTGTCGTCGTCTCATGCTGCGGGGTTATCAAAGGCAACAACCAATTTCATAGACGAACCACCTGTTCAATCTTCTGCGGCTAGATCTAGATCTAATCTTCTGCCTTATTTTCTCTACGGCTGGGTTCTACGGGCAAGTAAAATATGGCTCTCAATTTCGCGAAAATAGGTGCTCACTCAGTTTCGTCCGCCTCTAGAGGGCAAGCTCCTACCCATATCGTCAGTGAAGCCCTAGCTCCCACTGTCCAGGTGGTCCAGGGCTCACTCAATGACGCTTTGAAGTTTTCTGAAAGTGCCCTAATCTGCCGGTTCAATGGTTTTTGGCTGCGGCTGACAGCTCTCCACAATCGGATCTCGGAGGTATGGAAGCCTGTCATTTTTAATGAAATTAATATCTACCCCTATGCTAGGGGCTTCTTTATAGTAGATTTTGAAAATTCTGAAAGCATACAATGTATTCTAGATTCTGGCCCTTGGTTTTGGGAAAACTCAGGCCTATTCATGAAGCCATGGAACCCATCATTTGATCCCTCAACAGCAGTCATAACCTTAGCACCAGTTTGGGTGAGATTGCCAAGCCTACCATTGCATCTTTGGAATCTCTCATCGCTAAAAGCCATTGGAAATGCTATTGAGAAATTTTACTGTAGGTGTCCAAAAACAAAGGAATATGCCAGAACCACCTATGCACGCATCTGTGTGGAAATGGACTTTAGCGCTGAATTCCTAGCTGAAATAAACCTAACAAGTAAAGATTATGTGTGGAACCAGAAACTCGATTATGAAAGTGTCCTCTTTAGATGTCGATCCTTCTTTGAGACAAGCCATCTAGCCAAAATTTGCCCAAAAGCCTCCCAGAAAAATTTTCTTAGAAAAAGCCACCACTGATCTACATGGTGGGAAGGAGCACAAAAAGAACACTACATTGTCATCAAAGAAAAATACCCTAGAGAAAACTCTGAATCACAAGAAATTGGGCAAGAAAGAAACAACTCTCAAGACAAGTAGGGGGAAAGCCCCGCCCAACAACAAAAAAGTGAACTCGACAACCCCTCAAGCAATTATGAGGATTTGAATACTGCACAAAAAAATATTCATTTAACAGCAAAGCAGATCTCCTAGACCAAACTTCTTATCCGACTATCTTCAGAAGGACGAACACAATAGAACGCAAAGCTAAGACACCAATGTCCCAAGAACCAGAAAAGATGAAGGAGATGCAAGATAAAGGAAGTTGGAAGATCGTAGAGAAAAAGAAAAAAAAAAAAAAAAGAAGAAAGCTATAGCACCTCAGCACCAGTTTGGGTGAGATTGCCAAGCCTACCCTTGCATCTATGGAATCTCTCCTCGCTAAAAGCCATTGGAAATGCTATTGAGAAATTTTACTGTAGGTGCCCAGAAACAGAGGAATATGCCAGAACCACCTATGCCCACATCTGTGTGGAAATGGACTTCAACACCGAATTCCCAGCTGAAATAAACCTAACAAGTAAAGATTATGTGTGGAACCAGAAACTCGATTATGAAAGTGTCCTCTTTAGATGTCAATCCTGCTTTGAGACAAGCCATCTAGCCAAAAATTGCCCAAAAGCCTCCCAGAAAAATTTTGTTAGAAAAAGCCACCACAGATCTACATGGTGGGAAGGAGCACAAAAAGAACACTACACTGTCATCAAAGAAAAATACTCTAGAGAAAACTCCGAATCACAAGAAATTGGGCAAGAAAGAAACAACTCTCAAGACAAGCAGGGGGAAAGCCCCGCCCAACAACAAAAAAGTGAACTCAACAACCCCTCAAGCAATTATGAGGATTTGAATACTGCACAAAAAAAATCTTCATTTAACAGCAAAGCAGATCTCCTAGACCAAACTTCTTGTCCGACTATCTTCAAAAGGACGAACACAATAGAATGCAAAGCTAAGACACCAATGTCCCAAGAACCAGAAAAGATGAAGGAGATGCAAGATAAAGGAAGTTGGAAGACCGTAGAGAAAAAAAAAAAAGGGAAAAAGAAGAAGAAAGAAAAAAAAAAGAAAGAAGAAAAAGAAAAATAGAAGAAGAAAGCTATAGCACCAACCTTGCCAAGAAAGACGAGGAGCCAAAACTAAGAAAATTATAGGTCAGATAGACCAATTTGGTCTCAATGGGCATTAACCACTACCATAACCATCACCATCATCATTTAATTTTTAATTTTACTAAATTTTAAGTTTGAATTTAAATGGTACAATATGCATATTTTTTTAGACTTTTGTAATGAATAAAATAATGTTCCACAAACAAATAAGATAGTTTTACATAACAAATTATTCCACTAACAAATAAAATAATTTTATATAACAAATCATGTTGGCACTAAAGACAACTCCCTTAACAGAATAGTATCTAACTTAATTTTAACATTAAAATTAAATTACTATCATTAATTTATATAAAATAAACATATGGAGATATAACTTTTTTAAATAGTTATAATTTATAATTAATAATTTTATTATTTTTTTGTATTCAAGTTTCAGATTTCTACTAAAAAACTTTGTTTAATTTTTATTATACTATTTTTCATAATAATATTATATATTAAAATTAAAAAAATGTTTCAAAATGCTAAGTATCACACCAACATTATTAACGATTTTTTAATATTATTTTTTCATAATATAAAATTTGGAAAAAAAAAAAATCAATGGTAGCATTTGAGGTTGTGGTTGTGTAACCTAAGTATATGATTGTATAATTAAATTGGGATTAAGAAAAGGAAAAAAATTATTATGATATGATATAATATATATTAATTATTATATATTAAATTAAAATATTTATAAATTTTGAAAATTAGTTTAATTCGTGTTTTTATTAAAAAGTTACGGGTTTAATTGTCTACATATTTTTAAGTCAAATTTTTTATTCACGTTAATAAAATAAATTAAAAAACAATTTTAATTATATATATATATATATATATATATATTACAAACTGTAAATCATTTTTAATTTTAAAATTTATAATAAAACTAATTTTGTAAAGATTTTTTTTTAATGTAATGAATAATTAATAGTGTTATTTACTTTAAAATATATTAGGAACAATTACTCTATTTTATTTAATAATGTTCTTTACTTTAAAATATATTAGGAACAATTACTCTATTTTATTTAATAATGTTCTTTATTTTAAAATATAATATGAACAATTACATTATTGTACTCTCAAGTCAACTCTATCTTTTCATTATTTCAATTTATTATTGATTTGTAATTGTAATTATAGAAATTCATATACAATTTTTTTAATTATAAATAAATAATGTTTAATAAATCAATTTAATTATTAAATCATGTTATAAAAAAATATTGGTGACTAATTATTTAGTTATTTCATAATATCTATTAAATTAGGTTATAAAAAAATATTGGTGACTAATTATTTAGTTATTTCATAATCTTTATTTTATATAGCATTATTATTGCAATTTTAAATTTAACAATAAAAGCAAAACACAATATAATAGTTTCTTAATATTACAAAATAAAAATTATTGCATACAAAATAAAAATTATTGCATATACATTTTCACCTCCCTTAGCACTTATTTGGAAAAGTATAACATATTAACTTATTATGATTTTGTGATTGCTAAATCTATTTTATTAAATAATTTTATGTTTTGTTATTCATTTGATTTTTGTATATTTTTTGAATTATTATTAATATGATATTTATAATATCATAATTAATTATAAATAAAAAAAAACACAAAAAACAAAACAAAAAAAATGATATCAAATATTTCAAAATTATACTTCAATGGGGCGGATAACCATGGTATAAGTGGCATAGTCCGGTGTGGATGGACACATGTGAATGACACAAGTGGGATATAGAAAGGGAGGCAGGACAACTGACGTCAAAGGTTTAGAAACCTAGAGAAGGTAGAAGCACTGTATAAACTTTGGATGGAAGTTTGGTTTGTTTGTCTATCATCTTAGTGTATGTGCGATAGTGTAAGTGGTGAAACTAACATAGAGTATGCCAACCTGTGCATGCCCATTTATTTGGTAAACTTGGCCTTTGTCGTTGTTGTTGGTTGGTGGGAATTGCATAGTGTGCTTGTTTGGAAGCCCATCTGCACAGTGTAGGATCCTAGGGAATGGTTTTGTGGGTGTCTGCAGTGCTTTTGGTTCATGTCGCCAGGGGATGATGCCTTACTGGTCAAGTTTGTAGGGACTTGTCAATGGCTAGCCCTTGGAAAGCCCAACAGGGTTTTGGTAAGTTTCTTCTTGAGGACCTTTGTTTGGAAGTGTATTCTAGTTCTGGTAGTGTGTTACACGTGTCTTTTCTTTATTCTTGACCAGAGGAGCATTGCTCTAATGATAAAAATTAAGCCAGGGCAACATTGGCACTCGTTTCGTGGGTGCTAGGAGGTGGGAAATTGGCTTTCACTTGGTCATAGTGTTTTTCTCTCGGTAAAACCCCCTCTAGTTGTTAATAACATCGGTGCCCTAGAAGGGTGGGAGCCAAGTTGGGATTTTGAGCATGTAGCTTGGAAGTATGGGTTGGTTGGTTTTATAATTCCTCTGAATGTGTGTTGTGACCACAGGGTTTATTAGAGTAGTCCTATCACTCGATCAGTAGTTGGGTTCCTTTTGAAGCCTTTTTGTAAACACAGAGATGTTGAGGCAGTGAGGTCAAGCCCATAGAGGGATGGGGCCTTGTGGCCAGCGAGGGAGAAAAGATGGACATGCGAGAGAAGTAAAGGATGACGGGGTTGTGAGCACTGATTTGGTGGTGGAATTGGCCCAAGACTAGATTCCATTCTCAATTCGTGTAGACTAGCCACCATCCATGGAATCCCTAGACACGCATATGTAGAACATAATGGTTGTTCTGGAGGAAATAAGACAATAGATACATGATGAACATAACGAAGTCATCACATTCATGAACAAATTGCAACAAAACCAGTGTGATATTCTTAACCACTTGGCGTCTATGTGAAGGAGCCAAAGGTGCACCAATGACTGCTTACATGATATGGAGGCGCGCCTAACTCATGTGGAATTCTATTCCCATCGGGATCCTGGACCTCTTGTTGCTCCTTGTGCCAGTCATGCACCACATTTCCCCCATGATCTATGACGACTGTCAATTGTCTTCTTATTCTCTATGTTTTCTGGGCCCTTTGGTCTTTCTATTTTTTGTTATTATGTAAAGATTGATGATTTATCCTTAGTTTTTTCATCACTCTCCTAGCCAACAAATGTGATAGTTGTGGAAGCGGGAAAATAATGATCTTCGTATTTATCCAATGTATTATTTTAAAAAATTAATAGAAAATTTTAACCCAAAAAATTAGAAAATAATGAAATTGATGATATAAAAAAATCCCATCTTGGATTGGGAGACTTGGGGAGCGGAGCGCAGCAGCCGTGGAGCGGGGTAGGGGTAAAATCGTCCAACCAGAGAACGAGACTGTGGTATGGGCCTATAAGCGTTGCGCAGGTGCGTATCATCATCCAATGCATGTAGATTATCATGCCATGACTCCTTAACGCCAGCCCTGCATCGATAATCCTCGCACCTTTCAGACTAGGACACCTGACGCAAAAGAATTCTGCATGTTCATCGCCCCCATACATTGTCATTAGGCTTGTTTCCTGGCGGGGACTCTCTTCTCCAAGTGGAGTCTCTTCTGTGTAATACTCTATCCGTGCGTCTATGCATCTCTGTTTCTAGTTTATGGCAACCTAGACTCCCTGTCTCACCCTGCTCTGTACGTATTAATTATGCACCACTATTTTGTTGAGGATCGGCATCTTGGTCTTCTCTCTGGACGTGTTTCTTCTACAGTTTGTGCACCCCGCTCTCGGCTTGTCTGCGTTTCTCTCCAGGTCAGTATCTTCCTGTCATATTTCATGCCGGTATCTGTCTCAAGTTTTTCTGCTTTTGAAGGAAAATTTATCAGCATTGCAGTTAATTTTTGGTAAAAATTTATTTCAATATGAATTTCTGTTTTGGAAGAAAAAACTTATTATTGATGCATTAAGGAAGGATGAAACGGCATAGCAGTTAGGCTGATATGGTTTAGAAATTAAGTTTTGGATTACAAGTCTCTAGTGGAAAACTGGCGAATCTAACATGTCTGGGAAGTCAATTTTAAACTGGTCATGGATATCAGCTTTAAAGATTCAGAATTACTTTGTTATTTCAAAGCCGTGCACAGATGTCCGTCTTAAACTAGGTCCCTGGTGGTGTGTCTGTGGGTTTTTCTGTTGCTGCGTAGTATGTCCCGAAGAAGTTTCGTGAAGGTCTCTATCCTGGGGTTTGTCTGAATTTCTCAGGAGCCTTGGTTCTAGGTCGCCACCTTTTGAGTCCTTCTGGTTTTTCCGGGCCGGTTTTTCACCATCGGCAATCGGAAGATGACCAAAGGTACATCTCTTAACTCCCAGCATCTGTCCTGGACTTTCTCGGGTAGAGTCATGCAGTAATATAATCTGGATATTAAATTATCCTTGGGGCGAGATCTGATCTTATGAATTAAGCGAAGCCGTCATTTTTCAAATTCCTTCCCGCCTGTCAGAGTCCAGCTCATGATGCAATCACCCCTCTTAAAATAGGTGGACAGATGGCCTCTTCATAAACTCTCACCCTTTTGGAAAAAAGGGTCCTTTAGTTCCCGAGGTTTCCTCTGTCAGTACTACAGTCAGTCGACTACACTTCTATCCTTCCTTCTCCGGGCATTTTGTTCAGAAGTCAGCTATACCTCCTGTCTGACTCATATCACTCCTGGATTTTTGTGGTACCCATGAGGTAAGAGTAGGTGGCTCTTTCAAGAATGGAGTTACTATCTGACACATCTGCTACGGAGGCGATGATACAAGCAGCCATCCAAGCAGAATCCGTCCATGAAAATGCCAAGCTGTCAAACGATTGGCAGTCCACTCTGGAGGACTTGCTGATCTGCCCATCGGTCCCACAGGCTGACTTGGATGGTTTTGACCGACCAAAGGAAGGACCTTCTCGAATATCCAGCCTAAATGAAAAAGATTATACAGGAAAGGCTTGGGATGAAGGTTTATATCAGAAAATCCAAAAACCTGTCAAGACGGTTCCTTCTCCCGCAGCCATTAAAATAGACAGTATCCACCTAGCAGACCGCATAGAAAGTCTCCAGGGAAACGCCTTGGTCGGGCGGTGGCACTTTTCGGAAATGGATGACTCTAAGATGAGAAGTTGGCTCGTGTCTCAGTGGAAACCGCTAATAGGATATGTTCCTATTATAGCCAGTCTCCTAAAGGAATGGTATTGCTTTCATTTTCTTAAACCAAGTGATCTGGAAATCATTCTGAAACATCAGTGGGTGTATAAACGAAGCTTCCTGGTATTGCACAGATGGTACATGGGATTCAACCCGCTAAAAAATACCCCTTCAAACAATTTGATTTGGGTCAAACTCCCCGGTCTTCCATTAGAATTATGGTCAAAAGAAACTTTAGTTGAGATTGGAAATGCCATAGGAAAGTGTGTTTATGTTGATCCATGGTGCCTAGGAGAAAAAGATAAAAGAGTGGTGTGGATCTTGATAGATAAAACGTACAGAGGAGGATTTCCGGATCATATCGATATTCTCTGGAAGGAGCTGAAAATTAGGCAAAGACTGGACTATTGGGGGGTTCCTTTTAGATGCTCAGCATGCCATCATACTGGCCATCTAATAAAGAATTGTACACGGCGTCTCCACAATAGCCGAAAACTCCATGGATCTCATCAGTACATAGCAAAATTTGGTAGGGTAATCTCTCCATGCCCGGATTCGGAGAAGTTTCTATACACAAAGAGCCGATCCTCCTCTGAATCAGAGGATATGCAAAAGACTTTCTCCGACGATCCTCATCGCCCCCCACCGCAGTCTAGAATCCCATCCCCCGTGGAGCCTATATCCCCTTCAATGCCTCCTTTAGAACCTGCCTCTGATCTTGATGTCCCCTATCCGCACATATCCCCTCCTATGCCCCCTCTCGAGCCGACCTCTGATCATGAGGTCCCCAATCCGCCCCCGATTCCTCATCCTTTTAAAAAAAGTAGTAAAGAAATTCATATTATTCAATCATCTCCGTCTCCAATAAAGACTAATTCTCCGCCCGGGAAAGGTAAGGAAATTATGATAACACCCACCCCCGTTAATTCACCATCTTCCTCGCCCTCTAACTCAATAGGCAGTGACTTGGATTTCCTATTGACCAAGAAGTCGCTGGAGCTCAGAGCCCTCACCATACATAAACCTGGCATCCAAAAATCTCCTCTTATTAGTCCTAATTCCGCTAGTAACATCACGGTGAGAAGAAAAAATAACAGGGGCAGTAGGCACTTTAGAGGAAGAGGTGAGGGCGCGGGCAGAGGAATCCGTAATTTGTCACTTATTGATGTTCCTATCATAGATATGACAGAAGAAAGGCCTCTTAGAGCAAGCATGGCCGAAAAGCTTTCAAAATGAATTTTATCATTTCAATGAACATACGGGGGCTGGGGGCAGATAAAAAAAATTTGGCGTTAAAGGATCTTTTTCTCTCAGTAAGACCCAAGATTATCTTAATCCAGGAAACCATGCATGCCTCCTCTGTTGCAATCTCTTATTTTAGAAAGATGTTTCCTTCCTGGTACATATCGGCTGTAGAAGCTAATGGCCTCTCGGGTGGGTTAGCGGTCCTGTGGGATCCGGATTGGATCATGGCAAAAACATACAGCTGCCTGGCGGGAATTCTGATCTCGGCTCAAATGAGGGGTCATAAATTTCCCATTAATATCTTGAATGTTTATGCTCCTTACAGGAACAGATTGCCTTTCTGGGAGAAACTTTTTGTTTCTGAAATTTTTGATGTTGAAAATTTACTGATTGCAGGGGACTTAAATATCACTCTAAATATGGACGAAATATGGGGCATTAACAGGAAAAAGGATCCGTTGGCCGAAAGAATAAAAAATGAGTTGCTGAGAAGGAATTTTGTGGACATCCTCCCTGCTCAGATGCATCCGACGTGGGAAAATGGAAGAATTGAAAAAGCTTATATCGCTAAGAGGCTTGATAGATTTATTCTTCATGCTAGCTTAATTGACAAGATGGGCATGCCTTTCTCATCGATTGAAAAGGTTTTTATTTCAGATCATAGACCGATTCTGTTAGGGTGGAAGGAAAAAGGTTACAGGAAGGGATACTCCTTCAAATTCAATAGGACGTACCTGGAAGACCCAGCTTTTAATGACCTCATTAAAAAAGCCTGGAGTGAGATGTTGCCTTCTAATCCCTGCTCGATCTTTATGACATTCAGAGATAAAATGGATTATTTATGAAAGGTGGTAAAAGAGTGGCAATTTAAGAAAAGGCAATCCAACAGAACTGACCTTCGAAAAATTCAAAAGGAATTAGATAATGCATCGGAAGCTACGGCTTCTCATCGCATATCTTTTCAAATGAGATGCCACATTAAGGAGTTACAAAAGAAGAAAACAAAAATTTTAGAACAGGAGGAATTATTCTGGAGGCTGAAGAGTAGGGCGTTATGGCTAAAAGAAGGGGACAAGAATACAAAGTTCTTCCATAAATTCGCAAGCGCAAGGAGGGAAAAGAACTCTATCTGGAAAATAAGTGATGGAAGAGGGGGCTTCTTATACTCCCAACAGGAAATCTCAAAAGAGGCAGTGAGATTCTTTGAAAGGCAGTACAAGAGATCGGAGACTAGGTCGATACAGGATATTCTGTGGGGCATTGAAGTGTTTCCTCAGATGTTCGATGAGGATATAAATGATCAAATATTCCAACCAGTTTCCGAGGAGGAATTGCTGAGAACTATAAAATCTTTTAAAAGGGACAAATGCCCTGGCCCGGACGGTTGGACAATAGAGTTTTTTTGTCACTTTTTTGATATCATCAAAAATGACCTGCTAAAAATGGTGGAAGGGTCCAGGATGTCAGGCAGCATCAACCAGAAAACATCCTCCACTAATATAGCACTCATTCCAAAAAAAGGAAATGCAATGTCATTCACGGACTTCTGTCCGATCTCTCTGTGTAATATTTCTTACAAAATCATATCAAAAATTATCGCTGAAAGAATCAAAGGAACTTTGTCAACTTTCTTAACAAAGGATCAACATGCCTTTTTACAGGGGAGGAACATTCTAGACGCGGTTGCAACAACTCAAGAAGGTCTTTTTGCCATCCATGCTAAAAAAAGTGATGCAGTCATTCTAAAAATCGACCTCAGCAAAGCGTATGACTGCATGGATTGGGCATTCATCAGATGTTTGCTAGCAAAGGTTGGATTAAGAGCCAACATGATAAACTGGATCATGGCATGCGTAGAAAAGGTGAATTATGCAGTCATTGTTAATGGGATCCCATCTGCTTTTTTCCTAGCGTCAAGAGGCCTCCGCCAAGGCTGTCCCCTATCCCCGCTTTTATTCATTTTGGCCATGAATTCGCTCAGCCTCCATATCAACAAGGCTGTCAAGGAAAATAGGTGTCTCCCGATGAAAATTTGCAGGAACATATCAATCTCTCATAATCTGTTCGTCGATGATGTTATAATGTTCGGAATTTTATGCAGATTCACATGGCTGTGCTACTATGAAATTCTTCAAAATTTCCAAAAGGCAACTGGTTTGCAGATAAACAGCTCGAAGTCAATTATTTATCACAGTGATATAAACCAGGAAGAGGTGGACTGGTTATCTGATCTTTTCGGTGTTGAGACGCAATCCATCAGTAATGGAATTAAGTACCTGGGTTTTATGTTAAAAGCGAATGGATACTCAAAGGTGGATTGGCAATGGATCCCTGAGAGATACTACAAGAAGATATCAGTTTGGGAGTATAGATGCCTTTCTTTGGCGGGGAGAGTTATTCTGGCGCAATCTGTTTTAAATCAGTTGGCAGTTTATTGGGCTCATCTGTTTTTCCTCCCCGCGAGCATAATTCAATCAATGAACAAGCTTACTGCAAATTTTATCTGGGGAGGTCAGGTGGAAAAAAGGAAATATCACCTCTCGAAACTATCCTATATTTCTTTGCCAAAAAGCATGGGTGGATGGGGTCTATTAGATTTGAGGACTTTCGGAAAGGCCCTTTTATGCAAGACTATGTGGAGGGGGATTTATGAGGAAGGGCTTTGGAGCAACACAGTTCAGGAAAAGTATCTGGGCAGAAAGAACATATCTTTTTGGTTCAGGAAAGGAAGGATAGGATCCTCTTATGGATCATCAATTTGGTTAAGCCTCCGCAAAATCGAAAGACTGTTCCTGAAGAATTTAATTTGGCGATTTCAATCTGGAAAAAAGATTCTTATAGGGAAAGATATTTTTCTGAGTGGCTCAGAGGAGATCAGTGTTCCTGAATCTTTGCTGACTTTTCTTCATAGGAAAGGCATTTTCTTTTGGGACGGATTGATCTCAAGATGGCAGGGTCCAATCCCTATCTGGTGTGATGCGGAAAGTTTGCAAATGCCAGCTGATATCGCTCTGAAATGGGACCATATCAGGACACATCTCAGGAATTGTGGCATATTCCGCTCGTCGGAGCATGATTGTCTTATATGGAGAAACTCGAAAGGGATGGGTTCCATTCGGGTAAAAGACATTTATCAGAGTTTGATTAGTCTTAATCAGTCCTCATGCATTATCTCTTTCCCGTGTATTTACTGGAAATCTGGGTGTCCATCCAAAATGGTCTTCTTTTCATGGCTGTCCTTCCACAATAAGAATCTATCGTGGGAGAATTTAAAAAAGCGAGGATGGCAGGGTCTGGGTATTTGCCCCATTTGCAGATCAGCAGAGGAAGATAACTTTCACTTATTTCTAAATTGCAAGGGATCTCATCAATTATGGTTGCTCTTGGAGAAATGTTTTGGAATCCAGCATATGTCTCATGCTTCAATAAATGAAGCGTTTCTATGGTGCAGTAAACAAAAAGATTCATGGAGATCAATTTTTATCATTACTTTCTGGTGCATTTGGAAGTGGCGAAACAACTATATTTTCAATGACAAAAGGGCCCCTTTTATGGAAATCTACTTCAATATTATTGCTCTCTATGATGCAATCCCGCAATACTCGCCCAAGCAAAAGGAGCAGGTTAGTAAAGATCTCTCACAGGAATTCTTTTCTCTGCCTAGGGCGTATTTCGATGGAGCTGAGCAGAATGGTTTATGTGGCTGTGGTTTTCATATTTTAGCAAAAGAAGACAGTCATTTTTCCATACATTGGAATGGGGGGAGGGGCACAAATATGTTGGCTGAGGCGATGGCTCTCGCAGGTCTTTTGAGTTTTTGTCTTTTTTTAAATCTTCAGGATGTTTCAATCTTTGGAGACTCAAAAGTTTTGGTGGATTATGTCTTTGGAAAAAATTCCATCTCCAGGCCTCATCTAGTGGGGTGGCTAGATAGGATCAGTTTTTTTTGGAACTCTTTAACAGGTGGCACAGTTCATCACATCAGCAGGGATCAAAATCAAAAGGCTGACTCTTTATCTAAAAAGGGTCTCCAAGCGGCTCCGGGGTTTTGGCATCTACAGGTTTCCTCTGGAGGAAAAATCTTTCCCATACAGGAATTCTTCCCTCCTGACTTCTAGTTTCTCTATTGCAGATCGTTGGATTCTCTCGGGTTTTCTCTTCTATTTCATATTTCTCCATGTCTGTTTTACTTTTGTTATATATGATGTTGTTTCCATGGTTCTTGTTTCTGCTCCGCAGGCTTCTACTCAATCTTACGACTCATACTGGTATCCTATGTTTCTCATCGGAAGCAGGCTGCGGGCTAATAGTCCAGATTTTGTTTTTGTTATAGCCTTCTCTTGATATGGTTTCATCATGGTGCTGGTGTTTATGCTCTAGCTCCGAGGTTTTTAAAGGCTCGATCTCGCCATTTCTAAATATGGCTCTTTTTCTATGCTGATCCAGATCTTTTGGGACATATACTATGTTCAAGTGAATGTACATTTTGACTCTTTTATATATCTTATATAAATACAATCATGCTTTTTCTGTCCTGAAAAAAAAAATCCCATCTTAATTTCAAATGTACAAAACAAATTAATAACCAAAATCTTAGTAAGAAGAAAAAAGGCATTTTTAATAATTTAATTTAAGCTAAGCAACTAGTTTTAAGTTGAGTACAAAGTGGAAGAGTATTCTATTTTGTATGGATAAGAAACCAACGCCCTCATTTTTAACATATAAAAAAGCTTAAAACAAGTTACATGATATTTTTTCCAATTAATTTTAAATTAAAATCTCATTTTTCACCATAATAGTGTATCGATAGTTATGAGGCATTTCTTTTTTAATAGAAAAAAAAAACATAAAACAAATTACATGATATTTTTTCCAATTAATTTTAAATCAAAATCCCATTTTTCACCATAATAGTGTATTGATAGTTATGAGGTATTTTTTTCCTTAAATTAAAAATGTTACTTTCACATCATTTTCTTAAAATTAAAATGTCATTTTCACATCATTCTTTTTTAAATTAAAATTTCACTTTCACATCATTGTTATCATTGTGATGGTGTAAGTGTATATATACATGATTAATTGATATTTAGTCTATTTTATTCATAAACATAAATTAAATTTTAATGTTTAATTATTTTAATTTTTAAAATGAATTTTAATTTAATTATTCGTAATTATTAAATGGATGGTAAATTTTACATAATATTCTTAGTAATATTTAAAAATTGAATTTCTTTTTTCCTTTTTAATTAGATACATATAAAATGGTTTTTGAGGCATGTGATACTAATAACTCATGATATTGCCCTATGTTATTATAACAAAAGCAATTTACAAATCAAGAATCTTCAATTTATTAACAGTGATTTATTAGATCTTTTATTATTAACAATAATTTATTAAATTTAATAGTTTATTGTTCAATTTAAATATCATATAATTTTGAGAGATTGATATATACTATATATATCTAAGAGTATATATCAACTTGTCTAGATAACATTCATCAAAGTCCGGATGATGAACCGCACTCAGTGGACTTGTGTAGATAAGGATATTTGACAAGTTGATATATACTATATATCTCTGAGGGTATATATGATCTTGTCTAGATAACATTAATCACAATCTTGATGATAAACCACACTTAGTGGTTCAAAACTCTGTGACTCAAAAACTTAAAATGTAATTTACTTGAAGATTTCTTTCTCTTAATAAAAATTTCCATAGTTAAAAATTTTGTTATGTATTTTCTAAAATATATATAATTTATATATTAATTCTTTTTATAATTAATAATAATAACTTAAATTAAATAAAAATTATTATTTAATTAATTTATATGATTTTTTTAATAAAATATTTTATAGTAAATTAATATGTATTTATCGATCATTTAATTATATAAATACACTGCTGCTAATAGATATAGAAACGAATACACTATGATGTGCTAATAAATATCAAGTATAGTTTATTTACAACCCTAACTTTCAATGCTCAGTTATCCTAAATCTGAAGATAAAATCACCACCCTATAAATGTACAACCATATGAATTTCATATTGCAGCTGTATAATCACATCCAGTGGACAAAATTTATTTTGTCTGAACAATACATGTCAAATGCATTTATCAAACATTGGGAAACATATTTATAAACATTAGGAACAGTAAATGCTGCGGCAGTCGTCCTTAATTGAATCGATTGTCCTTTTCTTGGAATATTTTGGAATCAACTGTAAAAAAAAATTTAATTCACTTCTGCGTATTCTCCAAATCAACAATCCAGCAAGTTGCAACCATAATGCTAATTTAAATAAACAACTGACTTGGAAGGAGGTCCTTCTCTAGAAAGACCAGAAACGAAATTGAAGGAAGTCCTTTACCTTTAAATTTAAGATCAAAATTTGCATCGCATAAACAAAACAAAGAAACTAATTGGAAGAAGATCCTCTGACAAAACCAACAACCTAATTGGAAGAAGATCCTGCTAGAAAAGAGCTTTTCCATTCAGATACCTGCAAATTCAGCCGTTTAACTTTTCCATTATCTCATATAAAGGAGAGCTCCAGTCAGGGGATTGATTTTTCTTATACCCTTTCCATTCATCCCACCAGATCATGAACGTGCTTCCTGCCGAGAAAACATCTGAAGAAATGCTCAGAGCGTTTTCCATCTTTGCCACATACTCTTCAAACTTTTCAAGATTTTTTAGGCTCTGGTGTTGGTGTTGGCCTTGTTTCAGATTTTCCAGGTCTTTCCAAGCCTCTTCTACATGCGCCCAAAAGCACGAGTCTGAAGTGAGGGATGCACGCATTGTGCGAGGTCTCCGCCCTTTCGAAATGCGAGTTCTTTCTTTCTCTTCCATCCATTTCTCAAGAACTATATGACGATTAGGTCTTCCATCTGAAAGATAGTTACCATTGCCGTTAAAGCGATAATAATGTGCAATATCCAGAGGCTCTACAAATCTTCTGTATGTGTTGCCAGCATTTATCCACTTATTTTGGGATTGGAAATCACTTGGCAATTCATGACCCTCCCATGCTTCAATAATGCCATCCCAAAATATCCCCAGATTTATCCTACGCCCATCAGCTTCTATATCCCTTTGATTGGATTGCTCCTTGAAGGTATCATAATATCCGATGCCACCCTGTTTCTCACAAATCTCTTTATACCACTCAAGCTCTGCCATAGTACTTTGCTTTGAGCTTAATTCAACAGCTAACTTATAAACAATCATGTTATACTTGTTTTCAATTTCTCCAGCTCTTCTGAGGGCAAGCTGTGCTTGATCATTCTGGGCAAAGTAATCCACAACATTTCAAGCAGCAATTAGCATGCTGACATGACATGAAGAAACTTAAATTCAAAAGTGCCCATACAACCTTTTTTATACTAAATTTTATAATATAATAATAATAATATTGTTAATGTTGTATGAGTTTTTTTGTTTGTGAAACAATGTATGGGATTTTTTTATTAATAAAATAAAGGATTATTTTTTATGTAATAATATAAATGTTAAAATTTTCACAGGTTTACATTTTTTAACTTATGATCTTTTAAAAAACACAAAATACATATAGTTAATCATTAAACCCACTAAAATTATTAACTTATAACTTTTAAAAAACATTAAACATATATAGTTAATTATTAAGCCCACTAAAACTATACAAATAACTAAAAAATTTACAAATCCAAATTGACATTACCTTTAATATATTCCAATCTTGATATATAAAAGAGAATCTTGATATATAAAACAGGAAAAATGTTTTACAGAAGCGTAAATACTCTGCTCTTCCGGACTTCACCATTAAACTAAGCGTAATATACTTATCTTCAATATATTTTACCAATATTTTTCAAAATATATTACCAGTATTTATCAATATAAAAACTAGATGAAAAACATAAACATTAGAGTTTCTGTCTCTGTTATTTAGATGTTATTTTAAGAAAAGTATTGAGTATTACCTGAGCTCCAACGCCAGTAGCTTCTAACTGCACTGAAATTCCCATGTCGTAAGATAATTCTGAATCAGGATTAAATGCAAATTTTCTCCCATTTTTGGAGTTTTCTATGACATGTTTCAAAACCGAAGCATACATTATATGCTCTGAAAAACAGTCCTCCACTGTAATATCCCAGGGCTTTTCATGGCTCTGCATTGTCAAATGAAGCATCTTCAAAACGGTGTCAGAATTCTCAATACAAGCTGCGCCACGGCTTGAGCAGAACATGTAAGTGCCAACAGGTCTATATGGGCTTCTCTGTGTGATCCTGTCCGACCACTTTTGAGAATCAAACACATAGCTTGGAGTATACTGCAGGACATTATTAAGAAGAATCCTGCAAGCGTCTTGAATAGAAGAATCTGGGACTTTGCCATCCCAATAGGGCAAAATAGCAGTCAAAGGCGCAGAAATTGCCTCAATCGGTGCAAGGAGCATCCGAGGAACAATGTCATGCTTGGAAACCACATGACAAAAGTTGCCTCCCCAATTCTCACGGCCAACTGCTTCAACAAGTCTTTCATCTCCGACCAGAGGGCAACCAAATGTGATACAAAAGGAAGAGATTTGCCTTATCCTCTTTTCCAGGAACCACAGTGTAGCCAAGGTTGCAACTGCCCCTCCCAAGGAATGACCCACAAATATAATGGGTTTGAGTTTTCTTTGTCTGGAGTCAGTAGAAGCCTGTAACTGATCGATCTGGAACACATCAACACAATGTTACTTTTCCCTTTGAATTTCAATAATTTCATCTATAATAACAGAAGTAAACCCTCTTGTTGTCAAATCGAGTTTACTTTTGACAGGTGCATTTAGATAAATCACTTTACCTTTGCTTGGAAATCTGTTTTCTCCATAATATCCAGGAACAACTTAAGAGCTCCCTGATGGACTTGGGCTGGTTTATCATCGTAACCCTTGAGGCAATTCGAGAATACCTGGTTGTTTGTTTCTATAGTCCCCTCTCCATCGATGAAACTTTCAACTCTGAGAAATGATGGGAAGGCAAGATATGTAACGCCTCCGTGCTCCTTCAGACTAAAACTCTCTGAATTATTTGCACGACCTGACTCTTCCCAAGCATTTAACAGTATTTCGCATGAAGCCAGAAAAGCTGCAGTCTCTTGACCAACAGTGAACCTACAACAGCATATGAGTAAATTAGCACCGTAAGGGAAACCGAGTACGGATCCCTCAAAATTTGGAATTCTGTGCATAAAATTTTGCACAATTTTATGAATCAGGAGATAGGGACGACATGACCAGATTCAACAAGAATAAATAATGCCTTCATTATCTGAGATGAAGATAAAAAATGTAACAATGAAAAACACTATATAAGATTACATATACAACCCGGACTTCTAAACAGGATAACTGAGGTGTTTATCACACTGAAACCACTTAACTTGCCAAATACGGCCGATCAAGAACCAGATTATTGCATCTGCCATTACTGGACAGGATTAACTCATAATACTAATACCAAAGCTGTCCTCCCCTGCCTACACCTCAGGAAGATTAATACCCATACTATTCAAGGGGAAAGCCTCCTAAAGCTTAGCGGGGGAAATGATGGACCTAGAGCCTGCAATTGATGAATGGGTAATTTACAATGAAAAAACACTATATAAGATTAAATATACAAACTGACCTTCTAAACTGGATAACTGAGGTGTCTATCACACTGAAATCACATAGCTTGCCAAAAACTACAGATCAACAACCAGATTATTGCATCTGTCATTACTGGACAGAATCAAACTCCCATTACTATACCACAGCTATCTTCCACAGCTATTCTCAGGAAGATTAATACCCATACTGTTCAAGGGAAAAGCCTCCTAAAATTGGCTGGTAAATGATGGGCCTAGAGCCTGCAAAAGATGGATAGGTAATTTAAAATGAAAAAACACTATATAAGATTACATATACAAACTGGGCTTCTAAACAGGATCACTGAGGTGTCTATCAAACTGAAACAACTTAGCTTGCCAAAAACTGCAGGTCAACAACCAGATTATTGCATCTGCGATTACTGGACAAGATCAAACTCCCATGACTAATACCACAAGTGTTCTCCCCTGCCTACACCTCAGGAAGATTAATACCCATACTGTTCAATTGGGAAAGCCTCCTAAAGCTTAGCTGGGAAATGATGGACCTAGAACCTGCAATAGATGGATGGGTAATTTATAATGAAAAAACAATATATGAAATTACAAATACAAACTGGGCTTCTAAACAGGAGAACTGAGGTGTCCATCACACTGAAACCACTTAGATTGCCAAAAACTGGAGATCAACAACCAGATTATTGCATCTGCCATTAGTGGACAGGATCAAACTCCCATTACTAATACTACAGCTGTCCTCCCATGCCTAGACCTCAGGAAGATTAATTCCCAGACTGTTCAAGGGGAAGCCCTCCCAAAGATTAGCTGGGAAATGATGGACCTAGAGGATGCAACAGATTGGATGGGTAATTTCCAATGACTGAGACCAACCTCAAAAAATTTCTATTTTAAAGATCACAAAAGTCCATTTTTTAATCCCAAAGTCACCCTAGACTTCTTTAAAAAATTCAATCTTCATATACCAAAAAGTTTCTCGCTGATTTATCAAAATGTAAAGAAGACAACCATATCCTCATAAGAAATTATGGAAAACAAAATCCCAATCTTCATATACCAAAAAGTTTTTCAGCTGATTTATCAAAATGTAAAGAAGACAACCATATCCTCATAAGAAATTATGGAAAACAAAATCCCAAGCTTATCCTTACAGTGGGGTAGATGAGTCTTCTTCCATGGTGAGAAATTGTTGCTTGCTTCGATTTGTTGCGCATTGGCGTTGGATTTAAGCGCTGAATGTTGCCCATATAATAATTCATCATGGGTACCGGTCGTTCCTTACGCGGAAAACAGGGAAAGACCCCAGAAAGAACAATAGAAGACTTTGAATGGGTATGCAGTGTGGAAACTGTCAAATACAATGATTTTCATCGCTCTGTTTAAGCGAAGCAATGTGAAAAGGTTGATTATCCACACTTGTCTGGTACCCATAGCAAAGGAGCCCGGAGAGCCGCGACGAATGAATTATATTTAATTTTTTTAAAGAAGTGCCCACGTTCTCAATTTCTGGGGGAAAAGGAAAAAGAATGGTCAGCGAGTTCCAAGAAAATGCAGTAAGATTGTGATTGATAGAGATTTCAAATATTTTGTTTAATTGGAAAATGCTTATTTCACCAAAGTAATGCTTGTGTCTCGAAACCTGTACTCGATTTTTTAGCGCGAAACAATTGTAAATTTATAATTATTAGAGGTGTGCTTTAAATAAATATACTAGTAATATTAACCTTAATAATAATGACCATGTTTGTTCTTCATCTTGACGCGGCAGCTCTTATTTGATTAAAGGATAGTAGTGACCTATTAGTAATATTACTAATATATTTATTATTGTGAAGAGATTATATATTACTCATATATTAGATTTTATATATATATATATAAATATTAATTAGTTTAGAGGAATAATTCAATAATTAAAATTTGAATTATTTCTCCAAATTAATTAAAAAAATAATTACTACACATTTTAATAATTAAATTTAGTAAATATTTAGTTTCAATATTTTTTAATTAAATAGGTTATATTCCACATAAATACTATAGGTAACATTATGGATTATCATAAACTTAGATATAAAAAACTAATTATAACTAAGTCAAATTTACCAAAACCACTCTAACATCTTAAACATATATAGTATGTGAACTAATATAATGAGAATTATCAAATTAAAAAAAATTAATTTTAATTTGACTTTAGTAATGACTATAACTAATGTGGATTAGTTATTCCACAAACAGATAAGATAGTCTTACATAACAAACTATTCTACAAATAAATAAAATAGTCTTACATGATAAATTAGATTGGCACTAAAGACAACTCTTATATCAAATTAGTATCTAACTTATTCTTAACACTAAAATTAAATTACTATCATTAATTTATATAAAATAAACCTATGAAGATATTAATTATAATTTATTATTATATTATTTTTCATAATAATATTATATATTGAAATTGAAAAAAAAGGTTCCAATCTTTTTTTATAAACAAGCTCAAAATACTAAGTATCAAACCAACATTATTAATGATTTTTTTATTATTTTTCCCTAATATAAAAATTTGGAAAGGAAAAAAAATCAAATTGTAGCATTTGAGTTTGATTGTGGCTTTGTAACTAATTATATGATTATATAATTAAATTGGGATTAATAAAGTAGATCATTTTTAATTATGATATGATATAATATATATTAATTATTATATATTAAATTAAATATTTATAAGTTTTGAGAATTAGTTTAATTGGATTTTTAATTAAAAAGTTATTGGTTTAATTGTCCAAATATTCTTAAGTCAAACTTTTCAGTTCGTAAAAAAATTTATAAAAAAATATAATATAATCTCTATATATATATATAAATAAATGAAAAATCGTTTTTAATTTAAAAAATTATAATAAACCTAATTGTGTAAAGATTTTTTATATAACGAATAATTAATAGTGTTATTTACTTTTAAATATATTGCGACAATGACTCTATTTTATATAACAATGGTCCTTATTTAAAAATATACGATGAACAATTACATTATTGTATTCTCATGTCAACTTTATCTTTTCATTATTTCAATTTATTATTTAATTATAATTATTGAAATTTATACATAATTGAATAAATAATGTTTAGTAAATCAATTTAATTATTAAATCAAGTTATAAAAAACATTGTGATTAATCATTTAATTATTTTACAATTTTTATTTTATATAGCATTATTATTACAATTTTAAATTTGACTAAAAAAACACAATATAATAATTTCTTAATATCACAAAATAAAAATGGTTGTGTATATATTTTCACCTCCCTTAGCACTTGTTATCTTGAAAAGTATAAAATATTAAATTATTATGATTTTGTGATTGTTAAATCTATTTTATTAAATAATTTTGATTTTGTTATTCATTTGATCTTTGTATTTTTTTTGAATTATTATTAATATGATATTTATAATATCATAATTAATTATAAAAAAAAAAAATCTGTATCAAATATTTCAAAACTTTATTCTGATAGGGTGGATAACCATGGAATGAGTGGCATAACCCCGTGTGGATGGGACACATGCGAAGGACATGAGTTGGACATAGAGAGGGAGGCAAGACAACTAACAACGTCAAAGGTTTAGAAACCTAGAGAAGGTAGAAACACTGTATAAACTTTGGATGGAAGTTTGGTTTGTTTGTCTATCATCTCAGTGTATGTGCGATAGTGTGGGTGGTGAAACTAACATAGAGTATACCAACATGTGCATCTCATTTGTTTGGTAAACCCGACCTTTGTCGTTATTGTTGGTTCGTGGCAATTGTAGAGTGTGCTTGTTTGGAAGCCCATCTGCATTGTGTAGGATCCTAGGGAATGGTTTTGTGGGTGTCTACAGTGCTTTTGGTTCATGTTGGCAGGTGATTATGCCTTACTGGTCAAGTTTGTAGGGACTTTTCAATGGCTAGCCCTTAGAAAGCCCAAAAGGGTTTTGGTAAGTTTCTTCTTGAGGACTTTGTTTGGAAGTGTATTCTAGTTTTGTTAGTGTTACTTGTGTATTATCTTTATTCTTCACCAGAGGAGCGTTGCTCTGTTGATAAAAATTAAGCCAGGGAAACATTGGTACTGGCTTCGTGGGTGTTGGGAGGTGGGAAATTGGCTTTCAGTTGGTCGTAGTGTTTTTCTCTGGGTAAAACCCCCTTTGGTTGTTAGTAGCACCAGTGCCCTAGAAGGGTGGGAGCCAAGTTGGGATTTTGAGCATGTAGCTTGGAAGTATGGGTTGGTTGGTTTTATAATTCCTTTGAATGTGTGCTGTGACCACGGGGTTTATTAGAGTAGGCCTATCACCCGATCAGTAGTTGTGTTCCTTTTCTAGTGCTTTGTTGTAAACACAAAGATGTTGAGACAATGAGGTCAAGCCCGGAGAGGGATGGGGCCTTGTGGCCAATGAGGGAGCAAAGATGGACATGCAAGAATAGTAAAGGATGAAGGGGTTGTGGGCACTGATTTGGTGGTGGAATTGGCTCAAGACTAGATTCTGTTGTCAAGTTGTGTAGACTAGCCACCATCCATGGAATCCCTAGACACTCAGATGTAGAACATAATGGTTGTTCTAGAGGAAATAAGACAATAGAGACACGATGACCATAATGAAGTCATCGCATTCATGAATGAATTGCAAAAAAACCAGTGGGATATTCTTGACTACTTGGCGTCTATGTGAAGGAGCCAGAGGTGCACCAACGACCACCTACATGATATGGAGGCGTGCCTAGCTCATTTGGAATTCCATGCCCATCGAGATCGTGGACCTCTTGTTTCTCCTTGTGTTGGTAATGCACAAGATTTCCCCCATGATCTATGACGACTGTTAGTTGTCTTCTTATTCTCTATGTTTTCTGGGCTATTTGGTCTTTCTGTTTTTTGTTATTATGTTTAGATTGACGATTTATCCTTAGTTTTTTCATCGCTCTCCTAGCCAATGAATCTAATGAGAGTGAGGGCGAGAAATCAATAATCTTCATATTTATCCAATGTAATATTTTGAAGAATTAATAGAAAATTTTAACCCAAAAAAAGTAAAGAAAAAAGAAAAAATAATAATAATTAATAATATAAAAAACCATCTTAATTTCAAATCTACAAAACAAATTAATAACCAAAATCTTAGTAGAAAGAAGAAAGGCATTTTTAATAGTTTAATTTCAGCTAAACAACTAGTTTTAAGCCTGGTACAAAGTGGAAGAGTATTCTATTTTGTATGGATCAAGAAACCAACACCCTCATTTTTTAAAATAAACATGACAAAAAAACATAAAACAAGTTGCATGATATTTTTTTCAATTAATTTTAAATTAAAATACCATTTTTCGCCATAATATTGTATCGATAGCTATGAGGTTTTTTTTTTTCTTTAAATTAAAATGTTACTTTCACATCATTTTCTTATAATTAAAAGTAATTTTAGTTATATATATATATATATATATATTTAAAAATGAAAAATCATTTTTAATTTAAAAAATTATAATAAACCTAATTGTGTAAAGATTTTTTATATAATGAATAATTAATAGTGTTCTTTACTTTAAAATATATTGTGAACAATTACTCTATTTTATTTAATAATGGTCCTTATTTTAAATTATACTATGAACAATTACATTATTGTATTCTCACGTCAACTCTATCCTTTCATTATCTCAATTTATTATTTAATTATAATTATTGAAATTCATATACATTTTTTTTAATTATTGAAATATATATATATATATATATATATATATATATTTATTTTGGAATTCATATACAATTTTTTTATTTGTGAATAAATAATGTTTAATAAATCAATTTAATTATTAAATAAGGCTATAAAAAAACATTGTGATTAATCATTTAATTATTTTACAATTTTTATTTTATACAGCATTATTATTACAATTTTAAATTTGACCCAAAAAACACAATATAATAATTTCTTAATATCACAAAATAAAAATGGTTGCGTATATATTTTCACTTCCCTTAGCACTTGCTATCTTGAAAAGTATAACATATTAAATTATTATGACTTTGTGATTGTTAAATCTATTTTATTAAATAATTTTGATTTTGTTATTCATTTGATTTTTGTATTTTTTTGAATTATTATTAATATGATATTTATAATATCACAATTAATTATAAAAAAAATAATATCAAATATTTCAAAACTATATTCCGATAGGGTGGATAACCATGGTATGAGTGGCATAACCCGGTGTGGATGGGACACATGCGAATGACATGAGTTGGACGTAGAGAGGAAGGTAAGACAACAAACAACGTCAAAGGTTTAGAAACCTAGAGAAGGTAGAAGCACTGTATAAACTTTGGATGGAATTTTGGTTTGTTTGTCTATCATCTCAGTGTATGTGCGATAGTGTGGGTGGTGAAACTAACATAGAGTATGCCAACATGTGCATGCTCATTTGTTTGGTAAACCCGAACTTTGTCGTTATTGTTGGTTGGCGGGAATTCTAGAGTTTGTTTGTTTGGAAGCCCATCCGCACTGTGCAGGATTTTGGGAAATGGTTTTGTGTGTTGGCAGAGGATGATGCATTACTGGTCAAGTTTGTAGGGACTTCTCAATGGCTAGCCCTTAGAAAGCCCAACAGGGTTTTGGTAAGTTTCTTCTTGAGGACCTTTGTTTGGAAGTGTATTCTAGTTTTTTTTGTGTGTTACTTGTGTCTAATCTTTATTCTTCACTAGAGGAGCCTTGCTCTATTGATAAAAATTAAGCCAAGGAAACATTAGCACTGGCTTCATGGGTGTTGGGAGGTGGGAAATTGGCTTTCAGTTGGTCGTAGTGTTTTTCTCTGGGTAAAACCCCCTCTGGTTGTTAGTAGCACCGGTGTCGTAGAAGGGTGGGAGCCAAGTTGGGATTTTGAGCATGTAGCTTGGAAGTATGGGTTGGTTGGTTTTATAATTCCTCTGAATGTGTGCTATGACCACGGGGTTTATTAGAGTAGGCCTATCACCCGATCAATAGTTGTGTTCATTTTCTAGTGCTTTGTTGTAAACACAGAGATGTTGAGACAGTGAGGTCAAGCCTAAAGAGGGATGGGGCCTTGTGGCTAATGAGGGAGCAGAGATGGACATGCAAGAATAGTAAAGGATGAAGGGGTTGTGGGTACTGATTTGGTGGTGGAATTGGCTCAAGACTAGATTCCATTGTCAAGTTGTGTAGACCAGCCACCATCCATGGAATCCCTAGACACCCATTATGTAGAACATAATGGTTGTTCTAGAGGAAATAAGGCAATAGAGACACGATGACCATAACGAAGTCATCGCATTCATGAACAAATTGCAACAAAACCAGTGGGATATTCTTGACTACTTGGCGTCTATGTGAAGGAGCCAGAGGCGCACCAACGACCACCTAGATAATATGGAGGCTTGCCTAGCTCATGTGGAATTCCATGCCCATCGGGATCCTAACCTCTTGTTGCTCCTTGTGCTGGTCATGCACCAGATTTCCCCCATGATCTATGATGACTGTTAGTTGTCTTCTTATTCTCTATGTTTTCTGGGTTATTTGGTCTTTCTGTTTTTTGTTATTATGTTTAGATTGACGATTTATCCTTAGTTTTTTCATCGCTCTCCTAGCCAACGAGTGTGATGAGAGTGAGGGCGAGAAAGCAATAATCTTCATATTTATCCAATGTAATATTTTGAAGAATTAATAGAAAATTTTAACCCAAAAAAAGAAAAGAAAAAAATAATAATAATTAATAATATAAAAAAAAAAACCATCTTACTTTCAAATATGCAAAACAAATTAATAACCAAAATCTTAGTAGAAAGAAGAAAGACATTTTTAATAGTTTAATTTGAGCTAAACAACTAATTTTAAGCCTAGTACAAAGTGGAAGAGTATTCTATTTTGTATGGATCAAGAAACCAACGCCCTCATTTTTTAAAATAAACATGAAAAAAAGCATAAAACAAGTTGCATGATATTTTTTTCAATTAATTTTAAATTAAAATCCCATTTTTCACCATAATATTGTATCGATAGCTATGAGGTTTCTTTTCTCTTTAAATTAAAATGTTACTTTCACATCATTATCTTATAATTAAAAATAATTTTAGTTATATATATATATATATATATATATGAAAAATCATTTTTAATTTAAAAAATTATAATAAACCTAATTGTGTAAAGATTTTTTATATAATGAAATATTTAATAGTGTTCTTTACTTTAAAATATATTTTGAACAATTACTCTATTTTATTTAATAATGGTCTTTATTTTAAAATATACTATGAACAATTACATTATTGTATTCTCAGGTCAACTTTATCCTTTCATTATCTCAATTTATTATTTAATTATAATTATTGAAATTTATATCCTTTCATTATCTCGATTTATTATTTAATTATAATTATTGAAATTTATATGCAATTTTTTTTAATTATTGAATTTTATATACAAATTTTTTTAATTATTGGAATTTATATACATTTTTTTTAATTATTGGAATTTATATACATTTTTTTTAATTATTGGAATTTATATACAATTTTTTTTAATTGTGAATAAATCATGTTTAATAAATAAATTTAATTATTAAATTAGGTTATAAAAAAACATTGTGATTAATCATTTAATTATTTTACAATTTTTATTTTATATAGCATTATTATTACAATTTTAAATTTGACAAAAAAACACAATATAATAATTTCTTAATATCACAAAATAAAAATGGTTGCATATATATTTTCACCTCCCTTAGCACTTGCTATCTTGAAAAGTATAACATATTAAATTATTATGATTTTGTGATTGTTAAATATATTTTATTAAATAATTTTGATTTTGTTATTCATTTGATCTTTGTATTTTTTTTGAATTATTATTAGTATGATATTTATAATATCATCATTAATTATAAAAAAAATCTATATCAAATATTTCAAAACTATATTCCGATAGGGTGGATAACCATGGTATGAGTGGCATAACCCGGTGTGGATGGGACACATGCGAAGGACATGAGTTGGACATAGAGAGGGAGGCAAGACAACTAACAACATCAAAGGTTTAGAAACTTAGAGAAGGTAGAAGCACTGTATAAACTTTGGATGGAAGTTTGGTTTGTTTGTGTGGATGGGACACATGCGAATGACATGAGTTGGACATAGAGAGTGAGGCAAGACAACTAACAACGTCAAAGGTTTAGAAACCTAGAGAAGGTAGAAGCACTGTATAAACTTTGGATGGAAGTTTGGTTTGTTTATCTATCATCTCAGTGTATGTGCGATAGTGTGGGTGGTGAAACTAACATAGAGTATGCCAACATGTGTATGCTCATTTGTTTGGTAAACCCGACCTTTGTCACTGTTGTTGGTTAGTGGGAATTGTAGAGTGTGCTTGTTTGGAGGCCCATCCGCAAACTGTAGGATCCTAGGGAACGGTTTTGTGGGTGTGTACAGTGCTTTTGGTTCATGTTGGCAGGGGATGATGCCTTACTGGTCAAGTTTGTAGGGACTTGTCAATGGCTAGCCCTTAGAAATCCCAACAGGGTTTTGGTAATTTTCTTCTTGAGGACCTTTGTTTGGAAGTGTATTCTAGTTTTGTTAGTGTTACTTGTGTCTTATCTTTATTCTTCACTAGAGGAGCGTTGCTCTGTTGATAAAAATTAAGCCAGGGAAACATTGACACTGGCTTCGTGGGTGTTGGGACGTGGGAAATTGGCTTTGAGTTGGTCGTAGTGTTTTTCTCTGGGTAAAACCCCCTCTGGTTGTTAGTAGCACCAGTGCCATAAGGGTGGGAGCCAAGTTTGGATTTTGAGCATGTAGCTTGGAAGTATGGGTTGGTTGGTTTTATAATTCCTCTGAATGTGTGCTGTGACCACGGGGCTTACTAGAGTAGGCCTATCACCTGATCAGTAGTTGTGTTCCTTTTCTAGTGGTTTGTTGTAAACACAGAGATGTTGAGATAGTGAGGTCAAGCCTAGAGAGGGATGGGGCCTTGTGGCTAATGAGGGAGCAGAGATGGAAATGCAAGAACAGTAAAGGATGAAGGGGTTGTGGGCACTGATTTGGTAGTGGAATTGGCTCAAGACTAGATTCCATTGTCAAGTTGTGTAGACCAGCCACCATCCATGGAATCCCTAGACACCCATATGTAGAACATAATGGTTGTTCTAGAGGAAATAAGATAAAGAGACATGATGACCATAACGAAGTCATCGCATTCATGAACGAATTGCAACAAAACCAGTGGGATATTCTTGACTATTGGCATCTATGTGAAGGAGCCAGAGGCGCACCAACGACCACCTAGATAATATGGAGGCATGCCTAGCTCATGTGGAATTCCATGCCCATCGGGATCCTATACCTCTTGTTGCTCCTTGTGCCGGTCATGCACCAAATTTCCCCCATGATCCATGATGACTGTTAGTTGTCTTCTTATTCTCTATGTTTTCTGGGTTATTTGGTCTTTCTGTTTTTTGTTATTATGTTTAGATTGACGATTTATCCTTAGTTTTTTCATCGCTCCCCTAGCCAACGAATCTGATGAGAGTGAGGGTGAGAAAGCAATAATATTCATATTTATCCAATGTAATATTTTGATGAATTAATAGAAAATTTTAATCCAAAAAAAGAAAAGAAAAGAAGGAAAAAAAATAATAATTAATAATATAAAAAACCCATCTTAATTTCAAATCTACAGAACAAATTAATAACCAAAATCTTAGTAGAAAGAAGAAAGACATTTTTAATAGTTTAATTTCAGCTAAACAACTAGTTTTAAGCCTCATACAAAGTGGAAGAGTATTCTATTTTGTATGGGTCAAGAAACCAACGCCCTCATTTTTTAAAATAAACATGAAAAAATACATAAAGTAAGTTGCATGATATTTTTTCAATTAATTTTAAATTAAAATCCCATTTTTCACGATAATATTGTATCGATAGCTATGAGGTTTTTTTTTTTTCTTTAAATTAAAATGTTACTTTCACATCATTTTTCTTAAAATTAAAATGTCACTTTCACATCATTTTCATCGTGTAGGTGTATATATAGATAATTAATTATATTTAGTTTATTTTATTTATAAACACAAATTTTACAATTATTTTAATTTTTAAAATGAATTTTGATTTAATTATTTATAATTATTAAATAGATAGTAATTTTTACATAATATTTTTAGTAATATTTAAAAATTGAATGTTTTTTTTTTTCCTTTTTAATTAGATATATATAAAAGTGTTAGATGAGTAATGGTTTTTGAGGCATGTGATATTAATAACTTATGATATTGGCTTATGTTATTGTAACGAAGGCTATTTACAAATTAAGAATCTTCATTTTATTAATAATAATTTATTAGATCTTTTATTATTAACAATAATTATTAAATTTAATAGTTTAACGTTATATATATATATATATATATATATATATATATATATATATATATATATATATATATATATATATATATATATTCAATGTTCTGACCATATCAACTTGCCTAGATCAGAATATTTGACAAGTTGATATATACTATATATATCTGAGAGTATATATCAACTTGTCTAGATAGCATCACTACAACAAATCCCTGTGATTAGCGTCCCTTTTTACTGCTTTTTTTGCATCTAGAGCCCATTTTTGGTGCTATTTGCATCCATTTATCAAATATGGTGCAAAATTTGACACAAAATTTACATCAAGTTTTGCACCAAATCTTACATCAAGTTTAGCACTAGGTATTGCAATAGGTTTTGCACCAAATTTTATGCCAAGTTTTGTGTCATCCTTTGCACCAGGTTTTGCATCAAGTTTGGCACCTAATTTTGTTTGACATACTTTTGCATCCTCATTTGCATCCACTTTTTGCACCTACACTTGCATCAACTTTTGCATCCTTTTTTGCATCCATTTTTGCATCCCTTTTGCACCAAGTTTTACATCGAGTTTTGTGTCTAGTTGTGCATATAATTTTGCATCTACTTTTGTTGCATCCACTTTTCCATCTTGTTTTCCATCCATATTTACATCCTATTTTGCATCTATCATTATGCCCACTATTGCATCTAATATTTTCGTGCCACAATTGGCGCCTAGTTTGGCACCTCCTTTTGCACCCACTTTTGATTATAATTTTGCATCCACGTTTGCATCCTCATTTGCGTCTAGGTTTTCATCAACTTCTATATCTATTTTTGCATCCCTTTTTGTATCCACTTTTGGATCAGGATTTGCACGGGTTTTGTGTCTTGTTTTGCATCCACTTTTGCATCGACTTCTATTGCATCCACTTTTGCATACAATTTTGCATCCACTATTGCATCCATTTTAAAGTCCACTTTTGCATACAATTTTGCATCCACTGTTGCACCCATTTTAAAGTCCACCTTTTGCATCCCTTTTTACATCTTCGTTTGCATCATAGTTTGATTCTTTTTTTGCATCTATCATTACATCCACTTTTGTTGTGCCACAATTTGCACCATGTTTTGCACTTACTGTTGTACCCACGTTTGCTTCCAATTTTGCATCCATGTTCACATCCTCTTTTGCATCAAATATTTTATTCAAATATTGCATCTCTTTTTGCATTAACTTTTGTGTCAGGTTTATGCATTGGGTTTTGCATCTTGTTTTGTATCTACTTTTGCATCTACTTCCATCGTATCCATTTTTTGCATCCAATTTTGTTTCGCATGTTGCATCAATGTTTGCTTCCACTTTTACATCCCTTTTTTCATCTTATTTTGCATATTTTTTGTCTATTGTTACATCCACTTTTGTTGCACCTACCATTGCAACCACATTTGCTTCCACTTTTGCATCCACATTTGCACCCTCTTTCGTGTTCAAGTTTGCATCGAATATTGTGTATGTTTTTGCATCCCCTATTACATCCACTTTTGTTGCATCCATTTTTGCATCTAATTTTGTGTCCATTGTTGCACCCATGTTTGTGTCCATATTTACATCCCTTTTTTCATCTTATTTTGTATCCATGTTTGTCTCTTTTTTGCATCTAAGTTTGTGTCATTTTCTACATCTGTTGTGCATCCACATTTGTTTCACCACAATTTGTACCAAGTTTTACACCTACACAATTATGATGATAAATACGATAGTGGTTACAATCACAATGATGATGATGGAAATGATTATGATGATGACGATGCTAATGACCTTGGATCTTCCCAATTTTTAAATGTTGTCATTTTCATAACCATAAGCATTATCTTTGGTGTCGTCATCCTTGTCATCATCATCATCATTATCATCATTTTCATCTAGGTCATCGTCAAAAACAATAATGGCATGAATGATGATGATGTCCATGATGACGATGACAACAATGATGATAGAAATTACATTAATGATGATGATGGGGATGATAAAAATGACAATGACGATGGTAACGGTGGTGATGATCATCATCATCGATCATCTCTCAAAAATAGAGTTGCTATTTCTCTTACGTATATCAATGTGTCCTAAACAACCCTTTTCTAGCACTGATCACATTTTTTGGGTTGATGATTCTTCTTACAACATCTATAATTATGAACAATTGCAAACAATGTCCATAATGATGGTGATGACGATGATGATGATGATGATGGAGCTAATGATGATAGCATGAATGGTGATTATGATGATAATGTAATGATGGCAATGACGATGACAAGGATGATGGTGATGATGATGACAATGATTATGATAATGAGAATGACCTTACAATCTTATGGATTCATGAACAATTACTAGTTTCAATACCATCTTTTGGATACGTATTACTATCATACTTTTTACATTTTCTGTCTCTCTTGAGGTATCTTACTATAATGGTGTTGTCAACACTAGAAAGATATCTTGTTGTAATGGTGGTTCTAATGTTAGCACCAACAAAGTTTTTGTTAAATTTTGGTCTAAAAAATCGACTTATGCAATTATTTTGACAATCTAGGTAAAAAAGTAAATAACATACAATTATTTTTACTGTAGTCCCATTGATTTTCATGAATTCACTAGTTTGAAGACCATCTTCTACATACATATTACTATTAAACTTTTTGCATTATATCCCTCTTATATCTTGTTGTAATGGCAATATTAGCACTAGAAAAATATCTTGTTGTAATGGTGATGTTAGGATTAGCACTAAAAAACCATTAAATTTTGGTATAAAAAAAAAGTTGATAATTTATTTATTTAATTATTTTTAAATTTTTGTTTTTGTTTTCTTTGTTTTTAATTCTATTTTTATGCAGTAATATTTTTTTGGTTGAATTTTGGTAGTAACTAGTTTTTGGTCGAATCATATGTATTCACCATGTTCTTTGTACTACAAGTCTAATTGTTGGGACAAAATTGAGATTTCAAATAAGTTGAAAAAAGCATATAAATGTAAGAATAGCGATGGCAACTATTTGTATTGTCCAACTGTTCAGGATATCATGTATAAAAATATTCAACATTTTTAGAAACAATGGATTAGAGGTGAGTCTGTAATTGTACATAATGTTTGGATGATACATAAAAACAAAGTTGGTTTCATTGATGTGCTTATGATCTACTTTGGATACGAAACCCTAGGTTTTGGAAGTATGCAAATAATTAATTTGGTTTACCTTTGATAACCAATGAAATTTTATTTCTTTTTCCTCATAAAACCAAGGAAGTGTTGGCATTATGATACATGTATGACACAAGCGTTTTCCTTGATGGCAACTCTCTCAGATGAAAGGTCACAGTATAGCAAGTAAACAACAAGAATGAAGAAAGAAATTTATACACAGGTTCACTATATACCAAGTCACCTATACACGCAGGTTCACTATATACAAAGGCGCGTATATCGTACACACACACTTTCACAGAAGGAAAGGCGCGTACATGTTGGAAAACTAAGTTTTGGTCCGTGTTATTTAGACCATGGTATTTTGGTATTGGTCCATGGTATTTAGTCCGCAGTATTGACCCCAGGTATTGGGTCCAAGGTATCGGTCCTATGTGGTTTCAGACCATAGTATTGAGAGAGGCCTAAACCTATATAAAGAGAAGAAGATCATTAGGCCAGAGTGCAAGTGTGCAAGTGATGAAAATACGATGAAGTGTGAGATCTAGTATGCAAGTTATGGGTATGTGATGCTTTGTTAAGGATGCACCTATGTAGGAAATGAAGGTTGATGGACCGGGATCATGAAGACTAAAATGCATTATCATTATATGGTATGATCATGAATAGTTCAGATTTGAATATTGACGCATGTATTATCTTTTATATATGATGATCTGGGTATATCTGAAGTACAAAATTGCAACAAAGATATAAGTAATTATTTTCAGATCTGTACGCTGGTTCCCTTTGGTGAAAGGGCATATACACACTGGTTCGACACAACCAAGTAGCGTATACATTATGAGATTTGATATTTGAGGTTGTTGTTGGTTCTAGTGGTTGTTGCATAGTTCTGGGTTTTCCTCTGTGTTCTGGTGACTATGTTTTGATGATAGGGTTTCAATGATTCAGTTGTTGGGTGATTCAGAGATTAATGATGCAGATATATTTGATGGTTGTATTGCAGTGGTGATTGTTTTTTATTGATGGATCAAGTCTGAAAATTTATGAAACATGGTCCTTGGAAGAAAAGAGAAGGTCGTAGTCTTCTGTAGGATGGTGCCTACTTACTAGTAAATATATCGATTAGTACAAGAGTTAGGGAGTTGTAGCTCCCTTCTAGTAGAAGCTAGAGAACGAGAGAAGGTTGTAGCCTTCTATAGGTGGGTGTCTGCGTACTAGTATGAGTCTGCACCAGTACAAGATTGTAAACAGGCTTTTCTTATCTTAAAGAAAACAACAGCAGATGATTTTTGTCCCGCATTGGGTTTCCACCTTATATCATGGTGTTCATGTGTGTTTCTTATGTGTGATGATCTATTCTGTTTTACTGCACCTGTTTACTGTTTATATGGTTAATGAAGTTCTGATGCACTGTGTTATCACTTAGAACTAAAAATTGATACATGTAATTTTCTATCCTAGCTCGATGACAAAGGTCTGTGTTAGTTTAATTTCAAATTTTTATGTTTAATTTTTTTCCCGTAGGTTTTGGAGTTTTTAAAAGAGTTTTTAACTCAAGTTGTTCTCAACTCCTATTGGTTCCCCTCTACCCATCATTGTTCTATAGCCACCTCTTGTCTTATGTGAGTCACCGTGCCTTTCCGTGATTTCGCAGCGCTATTCCAATTCGCCAGTTTCGCAGCGCAATCATAACTAGGCAGTTTCGCAGCGCTTCATGATTAGCCAGTTTCGCAGCGCATCGTCAAAATTTAAACTGACCGCGCTGCGAAATCATGGATTCGTACTTTTCACAGCGGATCTTTCCCGAAATATCAAATCCGTTAGGTGAGTCATAGGTCATGTCCTCTCATGTCAGCTCATGCACCTCTCTTTACCACCCATTGCCACTATCACCACCACTAGATCTGTTGATATGCACAAGTTATTATTCCCAAGAAATTTTACCGTGCATAAACCATAATGATGGCCGTAAGTCCTGCATGAATGACAAATCTGCAAGATTGTATCTTGAAAGGTTTTAAATGGAAGAGTTTAAAATTCAAGCGAATGTTTAATATTCAAGCGAGGTTGATAATCAAGCGAGGCTGATTTCAAAAAAGAAGCTGAATCACAATTACAACCGGAGCTGGTAGTCTTTGTGTGCGAAGATTTGGAAGAATCCATGGAGAAAAAAGAGCACAGATCCGGTAAACCTCTAAGGACTGAACTTGAAGGCCTGGATATAACGCTGAGAAATGAAGAGGTGAAGAAATCGTTTAAAAAGGCCGGGTGCTGGAACTTTTGAAAAAAGTTACAAGGAGGACATGCACAGGTAACTAAGGAATTTGCACTTAACTTCACGGGTTTGAATTCAAAGGTAGCTATGTTAGAAGTGCAGGTTTCTCCAGAAGTGATATCTGCTGTGACAGAGATCCCAAGAGGACAAGAGGAATGGTTCAAAAATTCAAATTTGACATGAATCTTTGCAAGGAGTTTTTGAAGGATGATTATGTAAATGAAGATTTAAGTAGGGGAGTGCCCAGGAATTATGTCAAAGAACATTATGCTCTCTTACTCACCTGCATACAAAAATATTTGACTTGTGAAGGAAGGTATAACAAGGTTTATTCTTACCATTTCAAACTACTCTTGCATTTCACCGGGGAGGTCTCCATAGACTTACCGTTTTATCTTTTCCGTAGTTTGAGTAAGATGTGTGATAAGGTACAGCTGAGGAAAGAGGATTCTGAAACCTCTTTATTTCATCATGGTTTGATCAAATTACTGGTTTTAGATGTGCTTCAAAAGATAGACAGGGATTGGAATTCATTCATTTTTATGGCTGGTTTCAAAAGTGAGACTGGCCTCACTCCCCAACCTGCCAGGGATTTTACAATAGCTGAGCTTCAAACAGAAGCAAGATCTAAAAGAATTACAAAGTCACAAGTAAGATCACAAGTAAGAAAACCAGTGAAGCCACTCATCATCCAAGATCAAGCTCAGCAATCAACTAAGGAAAAGGCTCAGGGTAAAAAGAATGTACCTGAAACAAGCACATCTGAAGCAGTTTCAAGGGTAAGAACAAGAAGTCAAATAAATAAGGAAAAAGGTAAAGCTATAGCAGTTGAAGAAAGTCCAATGTCCAAAGCAAGTTTAAATGATTTATTGCAGGCTATTGAAATTGAGCAGTCTCTACCAGTTCAAATCGAATTGATGCAGTCAGAACAGGAAAGCACCAAGAAATCCAAGGCCTCAAAAAGGCTTAGGTTTGATGAGCCAGCTGAAGAGTTCGTTTTTAAACCAAGAAGACCTATGACAAGGAGATTCCAGCAGGTACAGGAAGCACTTCCAAGAACAGAGGAAACAGGGGAAGAGATACAAAAAGATACGGGCAAAACAATCATTGCATCTCAAGAAGATAATATAGCAGCCATACAGAGACAATTGGAATCAGCTAAGTATGAAATTTCTAAATTGAGGAAAGCCGCTAGAAAACATGCAGCCATACATGCAAAATATTATAAAACCCTATGGGAAGGGAATGTAGCTGTAGAAGCTCAGTTGAATTCAGTGGTAGATGGCCATTCACAGTTTCATACATGGACAGTACCAGCAATCAAAGAAGCCAAGTACATCAGAAGGATCAATATGCAACTGAGAGCTGGGAATAGGGCTATGAGGAAACAAATTGAAGATCTGAAGGCACAGCTAAGTCAGCTACCTGCTAAATGAGTTTCCATGTCAAGTAAGATTTTGTTTTAAAATTTTGACAAATTCGCTTGATTTAATCTTCCTGAGGAAATATAAATCCCTGTTCGACATGTGGAAAGTTTAAGGGAGTTTTTGGCAATCAAATACTCGGTTAATAAAGGTCTCGGGTCAAAAAGCAAGCTGTTTTAAATAATTCAGCAGTTTCGTAGCGCGCTACGAAACTGCTGTAGGTGATGATTTTTGCGCAATTCAAGCAGTTTGAATCATGAGCGGGAATTTTGAAAGGAAAACGTCTAAAGGGTATGCAAGACATCATCTGGAGCTGTCAACAGTCAATCAGGTCAAGACAGGTGGGTGCCTAAGAAGGTTGAAGAGTCAAATCCAATTTTAAATTTTTGGTGTAAAGCCCCTTTATCACCGTTCAAGATATATCAAACGGATTGCCTGCAAGAAACTCTGGCTTGCACACATGTTCATGGAAAAATCTTACCACGCATCAAGAACGTGGCAGTTTTCCACATTTTGGGTAATTAAAGGCTAAAAGACATGCTTCTGTGCATTCGAATATAATGGGGAAAACTGAAGCCGAGAAGCAAGGGTAGTCTCCTAATATTTCTGAGCAGTTAAAAAGATTTAGCATTCAGGGTCAACATGGAGCATTAAACATCCAACTCAGCCAAACTGAAAGAGAACCAGGTGTCAAAGAACGAGGAGAAGCCATCATGCATGTAATATGGAGTTAGAGTCATAGTGGATCTAGAACTCTAAAAAGAACTCCAGTCAACACTTTGTTGTATTTATTAGTTAGTTGAATGGTTGATAGGTGTCATTAGAAGTAGTTTTCGAATTCCCCTCATGCTGGAGGAGGAATCTCGATTAGTTAGAATAAAAACTCTATATATAGCTGAAACAACAATGTAATCAAGGTTGGAAAATTTTATGAACAAAGCTTGTATTTGGCTTATGTAAAGACTCACTTTCAGTAATATAATTTTGGTTTTACTTCTCAAGATTCATGAAGGATTTTTCATATTCAGAATGTGTGATGTTGTCTTCTTCTTAGTTTTGTTTACAGTGGTATGGATGTATAATCACTTAGAATTCACTGAATGTGCTCTGATTTCCTGTATGCATCTATAAACTGTGTGGTTCCTTATGAGTATATATTCTGAATATTCAAATTCTGAATGCCCTATCTTCCATGTAAGGTCGAGATCTTTGTTGTATTGAAGTGTTGTTGACTCCATAGGCCCAACGGATAGTTGTTTAGTATGTTTCCAGCATTCATATTTGTTACAGTTGTTTCACAAGAGTTAGCCATCTTATCTTAATCAAAATCATTAACCCATCTAGAGAGAGCCCTCTCAGGTTGAGGAGGCTAAGCCTCAACCTAAAGTAGGTTTGAAATAGTTACTTGAAGTCTTCCTGGTCTGCATCCTTCCAGGGCTTTATTTTGAGATAACACACTGATTAAATGGATTAACTGAATCATAAGTTTACTGGATATACGCTATTTGCATTAAACACTGTTGCGTGTACACGCGGGTTCCCTTAACTGAAGTAGCATATATGAATCTGATTATGGAAATGAAAAATTTAGTGATTTGCTAATACTGATTCACCCACCTCTCAGTATTATTTCCAACAATTAGTATCAAAGTAGGTCCTTCAGAAGAAGCTTGATCACTTGAAGGAAGATCCATCATCATGAGTAATAAAGAAAGGTAGGGATCCATCAGACCACCAATCTTCGATGGGAGCAATTTTGTTTACTGGAAGATAAGAACCACAACCCATCTACAATCGCTTGGAACATATAATTAGGAAATCATGGAAAGAGGATATACATTTCCATCAACGATTCCTACAAATACGGCAGGTAGAAAGCAATATGAAATCAATGCAAAAGTCGTTACTATCTTATTGGAAAGTTTGTCAAAATCATAGTTTGTCAAGGTCATGCAGCTCAAATCAGCCAAAGAAATATGGGACGAAATCATTCTAATCTACGAAGGAGACGCTCAGGTAAAGCGTGCTAAGCTTCAAACTCTCAAAATTCAATATGAAACTCTTAAGATGCATAGTGATGAAAGCATAACTAATTACTTCCTATATATATATGAGATTGTCAATTGTATGAAGAATATGGGTGAAGAAATTAAGGAAGTTGTCTTAGTTGAGAAAGTTTTGAGATCCTTGTCTGCTAAATTTGAACCCAAAGTGTCCGTCGTAGAAGAAAAGAAGGATCCGTAGAATATAACTATGACACAGCTTCACGGAACCTTAACTGGTTTTAAAATGAGAAAAGGAGGACCATCAGATATGAGAGAAGCCGTATTTAAAGTAATAACAAAGGGAAAAGAAAAACTCAATGAATCAGGATACATTTAAGAAGAGGAATGTGAGGTAAATTTTGTCAAGAAGCTTCAATGGGGATCTGGAGGGTTCAAAGGTAAGCCACCTTTCAAATGTTTTTCTTGTGGTAGAGTTGGTCATTACGCTGTTAGATGCCCTCATAACAAAGGAAAGATGTCTGAAGAAGATAATAGAAGTTATTATACTCATGATAATAATGATGACTCATCCAATAGTGATGAATATAATCAAGAAATTAAACTTCTCATGGCATATGAAAATAATGACGTAGAAAAAGAAGAAGTTACCAGATTAAAAGTTCAGCTGGAGATAGTAACCAGAGTAAGGGAGCAGCTGCAGGATGTAGTAAAAGATCAAAGCATAACAATCCAGAGACATGAATGTAAGATCCTCTCTCTAAAAGAAGATCTTGAAGAATCAAAAAAGTAGAATGAAGAAGCTCTTGAAGAACAAGAACATGAAGTGCTCGAATTAAGGCAACAAGTGGAAAAAGGAAGAAAAGCTGAAGAAAACATAAAGAAGCAATATCTAGAAAAGGAAGAACAACATCAGGTTGAGGTAAATATCTTAAAAGGTAAATTAGAAGAAAAGGATAAACTATTACGATTTCAAGACAGTACTAAGATTTTGGATGATATTCTTAGTAGTCAAAGATCCCCTGCTATAAAAACTGGTCTTGGTTTTTATGAAACTGTTGAAACTGAATGTAGCTCACAAGGTGAGGCAAGGAACTCTAATGCAAAACCTGAAATGCTCAACAAGGAGATAAGAGGTCAACCCTAGCAACAACCAAGGAAAGAAATTCCTCAAAGAAAATCTTTTGCTCCTAACTGTGGAAGTGATACACAGTTATTTCCTCCAATGAATAATGTTGAATGTTATGAATGTCATAATCTTGGACATGTTGCAGCAAGATGCATAAGTATAATGGTTAAAGATGATCACACAGGGAGATCATCATGTTCCACGTACTTTAAGGGATATTGTTTTGCTTGCAATATGTTTGGTCACAAAGCTATTGATTACAATAAAAGGAATATGAAACATGTAAGATGTTATGCATAGAACAAGTTTGGACATAAAGTAAAGGAATGCAGGAGAAAGATTCGGACATCAAAACAAAAGGAGCATACATCATCTTAATCCCAGGTATTGAAGAAGACAGAATTAGTGTCAGAAAGATGTGGCATAACTCAGTTAGCGGACATAACAGACCCATAATAAGATAAAAGTGTAAACCTTCAGTATTCCAATTTGTATACGCAGCTATTATGAAGAGAAGTCGTGTATATATGTGAGTTAAAGGCTGTAGAGTCGCGGATATGGAGCTCGGAAGAAAAAGCAGCAGAACAGACTCAGGAAAAGAAGTCTGATATGGTTTGGTCATGGTATATGTTGGTTGGCACAGGTTCAGGGGGAGCATATGCTTTGAATAAATGCATTGTTGGCATTATGGTTAGAAATATTTGGTGATGATGCTTATGTGGCTAAATGATTGTTGGTTGGCCAAGAGAATGGTATTGCAGGTTACAGGTCTGGATGTTGGTGATAGATGCTTATGGTGCAAATCATATATGGTGTATGATAGTTGTTAATGACTATCATGGTCCTGTTTAGATTGTTGGTCATTGTTATAAAAGTCATGTATATCATTTGATGTAAAGGTCATGAAAATACCTAATTTGTAACCCCAATTTGCATGGGAAGGATGATGTAATAATGTTTATTTCAGTCATGTATAAACATTTGGTATATCCCCACTTGGTTGGGTGGATGAGTCAAAATGGTGTATCCCCACTTGGTTGGGTGGATGAGTCAAAATGGTGTATCCCCACTTAGTTTGGAGATTGATGTATGTATGAGTCATTGGTGATAGGAAGGTCATACTCACTTAGTTGAGTTGTAGAGTCATGTTATTCTTTTGAAAAATATTTTTACAGACTCGGCATGTGCTCAGGGGGAGCATGGAAGGATTGATACATCTTAGCATGTACAAAGGGGGAGTTCAATAAGAGATTTCAGCTTGTACTCAAGGGGAGTATGGAAAGTATAATGTATATCAAGGGAGAGAACATCTTGGTCCGCCCTTTGCCCTTGATGTCAAAGGGGGAGAGTGACTTGGTGTGGTTGTTGCCATCAAGTCCAAATGGAGAGATTGTTGGCATTATGATACAGGTATAACACAAGTGTTGTCCTTGATGGCAACTCTCTCAGATGAAAGATCACAGTATAGCAGCTAAACAACAAGAATGAAGAAAGAAAGGTATACGTAGGTTCACTCTATACCAAGTCACGTATACATGTAGGTTCACTATATACAAAGGCACGTATATCGTACACACGCACTTTCACAGAAGGTGTTATGCCCCTATACCAATAGGTGTCATATATCATGATTGACTTGGTTTATCTTTGTAATATGTTCATACCTTTACTTGTTGCAAAGGTTTTCCATATTTGTAAAAAAATCAAAAAATTTAAAATATGTAAAGAGGGTATACCCTAAAAGAAAAATCAAAGGGTGAGAAGAAACAAAAAGAGGTCAAAAAATGAAAGAAAATGAACCCCAACAAAAAGAAAGACCACGAAAGTGTGCAAGTCTAAATGCCACTACTTTTTTACTTTTGTATAATAAATTGTGTGCAGTTTGTCACTTATGCCATAATTCATGAATAGTCAAATAGTTTAAACTTGACTAGTTCATATTTCAATTTTCATGTTTTAGAAGTAGAGAATAAAGATCCGACCAAACAGTGTAATCTTGGCAGATAAGTAGATAGGTAGATGAAAAAAGGAGCTCAACAGTTTAATCTGAGCCCTTAGATGTAATAAGTGTAGACTTAGATGGCACCACCATGTAAAAGAAAAGGAAGTTTGATAAGGGTTTGCCAGTCTAAGTGTACCCTAATAAAGAAGTAAAAATGCTAGGTTAAGTAGGTAGGGTAAGTAGATGAGGGTTGCAGAATAATATGTGGTGAATGATAAGTCTAAATCTGTGAATATTTTACTTTCATCATAAGGCAAAGGCATGTATCACGTGGAAGGCACATCAAGCAAGCAAAGTAAAAAATAATTAACTTCCCTACTCATTTCCCCTAAATTTTCACTAATTTCCCCTACGTGCCAAGGTATCTATCAAGTTAGAGGGGCTCAGAGCATTTCTCTGACTATTGGAGGGATCAGACCCTCGGCCCAATAATTTATAATGCCTAAGTACTTAAACCCGTTCATCAATATTCAACCCCCTTCATAAGTATTCATTTCCTTAATAAAGTTTTCCTAAGTAAAATCCTATTTTACTCGGGGAAATTAAAATATTTTCCATAAAAACCCTCATATATCATTAGCCTAAGGTATAAGTGTTGTATGATGAAATATATTTTTGGAAAACATTAGACTTAGCACTTTTTCCATTCATTTGGTCACATTAACTACTAATTTATATTAATATATAGTTCCCCTATAAAGGTTACCCACTCTCGTATTATTATAGCTATGCAAAAAACCCCAAATTTTATGTATCCCGACCTTGGTTGCAAAATAACCATAAAAACACCGATAATTGGGATTAATTAGTTAAACTGTAACTAATTAAGAACCCCGACCCCGACATGTTAATAAAAGGATTAATTAACCCCCACAGTTGATTAATAACTTCATCAACCAATCACATCGCCCTCGATGTAATTAAAAATCATTAATTATGTCGGGCCCGCCCTCCATTAACCTGCCGCCACCTCACCTCCCCGATAGCCGTCCGATCGAATCCCTCACATCCGACAGTTGTCGCGCATATCACATGGCCCTCCGCAACCGAAATTTAGCGCGCGATGGCGAGCGGTTTTGCAAACAGTGCCATCACTACTTGTCAAGCACTGTTTGGAATCGCGCGGTCACGCCCAAATACCACCTCCCCTCCATTAGCCGTGTGATGAAAACCGCTTACCACCTCTCGCTAACGACAAAACATCAAAATCATTCTCCCACTGACTCAACCTGTCCAAATCCTGAACCCGCCAAAGTTTTGACTTTGTATAAAAAACAAAGTTAAAGAGTTTTCCTCCTATTCTGCAAATACATGCATGCAAACTGAACATCGAGGTCAACCAACTCGTGCACCAAACCATCAACCAGCCTCAAAATTGCAGTCTGACGCCGCTCCAAGTCCACCATTCACCCTAGTGAACCTGTACACCATTGCCCATCAATAAAAACAGGTATTTACCAACTTCCGTCCAGAAACCCTGTAAATTCTTGCTTTCCTATGCAATTAATTGGAAAAAACCCAAATTTCGCCATGACTCTGTTACTGCATTTAGAATTCAAGTTCCCCAGACCCTCTGTTTTCACCAATTTCACATAAAAACCCCAGTTTCCTATCAGAATCCACAAGAACCAGAATGGAAACCCCTGTGGCCCTAAATGTAGCACCTAGTACTACCCCTCACCGTGATTTGGATTATCTGCCCCTAGCACATAAAGATTTTCAAATAAAAGACCTTGACACTAACAAAGACCACCTGAAAGTATTTTTCCAATGCCAGGACAATCACTTAAATGGCTATGATACCATAGGACTTTGGGAATCAAACCTCCCAATGTATTTTCTCCCCTCTGTGCGCATTTTCCCTGACATTATCCATCAATGTCATGCAAATTATGATCCCAACCTCAGAGCAGTGATATCCCCAAATCAAACTATTCTCTTCACAATTACTGCAGAGTCAATTAATGAAATGCTTCAGTTTCAACCCAGTCAAGCCCTCACCGCCATTTCCCTTGGAGATTTGCTAGATAAATCATCCAAATTTTCCCAGTCTTAAATCAGTTGCCTTTGCCAAACTTTCATAGATAAGCAACATCAACCCAAATATCCCCCTCCTTATTTGTCAGTTTTCTTCATAGAGATTGGCAAAACTATAGTTCATATGATAGCTACAGTTATGGGATTCAATACCAGTGAATATGTGCACGAATTGACCCTAGTTTTGATGTACATCTTTACCCATGGTCAGCCCCCTGCTGTCAAGTACAATTATGCTGCATTCATTGCTGAGAAAATCCATGACTAGTTCATGAGGCTGGAAAATGAGAAAGTGTTCAAGTATTCCACATTCATCTATCACCTTATCCTTTACTATTAGTCTAACAAGTTTCCATTTTCTATAAATAAACTTGATACAAAGGGTAATCCTAGATCAGTCATTTTTTGCACCTCTATCTTTCACCATTCATTTGCTTGTCCTTATTCATATAATGAATTCATTGACCAGTTTTTCCACCCAGTGACCACCATGCTGACAAGAAATCCTCCTCCTAGGTTTAGTGATGAAATCAAAAGAATCCTTAAGCTATCCAAACTGTATAAGGTAGGTGACTAGTACTTGTACCAGAATCACACCGAGATCAGGATATATGGTTGTGAGCTCCCTCCATTCAAACTACCAAACTATGTTCCAATGAGGTTGTTTCCATTGGAATATTATAGATAAATGATAAACTCCGATGAGATTCACTTCACCAGGGCTAAGAAGAAAGCACAGTTGAGAATTAAGGATCACCTAGGCCCATTTGTCTGCAATAATAGAGAAGCAGTAGAAGAAATCCTAGAACAAATGAAATTAAATAAAATTTTTGGTTAGAGATATGACCCACACAATTTCATTTGTGATAGGAGAATGAAAAATAAGTTATCACTATATTTTCATAACAAAATCCCTAAAATAGAGCAATATGATAATATGGATGAATGGAGGGAAGGAACTCTTGTTGAGATGGATAGTGATCAGGTCAATGTAGATAATGTGATGAAAGATCTAGAAAAGAGACTTGACCTAGACTCTTTTGAATAGGGACCAGTTGAGACTTCTCAGAAGCCAACACCAGGAACTAGTGCCTCCACAACATATACTTCTCAAAGGCACTCACAGGAAATTAGTGCACGCCTTGCAGAACCATCACAGGGAAAAGAACAAGAAACTAGTACTCCAGCATCAGGTATATCGCATATGTCAAAGCAGCTTGAAATCTCTGAAGAACAGGCTCAACCACAGACCATTCCATCTCAAGTTAATATGGGATATCCCCTAGTTTTTCAAACTCCTATGAATGAGGAAAAAAGTTTAAAAAGAGATAGGGAAGTAGCTACCCCTACTAGTGGTCCTTCAGACCAGCCTGGTGCTAAGAGGCACAGGCTAAATCCACACTCAGAAGAGGAATTTTTTGAAGAAACAACAGGGAGTTTGAGGAAAGAAGGTGGAGACAATCAGCATACATTCCCAGTAGGTGGCACACATTCTAGTTCACAAAGACAGGAGTTGGAAAGACAAAAAAGTAATGAAGTTCTATCTTTCAGGTCTTCATCTAATAAATCTTTAGACATCAAAGAAAAATTATAGGAGATAAAGGCCAAAAATGAACAACTAAATGCCCAAGCTTAGACTCAATATTTGAAGATGGTTCCTACCAATCAAACTAGGTTGATGTCAGCCTATGACATAAAGGAAGGAAAAATGCAAATGAGTTTTTTAAAGCCTAAAGTACAATATCCCCAAACACTTGCAGACTACCTCAAAACGGATTTTGAGGTCTTGGCCAAGAACATTCACCCTATAGATCAGATAGAATTGCATATGTAGACAGGGGAAATGGTTTATTCAACGTTGACAAGCAAGGCCATGATGGCACACAAATCGGAGAATTCACCGAATAATACCACTGCTCAATTACAGTTGGAAAGAGCCTCCTCGCAGGCAAAAGAAAATAGAATCAAATCACTGGAGGATTTCATTATTGGATTGGATCATAACCCAAAAGATGTAAAAGCTGCAGAAGCCCTGATAGAGAAGAAAAATGAAGATATAGCTACCCTAAGAAAGTAGCTGAAATTGCCGCCACTTATGCATCCACAAATTGCTGAAGTAATTGAGAAGAAGGCTAAAGAAGAGCTTATGGACCTAGTCCTCAAGCTAAATGAACAATTAAAGGAGACTGAGCAGGAATTAGAGAAATCACTAAAAAACAAGCAAAGTGAGTCAACCTCCTAACCTCAAAATGTAGTAATAGTGGTTTCTACAACAGTTCCATCTACACTTGCAATAGCTCGTGCACCAAACGTCCCTATGGCCACAGATGAGACTATTACAGGGACAGGAACATGTACAGGTACAACATAGGTAGGAACTTCCAGTCAGAGCACTAAAGAATTGATCAAATCCATGGAGGAAATGAAACTCCATGTTTCTGAATTGCAGAAGGTAAAGGAGAAATTTGTTACTTTAGAACAGAAGTATGATGTGTCTAAAATCAATTATGCTAAAGAAGTGAGGAAAAACAAAGGCTTGGCTCAACAAGTAAAAACACTGGAAAAGGACCTCACATTTGAAAAGCCTTTAATAGATATTAGGAAAATATTATGGACCAACATCACTCAATCAATCAATGAGGTTTGGTCATCAATACAAATCATTTTTGAACAGATTGACCTAGTCAATATTGCTCTTCAAGAGATTTCAAAAACCAAGGAAGAGCTAGGAGGGAAGCCTGAAGAAGCTATCAGGCTAATAAACTTTCTTAACAATAGAAATAGGCACCAATTGGAACAGCTGAATATTGAGGATAGAACTGGAACTATCCTATAAATCAGGAAAGTATTGACAAAAAGGACTCTAATGCAGAACCTGGAAAGAAAATGTTAGAACATGCAAGAAGACATAGATGATTTTATGGAAAAGTTTGGGAATCTACAAAGGAAAGGGAATCCAAGTCCTTTAGTAATCAATGATAAGTTAATGAGGCATGAGAATTATGTCGAAAAATTGGGTCAGTATTTAAATAACCAAGCTAGTTCATCTGCCAGTTCATCTGCACCTAAAGCATTACCCACAGGGAGAGTTCTTTATGACAGTTTGGAGAATGTCTTTTATGTTGAGCATGAATTGAAACACTTGTTTCCTGTACAGCCCAATTTTGTAAAATACACAGAGGTTGATGAAATCTTTAGGAATATACAAAGGACCAAGATACCAAGGGATGATTGGTGGACATATATGATAGACATTTTATGATTTACCTTGGTAAAAAAGTAAATTGAAGTATTTACCATAGTCAATTTTGGTAAAAGAAGGTGAATGAGGATACAGTAGGTAAAGAGTATCAGAACAGGTAAAAGAGTATCAGTAAAAAGATGAAAAGCAATCAACCAGCATAGAATTACGAGCAGGACAACAAGATGCCGAATCATATGGCCTGCCTCCAGCTCATTCAACGAAAACAGGGACAACAAGCCATCAATTCACTTTCAGTTTCTATCTTCGAGACCATCTGTCTCTACTTTTATGTAAAATATATTTGATTTTCCTAGAATATATCCCTCTCAGTTAAGAGATATTTTATTGTAAATTTTTGTATAAGTACTTCCTCATTCAGAGTACTTAGGGTGGATTCTTAGACATTCTTTAGACTCTTTATTTTGGAATAAATTGTTGTTGAACAACTTTTGTATGGCTGGCTAGACAAAGTAATAAAGCAAAGGGCTTTTGTAGGATTCATGTGTCAAATGAGAAACAAATAAGTATTCTATATCTTATGCTTTTATAGTTCTCTTGTTTAAATATTTCACATGCGTTTCATATCTGAATGATAAACGAAAAAGTATATTTTAGAAAATGCTTTACTGCATTTTGTCTTTAAAATTGTTTATGTTCTTAATGTTTTCTTCCAAGCTATCATAGGTAGGGAATTCTTAATTTCTCCCTGCTTTTTAGTTTATCATTGTGGCCATTTAACAAAGAATTCTTAATTGCTTTTTGTTAGTGATAACCCACTTTCCCTCATCTTGAGACTTTGTTGAAGGATTCTTAATTGCCCTTCTTCCATTTCAAGACCATTTCATCCTTTAAAGTTATCATTTGTATCTTGTTTAGCTATCTTGCCCTGTGAAGCCCTCCTTTGTTGAATCATTCTGATCCAGTTAAGCCATATTCAGTTGACTCCATAGCCCAATGGCCTAAAATACCTTGTTTTACCCATCTGCTCCTGAATTCAACCACCAAACAAAATCAAAACCCCCTAAGCTTTCATAACTAGCCTAATATCCTATAACAAAAGCTAAATCATAAAGAGAGAGCCCTCTCTGAGTACAGATTGGCTAGATTCTATACTTAAAATATTGGTTTGTGGTTACCTCGGATCCTTTCCTTATTCCAATAACTTCAAAGGAAAATCTGAGTGATAACATAGTGCTGACTCCGTTGGGGAAACCAAATCCTAAGTCATAACACATCTTTAAGAAAGTTTAAATCCTAAACCTAAAGAGTCTTAAAGAAATCATAGAAGTTGTTTGATATCAGTTAAGAAAACCAAAAAACATAATCCAAAAACTTGGCTTCAGAAAGGACTCATTATACTAGAGATAATCCTAATCCCAATCCAGCACAACTGTTTGAGAACCCCAAACTGATCCCTAGAATTCTTAGGAGACAAGAAAGTTCTATTAGTCCTTGACCCACATTCAAATCTTCATCATGTCCTGTTAGGTGGATTTACCTTGAAGACCAACCCTTTGACGAATACTTTGAGACATCTTTGTTTAGATATTTGCAGAACTCACCACAATCTAATATTACCATTGAAGGAACACCTAATCCCTCTGTAATCACAACTCTTTCTGCAGGTTCATCATCTATTCCTCAGACATCTCAACCTCAAACCACTCCACATCAGACCATTACCTCTAGCTCTCCATCCATAACTCAAAGACCCACCGTTATTCCAACCCCAACTGTTGTTTCACCATTACCTATAAAAATGGCAAACAGGTATGCCCCCCTGGTACTACCAGCAAACTTAGGTGCCATGCCCTAGGATTACTAAAGTAAGATCACTACTTTTGATGGCACTGGTACCTATACAGCCCAACAACACACCAAGAAGATGACTGATTATTTTGAAATCTATGAAATAGACACCGATGATGTATAAATGAGAATATTTGTTCAATGTTTATCTAGGAAGTTAGAACCTGGTTCAGAGGTTTAGTAGCAGATAGTATAAACAACCTAGCAACTCTCTATAGACAATTCTTGAACCGATGGGAGAAAAAGAAAGACCCTCTTCAGATTCTTTCTAAATATGAAAACCTAAAGAGAGGAACACAAGAACCTGTGCAGGATTAATGCACTAGATTCAACAATGTGTATAATGCCATCCCTCAAAATCTTAGACCCCCACCTGATTTAGCCTTAATCAAATTCCCAAATGGATTTTATTCTGATATGGCTTTCCAGCTAAGAGAACGAGCCCCTCGTACTTTAGAAGATATGCAAAGCATAGCAGTCAGTGTTGAAGCCAACTTGATATCTAAAAGATCCAAAGCTAGGAGTGAAAGGAGAATACCATTAAAGGAAGAAACCTCACCTTTTGAACAAAAGCTAGATGCCATAATTAAAGGGATGGGTAGGCTAGGAGAAAAAGTGGAAACAATTGAAAGGAAAGCTCCTTGGGATGGTTAGCCAACAAACACAGGGAGAAATCCTAATTTCAGGAAAAATCAAAATCCAAACACTGGGAAGAATGGTCCTGACCAAAACATTAGACCCCCTTTCCAGGAGAATTATGCAGAAGCTTCAAACTCTGAAGAACCAGAAGAAGATACTCAAATTAATCTGGTGGGGCTTGGTAATGAAGGAGAATTTTTCTTGACCCAAGAAGATCAAGAGACCCACATACTTAAGCAGTTTCAAACTCAATCAGGGGAGTCATTTGACTTTGGCGAAGGATATGACACAGCCATATTTGAGGTTCACAATCAATACAACCTAGGAAGTAGGAGAATTGATGGCCTTGAAACTAATAAGAAAAATGTTATAAATAAGCCCAAAAAAGGTAAGACAGTAACCACACCTGTACATATTCTTTCTACATCAAACACTAATCCTTCTAACCCCATAGTTGAAGATGTCTCTGACAATCAACCAAATAGTAAACAACCCTTCACTCCCATTCCTTCTAAAGGAACTGTGGAAGAACCTCCAGAAGTTGATTTAGGAGAAACAATAAATCATGATTCCACTCTTTAAAAGGAGAAAAGCATAGAAAACACATAAAACAGAGAGAATATTGTTATTCAGAATCCAAAAGCCCAAATAGAAAAACCCTTTAATCTTGAAATTGAAGTAGGTAAGTTGAAATTTTTTGTTCCATTATCTGAATTAGCTAAACATGATGCCTACTGAACTCAAATCAATAGATCACTGAAAATTACTGGAACTAAAGACTCATTTAATCTTTTTTATGACTAGTCCGAATTAATCTTTGGCCCAGAAGTGAATGGAAAACCATTGGAAGGGGGAATTCCTCCCTTCTATGTGAGCTTAAACATACATGATAAGATAATTCACAATGCCATGTTTGACTCTCGGGCATCTCATAATCTCATGCCCAAGTCCGTAATGGAAAAGCTAGACCTAGACATCACTAGACCATACAAAGATTTGTTTTCTTTTGATTCTAGTTAGGTGAGATGTTTAGGATTGATAAAAGACTTGTGTGTCTCATTGGTTCAATACCCTGTAAAAACAATTTTAATGGATATAGTGGTAGCAGATATACCACCCAAATATGGCATGTTATTATCCAGATCCTAGGATGCTAAGCTTTAGGGATCTCTTCAATTGGATATGTCGTATGCTACTATATCAGTTTTTGGACAACCAAAGAAACTATACAGAGAAACATTGATGAAATATGTAGTAAGTAGTCAAGAAAGACCCCAAAATATCCCCATCTACTCGGTACACTCTGATATGGACTCATTAATTATTTACAATGCATAAACCAATCCTTCTAATACTTTAGAATTTAGCAATAGAACCAAAAGATTTTAAAAAATAAAAATCAAGTGTTCATATTCAGGAAATATCATATAACAAAGAAAAATCAGATGAGAACGGAAAACCAGATCCCACTGTTAAACAAATTCCTACTACCCCTAACGCCAATTATGAGAAGGAGATCCTTTGGCATTTAGAATTTGATGGCTCAATCAATAAACTAGGGGCAGGAGCAGGAGTTTGGGTGTACAATTTAGAAAATGATCATGCTGAATGCCATGCCTACATATTAAATTTTAAGTGCACCAATAACATGGCATAGTATGAGGCTCTCTTGTTGGGTCTTAAACTTGTTAAGAGATTAGGAGCAATCAGGGTGTCTATCATAGGAGATTCAGAATTAATAATTAAACAGATTAAAGGAAAATACTTAACTAGGGATCCTAGATTAGGATATTATAGAGGAACAGTCATAGAAATTCTCAACATTTTTTTGAAGACTCAGCTTGCAACTATCCCAAGAAAACACAACCTACAAGCTCATAGTCTGGCCAGGTTTGCCAGCACCTGCAAATTACCTTTTCAACCTAATCACCTGTTCACTGCTGAGATTAGGCACAGACCAGCCATCCTTGATAATCTGAAGAACTGACAGGTTTTTGATAGTGATGATCAGATCAATAATTTTTTAACTTTAGATGAAGAGTTTTCTAACAGTAACATAGATATTGATACAGTTATTAGTTCTAATCAGATAGATAAGGTAGAAATAAACATTTTTGAGGAAAGTTCAATAAATATGCTTCATCCCACAAGATTCACACAAAAATAAATTCAAGACCTGAAACAGATGGACCTAGATGAAATAATTGAAGAAGAAACAGAGGCTATCAACCTAAAGGACAATCATTTACCCAAAGGATTGACTCCTCTAGAAGATATGTTTGATTCCAATGACTTTCCCAAGAAACCTAAAATGGAACCATTAAAAGAAGATATTGAAGAATACAACTTAGGTACACATGACAATCCAAAAATGATAAAATTATCAAAATCTTTACCTCCTAACCAGAAGCTAAAGTATGTTGAACTTATGAGGGAATTCCAGGATGTCTTTGCCTGGAGTTACGAAGATTTGAAATCCTATGACACCTCTATTATTCAACACACTATACCTCTGAAAGAAAATCAAAAGCCCTTTACACAAAAACTCAGAAGAATTAACCCCGTACTATTACCATTGATTGAGAAAGAAATTAAACGCATGTATGAAGCAGGGATTATTGCCCCTATTAGATTTTCAGAGTGGGTGTCTAACTTGGTACCTACTAGGAAAAATACTAGGGAAATAAGGTTATGTGTTGATCTGAGGAATGTGAATAAGGTCTCTCTTAAAGATAACTATCCTTTACCCAAAATGTATCATATTTTTCCGAGGGTAGTGGGTTCTTCTACAATTTCACTTTTAGATGGGTTTTCAGGATATAATCAAATCTTGGTTCATCCTGATGACCAAGAGAGAACTACTTTTACAACACCATGGGGCACTTTTATGTACATCAAAATGTCATTTGGACTAAAAAAATGCATGATAAACCTTCCAAAGGGCTATGGACATTTCCTTTGCCAAAGACATTCATGATTTTCTTGTTATATATCTGGATGATCTAACTGTTTTTTCTAAATTAGATCAATAGCACTTGGACCGTCTCAGGCAAGTCTTTTTAAAATGCAGAAAATATGGTATTTCTTTGCATCCAAAGAAGTCCTTGTTTGGTCTGGAGGAGGGTAAAATTTTAGGTCACATCATTTCGAAAGATGGCATTCGAATTGACCCTTGTAGGATAGAAAATTATTCTATAGATACCTCATCCAAGAAGTATTAAAGAACTTCAAGTTTCCTAGGGAAGATAATTTTTTTAAGAAGATTCATTTCTAACTTAGATGAACTCATTAGATTACTAAATAACATGCTAAAGAAGGATTCAAGAATCAAATGGACAGTAGAGGCCAAGCAATCATTTGAAGAAATCAAAATGGCCTTAACCAGAATACCAGTCCTCACCGGCCCACGATTTGATAGAGACTTCATCATTTTATTTTATTTTGCATCAGAACACAACATAACTGCAGTATTATTACAAAAGGATAATCAAGGATGTGAAAAACCTATAGCCTTTTTTAGTAAAGCACTTAGAGATGCATCATTAAAATACAAAATAATGGAGAAACAAGCTTTTGCATTGGTAAAATCTATAAAGGATTTCAAAGTCTACATATTATACTCTCATCTGATAGCTTATGTTCGAAATGAAGTTGTCAAAAACATCCTAACTCAGGATGGAATTGATGGCAAAAGAGTTAAATGGATTGCTACCATCTTAGAGTATGATATAGAGATAAAACCTACCAAACTAATAAAAGGTCAGGGATTGGCCAAACTCATGGCAGAAACTAATTGTCAAGCCCTAAACATAAATGAACTGGATAATGAGAAGGAGATGGCAAGTCCACAAATCAGCCAGGCCTTTTAAGACTCACCTTTTTATGTTGATGTAATTTATGTTTTACAAAACATGCAGGCTCCTCTAGGGTTATCTAGAACTAAGAATAGGTTTCTAAAAATGAAATATTCAAAGTTTTGTATATTAGATAATACTCTTTTTTGGAAAAATCATGAAGGAATTTTATTAAATTGTTTATTAAAAGATGAAGCTAACAAGGCTCTCCAAGAATTTCATGTACGAGATTGTGGTGGACATCTCTATTGGAAGTCAACTTCAGATAAAATCCTAAAGGCTGGATTCTATTGGCCAACCTTGTTTTCAGATGTGAAGAAATTTGTAAATTCTTGCCATAAGTGTCAAAATTTTGAAGGCAAAAGAAAATTAATACCTTTACCCCTAAAACCCATTTCCACTGAGAAACCTTTTCAACAATGGGGTCTTGACTTCATTGGAGAAATCCATTCACCCTCTTCAGGCCAACGCAAATGGATACTCACTACCACTGACTATTTTACTAAATGGATAGAGGCCATCCCCTCTAGGAAAGCCAATGACATTGTGATCATAGGTTTCCTAGAAACCAATATATTGTCCAGTTTTGGTTGCCCCTCTAAAATCATTACCGATAATGCTGCAGCCTTCAAGTCAAAGAAAATGATTAGTTTTTGTAACAAGTATCACATTACTCTGGGCCATTCCACATCCTACTACCCTCAAGGGAATGGATTGGCCAAATCTTCCAATAAGAGTCTGATAAATATCATCAAAAAACTGTTGGAAGAAAACAATAAAACTTGGAATAAAAAACTAATAAATGCTTTGTGGGCAGACAAGCTTACAACCAAAAAATCCATTGGAACCAGTCCTTATGAGTTAGTATATGGCATGGAGGTTGTTTTTCCTTCATCACTAGGAGTTCCTGTCATGTAAATACTCCAATAAGCTGAAGTGGAACCTAATGATATTCAAAGAAGGATAAACCAGACTATCAATTTACAGAAGACCAGGGAGGAGGTATACCAAATATCCCAAGTGTTGCAGGAGAAACTTAAGAAGATATTTGACAGAAGAACTAAAGTAGAGGATTTCTACCTTGGAGATAAAGTGTTAAGATGGGATTCCAGAAGAGTGGATAAGGGGAAACATGGGAAGTTTGACTTCCTATGGAAAGGACCATACATCATCTATGCTTTCAAAAGAAACAATGAATATTTTCTTAAAGAGTTAGATGGTACAGAAGCAAAAGAAGGATAGTCAATGGTTGGATGTTAAAGCATTACTTTGATCCTACTTACTAATATTACCATGTTCCTCACTATACATATTATATCTTTTTGTAATGTCATAGTGTTGATTGTACAGTAAGGTTTTGGAGTTGAAACCCAAAGAGAAGGCCCTAAGCTTCAAAGGTATTACTGTCATACATACAATAAAGCAACCAAGAAAAGAGGATTATAGAGCATAGGAAAAGTCACTCAGAGGCCACTGATCTACTGCTCTTGACTTCCCACAAGGGAAAGCCATCCCCAAGTGGAGCCATTGTTATACCCCTATACCAATAGATGTCATATATCATGATTGACTTGGTTTAGCTTTGTAGTATGTTCAAACCTTTACTTGTTGCAAAGGTTTTCCATATATGTAAAAAAATCAAAAAATTTAAAAAAAGTAAAGAGGGTATACCCTAAAAGAAAAATCAAAGGTTGAAAAGAAACAAAAAGAGGTCAAAAAATGAAAGAAAGTGAACCCAAACAAAAAGAAAGACCACGAAAGTGTGCAAGTCTAAATTCCACTGTTTTTTTACATTTTTATAATAAATTGTGTGTAGCTTGTCACCTATGCCACAATTCATGAATAGTCAAATAGTTTAAACTTGACTAGTTCATATTCCAATTTTCATGTTTTAGAAGTAGAGAATAAAGATCTGACCAAACAGTGTAATCTTGGCAGATAAGTAGATAGGTAGAGTGAAAAAAGGAGCTCAACAGTTTAATCTAAGCCCTTGGATGTAATAAGTGTAGACTTAGATAAGCACCACCATGTAAAAGAAAAGGAAGTTTGATAAGGGTTTGCCAGTCTATGTGCACCCTAATAAAGAAGTAAAAATGTTAGGTTAAGTAGGTAGGGTAAGTAGATGAGGGTTGCAGAATAATATATGGTGAATGATAAGTCTAAATGTGTGAATATTTTACTTTAATCATAAGGCAAAGGCATGTATCACATGGAAGGCACATCAAGCAAGCAAAGTCAATAATATATAACTTCCCTACTCATTTCCCCTAAATTTTCACAAATTTCCCCTAAGTGCCAAGGTATCTATCACGTTAGAGGGGCTCAGAGCATTTCTATGACTATTGGAGGGACCGGACCCTCGGCCCAATAATTTATAATGCCTAAGTACTTAAACCCCTTCATCAATATTCACTCCCCTTCATAAGTATTCATTTCCCTAAAAAAGTTTTCCTAAGTAAAATCCTATTTTACTTAGGGAAATTAAAATATTTTCCATAAAAACCCTCATATATCATTACCCTACGGTATAAGTGTTGTATGATGAAGTATATTTTCGAAAAACATTAGAATTAGTGCTTTTTCCATTCATTTGGTCACATTAACTACTAATTTATATTAATATATAGTTCCCCTATAAAGGTTACCCACTCTTGTATTATTATAACTATGCAAAAAACCCCAAGTTTTATAAATCCTGCCCTTGGTTGCAAAATAACCATAAAATCACCGATAATTGGGATTAATTAGTTAAACTATAACTAATTAAGAACCTCAACCCTGCCATGTTAATAAAAGGATTAATTAACCCCCACGGTTGATTAATAACTTCATCAACCAATCACATCGCCCCCGATGTAATTAAAATCATTAATTATGTCGTGCCCACCCTACACTAACCTTCCACCACCTCACCTCCCCAATAGCCATTTGATCGGATCCCTCAGATCCAACGGTTGTCGCGCATATCGCACGGCCCTCTGCAAGCGAACTTTAGCGTGCGACGACGAGCGGTTTTGCAAACAGTGCCATCACTACGTGTCAAGCGCTATATGGAATCATGTAGTCGCACCCAAATACTGCCTCCCCTCCATTAACGATGTGATGAAAACCGGTTACCGCCTCCCGCTAATGACAAAACATCAAAATCATTCTCCTGCTGACTCCACCTGTCCAAATCCCGAACCCACCAAAGTTTTGACTTTGTATAAAAAACAAAGTTAAACAGTTTTCGTCCTATTCTGCAAATACATGCATGCAAACTAAACATCGATGTCAACCAGCTCGTGCACCAAACCATCAACCAACCTCAAAATTGCAGTCTGATGTCGCTCCAAGTCCGTCATTCGCCCCAGTGAACCTGTACTCCATTGCCCGCCACTAAAAGCAGGTATTTACCAGCTTCCGTCCAGAAACCCTATAAGTACTTGCTTTCCTCTACAATTAATTGGAAAAAACCCAAAATTTGCCATAACTCTATTACTGCATTTAGAATTCAAGTTCCCTAGACCCTCTGTTTTCACTGATTTCACATAAAAACCCTAGTTTCCTATCCGAATCCATAAGAACCAGAATGGAAACCCCCGTGGCCCTAAATGTACCACCTATTACTACCCCTCACCATGATTTGGATTATCTGCCCCTAGCAAATAAATATTTTCAAATAAAAGACCTTGAAACTGACAAAGACCACATGAAAGTGTTTTCCCAATGCCAGGACAATCACTTAAATGTCTATGATACCATAGGACTTTGGGAATCAAACCTCCCAATATATTTTCTCCCCTCTATGCACATTTTCCGTAACATTATCCATCAGTGTCATGCAAATTATGATCCCAACCTCAGAGCAGTTATATCCCCGTATCAAACTATTCTCTTCACAATTACTGCAGACTCAATTAATGAAATGCTTCAGTTTCTACCCAGTCAAGCCCTCACCCCCATTTCCCTTGGAGATTTTCTAGATAAATCATCCAAATTTTCCCAGTCTGAACTCATTCGCCTTCGCCAGACTTTCATAGATAAGAAGCATCAACCCAAAGATCCCCCTCTTTATTTGTCAGTTTTCTTCACAGAGATTGGAAAAACTATAGTTCATATTACAGTTATGGGATTCAATACCAGTGAATATATGGATGAATTGACCCTAGTTTTGATGTTCATCTTTACCCATGGTCAGCCCCCTACTGTCAAGTACAATTATGTTGCATTCATTGCTAAAAAAATCCTCATGAGGATGGAAAATGAGAAAGTGTTCAAGTATTCCACATTCATCTATCACCTTATCCTTTAATATCAGTCTGACAAGTTTCCATTTTCTGTAAATAAACTTGATACAAAGGGTATTTCTAGATCAGGCGTTTTTTAGACCCCTATCTTTCACCATTCATTTGCTTGTCCTTATTCATATAATGAATTCATTGACCAGTTTATCCACCCAGTGACCACCATGCTAACACGAAATCCTCCTCCTAGGATTAGTGATGAAATGAAAAGAATCCTTAAGCTATCAAAACAATATAAGGTAGGTGACTATTACTTGTACCAGAATCACGCCGAGATCAGGATATATGGTTGTGAGCTCCCTCCATTCAAACTACCAAAATATGTTCCAATGAGGTTGTTTCCATTGGAATATTATAGACAAATAATAAACTCCGATCAGATTCACTTCACCAGGGTTAAGAAGAAAGAACAGGTGAGAATTAAGGATCACCTAGGCCCATTTGTCTGCAACAATGGAGAAGCAGGCAAAGTAGTAGAAGAAATCCTAGAACAAATGAAATTAAATAAAATCTTTGGTTGGAGATATGACCCACGCAGTTTCATTTGTGATAGGAGAATGAAAAATAAGTTATCACCATATTTTCATCACAAAATCCCTGAAATAGAGCAATATCCTAATATGGATGAATGGAGGGAAGGAACTCTTGTTGAGATGGATAGTGATCAGATCAATGTAGATAATGTGATGAAAGATCTAGAAAAGAGACTTGACCTGGACTCTTTTGAACATGTACCAGTTGGGACTTCTCAGAAGCCAACACCAAGAACTAGTGCCTCCACAACAGATAGTTCTCAAAGGCACTCATAGGAAATTAGTGCACCCTTTCTAGAACCATCACAGGGAAAAGAACAGGAAACCAGTACTCCAACATCAAGGAAATCAAATATGTCGAAGCAGCTTGAAATCTCTGAAGAACAGGCTCAACAACGGACCATTCCATCTCAAGTTAATATGGGAGATCCCCTAGTTTTGCAAACTCCTATAAATGAGGAAAAATGTTTAAAAATCGATAGGGAAGTAGCTACCCCTACCAGTGGTCCTTCAGACTAGCCTGGTGCTAAGAGGCACAGGCTAAATCCACACCCAAAAGAGGAACTTTTTAAAGAAACAACAGGGAGTTTGAGGAAAGAAGGTGGAGACAGTCAGCATACAATTCTAGTAGGTGGGACACCTTCTAGTTCACAAAGATAGGAGTTGGAAAGACAACAAAGTACTGAAGTTTTATCTTTCATGTCTTCATTTAAAAAATCCTTAGGCATCAAAGAAAAATTTAAAGAGATAAAGGCAAAAAATGAACAGCTAAACGCCCAAGCTTAGACTCAATATTTGAAGATGGTTCCTACCAATCAAACTAGGTTGATGTCAGCTTATGACATCAAGGAAGGAAAAATGCAAATGAGTTTTTTAAAGCCTAAAGTACAACAGCCCCAAACACTTGCAAACTACCTCAAAACTGATTTTGACGTCTTGGCCAAGGACATTCACCCCATAGATCAAATAGAACTACATAAGCAGACAAGGGAAATGGTTTATTCAATGTTGACAAGCAAGGCCATGATGGCACACAGATTGGAGAATTCACTGAATAATACCACTGCTCAATTACAGTTGGAAAGAGCCTCCTCGCAGGCAAAAGATAATAGAATCAAATCACTGGAGGATTTGATTACTGGATTGCGTCATAACCCAAAAGAGGTAAAAGCTGCAGAAGCCCTGATAAAGAAGAAAAATGAAGATATAGCTACCCTAAGAAAGCAGCTGAAATTGTTGCCACTTATGCATCCACAAACTGTTGAAGTAATTGAGAAGAAGGCTGAAGAGGAGCTTATGGACCTAGTCCTCAAGCTAAATGAACAATTAAAGGAGACTGAGAAGGAATTAGAGAAATCACTAAAAAACAGGAAAAGTGAGTCGACCACATAACCTCAAAATGTAGTCCCAGGGGTTTCTATAGCAGTTCCATCTACACTTGCAATAGCTCTAGCACCAAATGTCCCTATGGCCACAATTGAGACTATTATAGGAACAGGAACAGGTACGGGAACAGGTACAGGTACAACACAGGTAGCAACTTCCAGTCAGAGCACTGAAGAATTGATCAAATCCATGGAGGAAATGAAACTCCAAGTTTCTGAATTGCGGAAGGTAAGGGAGAAATTTGTTACTTTAGAACAGAAGTATGATGTGTCTAAAATCAATTATGCTGAAGAAGTGAGGAAAAGCAAAGGCTTGGCCCAACAAGTAAAAACACTGGAAAAGGACCTCACATTTGAAAATCCTTTAACAAATATTAGGAAAATATTATGGACCAACATCACTCAATCAATCAATGAGGTTTGGTCATCAATACAAATCATTTTTGAACAGATTGACCTAGTCAAAGTTTCTCTTTAGGAGATTTCAGAAACCAAGGAAGAGCTAGGAGGGAAGCCCGAAGAAGCTATCAGGCTAATAAAATTTTTGAACAACATAAATAGGCACCAATTGGAACAGCTGAATATTGAGGATAGAACTGGAACTATCCTAGAAATCAAGAAAGTATTGACAAAAAGAACTCTAATGCGGAACCTGGAAAGAAAATGTTAGAACATGCAAGAAGACATAGATGATTTTATGGATAAGTTTGGCAATCTACAAAGTAAAGGGCTTCCAAGTCCTTTAGTAATCAATGATAAGTTAATGAGGCATGAGGATTATATCGACAATTTGGGTCAGTATGCAAATAACCAAGCTATTTCATCTGCCAGTTCATCTGCACCTAAAGCATTACCCACAGGCAGAGTTCTCTATGACAGTTTGGAGAACCTCTTTTATGTTGAGCATGAATTGAAACACTTGTTTCCTGTACAGCAAAATTTTGTAAAATACACAGAGGTTGATGAAATCTTCAGGAAGCTACAAAGGACCAAGATACCAAGGGATGATTGGTGGACAGATATGACTGACATTTTATGATTTACCTTGGTAAAAACGTAAATTGAAGTATTTACCATAGTCAATTTTAGTAAAAGAAGGTGAATGAGGATACAGTAGGTAAAGAGTATCAGAACAGGTAAAAGAGTATTAGTAAAAAGATGAAAAGCAATCAACCAACACAGAATTACGAGTAGGACAGCAAGATGCACAATCATAGGGCCTGCCTCTAGCTCATTCAACGAAAACAGGGACAACAAGCCATCATTTCATTTTCAGTTTCTATCTTCGAGACCATCTGTCTCCACTTTTATGTAAAATATATTTGATTTTCCTAGAATATATCTCTCTCAGTTAAGAGATATTTTATTGTAAATTTTTGTATAAGTACTTCCTCATTCGGAGTACTTAGGGTGGATTATTAGACATTTCTATACACTCTTTATTTTGGAATAAAGTGTTGTTGAACAACTTTTGTATGGTTGGCTAGACAAAGTAATAAAGCAAAGGACTTTTGTAGGATTCCTGTGTCAAATGAGAAACAAATAAGTATTCTATATCTTATGTTTTTACAGTTCTCTTGTTTAAATATTTCACATGCGTTTCATACCTGAATGATAAACGAAAAAATATATTTCAGAAAATGCTTTACTACATTTTGTCTTTAAAACTGTTTATATTATTAATGTTTTCTTCCAAGCTATCATAGGTAGGGAATTCTTAATTGCTCCCTGCTTTTTAGTTTATCATTGTGGCCATTTAACAAAGAATTCTTAATTGCTTTTTGTTAGTGATCACCCACTTTCCCTCATCTTGAGACTTTGTTGAAGGATTCTTAATTTCCCTTCTTCCCTTTCAAGACCATTTCATCCTTTGAAGTTATCATTTGTATCTTGTTTAGCTATCTTGCCCTGTGAAGCCCTCCTTTGTTGAATCATTCTGATCCAATTAAGCCATCTTCAGTTGACTCCATAGCCCAATGGCCTGAAATACCTTGTTTTACCCATCTGCTCCTGAATTCCACCACCAAACAAAATCAAAACCCCCTAAGCTTTCATAACTAGCCTAATATCCCATAAACAAAGCTAAATCATAAAGAGAGAGCCCTCTCTGAGTACAGATTGGCTAGATTCTGTACTTAAAAGCTTGGTTTGTGGTTACCTCAAATCCTTTCCTTCTTCCAATAACTTCAACGGAAAATCTAGTGATAACATAGTGGGGATTCCGTTGGGGAAACCAAATCGTAAGTCATAACACATCTTTAAAAAAGTTTAAATCCTAAATCTAAAGAATCTGAAAGAAATCATAGAAGCTGTTTGAAATCAGTTAAGAAAATAAAAAAACATAATCCAAAAACTTGGCTTTAGAAATTACTCGTTATACTAGAGCTAATCCTGATCCCAATTCACCACAAGTGTTTGAGAACCCCAATCTGATCCCTAGAATTCTTAGGAGACAAGAAAGTTATGTTAGTCCTCGACCCACATTCAGATCTTCATCCTGTCTTGTTAGGTGGATTTACCTTGAATACCAACCCTTTGATGAATACTTTGAGACATCTTTGTTTAAGACTTCATTTGACTCTGAATTAGCAGACCTAGTCCAAGACCCAGTGTTCATCCAAGAATTAGAGCTCCAAGCTGCCAATTTGTCAATTGATATATATTTGCAGAACTCACCACAATCTGATCTTACCACTGAAGGAACACCTAATCCCTCTGTAATCACAACTCTTTCTGCAGGACATCTCAACCTCAAACCACTCCACATCAGACCATTACCTCTAGCTCTCCATCCACAACTCAAAGACCCACCGTTATTCCAACCCCAGTTGTTGTTTCACCATTACCTATAACAATGGAAAACAGATATGCCCCCTGGTACTACCAGCAAACTTAGGTGCCATGCCCTAGAATTACCAAAGTAAGATCACTACTTTGATGGTACTGGTACCTATACAGCCCAACAACACACCAAGAAGATGAATGATTATTTTGAAATCTATGGAATAGACACTAATCATGTATAAATGAGAATATTTGTTCAGTGTTTATCTAGGAAGTTAGAACCTGGTTCAGAGGTTTAGTAGCAAATAGTATAAACAGCCTAGCAACTCTCTATAGACAATTCTTGAACCGATGGGAGAAAAATAAAGACCCTCTTCAGATTCTTTCTAAATATGAAAACCTAAAGAGAGGAACATAAGAAACTGTGCAGGATTAATGCACTATATTCAACAATATGTATAATGCCATCCCTCAAAATCTTAGACCAACACCTAATTTAGCCTTAATCCAATTCCCAAACGGATTTTATTCTGATATGGCTTTCCAGCTAAGAGAACGAGCCCCTCGTACTTTAGAAGAACTGAAAAGCATAGCAGTCAGTGTTGAAGCCAACTTGATATCTAAAAGAGCCAAAGCTAGGAGTAAAAGGAGAATACCATTAAAGGAAGAAGCCTCACCCTTTGAACAAAAGCTAGATGCCATAATTAAAGGGATGGGTAGGCTAGGAGACAGAGTGGAAACAATTGAAAGGAAAGCTCCTTGGGATGGTCAGCCAACCAACACAGGGAGCAATCCTAATTTCAGGAAAAATCAAAATCCAAACACTGGGAAGAATGGTCTTGACCAAAATATTAGACCCCCTTTCCAGGAGAATTATGCAGAAGCTTCAAACTCTGAAGAACCAGAAGAAGATACTCAAATTAATTTGATGGGGCTTGGTAATGAATGATAATTTTTCTTGACCCAAGAAGATCAAGAGACCCACATACTTAAACAGTTTCAAACTCAATCAAGGGAGTCATTTGAATTTAAGGAAGGATATGACACAACCATATTTGAGGTTCACAATCAATACAACCTAAGAAGTAGGAGAATTGATGTCCCTGAAACTAACAAGCAAAAGGTTATAAATCAGCCAAAAAAAGGTAAGATAGTAACCACACCTGTACATATTCTTTCTAGATCAAACACTAATAGTTCTAACCCCATAATTGAAGATGTCTCTGACAATCAACCAGATAGTAAATAGCCCTCCACTCCCATTCCTTCTAAAGGAACTGTGGAAGGACCTCCAGAAGTTGATTTAGGAGAAACATTAAATCATGATTCCACTCTTGAAAAGGAGAAAAACATAGAAAACACATAAAACAAAGAGAATACTGTTGTTCGAAATCCAAAAGCCCAAATAGAAAAGCCATTTAATCTCGAAACTGAAGTAGGTAAGCTGAAAATTGTTGTTCTATTATCTGAATTAGCTAAACATGATGCCTACCGAACTCAATTCAATAGATCACTGAAAATTACTAGAACTGAAGACTCAGTTAATCTTTTTGATGACCAGTCTGAATTAATCTTTGGCCCAGAAGTGAATGGAAAACCATTGGAAGAGGGAATTCCTCCCTTCTATGTGAGCTTAAACATACATGATAAGATACTTCACAATGCTATGTTTGACTCTGGGGAATCTTATAATCTCATGCCCAAGTCTGTAATGGAAAAGTTAGACCTAGACATCACTAGACCATACAAAGATTTGTTTTCTTTTGATTCTAGTCAGGTGAGATGTTTAGGATTGATAAAATACTTGGGTGTCTCATTGGTTCAATACCTTGTAAAAACAATTTTAATGGATATAGTGGTAGCAGATATACCACCCAAATATGGCATGTTATTATCCAGATCCTGGGATGCTAAGCTTCAGGGATCTCTTCAATTGGATATGTCATATGCTACTATATCGGTTTTTGGACAACCAAAGAAACTATACAGAGAAGCATTGATGAAATATGTAGTAAGTAGTCAAGAAAGACCCCAAAATTTCCCCATCTACTCAGTACAATATGATATGCACTCATTCATCCATTATAATGCAGAAACCAATCCTTCTAATACTTTAGAAGTTTTAGTAGTAGAACCAAAAGAAATTAAAAAATAAAAATCAAGTGTTCATATTTAGGAAATATGAGATAACAAAGAAAAATCAGATGAGAACGGAAAACCAGATCCCACTGTTAAACAAATTCCTACTACCCCTGACACGAATTATGAGCTTGAGATCCTTTGGAAATTAGAATTTGATGGCTTAATCAATAAACTAGGGGCAGGAGCAGGAGTTTAGGTGTACAATTTAGAAAATGATCATGCTGAAGGCCATGCCTACATATTAAATTTTAATTGCACCAATAACATGGCAGAGTATGAGGCTCTCTTGTTGGGTCTTAAACTTGTTAAGAGATTAGGAGCAATCAGGGTGTCTGTCATAGGAGATTCAGAACTAATAATTAAACATATTAAAGGAAAATATTTAACTATGGATCCTAGATTAGGATATTATAGAGGAACAGTCATAGAAATTCTCAACATTTTTTTGAAGACTCAGCTTGCAAGTATTCCAAGAAAACACAACCTGCAAGCCCATAGTCTGGCCATGTTTGCCAGCACTTGCAAATTACCTTTTCAACCTAATCACCAGTTCACTGCTGAGATTAGGCAAAGACCAGCCATCCCTGATAATCTGAAGAGCTGGCAGGTTTTTGATAGTGATGAGCAGATCAATAATTTTTTAACTTTATATGAAGATTTTTCTAACAGTAACATAGATATTGATACATCTATTAGTTCTAATTTGATAGATGAGGTAGAAATAAACATTTTCGAGTAAAGTTCAATAAATATGCTTCATCCCACAAGATTCACACAAAAAGAAATCAAGACGTGAAACAGATGGATCTAGATGAAATAATTGAAGAAGAAACAAAGGCTATCAACCTAAAGGACAATCATTTACCCAAAGGATTGACTCCTCTAGAAGATCTGTTTGATTCCAATGACATTCCCAAGAAACCTAAAATGGAACCATTAAAAGCAGATATTGAAGAATACAACTTAGGTACACATGACAATCCAAAAATGATAAAATTATCAAAATATTTACCTCCTAACCAGAAGCTAAAGTATGTTGAACTTATGAGGGAATTCCAGGATGTCTTTGCCTGGAGTTACGAAGATTTGAAATCCTATGACACCTCTATTATTCAGCACACTATACCTCTGAAAGAAAATCAAAAGTCCTTTAAACAAAAACTCAGAAGAATTAACCCTGTATTATTACCATTGATTGAGAAAGAAATTAAATGCATGTATGAAGCAGGGATTATTGCCCCTATTACATTTTCAGATTGGGTGTCTAACTTGGTACCTACTAGGAAAAAGACTGGGGAAATAAGGTTATGTGTTGATGTGAGGAATGTGAATAAGGTCTCTCTTAAATATAACTATCCTTACCCAAAATGTATCATATTTTTCCAAGGGTAGTGGGTTCTTCTACAATTTCACTTTTAGATGGGTTTTCAGGATATAACCAAACCTTGGTTCATCCTGATGACCAAGAGAAAATTGCTTTTACAACACCATGGGGCACTTTTATGCACATCAAAATGCCATTTGGACTAAAAAAATGCAGGAACAACCTTCCAAAGGGCTATGGATATTACCTTTGCCAAATAAATTCATGATTTTCTTGTTATATATCTGGATGATCTAGTTGTTTTTTCTAAATCAAATCAACAGCACTTAGACCGTCTCAGGCAAGTCTTTTTAAAATGCAAAAAATATGGTATTTCTTTGAATCCAAAGAAATCCTTGTTCGATCTGGAGGAGGGTAAACTTTTATGTCACATCATTTCCAAAGATAGCATTCGAATTGACCCTTCTAGGATAGAAGCTATTCTATAGATACCTCATCCAAGAAGTATTAAAGAACTTCAAGCTTTCCTAGGGAAGATAATTTTTTTAAGAAAATTCATTTCTAACTTAGTTGAACTCATTAGATTACTAAATAACATGCTAAAAAAGGATTGAAGAATCAAATGGACAGTAGAGGCCAAGCAATCATTTGAAGAAATCAAAATGGCCTTAACTAGAACACCGGTCCTCACCAGCCCACGATTTGATAGAGACATCATCATTTTTTCTTTTGCATCAGAACACACCATAACTGCAGTATTATTACAAAAGGATGATCAAGGATGTGAAAAACATATAGCCTCTTTTAGTAAAGCACTCAGAGATGCATCATTAAAATACAAAATAATGGAGAAACAAGCTTTTGCACCGGTAAAAGCTATAAAGGATTTCAGAGTCTACATATTATACTCTCATGTGATAGCTTATGTTCCAAATGCAATTGTCAAAGACATCCTAACTCAGGATGGAATTGATGGCAAAAGAGGTAAATGGATTGCTACCATATTCGAGTATGATATAGAGATAAAACCTACCAAACTAATAAAAGGTCAGGGATTGGGCAAACTCATGGCAAAAACTAATTGTCAAGCCCTAGACATAAATGAACTGGATAATGAGAAGGAGATGGTGACTCCACAAACCAGCCAAGCCTTTTTAGACTCACCTTGCTATGTTGATGTAATTCATGTTTTACAAAACCTATAGGCTCCTCCAGGGTTATCTATAACTAAGAATAAGTTTTTAAAAAGGAAAGCTTCAAAGTTTTGTATCTTAGATAATACTCTTTTTTTGAAAAATCATGAAGGAATTTTATTAAATTGTTTATTAAAAGATGAAGCTAACAAGGCTCTCCAAGAATTTCAAGTAGGAGACTGTGGTGAACATCTCTATTGGAAGTCAATTGCAGTTAAAATCCTAAGGGCTGGATTCTATTGGCCAACCTTGTTTGCAGATGTGAAGAAATTTGTAACTTCTTGCCATAAGTGTCAAATTTTTGAAGGCAAAAGAAAATTAATACCTTTACCCCTAAAACCTTCCACTGAGAAACCTTTTCAACAATGGGGTCTTTACTTCATTGGAGAAATCCATCCACCCTCTTCAGGCCAACACAAATGGATACTCACAACCACTGACTATTATAAATGGATAGAGGCCATCCCCTCCAGGCAAGCCAATGACATTCTGATCATAGGTTTCCTAGAAACCAATATATTCTCTAGGTTTTTTTGCCCCTCTAAAATCATTACTGATAATGCTGCAACCTTCAAGTCAAAGAAAATGATTAGTTTCTGTAACAAGTATCACATTACTCTGGGCCATTCCATAGCCTACTACCCTCAAGGGAATGGATTGGTCGAATCTTCCAATAAGAGTATGATAAATATCATCAAAAAGAAACAAGAAAACTTGGAACAAAAAACTGATAAATGCTTTGTGGGCAGATAGGCTTACAACCAAAAAATCCATTGGAACCAATCCTTATGAGTTAGTATATGGCATGGAGGTTTTTTCTCCTTCATCACTAGGAGTTCCTGTCATGAAAATACTCCAAGAAGCTCAATTGGAACCTAATGATATTCAAAGAAGGATAAACCAGACTATCAATTTACAGAAGACCAGGGAGGAGGTATACCAAAGATCCCAAGTGTTGCAGGAGAAACTTAAGAAGATATTTGACAGAAGAACAAAAGTAGAGGATTTATACCTTGGAGATAAAGTGTTAAGATGGGATTCCAGAAGAGAGGATAAGGGGAAACATGGGAAGTTTGAATTCCTATGGAAAGGACCATACATCATCTATGCTTTCAAAGGAAATAATGCATATTTTCTTAAAGAGTTAGATGGTACAGAAGCAGAAGAAGGACTAGTCAATGGTTGGATGTTAAAGCATTACTTTGATCCTACTTACTAATATTACCATGTTCCTCACTGTACATATTATATCTTTTTGTAATGTCATAGTGTTGATTGGACAGTAAGGTTTTGGAGTTGAAACCCGAAGGGAAGGCCCTAAGCTTCAAAGGTATTACTGTCATACATACAATAAAGCAACAAGGAAAAGAGGATTATAGAGCATAGGAAAAGTCATTCAGAGGCCACTGATCTACTGTTCTTGACTTCCCACAAGGGAAAGCCATCCCCAAGTGGAGCCACTGTTATGCCCCTATACCAATAGGTGTCATATATCATGATTGACTTGGTTTAGCTTTGTAGTATGTCCATACCTTTACTTGTTGCAAAGGTTTTCCATATTTGTAAAAAAATCAAAAAATTTTAAAAAAGTAAAGAGGGTATACCCTAAAAGAAAAATCAAAGGGTGAAAAGAAATAAAAAGACGTAAAAAAATGAACCCCAACAAAATGAAAGACCACGAAAGTGTGCTATTCTAAATTCCACTACTTTTTTACTTTTGTATAATAAATTGTGTGCAGCTTGTCACCTATGCCACAATTCATGAATACTCAAATAGTTTAAACTTGATTAGTTCAAATTTCAATTTTCATGTTTTAGAAGTAGAGAATAAAGATCTGACCAAACAGTGCAATCTTGGCAGATAAGTAGATAGGTAGAGTAAAAAAAGGAGCTCAACAATTTAATTTGAGCCCTTGGATGTAATAAGTGTAGACTTAGATAAGCACCACCATGTAAAAGAAAAAGATGTTTGATAAGGGTTTGTCAATCTATGTGCACCCTAATAAAGAAGTAAAAATGCTAGGTTAAGTAGGTAGGGTAAGTAGATGAGGTTTGCAGTATAATATGTGGTGAATGATAAGTCTAAATGTGTGAATCTTTTACTTTCATCATAAGGCAAAGGCATGTATAACATGGAAGGCACATCAAGCAAGCAAAGTAAAAAATATATAACTTCCCTACTCATTTCCCCTAAATTTTCACAAATTTCCCCTAAGTGCCAAGGTATCTATTAAGTTAGAGGGGCTCAGAGCATTTCTCTGACTATTGGAAGGACCGGACCCTCGGCTCAATAATTTATAATGCCTAAGTACTTAAACTCCTTCATCAATATTCACCCCCCTTCATAAGTATTCATTTCCCTAATAAAGTTTTCCTAAGTAAAATCCTATTTTACTAAGGGAAATTAAAATATTTTCCATAAAAACCCTCATATATCATTAGCCTAAGGTATAAGTGTTGTATGATGAAATATATTTTCGGAAAACATTAGACTTAGCGCTTTTTCCATTCATTTGGTCACATTAACTACTAATTTATATTAATATATAGTTCCCCTATAAAGGTTACCCACTCCTGTATTATTATAAGTATGCAGAAAACCCCAAATTTTATATATCCCACCCTTGGTTGCAAGTAATCATAAAAACACCAATAATTGGGATTAATTAGTTAAACTGTAACTACTTAAGAACCTAGACCCCGCCATGTTAATAAAAGGATTAATTAACCCCCACGGTTGATTAATAACTCCATCAACCAAGCACATCACCCCCGATGTAATTAAAAATCATTAAGTATGTCGGGCCCACCCTCCATTAACCTTCCACCACCTCACCTCCCTGATAGTCGTCCGATCGGATCCCTCAGATCTGACGATTGTCGCGCATATCGCACCACCCTCCACGATCGAAATTTAGTGCGCAATGGCGAGCAATTTTGCAAACAATGCCATCGCTACGTGTCAAGCGCTATATGGAATCACACAGTCGCGCCAAAATACCACCTCCCCTCCATTAGCGGTGTGATGAAAACCGCTTACTGCCTCCCACTAATGATAAAACATCAAAATCATTCTCCCGTTGACTCCACCTGTCCAAATCCCGAACCCGCCAAATTTTTGACTTTGTATAAAAAACAAAGTTAAACAGTTTTCGTCTTTTTCTTCGAACACATGCATGCAAGCTGAACGTCGAGGTCAACCAGCTCGTGTACCCAACCGTCAACCACCCTCAAAATTGCACTCCGTCTTCGCTCCAAGTCCGCCATTCGCCCCAGTGAACCTGTACTCCATTGCCTACCACTAAAATCAGGTATTTACCAGCTTCCATCTAGAAACCCTGTAAATACTTGCTTTCCTCTACAATTAATTGGAAAAAACCCAAATTTCACCATAATTCTGTTACTGCATTTAGAATTCAAGTTCCCCAGACCCTTGTTTTCACCAATTTCACATAAAAACCCCAGTTTCCTATTTGAATCCACAAGAACCAAAATTGAAACCCCTTGTGGCCCTAAATGTAACACCTATTACTACCCCTCACCGTGATTTGGATTATTTGCCCCTAGCAGATAAAGATTTTCAAATAAAAGACCTTGACACTGACAAAGACCACCTGAAAGTATTTTTCCAATGTTGGGACAATCACTTAAATGGTTATGATACCATAGGACTTTGTGAATCAAACCTCCCAATGTATTTTCTCCCCTTTGTGTGCATTTTCCCTGACATTATCCATCATTGTCATGCAAATTAAGATCCCAACCTCATAGCAGTGATATCCCCAAATCCGAATATTCTCTTTACAATTACTGCAGACTCAATTAATGAAATGCTTCAATTTCAGCCCATTCAAGCCCTCATCCCCATTTCCCTTGGCGATTTGCTAGATAAATCATCCATATTTTCCCAGTCTAAACTCAGTCGCCTTTGCCAGAATTTCATAGATAAGCAGCATCAACCCAAAGATCCCCCTCCTTATTTGTCAGTTTTCGTCATAGAAATTTGCAAAACTATAGTCTATATGATAGTTGCAGTCATGGGATTCAATACTAGTGAATATGTGGATGAATTGACCCTAGTTTTGATGTCCATCTTTACCCCTGGTCAGCCCCCTACTATCAAGTACAATTATGCTACATTCATTGCTGAGAAAATCCATGACCAGTTCATGAGGCTGGAAAATGAGAAAGTGTTCAAGTATTCCACATTCATCTATCACCTTATCTTTTACTATCAGTCTGACAAGTTCCCATTTTCTGTAAATAAACTTGATACAAAGGGTAATCCTAGATCAGTCATTTTTTGGACCTCTATCTTTCACCATTCATTTGCTTGTCCTTATTCATATAATGAATTCATTGATCAGTTCATCCACCCAGTGACCACCATGCTGACAGGAAATCCTCCTCCTAGGATTAGTGATGAAATCAAAAGAATCCTTCAACTATCCAAACAGTATAAGGCAGGTGACTGGTACTTGTACCAGAATCACATTGAGATCAGGATATATGGTTGTGAGCTCTCTCCATTCAAACTACTAAAATATGTTCCAATGAAGTTGTTTGCATTCGAATATTATAGACAAATGATAAACTCTGATCAGATTCACTTCACCAGCGCTAAGAAGAAAGCACAACTGAGAATTAAGGATCACCTAGGCCCATTTGTCTGCAACAATAGAGAAGCAGGCAAAGCAATAGAATAAATCCTAGAACAAATGAAATTAAATAAAAGTTTTGGTTGGAGATATGACCCACACAGTTTCATTTGTGATAGGAGAATGAAAATTAAGTTATCACCATATTGTCATCATAGAATCCCTGAAATAGAGAAATATGCTAATATCGATGAATGGAGGGAAGGAACTCTTGTTGAGATGGATAGTGATCAGGTCAATGTAGATAATGTGATGAAAGATATAGAAAAGAGACTTGACATGGACTCTTTTGAACAGGTAGCAGTTGGGAATTCTCAGAAGCCAACACCAGGAACTAGTGCCTCCACAACAGATACTTCTCAAAGGCACTAACAGGAAATTAGTGTACCCCTTGCAGAACCATCACAGGGAAAAGAACAAGAAACCAGTACTCTAGCATCAGGGAAATTGAATATGTCAAAGCAGCCTGAAATCTCTGAAGAACATGTTCAACCACAAACCATTCCAGCTCAAGTTAAGTTTTGCAAACTGGAAAAAAGTTTAAAATGAGACAGGGAAGTAGTTACCCCTGCCAGTGGTCCTTCAGACCAGTCTGGTGCTAAGAGGCACAAGCTAAATCCATACTCAGAAGAGGAATTTTTTGAAGAAACAACAAGGAGTTTGAGGAAAAAAGGTGGAGACAGACAACATACATTCCCAGTAGGTGGGACACCTTCTATTTCACAAAGACAGGAGTTGGAAATACAGCAAAGTATTGAAGTTTCATCTTTTATGTCTTCATCTGACAAATTCTTAGACATAAAAGAAAAGTTCAAGGAGATAAAGGCCAAAAATGAACAGCTAAATTCCCAAGCTTACACTTAATATTTGAAGATGGTTCCTACCAATCAAACTAGGTTGATGTCAGCTTATGACATCAAGGAAGGAAAAATGAAAACGAATTTTTTTAAGCCTAAAGTACAATAGCCCCAAACACTTGCAGACTACCTCAAAATTGATTTTGAGGTCTTGGCCAAGGACATTCACCCCATAGATCAAATATAATTACATAAGCAGACAGAGGAAATGGTTTATTCAACGTTGACAAGCAAGGCCATGATGGCACACAGATTGGAGAATTCACTGAATAATACCACTACTCAATTACAGTTGGAAAGAGCCTCCTCACAGGCAAAAGACAATAGAATCAAATCACTAGAGGATTTGATTATTGGATTGGGTCATAACCCAAAAGATGTAAAAGCTGCAGAAGCCTTGATAAAGAAGAAAAATGAAGATATAGCTTCTCTGAGAAAGTAGCTAAAATTGCCGCCACTTATGCATCCACAAACTGCTAAAGTAATTGAGAAGAAGACTGAAGAAGAGCTTATGGACCTAGTCCTCAAGCTAAATGAACAATTAAAGGAGTTTGAGCAAGAATTAGAGAAATCACTAAAAAACAGGCAGAGTGAGTCGATCTCTCAGCCTCAAAATGTAGTACCAATGGTTTCTACAGTAGTTACATCTACACTTGCAATATCTCTTGCACCAAATGTCCCTATGGCCACAGCTGAGACTATTACAGGAACAAGAATAGGTACAGGTACAACACAGGTAGGAACTTCTAGTCAGAGCACTGAAGAATTGATCAAATCCATGGAGGAAATGAAAATCCAAGTTTCTGAATTGCAGAAGGTAAAGGAGAAATTTGTTACTTTAGAACAGAAGTATGATGTGTCTAAAATAAATTGTGTTGAAGAAGTGAGGAAAAACAAAGGGTTGGCCCAACAATTCAAAAAACTGGAAAATGACCTCACATTTGAAAATCCTTCAACAGATATTAGGAAAATATTATGGACCAACGTCACTCAATCAATTAATGAGGTTTGGTCATCAATACAAATCATTTTTGAACATATTGACCTAGTCAAAGTTGCTCTTCAAGAGATTTCAAAAACCAAGGAAGAGCTAGGAGGGAAGCCTGAAGAAGCTATCAAGCTAATAAACTTTATGAACAACAGAAATAGGCACCAATTGGAACAGCTAAATACTGAGAATAGAACTGGAACTATCCTAGAAATCAAGAAAGTATTGACAAAAAGAAATCTAATGCAGAACCTGGAAAGAAAATGTTAGAACATGCAAGAAGACATAGATGATTTTATGGAGAAGTTTGGCAATCTACAAAGTAAAGGGCTTCCAAGTCCTTTAGTAATCAATGATAAGTTAATGAGGCAGGAGGATTATGTCGACAAATCGGGTCAGTATGCAAATAACCAAGCTAGTTCATCTGCACCTAAATCATTACCCACATGGAGAGTTCTCTATGATAGTTTGGAGAACCTCTTTTATGTTGAGCATGAATTGAAACACTTGTTTCCTGTACAGCCCAATTTTGTAAAATACACAGAGGCTGATGAAATCTTCAGGAAGCTACAAAGGACTAGGATACCAAGGGATGATTGGTGGATAGATATGACAGACATTTTATGATTTACCTTGGTAAAAAATTAAATTGAAGTATTTACCACAACCAATTTTGGTAAAAGCAGGCGAATGAGGATACAACAGGTAAATAGTATCAGAATAGGTAAAAGAGTATCAGTGAAAAGATGAAAATCAATCAGCGAGCACAGAATTACGAGTAGGACAGCAAGATGCAAAATCATAGGGCCTGCCTCCAGCTCATTCAACGAAAACAGGGACAACAAGCCATCAATTCACTTTCAGTTTCTATCTTCGAGACCATCTGTCTCCACTTTTATGTAAAATATATTTGATTTTCCTAGAATATATCTCTCTGAGTTAAAAGATATTTTATTGTAAATTTTTGTATAAGTACTTCCTCATTTGGAGTACTTACGGTGGATTCTTAGACATTTTTGTAGACTCTTTATTTTGGAATAAAGTGTTGTTGAACAACTTTTGTATGGCTAGCTGGACAATGTAATAAAGCAAATGACTTTTGCAGGATTCCTGTGTCAAATGAGAAACAAATAAGTATTCTATATCTTATGTTTTTATAGTTCTCTTGTTTAAATATTTCACATGCGTTTCGTATCTGAATGATAAATGAAAAAGTATATTTCAGAAAGTGCTTTACTGCATTCTATATTTAAAACGTTTATATTCTTAATGTTTTCTTCCAAGTTATCATAGGTAGGGAATTCTTAATTTCTCCCTGGTTTTTAGTTTAGCATTGTGTCCATTTAACAAAGAATTCTTAATTTCTTTTTGTTAGTGATCACCCACTTTCCCTCATCTTGAGACTTTGTTGAAGGATTCTTAATTTCCCTTCTTCCCTTTGAAGACCATTTCATCCTTTGAGGTTATCATTTGTATCTTGTTTAGCTATCTTACCCTGTGAAGCCCTCATTTGTTGCATCATTCTGATCCAGTTAAGCCATCTTCAGTTGACTCCATAGCCCAATGGCCTGAAATACCTTGTTTTACCCATATGCTCCTAAATTTCACCACCAAACAAAATCAAAACCCCCTAAGCTTTCATAACTAGCTTAATATCCTATAAACAAAGCTAAATCATAAAGAGAGAGCCCTCTCTGAGTACAAATTGGCTAGATTCTGTACTTAAAAGATTGGTTTGTGGTTACCTTGGATCCTTTCCTTCTTCCAATAACTTCAAAGGAAAATCTGAGTGATAACAGAAGCAAAGGCACGTACATGTTGGAAACCTAAGTTTTAGTCTGTGGTATTTGGACCATGGTGTTTTGGTATTGGTCCATGGTATTTGGTCCGAGGTATTGACCCTAGGTATTGGGTCCAAGGTATCGGTCCTACGTGGTTTTGGACCATGGTATCGAGAGAGGCCTAAACCTATATAAGGAGAAGAAGATCATTAGGCTAGAGTGCAAGTGATAAATATCTAATGAAGTGTGAGATCTGGTATGCAGGTTATGGGTATGTGATACTTTGGTAAGGATGCACCTATGTAGCAAATGAAGGTTGATGGACCTAGATCATGAAGACTAAAATGCATTATCATTATATGGTATGATCATGAATAGTTTAGATCTGAATACTGACGCATGTCTTATATTTTATATCTGATGATCTGGGTATATCTGAAGTAGAAAATTGCAGCGAAGGTATAAGTAATTATTTTCAGATATTTACGCTGGTTCCCTTTGGTGAAAGGGTGTATACACGCTGGTTCGACATAGCCAAGTAGCGTATACGTTATGATATTTGATATTTCAGGGTGCTGTTGGTTCTAGTGGTTGTTGCAGAGTTCTGGGTTCTGCTCTATGTTCTGGTGACTATGTTTTGATGACAGGGTTTCAGTGATTCAGTTGTTGGGTGATTCAGAGATTGATGATGCAGATATATTTGATGGTTGTATTGCAGTGGTGATTGTTTTGTATTCATGGATCTAGTCTGAAAATTTATGAAACGTGGTCCCTGGAAGAAAGAGAAGGTCGTAGTCTTCTGTAGGATGGCGCCTACGTACTAGTAAATATATCGGCTAGTATAAGAGCTAGGGTGTTGTAGCTCCCTTCCAATAGAAGCTGGAGAACGAGAGAAGGTTGTAGCCTTCTGCAGGTGGGTGCTTGCGTATTGGTATGATTCTGGGCCAGTACAAGATTGTAAACAGGTTTTTCTTATCTTAAAGAAAACAGCAGCCGGTGGTTTTTGTCCCGCATTGGGTTTCCACCTTATATGATGGTGTTCATGTGTGTTTATTATGGGTGATGATCTGTTCTATTTTACTGCACCTATTTACTGTTTATATGGTTAATGAAGTTCTGATGCACTGATTAAATGGATTAACTGAATCATAAGTTTACTGGATATACGCTATTTGCATTAAAAATAATTGCGTGTACGCACGGGTTCCCTTAACTGAAGTAGCGTATATGAATCTGATTATGGAAATGAAAAAGTTAGTGATTTGCTAATACTGATTCACCCCCCCCCCCTCTCAGTATTATTTCCAACAGGAAGATATGGCAATAATCCTCATTAGAAAACAACTTCTTGTTGAAGGTTTATAATTGGTTGCAAAAGTTCAACAATTGGGTATAGAAGTTTTTAGTTGCTATTAGGGAAACAATGCGATTATAGGTTTTAGTAGACATAGATCATTCTTGTTATTTTATTCACTTTGATGATGGCCTCTTCTGACCAATATATGAGATTGTGAATTTGTTTATATTTTTTAGATTACCAAGTAGAGATAGTTGTTTATAGGAATTTTGTAAAACCTGAAGTATTGACAAATGGTTTTTTCACTAGTAAGCATTTTTAAGTCAAACTGGGTTGCAAAACTTAAGGAGAAAGCAAAAACAATTGTTAGTAGTTGTGAATTGATATAGCCATTAAATGATTCCCAACCATGTTCTTTGTGCTACAAGTCTAATTCTCAAGAAAAAATTAATAATTTTGTTCAGTTACAGAGAGCATATAAGTAGAATAATATGAACCATGGAAATTATTTGTATTGTCCATTAAACTATTCAGTATATCATGTGTGAAAATATTTAACATTTTAAAAAACAATGAAATGAGAGGTGAACGTGTAAATATATGATGATAATCCTCATCAAAAAATGACCTATGATAGTGGTGGCGATGGTGAATATGATGACGATGACAATGGCAATGAGGATGATGATTAAATGATGATAACGACGACAACAATACAATGATAGGGACCCTATGCCATCAGGGATTCCCTATATGGGGAAAATATTACCTACATGTGGGAAAGTTATTATTGATCACAAAAATGAATAAACTCATTAGACAATTTGAATTCACCTTCATTACCCATCCAAATATCCTTAATAATTCGAATTTTTATTGTAGTGTAGTTTAATATATTTCTGTTAATTAATTCCATAAATTCAACTTAACAAGTTATATTTGTGTGTTAAGTTATATTTGTCTATATGCACAATATGTGACAATTTAGACACACATAAATTATTTTCATTTTGTCTCAGTCATAACTTCATATCATTTCTAACCATTTTCAACTAATAGATGAAACTAACCATAGTAACTCTTATCTAACTAATTGAGCTTGTTATTTCCAACCAACAAACCATATTAACTAACATACATTTTAATGACATTAATTGCATCAAGTAATGAGTATACCTATAAGAATATTCAAAACACCAATTTAGATTATGAGTTCTAAACATGGTAATTAAATGACTATTACAACCAAATAACAATGAATCATTTCAAAATGGGGCATAATAATTGTCCTTATTTAAATATGAATTACATATCTTGTAAATTATCTAGAAGTCTTCATTTATGTTATCATCTGCATCTATGTCTTCCAATGCTTTCTTGTCAATGTTCATATGCTCTTGTAGGCAATTAATATTACTCTTCCTAAACGATTCTACTAAAGTCATATTGTGATCATCCTCATCTTCACCTTCGTCATATTCTGTATCAATAAAAGTTGTTTCGAGATCAAAAATATCAATGTTACCAGATCTATTAATTTTATCTTCATTTTGTATATCATCAAGATTGCCTTCTTCTATAATATCATTTGCCTTTGGAAATTGTTGGTTGTCATGGTGAATTGCCTCATCTAATTTATCATTTTGTGAAAATACACCTCTAGCCCTGCTTCTCCATACTGCTAAAGGAATGTTGTCACCATCATCTAGTTCACAGTCTTCTGGTTGAACATCATCATTGATGCCAATTTGTTCTATGTTCCCCGATTCTTGAACTATATTTGGTTGGTCATCATTACTTTTCTCTGTATTGATTGAGGCATCTTCGAATATATGCCTTAATCTTGGATCATAATGAATGACAAATATCCATTTTGGATCCAAAATATCTTCATAGAAAAAAACCTACATGTGAAGAAGATAAATATATTAGATCTCCAGTGGTATCAAATTTTATTATCAATGAGAATGTATATATCCACAATAAAAAATGAATTAAAAAATTACATAAGACCATTATTTCTTATATTTATTATATTGTTTTAGTGAAAAAATACCTGCTCACAGTGAATTGGTAAAACATAAGGCTCCTTATCCTGTGGTAGGTATTTTGATGAATCTATAGAAAACAATCCACTATGGATATCATGTCTCCGTGTCTTATTAAATGCTTCATACCATTTACATTTAAAAATACTACATTTGAAAGAGCAATAATATAACTCAATAATTTCTTGTATTTTTCCAACGTATTGAAGATTCCCTTCAATAACATTTTTATCTTTTAAACTTGCTCGACTTGATTGCTTGAAATCAACCATGACCCCACAATCGAAGGATCCTCTTTTTGCATCTACTCTTTCTACACGATAATGATGATCGTATGCCCACATTGCAGGATACTTCCTCACTTGTGACAAGCCATTTACGTGAGTGAATATAAATATGCTTGTGCATAGGTAAATAGTTAACAGTGTGATTAATGTATTCAACAAACATTTTGTAATAAGTCAAAATTTACCTTTTTTTCACATCCTCTACACATGTTGATCTCATCTTCTATTATGTTTGCATCTATTCCTTCCTTATCTATTTGGTTTTGAATTTGTTTAGAAACCCATTCTATTGTGCATTCTTTTCCCCATTGACCAGAAATATCAATGGGAAGTGGGGTATTCCTTGGGTTTGATATCTTAAATTATTTCCTTGCTTCTAACACTTCTTTCCTTTTTATATCATACATATCAATCCATTTATTCATTAATTCCATTTGGTAGAGGACAAACTTGTTGAGCACAACACTTTCATCAACACCTATTAAAAATCAACATGTATAATTCAAACTTAAAATAATATTCTTTCAATTTGGGAAGCCAAAAATGATTTAGTAAATTATTCTAAAATAACTATAATAATGAATATTTTACATACCAATTACTTCTTGAACACCATTAGTTTGAGGCTTTTCTCCATCTAGAATATCATATGCACGTTCTTGATCCCAAAATTGTGCACCATCTTCAAAATCTTTACCAAGGAATTCACATAGGAAGAAAAATGCTTCATTTAGTACATACCCTTTGGCCATGCAACCCTCTGGATGTGCCTTCTATCAGACATATATTTTTAGGGTTTTCATTTATCTCTCAAAGAAAAACATCCATCTCATTGAAACGATACCTGCCATTTCAATGTCATCAACTAGATGTATAAGTAAATGGACCTATAGGTCCATGAAACTTGTAGGGATCCCCTTTTCAAATACACATACAATTTCTGTGATTTCTTTCTTCCATCTTGGCACTTCAGACTCATGGATATCTTTATAGGTCACCCACCTAATTAGATATTGCCATTAAGTTAGTATGATTTTTTAGTGACATTTAGAATGAGATATAATATATCATTGTATCATATGGAGGAACATTTCATACCACGTAAAACCTTGTAAATATCAAGCAACCACATACCTCGTAAAGGCTGACAATCGACATATGGAGTTCCTTAAGTCAGTTGTAAGGCATGAATCCCCTCTTATTGCTAGTGGCGTGATATGCTATCAAACCAAATTATTATAGTTCATTAGTATTGATTTATCATAATATATCAAAATAATTTTTAGTAAATAAATGATAATAATAAAAATTAATTGATGTTAATACCTCCATAAAATTGTTATAATCATGTGTTTTGAATCCTGTGATATGTCCCTCTACTGTAAAAGCTTTATTCAATGATGATCCATATCCAATGCGTGTTCTTATTGAAGGAATCACATTTTTTAGTTGATCAAACTCCTTCCTATTTAGTATCCGTGGAGCTTCTGCATATGATTCATTTTCCTTACTTGGCCACAAATGTCTTCTATCAAATTTGGCACGTGAAAGAGAAATATCCCTCCTTGATGATAAAGTGTCTTTATCTTTGCTAGATATATGTCGAAAAATAGAATCAGGGACATTTTTGAAAACATGCATAGGATCTAATAAATGAGATATTAATAGATCCTTCTAGTAAGGGAGATCATAAAATATGTATTTCCTTTTCATTCCTTTTGGCATTTCAACCATAACTTGTTCTGGTTCTCAATTGAATTACCATGACAAAAAAAATGGTTCTAGGCTTTTGATTCAGCATCTCCATACATTTTAAGCCAATCAGCTAGACCCATAACCTTGGGAGGAGATTTATTTTCAATTTTTCCACCAAATTGATTCTTTAGGCGGTTTTTGAACTTATGGTCAGGTGGTAGAAAAACCCTGTTGTTTGCATAAATAACTTTGTGTAGATCTTTAGAATATCGCCTCTCAAATTATTCTGCACATCTTGGACATGCAAAAATCCCTTTTGTTTGTAGCCCTATAATCAATAACTAGCTTACATAAGCAAACAATAATAATGTAATACTTATATACAGCTTGAATTGAAAATAAATTATGTTGTACTACGAATATGAAAATGATTTGATATCTTACCAGAACAAACACCAAGTCCTGGGAAATCATGAATTGTCCAACATAGTATGCCATAAAACATGAAGGACCTATTTGATGGAGGACATGATATGTCATACATTCGTATGCCTTCCATAATAATTGCATCTCATTAATAAAAGGTGCAACGTAAACATCCATTTTTTACTTGATTTTTTACTGGAACGGTGAGAGTTAGCATAAGGTGTTCCTTTCTAACACTCATCCATGGGGGAATATTGTATACTATTAGTCCAACTGGCCAAACACTATAATTTGAGCTTAGGAAAGATAAAGGGCACACTCCATCCATTGCAAGTCCTAACCTGATACTGCGAGGTTCATCTTTGAATTTTCTTGGCCATTTTTCCTCTATATGTTTCATGGCTTTGGAGTCCACAAGAATTCGCATGAATCCATCTTTATTCCTATTCTTTGCATGCCAATCCATCAATTGTGCAAGAGATTTACGACGAAACATCCGTTGTAGTCTAGGAATAATTTGCATGTGTTGTAAAACCTTATTTGGAACGTAGAACCTTGTAGATCCGTACGACATCTTTTCTCTTTGCAAATAGGGCATTCTTCATTGTCTTTATATTCATCTCTATATAAGATGCAATCATTTTTACATGCATGAATTTGCTTATGTTCAATCCCCAACTTGACTAACAATTGGTGTGCTTCTCTACAAGTTGATGGCAACATATTATCTCCAGGGAATATTTTATCCTTTAGGGCCCTGTAAGTTTTTTTCCAAACCCACATGTTAGAAATGTCATTTATAACGTTGTTTATATACCATAATGTAAAATCCACCTCAAATTAAATTAAATGAAGTTAGTACTTATATTCTAATTGAGGACACAAATTGACAGTGCGAAACTAGAAAAATAATTCAAATTACTTTAGTAAGGTAGTGAAGCTCTTCTCTGACCAACCAAATAATGACTTTATTTCCAATAATATTAATGTGCATGAAATCTTGGATGTTCTACTTGCACCAAATTTGAACACCAATGTCTTTGCTGCATGCTTAATTGATTCATTGATCTTGATATCATCATAATTATGTTGGTGGTAATTTCCCTCTATATCAACATCATCATTATTATGCATAGGATCATCACCCTCATCATTGTTTCCATCCCCAAATAAACTTGTGAGCATTTCATTCAATCCTTCTTCATGCATTACATTTCCATCAACATCTCTACTCTGAGCAGTGGATGGCATGTCATTAGTGTATGCTAATTTCATCAATTCCTCAAAATTTTCACGTGGTAGTGCTCTCTTCAATGCTTCTCTTCTTCTCCTAGTATGGTTTAAAGGATGAATTGGATCATCTCGTTGAATTATTAATGGTCTAGTTGGATCTTGATCATTAGTAGGTGTATCATCATCATCGTTTACCTATAATTAAATGCAACCATTATTTAATGTTAGATAGAAATTACTGTATAAAACATGGATCCATTTCAAAGATATATGATACAATAGATTAAAAATATTATTTTTGAACACGTTATTTTAAAAACAAGCCACGTCAATTTCATATTCTTAGATTTTTTACCTTAAGAACATCCAAAAACAACAATTGTCTCAAAGTATTCATCCATGCATGTAGTATCATCATGACCAACCTCTTGTTCATTGTGTTGATTTTCTATTGCATTTACAAACTCCATTGTCATATCCTCTTCCACCCATTTCTTTTTGTGTGATTTAATTGTACGGCGTAGGCCACGTCCATATGCAGGTATTTGTATTGGTCTACCAAAACGATTAAACTCCTCATTTGTTCTGATTCCATTGCCAACCTAAAATAATTGATACATGCATTATTTTTTCCAAGGTTACAGATTATACTATATAATGTACTTATATTGTCCATTAATTTATAGCTGAAATTATTTATAACACCCACAAAGTATAGAAATTGTATCAAAGTATTCATTCCATGTATTATCATCATGACTAACCTCTTGTTCATTGCCACCAATTTCTGTTGTATTTGCAAACTCAATTGTCATATCTTCTTCCACCCACTTTCTCATGCGAAGTGCTTTAACAGCATGGGGTCCACCCTTGTGTACATATTTTGGTTGTTTTATAGTAAAAGGGTTCAACTTTGTATTTGTTGCAAACACATTTTCCACCTAAAATAATCAACTAAATGCATTATTTTTTTCAAAGTTTGAATAATAAACTATATAAATGACTAGGTTTAGGAAAACAAGGATCGGAAACTAAATTTCATTTTATTATATTTCATAAATTAATGTAATATTTAAGTACCTGATGCCCTAAATCATGTTGTGTGTCTTCATTGGAAATAAATTCATTTGTTTCCATGGCCTCTCCTAGCACCTACAATACACAACAATGATAACAATTTTTATTAAAGTCATATATGGCATTGTTATAGTCTTGTTTCTTATTCCATTATTTTAACCATTCTAATTTTCATGTAGCTATTTGCATTTTTAGTTATCAAATTCTCCACCATTGTTGTGACACTCTTATGATAATGATTGAACCCGAGTTGAAGTCTTAACTTTTCATGTAGATCTACACTTCTGATTATTAGGGTCATATCTATTGAAATTTAGATACTAGTTTTTAACGTGGATATCAAGTTGCTTATCTAGTTTGAATGTACATTAGGAACATAACAGTACTAGATTCTCATGAAATTGTTTGAATGCTATGGAGATTTCGATATTTACTAAACACTAGATGTTGAACATATTATACTACCATGTCATACATGTGAAGCATATTTAATATATGTTAGATGATCTATATTACACCTTTGCATTAATATTAATACACAAATGATATTTTTTTCTTATTGGAAAAAAAACACTATGGAATTTCCAACCTAAGTCAATCATGACTAAAATAATTATTTCATAAATCAATAAATCCTAAAATGATGCCTAAGTGGTCTATTCCTTGCAAAGAGACAGAAGTAAAGTATAAATGGTACAACTATGGGCATTACAATGTAAACAACACATGTTCAAACCTTTACAGGGGTAGAGCCTCTATGCACACTGTGCATGAGGGAAGGTGTTTGATATCTTATAGTTGGTTTCCCTTCATCACCAAAGTGGATTAGGTTATGAGTGGATTGGCAAAGCAACCCTTATTTGTTCCTTTCAATTTTTGGGAGATCTCAAGTTCAACTAGTGGTAGTAGATGGTTTCAAATATGTTTTCTAGGGTTTTTCAACAAGGTCACTAGATCCCAATGCAGCATAGATACTTCAAATTTGTTGAAAAGTAAAACCCCCACATAACACCGAATAGATCATTAATCACTACTTAGAGAACTTAGACTAAATTAATCGTGGAAGTAAAAACTACAACCAAATTAATCATGAAAGTAAAAACTACAATTGAAAAAAAACATACACATGGTAATATACTAGAATTCATCCTCGCCCAATCCAAAGTTGATGAATAATATGTTAAATATTTAATGAAACTCATGAAAAATAATAAGCATGTTATCAATATAAGAGTGCATGAACTTGCTTAATGTATATTTGTTAATTGGAGATTATGAATATCCAAAGTTGACGAATAATATGTTAAATCTTTGATGAAGCTCATGAAAGATAATAAACATGTTTATCCATATAGGAGTGCATGAACTTGCTTAATGTGTAGTTGTTAATTGGAGATGATGAATATGTATATATATTTATTTATGTATTTACTAGAGATTATTGTAATTTCAAGAAATAAATATACATGGCCAATAAATAGGTTTTTTTTTTGGCTTGCCCTAACTACGCTGGAACCTATGGCCCTCATTCCCATGTTCAATGCGTTGACCATAGATCATTCACTCCAGAAAACCCCGATTTCGAATAGGAAAAAAGGCGGAAGGAGGGGAATTGGGAGGATAACCCGAAAAAGACATGGTGGGAATGAAAAAGGGCCAGCACTGGAACCTATGGATCTCACTCCCATGTTCGATGTGCTGATCATAGATCATTCGTGCCAGAAAACCCCAATTCGCTCTAGAAAACCCCAATTTCGAATAGGAAAAAAGGCGGAAGGAGGGGAATTGGGAGGATAACCAGAAAAAGACGTGTTGGGAACGTAAAAAGGGCCAGCACTGGAAACTATGGATCTTTCTCCCATCATCAATATGCTGACCATAGATCATTCACTCTGGGAAAACCTCGATTTGGAATAGGAAAAAAGGCAGAAGGAGGGGACTTGGGAAGATAACCAGAAACAGAAAAAGATGCGGTGGGAACGAAAAAGGGCCAGCAATACCAGATCATCCGTAGATTGAAGCTATCGGTGGCAGGAGAGAAGGAAAGTGCACGGGTCAGGGAGGCAGTGGGACAAATCTGCGTGGCTTAGAAAGATGCAGCACAGAGGTTAGTTGATCCATCTAAACTTACCCTCACCAACTTTGACATTGTCCGCATTGTTTATACACATTATGTGAACAACTGATGGAATCCCCTAAACTTTCTGTGCGTAGAGTTATTTTTCAGTATTGTTAATGAATGGATTATTATAAGCCCTAACTTTCTATTGCTAGGTTAGCATTATTTTATCCTAGGGTAGAGGAATTGCAGACATTTTGTTAGCTAGCCACTTCTAGCAGAAGAAATTTGTGATTATCTGAGACAGTTATTGTATCCTTTAACATTGGAAAATACCTTGGAACCTTTTGCCTCCCATTAGACATAGTTGTCGGTTGGCTCTTTAGGGTTCTTAACTGAACTGAGGGTGGAGGATCCAAAACTTTATCCAAGAAAAGATAAGGATGGTTGCAAGGAGATCCAACATGGAGAAGCTTAGCTTCATTAATGAGTATCCAACTAATTTTTCAAGTCAACCCACTCGCAAGTAGATCCAAAATTGGGCATGCCCAAACTACCTTAGAAAGTCGAGTGTTTTTAATTTCCAAGCTTGGAAAATAAATGGGTGAAGAGAAGCCCTACAAAACTATACAACCAGTTAAGCTAGAGGTTAATTTCCTCTAAGTGCAAAACAATGCAACTCTACTAATTGCTCAAAAGGAGATGAAAGGATTTGCAATTGCCAAACTAGTGATAAAGATGCCTCGATAAATAAATGATGCCTTTAAGAAAAGGAACAAGAGAAACTTACGCAAAGAAGCAAATGGATTTGGAATTGCAATAGAGCAAGATACAAACTATAAGAAAATGGAATGCTCAAAATAAATTAAAATGGTTCATAAGACTCATCTAAGTATTTTGCATGTGAATTTTAGAGCATATGAAGTACAATGCATGAAATGAAAGCAAAAAAGAGAATGAAAATGAAAGTAATTAGTGTTCATTTAATTTACTTAGTGTTAAGTGACAAAAACAAACCACTCAATCAATCACATGGAGACCTTCTGCAAATGAGGAAGAGTGGGATGCCAAGGGGAAAAGGTCACCAAGCTCCCAAGAACAAGTTCCTCTGTATTATATTGGTTCCCTCTTATGAAATGAGGGATGGAAAGGAAGTTGTTTTTGGAGGAAGTTTACAAATGATCCCTCAAAAGGGAGAGATACCTCCTTCCAATAGTTAGAAGTGATTAAAAAATCAAACTAGATGTTAATTGGAAATAGTTACAAAATTTGGTTTGATCTTTCACTCAATGATAAGATCAAAACCCAACAAAACTTAGAACTCCCTTTATGGATGAGAAGAGAAGTCTAAATGAGTTACAAAATAGGGAATCCATGAAGAATCCTTGGAATGTAGAACCACTCTGGAAGGTACAATGAAAGGGTCTAATAGTTAAAGAGTTTGCTTGTCCTTGTTGTCCAAATCCACAAATGTTCTTTCCCTTTCAAAAGCTGCCCCAAAATCATCTAAAAATGAAATTTTAGGGCTTCTAGTACAATTACCATATATCAATCCAAAAAAGGGCAAATCTGGCCACTCAAATGCAACGAAAATCAGCTTTCTTAGGTAGAGGAAATCTTCCAAGAAGCAAGTTCCTTTCTACCCAATATCAGTCCAAAAGAGGAGAGACAAATCAACTTTAGGAGACACTTGATACCTGCAAAAAAGGTTAGAAAAAGCCATTGTGAAAGAGGCCAAGCTTACTTGGGCATCCACTAGATTAGTGATCAAAATCAATTACAAAAAATTAACAAATTAACTATACTAAAACTTGAATAAAACTCTACCCTATGGCAGCCAAGAAATGCTGGGTTGAACCAAATCTTCTTGGTTGATTTGTGGCCTTTAGGTTAGCCACTAAATAGCCTTCAAATAGATTAAATTTTCAATGAATCAATAAATAAGGTAACCAATCGAAAAAAATTAGAATTTTGAGCGAAGAATTTTTTAGATTCATTTTCCTCCTTTTGGATGTCTTTGGCTGCCCCTAATGATGGCAAGATCATGACTTCATTAGCTCTTGAAGGTTGGTTGATATGACCAACAATTTCCCCAAACCTTCAATCTTTCAAAAGTAACATGTGCTTCACTTAAGATACTTGCATCCAACAATTAATAAACTCAAGGAATAGATTTGCAAAAGAGAAAAAAATAACTTGTGTTATTCACAAACACACAATGAAATCTATTCAAATTTGCACAACTATTAGAGGATAGTCAAATACTTGTCTACCTCTTCCTAGGCAATATTGCCCCTATTTGGACCTTGCTCGACCAAAAGAAATGCAACAAAACCAATTCAAAAAAACACAAATATACCTTGCATCAAGAAAAGATCACCAACATCATGCCAAGATAAAACCTTCAAAGACTTTTCTTTATTATCATGTGCAATAATAAAATCACAGCATATACCCAAGCATTAGCTTCCCAACCATGGGAGAATGAGAGTTCTGTGGGTTTAGTTATGCATATTTGGGAGAAAATCCAAATGAAGAAGTGATCCAACAAGTGGCATAGCGGTGGAAATCCTAATGAGGGTTGAATTCTCCATGTGGCACAAGGGCTTCCCAAGTGTGAAGTCAAACTGTTGTAGCATCTCCTCTACTGGCAGCATATTCTTCTTGAGATATGTGCATTGGTGTAGATGCTAGCCACATATGAGATGAGTGTAGAGAATGGGAGACAAACTCCCTCAAAACCTGTGCTTAACTGTTGTGAATAATCCTCCAATAAATGACATATGTACAGGCCTGTGCGTGGAGGATCTTGGCTAGCCTGCGTGGGCTGTAATAGATGGCCGCTAGCTATGTGTTAACACATGGCTGGATGGGGGGAGTTAACTCCCATTTTTACTGCCCTTTGACTGCCAACACTCAACTTGATGGACTCGGCCCTCTTTCTAACTGAAGATGGACCACATTTGGTGGGATTTGGTCACCCCAAACTGTTGTAGCAAGCACAAATTCGCCCCTCCACTTGGCACTGAGATTTGGCCCTCTTATGTGGCTGTCCAAGTCATCATTAACTTAGTATTTGAATTCACTTTGTTTTTCCACATCATTTCCACTTGGTGACATATTTATTTTGTCCACCATTTATTAATTTTTTCAATTTTTGTCACCACTTTATACCACTAAAATAGGAAAAATGGATTTTGAGGGGCCAGAAGTCATCTTTTGACCCTCAAAGTGGACTCTAGAAGAATGTTGGGGTGGAGAGCATATTTTTTAAGTACTTATAAGCCTCCAGGCCCCAACATCTTTTAGGCTCATTTATTTAATTTTTTTTTAACAATTTAATTAACAATCCCATTCTGCGGGAGTTTTTAATAAATTGAAAAATCCTATCAAAACCTAATCAAATTTAATGACACTTTAGATATGTCCTAGTATGGTAATATACATTGACTCTAGCCACTAGGACAGACCCAAGGCTCAATCATCAAAGCCGCCACTCTAGCTTTGGAGGTAGGTGATTGAAAAAACTCAGTTAATTATTCATTGTTGAAAAAAAAAGAATAATTAGCTAGGTGAAAAAACACTCTAGAGTGTACTCACTCAACGATCGAGTCCCAAGTTGTCTAGGCCTTTTATAAAAGGTCATCATACTAGTGACATTTAATACAATTCCCCACAGGGTTGCGAAATTTGAGGGAGAAGAATAGAGAGGAGAGAGAAATGGTCAACAGGTACCTATTGACTCCTAGTCTTCTGAAAAAAATGATGAGTGCCCTGTACATTGGGCCATGGGGTCTTCAAGTTCTGCCTGCTGCAACCTAGCATATATCACTCTTCAAGGTTTATATTATCACCACAAGGGAGGCTTCCCTGAACAAGAATCTTGCTATATATCTCGATGGCGATAACCATAAAAGGAAGTAAAGTTTCTATGTGTATCTTATACTGCCTATAAAGGCAACACTTGGCTCTGTCAATTGTTGCAAATTGCTCAACAAGACATCTGCTAGGTGCTTTTCTTACATCATCTCTTCATACATTCAACAATATATCTCATAGGAAAACTACTTGGAAACCTAAGTGACAAAACCAAGACTTTCTTATGTTGTAATTCCAAGTGATAAGGTACAATCTATTCAGATGTGAAATGCATGTAATAACTTTACAAACAACCAATGTAAGTTTCAGCTTGAAATAACAACATTTCAGAACCAACACTTGAATGCATTCATGCATTTATTTTCTTGAATATGAAAGAGTAATCATTGAAACTATCCACAAATTGCAACTGTTATGAAAAGACCCTGATCCTAGTGGGTTGAAGCATGAAACAGAGAATTAATTCTAAGTGACTATTCTTTAAATATTTTACAATCAGTGAATGACTAAAGGTTGACAAAGACCATTAATGATAATAGTCACACTTCATCTGAATTAAAGAAAAAGTATTGCAGGTCTTTTAAGTATTTCTAGACATACTATGAAATTTCCACTTCTAGTTTTGAATGAGAAAAATAAGCAGTATGTCAAATATTGCTATGAAAACCTATATTTGCATTTTATTTGTTGAAGTGGGCATAAACTATGAAGAATAAATTATGCACACCATTTTATCAACCATTTAGGTTGCAGTTCTACTCATCTTTTCATGCCCAAGATAATAAGACATTTTAGTGGTAAAACTCACATAACATGGTTATAATGCACATAAGAACAACTGGAATATATTGCCAAGAATTACAGACTCTTTATTGCTCGCAAACAAACATGTGAAACTTTCATTCAAGAAAATCAATACAAACTACTACACAAGCATGAGATTATTTTCAAACACTTTGGAAACAAACTTTGCACAGCAGTAATATATCTGTTACAACAACCCAAAGAATTTTGTGTATGTGTTGTTTTAAATGTGCAGCAAGAGAGGCATCCTCCCAGCAAACTTGTGATTCAAGACCACTAATGTCGAGCAACCCAACTTGTTTGCACCTCAGAAATACAGACCACTGCCCCTTTTTTAATGGATATGGCAAGCTGGAAATTTTCCTTAGTAGCAGAAAGCCCTTTAGATATCCAAATTGAAGCAAGCTTCACTGCCTCTTAAACTTATAGGGAATTTTCCTTGGCAATACAAAGACCTTTAAATATCCACATTGAACCAAGCCTCACGGCCTGTTAAACATAGAGTGGAAATCGCAGATTTATGGATAAAAAACAAAAGTATACTGGTGCCTTATTCTAGCTTGGCATCCTGAACAGAGGCATTTTTAAGTGTCTTGGATCATTTGAAGCAAGCCCACAATTAAATCTTGAAGGCAGTAACAATGCCCAAGACTGTGAGATCAAGAAGAAGGCTTTGAAGCAGCCTCCAGTGATCATGAAAGACAAAGGTATGTAGTCCTTAAGTTGGGGAAGAGTCAACCAAAAATGAGAGGATAGGTTGCTTTGGTGACAGTGGTGACTATTCTAGTAGTTCCTGCTTGGGTTGCACCTTGTGGATTAGATATTTTTTCATTAAATTGAAAGAAAACTATTATTAGCTCTACTATTAGCTCCTACTAGCCATTGATCCCTCTGTAATTCATCAAGAAGCTGCAAAACAAAAGGCTACAAAGGTAGTCCATGATATTCCTATTACCAATCATTAGGCTGTAGCCACCACTTCCATTGGTGCTGGAATAAAGAGGGCTCATAGCAAGAAGAAGAGGAAGGAATGCCTGGTTAAGGATGATTCTTCCAGGGGTTTCTTGTTGACATTTAAGGATCAGTTTAGAAAATTGCCTGTTGAGTTAGTTTAATTTGACATAATAGGTTGGCTAGCTAAATGAAAAAGTTCACAACAGACAGCAGAAGGAGCTAAAGATGTAGTGTTTATAAAAAAATTGATATCTCTTATATGTTTTTGCAATTTGGACGAGTTCTACCTTGAATTCAAATGAATAAAACAATACTATTCCGTCTGCTTTTCATAGAAACTAATTGGCAGCTCTATGACCAGAGTTACAATAACCACTTTTGGACAGTACGGTAGGTCTACAATGCCTCTCCACATAAGAAATTTAAAACTAACATGCTACTTAAATTGAACTTGGACCATAACGCAAAATACAATGAGAAATATCTACCTTCATATTTGGCAAATTACTAATCTGTTGAAGTGTGGTGTTATGTTTTCTATGTTTCCAAAAGATCAATATGTGTTCGTTGTTGTATTTTAGTATCTAGATAAGCCATACATAAACATGTTGAAGGCCAGTTATTTGGTCCCAATTCTTTTCTGGAACCGTTTCAGTCAGTGCCAAGGATTAGAAACAGAGAGAAACAAAATTACTCTAGGGCTTTTACTTTTACTCATGCAACCCTAGTTTTCTTCAAGAGTTGTTCATGCCTCATTTGGAGATGCTTAAATTGAAGTTTAACTAAAGGTATTTCTAGGAGGTAAGCCCCCGTGAGAGAGAGATTCTGAAGCAAAGACATGCTTTTATTACTATCATCCAAATCATAGCGAGAAATTGCAGAATTAGGAAAATCAATCAAGTTTAAGAAGTTTTATATATTTGCATACAATAAGGCTCAATAAGTTAGGTCTCTCCTTGGTTGTTATTTACTCCTACCTCCTAATTCTTCCCCTCTACCCCTGTAGAAGACGTCAAGTCTTGACAATACAAACTTATTTTATAATATTGCACTGGGAAAAAAAGACATGGGATCATATTACTGATTATCGGCTCAGTGAAGGTGTTAAAGTCGCCAACTTTCTATTTATAGAAACATGTTTGGATTTAATAAGAAGAGAAAAGTTGCTAATGAAGGGTCATGCTTGCCAATTACTGTCAACTGTTAATGGCAGTTTGGATTGTAAATGTCTTTTAGTCTTCCTTCCTAACAAAGCTCTAGATATTTAATTCCTTTCTTAATTTGAGCAAATGTTTAACTTTATTCTGTGCAGGAATGAATGTTGACAAAAATAAATCAACTCTACAGCAAGGGGAGGGAGAATATCCTTCAAATGCAATTGCTAGTAGATGTTTAGGAACTTCTGCAAGTGGACCAGGGCAATCAAGTTCTGTGGAAAGTGGAAGTGGTGTATCAAGAGGTAGTGATGCAGCAATTGCAACACCTTCCAGAAACAATCATATGGCAAGGGTACAATGTTTAGATATTCATCAGCAAGACCTAGATTCTTCAGATACTACAGGGTGAGTCTCATTCATTACTCTATGTTGTTGGCTTCTTGGGGTTGTGTATTTGTCATGTTTGAGATAGAGCATTACTGATCGGTTGTACCTTTGCACTTGAACAACACAAAGAAGAGAAAAAGAGTTCCTAGAGTCAATGGTGTGGAGAAGGGTGAGAGGGGACTCCGACAATTCAGCATGAAAGGTGTATCCTCACACACCTATTCTCTTTCTTTTTCTGACTGAAATTTTCTTTTGGTACATGTTGATGGATGAACGTCTTTATGTTGTTGGAGGTAATGGAATTGATATAAATTGATAGTAGATTCATATGTGTTTGTTCTCATAATGGCAGTCATGGGGCACAGAGGGATGTCAAATGCAAGCCAGGTGTGGACCTCTCCAGCCATGGAGAGAATGTGGGTAGCTAATACGTGTGGAGTTTTGTTTAATCCCTGTGGTTGACTAACTCAAAAAAATTCTTGAACCACTGGCAAATAATGTTTTTGTTTGTTATACATGGTGTCCTTAGGGCATGCTTGTAATTATATTTGTATTAGACATTGGCATCATGTGTTTGTTTCACTTACTGTCGATTGTTTAACTATGTCCAGTCAGTTAGAAGGTTGAGAGCAAGTTTCAGACCACATATAATGAGGTAACAACATGACCATAGGGACTGATTATTATTTAGCAATTGTTCCTTATTTATTTGTTAAGTATGACTCCCATTTTTTTCTCATCATCTTATCTTAATTAAATATTGAAATGCTAATATGTAGCATTTTTGAGCACGCAATGCAAAAGGCATCTCTGAATTTTTTTACCATTGCATATAAAATGCTACATTGTAGTAGTGCTTGACACATAATACAATCACTGGGAATTGTTACATCCCGAGATCTCTAAAATCGATCAATATGACTGAATCAATGGTGATATAGCCAGGTAAGTAAAATGAATATTGGTTCAAGTGAAATTTCTGGAAATGATATGCTAAGAATGCCCCCTAGGCACATGCTCCAACAGGCAGTAGGAATGGATTCAATGAACCAGTGGCATGCAGAAAGTGTTAAACGGGACTCATCTCTGAGAGGAATAGTGAACATGGATTCTCAAAGGAAAAAAGGCTCTTGAACAGGCAAACTTTGCGCAGTCAAAGGTGGTTAGGACATGCTCACAAAACAGTACTATGAATGCGAGAGAGGTATTAAATTTATTCACTCTATTTAGATTTGAAAGAAATATCTAATCTATGAAAACTATGGATCCTTGTAAGAAGTTCAATTTGTCAGTATTGTGTGTCATTTTATCTCAATTGAAAATACTTCATGCTTAGATTGTTGATATCATATGCTTGATTTGTTTGTAGCCCTTTTGTAGTAAGTAATTGTTTCTTTTGCAGGACGTTCTGAATTCAAATTTACAAATGAATGTAAGAGAAAAACTGGGAGGAGGAGATCCTAAAGGCTTTTCTATAGGTTATGCTTACGCAAACTCATCTATATTTGACAGTGCCACAAACATGTCTAAGTGTCTTGTTCAAACAAACCAACATCTTTATCAAGGTAATGTTTTGGTTCAAGTTTTTTTTTTAAGTAATTTATCTATTTGTTGGTCCACTAGCTTTTACTATTTTTTTATATTATAATGTACTGAGATGTTCAATTTCTGCTTATAAATTTTTTCTGTCGAGCCAAAACGTTCTTGACCTTCTAAGCAAGTCAGATAATCCAAAAGAAAGTGACGCATTAAAGTGCACTATATTAGGAACTTCAATGTAGCTAGCTATAGTTTTCCCACAACATGCAACAAGCTACCCCTAGTCTTATCTCACCATACCTTTGCTAGGAGAGATTGTACTGGCCTTCAATTGGTGGCTCAACTTTCATGGCACGCTAGTAATCAAGCAAGGTTTCCCTAAAGTTGTGGATCCATAAGGAAATCCTTCATCAATTAATCAATGCAGCTAGCTATAGTTTGCCCACAACATGCAACAAACTACCCCTAGTCCTATCTCACCATACCCTCGCTAGGAGATTCTATTGGCCTTCAACTGGTGGCTCAAATTTCATGGACTCTCTGGTATGCAATCTTAGTTGGATTTCCAATATTCTTTTGAACCATATTTTCATTTTATTTTTTAGTACTATTAGATTTTATATCTTACCTCATTTTATGATTAGCATTGTATAACAAAAATATGCATTGTCTTATGTAATTAATACTAACATGCAATGTTGATTTCTTTTGTCAGAATGTTATAGGTAACGATTACCAAGACGATGATCACGATGATGATCCAAACTATGCTCAACATATATCAGGAGATGATGAGGATGAGGATGAGGATGATGGTGGTGAAGGAGGAGATGTTGATGATAGTTGTGGTGTTGGTGATGATGTGGATGAGACTAATGAGGATGGTCAAGATGATCAAGAGGATGATCTTGGTGGTGGTAGATAGGCATGCACATGCATTGTCTTTGATGAAGAAATTATTGTGTAGAATGACATTGTTATGTTTAGATGGGTGTTATGAATCTACCCTATATGAATGAAACATTTTGATTTTGTAATCATATGATGAGTTTGATTTTATTAAAGATGATGATGAAATTATCATTATTATATTTTTATTTGATTTATATATTGGAAAGTATCATCATTATTTTGATAGAGAATTATAATGTAGGTGATCTTACCATCTTTGGATGTATGTTGTTAATTTATCGTAGAATAATGATATTCATGAAATATTTTGATCTGTTAATCATATTTGAATTTTAGTTGTTTTGATTAAAAATAATACTGATCTTTTTTTCCGAGGAAAAAATCAAAACTTTTTATTTAGAGACTATAAAAAGTTTTACATGCAATATTGGTCTTAAGCCATAACAGGTGGCTCATTTGTTTGCTGATCTGCTCAACATTTAGGAGCTGCTTCTGCTGTTTTTTGAACCTGTACAGTCTTCCTCCCATTGGAGGCATAGTAAAGCTCATGATGAAAACCGAACAAAAAGCTGGGGTCTCCTTCAACGAAAGGAAAACAACCCCATACATCAAAAAATTATGAGTTTATAACCCGGAAAGTAACCATTAAAAGTATATATCTAAAACTGTTTGCTGTGGCTATATACCTGATAAAACTGATAAGAAGACTGATAAATATATAAACAGAAACATATATATCCGCGAAAACTGCTGTCAAAAAAAGAAAGATGAACTGTAATCAAAGTGACTGTGTATAAGGAGGCAGATTTGATATGACTGACTGCCCCTGTCTGATCTCTTCTACTGTCCAGCTGCCCATATCCTGTTGTAAACCAGCCTTAGAAAGCTGGTCTGCTTCCTCATTCTTGTCCCTGTAAATGTGGCAGATAGAAAACTTATTAAAAGATGCCTTTAATAAAGAAATTTCTTCAACAAGAGTCATCAAAATCTGATTTTGACAAGATGCATTTCCATTGACCCAATTTATGACATTTAGTGAATCCCCAAATATCTGAATTGTGTTGATATTTCTGTGAAGAAGCCAGCATAAGAGGTAGCGCAGAGCAGATAATTCAGCATAGTTATTTGTGCCTGTACCCAGCCCAACAGAAGCTTTTAAAGAGTGATCCGGATTGATATGTATACACAGGCCAGCTCCAGCCCTATTGTTTTGGGAAGCCCCATCAAAGAAACCACATGGAATGCCTTCCTGTATGTTGATTTGTTTTTGATTTGGTTTAGGATTTTTAACCTCAGGGGGCGGTAAAGCAGAGTATATGGCAGCTATATTAATGGCAATGACGGAAGAAGGGGTGTCCTTATCTTGGAAAAGACTTTTATTTCTGGCAAGCCATACTCCCCAACAGAAAATAAGAGGCAGATTTCTCAAGTTCCCCTCCGGATAGTCTTGCCACCATTTCCTCCAGGCTGTCTCCAAGGGATCATGCCCCCACTGAGCTTTTATCTTGAGCAAACCAGTGACCTCCTCCCATATCTTTCTTGAAACAGCACAAGTTATGAAAAGATGACTAATGGTTTCTTCTTCAGACTTGCACAGGGGGCATCTACCAGGCCCAACTAAGAACCTAGCTTGTAAAATTTCCCATGTTGGGACCTTCCTTTTTAAGATGCACCAGAGAAAAAGCCTGGCCTTAGCTGGGCTTTTGAGTTTCCAGATATTTTTGGCCCACCAATCCGGTACTCCCCATCCTTTCTTTCCCATTAAGAAAAGGTATCCATCTTTTGGGGAGTATTCCCCTGATTTACTCTGTGCCCACATCAAGCAATCAGGTTCATCTTTTATCCTGACATTTGAACGTTGTAATTCTTTGATGAAACCCTCCCACTCAATCTTCCATCTGACATTTAGCCCCAAATCTACATCATCCTTCCATGCCTGTCCCCATATAGTAGACTGTCCAACCTTCTCCACCTGATTTAATGCTGTAATACCTTTACTATCCAAGTGTCTGAGAAGCCCTGGTGATAAGGCATAAGCTTCATTGCATCCTACCCATGGATCTCTGCCAATCCTTACCAGTCTTCCATCTCCAACTTTCCAAGCTAATCCTTGCTCGATCACTGAAAAGGCTTCCACCGTGGCTTTCCAGATGGCTGATATATTTTTTATCTTCTTATTTTGACTCCGGATCCAGTCTTCCATAGGGATAGGGTCGATGTACTTCCTTTTCACCACCCTTGTCCATAGATTTTCCATAGTTATTAGCCTCCATCCTGATTTCGCTGCTAATGAGAGGCTGAAATCAGGGAGTCTTTTAATGCCCCACCCTCCCCATTCTTTTGGTCTGGCCACTTTGTCCCAGGCTACCCAGGGTAACACTGAGGACTCCTTTGATCCTGCCCATAAAAATCTGCAGCAAATTCTTCTGATTTTCTCCATCACGCCTTTGGGGATCCAAGTCAGAGCGGCCCAATAAACCGGAATGGCTAACAGAACTGATTTAATAAGGGTCAACCTACCAGCTCTGGATAACCATCTGAAGCTCCAATGTGAGATTCTGGCTTCAATCTTAGCGATGAGCCAATTCCAATCCTCTTTTTTGTAACCTGCTGGCTTTAACCAAAAGCCCAAGTATTTGAAGGGAGAATCCAGGGGCTGTATGGGGAAAGGGAATAGATTAGCCATTCTATTCCTTTCTCTTCTTTCAAAATCTGCCACACACGCTTGGGATTTTCTTGAATTTATCTGCATTCCAGTTGCTTTTAGAAAAAGATCAAAAATGCATTTTAGCTCCTTTAGTTCATTGTAGGAACCATTGGTGAAAATCAATATGTCATCAACAAAAAGAAGGTGTGTGATGAAGAGATTGATTGCTACCTCGATACCCTTTACCTTCTCCTCTCTTCTGGCTTTGTGAATCAATCTACTTAGCCCTTCTGCCACAAGAAGAAACAGAAGAGGGGATAATGGACAACCTTGCCTGAGTCCTCTCTGGCTGTTGAAGAAAGAGGAAGCTGCACCATTGACCAGAACTGCAAAGCTGACATTTGTGATGCAACCCATGATCCAGCTAATAAAGGAATAGCTGAAACCCACTTGAGTTAGCAACATCCGCAGATAGAGCCAACTGATCCGATCATATGCTTTAGATAGGTCAATTTTGAGAACAACCCCCTTCTTTTTCTTCAATCTGACACTATGAATAACCTCCTGGGCTACCCCAATGGCTTCATGAATTTGTCTTCCATCCAGGAAACCAAATTGTTCCATTGATATATTTTGTGACAGGATTGGAGCTAATCTGAGGGCAATAACCTTTGCTATAATCTTGTAGATGCAATTACACAATGATATTGGTCTGAAGTCTTCAAAACTTTCCGGGTCATCCTTCTTAGGAATAAGAGCAATAAAAGTTGAGTTGAAAGGTCTATAGACTTCTCCTTTCTGTCTTGACTCTTCAACTACTTCAGTAATTTCGGATCCTATTTGATCATAAAAATGGAGAAACAGTTCTATAGTCCAGCCATCTGGGCCTGGACTCTTATCCTTGCCCATGAGCTTCATAGCTGCTTCAACCTCCTCCTTTGATACCGGGATTGAAAGATCTTCTGCTTCATCTTCCTCAATGAATCTAGGGAAGCTTTGCACAGTTCGAAAGACTTCTGCAATAGTAGCCTCCCCAGAATCTGCAAAAATATTCTGAAAATGTCTTTTTCCTAACCCAGAAAGCTCTGGAAAGGAACTGATTTCCCTCCCTTCTTCATCTTTAAGGCGCCAAATAGTATTTGCAGCTTTCCTACCTTTTGCAAAGTTATGAAAAAACCTAGTGTTCTCATCCCCAGATTTTAACCAAATTGCCCTACTCTTGATCCTCCATTCTTCTTCCTTATCCAAGAGGATTTTATTTTGCTGCTTCTCCAAATGAAGGATTCTGTCTTTTGAGGACTGTGAAGAGTATCCATCTACCTCCATACTTTCCATCTGCTTCAGCTCCTCCCTAATTTTAACCAGCTCCTCATTTTGTTTCAGTTTTCTTTCCTTTGCCCAGGAGATTGTGGCTTTCTTCAATCTTTTGAGGTTCTCCATGAACAAAAAACATTTATCCTCATCTGTATTGTGAACAGGGTGAATCCATGTTTCATTAAACAGATTGCAGTATGAGGGGTCTTGGAGCCAAGCTGGATTGAACTTAAAAGGGGCAGGAGGTTTGGGAGGAGGAAGAGAAAGGTCTAAAAAAACAGGGAAATGATCCGAATTCCCTCTTTCCTCAACCCACTGTCTGAGCATGGGAATTTTGGAATACAAAGACTCAGCTACCAAAAAGCGGTCTAGTCTTTTGGCTATTCGATCTTCACCTATCCTTCGGTTCCTCCAAGTGGGCTTTAGTTTGATCGGAGAAGGATCTGTGAAGTTATTATCCGAGATGAGGTTAAAGAAGAAATCTGTTAGAGGATCTTCTCTAGCTGATGGTCCCCATGCTTCTGCTCTGCCTATGGAAAAATTTAAATCACCTCCCAAAACCATCAAAGGGGATTTCATCACAGATTTTGACATCAAATCTTCCCAAAAAAATTCCCTGCCCTGACAAGGCCCATAGATATTTACTAAGGAGATAGGGAAAGAGAAATCTGGAGATAAAACCTCCATGCCCATAACATGTTTCATCCCCCATTGGTTTATGACCTTTACCCGCCCTTCTTTGAAACCAATAGCAATGCCCCCCGAGTGACCAGAGGAGTCTATAGCAGAAAAGATCCACCCAGGCAGAAGGGTTTTAAGCATAGCTTCAATCTCACAAGCCCTCCCCAGGGTTTCTTGCAGAAAGATAACATCTAAATTTGAATTATTTATCCACTCTTTCAAGGCCAGTTTTTTAGGTTTGCTGGCCAAACCTCTGCAATTCCAGGATGTCAAGATCATTTTATAACACTCTCAGGGGGGTGGGCTGCTCTAAGAACCCCCGGGATAGAGTATTGTTTACCATCTGCAACATCCAGTTTAGCTTTAAGTTTTGCCTTGGACATATCCGATTTCCTACCTCTCTTATTTTTGGGGCAACTCTGAGAGGGGGTCTGTCCCAATCCACCTAATGTCCCCGGATCACTATGTTTCCCTCCCAGAGATCTCAGGTTATAAGGGCAAAGGGAACGAGAAGCTGGATGTGAAAGAGGGGGCCACTGGTCTTCACAGTTTATATCCAGAGACGGTAATGCATCAGCAATAGTGTCTACATTCGGGGAACTCGAAATATGTTCCATATTTTCAACAGCATTATTTTCTTGCACATGACTATTTGGATACGAAACATGCGAAGGAACAGAAACATGCTCAGGAGAGTTTAGAGAAGAGATAGGGGTCCCTGAGCACATACCCTTTTCTTCGTCTTCGTGCGGGATTTGACTTGCAGGATCTTCCTTGACGATCTCTTCCGCGGCTTCCACTTCTTTATCAGGTTCCTCCACAGCAACCGCCGGATGATTGACGGTTTCCTGAGCATCCTCTTGGTTTGGTACAGCTTCACCCACAGGATCCTTAACAGTCTCCTCTGTCTCCATATCCTCTGTTCCTTGCGTCTCCGGTATTTCATGCTCCATGGGCATCTGAACAGGAGTTTGAACATTTCCTCTGTTAGCTGTAGTCCTCCGAAAGTGTCTCCTTCTTCTCAGCTGTGGGCAATCTTTTGCCAAGTGCCCATACTCATGGCAGCGATGGCATCTGAACGGCAAGTATTCATAGTCTAATATCTGCTCAAACACGTATTCTTTGTACTGGAGATTTATTTTTTGTGCCAAGCCTCTACTCGGGTTAAGGAGAGCCAGAATACGCGCCATCGTTCTATCCTTCGTCTCCAAGAAAGTCATATCTGCCTCCAAATAAACCCCCAGCCTATTCCCAATTGATTTGAATACTTCTTCTGTCCACAGGAAGGATGGTAAGCCCGGAGCTCGCACCCACACAGGGAACTCGTCCGTTCTCTCCTTGAAAGCATCAAACATGGGGGTCCATTTCTTTAACAGAACAGGAATGTTCCCAATATGCCAATTACGGTGGAAAACCCATTCTGCCGAGTCTTTATCAACAAAACTGAGCTTAAACCACCCCTTCCCTAAAACTTGAGCTTCAAACTGTATAGGTCTGGCAGACACAAAACAAGTCTCACCCCATACTTGAAGAAATTCAGAAGAGTATTTCTTACCTCTAGCTCTGCCGACCAAGGTACAGTCTGCGACAGCTAGGGTTTCTTCGATAGAAACCTCCATCCCAAGGACCAAATTGCCTTCAATCTCCTGAGATCCAATGGGTCTTTGCGGTTTCCTTTTCGCACCTTTGATTCTTAACTCTTCCACCGGAGATCCGAAACCCCTTCGACCATCATTTCTTTCTGGGATTGTCTGCGTTATGCCCCCAATAGTTTCTATCTCCGGCTGTGTCGGGGTCTGACTCGCAAATCCTGCTTCAAAGTTCCCTGGTGACAAAAGGCCCTTTGCCAGTCCATCAGAGCCTGCCCGCTCCCCAACTGGAGGTTCTCCGAGACCGTTTGCTGTAGACCCTTTTAGAGAAAGGGATTCTCTTGGCAGGGATACCCTTGTAATCGATGGAAGACCCCCTGGGGCCCTTGACAGACTATAGCCTGCAGAAAGCCCTAAATTAGTTAAATCTTCAAAACCCTTAGAAGGCGTAAATCGGGTCGACGCTGCTTTACCCTTTGGATCTGTGGGCAACCCTTCCTCATCTGTCCCCCTGGATACTATTTCGCTTCCCACCTGCTTGGAGACGGCCGTTATGCATCTATTGTGAGCCGCGCTGCCCGCATCCTTGTCTTGTAACCGAAACAAAGGTGTTTCCGCCTGAGTTAAATCCTCCAACCTTGACAGTTCGAAAGCCCCAAAATAGTGTTCCACATTCTGAGCGGTGATATCCTTCCCCCACATAGAGAGGATGTCCTCCAATGCTGGGTCCAGGTCTACAAGTTCGGCGGGATTAACCATGGTTACAACCCGTTCCAAGGTATTTGCTACAGCCGATGGTCAATAGTGATAACCTTCACGGTTTTTTGTGGAGGAAAAACGGAAAAAAGGCGGATAACAAACTGTAATCGACTGTATTATGGTAAAACATAAACGACAAAACCTGGCCCGATACAAGCTTCCACCTCCACCTGCCAGTCGCCTTTGCACCTGCGCCGGCAGCTGTTCTTTGACACCTGACCTGAACTACCTACCCGTGGCCCGTGCGTGGTTCCGACTTGAGCTCTGGTTTCAAAACCCTAACCAGCGCCATCGCAGCTCCGCTCCTGTTCCTTTCTGATCCATCAGCACAAGAAACATATTAACATGTATTTTGTCTTCATTATTTTCATCACAGAGCCAAGAAACACCAACGCATGTCTCTTTGTATTGTGTTGTGTAGAAAACAAGTTTCTTACTTGGAAGAAACTTGGAAATTCCTAAGCCAAGAGGGAGCTCAGGTACATTCCTTCCATAGGAATGAGTACATTCCTTTACTAAAATAGATATGTCCTCCCTAATTAAGAGGGGGAGATAGACACATCATTCTTGTCTTCACTTTAAAAAATAATACTGATCTTATTAGTATTATGTTGCTATTTTATACATGTGTTGAAAATTGTCAATGAATCATTGTATATGATGACATTGTTATTTTTTTGGATGGATGTTGTCAATTTCCCTTAAACTTCTTTACAAATAATTTTGAATTGTGATATCTTCTTTATTGATATTTAGAAACTATGATATATTTCACCATGCAATTGAAATTAGTAAAATGAATATATAAAGGGGGTCTTATTTGAAAAGAAAAATATACTCTACATAAGAAGTCAAATTCGCATGTAACCATGGATGCAAAATTGAAAGTAAAATTGGATGTTAAACTAGGAATTAATACAAAAGGCAAACAATGAAATACAAAGTGTTTTAAACTAGAAGTGAAAAATTGTGCAATAGTTGACACAAATAAGGGAACAAAACATGGCATACAAAAGGATATCAAATTGGGAAAAAACAAGGACACATAAATGGACACCAAATTAGATGCCAAAAAAGACAGACAACTAGATGTAAAATAAGATGCAAAGTTGAGTGCTAAAAGGAAGCAAAAAAATGTTACAAATTAAGATGCCATATGATGATGCAAATAATGGTGTAAATTTGGGATGCAAACTTAGGCGCAAAAAAAAAAAAAAAAAAAGAAAAAAAAAGTTGCAAAATGGGGCTGAAAAAAGGTGAAACCAAGGATGCTATATTGGATGTAAAAAATGATGCATAGTCAGATGCAAATTTAGGCTAAAACTTAGACACAAAAGTTTATGCAAATGTGGACACAAAATGAGGTAAAAAGAGATGCAAATTTAGATGGTGAAAATGATGTAAAACTAGACACCAAAAAAATGCAAAATTCGAAGAAAAAGTGGGTGTAAATAATGGTGCAACATTGAACACATAAGTAGACACAAAAAATGGTGCAAAAATAGGCATAAAAATAGCTCAAAATTGGATGCAAAACTTGGTGCAAAAACAAATACAAAAGTAGACGTAAAAAATAGCTCTATATTTAATGTACCATTAGACACAAAATAGGATGCAAAGGTGGACACAACACATGACTCAATATAAGATGCAAATATAAATGCAAATTTGGATGCTCAAAATGATGTAACATTGGATGCAAGAAATGGTTTTAAAAACGATGCATAATCGGATGCAACAAATGACGCAAAATATGGTGCAAAATGGGATGGGAAAAATGGAGACAAATCAAACGTAAAAGTGGATGTAAAATATGGTCCAAAAAAAGATGCAAAAATGGGCACAAAAATAGATGCAAAATTTGGTGTTAAATCAAATTCAACATATGGTGCAAAGATAGGTACCAAAGCTGGTGCAAAGATAGGTACCAAAGCTTGGGTAAGACTAGATGCCAAATTTGGCGTAAAACTAAATGCAAAAATTGACACAAAATGGATGTAGAAAAAGACGTTAAATTGGATGCAAAATACGGTGTAAACTTGATGCAAATGATGGGACAAAAATGGAAGCAAAGAATGACACAAAATAGGAAGCAAAAAACGATGAAAAATAGATGCAAAAAATGACACAAAACTAAAAGCAAAACTTGTCATAAAATAAGATGCAAATCTTGGTTCAAAATTTGAGGCAAAAAATGATGCATAGTTTGGTGTAAAAAATGATGCAAAATCAAGCGCAAAAAAAGACGCTTTAAAAATTGTACAATAGAGCCAGATTTAGTGCTAGGTTGCTCATCACAATTACAAAAAAAATGCACTAAAATTTGGCGCTAAATCTGGCACAAATTGATGGTTTTGTTGTAGCATTCATCAAAGTCCTGATGATGAACCACACTTAGTGGACTTGTGTAGATAAGGATATTTGACAAGTTGATATATATATATATATATCTGAGAGTATATATAATCTTGTCTAGATAACATTAGTCACAATTGTGATGATAAACCACACTTAATGGTTCAACACGGTGTGACTCAAAAATTTAAAATATAATTTACATGAAGATTTCTTTCTCTTAATAAAAATTTCCATAGTTAAAAATCTTTTTAGTTAATATTAATAACTTAAATTAAATAAAAATTATTATTTAATTAATTTATATGATTTTTTTAATAAAATATTTTATAGTAAATTAATATGTATTTATCGATCATTTAATTATATAAATACACTGCTGCTAATAGATATAGATACGAATACACTATGATGTGCTAATAAATATCAAGTATAGTTTATTTACAACCCTAACTTTCAATGCTCAGTTATCCTAAATCTGAAGATAAAATCACCACCCTATAAATGTACAACCATATGAATTTCATATTGCAGCTGTATAATCACATCCAGTGGACAAAATTTATTTTGTCTGAACAATACATGTCAAATGCATTTATCAAACATTGGGAAACATATTTATAAACATTAGGAACAGTAAATGCTGCGGCAGTCGTCCTTAATTGAATCGATTGTCCTTTTCTTGGAATATTTTGGAATCAACTGTAAAAAAAAATTTAATTCACTTCTGCGTATTCTCCAAATCAACAATCCAGCAAGTTGCAACCATAATGCTAATTTAAATAAACAACTGACTTGGAAGGAGGTCCTTCTCTAGAAAGACCAGAAACGAAATTGAAGGAAGTCCTTTACCTTTAAATTTAAGATCAAAATTTGCATCGCATAAACAAAACAAAGAAACTAATTGGAAGAAGATCCTCTGACAAAACCAACAACCTAATTGGAAGAAGATCCTGCTAGAAAAGAGCTTTTCCATTCAGATACCTGCAAATTCAGCCGTTTAACTTTTCCATTATCTCATATAAAGGAGAGCTCCAGTCAGGGGATTGATTTTTCTTATAACCTTTCCATTCATCCCACCAGATCATGAACGTGCTTCCTGCCGAGAAAACATCTGAAGAAATGCTCAGAGCGTTTTCCATCTTTGCCACATACTCTTCAAACTTTTCAAGATTTTTTAGGCTCTGGTGTTGGTGTTGGCCTTGTTTCAGATTTTCCAGGTCTTTCCAAGCCTCTTCTACATGCGCCCAAAAGCACGAGTCTGAAGTGAGGGATGCACGCATTGTGCGAGGTCTCCGCCCTTTCGAAATGCGAGTTCTTTCTTTCTCTTCCATCCATTTCTCAAGAACTATATGACGATTAGGTCTTCCATCTGAAAGATAGTTGCCATTGTCGTTAATGCTATAATAATGTGCAATATCCAGAGGCTCTACAAATCTTCTGTATGTGTTTCCAACATTTATCCACTTATTTTGGGATTGGAAATCACTTGGAAATTCATGACCCTCCCATGCTTCAATAATATCATCCCAAAATATCCCCAGATTTATCCTACGCCCATCAGCTTCTATATCCCTTTGATTGGATTGCTCCTTGAAGGTATCATAATATATGATGCCACTATGTTTCTCACAACGCTCTTTATACCACTCAAGATCTGCCATAGTACTTTGCTTTTGGCTTGATTCAACAGCTAACTTATGAACAATCATGTTATGCTTGTTTTCAATTTCTCCAGCTCTTCGTAGGGAAAGTTGTGCTTGATCATTCTGGGCAAAGTAATCAACAACATTTCAAGCAGCAATTAGCATGCTGAAATGACATGAAGAAACTTAAATTCAAAAGTGCCCATACAACCTTTTTTATACTAAATTTTATAATATAATAATAATAATAATGTTGTATGAGTTTTTTTTATGTATGGGATTTTTTTATTAATGAAATAAAGGATTCATTTTTTATGTAATAATATGAATGCTAAAATTTTCACAGGTTTACATATTTTAACTTACGATCTTTTAAAAAACACAAAATACATATAGTTAATCATTAAACCCACTAAAACTATTAACTTATAACTTTTTAAAAAACACTAAACATATATAGTTAATCATTAAACCCACTAAAACTATACAAATAACTAAAAAATTTACAAATCCAAATTGACATTACCTTTAATATATTCCAATCTTGATATATAAAAGAGGAAAAATGTTTTACAGAAGTGTAAATACTCTGCTCTTCCGGACTTCACCCATTAAACTAACCGTAATATACTTATTTTCAATATATTTTACCAATATTTTTCAAAATATTTTACCAGTATTTATCAATATAAAAACTAGATGAAAAACATAAACATTAGAGTTTCTGTCTCTGTTATTTAGATGTTATTTTAAGAAAAGTATTGAGTATTACCTGAGCTCCAACACCAGTAGCTTCTAACTGCACTGAAATTCCCATGTCGTAAGATAATTCTGAATCAGGATTAAATGCAAATTTTCTCCCATTTTTGGAGTTTTCTATGACATGTTTCAAAACCGAAGCATACATTATATGCTCTGAAAAACAGTCCTCCACTGTAATATCCCAGGGCTTTTCATGGCTCTGCATTGTCAAATGAAGCATCTTCAAAACGGTGTCAGAATTCTCAATACAAGCTGCGCCACGGCTTGAGCAGAACATGTAAGTGTCAACAGGTCTATATGGGCTTCTCTGTGTGATCCTGTCCGACCACTTTTGAGAATCAAACACATAGCTTGGAGTATACTGCAGGACATTATTAAGAAGAATCCTGCAAGCGTCTTGAATAGAAGAATATGGGACTTTGCCATCCCAATAGGGCAAAATAGCAGTCAAAGGCGCAGAAATTGCCTCAATCGGTGCAAGGAGCATCCGAGGAACAATGTCATGCTTGGAAACCACATGACAAAAGTTGCCTCCCCAATTCTCACGGCCAACTGCTTCAACAAGTCTTTCATCTCCGACCAGAGGGCAACCAAATGTGATACAAAAGGAAGAGATTTGCCTTATCCTCTTTTCCAGGAACCACAGTGTAGCCAAGGTTGCAACTGCCCCTCCCAAGGAATGACCCACAAATATAATGGGTTTGAGTTTTCTTTGTCTGGAGTCAGTAGAAGCCTGTAACTGATCGATCTGGAATACATCAACACAATGTTACTTTTCCCTTTGAATTTCAATAATTTCATCTATAATAACAGAAGTAAACCCTCTTGTTGTGAAATCGAGTTTACTTTTGACAGGTGCATTTAGATAAATCACTTTACCTTTGCTTGGAAATCTGTTTTCTCCATAATATCCAGGAACAACTTAAGAGCTCCCTGATGGACTTGGGCTGGTTTATCATCGTAACCCTTGAGGCAATCCGAGAATACCTGGTTGTTTGTTTCTATAGTCCCCTCTCCATCGATGAAACTTTCAACTCTGAGAAATGATGGGAAGGCAAGATATGTAACGCCTCCGTGCTCCTTCAGACTAAAACTCTCTGAATTATTTGCACGACCTGACTCTTCCCAAGCATTTAACAGTATTTCGCATGAAGCCAGAAAAGCTGCAGTCTCTTGACCAACAGTGAACCTACAACAGCATATGAGTAAATTAGCACCGTAAGGGAAACCGAGTACGGATCCCTCAAAATTTGGAATTCTGTGCATAAAATTTTGCACATTTTTATGAATCAGGAGATAGGGACGACATGACCAGATTCAACAAGAATAAATAATGCCTTCATTATCTGAGATGAAGATAAAAAAATGTGACAAGAAAAACACTATGTAAGATTACATATACAACCCGGACTTCTAAACAGGATAACTGAGGTGTCTATCACACTGAAACCACTTAACTTGCCAAATACTGCAGATCAAGAACCAGATTATTGCATCTGCCATTACTGGACAGGATTAACTCACAATACTAATACCAAAGCTGTCCTCCCCTGCCTATACCTCAGGAAGATTAATACCCATACTATTCAAGGGGAAAGCCTCCTAAAGCTTAGCGGGGGAAATGATGGACCTAGAGCCTGCAATTGATGAATGGGTTATTTTCAATGCAAACACACTATATAAGATTAAATATACAAACTGAGCTTCTAAACAGGATAACTGAGGTGTCTATCACACTGAAATCACTTAGCTTGCCAAAAACTACAGATCAACAACCAGATTATTGCATCTGTCATTACTGGACAGAATCAAACTCCCATTACTATACCACAGCTATCTTCCCCTGCCTACATCTCAGGAAGATTAATACCCGTACTCTTCAAGGGGAAAGCCTCCTAAAATTGGCTGGTAAATGATGGGCCTAGAGCCTGCAAAAGATGGATGGGTACATCTCAGGAAGATTAATACCCGTACTCTTCAAGGGGAAAGCCTCCTAAAATTGGCTGGTAAATGATGGGCCTAGAGCCTGCAAAAGATGGATGGGTACATCTCAGGAAGATTAATACCCGTACTCTTCAAGGGGAAAGCCTCCTAAAATTGGCTGGTAAATGATGGGCCTAGAGCCTGCAAAAGATGGATGGGTAATTTAAAATGAAAAAACACTATATAAGATTACATATATAAACTGGGCTTCTAAACAGGATCACTGAGGTGTCTATCAAACTGAAACAACTTAGCTTGCCAAAAACTGCAGGTCAACAACCAGATTATTGCATCTGCGATTACTGGACAAGATCAAACTCCCATGACTAATACCACAAGTGTTCTCCCCTGCCTACACCTCGGGAAGATTAATACCCATACTGTTCAATTGGGAAAGCCTCCTAAAGCTTAGCTGGGAAATGATGGACCTAGAGCCTGCAATAGATGGATGGGTAATTTATAATGAAAAAACAATATATGAAATTACAAATACAAACTGGGCTTCTAAACAGGAGAACTGAGGTGTCTATAACACTGAAACCACTTAGCTTGCCAAAAACTGCAGATCAACAACCAGATTATTGCATCTGCCATTAGTGGACAGGATCAAACTCCCATTACTAATACTACAGCTGTCCTCCCATGCCTAGACCTCAGGGAGGTTAATTCCCAGACTGTTCAAGGGGAAGCCCTCCCAAAGCTTAGCTGGGAAATGATGGACCAAGAGGCTGCAACAGATTGGATGGGTAATTTCCAACGACAGAGACCAACCTCAAAAAATTTCTATTTTAAAGATCACAAAAGTCCATTTTTTTATCCCAAAGTCACCCTAAACTTCTTTAAAAAATTCAATCTTCATATACCAAAAAGTTTCTCGCTGATTTATCAAAATGTAAGGAAGACAACCATATCCTCATAAGCAATTATGGAAAACAAAATCCCAATCTTCATATACCAAAAAGTTTTTCAGCTGATTTATCAAAATGTAAAGAAGACAACCATATCCTCATAAGAAATTATGGAAAACAAAATCCCAAGCTTATCCGTACAGTGGGGTAGATGAGTCTTCTTCCATGGTGAGAAATTGTTGTTTGCTTCGATTTGTTGCGCATTGGCGTTGGATTTAAGCGCTGAATGTTGCCCATATAATAATTCATCATGGGTACCGGTCGTCCCTTACGCGGAAAACATGGAAAGACCCCAGAAAGAACAGTAGAAGACTTTGAATGGGTATGCAGTGTGGAAACTGTCAAATACAATGATTTTCATCGCTCTGTTTAAGCGAAGCAATGTGAAAAGGTTGATTATCCACACTTGTCTGGTACCCATAGCAAAGGAGCCCGGAGAGCCGTGACGAATGAATTATATTTAATTTTTTTAAAGAAGTGCCCACGTTCTCAGTTTCTGTGGAAAAAGGAAAAAGAATGGTCAGTGAGTTCCAAGAAAATGCAGTAAGATTGTGATGGAAAGAGATTTCAAATATTTTGTTTCATTGGAAAATGCTTATTTTACCAAAGTAATGCTTGTGTCTCGAAACCTGTACTCGATTTTTTAACGCGAAACAATTGTAAATCTATAATTATTAGAGGTGTGCTTTAAATAAATATACTAGTAATATCAACCTTAATAATAATGACCATGTTTTGTTCTTCATCTTGACGCGGCAGCTCTTATTTGATTAAAGGATAATAGTGACCTATTAGTAATATTACTAATATATTATATTTATTATTGTGAAGAGATTTTGTATATAGTTAAACTCTTATATATATATATATATATTAATTAATTACTTTAGAGGAATAATTCAATAATTAAAATTTGAATTATTTCTTTAAACTAATTAAAAAAACAATTACTACACATTTTACTAGCCAAATTTAGTAAATATTTAGTTTCAATATTTTTAATTAAAATTTAAATATCATTAATGAAATTTGAATGTAAATTGTTTGGCCGATTAAACCACTCCACCAAAATCATACAAATTTAATAATTTTGATTAAAAAAATCTGTGTTATGAATGGTCATATTGAAATTGGTCCCACAGAATTTTGATTGGAAGGAAAAATTTAAAATAACTTACCAATTTTATTAGCCAAATTTATTATTACAAATATTTCATTTTAATATTTTTTTTATTAAAATTTAAATTATTAAAATTTTATTTATATTACAGCTTACAAAACAAAATGAATACCATATAATCTAAAAATGCAAATATTCTACTAAAAATACTAAATTATTTATCAATGCTACAAGAATAAATATATCCAATCCTAAAATTATCGTAGAAATTAAAATATTTTCAAAGTTAAAACCAAAAATTAATTTGCCAACAACTTAATTATCATACTCAAATTTTATATAGAATTTTTGCATTAATATTATAGTGCGTGCGTCCTCTCAATAATATTGCAATTATTAAGAGTTCTGATAATTAAAAACCATTAATATTTTTCCGTAAAAAATGTGCAATGTACACAATCTAATAGCAACTCGGCAATATATCAAAGATTAACTTGGCATATATCAATCCGTAATTTGTATAAATTTAAAACAATTAAATATGATAAATTTATACTAAAATAAGTAATTATTTCAATTTTTTTTTTTTTTATTAATTAGTTGAGTTTTGGTTGTGTAATATTATATAATTATCAACAATAAAATTATGAAATTTTGTCTAAATATAAATATTTATGTTTTTAAATAGGTTATATTCAGCCAAATTTAACAAAACCACTCTAACATCTTGGACATAGAAAACCAACTATAACTAAGCCAAAATTACCAAAACCACTCTAACATCTTGGACACATATATAGTATGTGAACTAATATAATGAGAATTATCAAATTAAAAAAATAATAATATTAATTTGACTTTAGTAATGACTATAAATAATGTGGATCAGTTATTCCACAAACAAACAAGATAATCTTACATAACAAACTATTCTACAAATAAATAAAATAGTCTTACGTGATAAATTGCATTGGCAATAAAGACAACTCTTATAGCAAATTAGTATCTAACTTATTCTTAACACTAAAATTAAATTACTATCATTAATTTATATAAAACAAACCTACGAAGATATACTCTTTTTAAATAATTATAATTTATTATTATATTATTTTTCATAATAATATTATATATTGAAATTGAAAAAAAAGGTTCCACTTTTTTTATAAACAAGCTCAAAATACTAAGTAGCAAACCAAGATTATTAATGATTTTTTTATATTATTTTTCCATAATATAAAAATTTGGAAAGAAAAAAAAATCAAATTGTAGCATTTGAGTTTGTTTGTGGCTTTGTAACTTAATTATATGATTATATAATTAAATTGGGATTAATAAAAAAGACAATTTTTAATTATGATATGATATAATATATATTAATTATTATATATTAAATTAAATATTTATAAGCTTTGAGAATTAGTTTAATTGGCTTTTTAATTAAAAAGTTACCGGTTTAATTGTCTAAATATTCTTAAGTCAAACTTCTCAGTTCATAAAATTTTTTATAATATATATATATATAAATGAAAAATCATATTTAGTTTAAAAAATTATAATAAACCTAATTGTGTAAAGATTTTTTATATAACGAATAATTAATAGTGTTCTTTACTTTTAAATATATTGTGAACAATTACTCTATTTTATATAACAATGGTCTCTATTTTAAAACATACTATGAACAATTACATTATTGTATTCTCATGTCAACTCTATCTTTTCATTATTTCAATTTATTATTTAATTATAATTATTGAAATTTATATACAATTTATTTTAATTGTGAATAAATAACGTTTAGTAAATCAATTTAATTATTGAATCACGTTATAAAAACATTGTGATTAATCATTTAATTATTTTACAATTTTTATTTCATATAGCATTATTATTACAATTTTGAATTTGACTAAAAAACACAATATAATAATTTCTTAATATCACAAAATAAAAATGGTTGTGTATATATTTTCACCTCCCTTAGCACTTGTTATCTTGAAAAGTATAACATTTTAAATTATTACGATTTTGTGATTGTTAAATCTATTTTATTAAATAATTTTGATTTTGTTATTCATTTGATCTTTGTATTTTTTTTGAATTATTATTAATATCATATTTATCATATCATAATTAATTATAAAAAAAATCTATATCAAATATTTCAAAACTATATTCCAATAGGGTGGATAAACATGGTATGAGTGGCATAACCCCGTGTGGATGGGACACATGTGAATGACATGAGTTGGACATAGAGAGGGAGGCAAGACAACTAACAACGTCAAAGGTTTAGAAACCTAGAGAAGGTAGAAGCATTGTATAAACTTTGGATGGAAGTTTGGTTTGTTTGTCTATCAGCTCAGTGTATGTGCGATAGTGTGGGTGGTGAAACTAACATAGAGTATGCCAACATGTGCATGCTCATTTGTTTGGTAAACCTAACCTTTGTCGTTGTTGTTGGTTTGTGGCAATTGTAGAGTGTGCTTGTTTGGAAGCCCATCTGCACTGTGTAGGATCCTAGGGAATGGTTTTGTGGGTGTCTACAGTGCTTTTGGTTCATGTTGGCAGGGGATGATGCCTTACTGGTCAAGTTTGTAGGGACTTTTCAATGGCTAGCCCTTACAAAGCCCAAAAGGGTTTTGGTAAGTTTCTTCTTGAGGACCTTTGTTTGGAAGTGTATTCTAGTTTTGTTAGTGTTACTTGTGTCTTATCTTTGTTCTTCACCAGAGGAGCGTTGCTCTGTTGATAAAAATTAATCCAGGGAAACATTGGCACTGGCTTCGTGGGTGTTGGGAGGTGGGAAATTGGCTTTCAGTTGGTCGTAGTGTTTTTCTCTGGGTAAAACCCACTCTGGTTGTTAGTAACACCAGTGCCCTAGAAGGGTGGGAGCCAAGTTGGGATTTTGAGCATGTAGCTTGGAAGTATGGGTTGGTTGGTTTTATAATTCCTTTGAATGTGTGATGTGACCAAGGGGTTTATTAGAGTAGGCCTATCACCCGATCAGTAGTTGTGTTCCTTTTCTAGTGCTTTGTTGTAAACACAGAGATGTTGAGACAATGAGGTCAAGCCCGGAGAGGGATGGGGCCTTGTGGCCAATGAGGGAGCAAAGATGGACATGCAAGAACAGTAAAGGATGAAGGGGTTGTGGGCACTGATTTGGTGGTGGAGTTGGCTCAAGACTAGATTCCGTTGTCAAGTTGTGTAGTCTAGCCACCATCCATGGAATCCCTAGACACCCATATGTAGAACATAATGGTTGTTCTAGAGGAAATAAGACAATAGAGACACGATGACCATAACGAAGTCATCGCATTCATGAATGAATTGCAAAAAAACCATTGGGATATTCTTGACTACTTGGCGTCTATGTGAAGGAGCCAGAGGTGCACCAACGACCACCTACATGATATGGAGGCGTGCCTAGCTCATTTTGAATTCCATGGCCATCGATATCGTGGACCTCTTGTTGCTCCTTGTGTTGGTAATGCACCAGATTTCCCCCATGATCTATGACGACTGTCAGTTGTCTTCTTATTCTCTCTGTTTTCTAGGCTATTTGGTCTTTCTGTTTTTGGTTATTATGTTTAGATTGACAATTTATCCTTAGTTTTTTCATCGCTCTCCTAGCCAATGAATCTAATGAGAGTGAGGGCGAGAAAGCAATAATCTTCATATTTATCCAATGTAATATTTTGAAGAATTAATAGAAAATTTTAACCCAAAAAAAGAAAACAAAAAAAGAAAAAAAATAATAATTAATAATATAAAAAAACCATCTTAATTTCAAATCTACAAAACAAATTAATAACCAAAATCTTAGTAGAAAGAAGAAAGACATTTTTAATAGTTTAATTTCAGCTAAACAACTAGTTTTAACCCTGGTACAAAGTGGAAGAATATTCTATTTTGTATGGATCAAGAAACCAACACCCTCATTTTTTAAAATAAACATGACAAAAAAACATAGAACAAGTTGCATGATATTTTTTTCAATTAATTTTAAATTAAAATCCCTTTTTTCACTATAATATTGTATCAATAGCTATGAGGTTTTTTTTTTTTCATTAAAATAAATGTTACTTTCACATCATTTTCTTATAATTAAAAGTAATTTTAGTTATATATATAAATTTAAAAATGAAAAATCATTTTTAATTTAAAAAATTATAATAAACCTAATTGTGTAAAGATTTTTATATAATGAATAATTAATAGTGTTCTTTACTTTAAAATATATTGTGAACAATTACTCTATTTTATTTAATAATGGTCTTTATTTTAAATTATACTATGAACAATTACATTATTGTATTCTCACATCAACTCTATCCTTTCATTATCTCAATTTATTATTTAATTATAATTATTGAAATTCATATACATTTTTTTTAATTAATTAAATATATATATATAATTATTGGAATTTATATACAAGTTTTTTTAATTGTGAATAAATAATGTTTAATAAATCAATTTAATTATTAAATAAGGCTATAAAAAAACATTGTGATTAATCATTTAATTATTTTACAATTTTTATTTTATATAGCATTATTATTACAATTTTAAATTTGACCAAAAAAACACAATATAATAATTTCTTAATATCACAAAATAAAAATGGTTGCGTATATATTTTCACTTCCCTTAGCACTTGCTATCCTGAAAAGTATAACATTAAATTATTATGACTTTGTGATTGTTAAATCTATTTTATTAAATAATTTTGATTTTGTTATTCATTTCATTTTTGTATTTTTTTTGAATTATTATTAATATGATATCTATAATATCATAATTAATTACAAAAAAAAAATTATATCAAATATTTCAAAACTATATTCCAATAGGGTGGATAACCATGCTATGAGTGGCATAACCCGGTGTGGATGGGACACATGTGAATGACATGAGTTGGACATAGAGAGGAAGGTAAGACAACAAACAATATCAAAGGTTTAGAAACCTAGATAAGGTAGAAGCATTGTATAAACTTTGGATGGAATTTTGGTTTGTTTGTCTATCATCTCAGTGTATGTGCGATGGTGTGGGTGGTGAAACTAAAATAGAGTATGCGAACATGTGCATGCTCATTTGTTTGGTAAACCCAAACTTTGTCGTTATTGTTGGTTGGTGGGAATTATAGAGTGTGTTTGTTTGGAAGCCCATCGACACTGTGCAGGACCTTGGGAAATGGTTTTGTGGGTTGGCAGAGGATGATACATTACTGGTCAAGTTTGTAGGGACTTGTCAATGGCTAGCCCTTAGAAAGCCCAACAGGGTTTTGGTAAGTTTCTTCTTGAGGACCTTTGTTTGGAAGTGTATTCTAGTTTTGTTAGTGTGTTACTTGTGTCTTATCTTTATTCTTCACCAGAGGAGCGTTGCTCTGTTGATAAAAATTAAGCCAGGGAAACATTAGCACTGGCTTCGTGGGTGTTGGGAGGTGGGAAATTGGCTTTCAGTTGGTCATAGTGTTTTTCTCTGGGTAAAACCCCCTCTGGTTGTTAGTAGCACCGGTGCCCTAGAAGGGTGGGAGCCAAGTTGGGATTTTGAGCATGTAGCTTGGAAGTATGGGTTGGTTGGTTTTATAATTCCTCTGAATGTGTGCTCTGACCACGGGGTTTAATAGAGTAGGCCTATCACCTGATTAGTAGTTGTGTTCATTTTCTAGTGCTTTGTTGTAAACACAGAGATGTTGAGATAGTGAGGTCAAGCCTAGAGAGGGATGAGGCCTTGTGGCTAATGAGGGAGCAGAGATGGACATGCAAGAACAGTAAAGGATGAAGGGGTTGTGGGCACTGATTTGGTGGTGGAATTGGCTCAAGACTAGATTCCATTGTCAAGTTGTGTAGACCAGCCACCATCCATGGAATCCCTAGACACCCATATGTAGAACATAATGGTTGTTCTAGAGGAAATAATACAATAGAGACACGATGACCATAACGAAGTCATCGCATTCATGAATGAATTGCAACAAAACCAGTGGGATATTCTTAACTACTTGGCGTCTATGTGAAGGAGCCAGAGGCGCACCAACGACCACCTAGATAATATGAAGGCGTGCCTAGCTCATGTGGAATTCCATGCCCATCGGGATCCTAGACCTCTTGTTGCTCCTTGTGCCGATCATGCACCAGATTTCTCCCATGATCTATGATGACTGTTAGTTGTCTTCTTATTCTCTATGTTTTCTCGGTTATTTGGTCTTTCTGTTTTTTGTTATTATGTTTAGATTGACGATTTATCCTTAGTTTTTTCATCGCTCTCCTAGCCAATGAATATAATGAGAGTGAGGGCGAGAAAGCAATAATCTTCATATTTATCCAATGTAATATTTTGAAGAATTAATAGAAAATTTTAACCCAAAAAAGGAAAACAAAAAAAGAAAAAAAAATTAATAATATAAAAAAACCATCTTAATTTCAAATCTGCAAAACAAATTAATAACCAAAATCTTAGTAGAAAGAAGAAAGACATTTTTAATAGTTTAATTTCAGCTAAACAACTAGTTTTAAGCCTGGTACAAAGTGGAAGAGTATTCTATTTTGTATGGATCAAGAAACCAACACCCTCATTTTTAAAAATAAACATGACAAAAAAACATAAAACAAGTTGCATGATATTTTTTTCAATTAATTTTAAATTAAAATCCCATTTTTCACCATAATATTGTATCGATAGCTATGAGTTTTTTTTCTCTTTAAATTAAAATGTTACTTTCACATTATTTTCTTATAATTAAAAATAATTTTAGTTATATATATATAAATGAAAAATCATTTTTAATTTAAAAAATTATAATAAACCTAATTGTGTAAAGATTTTTTATATAATGAATAATTAATAGTGTTCTTTACTTTAACATATATTGTGAACAATTACTCTATTTTATTTAATCATGGTTTTTATTTTAAAATATACTATGAACAATTACATTATTGTATTCTCAGGTCAACTTTAACCTTTCATTATCTCAATTTATTGTTTAATTATAATTATTGAAATTCATATGCAATTTTTTTTAATTATTGAAATTTATATACAATTTTTTTTAATTATTGGAATTTATATACAAATTTTTTTAATTGTGATTAAATAATGTTTAATAAATCAATTTAATTATTAAATCAGGTTATAAAAAAACATTGTGATTAATCATTTAATTATTTTACAATTTTTATTTTATATAGCATTATTATTACAATTTTAAATTTGACAAAAAAACACAATATAATAATTTCTTAATATCACAAAATAAAAATGGTTGCCTATATATTTTCACCTCCCTTAGCACTTGCTATCTTGAAAAGTATAACATATTAAATTATTATGATTTTGTGATTGTTAAATCTATTTTATTAAATAATTTTGATTTTGTTATTCATTTGATCTTTGTAATTTTTTTGAATTATTATTAATATGATATTTATAATATCATAATTAATTATAAAAAAAAATCTGTATCAAATATTTCAAAACTTTATTCTGGTAGGGTGGATAACCATGGAATGAGTGGCATAACCCCGTGTGGATGGGACACATGCGAAGGACATGAGTTGGACATAGAGAGGGAGGCAAGACAACTAACAACGACAAAGGTTTAGAAACCTAGAGAAGGTAGAAGCACTGTATAAACTTTGGATGGAAGTTTGGTTTATTTGTCTATCATTTAAGTGTATGTGCGATAGTGTGGGTGGTGAAACTAACATAGAGTATGCCAACATGTGCATGCTCATTTGTTTGGTAAACCCGACCTTTGTCGTTGGTTTTGGTTCGTGGAAATTATAGAGTGTGCTTGTTTGGAAGCCCATCTGCATTGTGTAGGATCCTAGGGAATGGTTTTGTGGATGTCTACAGTGCTTTTGGTTCATGTTGGCAGGCGATTATGCCTTACTGGTCAAGTTTGTAGGGACGTTTCAATGGCTAGCCCTTAGAAAGCCCAAAAGGGTTTTGGTAAGTTTCTTCTTGAGGACCTTTGTTTGGAAGTGTATTCTAGTTTTGTTAGTGTTACTTGTGTCTTATCTTTATTCTTCACCAGAGGATCATTGCTCTGTTGATAAAAATTAAGCCAGGGAAACATTGGTACTGTCTTCGTGGGTGTTGGGAGGTGGGAAATTGGCTTTGAGTTGGTCGTAGTGTTTTTCTCTGGGCAAAACCCCCTCTGGTTGTTAGTAGCACCAGTGTCCTAGAAGGGTGGGAGCCGAGTTGGGATTTTGAGCATGTAGCTTGGAAGTATGGGTTGGTTGGTTTTATAATTCCTTTGAATGTGTGTTGTGACCACGGGGTTTATTAGAGTAGGTCTATCACCCGATCAGTAGTTGTGTTCCTTTTCTAGTGCTTTGTTGTAAACACAGAGATGTTGAGACAATGAGGTCAAGCCCGGAGAGGGATGGGGCCTTGTGGCCAATGAGGGAGCAGAGATGGACATGCAAGAATAGTAAAGGATGAAGGGGTTGTGGGCACTGATTTGGTGGTGGAATTGGCTCAAGACTAGATTCCGTTGTCAAGTTGTGTAGACTAGCCACCATCCATGGAATCCCTAGACACCCAGATGTAGAACATAATGGTTGTTCTAGAGGAAATAAGACAATAGAGACACGATGACCATAATGAAGTCATCGCATTCATGAACGAATTGCAAAAAAAACTGTGGGATATTCTTGACTACTTGGCGTCTATGTGAAGGAGCCAAACGTGCACCAACGACCACCTACATGATATGGAGGCGTGCCTAGCTCATTTGGAATTCCATGCCCATCGAGATCGTGGACCTCTTGTTGCTCCTTGTGTTGGTAATGCACCAGATTTCCCCCATGATCTATGACGACTGTTAGTTGTCTTCTTATTCTCTATGTTTTCTGGGCTATTTGGTCTTTCTGTTTTTTGTTATTATGTTTAGATTGACGATTTATCCTTAGTTTTTTCATCGCTCTCCTAGCCAATGAATCTAATGAGAGTGAGGGCGAGAAAGCAATAATCTTCATATTTATCCAATGTAATATTTTGAAGAATTAATAGAAAATTTTAACCCAAAAAAAGAAAAAAAGAAAAAAGAAAAAATAATAATAATTAATAATAAAAAAAAAAAAACCATCTTAATTTCAAATCTACAAAACAAATTAATAACCAAAATCTTAGTAGAAAGAAGAAAGACATTTTTAATAGTTTAATTTCAGCTAAAAAACTAGTTTTAAGCCTGGTACAAAGTGGAAGAGTATTCTATTTTGTATGGATCAAGAAACCAACACCCTCATTTTTTAAAATAAACATGAAAAAAAAAGGCATAAAACAAGTTGCATGATATTTTTTTCAATTAATTTTAAATTAAAATCCCATTTTTCACCATAATTTTGTATTGATAGCTATGAGGTTTTTTTTTCTTTAAATTAAAATGTTACTTTCACATCATTATCTTATAATTAAAAGTAATTTTAGTTATATATATAAAAATTTAAAAATGAAAAATCATTTTTAATTTAAAAAATTATAATAAACCTAATTGTGTAAAGATTTTTTATATAATGAATAATTAATAGTGTTCTTTACTTTAAAATATATTGTGAACAATCAGTCTATTTTATTTAATAATGGTCCTTATTTTAAATTATACTATGAACAATTACATTATTGTATTTTCACGTCAACTCTATCCTTTCATTATCTCAATTTATTATTTAATTATAATTATTGAAATTCATATACATTTTTTTTAATTATTGAAATATATATATATATATATATATATATTTATTGGAATTCATATACAATTTTTTTAATTGTGAATAAATAATGTTTAATAAATCAATTTAATTATTAAATAAGGCTATAAAAAAACATTGTGATTAATCATTTAATTATTTTACAATTTTTATTTTATATGACATTATTATTACAATTTTAAATTCGACCCAAAAAACACAATATAATAATTTCTTAATATCACAAAATAAAAATGGTTGCGTATATATTTTCACTTCCCTTAGCACTTGCTATCTTGAAAAGTATAACATATTAAATTATTATGACTTTGTGATTGTTAAATCTATTTTATTAAATAATTTTGATTTTGTTATTCATTTCATTTTTGTATTTTTTTGAATTATTATTAATATGATATTTATAATATCACAATTAATTATAAAAAAAAAAATATATCAAATATTTCAAAACTATATTCCGATAGGGTGGATAACCATGGTATGAGTGGCATAACCCGGTGTGGATGGGACACATGCGAATGACATGAGTTGGACATAGAGAGGAAGGTAAGACAACAAACAACGTCAAAGGTTTAGAAACCTAGAGAAGGTAGAAGCACTGTATAAACTTTGGATGGAATTTTGGTTTGTTTGTCTATCATCTCAGTGTATGTGCGATAGTGTGGGTGGTGAAACTAACATAGAGTATGCCAACATGTGCATGCTCATTTGTTTGGTAAACCCGAACTTTGTCGTTATTGTTGGTTGGCGGGAATTCTAGAGTGTGTTTGTTTGGAAGCCCATCCACACTGTGCAGGATTTTGGGAAATGGTTTTGTGTGTTGGCAGAGGATGATGCATTACTGGTCAAGTTTGTAGGGACTTGTCAATGGCTAGCCCTTAGAAAGCCCAACAAGGTTTTGGTAAGTTTCTTCTTGAGTACCTTTGTTTGGAAGTGTATTCTAGTTTTGTTAGTGTGTTACTTGTGTCTTATCTTTATTCTTCACCAGAGGAGCGTTGCTCTATTGATAAAAATTAAGCCAGGGAAACATTAGCACTGGCTTCATGGGTGATGGGAGGTGGGACATTGGCTTTCAGTTGGTCGTAGTGTTTTTCTCTGGGTAAAACCCCCTCTGGTTGTTAGTAGCACCGGTGTCATAGAAGGGTGGGAGCCAAGTTGGGATTTTGAGCATGTAGCTTGGAAGTATGGGTTGGTTGGTTTTATAATTCCTCTGAATGTGTGCTATGACCACGGGGTTTATTAGAGTAGGCCTATCACCCGATAAATAGTTGTGTTCAATTTCTAGTGCTTTGTTGTAAACACAGAGATGTTGAGACAGTGAGGTCAAGCCTAAAGAGGGATGGGGCCTTGTGGCTAATGAGGGAGCAGAGATGGACATGCAAGAATAGTAAAGGATGAAGGGGTTGTGGGCACTGATTTGGTGGTGGAATTGTCTCAAGACTAGATTCCATTGTCAAGTTGTGTAGACCAGCCACCATCCATGGAATCCCTAGACACCCATTATGTAGAACATAATGGTTGTTCTAGAGGAAATAAGACAATAGAGACACGATGACCATAACAAAGTCATCGCATTCATGAACAAATTGTAACAAAACCAGTGGGATATTCTTGACTACTTGGCGTCTATGTGAAGGAGCCAGAGGCGCACCAACGACCACCTAGATAATATGGAGGCGCGCCTAGTTCATGTGGAATTCCATGCCCATCGGGATCCTAGACCTCTTGTTGCTCCTTGTGCTGGTCATGCACCAGATTTCCCCCATGATCTATGATGACTGTTAGTTGTCTTCTTATTCTCTATGTTTTATGGGTTATTTGGTCTTTCTGTTTTTTGTTATTATGTTTAGATTGACGATTTATCCTTAATTTTTTCATCACTCTCCTAGCCAACGAGTGTGATGAGAGTGAGGGCAAGAAAGCAATAATCTTCATATTTATCCAATGTAATATTTTGAAGAATTAATAGAAAATTTTAACCCAAAAAAAGAAAAGAAAATAATAATAATAATTAATAATATAAAAAAAAACCATCTTACTTTCAAATATGCAAAACAAATTAATAACCAAAATCTTAATAGAAAGAAGAAAGACATTTTTAATAGTTTAATTTGAGCTAAACAACTAATTTTAAGCCTAGTACAAAGTGGACGAGTATTCTATTTTGTATGGATCAAGAAACCAACGCCCTCATTTTTTAAAATAAACATGAAAAAAAGCATAAAACAAGTTGCATGATATTCTTTTCAATTAATTTTAAATTAAAATCCCATTTTTCACCATAATATTGTATCGATAGCTATGAGGTTTTTTTTCTCTTTAAATTAAAACGTTACTTTCACATCAATCTCTTATAATTAAAAATAATTTTAGTTATATATATATATGAAAAATCATTTTTAATTTAAAAAATTATAATAAACCTAATTGTGTAAATATTTTTTATATAATGAATATTTAATAGTGTTCTTTACTTTAAAATATATTGTGAACAATTACTCTATTTTATTTAATAATGGTCTTTACTTTAAAATATACTATGAACAATTATATTATTGTATTCTGAGGTCAACTTTATCCTTTCATTATCTCAATTTATTATTTAATTATAATTATTGAAATTTATATGCAATTTTTTTTAATTATTGAAATTTATATACAAATTTTTTTAATTATTGGAATTTATATACAATTGTTTAGTTGTGAATAAATAATGTTTAATAAATAAATTTAATTATTAAATTAGGTTATAAAAAAAAACATTGTGATTAATCATTTAATTATTTTACAATTTTTATTTTATATAGCATTATTATTACAATTTTAAATTTGACTAAAAAAACACAATATAATAATTTCTTAATATCACAAAATAAAAATGGTTGCATATATATTTTCACCTCCCTTAGCACTTGCTATCTTGAAAAGTATAACATATTAAATTATTATGATTTTGTGATTGTTAAATCTATTTTATTAAATAATTTTGATTTTGTTATTCATTTGATCTTTGTATTTTTTTTGAATTATTATTAGTATGATATTTATAATATCATCATTAATTATAAAAAAAATCTATATCAAATATTTCAAAACTATATTCCGATAGGGTGGATAACCATGGTATGAGTGGCATAACCTGGTGTGGATGGGACACATGCGAAGGACATGAGTTGGACATAGAGAGGGAGGCAAGACAACTAACAACATCAAAGGTTTAGAAACTTAGAGAAGGTAGAAGCACTGTATAAACTTTGGATGGAAGTTTGGTTTGTTTGTGTGGATGGGAGACATGTGAATGACATGAGTTGGACATAGAGAGTCAGGCAAGACAACTAACAACGTCAAAGGTTTAGAAACCTAGAGAAGGTAGAAGCACTGTATAAACTTTGGATGGAAGTTTGGTTTGTTTATCTATCATCTCAGTGTATGTGCGATAGTGTGGGTGGTGAAACTAACATAGAGTATGCCAACATTTGTATGCTCATTTGTTTGGTAAACCCGACCTTTGTCACTGTTGTTGGTTAGTGGGAATTGTAGAGTGTGCTTGTTTGGAGGCCCATCCGCAAACTGTAGGATCATGGGGAATGGTTTTGTGGGTGTCTACAGTGCTTTTGGTTCATGTTGGCAGGGGATGATGCCTTACTGGTCAAGTTTGTAGGGACTTGTCAATGGCTAGCCCTTAGAAATCCCAACAGGGTTTTGGTAAGTTTCTTCTTGAGGACCTTTGTTTGGAAGTGTATTCTAGTTTTGTTAGTGTTACTTGTGTCTTATCTTTATTCTTCACTAGAGGAGCATTGCTCTGTTGATAAAAATTAAGCCAGGGAAACATTGGCACTGGCTTCGTGGGTGTTGGGACGTGGGAAATTGGCTTTGAGTTGGTCGTAGTGTTTTTCTCTGGGTAAAACCCCCTCTGGTTGTTAGTAGCACCAGTGCCATAGAAGGGTGGGAGCCAAGTTGGGATTTTGAGCATGTAGATTGGAAGTATGGGTTGGTTGCTTTTATAATTCCTCTAAATGTGTGCTGTGATCACGAGGCTTATTAGAGTAGGCCTATCACCTGATCAATAGTTGTGTTCCTTTTCTAGTGGTTTGTTGTAAACACAGAGATGTTGAGATAGTGAGGTCAGGCCCAGAGAGGGATGGGGCCTTGTGGCTAATGATGGAGCAGAGATGGACATGCAAGAACAATAAAGGATGAAGGGGTTGTGGGCACTGATTTGGTATTGGAATTGGCTGAAGACTAGATTCCATTGTCAAGTCGTGTAGACCAGCCACCATCCATGGAATCCCTAGACACCCATATGTAGAACATAATGGTTGTTCTAGAGGAAATAAGACAAAGAGACATGATGACCATAACGAGGTCATCGCATTCATGAACGAATTGTAACAAAACCAGTGGGATATTCTTGACTATTGGCGTCTATGTGAAGGAGCCAGAGGCGCACCAACGACCACCTAGATAATATGGAGGCATGCCTAGCTCATGTGGAATTCCATGCCCATCAGGATCCTATACCTCTTGTTGCTCCTTGTGCCGATCATGCACCAGATTTCCCCCATGATCCATGATGACTGTTAGTTGTCTTCTTATTCTCTATGTTTTCTGGGTTATTTGGTCTTTCTGTTTTTTGTTATTATGTTTAGATTGACGATAATTGTCTTCTTATTCTCTATGTTTTCTGGGTTATTTGGTCTTTCTATTTTTTGTTATTATTTTTAGATTGACGATAGTTATCTTCTTATTCTCTATGTTTTTTGGGTTATTTGGTCTTTCTGTTTTTTGTTATTATGTTTAGATTGACGATTTATCCTTAGTTTTTTCATCGCTCCCCTAGCCAACGAATCTGATGAGAGTGAGGGTGAGAAAGCAATAATATTCATATTTATCCAATGTAATATTTTGATGAATTAATAGAAAATTTTAACCCAAAAAAAGAAAAGAAAAAAAGGAAAAAAAATAATAATTAATAATATAAAAAACCCATCTTAATTTCAAATCTAGAGAACAAATTAATAACCAAAATCTTAGTAGAAAGAAGAAAGACATTTTTAATAGTTTAATTTCAGCTAAACAACTAGTTTTAAGCCTCATACAAAGTGGAAGAGTATTCTATTTATTATGGGTCAAGAAACCAACGCCCTCATTTTTTAAAATAAACATGAAAAAAGGCATAAAGTAAGTTGCATGATATTTTTTTCAATTAATTTTAAATTAAAATCCCATTTTTCACGATAATATTGTATCGATAGCTATGAGGTTTTTTTTTTCTTTAAATTAAAGTGTTACTTTCATATCATTTTTCTTAAAATTAAAATGTCACTTTCACATCATTTTCATTGTGTAGGTGTATATATAGATAATTAATTATATTTAGTCTATTTTATTTATAAATACAAATTTTAATGTTCAATTATTTTAATTTTTAAAATGAATTTTGATTTAATTATTTATAATTATTAAATAGATAGTAGTTTTTACATAATATTTTTAGTAATATTTAAAAATTGAATGTTTTTTTTTTCCTTTTTAATTAGATATATATAAAAGTGTGAGATGAGTAATGGTTTTTGAGGCATGTGATATTAATAACTTATGATATTGGCTTATGTTATTGTAACGAAGGCTATTTACAAATTAAGAATCTTCATTTTATTAATAATAATTTATTAGATCTTTTATTATTAACAATAATTATTAAATTTAATAGTTTAACGTTTAATATATATATATATATCTAGATATATATATATATATATATATATATATATATATATATATATATATATATATATATATATATATATATATATATATATATATATAGATAGATTCAATGTTCTGACCATATCAGCTTGCCTAGATCAGAATATTTGACAAGTTGATATATACTATATATATCTGAGAGTATATATCAACTTGTCTAGATAGCATCACTACAACAAATCCCTGTGATTAGCGTCCCTTTTTACTGTTTTTTTTTGCATCTAGAGCCCATTTTTGGTGCTATTTGCATCCATTTATCAAATATGGTGCAAAACTTGACACGAAATTTACATCAAGTTTTGCACCAAATCTTACATCAAGTTTAGCACTAGGTATTGCAATAGGTTTTGCACCGGGTTTTGCACAAAATTTTATGCCAAGTTTTGTGTCATCCTTTGCACCAGGTTTTGCATCAAGTTTGGCACCTAATTTTGTTTGACATACTTTTGCATCCTCATTTGCATCCACTTTTTGCACCTACACTTGCATCAACTTTTGCATCGACTTTTGCATCCTTTTTTGCATCCATTTTTGCATCCCTTTTGCACCAAGTTTTACATCGAGTTTTGTGTCTAGTTGTGCATATAATTTTGCATCTACTTTTGTTGCATCCACTTTTCCATCTTGTTTTCCATCCATATTTACATCCTATTTTGCATCTATCATTATGCCCACTATTGCATCTAATATTTTCGTGCCACTATTGGCGCCTAGTTTGGCACCTCCTTTTGCACCCACTTTTGATTATAATTTTGCATCCACGTTTGCATCCTCATTTGCGTCTAGGTTTTCATCAACTTCTACATCTATTTTTGCATCCCTTTTTGTATCCACTTTTGGATCAGGATTTGCACGGGTTTTGTGTCTTGTTTTGCATCCACTTTTGCATCGACTTCTATTGCATCCACTTTTGCATACAATTTTGCATCCACTATTGTATCCATTTTAAAGTCCACTTTTGCATACAATTTTGCATCCACTGTTGCACCCATTTTAAAGTCAACCTTTTGCATCCCTTTTTACATCTTCATTTGCATCATAGTTTGATTCTTTTTTTGCATCTATCATTACATCCACTTTTGTTGTGCCACAATTTGCACCATGTTTTGCACTTACTGTTGTACCCACGTTTGCGTCCAATTTTGCATCCATGTTCACATCCTCTTTTGCATCAAATATTTTCTTCAAATATTGCATCTCTTTTTGCATTCACTTTTGTGTCAGGTTTATGCATTGGGTTTTGCATCTTGTTTTGTATCTACTTTTGCATCTACTTCCATTGTATCCATTTTTTGCATCCAAATTTGTTTCTCATGTTGCATCAATGTTTGCTTCCACTTTTACATCCCTTTTTTCATCTTATTTTGCATATTTTTTGTCTATTGTTACATCCGCTTTTGTTGCACCATATCTTGCGCCTACCATTGCAACCACATTTTCTTCCACTTTTGCATCCACATTTGCACCCTCTTTCGTGTTCAAGTTTGCATCGAATATTGTGTATGTTTTTGCATCCCCTATTACATCCACTTTTGTTGCATCCATTTTTGCATCTAATTTTGTGTCCATTGTTGCACCCATGTTTGTGTCCATATTTACATCCATTTTTTCATCTTATTTTGTATCCATGTTTGTCTCTTTTTTGCATCTAAGTTTGTGTCATTTTCTGCGTCTGTTGTTGCATCCACATTTGTTTCACCACAATTTGTACCAAGTTTTACACCTACACAATTATGATGATAAATAAGATAGTGGTTACAATGACAATGATGATGATGGAAATGATTATGATGATGACGATGCTAATGACCTTGGTGAATCTTCCCAATTTTTAAATGTTGTCATTGTCATAACCATAACCATTATCTTTGGTGTCGTCATCCTTGTCATCATCATCATCATTATCATCATTTTCATCTAGGTCATCATAAAAAACAATAATGGCATGAATGATGATGATGTCCATGATGACGATGACAACAATGATGATAGAAATTACATTAATGATGATGATGGGGATGATAAAAATGACAATGACGATGATAATGGTGGTGATGATCATCATCATCGGTCATCTCTCAAAAATAGAGTTGTTATTTCTCTTACGTATATCAATGTGTCCTAAACAACCCTTTTCTAGCACTGATCACATTTTTTGGGTTGATGATTCTTCTTACAACATCTATAATTATGAACAATTGCAAACAATGTCCATAATGATGGTGATGACGATGATGATGATGATGGAGCTAATGATGATGGCATGAATGGTGATTATGATGATAATGTAATGATGGCAATAACGATGACAAGGATGATGGTGATGATGATGACAATGATTATGATAATGAGAATGACCTTACAATCTTATGGATTCATGAACAATTACTAGTTTCAATACCATCTTTTGGATACGTATTACTATCATACTTTTTACATTTTCTGTCTCTCTTGAGGTATCTTACTATAATGGTGTTGTCAACACTAGAAAGATATCTTGTTGTAATGGTGGTTCTAATGTTAGCACCAACAAAGTTTTTGTTAAATTTTGGTTTAAAAAATCGACTTATGCAATTATTTTGACAATCTATGTAAAAAAGTAAATAACATACAATTATTTTTACCGTAGTCCCATTGATTTTCATGAATTCACGAGTTTGAAGACCATATTCTACATACATATTACTATTAAACTTTTTGCATTATATCCCTCTTATATCTTGTTGTAATGGCAATATTAGCACTAGAAAAATATCTTGTTGTAATGGTGATGTTAGGATTAGCACTAAAAAACCATTAAATTTTGGTATAAAAAAAAGTTGATAATTTATTTATTTAATTATTTTTAATTTGGAAATTTTTTGTTTTTGTTTTCTTTGTTTTTAATTCTATTTTTATGCAGTAATATTTTTTTGGTTGAATTTTGGTAGTAACTAGTTTTTGGTCGAATCATATGTATTAACCATGTTCTTTGTACTACAAGTCTAATTGTTGGGACAAAATTGAGCTTTCAAATAAGTTGCAAAAAGCATATAAATGGAAGAATAGCGATGGCAACTATTTGTATTGTCCAATTGTTCATGATATCATGTATAAAAATATTCAACATTTTTAGAAACAATGGATTAGAGGTGAGTCTGTAATTGTACATAATGTTTGGATGATACATAAAAACAAAGTTGGTTTCATTGATGTGCTTATGATCTACTTTGGATACGAAACCCTAGGTTTTGGAAGTATGCAAATAATTAATTTGGTTTACCTTTGATAACCAATGAAATTTTATTTCTTTTTCCTCATAAAACCAAGTGTTGGCATTATGATACAGGTATGACACAAGTGTTTTCCTTGATGGCAACTCTCTCAGATGAAAGATCACAGTATAGCAAGTAAACAACAAGAATGAAGAAAGAAATTTATACACAGGTTCACTATATACCAAGTCACCTATACACGCAGGTTCACTATATACAAAGGCGCGTATATCATACACACACACTTTCACAGAAGGAAAGGCATGTACATGTTGGAAAACTAAGTTTTGGTCCGTGTTATTTGGACCATGGTATTTTGGTATTGGTCCATGGTATTTAGTCCGCGGTATTGACCCCAGGTATTGGGTCCAAGGTATCGGTCCTACGTGGTTTCGGACCATGGTCTTGAGAGAGGCCTAAACCTATATAAGGAGAAGAAGATCATTAGGCCATAGTGCAAGTGTGCAAGTGATGAAAATCTGATGAAGTTTGAGATCTAGTATGCAGGTTATGGGTATGTGATGCTTTGTTAAGGATGCACCTATGCAGGAAATGAAGGTTGATGGACCAGGATCATGAAGACTAAAATGCATTATCATTATATGGTATGACCATGAATAGTTCAGATTTGAATACTGACGCATGTCTTATCTTTTATATATGATGATCTGGGTATATCTGAAGTACAAAATTGCAACGAAGATATAAGTAATTATTTTCAGATCTGTACGTTGGTTCCCTTTGGTGAAAGGGCATATACACACTGGTTCAACACAACCAAGTAGCGTATACATTATGAGATTTGATATTTGAGGTTGTTGTTGGTTCTAGTGGTTGTTGCATAGTTCTGTGTTCTGGTGACTATGTTTTGATGATAGGGTTTCAGTGATTCAGTTGTTGGGTGATTCAGAGATTAATGATGTAGATATATTTGATGGTTGTATTGCAGTGGTGATTGTTTTGTATTGATGGATCAAGTCTGAAAATTTATGAAACATGGTCCTTGGAAGAAAAGAGAAGGTCGTAGTCTTCTGTTGGATGGTGCCTACTTACTAGTAAATATATCGATTAGTACAAGAGTTAGGGGGTTGTAGCTCCCTTCCAGTAGAAGCTAGAGAACGAGAGAAGGTTGTAGCCTTCTATAGGTGGGTTTCTGCGTACTGGTATGAGTCTGCACCAGTACAAGATTGTAAACAGGTTTTTCTTATCTTAAAGAAAACAGCAGCAGATGGTTTTTGTCCCGCATTGGGTTTCCACCTTATATCATGGTGTTCATGTGTGTTTCTTATGTGTGATGATCTATTCTGTTTTACTCCACCTGTTTACTGTTTATATGGTTAATGAAGTTCGGATTCACTGATTAAATGGATTAACTGAATCATAAGTTTACTGGATATACACTATTTGCATTAAACACAGTTGCGTGTACACGCGGGTTCCCTTAACTGAAGTAGCATATATGAATCTGATTATGGAAATGAAAAATTTAGTGATTTGTTAATACTGATTCACCCAACTCTCAGTATTATTTCCAACAATTAGTATCAAAGTAGGTCCTTCAGAAGAAGCTTGATCGCTTGAAGGAAGATCCATCATCATGAGTAATAAAGAAAGGTAGGGATCCATCAGACCACTAATTTTCGATGGGAGCAATTTTGTTTACTGGAAGATAAGAACCACAACCCATCTACAATCGCTTGGAACAGATATTTAGGAAATCATGGAAAGAGGATAACATTTCCATCAACGATTCCTACAAATACGGCAGGTAGAAAGCAATATGAAATCAATGCCAAAGTCGTTACTATCTTATTGGAAAGCTTGTCAAAATCAGAGTTTGTCAAGGTCATGCAGCTCAAATCAGCCAAAGAAATATGGGACAAAATCATTCTAATCTACGAAGGAGAGACTCAGGTAAAGCGTGCTAAGCTTCAAACTCTCAAAATTCAATATGAAACTCTTAATATGCATAGTGATGAAAGCATAACTAATTACTTCCTATATATATATGAGATTGTCAATTGTATGAAGAATATGGGTGAAGAAATTAAGGAAGTTGTCTTAGTTGAGAAAGTTTTGAGATCCTTGTCTGCTAAATTTGAACCCAAAGTGTCCGTCGTAGAAGAAAAGAAGGATCCGCAGAATATAACTATGACACAGCTTCATGGAACCTTAACTGGTTTTAAAATGAGAAAAGGAGGACCATCAGATATGAGAGAAGCCATATTTAAAGTAATAACAAAGGGAAAAGAAAAACTCAATGAATCAGGATACATTTAAGAAGAGGAATATGAGGTAAATTTTGTCAAGAAGCTTCAATGGGGATCTAGAAGGTTCAAAGGTAAGCCACCTTTCAAATGTTTTTCTTGTGGTAGAGTTGGTCATTACGCTGCTAGATGCCCTCATAACAAAGGAAAGATGTCTGAAGAAGGTAATAGAAGTTATTATACTCATGATAATAGTGATGACTCATCCAATAGTGATGAATATAATCAAGAAATTAAACTTCTCATGGCATATGAAAATAATGACGTAGAAAAAGAAGAAGTTACCAGATTAAAAGTTCAGCTGGAGACAGTAACCAGAGTAAGGGAGCAGCTGCAGGATGTAGTAAAAGATCAAAGCATAAAAATCCAGAGACATGAATGTAAGATCCTCTCTCTAAAAGAAGATCTTGAAGAATCAAAAAAGTAGAATGAAGAAGCTCTTTAAGAACAAGAACATGAAGTGCTCGAATTAAGGCAACAAGTGGAAAAAGAAAGAAAAGTTGAAGAAAACATAAAGAATCAATATCTAGAAAAGGAAGAACAACATCAGGTTGAGGTAAATATCTTAAAAGGTAAATTAGAAGAAAAGGATAAACTATTATGATTTCAAGACAGTACTAAGATTTTGGATGATATTCTTAGTAGTCAAAGCTCCCCTGCTATAAAAACTGGTCTTGGTTTTTATGAAACTGTTGAAACTGAATGTAGCTCACAAGGTGAGGCAAGGAACTCTAATGCAAAACCTGAAATGCTCAACAAGGAGATAAGAGGTCAACCCTAGCAACAACCAAGGAAATAAATTCCTCAAAGAAAATCTTTTGCTCCTAACTGTGGAAGTGATACACAGTTATTTCCTCCAATGAATAATGTTGAATGTTATGAATGTCATAATCTTGGACATGTTGCAGCGAGATGCAGAAGTATAATGGTTCAAGATGATCACACAGAAATATCATCATGTTCCACGTACTTTAAGGGATATTGTTTTGCTTGCAATATGTTTGTTCACAAAGCTATTGATTACAATAAAAGGAATATGAAACATGTAAGATGTTATGCATGTAACAAGTTTGGACATAAAGTAAAGGAATGCAGGAGAAAGATTCGGACATCAAAGCAAAAGGAGCATACATCATCTTAATCCCAGGTATTGAAGAAGACGGAATTAGTGTCAGAAATATGTGGCATAACTCAGTTAGCAGACATAACAGACCCACAAGAAGCTAAAAGTGTAAACCTTCACTATTCCAATTTGCATACGCAGCTATTATGAAGAGAAGTCGTGTATATATGCGAGTTAAAGGCTGTAAAGTCGCGTATATGGAGCTCGGAAGAAAAAGCAGCAGAACAGATTCAGGAAAAGAAGTCTGATATGGTTTGGTCATGGTATATGTTGGTTGGCACAGGTTCAGGGGGAGCATATGCTTTGAATAAATGCATAGTTGGCATTATGGTTAGAAATATTTGGTGATGATGCTTATGTGGCTAAATGATTGTTGTTTGGCCAAGAGAATGGTATTGCAGGTTACAGGTCTGGATGCTGGTGACAGATGCTTATGGTGCAAATCATATATGGTGTATGATAGTTGTTAATGACTATCATGGTCCTGTTTAGATCGTTGGTCATTGTTATAAAAGTCATGTATATAATTTGATGTAAAGGTCATGAAAATACCTAATTTCTAACCCCAATTTGCATGGGAAGGATGATGTAATAATGTTTATTTCAGTCATGTATAAACATTTGGTATATCCCCACTTGGTTGGGTGGATGAGTCAAAATGGTGTATCCCCACTTAGTTTTGAGATTGATGTATGTATGAGTCATTGGTGATAGGAAGGTCATACTCACTTAGTTGAGTTGTAGAGTCATGTTATTCTTTTGAAAAATATTTTTACAGACTCGGCATGTGCTCAGGGGGAGCATGGAAGGATTGATACATCTTAGCATGTACAAAGGAGGAGTTCAATCAGAGATTTCAGCTTGTACTCAAGGGGAGTATGGAAAGTAGAATGTATATCAAGGGAGAGAACATCTTGGTCCGCCCTTTGCCCTTGATGTCAAAGGGGGAGAGTGACTTGGTGTGGTTGTTGCCATCAAGTCCAAATGGAGAGATTGTTGGCATTATGATACAGGTATAACACAAGTGTTGTCCTTGATGGCAACACTCTCAGATGAAAGATCACAGTATAGCAGCTAAACAACAAGAATGAAGAAAGAAAGGTATACGTAGGTTCACTCTATACCAAGTCACGTAAACATGCAGGTTCACTATATACAAAGGCGCGTATATCGTACACACGCACTTTCACAGAAGGTGTTATGCCCCTATACCAATAGGTGTCATATATCATGATTGACTTGGTTTATCTTTGTAATATGTTCATACCTTTACTTGTTGCAAAGGTTTTCCATATTTGTAAAAAAATCAAAAAATTTAAAAAATGTAAAGAGGGTATACCCTAAAAGAAAAATCAAAGGGTGAAAAGAAATAAAAAGAGGTCAAAAAATGAAAGAAAATGAACCCCAACAAAAAGAAAGACCAAGAAAGTGTGCAAGTCTAAATGCCACTACTTTTTTACTTTTGTATAATAAATTGTGTGCAGCTTGTCACTTATGCCACAATTCATGAATAGTCAAATAGTTTAAACTTGACTAGTTCATATTTCAATTTTCATGTTTTAGAAGTAGAGAATAAAGATCTGACCAAACAGTGTAATCTTGGCAGATAAGTAGATAGGTAGAGTGAAAAAAGGAGCTCAACAGTTTAATTTGAGCCCTTAGATGTAATAATTGTAGACTTAGATAGGCACCACCATGTAAAAGAAAAGGAAGTTTGATAAGGGTTTGCCAGTCTAAGTGCACCCTAATAAAGAAGTAAAAATGCTAGGTTAAGTAGGTAGGGTAAGTAGATGATGGTTGTAGAATAATATGTGGTGAATGATAAGTCTAAATGTGTGAATCTTTTACTTTCATCATAAGGCAAAGGCATGTATCACATGGAAGGCACATCAAGCAAGCAAAGTAAAAAATAATTAACTTCCCTACTCATTTCCCCTAAATTTTCACTAATTTCCCCTAAGTGCCAAGGTATCTATCAAGTTAGAGGGGCTCAGAGCATTTCTCTGACTATTGGAGGGACCGGACCCTCGGCCCAATAATTTATAATGCCTAAGTACTTAAACCCCTTCATCAATATTCACCCCCCTTCATAAGTATTCATTTCCCTAATAAAGTTTTCCTAAGTAAAATCCTATTTTACTTAGGGAAATTAAAATATTTTCCATAAAAACCCTCATATATCATTAGCCTAAGGTATAAGTGTTGTATGATGAAATATATTTTCAGAAAACATTAGACTTAGCACTTTTTCCATTCATTTGGTCACATTAACTACTAATTTATATTAATATATAGTTCCCCTATAAAGGTTACCCACTCTCGTATTATTATAACTATGCAAAAAACCCCAAATTTTATGTATCCCGACCTTGGTTGCAAAATAACCATAAAAACACTGATAATTGGGATTAATTAGTTAAACTGTAACTAATTAAGAACCCCGACCCCGAAATGTTAATAAAAGAATTAATTAACCCCCACAGTTGATTAATAACTTCATCAACCAATCACATCGCCCTCGATGTAATTAAAAATCATTAATTATGTTGGGCCCGCCCTCCATTAACCTTCCGCCACCTCACCTCCCTGATAGCCGTCTGATCGGATCCCTCAGATCCGATAGTTGTCGCGCATATCGCACGGCCCTCCGCGACCGAACTTTAGCGCGCGATGGCAAGCGATTTTGCAAACAGTGCCATCACTACGTGTCAAGCACTGTTTGGAATCGCGCGGTCACGCCCAAATACCACCTCTCCTCCATTAGTCGTGTGATGAAAACCGCTTAACACCTCCCGCTAACGACAAAACATCAAAATCATTCTCCCACTGACTCAACCTGTCAAAATCTTGAACCCGCCAAAGTTTTGACTTTGTATAAAAAACAAAGTTAAAGAGTTTTCCTCCTATTCTGCAAATACATGCATGCAAACTAAACATCGAGGTCAACCAACTCGTGCACCAAACCATCAACCAACCTCAAAATTGCAGTCTGATGCTGCTCCAAGTCCACCATTTACCCTAGTGAACCTGTACACCATTGCCCATCAATAAAAACAGGTATTTACCAGCTTCCGTCCAGAAACCCTATAAATTCTTACTTTCCTCTGCAATTAATTGGAAAAAAACCCAAATTTCGCCATGACTCTGTTACTGCATTTAGAATTCAAGTTCCCCAGACCCTCTGTTTTCACCAATTTCACATAAAAACCCCAGTTTCCTATCAGAATCCACAAGAACCAGAATGGAAACCCCTATGGCCCTAAATGTAGCACCTATTACTACCCCTCACCGTTATTTGGATTATCTGCCCCTAGCAGATAAATATTTTCAAATAAAAGACCTTGAAACTGACAAAGACCACCTGAAAGTATTTTGCCAATGCCAGGACAATCACTTAAATGGCTATGATACCATAGGACTTTGAGAATCAAACCTCCCAATGTATTTTCTCCCCTCTGTGCGCATTTTCCCTGACATTATCCATCAATGTCATGCAAATTATGATCCCAACCTCAGAGCAGTGATATCCCCAAATCAAACTATTCTCTTCACAATTACTGCAGATTCAATTAATGAAATGCTTCAGTTTCAGCTCAGTCAAGCCCTCACCGCCATTTCCCTTGGAGATTTGCTAGATAAATCATCCAAATTTTCCCAGTCTGAACTCAGTTGCCTTTGCGAAACTTTCATAGATAAGCAGCATCAACCCAAAGATCCCCCTCCTTATTTGTCATTTTTCTTCATAGAGATTGGCAAAGCTATAGTTCATATGATAGCTACAGTTATGGGATTCAATACCAGTGAATATGTGGATGAATTGACCCTAGTTTTGATGTACATCTTTACCCATGGTCAACCCCCTGCTGTCAAGTACAATTATGCTGCATTCATTGCTGAGAAAATCCATGACTAGTTCATGAGGCTGGAAAATGAGAAAGTGTTCAAGTATTCCACATTCATCTATCACCTTATCCTTTACTATTAGTCTAACAAGTTTCCATTTTCTATAAATAAACTTGATACAAAGGGTAATCCTAGATCAGTCATTTTTTGCACCTCTATCTTTCACCATTCATTTGCTTGTCCTTATTCATATAATGAATTCATTGACCAGTTTTTCCACCCAGTGACCACCATGCTGACAAGAAATCCTCCTCCTAGGTTTAGTGATGAAATCAAAAGAATCCTTAAGCTATCCAAACAGTATAAGGTAGGTGACTAGTACTTGTACCAGAATCACACCGAGATCAGGATATATGGTTGTGAGCTCCCTCCATTCAAACTACCAAAATATGTTCCAATGAGGTTGTTTCCATTGGATTATTATAGATAAATGATAAACTTCGATGAGATTCACTTCACGAGGGCTAAGAAGAAAGCACAGTTGAGAATTAAGGATCACCTAGGCCCATTTGTCTGCAACAATAGAGAAGCAGGCAAAGCAGTAGAAGAAATCCTAGAACAAATGAAATTAAATAAAAGTTTTGGTTAGAGATATGACCCACACAATTTCATTTGTGATAGGAGAATGAAAAATAAGTTATCACCATATTTTCATAACAAAATCCCTAAAATAGAGCAATATGCTAATATGGATGAATGGAGGGAAGGAACTCTTGTTGAGATGGATAGTGATCAGGTCAATGTAGATAATGTGATGAAAGATCTAGAAAAGAGACTTGACCTAGACTCTTTTGAACAGGGACCAGTTTAGACTTCTCAGAAGCCAACACCAGGAACTAGTGCCTCCACAACATATACTTCTCAAAGGCAGTCGCAGGAAATTAGTGCACCCCTTGCAGAACCATCACAGGGAAAAGAACAAGAAACTAGTAATCCAGCATCAAGGATATCGGATATGTCAAAGCAGCCTGAAATCTCTAAAGAACAGGCTCAACCACAGACCATTCCAGCTCAAGTTAATATGGGATATCCCCTAGTTTTGCAAACTCCTATGAATGAGGAAATTTTTTTAAAAAGAGATAGGGAAGTAGCTACCCCTACTAGTGGTACTTCAGACCAGCCTGGTGCTAAGAGGCACAAGCTAAATCCACACTCAGAAGAGGAATTTTTTGAAGAAACAACAGGGAGTTTGAGGAAAGAAGGTGAAGACAATCAACATACATTCCCAGTAGGTGGCACACATTCTAGTTCACAAAGACAGGAGTTGGAAAGACAACAAAGTAATGAAGTTCTATCTTTCAGGTCTTCATCTTACAAATCCTTAGACATCAAAGAAAAATTATAGGAGATAAAGGCCAAAAATGAACAACTAAATGCCCAAGCTTAGACTCAATATTTGAAGATGGTTCCTACCAATCAAACTAGGTTGATGTCAGCTTATGACATCAAGGAAGGAAAAATGCAAATGAGTTTTTTAAAGCCTAAAGTACAATATCCCCAAACACTTGTAGACTACCTCAAAACTGATTTTGAGGTCTTGGCCAAGAACATTCACCCTATAGATCAGATAGAATTGCATATGTAGACAGGGGAAATGGTTTATTCAACGTTGACAAGCAAGGCCATGATGGCACACAAATCGGAGAATTCACCGAATAATACCATTGCTTAATTACATACGGAAAGAGCCTCCTTGCAGGCAAAAGAAAATAGAATCAAATCACTGGAGGATTTCATTATTGGATTGGATCATAACCCAAAAGATGTAAAAGCTGCAGAAGCCCTCATAGAGAAGAAAAATGAAGATATAGCTACCCTAAGAAAGCAGCTGAAATTTCCGCCACTTATGCATCCACAAATTGCTGAAGTAATTGAGAAGAAGGCTAAAGAAGAGCTTATGGACCTAGTCCTCAAGCTAAATGAACAATTAAAGGAGACTGAGCAGGAATTAGAGAAATCACTAAAAAACAAGCAAAGTGAGTCAATCTCTCAACCTCAAAATGTAGTAAGAGTGGTTTCTACAACAGTTCCATCTACACTTGCAATAGCTCGTGCACCAAATGTCCCTATGGCCACAGATGAGACTATTACAGGGACAGGAACAGGTACAGGTACAACATAGGTAGGAACTTCCAATCAGAGCACTGAAGAATTGATCAAATCCATGGAGGAAATGAAACTCCATGTTTCTGAATTGCAGAAGGTAAAGGAGAAATTAGTTACTTTAGAACAGAAGTATGATGTGTCTAAAATCAATTATGCTAAAGAAGTGAGGAAAAACAAAGGCTTGGCCCAACAAGTAAAAACACTGGAAAAGGACCTCACATTTGAAAAGCCTTTAATAGATATTAGGAAAATATTATGGACCAACATCACTCAATCAATCAATGAGGTTTGGTCATCAATACAAATCACTTTTGAGTAGATTGACCTAGTCAACATTGCTCTTCAACAGATTTCAAAAACCAAGGAAGAGCTAGGAGGGAAGGTTGAAGAAGCTATCAGGCTAATAAACTTTCTGAACAACAGAAATAGGCACCAATTGGAACAGCTGAATATTGAGGATAGAACTAGAACTATCCTATAAATCAGGAAAGTATTGACAAAAATAACTCTAATGCAGAACCTGGAAAGAAAATGTCAGAACATGCAAGAAGACATAGACGATTTTATGGAAAAGTTTGGCAATCTACAAAGGAAAGGGCTTCCAAGTCCTTTAGTAATCAATGATAAGTTAATGAGGCATGAGAATTATGTCGACAAATTGGGTCAGTATTTAAATAACCAAGCTAGTTCATCTGCCAGTTCATCTGCACCTAAAGCATTTGTGTCAGTATTTGAATAACCAAGCTAGTTCATCTGCCAGTTCAGCTGCACCTAAAGCATTACCCACAGGGAGAGTTCTCTATGACAGTTTGGAGAATGTCTTTTATGTTGAGCATGAATTGAAACACTTGTTTCCTGTACAGCCCAATTTTGTAAAATACACAAAGGTTGATGAAACCTTTAGGAATATACAAAGGACCAAGATACCAAGGGATGATTGGTGGACATATATGATAGACATTTTATGATTTACCTTGGTAAAAAAGTAAATTGAAGTATTTACCATAGTCAATTTTGGTAAAAGAAGGTGAATGAGGATACAGTAGGTAAAGAGTATTAGAACAGGTAAAAGAGTATCAGTAAAAAGATGAAAATCAATCAACCAGCATAGAATTACGAGCAGGACAACAAGATGCCCAATCATAGGGCCTGCCTTCAGCTCATTCAACGAAAACAGGGACAACAAGCCATCAGTTCACTTTCAGTTTCTATCTTCGAGACCATCTGTCTCTACTTTTATGTAAAATATATTTGATTTTCCTAGAATATATCCCTCTCAGCTAAGAGATATTTTATTGTAAATTTTTGTATAAGTACTTCCTCATTCGGAGTACTTAGGGTGGATTCTTAGACATTTCTGTAGACTCTTTATTTTGGAATAAATTGTTGTTGAACAACTTTTGTATGGCTGGATAGACAAAGTAATAAAGCAAAGGACTTTTGTAGGATTCCTGTGTTAAATAAGAAACAAATAAGGATTCTATATCCTATGTTTTTATAGTTCTCTTGTTTAAATATTTCACATGTGTTTCATATATGAATGATAAACGAAAAAGTATATTTTAGAAAGTGCTTTACTGCATTTTGTCTTTAAAATTGTTTATATTCTTAATGTTTTCTTCCAAGCTATCATAGGTAGGGAATTCTTAATTTCTCCCTGCTTTTTAGTTTATCATTGTGGCCATTTAACAAAGAATTCTTAATTGCTTTTTGTTAGTGATAACCCACTTTCCCTCATCTTGAGACTTTGTTGAAGGATTCTTAATTGCCCTTCTTCCCTTTCAAGACCATTTCATCCTTTGAAGTTATCATTTGTATCTTGTTTAGCTATATTGCCCTGTGAAGCCCTCCTTTGTTGAATCATTCTTATCCAGTTAAGCCATCTTCAGTTGACTCCATAGCCCAATGGCCTAAAATACCTTGTTTTACCCATCCGATCCTGAATTCAACCACCAAACAAAATAAAAACCCCCTAAGCTTTCATAACTAACCTAATATCCTATAAACAAAGCTAAATCATAAAGAGAGAGCCCTCTCTGAGTACAGATTGGCTAGATTCTATACTTAAAAGATTGGTTTGTGGTTACCTCAGATCCTTTCCTTATTCCAATAACTTCAAAGGAAAATCTAAGTGATAACATAGTGGCGACTCCGTTGGGGAAACCAAATCCTAAGTCATAACACATCTTTAAGAAAGTTTAAATCCTAAATCTAAAGAGTCTTAAAGAAATCATAGAAGTTGTTTGATATCAGTTAAGAAAATAAAAAAACATAATCCAAAAACTTGGCTTCAGAAAGGACTCGTTATACTAGAGATAATCCTAATCCCAATCCACCACAACTGTTTGAGAACCCCAAACTGATCCCTAGAATTCTTAGGAGACAAGGAAGTTCTATTAGTCCTTGACACACATTCAAATCTTCATCCTGTCCTGTTAGGTGTATTTACCTTGAAGACCAGCCATTTGACGAATACTTTGAGACATCTTTGCTTAGATATTTGCAGAACTCACCACAATCTAATCTTACCATTGAAGGAACACCTAATCCCTCTGTAATCACAACTCTTTCTGCAGGTTCATCATCTATTCCTCAAACCACTGCACATCAGACCATTACCTCTAGCTCTCCATCCATAACTCAAAGACCCACCGTTATTCCAACCCCAACTGTTGTTTCACCATTACCTATAACAATGGCAAACAAGTATGCCCCCTGGTATTACCAGAAAACTTAGGTGCCATGCCCTAGGATTACTAAAGTAAGATCAATACTTTTGATGGCACTGGTACCTATACAGCCCAACAACACACCAAGAAGATGATTGATTATTTTTAAATCTATGAAATAGACACCGATGATGTATAAATGAGAATATTTGTTCAATGTTTATCTAGGAAGTTAGAACCTGGTTCAGAGGTTTAGTAGCAAATAGTATAAATAGCCTAGCAACTCTCTATAGACAATTCTTGAACCGATGGGAGAAAAAGAAAGACCCTCTTTAGATTCTTTCTAAATATGAAAACCTAAAGAGAGGAACACAAGAAACTGTGCAGGGTAATGCACTAGATTCAACAATGTGTATAATGCCATCCCTCAAAATCTTAGACCCCCACCTAATTTAGCCTTAATCCAATTCCCAAACGGATTTTATTCTGATATGGCTTTCCAGCTAAGAGAACAAGCCCCTCGTACTTTAGAAGATATGCAAAGCATAACAGTCAGTGTTGAAGCCAACTTGGTATCTAAAAGAGCCAAAGCTAGGAGTGAAAGGAGAATACCATTAAAGGAAGAAACCTCACCTTTTGAACAAAAGCTAGATGCCATAATTAAAGGGATGGGTAAGCTAGGAGACAGAGTGGAAACAATTGAAAGGAAAGCTCCTTGGGATGGTCAGCCAACAAAAACAGGGAGAAATCCTAATTTCAGGAAAAATCAAAATCCAAACACTGGGAAGAATGGTCCTGACCAAAACATTAGACCCCCTTTCCAGGATAATTATGCAGAAGCTTCAAACTCTGAAGAACCTGAAGAAGATACTCAAATTAATCTGGTGGGGCTTGGTAATGAAGGAGAATTTTTCTTGACCCAAGAAGATCAAGAGACCCACATACTTAAACAGTTTCAAACTCAATCAGGGGAGTCATTTGACTTTGGCGAAGCATATGACACAGCCATATTTGAGGTTCACAATCAATACAACCTAGGAAGTAGGAGAATTGATGGCCCTGAAACTAATAAGAAAAATGTTATAAATAAGCCCAAAAAAGGTAAGACAGTAACCACACCTGTACATATTCTTTCTACATCAAACACTAATCCTTATAACCCCATAGTTGAAGATGTCTCTGGCAATCAACCAAATAGTAAACAACCCTCCACTCCCATTCCTTCTAAAGGAACTGTGGAAGAACCTCCAGAAGTTGATTTAGGAGAAACAACAAATCATGATTCCACTCTTTAAAAGGAGGAAAACATAGAAAACACATAAAACAGAGAGAATTTTGTTATTCAGAATCCAAAAGCCCAAATAGAAAAACCCTTTAATCTCGAAACTAAAGTAGGTAAGTTGAAAATTGTTGTTCCATTATCTGAATTAGCTAAACATGATGCCTACTGAACTCAAATCAATAGATCACTGAAAATTACTGGAACTGAAGACTCATTTAATCTTTTTTATGACTATTCTGAATTAATCTTTGGCCCAGAAGTGAATGGAAAACCATTGGAAGGGGGAATTCCTCCCTTCTATGTGAACTTAAACATACATGATAAGATACTTCACAATGCCATGTTTGACTCTGGGGCATCTCATAATCTCATGCCCAAGTCTGTAATGGAAAAGCTAGACCTAGACATCACTAGACCATACAAAGATTTGTTTTCTTTTGATTCTAGTCAGGTGAGATGTTTAGGATTGATAAAAGACTTGTGTGTCTCATTGGTTCAATACCCTGTAAAAATAATTTTAATGGATATAGTGGTAGCAGATATACCACCCAAATATGGCATGTTATTATCCAGATCCTGGGGTGCTAAGCTTCAGGGATCTCTTCAATTGGATATGTCATATGCTACTATATCAGTTTTTGGACAACCAAAGAAACTATACAGAGAAACATTGATGAAATATGTAGTAAGTAGTCAAGAAAGACCCCAAAATTTCCCCATCTACTCAGTACACTGATATGGACTCATTAATTCTTTACAATGCAGAAACCAATCCTTCTAATACTTTAGAAGTTTTAGCAGTAGAACCAAAAGATTTTAAAAAATAAAAATCAAGTGTTCATATTCAGGAAATATCTGATAACAAAGAAAAATCAGAAGAGAACGGAAAACCAGATCCCACTGTTAAACAAATTCCTACTACCCCTAACGCCAATTATGAGCATGAGATCCTTTGGAATTTAGAATTTGATGGCTCAATCAATAAACTAGGGGCAGGAGCAGGAGTTTGGGTGTACAATTTAGAAAATGATCATGCTGAAGGCCATGCCTACATATTAAATTTTAAGTGCACCAATAACATGGCATAGTATGAGGTTCTCTTGTTGGGTCTTAAACTTGTTAAGAGATTAGGAGCAATCAGGGTGTCTATCATAGGAGATTCAGAATTAATAATTAAACAGATTAAAGGAAAATACTTAACTAGGGATCCTAGATTAGGATATTATAGAGGAACAGTCATAGAAATTCTCAACATTTTTTTGAAGACTCAGCTTGCAACTATCCCAAGAAAACACAACCTACAAGCCCATAGTCTGGCCAGGTTTGCCAGCACCTGCAAATTACCTTTTCAACCTAATCACCTGTTCACTATTGAGATTAGGCACAGATCATCCATCCTTGATAATCTGAAGAACTGGCAGGTTTTTGATAGTGATGAGCAGATCAATAATTTTTTAACTTTAGATGAAGAGTTTTCTAATAGTAACATAGATATTGATACAGTTATTAGTTCTAATCAGATAGATAAGGTAGAAATAAACATTTTTGAGGAAAGTTCAATAAATATGCTTCGTCCCACAAGATTCACACAAAAAGAAATTCAAGACCTGAAACAGATGGACCTAGATGAAATAATTGAAGAAGAAACAGAGGCTATCAACCTAAAGGACAATCATTTACCCAAAGGATTGACTCCTCTAGAAGATCTGTTTGATTCCAATGACATTCCCAAGAAACCTAAAATGGAACCGTTAAAAGCAGATATTGAAGAATACAACTTAGGTACACATGAAAATCCAAAAATGATAAAATTATCAAAATCTTTACCTCCTAACCAGAAGCTAAAGTATGTTGAACTTATGAGGGAATTCCAGGATGTCTTTGCCTGGAGTTACGAAGATTTGAAATCCTATAACACCTCTATTATTCAGCACACTATACCTCTGAAAGAAAATCAAAAGCACTTTAAACAAAAACTCAGAAGAATCAACCCCGTACTATTACCATTGATTGAGAAAGAAATTAAACGCATGTATGAAGCAGGGATTATTGCACCTATTAGATTTTCAGAGTGGGTGTCTAACTTGGTACCTACTAGGAAAAATACGAGGGAAATAAGGTTATGTGTTGATCTGAGGAATGTGAATAAGGTCTCTCTTAAAGATAACTATCCTTTACCCAAAATGTATCATATTTTTCCGAGGGTAGTGGGTTCTTCTAGAATTTCACTTTTAGATGGGTTTTCAGGATATAATCAAATCTTGGTTCATCCTAATGACCAAGAGAGAACTGCTTTTACAACACCATGGGGTACTTTTATGTACATCAAAATGTCATTTGGACTAAAAAAATGCATGAGAAACCTTCCAAAAGGCTATGGACATTTCCTTTGCCAAAATAATTCATGATTTTCTTGTTATATATCTGGATGATCTAACTGTTTTTTCTAAATTAGATCAATAGCACTTGGACCGTCTCAGGAAAGTATTTTTAAAATGCAGAAAATATGGTATTTCTTTGAATCCAAAGAAGTCCTTTTTTGGTCTGGAGGAGGGTAAAATTTTAGGTCACATCATTTCGAAAGATGGCATTCGAATTGACCCTTGTAGGATAGAAAACTATTCTATAGATACCTCATCCAAGAAGTATTAAAGAACTTCAAGCTTTCCTAGGGAAGATAATTTTTTTAAGAAGATTCATTTCTAACTTAGATGAACTCATTAGATTACTAAATAACATGCTAAAGAAGGATTCAAGTATCAAATGGACAGTAGATGCCAAGCAATCATTTGAAGAAATCAAAATGGCCTTAACCAGAACACCAGTCCTCACCGGCCCACGATTTGATAGAGACTTCATCATTTTTTTTTGCATCAGAACACAACATAGCTTGTCACACGGAATCTGTCAGGGGTGCGGACACGACTGACCTTCCTAGAAGTCTAAGACATTCTAATGACAAACAAGACAAAATGGAGTGATCTTTCTCTAAATACACCTTTTACAACATGAAAACTACAAGTGTTTAGGCTTACCTTATTCCAAAACGCTGTTGTTGAAGTCCGTTCTTGACGATCCGGATGAGCTCCTCCTTCAAGTCAATTCCTGCAACCACAAACAATCAAACAATTACCAAGCACTTGCATTTCATATAATAAAACATATATTCAACATGCAGACCAAGGAACACATGAAATAACTCATTAACATAAGCTATTGAGAAAAATAAACCAGTTTGTATTAATAACGAAACAAAGAAACTCTTACAACCTGGCCTTGGTGTTGTGCAAGTTCCTCCCAGGGTCCATCAAGGGTTTTCCTCTACTTTGACAAAGCTCACCCTCTCCCAAGTAGAATCAAGTGAAGACAATCTCTCCTCACAAAGGCTCTAATGGAAGACCTAAATCCTGCAGCATTTACCCAAAGAAAATGTATAGTTCCAACCCCTCCTCCTTGTGGCTCAATGCCTTTATTTATAGTGCTGTAAAGAGGTTATTCAGGTCCACTATCAATGGGATCATCCCCCTCTATGGGTGGGATAGCTCCCTTATTGATGGGATAAGTTCCCCCTTAATAGAGATACATGAACCAACTGGAGGCACATCCATTTCATCAAACCGACCTCTAGAATGTTCTAGAAGTAACCACAAGTAACTTTTTCAAGATAAAACTCGCGCATTTTGCCTTTTACAGAGGGACGCACCTGTCCCTTAACATACAGAGCGTCCATGGACGCAGATTTTGTGAACAAGGTCCGCGTCCCCGCAGGTAAGACTAGAGAGAACCTGCGACCCCAGAGATAAACATGATTTTTACAAGACTTTCTCTCTTCTTTGAGTTCGAGATGGATAACAGAGGCATGAGACTTGCCTAAGAGGGTAGCATGACTGTTGATTTGAGCCATACTAACTGTAAGTAGTCAAGGTGACATTTTTTAGTGTAACAGATTGCCCCCTAAAGTGCGAAGCCTGGAATAGAATAGGGTTTTGTAATTCTAGGAAGGGTGAAGCGCTTTATCATTTCAAGGATTGCCTTGTGGATGGCCTGGTTGGAACCTGCAATTTTCAACACAAAATACATGGATAAGATTATATCATCACTGAGGTAGGCATTCCCATACTCAGATTCAAAACTTTAACTAATGGACTAACTACTCTGATACAGGAATGATCTTGCAGTACATAATTTTTATAGACTTTTGTAGACACAGTATGGACGCAGCCATCTGTTTATGATTAGTCTACATAGACAATGAATACAAAACTCCTCGCAGCCTGGATGGTAGAAACTAGATCCAGGGTCTTCACTTCTACTTCCCGAATTGGTACGATTCTAGCCATGTGATTAAATGATTCGATGTCGAACATGGTAGAAACCACTTGATTACCAGTCAATGATGTAAACTGTTAACAAGCGTGAGAGAAACCACCAATAATGTCAATGGTCCTCAAAGTACCAAGCACAACCCGTGAAATGTGAATAGATGTTTTATTATATGAAATGCAAGTGCTTGGTAATTGTTTGATTGTTTGTGGTTGCAGGAATTGACTTGAAGGAGGAGCTCATCCGGATCGTCAAGAACGGACTTCAACAACAGCGTTTTGGAATAAGGTAAGCCTAAACACTTGTAGTTTTCATGTTGTAAAAGGTGTATTTAGAGAAAGATCACTCCATTTTGTCTTGTTTGTCATTAGAATGTCTTAGACTTCTAGGAAGGTCAGTCGTGTCCGCACCCCTGACAGATTCCGTGTGACAAATTGGCGACTCCGCTGGGGAATCCATTAATGAGAGAGTCTTTTCCTTTATATGAACTTTGCTTTGAGGAAATCATTTTTATTTTCTGGTTTTTGACTGTGAGAATTAGTATTTGGGTGGCTTAGCTTTAGATTTAGTTGGCTTTAGTTTTTCTTCCTTTTTCCAGAAGGACGCAGTCTCTGTGTGCTGCACAGTGCGTCCTTGGACGCGCTGTTGTAGACTGCACAGTGCGGGGCCGCACCTGTGACAACGGGTGGCCTGCGTCTTCCTGTAAAAGTTAAGAAAATTCCATTTTTGCCTTAAATTACTTTTAGATTTTGTTTTTTCTTAGTGTTTTCTGCCCAGATCCTTTAGTACCCTGTCAAGAATTCTCACCTGAACTGGTTTTGTGAGCTTTGAGTGTTTTAGTGGTTTTCAACGAAGTTTAGACCTAGGGTTTGATTTTTGGAAAGGCTTTGTAGTAACTTTGAGCTTAGAAAGTTGTCCAGCCTTAGATATCTCTGGTTAGTCAACCTTCTTAGAAGTTGAGCCTGTCGTAAAGTCTCCTTGTTTGAGCAACTTGTCATTTGAGTTGTTTTGGGTCAAATTTCGCATTGCTTGTTTTTAAAGTATTGATTTCCATTTTCAAAAAGGACAAAAAGATTAGAATTTTGTTTTGACTAGTTTTTGGTTCTGCAATAAGCTAGTCCTTGATTCGTTCATGATCAAGTAAAACACCTTAGAAATAATCATTGTTAGTTTTGGCCTCGTTAAAGATTGCTTAGAGTAAATTTGCTTTTAGTTTGCTTATGAGTGCATTTTCATAGATTTTAAGAGTTGTTAAGATTGATTTTTTGGTTACATTAGATTTACTTGCTTTATTAAAAGAAAATACAAAAACATCTTCTTAAAAAGTCTTGTTTCAAGTAGCTTTTTGTTTTCAAAAGAAGAAAAGAGTTTTTTCGTGTATGTAAAGAGAAGTTATGTTTTTATGCTTGGAAAAGAAAAACGAATTGTTTCTTTGATTGTCTTCAATTAAGAAGTTGCTTTTATAAAGATTGCATTCTCTCAACTTTTTAGTTAAGCAATTCATCGAAAACGTAAAGTAGTGGATAAATCATTTTAGGTGCATTTTGTAGTGGTTTCGAGTCGAGTCAACACACCACTAGTTTCACTTCCATCACTTTTTGACTTAAGAAACAACCTTAAAAGTAACGCTTAAATTAAAATCAATCTAGTAATCTTTATTTTTCTAGGGCTCTGAAGCACCAACATAGCTTAGGCTAGGGTCTTGGAGTAGGTGAGTACTTAACTCTCCAAGACTACAAAACCAAACAGATAGTCTATCTTGAGTAGAACAAATCCAATTGTTTCAGTTACATTCTGGGAAAGCTCCTCTTAAAGGAGAAACACGAGCTCGTGTCCGAACCAGTGAGGGGATCATTCCTCCCTCGTTGGGAACGACGCCAGACAGTACGTATTACAAACGGTAAACCTCGGATTAACCATTGTCGAGGAGCCAGGGGTCACTTATCGGTAAACCTTGGATTGTTGTCAAGGAGCCGGTAAGAGGATTGGAGCTTGCTACTCTGCCCTTGCGTGCTGTTGGAGTTTAGACTGTTCCCCCAGGTGTAATTGTTGTGATTGGTAACCTTAGTGGCCATAATATCTAGGATTCTACCCAAGGTGACGGTGGAGGGAAGGTCCCACTGTACCTGGAGCAGACGTCGGTTATACTCACTTGGATTTTCTGGGGGGTTCGCTTCACTTCGAGACGGTTAAAGTGGAGGAACTTGGTCCAGTCTATTCATTAAGCAGGTTGCCGGGGTAACTGTTCCACCCACTATTTCTGTACTAAATCCTGCGAGGTTGGGCCTAATCACCAACTAGCGTTTTTGGTCCGGAAGACTACTGTTTGTGTATGGTTTGACGCTCTAGATTATTTAGGCGTGTGCTTCAAATTTGATTGGTTCTTTAGAAGACTTTAGGTGGTTTGATTTGAAATTTTTTACTTTGTTTTCGTGTGTTGTAGTTAAAAATCTTTAATTGTGGCGGAATTACCGAGAAGGTCCCGTCGCATTGCGGGCCAGTCTCCTGAAGTTGTATCTGTGGCCGAATTGTTGAGAAGATCCCGTGAACTTAGGGGTTCACCTCCTCGAGACGACCCCAGTTATTTAGAGGGTTTAAAGGTCCTTGTAACTCCTCCTAGTGGCAGTAGAGTAGGTTCACCTGAAGAAGGAGAATCTTCTTTGGTAGTCCATCCAGATTACCAAAGATTAGAAACAGGTTACAATCCCGAAGCTGTTACAGTTTCCGAGCTTGCTGGTAGTTTTTCATCTGCCAGTGAAACAGGCGAAGAACCTGAAATTTCAGAACCTGTTACTCCAACTCCTAGTGTTCCTGATTCACCAAGAATAGAAAGAATTATCACCGAAAATCTTCCTGTTGGGTTAATTGCTATAGAAGAACTTGCTCCAGAGGAAGATATAGGCGTGTCTGATTCTGAAGATCTAATTACCCTTGATCTAAGGGAGCGTGAATCCATATTTTACAGTCCTCCTAGAAGTGAATCTTGGTACCTTGCATTAACCAATTTTTTAGACAACTCAGTAGGTTTTTCTACACCTCGTACTCCGGTTCCACCTAGAGGAATTCATTCTCCTGTAAATATGTCTGGTCAGTCATCTGTGTTTTCACAAAGTCCTGAATCATTTTTACATGGCGGTCCTTCTGTTCCTACTGGGTATCAATCACTTTCTGGTACCTTTGCGGGAGCATCTCCTCAACCTGTTGATCATGGGTTATTAGTTGGAAACAGTGGTAATGTACCATTGAGTATAGGTGACGTTTATATGATGTCAGGTTCAACTCCCATTAACCAACCTCAAGGTGGCCAATTACCGCCTGGGGGGCAGCCTTCGTTAATACCTGGGGGGCAACCTCAAGGTACTTCATTCGTGACTGGGGGGCAACCTCAAGGGTATCAACCCCAAGGGTATCAACCCCAGCCTCAATATGTACCCCAAAGTCAACCTCAGTATCAGTATCAACCTCAAGGATGGCAACCTCAAGGATGGCAACCCCAAGGGTATCAACCCCAAGGGTATCAACCTAAAGGATACCAACCTCAAGGTCAAGGTCAACCCCAGTATTCGTATTTACCTCAAGGTTATGGGACTGCACCTTACAGTTATCAACCCTATCCTCAATACAACTATGGATCTCAGTATCCTCAACCTGTTACGAGTCAATACCCTGGAATGTTAACATGGGATCCGTCACAAGGTCAACAGATGTCGCAACCAAGTATACAGTCGGTCCCTCAAGCAGGACAACCTGCAGTTCCTGGTCCACCCCAGCAACCACAACCTGTCCAGTCAAGTGTTCAGACCCCTGTAACTTCCGTAGTTACTCAGCCGCCAATTGCACCTAGTGCTCCTCCTTCAAGTCAATTCCTGCAACCACAAACAATCAAACAATTACCAAGCACTTGCATTTCATATAATAAAACATATATTCAACATGCAGACCAAGGAACACATGAAATAACTCATTAACATAAGCTATTGAGAAAAATAAACCAGTTTGTATTAATAACGAAACAAAGAAACTCTTACAACCTGGCCTTGGTGTTGTGCAAGTTCCTCCCAGGGTCCATCAAGGGTTTTCCTCTACTTTGACAAAGCTCACCCTCTCCCAAGTAGAATCAAGTGAAGACAATCTCTCCTCACAAAGGCTCTAATGGAAGACCTAAATCCTGCAGCATTTACCCAAAGAAAATGTATAGTTCCAACCCCTCCTCCTTGTGGCTCAATGCCTTTATTTATAGTGCTGTAAAGAGGTTATTCAGGTCCACTATCAATGGGATCATCCCCCTCTATGGGTGGGATAGCTCCCTTATTGATGGGATAAGTTCCCCCTTAATAGAGATACATGAACCAACTGGAGGCGCATCCATTTCATCAAACCGACCTCTAGAATGTTCTAGAAGTAACCACAAGTAACTTTTTCAAGATAAAACTCGCGCATTTTGCCTTTTACAGAGGGACGCACCTGTCCCTTAACATACAGAGCGTCCATGGACGCAGATTTTGTGAACAAGGTCCGCGTCCCCGCAGGTAAGACTAGAGAGAACCTGTGACCCCAGAGATAAACATGATTTTTACAAGACTTTCTCTCTTCTTTGAGTTCGAGATGGATAACAGAGGCATGAGACTTGCCTAAGAGGGTAGCATGACTGTTGATTTGAGCCATACTAACTGTAAGTAGTCAAGGTGACATTTTTTAGTGTAACATAGCTGCAGTATTATTACAAAAGGATGATCAAGGATGTGAAAAACCTATAGCCTTTTTTAGTAAAGCACTCAGAGATGCATCATTAAAATACAAAATAATGGAGAAACAAGTTTTTGCATTGGTAAAAGCTATAAAGGATTTCAAAGTCTACATTTATACTCTCATCTGATAGCTTATGTTCGAAATGAAGTTGTCAAAAACATCCTAACTCATGATGGAATTGATGGCAAAAGAGGTAAATGGATTGCTACCATCTTAGAGTATGATATAGAGATAAAACCTACCAAACTAATAAAAGGTCAGGGATTGGCCAAACTCATGGAAGAAACTAATTGTCAAGCCCTAAACATAAATGAACTAGATAATGAGAAGGAGATGGCGAGTACACAAATCAGCCAAGCCTTTTTAGACTCACCTTTTTATGTTGATGTAATTTATGTTTTACAAAACCTGCAGGCTCCTCTAGGGTTATCTAGAACTAAGAATAGGTTTCTAAAAATGAAATATTCAAAGTTTTGTATATTAGATAATACTCTTTTTTGGAAAAATCATGAAGGAATTTTATTAAATTGTTTATTAAAAGATGAAGCTAACAAGGCTCTCCAAGAACTTCATGTACGAGACTGTGGTGGACATCTCTATTGGAAGTCAACTTCAGATAAAATCCTAAGGGCTGGATTCTATTGGCCAACCTTGTTTGAAGATGTGAAGAAATTTGTAAATTCTTGCCATAAGTGTCAAAATTTTGAAGGCAAAAGAAAATTAATACCTTTACCCCTAAAACCCATTTCCACTGAGAAACCTTTTCAACAATGGGGTCTTGACTTCATTGGAGAAATCCATTCACCCTATTCAGGCCAACACAAATGGATACTCACTACCACTGACTATTTTACTAAATGGATAGAGGCCATCCTCTCCAAGAAAGCCAATGACATTGTGATCATAGGTTTCCTAGAAACCAATATATTTTCCAGGTTTGGTTGCCCCTCTAAAATCATTACCGATAATGTTGCAGCCTTCAAGTCAAAGAAAATGATTAGTTTCTGTAACAAGTATCACATTACTCTGGTCCATTCCACATCCTACTACCCTCAAGGGAATGGATTGGCCAAATCTTCCAATAAGAGTCTCATAAATATCATCAAAAAACTGTTGGAAGAAAACAAGAAAACTTGGAACAAAAAACTAATAAATGCTTTGTGGGTAGACAAGCTTACAACCAAAAAATCCATTGGAACCAGTCCTTATGAGTTAGTATATGGCATGGAGGTTGTTTTTCCTTCATCACTAGGAGTTCCTGTCATGAAAATACTCCAATAAGCTCAAGTGGAACCTAATGATATTCAAAGAAGGATAAACCAGACTATTAATTTACAGAAGACCAGGGAGGAGGTATACCAAAGATCCCAAGTGTTGCAGGAGAAACTTAAGAAGATATTTGACAGAAGAACTAAAGTAGAGGATTTCTACCTTGGAGATAAAGTGTTAAGATGGGATTCCAGAAGAGCAGATAAGGGGAAACATGGGATGTTTGACTTCCTATGGAAAGGACCATACATCATCTATGCTTTCAAAAGAAACAATGAATATTTTCTTAAAGAGTTAGATGGTACATAAGCAAAAGAAGGGCTAGTCAATGGTTGGATGTTAAAGCATTACTTTGATCCTACTTACTAATATTACCATGTTCCTCACTATACATATTATATCTTTTTGTAATGTCATAGTGTTGATTGTACAGTAAGGTTTTGGAGTTGAAACCCAAAGAGAAGGCCCTAAGCTTCAAAGGTATTACTGTCATACATACAATAAAGCAACAAGGAAAAGAGGATTACAGAGCATAGGCAAAGTCACTCAGAGGCCACTGATCTACTGTTCTTGACTTCCCACCAGGGAAAGCCATCCCCAAGTGGAGCCATTGTTATACCCCTATACCAATAGATGTCATATATCATGATTGACTTGGTTTAGCTTTGTAGTATGTTCAAACCTTTACTTGTTGCAAAGGTTTTCCATATTTGTAAAAAAATAAAAAAATTTAAAAAAAGTAAAGAGGGTATACCCTAAAAGAAAAATCAAAGGTTGAAAAGAAACAAAAAGAGGTCAAAAAATGAAAGAAAGTGAACCCAAACAAAAAGAAAGATCACGAAAGTGTGCAAGTCTAAATTCCACTGTTTTTTTACTTTTGTATAATAAATTGTGTGTAGCTTGTCACCTATGCCACAATTCATGAATAGTCAAATAGTTTAAACTTGACTAGTTCATATTTCAATTTTCATGTTTTAGAAGTAGAGAATAAAGATATGGCCAAACAGTGTAATCTTGGCACGTAAGTAGATAGGTAGAGTGAAAAAAGGAGCTCAATAGTTTAAGCTAAGCCCTTGGATGTAATAAGTGTAGACTTAGATAAGCACCACAATGTAGAAGAAAAGGAAGTTTGATAAGGGTTTGCCAGTCTATGTGCACCCTAATAAAGAAGTAAAAATGTTAGGTTAAGTAGGTAGGGTAAGTAGATGAGGGTTGCAGAATAATATGTGGTGAATGATAAGTCTAAATGTGTGAATCTTTTACTTTAATCATAAGGCAAAGGCATGTATCACATGGAAGGCACATCAAGCAAGCAAAGTCAATAATATATAACTTCCCTACTCATTTCCCCTAAATTTTCACAAATTTCCCCTAAGTGCCAATGTATCTATCACGTTAGAGGGGCTCAGAGCATTTCTCTGACTATTGGAGGGACCGGATCCTCGGCCCAATAATTTATAATGCCTAAGTACTTAAACCCGTTCATCAATATTCACTCCCCTTCATAAGTATTCATTTCCCTAATAAAGTTTTCCTAAGTAAAATCCTATTTTACTTAGGGAAATTAAAATATTTTCCATAAAAACCCTCATATATCATTAGCCTACGATATAAGTGTTGTATGATGAAATATATTTTCGAAAAACATTAGAATTAGTGCTTTTTCCATTCATTTGGTCACATTAACTACTAATTTATATTAATATATAGTTCCCCTATAAAGGTTACCCACTCTTGTATTATTATAACTATGCAAAAAACCCCAAGTTTTATAAATCCCGCCCTTGGTTGCAAAATAACCATAAAATCACCGATAATTGGGATTAATTAGTTAAACTGTAACTAATTAAGAACCTCAACCCTGCCATGTTAATAAAAGGATTAATTAACCCCCACGGTTGATTAATAACTTCATCAACCAATCGCATCGCCCCCGATGTAATTAAAAGTCATTAATTATGCCGTGCCCACCCTACATTAACCTTCCACCACCTCACCTCCCCAATAGCCATCCGATCAGATCCCTCAGATCCAACGGTTGTCGCGCATATCGCACGACCCTCCACAAGCGAACTTTAGCGTGTGACGACGAGCGGTTTTGCAAACAGTGCCATCGCTACGTGTCAAGCGCTATATGGAATCGTGTAGTCACGCCCAAATACTACCTCCCCTCCATTAACGATGTGATGAAAACCGGTTACCGCCTCCCGCTAATGACAAAACATCAAAATCATTCTCCCGCTGACTCCACCTGTCCAAATCCTGAACCCACCAAAGTTTTGACTTTGTATAAAAAACAAAGTTAAACAGTTTTCGTCCTATTCTGCGAATACATGCATGCAAACTAAACATCGAGGTCAACCAGCTCATGAACCCAACCGTCAACCACCCTCAAAATTGTAGTCTGATGTCGCTCCAAGTCCGCCATTCGCCCCAGTGAACCTGTACTCCATTGCCCGCCACTAAAAACAGGTATTTACCAGCTTCCGTCCAGAAACCCTATAAGTACTTGCTTTCCTCTACAATTAATTGGAAAAAACCCAAAATTTTCCATAACTCTATTACTGCATTTAGAATTCAAGTTCCCTAGACCCTCTGTTTTCACTAATTTCACATAAAAACCCTAGTTTCCTATCTGAATCCATAAGAACTAGAATGGAAACCCCCGTGGCCCTAAATGTAGCACCTATTACTACCCCTCACCGTGATTTGGATTATCTGCCCCTAGCAAATAAAGATTTTCGAATAAAAGACCTTGACACTGACAAAGGCCACATGAAAGTGTTTTCCCAATGCCAGGACAATCACTTAAATGGCTATGATACCATAGGACTTTGGGAATCAAACCTCCCAATGTATTTTCTCCCCTCTGTGCACATTTTCCCTAACATTATCCATCATTGTCATGCAAATTATGATCCCAACCTCAGAGCAGTTATATCCCCGAATCAAACTATTCTCTTCACAATTACTGCAGACTCAATTAATGAAATGCTTTAGTTTCTACCCAGTCAAGCCCTCACCCCCATTTCCCTTGGAGATTTTCTAGATAAATCATCCAAATTTTCCCAGTCTGAACTCAGTCGCCTTTGCCAGACTTCCATATATAAGAAGTATCAACCCAAAGATCCCCCTCTTTATTTGTCTGTTTTCTTCACAGAGATTGGCAAAACTATAGTTCATATTACAGTTATGGGATTCAATACCAGTGAATATATGGATGAATTGACCCTAGTTTTGATGTTCATCTTTACCCATGGTTAGCCCCCTACTGTAAAGTAAAATTATGTTGCATTCATTGCTAAAAAAATCCTCATGAGGATGGAAAATGAGAAAGTGTTCAAGTATTCCACATTCATCTATCACCTTATCCTTTAATATGAGTCTGACAAGTTTCCATTTTCTGTAATAAACTTGATACAAAGGGTATTTCTAGATCAGGCGTTTTTTAGACCTCTATCTTTCACCATTCATTTGCTTGTCCTTATTCATATAATGAATTCATTGACCAGTTTATCCACCCAATGACCACCATGCTAACAGGAAATCCTCCTCCTAGGATTAGTGATGAAATCAAAAGAATCCTTAAGCTATCAAAACAATATAAGGTAGGTGACTATTACTTGTACCAGAATCACACCGAGATCAGGATATATGGTTGTGAGCTCCCTCCATTCAAACTACCAAAATATGTTCCAATGAGGTTGTTTCCATTGGAATATTATAGACAAATAATAAACTCCGATGAGATTCACTTCACCAGGGTTAAGAAGAAAGAACAGGTGAGAATTAAGGATCACCTAGGCCCATTTGTCTGCAACAATGGAGAAGCAGGCAAAGCAGTAGAAGAAATCCTAGAAAAAATGAAATAAAATAAAATCTTTGGTTGGAGATATGACCCACGCAGTTTCATTTGTGATAGTAGAATGAAAAATAAGTTATCACCATATTTTCATCACAAAATCCGTGAAATAGAGAAATATCCTAATATGGATGAATGGAGGGAAGGAACTCTTGTTGAGATGGATAGTGATCAGATCAATGAAGATAATGTGATGAAAGATCTAGAAAAGAGACTTGACCTGGACTCTTTTGAACATCTACCAGTTGGGACTTCTCAGAAGCCAACACCAGGAACTAGTGCCTCCACAACAGATACTTCTCAAAGGCACTCATAGGAAATTAGTGCACCCCTTGTAGAACCATCACAGTGAAAAGAACAGGAAACCAGTACTCCAGCATCAAGGATATCAAATATGTCGAAGCAGCCTGAAATCTCTGAAGAACAGGCTCAACAACGGACCATTCCATCTCAAGTTAATATGGGAGATCCCCTAGTTTTGCAAACTCCTATGAATGAGGAAAAATGTTTAAAAAGAGATAGGGAAGTAGCTACCCCTACCAGTGGTCCTTCAGACTAGCCTGGTGCTAAGAGGCACAGGCTAAATCCACACCCAAAAGAGGAACTTTTTGAAGAAACAATAGGGAGTTTGAGGAAAGAAGGTGGAGACAGTCAGCATACAAATCCAGTAGGTGGGACACCTTCTAGTTCACAAAGACAGGAGTTGGAAACACAACAAAGTACTGAAGTTTTATCTTTCATGTCTTCATTTAAAAAATCCTTAGACATCAAAGAAAAATTTAAAGAGATAAATGCCAAAAATGAACAGCTAAACGCCCAAGCTTACACTCAATATTTGAAGATGGTTCCTACCAATCAAACTAGGTTGATGTCAGCTTATGACATCAAGGAAGGAAAAATGCAAATGAGCTTTTTAAAGCCTAAAGTACAACAGCCCCAAACACTTGCAAACTACCTCAAAACTGATTTTGACGTCTTGGCCAAGGACGTTCACCCCATAGATCAAATAGAACTACATAAGCAGACAAGGAAAATGGTTTATTCAATGTTGACAAGCAAGGCCATGATGGCACATAGATTGGAGAATTCACTGAATAATACCACTGCTCAATTACAGTTGGAAAGAGCCTCCTCGCAGGAAAAAGATAATAGAATCAAATCACTGGAGGATTTGATTACTGGATTGGGTCATAACCCAAATGTGGTAAAAGCTGTAGAAGCCCTGATAAATAAGAAAAATGAAGATATAGCTACCCTAAGAAAGCAACTGAATTTGTTGCCACTTATGCATCCACAAACTGTTGAAGTAATTGAGAAGAAGGCTGAAGAGGAGCTTATGGACCTAGTCCTCAAGCTAAACGAATAATTAAAGGAGATTGGGAATGAATTAGAGAAATCACTAAAAAACAGGCAAAGTGAGTCGACCACTTAACCTCAAAATGTAGTACCAGGGGTTTCTATATGAGTTCCATCTACACTTGAAATAGCTCTTGCACCAAATGTCCCTATGGCCACAGTTGAGACTATTACAGGAATAGGAACAGGTACAGGTACAACACGGGTAGCAACTTCCAGTCAGAGCACTGAAGAATTGATCAAATCCATGGAGGAAATGAAACTCCAAGTTTCTGAATTACGGAAGGTAAGGGAGAAATTTGTTACTTTAGAACAGAAGTATGATGTGTCTAAAATCAATTATGCTGAAGAAGTGAGGAAAAGAAAAGGCTTGGCCCAACAAGTAAAAACAGTGGAAAAGGACCTCACATTTGAAAATCCTTTAGCAAATATTAGGAAAATATTATGGACCAACATCACTCAATCAATCAATGAGGTTTGGTCATCAATACAAATCATTTTTGAACAGATTGACCTAGTCAAAGTTTCTCTTCAGGAGACTTCAGAAACCAAGGAAGAGCTAGGAGGGAAGCCTGAAGAAGCTATCATGCTAATAAAATTTTTGAACAACATAAATAGGAACCAATTGGAACAGTTGAATATTGAGGATAGAACTGGAACTATCCTAGAAATCAAGAAAGTATTGACAAAAAGAACTCTAATGCGGAACCTAGAAAGAAAATGTTAGAACATGCAAGAAGACATAGATGATTTTATGGATAAGTTTGGCAATCTACAAAGTAAAGGGTTTCCAAGTCCTTTAGTAATCAATGATAAGTTAATCAGGCATGAGGATTATGTCGACAATTTGGGTCAGTATGCAAATAACCAAGCTAGTTCATCTGCACCTAAAGCACTACCCACAGGCAGAGTTCTCTATGACAGTTTCGAGAACCTCTTTTATGTTGAGCATGAATTGAAACACTTGTTTCCTGTACAACACAATTTTGTAAAATACACAGAGGTTGATGAAATCTTCAGGAAGCTACAAAGGACCAAGATACCAAGGGATGATTGGTGGACAGATATGACTGACATTTTATGATTTACCTTCGTAAAAAAGTAAATTGAAGTATTTACCATAGTCAATTTTAGTAAAAGAAGGTGAATGAGGATATAGTAGGTAAAGAGTATCAGAACAGGTAAAAGAGTATTAGTAAAAAGATGAAAAGCAATCAACCAACACAGAATTACGAGTAGGACAGCAAGATGCACAATCATAGGGCCTGCCTCTAGCTCATTCAACGAAAATAGGGACAACAAGCCATCATTTCACTTTCAGTTTCTATCTTCGAGACCATCTGTCTCCACTTTTATGTAAAATATATTTGATTTTCCTAGAATATATCTCTCTCAGTTAAGAGATATTTTATTGCAAATTTTTGTATAAGTACTTCCTCATTCGGAGTACTTAGGGTGGATTCTTAGACATTTCTATACACTCTTGTCTCCACTTTTATGTAAAATATATTTGATTTTCCTAGAATATATCTCTCTTAGTTAAGAGATATTTTATTGCAAATTTTTGTATAAGTACTTCCTCATTCGGAGTACTTAGGGTGGATTCTTAGACATTTCTATACACTCTTTATTTTGGAATAAAGTGTTGTTGAACAACTTTTGTATGGTTGGCTAGACAAAGTAATAAAGCAAAGGACTTTTATAGGATTCCTTTGTCAAATGAGAAACAAATAAGTATTCTATATCTTATGTTTTTACAGTTCTCTTGTTAAATATTTCACATGCGTTTCATACCTGAATGATAAACGAAAAAGTATATTTCAGAAAATGCTTTACTACATTTTGTCTTTAAAATTGTTTATATTATTAATGTTTTCTTCCAAGCTATCATAGGTAGGGAATTCTTAATTGCTCCCTTCTTTTTAGTTTATCATTGTGGCCATTTAACAAAGAATTCTTAATTGCTTTTTGTTAGTGATCACCCACTTTCCCTCATCTTGAGACTTTGTTGAAGGATTCTTAATTACCCTTCTTCCCTTTCAAGACCATTTCATCCTTTGAAGTTATCATTTGTATCTTGTTTAGCTATCTTGCCAAGTGAAGCCCTCCTTTGTTGAATCATTCTGATCCAGTTAAGCCATCTTCAGTTGACTCCATAGCCCAATGGCCTAAATACCTTGTTTTACTCATCTGCTCCTGAATTCCCCCACCAAACAAAATCAAAACCCCCTAAGCTTCCATAACTAGCCTAATATCCTATAAACAAAGCTAAATCATAAAGAGAGAGCCCTCTTTGAGTACAGATTGGCTAGATTCTGTACTTAAAAGCTTGGTTTGTGGTTACCTCAGATCCTTTCCTTCTTCCAATAACTTCAAAGGAAAATCTAGTGATAACATAGTGGGGACTCTGTTGGGGAAACCAAATCCTAAGTCATAACACATCTTTAAGAAAGTTTAAATCCTAAATCTAAAGAATCTTAAAGAAATCATAGAAGCTATTTGAAATCAGTTAAGAAAATCAAAAAACATAATCCAAAAACTTGGCTTTAGAAATGACTCGTTATACTAGAGCTAATCCTGATCCCAATTCACCACAAGTGTTTGAGAACCCCAATCTGATCCCTAGAATTCTTAGGAGACAAGAAAGTTCTGTTAGTCCTCGACCCACATTCAGATCTTCATCCTGTCTTGTTAGGTGGATTTACCTTGAATACCAACCCTTTGATGAATACTTTGAGACATCTTTGTTTAAGACTTCATTTGACTCTGAATTAGCAGATCTAGTCCAAGACCCAGTGTTCATCCAAGAATTAGAGCTCCAAGCTGCCAATTTGTCAATTGATATATATTTGCAGAGCGGACCACAATTTGATCTTACCACTGAAGGAACACCTAATCCCTCTGTAATCACAACTCTTTTTGCAGGACATCTCAACCTCAAACCACTCCACATCAGACCATTACCTCTAGCTCTCCATCCACAACTCAAAGACCCACCGTTATTCCAACCCCAACTGTTGTTTCACCATTACCTATAACAATGGCAAACAGATATGCCCCCTGGTACTACCAGCAAACATAGGTGCCATGCCCTAGGATTACCAAAGTAAGATCACTACTTTGATGGCACTGGTACCTATACAGCCCAACAACACACCAAGAAGATGACTGATTATTTTGAAATCTATGAAATAGACACTGATGATGTATAAATGAGAATATATGTTCAGTGTTTATCTAGGAAGTTAGAACCTGGTTCAGAGGTTTAGTAGCAAATAGTATAAACAGCCTAGCAGCTCTCTATAGACAATTCTTGAACCGATGGGAGAAAAATAAAGACCCTCTTCAGATTCTTTCTAAATATGAAAACCTAAAGAGAGGAACATAAGAAATTGTGCAGGATTAATGCACTATATTCAACAATATGTATAATGCCATCCCTCAAAATCTTAGACCAACACCTGATTTAGCCTTAATCCAATTCCCAAACGGATTTTATTCTGATATGGCTTTCCAGCTAAGAGAATGAGCCCCTCGTACTTTAGAAGATATGAATAGCATAGCAGTCAGTGTTGAGGCCAACTTGATATCTAAAAGAGCCAAATCTAGGAGTGAAAGGAGAATACCATTAAAGGAAGAAGCCTCACCCTTTGAACAAAAGCTAGATGCCATAATTAAAGGGATGGGTAGGCTAGGAGACAGAGTGGAAACAATTGAAAGGAAAGCTCCTTGGGATGGTCAACCAACCAACACAGGGAGAAATCCTAATTTCAGGAAAAATCAAAATCCAAACACTGGGAAGAATGGTCTTGACCAAACTATTAGACCCCCTTTCCAGGAGAATTATGCAGAAGCTTCAAACTCTGAAGAACCAGAAGAAGATACTCAAATTAATTTGATGGGGCTTGGTAATGAAGGAGAATTTTTCTTGACCCAAGAAGATCAAGAGACCCACATGCTTAAACAGTTTCAAACTCAATCAAGGGAGTCATTTGAATTTAAGGAAGGATATGACACAACCATATTTGAGTTTCACAATCAATACAACCTAAGAAGTAGGAGAATTGATGTCCCTGAAACTAACAAGCAAAAGGTTATAAATCAGCCAAAAAAGGGTAAGATAGTAACCACACATGTACATATTCTTTCTAGACAATCAACCAAATAGTAAATAGCCCTCCACTCCCCTTCCTTCTAAAGGAACTATGGAAGGACCTCCAGAAGTTGATTTAGGAGAAACATTAAATCATGATTCCACTCTTGAAAAGGAGAAAAACATAGAAAACACATAAAACAGAGAGAATACTGTTGTTCGAAATCCAAAATCCCAAATAGAAAAGCCATTTAATCTCGAAACTGAAGTAGGTAAGCTGAAAATTGTTGTTTCATTATCTGAATTAGCTAAACATGATGCCTATCGAAATGAAATCAATAGATCACTGAAAATTACTAGAACTGAAGACTCTGTTAATCTTTTTGATGACCAGTCTGAATTAATCTTTGGCCCAGAAGTGAATGAAAACCATTGGAAGAGGGAATTCCTACCTTCTATGTGAGCTTAAACATACATGATAAGATACTTCACAATGCTATGTTTGACTCTGGGGAATCTTATAATCTCATGCCCAAGTCTGTAATGGAAAAGTTAGACCTAGACATCACTAGACCATACAAAGATTTTTTTTCTTTTGATTCTAGTCAAGTGAGATGTTTAGGATTGATAAAATACTTGTGTGTCTCATTGGTTCAATACCTTGTAAAAACAATTTTAATGGATATAGTGGTAGCAGATATACCACCCAAATATGGCATGTTATTATCCAGATCCTGGGATGCTAAGCTTCAAGGATCTCTTCAATTGGATATGTCATATGCTACTATATCGGTTTTTGGACAACCAAAGAAACTATACAGAGAAGCATTGATGAAATATGTAGTAAGTAGTCAAGAAAGACCCCAAAATTTCCCCATCTACTCAGTACAATCTGATATGGACTCATTCATCCATTATAATGCAGAAACCAATCCTTCTAATACTTTAGAAGTTTTAGTAGTAGAACCAAAAGAAATTAAAAAATAAAAATCAAGTGTTCATATTTAGGAAATATCAGATAACAAAGAAAAATCAGATGAGAACGGAAAACCAGATCCCAGTGTTAAACAAATTCCTACTACCCCTGACACCAATTATGAGCATGAGATCCTTTGGAATTTAGAATTTGATGGCTCAATCAATAAACTAGGGGCAGGAGCAGGAGTTTAGGTGTACAATTTAGAAAATGATCATGCTGAAGGCCATGCCTACATATTAAATTTTAATTGCACCAATAACATGGCAGAGTATGAGGCTCTCTTGTTGGGTCTTAAACTTGTTAAGAGATTAGGAGCAATCAGGGTGTCTGTCATAGGATATTCAAAATTAATAATTAAATGGATTAAAGGAAAATATTTAACTAGGGATCCTAGATTAGGATATATAGAGGAATAGTCATAGAAATTCTCAACATTTTTTTGAAGACTCAGCTTGCGACTATCCCAAGAAAACACAACCTGCAATCCCATAGTCTGGCCATGTTTGCCAGCACCTGCAAATTACCTTTTCAACCTAATCACCAGTTCACTGCTAAGATTAGGCACAGACCAGCCATCCCTGATAATCTGAAGAGTTGGCAGGTTTTTGATAGTGATGAGAAGATCAATAATTTTTTAACTTTATATGAAGAGTTTTCTAATAGTAACATAGATATTGATACAACTATTAGTTCTAATTTGATAGATGAGGTAGAAATAAACATTTTCGAGTAAAGTTCAATAAATATGATTCATCCCACAAGATTCACACAAAAAGAAATTCAAGACCTGAAACAGATGGATCTAGATGAAATAATTGAAGAAGAAACAAAGGTTATCAACCTAAAGGACAATCATTTACCCAAAGGATTGACTCCTCTAGAAGATCTGTTTGATTCCAATGACATTCCCAAGAAACCTAAAATGGAACCATTAAAAGCAGATATTGAAGAATACAACTTAGGTACACAGGACAATCCAAAAATGATAAAATTATCAAAATATTTACCTCCTAACCAGAAGCTAAAGTATGTTGAACTTATGAGGGAATTCCAGGATGTCTTTGCCTGGAGTTACGAAGATTTGAAATCCTATGACACCTCTATTATTCAGCACACTATACCTCTGAAAGAAAATCAAAAGCCCTTTAAACAAAAACTCAGAAGAATTAACCCTGTGTTATTACCATTGATTGAGAAAGAAATTAAATGCATGTATGAAGCAGGGATTATTGCCCCTATTAGATTTTCAGAGTGGGTGTCTAACTTGGTACCTACTAGGAAAAAGACTGGGGAAATAAGGTTATGTGTTGATCTGAGGAATGTGAATAAGGTCTCTCTTAAAGATAACTATCCTTACCCAAAATGTATCATATTTTTCCAAGGGTAGTGGGTTCTTCTACAATTTCACTTTTAGATGGGTTTTCAGGATATAACCAAACCTTGGTTCATCCTAATGACCAAGAGAAAACTGCTTTTACAACACCGTGGGGCACTTTTATGCACATCAAAATGCCATTTGGACTAAAAAAATGCAGGAACAACCTTCCAAAGGTCTATGGACATTACCTTTTCCAAATAAATTCATGATTTTCTTGTTATATATCTGGATGATCTAACTGTTTTTTCTAAATCAAATCAACAACACTTAGACCGTCTCAAGCAAGTCTTTTTTAAATGCAAAAAATATGGTATTTCTTTGAATCCAAAGAAATCCTTGTTCGATCTGGAGGAGGGTAAACTTTTATGTCACATCATTTCCAAAGATAGCATTCGAATTGACCCTTCTAGGATAGAAGCTATTCTATAGATACCTCATCCAAGAAGTATTAAAGAACTTCAAGCTTTCCTAGGGAAGACAATTTTTTTAAGAAAATTCATTTCTAACTTAGTTGAACTCATTAGATTACTAAATAACATGCTAAAAAAGGATTCAATGTTGGAAATAATACTGAGGGGGGGGGGGGGGGGGTGAATCAGTATTATCTGAAAAACTTTTTCAATTTCATACTCAGAAACATATACGCTACTTCAGTTAAGTGAACCAGCGTGTACACGCTACTGTGTCTAAAGCAACTAGCGTATAACCAGAAATCTTATGATTCAGTTAGTTTATCTTCAGTAAATGCATCAGGACATTATTAACCATATTAAAGGTAAACATGTGCAGTATAACAGAACATATCATCACACAAAAGCCACACACATGAACACCATGATATAAGGTGGAAACCCAATGTGGGTGAAAACCACCTGCTGCAACTCATCTCTATCTTTCTTTAATAAGAAACTTCAGTTTACAATCTTTTGTACTGGTGCAGCCTTATACCAGTACGCAGGCTACAACCTGCAGAAGGCTACAACCTTCTCTCGTTTTCCAGACTCTCCTGGAAGGGAGCTCCAACCCCCTTTGCTCTTGTACTAGCTAAGATACTAGTACGTAGGTGCTAGCCTACAATCTTCTTTCCTTCAGGAACCACTTTTCATACATTTTCAGACTGGATATTCCTGAAGCACAATATTACAATTTGAAGACCACAATTCATCAATTTTCATAACAGATCATACTAGCATCATCAATCTTTGAATCACTGAACCACTGAAACCCTGTCAACACCCAGTCACCAGAACACAGAGAAGACTACAAAACTTCTGCAATAACAGTCAGACCCAACTGCAACCCCAAAAATTAAGCTTCAAAAGATATACGCTACTTCAATGAAACCAACCCGCGTATACACGTGCTTTTACCAAAGACAACCTGCGTACAGATCTAAAAATAATTTCTCATAACTTGCAGCTGTACCAGACATCAGTCATACTCAGAACATAACATTGCGTCAGTATGCAGATATAAAAATATGCTTAATCAACCATATACCGATAGTTCATTTCAAACCATTTGATCCCGATCTATCCTTAGATCTAGTCTTCCATCAACTGGTGTGATCTCTCCTTAGCTTAGATCAAGCAACCCAGAACCTGCATACTAGATCTCTTTCTTTATCAGATATTCAAGACTTTTTCTGTGCAATTTCCTAATGATCTTCTTCTCCTTATATAGCCTTAGGCCCTTCACAATACCATGGTCCAAAACCATAGTAACACAATACCATCAACTTCAAAACTAGGGATCAACACGTCTGTCGAGATACCTTGGTCAAAAACATAGGCTCAAGTACCGAGGACTAACTACCACGGACCAAAGGGAAGCTTCTCGACATGTACGCTCTTTTCTGTTCATGAAACTGCGTGTATACGCGACTTCGTATATAGCGAGCCTGCGTATCCGCGACTTAGTATATAGCGTACCAGCGTGTATACGCAACTTGGGCTTAATGAACCTGCGTATATGAAATTTCTCTTCATTCTTGTAGTCTGGACTGAGATCTGTCATCAAAGAGAGTTGCCATCAAGGACAACACCTGCACCGTAGTGCCACACCTATGCCAAAATGCTAACATTCAAGTATCAAATGGACAGTAGAGGCCAAGCAATCATTTGAAGAAATCAAAATGGCCTTAACTAGAACACCAGTCCTCACCAGCCCACGATTTGATAGAGACATCATCATTTTTTCTTTTGCATCAGAACACACCATAGCTGCAATATTATTACAAAAGGATGATCAAGGATGTGAAAAACATATAGCCTCTTTTAGTAAAGCACTCAGAGATGCATCATTAAAATACAAAATAATGGAGAAACAATCTTTTGCACCGGTAAAAGCTATAAAGGATTTCAGAGTCTACATATTATACTCTCATGTGATAGCTTATGTTCCAAATGAAATTGTCAAAGACATCCTAACTCAGGATGAATTGATGGAAAAAGAGGTAAATGGATTGCTACCATCTTCGAGTATGATATAGAGATAAAACCTACCAAACTAATAAAAGGTCAGGGATTGGGCAAACTCATGGCAAAAACTAATTGTCAAGCCCTAGACATAAATGAACTGGATAATGAGAAGGAGATGGTGACTCCACAAACCAGCCAAGCCTTTTTAGACTCACCTTGGTATGTTGATGTAATTCATGTTTTACAAAACCTGTAGGCTCCTCCAGGGTTATCTATAACTAAGAATAAGTTTTTAAAAAGGAAAGCTTCAAAGTTTTGTATCTTAGATAATACTCTTTTTTTGAAAAATCATGAAGGAATTTTATTAAATTGTTTATTAAAAGATGAAGCTAACAAGGCTCTCCAAGAATTTCAAGTAGGAGACTGTGGTGAACATCTCTATTGGAAGTCAACTACAGTTAAAATCCTAAGGGCTGGATTCTATTGGCCAACCTTGTTTGCAGATGTGAAGAAATTTGTAACTTCTTGCCATAAGTGTCAAATTTTTGAAGGCAAAAGAAAATTATTACCTTTACCCCTAAAACCCACTTCCACTGAGAAACCTTTTCAACAATGGGGTCTTTACTTCATTTGAGAAATCCATCCACCCTCTTCAGGCCAACACAAATGGATACTCACAACCACTGACTATTTTACTAAATGGATAGAGGCCATCCCCTCCAGGCAAGCCAATGACATTGTGATCATAGGTTTCCTAGAAACCAATATATTCTCTAGGTTTGGTTGCCCCTCTAAAATCATTACTAATAATGCTGCAACCTTCAAGTCAAAGAAAATGATTAGTTTCTATAACAAGTATCACACTACTCTGGGCCATTCCATAGCCTACTACCCTCAAGGGAATGGATTGGTCGAATCTTCCAATAAGAGTCTAATAAATATCATCAAAAAGAAAACAAGAAAACTTGGAACAAAAAACTGATAAATGCTTTGTGGGCAGATAGGCTTACAACCAAAAAATCCATTGGAACCAGTCCTTATGAGTTAGTATATGGCATGGAGGTTTTTTTTCCTTCATCACTAGGAGTTCCTGTCATGAAAATACTCCAAGAAGCTCAATTGGAACCTACTGATATTCAAAGAAGGATAAACCAGACTATCAATTTACAGAAGACCAGGGAGGAGGTATACCAAAGATCCCAAGTGTTGCGGGAGAAACTTAAGAAGATATTGTAGGAATTTACAGGGTAAGTTCCACAGAAAGAATACCAAAAGGACACGCTCACAACCAGATCTCAAATCAATACACCAGTATTTTTGACGTGGTTAAAACCCTCAGAGTGCAAGGAGGGAAACAGTCCACGGCCTGTCCCAACGTGGGTACTACAGGCAATTTATTAATCAAAGAATGAAAATTTACATAAGCTTCTCTCATGCACGGATTACCCGAACAATGACCCTCCATGCGCTTTAAATAGAACTCATGGACCAATCGGGTGTCAAGCCACGGATCAAGTGTCGGTAATACCGAGGTGAGAGTGAACCGTCGGATCACTACATATCGTGACCGTCGGATTGTAAGTTACAAAATATACAACGGTAAAGAAACACACTTTACCTAACTCTAACCTAACTCTATACTAGACCAAGTTGAACTTAAAATATCCTATGTGTCAGAATATCCTAACATCCCCCCTTAAGAACAACTTGGGATAGGATTGAAGGATTTACAAATATGACACAATAGGAGAAGGAAGGAGGCACTAGAGCCTATCCCCCCTTAGTGACAACTTCCTGAATTCTAAGCATATATCGAAGTTTAGTGAACTTCGCCTCTGTGAGAGCCTTTGTGAAGATGTCTGCAACCTGATCATCTGTTGGACAATATTGCACTTCAAGAACATGGTCATGAATGAGCTTTCTGATGAAGTGCATGTGTAGTTCAATGTGTTTGCTGCGCTGATGCTGGACTGGATCTTTGCATAGTTGAATGGCACTTTTATTATCACACCAAAGTGTGGTTGGATGCTGCTACTCAAAGCCAAACTTTGATAGGATCTGACGAAGCCACAAGGCTTCCTTACTAGCTTCCACGGCACCACGATACTCTGCTTCTGCTGACGAAAGAGAAATGGCAGCCTATTTCTTACAAGCCCATGTAATAGGTCCTGAACCAAGAGTGAAGACATAGCCGGCAGTAGACTTCCGATCATCAGGGTCACCAGCCCAATCAGAATCAGTGAAACCAACTAACAGAGGAGCTACTTTGGCACTGTAATGAATCCCAAACTGTATTGTACCTCGAACATAACGAAGTATTCTTTTAGCTGCTTTCCAATGACTTTCACGGGGATTTTGCATAAAACGAGCAACAAGGCCAACAACAAAGGAAAGATCAGGATGAGTATGGGTTAAATACAAGAGTTTTCCGACAAGTTGACGGTATAAGGTAGCATCAACTTTAGGAGAAGTACAAGAGACTGAAAGTTTGACTCCAGACTAAAAGGGAGAAGGGGCTGACTTACAGTCTTCCATGTGAAAATGACGAAGAATATCACAAGCATACTTGGACTGGGAAAGAAAAATACCCTCTTGGGATTGCAAGACTTGAAGACCGAGAAAATAGTGTAAGTGTCCTAAGTCTGTCATTTCAAATTTCTTTTTAAGGCTGGACTTCACATGGTTTATAAGGTTGGGATCACTACCAGTAAGAATAAGATCATCAACATAAAGAACAAGGATGATAAGAGAGTTGCCCACTTTCTTGGTGTAGACAGTATTGTCAGAATGACACCTAGAAAAGCTAGATTCTAAAAGAAATCTATCCATTTTGGCATACCAAGCCCGAGGAGCTTGCTTGAGGCCATAAAGGGATTTCTTAAGTCGACAAACAAGGCTGGAGTCTGCTTGTATGAAGCCAATGGGTTGTTCCATATAGATTTCTTCCTGCAAGTCCCCATGCAAGAAGGCAGATTTAACATCCATTTGATGGACTTCCCATTTTAAAGAGGCAGCAAGGGAAAGAACAAGGCGGATAGAGTTCATTTTGGCAACAGGGGAGAAGGTTTCAGTGTAGTCAATGCCTTCGACCTGTGAAAAGCCCTTAGCAACGAGACGAGCTTTATGTTTATCAACTTTCCATCTGGTCCATACTTGGTTCTGTAAACCCATTTACATCTAACAAGTTTGCGTCCCTTTGGTAGAGGAACAAGATCCCATGTATCATTTGTCATTAATGAATGATATTCTTCATTCATAGCTGCTTCCCAATGTGGATGGCCTGAAGCTTCTACAAAAGTGTCAGGATCATGATTTACTGGAGCTTGAGCCAGTAAAGAAGAGGCTCTTTCAAACTGAGAACATGTACGTCGCTGATCTGTAGGATCACCGGCAAGATCACCTGCTGCATCCCGAGTAGCACGGACCCATCTTGGAAGTTGAGGATCCTGAGAGGGTGGGGGAGGATTATCATCCTCGCTTTCATCATCTGAAGAAGAAATGTTTTCAAAAGTAGAAGAGAGAGGAAGAGGTGGCACATCCGCCGGACTAGGCTCGCAGGCCGATTTACTTTCATCAAATTTGACATCTCTTCTAATGATAACATTTTTGGACTTAAATGGAATAAGTCTATAACCTTTTACATCTTCAGAATATCCAACAAAAGTACATTTCTCACTCTTAGGTTCTAAAGCTTTATGCTTTTCATTTGGAATATGGGCCCATGCTTCACTTCCAAACACACGAAAGTGACTTACATCTGGTTTAATGGAACTCCAAGCTTCTTCTGGAGTGATATTCTCTAGAACCTTAGTAGGAGTGCGATTGATTATATAATTTGCACAATTAATTGCTTCGGCCCAAAAACTAAGACTGAGTCCTTTAGATTGCAGCATACAATTAGCCATTTCCTTTAAGGTGCGATTTTTCCTTTCAGCTACACCATTTTGTTGTGGAGTGTATGGAACAGTATGTTGCATTTGAATTCCATTTTCGGTGCAAAAGTTGATGAATGTGTTTTTAACATATTCTCCACCATTATCAGTTCTTAGCTTAAGAATTTGATGTCCAGATTGTTTTTCAACAAATGCTTTGAAGGCCAAAAAAGTGGTAAATACTTCGCTCTTGAGTTTTAAGAAGTATACCCAAGTGCGTCTGGAGAAATCATCAATGAAAGTTAAGAAGTACTTGCAGCCAGAGAATGAAGCAACAGGAAGAGGACCACATAAATCACTGTGCACAAGCTGTAAAGGGGCTGAGGCGTGCCAAGAGGCACGTTTGTCAAAACTGTCCCGATGATGTTTTCCGAGTACACATCCGGAACAAACACCATCTCTGCAAGATACCATAGGAAGACCTGTCACCATATTTTCTTTACATAGATGCTGAAGGGAGCGATAGTTTAAGTGACCAAATCGCTCATGCCAAAGTTTGCTCACTTCATCATTATGAGCAACAAATACTGAGGGAAGATTGGATGACCCAAAGTTGTGAAACTTATACAACCTTTTGGAATCATCAGCAAGACCAGTAGCTAGAATCTGTTTAGGATCTTTTAGATCCTTGATTACAACATCATGAGGTGAAAATTCAACAATTTTACCTTCACCTGAATGAGTTATCTGATAGATAGATAGAAGGTTGCAGGATAAGGTTGGAACACATAATACATCATTAAACTGACCATTGTCTAGATGAACAGTTCCAGTCCCTACAACATTAAGAGATCTATCATCACCAATATATATATTTTTGGTGTTACAATCATTTAAAGAAGAAAACATGGCTTGGTTTTTGGCCATGTGACAAGAGGCTCCAGAGTCAATGAGTCACTCATGAGAATGAGAAGAAGAAGAAGATACATTTAATGCATAACCAGACTGAGATGATTGACAATGAGATGCAGAAAGTGCCATTCCGGAAGTTGAAGTTGAAGTAGGCTCCACATGGATGTTATGTTTCTTCATTGCGGCTTCCAAGGCTTCCATCTTCTTAAAGCATTTAGATTCTAAGTGGCCATCTCGATTACAAAAGTTACAATGTCTATCAGTCTTCTTCCATTTGTTTTTATTGGTCTTATCATTTTGCTGAAATGATCTTTCATTTTGAGGCTGAAATGGTTTAGGACCATTCTTTTGAGGATATGACTTCTTAGGATTCTTTGAATTTGGTTGCTGCTGGGCGGCTAACGCTTTCGTGGAAGAGTTTCCAAGATTAAGAAGACCAAGGTGTAAGAGTTTTTCTTGTTCTCTTATTAAGGAATCACAAAAGGAGTCAAAGGAAGGGGGCTTGTAGTCTTGTCCTTGACAAATGAAAGCTTCTCTTGTAGAATGGAAAGTGGAAACAAATACAGAGTAGGCTGGTCCCAACTTAGTAAGGATGGAATAAATAAGGTTACCATCTTCTTTCTTAATTTTAACACCTTCCAAGAGATATCTAAGGTTCTTGAATTTGGACAAGAAATCTTCAATGCAAGAAAAATTATTAGGATCCAAAGTAAGCAGCTCATTTTCAAGTTGATGGGCTCTAATTTCATTTTTAATCCCAAAAACTTTAGCAAGTTTTTCTAATGCTTCATGAGGAGTCTCAAGTTCTGCAATGTGGAATCTAAGATCAGGAGAAATAGACATCCCTATCAAACCACGTGCTTGATCTTGTCTATTTTCCCATTTTGCCGCCTTGTCTTCATCTTTTGGTTTCTTCTCTTGGTCTGTGGCTATTCTGAAGAGACCTTTACTTCTAAGTAAATCTTCGATGTAGGCTACCCATTGGAAGTAGTTAGTGCTGTCAAGAATGACTTGGCATGGACTTTCCATTTAAAAAAAAAAAACTGAAGCTGAAGATGCTGAAAGTAAGTGTTCCAATGGATAGATCTCGAAAAAATAGGCGGTTTAAAAAAAACGGCTCTGAAAAAGGCTTCCGGATGAAGAAGTTATGGCTTTTTGAAAAATAATTGTTGAAGTTGCCGGCAAAGTGCGCGAATGTGCGGGAATGAAAAAAATCCGCCCCCACAAAATGGAGACTTGAACCCAAGACCTCTACTCTCTTAAAATAGCTTTGAACCAATTGATCTATACAAAAAATTTGAGAGAGAGAGAGAGAGAGAGAGAGAGAGAGGGGCGGGGGGAGGGGGGGGGGGGGCTCGGTTTGCGTGCTTGCCTTGAGAAAGCTCTTTTTCCCTACAAAATACAAAACACAAAACCCAACACGAATATGCAAAGAAAAACGAACCTTGCGGCTCGAAGTTAGCTTTAGCCAAATAACTAGAAATTTAAAAAAAAAATCTCAAAGTTAGCTTTAGCCGAAAAACTAAATATTTTTCTCAATGTTTCTGATTTTCCGAGATCACACTAAGGTGCAGGGAAAAGAGCATACGCATGAGAAAAATTCTTCCTTTCTGTTTCTGATTTGCCCAGATCGCACAGAGTCGCAGGGCAAAGAGCATACGCAGAAATGAAAGGTATAGATCCAGTAAAAAAAAGGCTAAATAAACTGAGACCGAAATAAGCAGAGAGAAAATAACAGTAAACTGCAAAAAAAAACATTGTATACCTCCCAATCTGAAAAATGACGTAGCTAGGGCTACCGGAAACCTTTTCGCATGAAACGAAAGGGGTTCCTCACTGGAACAGATGCTCCGAATGCAACAGAGCAGTCCTCTCGGCCCGAAAGCAGTCAGAAACAACAGATCTAGGAAACGACAGCCGCATGCAGTTCTACCGGCTTCAGATTTGGATCACCAACGGACGTGGCCCTCAAATAGCTTTGATACCATGTAGGAATTTACAGGGTAAGTTCCACAGAAAGAATACCAAAAGGACACCGCTCACAACCAGATCTCAAATCAATACACCAGTATTTTTGACGTGGTTAAAACCCTCAGAGTGCACGGAGGGAAACAGTCCACGGCCTATCCCAACGTGGGTACTACAGGCAATTTATTAATCAAATAATGAAAATTTACATAAGCTTCTCTCATGCACGGATTACCCGAACAATGACCCTCCATGCGCTTTAAATAGAACTCATGGACCAATCGGGTGTCAAGCCACGGATCAAGTGTCGGTAATACCGAGGTGATAGTGAACCGTCGGATCACTACATATCGTGACCGTCGGATTGTAAGTTACAAAATGTACAACGGTAAAGAAACACACTTTACCTAACTCTAACCTAACTCTATACTAGACCAAGTTGAACTTAACTATATCCTATGTGTCGGAATATCCTAACAGATATTTGACAGAAGAACAAAAGCAGAGGATTTATACCTTGGAGATAAAGTGTTAAGATGGGATTCCAGAAGAGAGGATAAGGGGAAACATGCGAAGTTTGACTTCCTATGGAAAGGACAATACATCATCTATGCTTTCAAAGGAAACAATGCATATTTTCTTAAAGAGTTAGATGGTACAGAAGCAGAAGAAGGACTAGTCAATGGTTGGATGTTAAAGCATTACTTTGATCCTACTTACTAATATTACCATGTTCCTCATTGTACATATTATATCTTTTTGTAATGTCATAGTGTTGATTGGACAGTAAGGTTTTGGAGTTGAAACCCGAAGGGAAGGCCCTAAGCTTCAAAGGTATTACTGTCTGTTACACTAAAAAATGTCACCATGACTACTTACAGTTAGTATGGCTCAAATCAACAGTCATGCTACCCTCTTAGGCAAGTGATCCGGATTTAAACAGGAACGCAACAAATTACAGAGATAACCATATACACAAAGATGCAGCGGAAATAATACTTCATTTCATTAATGGAAAATACTGAAATATGCTTACAAACAGAAATGGCAATAAACTAGCTAGGGCGATGGTAGCTTATCTCTGAGAAGAGATGTGATGGCTACATGCCTCTGAACTGTGTTACAATGAGGCTCGAAGGCCTATTTATTGTTGAGAAACAATGGACAACCCTTAACATTCCAAAACCTAACCCTAGGAGATGAAACGCCAATCTGTGGGCCCCGTTTGGGTAAATTGGTACATCAACTTCCCGGGGTCGTAACTTTGGCATACGATCTCCGTTTGACGCGTACAATAGCTCGTTAGAAAGATCTATCCGAGCACTACCACTTTGGGAAGGGCAACATGGGTCCATGGACCCATGTTGCCCCCAGATTTCCCAAAAAACGTCGTTTAGGGCCTCAAAACGGCTCCGGAAGTTCAGGACCCGAAAAACTGCTAAAAATAGTAAGTTGTGCTACAATTAAGGAAACTGAAAATGCTGAGAAAGACAATGGTGGGGGTCCAGGTGGACTTGGCAGGTGGCCACCAATATCCACCTGGATCATTCCTCCCCCCTTAGGAAGCAATGGTCCCCATTGCGTTGAGCTCCTCCATGAGATGAGGAAACTTCTGCTGAACTTGTTCCCTGGTGAGCCACTTGCCCTGCTGAAGGAGTTGGCCCGCTTTGACAACTCGATACAGTTGGATATTCTGTTGGCGAGTGTTCTTGATCTGTGTGTCCATGATCCGATCAGTTGCAGCTTGTTCCATGCAATCTGGATTTAATTCTGTGGGTTTGAGCTGTTCTGCAATGTCGGATGTGTCTAGCAATGGTGGAAAGTATGGCCGAAGGCGGTCCACATTAAATACTGGGTGCAGGCCAAGGAATGGGGGAATGTTGAGCTCAAATGCATTGTCTCCCATAGCCTTAGTAATGGTGTAAGGACCATATCGGAGTGGTCTCAATTTCCGATAGGCTCCAGTAAGGCGTTCCTTTTGCAAATGCAACCAGACTTTGTCGCCCACCTGAAACTTGTGTGGCACCCGATGTTGATCATGTCGCTGCTTGTACTTGGCATTTGATTTCTCAAGAATGTCATGGACCTGCTGGCGAATATGTTGGATTCGCTCAATGAAGCTGGTGGCCTTATCTGTTTCGGACTGGACATGAGCTGAATTCATGTGAGTAGCTGCAAGTGGCATGGCCACATCAATGGGGCATAGTGGCTGGAATCCCAAACCCACCTGAAAAGGGCTATGGCCAGTGGAGCTGTGAAGAGCTCGGTTGTAGCTGTGCTGAACGTAGGGGAGGCTCTCGTCCCATGTGCGTGGATGCTTTGAGTTATACATGCGCAGAATGTGCACAATCATCCTATTGACAACCTCCGTCTGGCCATCAGTTTGAGGATGGAAGGCTGTGGACTTCGTGAGTTTGGTGTCCAGCATTGACCAGAGACTGGACCAAAAGGTGCTTAGAAATCGACTGTCCCGATCTGAGATGATAGACTGTGGGATCCCAAAGTGCACCCACACTCGTTCAAAGAAGAGTTTAGCAGTGGCTTCTGCTGTGATATTCTTCTTGCAGGCCATCATAATGGCCATCTTTGAGAACCTGTCGACGACCACAAAAACACAGTCATTTCCATGCTTAGTGGAAGGAAGGCCTGACATGTAATCCATGGAGATGGATTCCCAAGGTCGACTAGGGGTAGGCAACGGGTATAGAGGCCTTGCTTCTTAATGGTCGGTTTGGCAATGGCACAGGCAGTACATGATCGGATGTACTTCCCAACATCCTGTCGAAGATTCGGCCAATAGAAATAGTTTTGCAGTACTGCCACTGTTTTCTCGACCCCGAAATGCCCAGCAGCCCGACTGTAGTGTGCTTCCCAAATCATCTTGGCACGCTCGCTTGAAGGAACACAGAGGTGACCGAGGTGGCATAATAGGGCATCCTGGAGGTGAAAATCTGCAACCTGCCGACCCTCCAAGAGTGTCTGGTATGTGTGGCCGAATTCTGGGTCGCTTTTGTAGAGAAGTGGCCAATCAGAAGTCTCGTGCCCGCAAGAGTTGAGCACGGTGGTTAGCGCCATGATCGGTGGTCGACTGAGGCAATCTGCAACATTATTGGTGCTGCCCTTTTTATACTTGATATTCAAGTGAAACTGTTGCAGGTATGTAGACCACTTCTGATGGCGATCATTCTGCAATTTCCCTTGGGTCTGTATGAACTGCAGAGGTCGGTGGTCTGTGTGGATGACCGTTTCCTTCCCCAAAATGTAATGCTTCCATTGTCGGCAGGCCTGTACAATGGAATACATCTCTTTATCATAAGTGGGGTACTTCCGGACTGTGTCTGAAAGTGTTTCACTGTGATATGCCACTGGATGTCCATGTTGAGTAAGGACTGCCCCAATAGCATAGTCAGAGGCATCTGTCTCGACCTCAAATGGTTGTTGTAAATCTGGTAACGCGAGCACTGGTGCCGTGCAGAGGCGATCCTTCAACTCCCTGAATGCCTTCTGTTGAGATTCAGACCAAAAGAATTTTGCTTTCGCCCCGCCCTTGGTGACTTGACTCAAGGGCCAAGAAATATGAGAAAATCCCAACACAAACCTGCGGTAGAAGTTGGCAAGACCTAGAAAGCTGCGGAGCTCTGTTAGAGTGGTTGGAGAGGGCCAATCCCGAATGACTTGGACCTTGGCTGGATCGACATGCACCCCCTGTTCATCAATGATGTATCCCAGATACTGAACCTCGGTCATGCCAAAAGTGCATTTCTCCAAATTGGCACATAGCTTGTGTTGCCGCAGTGTTTGGAGAACCTGTCGGATGTGGTGGAGGTGCTCTTCCCAACTCTGGCTGAAGATCAGAATGTCATCCAAGTATACTACTACAAAGGAGTTGGTGAATGGCCGCAAGATGTCATCCATTAGCCTCATAAAGGTTGCAGGAGCATTCGTCAATCCGAAAGGCATGACCAACCATTCGAAGAGGCCCTCCTTGGATTTGAAGGCAGTCTTCCACACATCTGAGGGTTCAATTGGTACCTGGTGATATCCTGACTTCAGATCGATCTTGCTGAAATATTTCACCCCCTTTAGTTGGTCTAGGAGGTCATCAATCCGCGGGATCGGGTACCTATTACGGACAGTGATCTTGTTCAGCGCCCGATAGTCAATACAGAGTCTCCACGTCCCATCCTTCTTCTGTACCAACACTATCGGGCTCCCACAGGGCGAAGAACTCGGACGGATGTGACCTTTCTGCAGGAGCTCCTGAATCTGTCTCTTGATTTCATTGTTCTCCAGAACGGAGCGCCGATAAATTGGTCCATTGGGTAGCGGCGCACCTGGGGTCAGATCGATGGAGTGCTTGACTTGACAGTGCAGAGGAACCCCTGCCGGGGAGGTGAAGATGTCTTCGTACTCCTCCACAATCTTGTCCATCTGTAGCTGCCGTGCAGAGGGACCCCGTTTGGAGGCCGCGGCCACTGTCTTCTTCTTCCCTTGAGGGCGTATCATCAGGAAAACAAATTTCCTGGTTTTGGAAATGATCTTACTGCATTGTTTTGCAGTAATCAAAGAGATGGCGGCAGGTGGTGCTACCTCTGGTATCCTGAACAACTTATTTCCCAATGTAATAATAACAGCACGGGGCCTTGATTCATACACAGCATGTCGCTTCCACAAGTATGGTTGTCCTAGTAATACATCACAAACTTCAAGGGGAGCAATGTCACACAATACCTCATCCGTGAAGGGCTTGATGTTGTATGGAAGGCGACACTGCTGGCTCACGCGAAGATCTCGCCCTTGGTGAAGCCACCCAATGGTGTATGGTTGTGGATGTGCTGTGGTTGGTAAGCCCAACCGCTTCACGACCTCTGCCGAAATGAGGTTCTTTTGACTCCCGCTATCAACAATGAACTGTATCGGGGAGCCCTTTACCCACATCTGGGAGTGGAAGAGACGCTCCTCCTCCTCTGGATCTTCGGGTTCATTTTTCTGGATCTTTGCGGTAGCAACAGTGGCGCTGGGATCTGCATCAATGATCTGCTTCCCTTTTTCATACCCCTTATCGGGTTCTGACTCAGAGTCGGAACATGCATCTGATTCTGAAACCTTTAGCTCAGCCACCAGTGACTGCTTGGCCCGACACTCACTTGTGTTGTGAGTGGAGCTCTTATGGAACTCGCACCATTTTCCAGTGTCCTTTCTCGGCTTCGCGGCGTTGCTCTTTGCTTGCAACTTCGGCTGGTTGTCTTGGGCTGTCCCGCCTTGGCTTTGTCCTTTGTTCTGTGGTTTAGGGGCACCTTTCCCCTGCTTTGGATTCGCAGATCCAAAGTCTCGCTTCTTTTGTTTAAACTTCTGCTCGACCTTGACGGCATACCGGTATGCTGCGCTGAGCGAGGGGATGTTTAAGAACTGTATTTCTTCCTGGATGTACTTGTGCAGGCAGCCACGGTATTTGAGTATCAAATGTTGCTCCGAATCCTTGATACCCAACTTTGTGCGAAGGGTATGGAAAAGATTGGTGAACTCCGACACGTCTTGGTCCCTTCCCTGCCGCAGCGTGGTCCACTTTATGTATTCATCCTCATAGCTTCCAACAGGGTAGTACTGCTCCTTGATGGCATCCCGGAACGAATCCCAGGTGGGTGCGGCTGAAAATAGTGAGCCAGTACTTTCATCCTTCTGCTCGCAGTAGGTTTCCCACCAGTCCTTGACGTGGGGGGCTGCTTTGAGAAGAGCAAAAACAATCTTTTCCCGACTCGAAAATTCATGAACAGAAAAATAACCTTCTAGCAGATTTAACCATTTATCTACGGCATCGGCGTCTATCTGACCCTCAAATATGGGGATTTCAAAATTAACTTGTACCTTAAAGGGTGTGGCGTTTCCAGAGGAGCTACTGGAAGCCGATGCGCCGCTTCTGGGTAGTCGCTGAAGGATCTGCGCAAAGCTGTCCATCATCGCGTTCCGTTGTCGCTCGAGCGCTTCTTCGAGCAAGATTTTGATGGGATCTCCTGCCCCCTCGTCTTTCTTCTCGTCCGCCATGGGAGGCCGTCGGGATTTGCGAGGCTGGTCTTGCAAAGGTTCAACCAGTTCAAGCCCTAACTCCTTATATCCTGACCTTGTTGGGGACATGCAAAGAAAAACAGAGAAAAAGCAGACCGCTCTGATACCACTGATCCGGATTTAAACAGGAACGCAAAAAATTACAGAGATAACCATATACACAAAGATGCAGCGGAAATAATACTTCATTTCATTAATGGAAAATACTGAAATATGCTTACAAACAGAAATGGCAATAAACTAGCTAGGGCGATGGTAGCTTATCTCTGAGAAGAGATGTGATGGCTACATGCCTCTGAACTGTGTTACAATGAGGCTCGAAGGCCTATTTATTGTTGAGAAACAATGGACAACCCTTAACATTCCAAAACCTAACCCTAGGAGATGAAACGCCAAACTGTGGGCCCCGTTTGGGTAAATTGGTACATCAACTTCCCGGGGTCGTAACTTTGGCATACGATCTCCGTTTGACGCGTACAATAGCTCGTTAGAAAGATCTATCCGAGCACTACCACTTTGGGCAGGGCAACATCGGTCCATGGACCCATGTTGCCCCCAGATTTCCCAAAAAATGTCGTTTAGGGCCTCAAAACGGCTCCAGAAGTTCAGGACCCGAAAAACTGCTAAAAATAGTAAGTTGTGCTACAATTAAGGAAACTGAAAATGCTGAGAAAGACAATGGTGGGGGTCCAGGTGGACTTGGCAGGTGGCCACCAATATCCACCTGGATCAGCAAGTCTTATGCCTCTGCTATCCATCTCAAACTCAAAGAAGAGAGAAAGTCTTGTAAAAAATGTGTTTATCTCTAGGGTCGCGGGTTCTCTCTAGCCTTACCTGCGGGGACGCTCACAATGTTCAGAAAAATTGCGTCCATGGACGCTCTGTATGTTAAGGGACAGGTGCGTCCTTCTGTAAAAGGCAAAGTGCGCGAGTTTCATCTTAAAAAAGTTACTTGTGGTTACTTCTAGAACTTTCTAGAGGTCGGTTTTATGAAATGGATGCGCCTCCAGTTGGTTCATGTATCCCTATTAAGGAGGAACTTATCCCATCAATAAGGGAGCTATCCCACCCAAAGAGGGGGATTATCCCATTGATGGTGGACCTGAATAACCTCTTTACAACACTATAAATAAAGACATTGAGCCAGAGGGAGGGGAGGTTGGAGCTATACATTTTCTTTGGGTAAATGCTGCAGGAATTAGGACTCCCATTTAGAACCTTGTGAGGAGAGATTGTCTTTGCTTGATTCTACTTGGAAGTGGGTGAGCTTTGTCAAAGTAGAGGAAAACCCTTGATGGACCCTGGGAGGAACTTGCACAACACCAAGGCCAGGTTGTAAGAGTTTCTTTGTTTCGTTATTAATACAAACTGGTTCATTTTTCTCAATAGCTTGTGTTAATGAGTTATTTCATGTGTTCCTTGGTCTGCATGTTGAATATATGTTTTATTATATGAAATGCAAGTGCTTGGTAATTGTTTGATTGTTTGTGGTTGCAGGAATTGACATGAAGGAGGAGCTCATCCGGATCGGCAAGGACGGACTACAACAACAGCGTTTTGGAATAAGGTAAGCCTAAACACTTGTAGTTTTCATGTTTTAAAAGGTATATTTAGAGAAAGATCACTCCATTTTGTCTTGTTTGTCGCTAGAGAGTTTAGACTCCTAGGGAGGTCAGTTGTGTCCGCACAAACGACTTTTTCCGCCACGACAAATTGGCGACTCCACTGGGGACTCCATTAATGAGAAAGTCTTTTCCTTTGTGTGAACTTTGCTCTGAGAAAATCATTTTTATTTTCTGGTTTTTGACTGTGAGAATTAGTATTTGGGTGGCTTAGCTTTAGATTTAGTTAGATTTGGTTTTTCTTAACTTTTCCAGAAGGACGCACCCTCTGAGTACTGCACAGTGCGTCTTTGGACGCGCTGTTGCCGTTTGCACAGAGCGGGCCCGCACCTGTTATAACGGGTTGCCTGCGTCTTCCTGTAAAGTTTAGGAAAATTCCATTTTTTGCTTTAATTGCTTTTAGATTTTGATTTTTCTTAGTGTTTTCTGCCCAGATCCTTTAGTACCCTGTCAAAAATTTTCACCTGAACTTGTTTTGTGAGCTTTGAGTGTTTTAGTGGATTTCAACGAAGTTTAGGCCTAGGGTTTGATTTTAGGATAGGTCTTGTAGTGACTTTGACGGTAGAAAGTTGTCCAACCTTAGATCTCTCTGGTTAGTCAACCTTCTTAGAAGTCGGGCCTGTCGTAAAGTCTCCTTGTGTGAGCAGCTTGCCATTTAAGTTGTTTTAGGTCAAATTTCGAATTACTTGTTTATAAAGTGTTGATTTCCATTTTACAAAAGAACAAAAAGATTAGAGTTTTGTTTTGGCTAGTTTTTGGTTCTGCAATAAGCTAGTCCTTGATTTGATTGTGATCAAGTAAAACACCTTAGAATAATCATTGTTGGTTTTGGCCTCGTTAAGATTGCTTAGAGTAAATTTACCTTTTAGTTTGCTTATGAGTGAATTTTCGTAGATTTTAATAGTTGTTAAGATTGATTTTTGGTTATATTAGATTTATTTTCTTTATTAAAAGAAAAATACAAAAACATCTTCTTTAAAAGTCCTGTTTCAAGTAGCTTTTTGTTTTTGAAAGAGGAAAAGAGTTTTTTCGTGCATGTAAAGAGCGGTCATGTTTTTATGCTTGGAAAAGACAAACGAATTGTTTCTTTGATTGTCTTCAATTAAGAAGTTGCTTTTATAAAGATTGCATTCTCTCAACTTTTTAGTTAAGCAATTCATCGAAAAAGTAAAGTAGTGGGTAAATCATCCTAGGTGCATTTTGTAGTGGTTTCGAGTCGAGTCAACACACCACTGGTTTCACTTCCATCACCTTTTGACTTAAGAAACAACCTTAAAAGTAACGCTTAAATTAAAATCAATCTAGTAATTTTTATTTTTCTAGGGCTCTGAAACACCAACATAGCTTAGGCTAGGGTCTTGGAGTAGGTGAGTACTTAACTCTCCAAGACTACAAAACCAAACAGATAGTTTATCTTGAGTAGATTAAATCCAATTGTTTCAGTTACACTCTGGGAAAGCTCCTCTTAAAGGAGAAGCACGAGCTCGTGTCCGAACCAGTGAGGGGATCATTCCCCCCTCGTTGGGAACGACGCCAGACAGTACGTATTACAAACGGTAAACCTCGGATTAACCATTGTCGAGGAGCCAGGGGTCACTTATCGGTAAACCTTGGATTATTGTCAAGGAGCCGGTAAGGGGATTGAGCTTGTTACTCTGCCCTTACGTGCTGTCGGAGTTTAGACTGTTCCCCCAGGTGTAATTGTTGTGATTGGTAACTTTAGTGACCATAATCTTTAGGGTTCTACCGAGGTGACGGTGGAGGGAAGGTCCCACTGTACCTGGAGCAGACGTCGGTTATACTCACTTGGATTTTCCGGGGGTTCACTTCACTTCGAGACGGTTAAAGTGGAGGAACTTGTGCCGGTCTATTCATTAAGCAGGTTGTCGGGGTAACTGTTCCACCCGCCATTTCTGTACTGAATCCTGCGAGGTTGGGCCTAATCACCAACTAGCGCTTTTGGTCCGAAAGACTATTGTTTGTGTTTGGTTTGACGCTCTAGATTCTTTAGGCGTGTGCTTCAAATTTGTTTGCTTCTTTAGAAGACTTTAGGTGGTTTGATTTGAAATTTTTACTTTGTTTTCGTGTGTTGTAGTTAAAAATCTTTAATTGTGGCGGAATTACCGAGACAGTCCCGTCGACTTCGGGGCAAGTCTCCTGAGATTGTTACCGGAATAGATTTGTTAAGAAAACTCCGTAAATCGCGGGGTGAATCTCCTGAAGACATTCCGGGTCAGTACGAAGGGTTAAAGGTCCTTGTAACTCCTCCTAGTGACAGTAGAGTAGGTTCACCTGAAGAAGGAGAATCTTCCTTGGTAGTCCATCCAGATTACCAAAGTTTAGAAACAGGTTACAATCCCGAAACCGTTACAGTTTCCGAGCTTGCTGGTAGTTTTTCATCTGCCAGTGAAACAGGCGAAGAACCTGAAATTTCCGAACCTGTTACTCCAACTTCTAGTGTCCCTGATTCACCGAGAATAGAAAGAATTATCACCGAAAATCTACCTTCTGGTTTGATTGCTATAGAAGAACTTGCTCCAGAAGAAGATATAGGTGTCTCTCACCTTGAAGGTCAACTTACTATTGATCTAAGGGAGCGTGAATCCATCTTTTACAGTCCTCCTAGAAGTACTTCTTGGTACCTTTCGTTAACCAATTTTTTAGACAACTCAGTAGGTTTTTCTACACCTCGTACTCCTTTTCCACCTGGAGGTATTTATACTCCTGTAAATATGTCCGGTCAGTCGTCCGTGTTTACTCAAAGTTCCGAATCTTTTTTACACGGCAGTCCTTCTGTTCCCACTGGGTATCAGTCACTTTCTGGTACCTTTGCGGGGGCATCTCCTCAACCCGTTGATCATGGGTTATTTGCTGGAAACAGTGGTAATATACCATTGGGTGTAGGAGACATTTACATGATGTCAGGTTCAGTTCCCGTTTCCCAACCTCAAGGTGGCCAATTACCGCCTGGGGGGCAACCGCAGTTAACGCCTGGGGGGTAACCTCAAGGTACACAAATCGTGTCTGGGGGGCAACCTCAAAGTCAGTATGTACCTATGGTGCAATACGTGCCTCAAGGTCAACCTCAGCCTCAATATGTACCCCAAGGTCAACCTTGTTGTGGGGAAAAGTATCCGACTCGGAATGACCCTATCCCTACTCTAAGGGTGATAGTTCCTTAGCAACAACTGAAAGTAAAGCTTTGATATTTTCCTTTATGAAAGTACAGAGAAGGAAGAAAAGATTGACCAACCGATATCCTTCGCTTTTGTCGATCTTGTCTTCTCTCTTCGTCCCTTGCTCCCAGCTCCTTGTTCTCTTGCCGGCCCAGCTACACAAAGATCCTGCACAAACAAGAGAGGGAAACTACAAGAAACATGTACTCATAACTGATGCATGGATTAGAGTGAATCAGATATACAAGTAAATACAATACATCAATGCAATACAAGTATATAGGAGAACATTCAAAGCTTTATTGATAGAAGTAAAAGGTTCTGAGAAGGTTACAACCATCAATGGCTCCAATCCAGCAGCACCTCCCCAGCAGCAAGAAAATCCCCTCTTCTCCTCTATAAAAGTAATCACCCAATAGCTCTAACTGTAAACCAACAGCACTTCCTTTCTTTGCACAAAATTCCAGCCTCCTTAGACCTCATGAGAGAGCTCTATATATAGGAGATTTGGAGAAAGGATGAGTCAGCTTGAGGCTGGCATAAAGCTGACTAGTGTCCTCTCCCACTTTAGTTGATCTTCAGTTCTTGAGTCCACTTGGAGAATCTTGCTTCCACTTGGAGATCAAGACCCTCTTACTCATCACAGGGCGAATCCCTTAAACCAAGTGTCAGTTTGGAAGCTTCCTGGGCAGTTGACACCTTGCAGAATGACTGTGCCACTTGGCCGATCTCGCCCAGCGCAGGTAGCCTTCATTGGAGTTAACTTTCAGCGCAGGTACAAAGAGGAGCAGTTGACATTCAGCGCAGATGCTCAGTGGAGCAGCTGACATGATCCAAAAATAGCCTGGTTTTGAGTGTTTTCAGGTGGAGAACTGATGGGAAGTGCTGTGGTTTGCTGACCTTGTTCTTCTAGGGGTAAGAACAACATGTTTAGGGACTGAGGATCCCTGTAATTATTGACATTTCATGCTCCATGCTGCGAGGCACAAAAATGTCTATAACAGTTGCCCCCTAAAGTATGAGGCCGTTTATCGGGTGAAATGCTTTATCTAGAGGGTCCGAAGTTCATTCCAGTGCTGAGGAGGTGCCCTGTAATACGATACAATACAATACATTATTTTTCATTTTGTTTTCATGATCTAGCTGAGGCGGGCATTCCCATGCTCAGCTTTATAAATACATTTTGGTACATAGAACAGACGATCGTCAGATGGTAGACTGATAATTCTCTGTTGAAATTATCATCCTTTGAATAGGATGATCATCTACTGCAATGATGTACATGACAAATGCTTTTATATTTCCTGAATATATATCGCAGCCCGGATGGATGAAACTAGATCCGGGGTCTTCAAACTCGTTCGATCTTCACTCTAAGTACAAGTCGATCCATGTAAGAATTGCGCTGAAGTCGAACATGGAAAGACATCGCTTGATTACCGGTCAATGATGAAAATCGTTAACAAGCGCGAGAGGAATCACCGATAATGATAATGACCCTCAAGGTACTGCAGTACAATTCACGTGGCATGAATAAAGGACTTGGCGTCGAACGCCACGCAAAATCTTCTGGTCGAAGGTCATTGATGTATACCTGTCGCCGGAAGTGAGAAACTTGCCATTGAGGCATGCAAGCTTCAAAGTACTGATGGGGTTGTTCCTAGATCAACTTCTTGGATAATGAGCTGAAGTCGACAAGAAGCGATCTGTCAAAGGAGGGCCTTAATGAATCCCACATCAATGACACGGAACGGAGCTAATGATTTTAGTGGAGGTGAAAACAAACTGTGACATGTGATTCAGGGTGGCGATCATGAATGGATGAAGGATAATGTATGGCAGTAGATGGGACACGGTTGACACTTTCAGAATGACCTCTCTTGAACATATAACGACACTGATGCGATGGATCGGTAGCATTACCCCAAAATGTGGATGGTTTGGCGAAGACCATGGTGATGAGATCGGTGAATGAAACAACCCAACCCGATGTGGTACGGAGGAAAAGTGTCATGTTCAAGAGCGACTTGCTACCATTAGGCTTTGATGTTCTCCCAATTTTTCCCCAGTCATTTCTGACCAGTACCTCTTTATTTTTGTCAAGCTTGAGGAGGATAACATATGCTTGTTCTATAACCTGCCCTTCGGGCAAGCCCATCGCTATGATTTAACGAGCTTAGCGATAGGGAAACTCGTTCTCGTCTAAAGACAAGTTTGTCGCTATTTAATCATTTTAACGAGTCTAACGACAAGGAAAACTCGGTCCATTTCGTTTTTAGAGAGTCTGAAAAGGTACAGAAAGTTAACTCCATAATTCCTTTTTCGTCATCTAATCCCTTAAGTCCGAAAAAGTATAAAACAATACAGAAGGGATGGGTGTTCGGTACTTTTAACGAGCCGAACAAGACAAGTGCTCGATCTTTTTGTGCAATAATCCCTCAGGTCCAAAAAGATTAAAATTTAGAGGAGGGATAGCTCTTCCGGTCGTTTAACGAGCTGGAAAGCCAAAACTCGGCAAACTTTTCATATTTTACGAGTCAGTGAAAAGAGCTCAAAGAAGACTCGTCTTTTGAGGAACGAGTGATAAACAGGGATAGCAACTGATTCCAGGTACAAATTGGAATTTTCCAATCACGGTAGTGTCACAAGGATGGCTAGGTGAAATCACTCTTCGCAGATGTTCCTCAAAATGGGTAAACACACATATGGGGGTGAACGACCGGCCAAATGACGGTGGAGGTGATGGATGAAAACACGACCAAGGCTTTTAAGGCTGATAAATTTACGATCGCAATGGTTATTTACCGGGATAGGTTCATTTTTTAATGAGCTTGAACTATGGTGGAAACTTTTGCTCACGCTTTTCTATTTTTTAACGAGCATAAATTCCGCGGTAAAACTGCTCGATTCATGGTCAAATTTGATTTTTTACTTTTACTAGATTTTCTCTTTTCAAATGTAGTACTTCACCTTCAATTGCTGCAACAAACTTTGTTAGAAATGGACAATATTTGCACGAAAATGAGATTGTAACCCTAATATTTAACTTTAAACTGTGTAAAAAGCCATAAAAAGGTGTTTTTACCTCTCATTTACCATTTCATTTGCATTTTGCTTGTTGGAGCTCTGGAGGTGCCTCTTCTTCCTTGATTTTCACCAGCTGATTCCGGGAGATTCTATGGACGATTTTCGGCGCCGTTTGGACCAGGTAGGAGCTAAACCTTAGCCCTTCACTTTCATGGTTTCCTTTTTCAGTTTCATGCACATTTTTCAGGGTTTCTGAGCCTCAGGGTTTTCATCAAGGCACCCTGGCATCAGCGCAGGTTCTCCTTTCGAAACCTGCGCTACATGTCAGGTTGTCTTAAGGCAGACTGCGCCTCAGCGCAAGGGAGAGACTCTCTGCCTGCGCTGGGCCTAGAAAAACTGATCCTGCATGTGTTTTTTGATGATTTTTCGCCAGTTTTTCATCAAAATTAGGAACTTACTCCTTCTCTTGTTTGCTTGCAGGGAACTTTGAACAAAATGTCCCTTACATGGCGAGAACGATAACATGAAGCAGAGGACATGGTTGCACTCCATGACCCGGTCACGGTGAACGCGCTTCGGAACTGTGGCCTACTGAAGTTCTTCCGTATCTCTAGCATGAGAGCACAGATTTCTTTACTGCAGTATATGCTTGATGCTTGGGATCCTGTTAACCAAGTATTCCAGATTAGGGGGAAAACCATCCCCTTGACCATAGAGGACATGTACTTCTTGACTGGGTTGTCAAGGCGGGGTGCCCCCATTTCTTTGTCAGGTACGGCTCGAGGGACTAATTCCACCAGAGACTATATCCGTCAGTATTGCCGGGAAGGTTCATAGCCGAGCAAAGACGGCAAGATCAATATCCGGGACATCACTGACAGGTCTCTTAGGTCCATTCTGTTTACCATTGGTAGGATGGCCGATAGCGCAGCTTTACATGTTGCCAACAGATCTTACATGCAGCACGCCTTGGAGTGTCTCCAACCGAAAGTGTTTAACTGGTGTGATGCAGTACTTGTTCAGATGAAAAGTCAATTGACCAAGGTAAAGGACGGGAGGCTGAAGAACTTTGGATTTGGTTCTATTCTGACTGCCTTCGCCTTGGAGAAAATCCCATTGATGCAGCCTCAGTACATCATACTTGACTTGCCTTCTCCGACCGAGCCACGCATGCAGAGGTGGGTTGACCACATGTCCCGACATGCTGGTCAACCTCAGATTACTTTCACTGAGGCCTTCTTTAGGTGGTTTGAGCGTCAGGAGATGGTGTTTTCTAAGTATCCATATGTGGGTATGGACTACCGAGGTGATCCGGACTTGGTGCTACCGGATGGCGAGCAATGGGGCGTTATTGGTAAAATCTCTGACCATATCACTGTTTATTGTTTTTACTCATGATGTTACTATGCAAAACTAATCAAACTCTTGGGTGCATGCAGATGTTGGTCCTGTTCGTCCAGCAGCCCGTCCACGATCGCCAGCTGCTGCCCCAGCAGCAGAACCTGCTAGGAGAGTTGTTATTCGCGACCTTGGTGATACTGAGACACTTGCAGCTGTGCAGGAGCAGGTTGAGAGCCTTACTCGTGGTCTTCCGGATGTACAGATTGACGAGTTACCTTTACAGTTGCAGCGGCACACTATTGGCGTGCCTAGACGATGGACTCGTCTCTTGCGCATGATTGCACAGACCGTGACGTACTATCATGAGCACCATTAGGCTAGGGTGCCCCCTAGCATCTTTTTTGAGTTCTAGGTCATACGACCAATTTTGTTTTGATTACAGCACATCATGAACAAACTATAAACAGCTTTATATATTTTGATTTTCGGGATTTATTCTGGTTTATTTGCGATCCACTTGCATAGCACCGATGCATCTCTTTTTATATATGTCGTAAATGTCTATCTAACACATAGTTTGCTAATGAATCTATTAATGTGTTCAAGTTTATGGAAATATGTTGGTATTGAATTGAATCAAACTCTCTTTCCAAAATCTTAACCCTTAGAAACATTCGATAGATAGCTGGATTGCGGACTGAATATATACCGGTGAGTTGTAGTATCACAAGCTGTGAGTCTAGCCTAACAATTAGTCGGCGTATACCATGAGCGATGGTATCAGAGAGGAGTTCAATCAACGCGCTATACTCAGCGATGTTGTTCGTTGACTGCCCAATACACACACCTCTGAAACTCACTAACTCGCCGCTTGGATCAAAAATGGCCCAGGCTGCGGAGGACAAATTCCGCGTACTACGACTCGCTCCGTCGGCATATCCTACATATGTCTCAGAAAAATTCGACATCTGCAACAAACGAGAAGGGTGGATCACTAAACCGAAACAAACACTTTAGCGAAAACAAAATACAACAAAAGCACTCAGGTTACTATTCAAGCATAGTAACGCTTGAGGTACAACCCGTTGCGGGGTTGCGCCAGTGGTATCCCGTCATAATCCATTAACTCGTAGGCTCCTTTTGCTAACACCCTTTTAACAATATAGGGACCCATCCATAAGGACTTAAATTTTCCTGCTCTTAATTTGTCGGATTCTTGGTCGTAAAGCAAAACCAAGTCACCCTCAGAGAAGATACGAGGTTTGACATTCTTGTCGAACTGCGCCTTGACTCGTTTCTTATGGGCTTCGTTCGCCAAAGCGGCGTCACGACGGTTTTCATCCAACTGGATCAATTCCAAGAAACGAGCCTCTTCTTCTGAGGTTCCGGGGAGGAGGTCAATTGCGAGTTTAAGAGACGAAATTTCGCACTGGATCGGTAAGACTGCCTCCAGGCCATACACCAATTGGAATGGTGTGAACCCAGTGGCGTTCTTTACCGAGGTTCGGTAAGCCCACAATGCTGAGTACAGGAGTAGGTGCCATCTTCTTTTGTGAACCCCGATCATCCTTTGCAACATACGCTTCAGGACTTTGTTGATTGCCTCAACTTGTCCGTTGGCTTGTGGATAATATGGGGTAGAGCTGTCGTGAGATAGCCCTAGTTTGGCAGCTAATTCAACCATCATGTGATTGCGAAAATGCGATCCATGATCTGTCACTATAGCCTGCGGAACGCCGAACCTGGCGACTACATGATTAAAAAAGAAAAGGGCAGCTGTTTCACCAGTGTTATCCAATGTAGGCATCGCCTTGGCCCATTTGGTAAAATAGTCAACAGCGACTATAATATACCGATGCCCCTCGGTCGAGGTGGGGTTACATTGCATGAAATCGATGCCCCACTTGGCGAAAGGCCCAACAGCAACTATAGGCTGCAAAGGTGCGGGCGGTCTCCTGGTTTTGCTATCAAAGATCTGACATGCATGGCAACTTCTGACAGCTATTATGCAATATTTAAACATAGTTGGCCAGAAATATCCTGCTCGTAAGATTCTTTGTGTTGTTGCATATCCAGATTGATGCCCCCCGCACGCGCCTGAATGACAATCATTCAGGGCTTTCTCGGCCTCCTCATGGGTAAGGCACCTCCTCATAACCGTATCGACACCACGACGGTAAAGTGTATCACCGACAATCATGTAGTCTTTAGATTGGTATCGTATACGCTTCTGTTCCGAGTGTGAGGTATTAGGCCTAAATTTTTGGGTTTGGAGATAAACAATGATGTCTCCATACCACTCATCGCTTACTGATATCAGAAACAAATTTTCATCCACCATTGACTCTTCTGATGTTTCATCGTTGGACGACGATGGGAGATCGCACAATAATTCCGCGAAAACTAGAGCTTTCTTCGATTTGGATTTTACAAAATCCAGATCAAACTCTTGAAGGATCGCTATCCATTTCGAATATTTGCCCCCCAGCAACTGTCGCGACAGTATATACGTCATGGGGTTGCAATTTGATAGAATGGTAGTTTTCCTGAAGAGGACATAATGTAGAAACCTTAGAATCGCTTGAACAGCAGCAAGCGCTAGTTTTTCAACATAGGAATATTTACTTTCTGTGTCATTTAAGTTTTTACTTAAATAATAAATAGGATGTTCAATTCCATCGACTTCTTGCACTAAGACCATTGCAATGGTCGTATCTGCTGCAGCTAGATATAGGTTAAAATCTCTTTGATAGTCCGGGGCGTACATTAATGACGCTCTTACTAGAGAATCTTTCAGAGCGTCAAATGAAGCTTGCGCAACCTGGTCCCAGACAAAAGGTACATCCTTTTTCAAAAGACGAGTATAACCTTTGGCAAGTTCTGCGTAATTTGGAATGAACCTCCTCAGAAAGTTTGCTTTCCCTTGGAGTTTCTGAATCTGAAGCAAATTTGAAGGTGGAGGCAAATTAATGATTGCCTGAACCTTATAGGGGTCGAGACGAATCCCATCCTTAGAGACTACAAAGCCAAGTAAACGACCAGAACCGACGCAAAACACACACTTGTGCGGATTGAGTCTTATCTTGTAGTGTCGGCAACGTAGAAATATTGCTCTCAAATGCCGTGGATGATCAGTCCGCTTCCGCGAATGAGCCAGAAGATCGTCGAGGTAAGGTTGAACGATGTTCTTGATGTCATGGAAGGCATAATTCATTGCCCTCTGAAATGTCGCCCCTGCGTTCTTTAAACCAAAGGGTAATTTTCGATAAGTGAACGTGCCCCACGGACAAATAAATGCAGTCTTAGACTGGTCCTGTGGACGGATATTTATTTGATTATACCCGGAAAATCCATCCATAAAGGAAAAGATTTCACATCCGGCGCATTCATCAATTATCTGGTCGATGAAGGGTGTAGGGTAGTTGTCCTTTGGACAAGCTTGGTTTACATCCCTATAGTCGACGCACACTCTTATCGTCCCTTGTTTTTTCATAACAGGGACAATATTCGATACCCAATCGGTTAGAGGAACCGGGTAGATGAATCCAGCATGGAGAAGTTTTTCAACTTCTGCCTTAATGGCAGCGGCTTTCTTGGGGTGCACCTGCCGAAGCCGTTGTCTTACTGGTTTGACATCAGGATACATTTTAATTTCATGTTCAACTATGCTCGAGTCAATGCCTGGCATTTCATCATATGACCATGCAAAGACATCTCTAAATTCGCGAAAGAGAGCACCATATATTTCCAGTTCTGAAGGGGAACAAGTTTTGCCGACATGAATATTCTCTACAACATCAGGTTTTGTCGAGATGTTTATGGCTACGGTCTCTTCAATATTGGATAGGTTTCGCTCTGAATCCACTGTATTTACAGTATTTGTTAGGAATTCAAACACTGAAGGGTGATATAGGTCGTGTTGAGTTTCTTCTTCACACTCTGGAAGAAGGGAACGATGGTGGTGATCATTCCATGGTGCCCCCTCAATCATCATTGATTGTAAGATTCCTTCGTCAGTCCCATGAATTCTTGACCATGGATCTAATGGGGTACCATATTCTCCAGACCTATCTACCCAAACGCTTGACGAGCGTTGATTTGGGCTCGCCTCCCATGCCTGAAACATTGATTGCTACAATATTTCTATAGGGCTAGGTGGCAAAACCATTTGATAATCCATGACGACTTTGTCTCCTGCGACCTTCGAAGAAGATACCATGTTGCATGTTGCTACAAACGGGATATCCCCTACATGGAAAGGAGGTGGTAATGCGAAAGTTCCGATCATTGTGGGATCTTTTAGCAAGCCTACTCCGATATCTTGCATTGAATGGTCACTCGCATGGATCATGGGAATGCTTCCAGTAACTTGTGAACCATTAGGGAGGAAATTCTGCTGGTCGACGATCGTAATCCCTCCTTCAAACGGGAACGCGATCTTCCTAAAATATGTCGACACTACAGCTGCCATGGCATATATCCATGGTCTTCCCAGTAGGATGTTATAGTCAAGATTGCCATCAATGACTTCAACATCAATTTCCACTGTTTTTCCTCCTAGTTCAACCTTAAAGTTATTTAGGATACCGTACGGAGTGTACGTCCTACCGTCAAATGCTTTCAATGTCGTCAAAGATCGCGACAAGGTTGGAGATCCAAGAGTTTTCCAGCAACTCATCGACATGATACATGTCGATGCTCCCTCATCAATAATCGTTCTATGAACAATTTTGTTGAGTGCTTTCACTTGAATAAGGAAAGCTAGTTGCGCTGGTAACTGAGGATCATATCCTTTGTGATCAAAGGATACAAGATTGGAATCTTTAGGATCCACTCCACCAATTGCTGATAACAATGCCTGCCTTTGGGATGGACAATTTTGCAGTACCTCAAGAGTCGACATAGCAGATGGCGATTGGGCCAAATCTTCTACTATGTTATAATGCTGCGCCGCTTTGGCGCAAGGATTAAATGTCGACTTGTGTACTACTCCCTTAGGCGGCTTTATTGTTAATTCATGCGTGAGTGGGGGTACAGCTTCTGCCGAAGTTGTTGTCGAACTACTAGGTTGATCTTTCCCTTTGTCGTTCGACACCGGCGGATTCCCATAATCTTTATTCCTAGTCGAGATCAAAGCATCATTTTGCTTAGAAACTGACACCATAAGCACTTGAGACGGGGAAGCATTTCCACTATCAACCATATTTTGACCTGGGGTGGGAAATGGATCAGTCAACACAGCTGAAGTTTGGGAACTTTTAAAGAACCTCTTTAACTCAGCTTTGAACGGACAGTTCTTTGTCGAATGATCCTCATCGCATATATGACATGGATAAATTTGTTTCCCTTGCCCAGGAGGGTTTGAAGAAGTTTTTTGAGGGGATGACTCACCCTGTTTCTTCTTCTTCCCTTTGTTTTGTTTCTTCTTGCTTCCTGGTTGATTGGAGTTTTTGCCTTTATCCGTAGATACAGCATTTACCTCCGAAGCAAGAATCTCTTGATTTGCTTTTTGATTCAAAGTCTTACGGGCTTTCTTATTTGAATCCCTTGTCGACTTAGCGTTTGCAGTTCCAATCACGCCATCGCCGGCATGAGAGTCACTATTCGATCCGGGAGGAGGAGGGATTGAAAATTCTGGTCTGGGGGCATCAGGTATCTTATCATAGAGCGTGCCTGACTGAGTATATACTAAGTCCAAATATTGAGCACGAGCAATAACCTGCTCCTCTGTTACGACGCCTCCCTTGGCCACATCTTCTGTTATAGCAGGAAGAAGCGACTTTATAAACCACTCAGCTAATAGCTGATCTGGAACATAGGTCTTTACCATTCTGCGACGACGACGCCACTCATGTATATGATCTGATATATGTGTGGCTGTTGTCTGCTTGAAATTGGTCAAGATCTCTGTTCCAGTTTCGTACCTTATAGGTAACTGAAAGTGTGTTAAGAAAGTCGTGGCTAGGGAACTAAAATTGTCGAAAGAGGCTCTAGGTAATTCAATATACCATTTAGCCGCCGGACCAGTCAATGTCCTCTGGAAAAGGCGAAGCCTTATCGAATCATCATTCAAGGTATTCGACGAACACCACAGATGGAATGTCATCACATGATTCGACGGGTCTTCGCCAGGATTTCCATTGAATTTAGGAATGTCCGAAGGAAGTTTGTGAGGAATCGCTGGCCACCAATGGGCATAGGCGATTGGATCGTTCGTCAATCGATGTAAATCTGGTAATTCTAGAGTTGCCACGAATGGAAACTGCTGATTCAGGTTTGGCGAGGCGTACCCAGGATACGATGGAATCGCCTGAGCAGTAGGCCTTTTCATACCAGCATAATGCAACTGATGTTGATATGACTGATATGGCTGGTGGGCTTGGCCACTGTAAAGTGGTTGATTTAACCCGTTCTGAATATAGGGTTGCCCACTATTTGCAAAGATCTGTTGCTCAAATCCCTGGTATACCTGTTGAAACTGAGGTTGTTGGTATTGCACCATCCATGGTTGTGAAGCCATGTTTTGCTGTGCGACACTAACCGACGGACCAAGATGCGGGGTTATGGTTCCCGTTTGTATCTGTGTCGTCCCGGCAGTTGGCGATTGTGGTTGTGTTGCAGGGTCAATGGGCTGTTGCATTACAATTTGGGGTTGACATACAACAGGCATCGATTGAACTTGCGACACGGTTACAATTGCTGGCGTTGTCGGGATACTAGACATAGGTACACACTGTTGCATGGAATATACAACTCTCAGTTGTTGGGGTAACATAGGCACCCAACCACTCGTCGTTACTTCAGTCAAACCTGAATGTTGTTGAAAACTGCCGTATGGGTATCCCCCCGGAAGGGGAATTGAAAGGGCATATTGCCCCCCATACGGTAACAATCTGGAGCTCAAGGGTATAGATTGCCTTTGAGGACTGGATGGCCCAAACTGATTCCCAAAGGGATCAATTTGTCTAGTTTCAACATAAGAATTACCGGGTATTATACCGGAAGAACAAACTGGAACAGACCAAGTTGTCGTAATAGTCCCTGGGTGGACTCCTTCTAGCTGATGAGAGCTAGTCGGGACAGCTGGTATGCCAGCAAACATCGTTGGATTGACAACAGGAGCTTCTGCTGTCACTGTGTCATTTGGCACAGTCCTAGATGTCGACGGTTGCTCAGACATTTTAAGTCTATCCAATAAACTGCCTAACGATTCTACAGGAACTTCCTGTGGCGATGGACAAACTTCTGATGCAGAAGGAAAAAGAGTGGCGCCTACTCCAAAATGAGTTGGAGTATTTGCTTGCTGGTATTCTACGATTTCCTCTATTGCAATCAGACCAGGAGGAAGAGGAAGACCATCAGGTCCGTAAAAGATTTCTGGTGCCGAAGAAGGGGTTGCTTCGACAACGATAGTTGTTTGAACAACAAGACTCTGTGGACCGGTTTCAGATGGAACTGGTTCAGTTATGCAAGTACTTGTCTTCAGACTAGGATCAGTACAACTGTCCCTCTGTTGCTATTGAACTTCTTCAATAGAGGCAGGGATTCCAGAAATATTAGGAGTGACCAGAATCTCAGATGTTGTCGGAACTGTTGTTCTAACTTTAATGGGAGATTTTGACCCGGTCAAGCGAGTTCACTTCGTCCGTACTACTCCCGATTCCGGAGACAAAGACGGTTGACTCGCGAGTCTCCTCGAACGACGGAGTTTTAATTGACTTTCCTCCACGGTTGCGGATTACTTGATCAACTAAAATACAAAAAGGGGAATTATGTTTCCGTATTGAATGAATTTTATTAGACGCTTTTAGACACAACTTTGCTTTTTCATGTTTTAAGAGTCGAGAAAAAGCTAAAGATGACTCTAGTCGCCTTCGATGTATTAACGAGCCCGAAGTGACAAATGCTCGGTTGGACTTTTTCAGTTATAGAGTTTGAAAAAGGCCAAAAGAAACTGCTCTGGAGATCTAGGCAGAGGGTGTGCCAAACCTTTCGCGAAACCACAGAATACGTTTTACGGTACGGGTGGTCGATCTTCGTGAATGCTGTGTTCACTACATCGCGATTAGTAGGGCGGCCGACACGGCTTCCTAAGGATAAAGGATAAATGCCTATAGGGGTCTCCCAATATACGCGACGGTACGCGGGAGCACAAGTCCGTATTAGTGTTATCGTCTCTCAGGAGGAATCACCCACCTTCGTAGAGATCGACAATCACTACGTTTAACGACGCCGGAACACGTCTCTACCTAGACCTCTATTGTGAGCGTTATGTTACAAAGCGTTTTTAGATTCATTCAATATATTTTCAGTTGATCTTGTTTAGCAGTTTGTCTTTCAGGATCACCACGAGATGTATTGGTACAAATTCCTAAATGCAGCTAAAATGATAAGCAAGCTTTACAATCCTTTTAGCTTTGAAAATCCTAACTACTGAGGGGAGAGAAAAACATTATCTTTCCACACAGAGCACAAAGCACAAACTAATGCACTTTCTCCTAGATCAATCACGCAAACTTATCAAAATGCAAATGCAAGATGCATGTATTTCTTTTCTTTTCCTTTAATGTTGATGTAAGACAAAAGGAAATTGTCGTATAATTTTCGAATTCAATTTGAAGCGTAAACAAACAAGTTTTGTCTAAAATCAAAAGACGCCTTACAGGTACTTGTTTTTACACTAAAAATGTATGAATTCAAACCATAAAATGAAAAACAAACAAACTCAAACAGCCATGAACAGTAATAAAAAACTAGCTCTTAAGATCACAAAGACACTTTTACAGTTCAGGATCTAAGAGGCCACAGCTATACTGGTTTGCTTTTCACAATGGGAAACTGTAACTGAAACAAGAAATACTGAAAGAACAATCACAGTTTCATCACACAACTGAGGCGGAATAATATCAAGGAAAGTTGGTTTACAGCAAGTACAAATGACAAGCAATCAGCATCAAAATAACAGTGAAAACAGGGCTAAGACTCAGTAGGAAACCTCAGCAAGACACTGGCTAACTGGTCCATCGCAGGCTCTGGTCTGTCAAACTGACTCTCAGCGCAGTTCCCAAAGGGAGTACCTACGCTGAAATGCAGACTGCCTTTGGACAGCCTGCACTGAGACACAAGAGTTGCGTTTACAAGGATTTCCGGGTCATAAAAAGCTCAAAAATTCACTGTTTTTGCTGAAATAAAAAGCTATAGGTCAAGTACAAGCTAAGGGATGATCAAGAGGATGAAAAGCTATCACAAAGAGCACAAGAGTCCTTGTAGATCAGCTCTTCAAATCATGAATCTGCTCAGAAGATGAGCAAGAGTAGCAACCCCTCTACTTCGCTTTTGATATAGTCAAAATCTTTTCGATTTGGTACTCTTTTGTTCAAAAAATGAATAGCAAAGATACTACAAACACCAACAAGATACTAGGCTCCCCAGCGGAGTCGCCAGTTTGTTGTGGGGAAAAGTATCCGACTCGGAATGACCCTATCCCTACTCTAAGGGTGATAGTTCCTTAGCAACAACTGAAAGTAAAGCTTTGATATTTTCCTTTATGAAAGTACAGAGAAGGAAGAAAAGATTGACCAACCGATATCCTTCGCTTTTGTCAATCTTGTCTTCTCTCTTCGTCCCTTGCTCCCAGCTCCTTGTTCTCTTGCCGGCCCAGCTACACAAAGATCCTGCACAAACAAGAGAGGGAAACTACAAGAAACATGTACTCATAACTGATGCATGGATTAGAGTGAATCAGATATACAAGTAAATACAATACATCAATGCAATACAAGTATATAGGAGAACATTCAAAGCTTTATTGATAGAAGTAAAAGGTTCTGAGAAGGTTACAACCATCAATGGCTCCAATCCAGCAGCACCTCCCCAGCAACAAGAAAATCCCCTCTTCTCCTCTATAAAAGCAATCACCCAATAGCTCTAACTGTAAACCAACAGCACTTCCTTGCTTTGCACAAAATTCCAGCCTCCTTAGACCTCATGAGAGAGCTCTCTATATAGGAGATTTCGAGAAAGGATGAGTCAGCTTGAGGCTGGCATAAAGCTGACTAGTGTCCTCTCCCACTTTAGTTGATCTTCAGTTCTTGAGTCCACTTGGAGAATCTTGCTTCCACTTGGAGATCAAGACCCTCTTACTCATCACAGGGCGAATCCCTTGAACCAAGTGTCAGTTTGGAAGCTTCCTGGGCAGTTGACACCTTGCAGAATGACTGTGCCACTTGGCCAATCTCGCCCAGCGCAGGTAGCCTTCATTGGAGTTAACTTTCAGCGCAGGTACAAAGAGGAGCAGTTGACATTCAGCGTAGATGCTCAGTGGAGCAGCTGACATGATCCAAAAATAGCCTGTTTTTGAGTGTTTTCAGGTGGAGAACTGATGGGAAGTGCTGTGGTTTGCTGACCTTGTTCTTCTAGGGGTAAGAACAACATGTTTAGGGACTGAGGATCCCTATAATTATTGACATTTCATGCTCCATGCTGCGAGGCACAAAAATGTCTATAACAAACCTCAGTATCAATATCAACCTCAAGGATGGCAACCCCAAGGATGGCAACCTCAAGGGTATCAACCCCAAGGTTATCAACCTCAAGGGTACCAACCTCAAGGTCAAGGTCAACCCCAGTATCAGTATTTACCTCAAGGTTATCAACCTCAAGGTCAATACTCAAGTCAAGGTTATCAACCGCCTCAAGGTCAGTCATATGTTCCGAGTATGGGAACTGCACCTTACAATTATCAATCCTACCCTCAATCTGGTTATGGATCTCAGTATCCTCAACCTGTTACGGGTCAGTACCCTGGAATGTTAGTGTGGGATCCATCACAGGGTCATCAGGTGTTGCAGCCAAGTGTACAGATGATTCCTCAAGCTGGACAACCCGTAGTTTCTGGTCCAACCCAGCAACCGCAACCTGTCCAGCCAAATGTTCAAACTTCTGTAGCTTCGGTAGTTACTCAGCCGTCAATTGCACCTAGTACTCCATCTCAAACGACTGTTGCAACTACCGCTACATCTACCATACTTACTTCTGGAGTATCGACGGCTCCAGTTTCTACTGTCCCTGTTACCACACCTCAGACATCTTTACCGTTGTCTGGATCTACGATTCAAACCACGGTCCAGATGCCTGTAGGTCAGCCTGGTATAAGTACGGTTGTCACTACTCAACCTCAATTTGTTCAACCTCCGTACCAGGGACAGTACCAACATGGGCAAGCTGTCCAACAACCTGTTTACCAGTATCAACCGTATCCTGGGTACACTTATCAACAACCTCAACAACCCCAGTACGGTCCGGTTAATCCTGGTTTTCCAGGAGGATATAATATCCCAAATGCGACTCCTGTTCCTAGTTATCCTGGATATCCTCCTCCTGGGGCTGGTATTGTGACCCAGAGTTTTAGAGATCCTAACTGGCAGTTACCGTTTATTGCAACTTTGGATTTACCCGACTTGACGCGCCTAACGAACGATCCAATTCAATATCTTCAGTTCTGGCCGCCAATGCCAAATAAGTTGCCCAGCGATATACCCAAGTTCGAAGGTAAGTCTGGAGAGGATCCGTCCAATCATGTGATGACTTACCACCTCTGGTGTGCTTCGAATTCTATCTCAGATGATTCCATCCGCTTACGTCTTTTCCAGCGTACACTCATTGGTCTCGCGGCCAAGTGGTACATTGAGTTACCACGGGCCTCTTTTTACAACTTTAGCCAGTTAGCTACCTCGTTCTTAACTCACTTTCAGTTGCCGGTCAGATACGATAACGACACGGAGTTATTAACTTCACTAAAACAATCGACGTCCACGTATATTTCTGATCACATTCATGAGTGGAGACGTCGAAGGAGATTAGTGAAAGTTTTTATCCCGGACCAAATCTTAGCTGAATGGTTTGTCAAATCATTATTACCGAAGATTACTGAAGATGTAGCTAAGGCCGGAGTAGTTACTGAGGAGCAAGTCATTGCTCAGGCACAATACCTTGACTTAGTTTACACTCAGTCGGGTACGTTACACGAGAAGATTCTGGATCTTCCAAAGTCGAATCAAATCGCTGCTGCTCCTTCGGGATCTCATGCCGCTGATGGTATGATTGGTATCGTGACTACGAAGAGCAAGAAGAAGTCTTCCAAGGCTTCAACTACTCCAATTATCACTTTGCCTGATTCTCCGACAGGAGAGTCTTCTCCTGAACTCACCGCCGACATTCACGCTGTAGAGTCATCTACGGCCAAACCAAAAAACGGTGGAAAGAAGAAAGGAAAGAAAAAGGCTAAAGCAGACAAGGCTCCAAAGGAGAAAACTGAAAAGTCGGAAACCAATGACGAAAAACGCAAACCTCGATATCCTTGTCTTATTTGTGAAGAGGATCATTTTACGAGAGATTGCCCTCATCGGGCCGAGGTTGTAAAAATAGTCAAAGGTTCTCCCACTCCTGCTGTGTTAAAGAATCCATTTCTGGAGCAGGAGAATAAGATGATAGGTTCTTCTTCGAATGCCAGTGAAGAACCCATTTTGATGATGTCTCATGTGAGGATTGCGACTCGATCGCAAGATTATGGTAGTAAGGCTCCTGTTGATGGCAAGGAAGCAGAATCTTCTCACTCTAACCCATCAACCTCAGCTCCTGGTTCCGATCCACTACAGATCGAAAAACCTAACCCAGACTTAGTGATTAAGCCGCCCGCCAAGGGTGTACTTCGAAGGTCTGCTTTCAATCCACATGCGAGAGCAGCCCAGAATTACAACATTGTTGAGGACTTAGCTGTTTCACCTTCAGCAATGTCGGCACTCGAAGTGCTGCAATCATGCCAGCACAACGGAAATTGCTTTTGTCGGCTATCGGAGCTGTCGATGTTCAGGACCCGAACCTAATGATCTTTGATCTAGAAAATAGTACACCACGTCTCCCCCATCAAATGGCTTTCCAAATTCCAGTGATAGTCAAAAACAGGCCTATTCATCGGACTGTGATTGATGAGGGAGCTTCTACGTGTATTATGTCGATTCAATGTTGGAGATCGCTTGGTTCTCCTTCGTTGAACCAATCCCCCACCATCCTTAAGGCCTTTGATGGCCGTGGGTTCCGTCCGTTTGGTATTCTACAAGAATTGCCTATAGGGGTTGAAGGTAAAACCGTTAGTCTGGATGTGGAAGTGGTTGATGCCCCTCTAGACTACAACCTTCTTTTGGGTCGAAGTTGGTCATATGCTATGACAGCGGTCGTTTCATCGGTCTTCAGAGTAATTAAGTTTCCACATAACGGTAAGATCGTGACTATTGATCAGCTGACATACTTTTCATCCGACCCAGCCTCTTCAGAGAGTATCCAGCATGTTGGTAAGACGACAATCCCTTATAGGGACGTTGGTGTAGGTTTAGTTAAGGATTCCGGTTTACTGGGAACTTTTCCTCTCCCTCCACTCAGCGCAGATCCTTCGTTTGCAACCATTCATATGATTACATCAGAAAACATTATTTATGATGATCCTTGGTTCGTCCCATCTGACTCTGAGATAGACTCACTCGGTGATGCTATGCCTTTGAGTCCATATGAAATTGCTTATGAAGCTCTCATGTCTTTTACCGACTTTCATTCAACCGAAGTCGACCAAATGAATGTGGTCAGTGAAGAGTCACTTTTCACCTCACCCTTAGAACGGATAACGTTTCCCGAAGTCGTGTCATCTGACGAACAACTTCGCGAAATCCTAAGTGTAGATGATCTACCATGGGAGGATCTCCATCACAGATCTTCGTTTTTACCTAAGGATGATGCATTTGAAAATGATTTTTCATCTATCTTTACCGCTGAATATGTCAAAGACGCTCAGGATCCAACGAAACATTCTGATTCAGAGTTGAATTTAGGGAATATTTCTCGTACTATTCCCATTGATATTTCAGTGAAGCCCGGAATCGAGGAAAACATTCATATAGGTGCCGCATGTACTGAAGAAGAAATCCAAACTTACAAGGCCCTATTCCAAGAATTCCGCGACGTGTTTGCCTGGTCTTACGAGGAAATGCCGGGAATTGATCCTGCCATTGTTGTTCATGAAATAAAGACCTACCCGGATGCTAAACCCGTCCGGCAACGGTTGCGTCAGATTCACCCTCGAAAAGCGGCTGCGATTAAAGCAGAAGTCGAAAAGCTGTTGAAAGCAGGTTTCATTTATCCGATCCCGTTAACGGATTGGGTATCGAATATTGTTCCCGTCAATAAGAAACAAGGAACAATAAGAATCTGTATCGACTATAGGGATATCAATCGAGCTTGTCCAAAAGACAACTATCCTACGCCTTATATCGATCAAATTATTGATGATTGTGCCGGAAGTGAGATGTTTTCCTTCATGGATGGTTTTTCGGGCTATAATCAAATCAATATTCTACCTGCCGACCAACCAAAAACGGCATTCATTTGTCCATGGGGGACATTTGCTTATTGCAAATTACCTTTTGGGCTTAAGAATGCCGGGGCCACTTTTCAACGGGCGATGTCTTATGCATTTCATGACATCAAGCACATTGTGCAACCCTATCTCGATGATTTGCCTGCTCATTCTTTACATCGAGCTGATCACCTTGTCCACCTACGAGCAATCTTTATGAGGTGTAGGCATTATCGAATTCGGTTGAATCCCCACAAGTGTGTTTTCTGTATAGAAACAGGTCGATTGCTGGGATTTGTTGTTTCAAAAGCCGGCATTCGCGTCGATCCCTCGAAAGTCGAGGCTATCATCAAATTGCCTCCTCCTTCGAGTTTGCGCCAACTCCAAAGTTTGCAAGGGAAAGCGAACTTTTTACGCCGATTCATCCCAAACTACGCCGAGGTCACTAAAGGTTTTACACGGTTGTTGAAACAGAACGCACAATTCTTTTGGGACGAGATTGCCCAACAATCTTTTGATGCACTTAAACACGCGTTGACCCATGCACCGTTATTGCATCCTCCCAACTACAACCAGGACTACTTCTTATACCTCGCAGCTTCGCATTCCACCATTGGAATGGTGTTAGTTCAAGAAGATGAATTCGGAGCGGAGCATGTGATATATTATCTTAGTAGGACCTTGAATCCCACTGAGCTAAAATATTCGCATGTGGAGAAATTGGCCCTGGCAGCCGTTCAAGCTGTCCAGCGTTTCCGTCACTACATTCTTCTCCGCAAAACTACAGTTATTTCGGATTGCAACCCTATGATTTATATTTTGACAAAACAACTGCTAGGGGGCAAGTACTCTAAATGGATTGTCATCCTGCAAGAGTTCGACTTGGAGTTCGAGAAGTCCAAGTCTAAGAAATCCTTAGTTTTTGCGGAATTGATGTGTGATTTCCCGAGTGCTGACACAGAGACTGTGGCAGAGGAGTCCATTGCGGACGAATCTTTGTTTCTTATCAGTACTGTAGATCCGTGGTACGGGGATATAATCATTTATCTCCAAACCCAAACCTTTCGGCCTGAAGCTTCCAAAGCGGAACGTCGAAAAATTCGGTTTCAATCCCAGCCATACAAAATTATTGGAGATACACTTTATCGCCGGGGGGCAGACTTAGTTTTTCGACGTTGTTTAACTCACGAAGAGGCTGAGAGGGTTTTGAATGATTGTCACTCTGGAGCATGTGGCGGTCATATGTCTGGGTATGCCACAGCTCAGAAGGTGTTGCGCGCTGGCTATTTCTGGCCGTCTATGTTTAAGGATTGTATCCTTGCAGTCAGGAAGTGCCACAACTGTCAAGTGTTTGATCGCAAGATGCGCGCTCCACCTGCTCCTCTCCACCCTATAATTGCCGTTGGTCCATTCGCCAAATGGGGTATCGACTTTATTACTTGTAACCCTCACTCGGCCGGGGGGCATGCGTATATCATCCTTGCGGTTGATTATTTTACTAAGTGGGCCGAGGCGATGCCTACATTCGACGCAAGCGGCAAAACAGCTGCAGTTTTCGTATTCAATCATATCATAACTAGGTTTGGTGTCCCACAAGCAATCATTACTGACCATGGGAGCCATTTTCGAAACGTCATGATGACTGAGCTTACAAGCCAGCTTGGTTTGCGCCACGATAGCTCTACTCCTTATTATCCGCAAGCCAACGGTTTGGTTGAGTCTATCAACAAAGTTCTAGTTATCATGATCCGACGAACCATTGGTGTTCATCGGTCGAATTGGCACAACATGTTATTTTCAGCGCTATGGGCATACCGAACCTCAGTGAAAAATTCAACAGGGTTCACTCCTTTCCAGCTAGTTTATGGCTTAGAAGCTGTGTTACCCATTGAATGCGAAATCCCATCACTTCAAATGGCTGTCGAATTACTTCCAGCTACTTCCGAAGAGGAGAAACGTTTATTGTACTTGGCTAAATTAGATGAGACTCGACGTGACGCTACATTGGCAATCGAGACTCACGCGAAACGAATGAAAGCTCAGTATGATAAAAATGTAACCCCTCGAAGTTTTTCGGAAGGAGACCTAGTACTATTATATGATCAAGCTAACGATAAGCTAGGTGCTGGAAAATTCGTTCCCATGTGGCATGGGCCCTACATTGTAAAGCGAAAGCTAGCAAAAGGGGCTTATGAGCTAGTTGACTTTGATGGGGACTCTTTGGGTAAACCCAGAAATGGACTTTACCTAAAGAGGTATTATGCTTAAATGATGGGTATGGAGAAATTTTTAGATAGGTTAGATTTTCTTTCTAGCTAGCAAGTGTGTTAGTTTAGTCAGTGTGCTTAGCTTAGAGAGTGTGGTTTTTCGTCGTTATTCTGGCTTATCTTGGTTTTACTCTTGATATTGCAGATGTCGACGCCTCTCCAAACATACATTGGATTTGCTGATGGTGCTTGTCGTAGTACACGGAACATCTCTTCCGCAGCTTGGGTTATCTATTCGCCCTCTGACGAGTTAGTTTCTATGCATGGGGTAAGCCTCGGTCAAACAACGAACAACATTGCAGAATACAGTGCAGTGATTGAATTATTATCCGAATCTATTTCATTTGGAATTCGACGTTTGATAGTGAGGTTAGATTCTGAACTTGTTGTATTACAGCTTAATAGAGTTTATGCCATTAGGAATCCTGTGTTATTAAGGTTGTTTTTGAGAGTGCGTCTCTTGGAACGTGAATTTGATTACATTGAATATCAACATATTCCAAGGTCTTTGAATACATTAGCAGATGCAATTGCTTCTCGAATGTTGGACAGACATTTACGATAATCATGCAAGTAAATTTAAAAAACATTTCATCACATATGTTAAACAAGATAAGCCGGTAATAGTGATATATATAGATAGAAGTGTGTCAAAAAATATATACATCGTCTTCGATCATAGGTTGAAAACACCTTATGATCGGCAAAATGATAGTACAAAAAGTCAAAATGTCACATGTGACTACAAAAGTGACTAGTCAATCACTGGTGGTGCTCTCTGTATGACACCACTGCGCGGGCTACCTTACGCAAAAATCTCCTAAACGGTCCAGGGACCGCGACTACAAAGCGCTGAAGCCAGGTAGGAATGTCATCCATAGTAGTCTCAGGTATATCTGCCGTGAGACGCTCTAGATCATGCTCCAACTCAGCTAGTACTTCTGCAGCCGCGTCCTGTGGGGCCGGTACCGGTGCAGCTGGATGTAGTCTATCAAAAGGCCGGAGGTTGGCTGGACGCTGTGGACCAACATCTGCATTTTGAAAATTTTACTGTTAGTTTTGAGACGATATATATGAAAAATAAAAAAATACATAATTAGAGAACTTGTGAAAATAAAAGTACCTCTGTCATCCCATTGTTCTCCCTGTGGAAGAACCATGTCCGGATCACCTCTAAAATCCACTCCGGCATACGGAAAGTCCTGTATCGAAAAAACCTGGTCCTCTAACCAGTGAAAGTAACTATCTGAGAATCGAACCACTGTCGCACCCTCGTCAGGATGCCGGGCCATCACCGCAACCCATCGTATCAGCTTTGGCTCCCGAGGACCCAAGATATCAACAGTGAGTTGCTGAGGGATCAGCATTGGAACTCTCTCCAAGGCAAAGCTCACGACTAGAGGCCCATATCCAAAAGTCTTTAGTCGTCCGTTCTTTGCCTTGGTCAGTTGGCTCTTCATATGAGCCGACACAGCTTCACACCAGTTGAAAATGGTGCCTTGGTAACAGTCAATTGCCATCCGCATTTGGGATCCGGAAGCAATGTGTAAAGCGGCCGCGCCGCAAATTCTGGTAACCGTGAACGCTATGACTTTGAGTTCAGGCAGAGTGATGTGTTTTATCTCTATGCCTTTTGAATGGTGAGCCCCAGGTGTGCACCACTCGTCGCGGAGACTATCAAGGGATTGGCCACCCGGCCTAGTCCCCGCAAGACTGAGTTGCTCACCTCTGTTCGGCAAGCCAGTGAGAAAGTATACATCCGAGGGCTCTATCTCGAGCTGGTGCCCTCCTATGTAAAAGCATTGTTCTTGAACGTTCCATCGCTCAACCAGCCATTCCAAGAATCTTACCTGGCCCCTCATGCCCGGTATGGTCCAATATTTGTATAATCCGCATGCTCTTAGGGCATCCAGGGAAGGTTGATGATTTATTGCAGCTTCATCATCCTTACATGCTCTCTTTCTCTCCAATCTAACATGGTTAATGCCCTGCACATCAGAAATAGTCATTAAATTGATTTGGGAATTTTTAGATAGTTTTTTTAGGGGGTTGGGGTTTTGAAATGCGCGTTTCACGGAAGACGCACCCCGACTTTACAGCACAGGGCGCCCGGACGCGGCTGGCTTCAAGGCGGGCTGCGTCTTCCGACCATTTTCCTGTATAGGAAAAAGTCGGGGGACGCGGATCACCCGAAGGGCACCCGCGTCCGCCGAGAGGCGCATTCCAAAACCAAAACCCCCCAAAAAATGAAACTAAGACCTAAAAATTAATTCTAAACGGATAGAAATGCAGAGTAGGATGTGTAAAATACCTGGATAAGACGGCGTTCGATTCCGACGGTCGGATTTTCCGCAGCGACCACGGGAAGTTTCTTGTCAAAAGCTCCTTTTTCAACCTCAACAGTCAAACGGTAAAAATGACATGGTAAAAGGTCTTTTTATAGGTTTTTTGGATGAATTAGTTCATTTTTTACCATGAAAAGATATTTTTCGATGTATTTTTGCCTATTTTAAACAGGTATGAGTAATGTGTTGCTTTTGTGCAGGACAAAGGGATTTCGAGGGAAATTGTCATTTTTCACAAATAAAAATATCAGAGTCATCTTTTAAGCCCTTTTCTGACTCCTAAAACATGAAAAGATCGCCGAGCGTTTCTTTTACACTCGTTAAAACGGAATTAAAAGACGGTCCCCTTTTAGCTCTTTTCTGACCGCAAAATCAAGAAAAGATTGCCGGGTTTTTGTCGTTTCAAACTCGATAAGGAAATAAAACGACGTGTCCTTGATCGCTTTTTACTTTTCAGGTCAACGACACTATTATGAAAGTACTCCTTGGTCGCAAGATCAAGCGGTTCCCCCAGGTATTATTTTATACTTTTTCGGGCTTGAGGGACACAAATATACGAAAAAGTTCAACGTGGAGTCTCCTTTTGTTTTTTCAGACTCTCTAAAAATGAAAAACGCCGAGTTTCTCCTATACTGGGCTCGTTAAACTTTTACAGTAAAGGACCTGTTCAATTACAAACAGGAACGAACCACTCCTTCCTAGGGTTCGAATTTAAACTAGGTTGGACTCGTCCGAAGGATGAGCTTATAATCAAGCATATGTTATCCTCCTCAAGCTTGTTAAAAATAAAGAGGTACTTGCCAGAAATGGTGGGGGAAAAGAGAGAAGAATGAACCTGTTTGTTACCTTTTGTCTCAAAAGAAACTTTATTACCACTCTTGAACACGACACTTTTCATTCACCTGGGTTGGGAAATCTTTTACCTCACAGTTGACCAAACCACTTTGAAAGTCTTTAACCGGGTTCCGGGGATTAACTTTGAGTTATTCGTCACCAAGCCATCTGTCGTGTCGTTATGTGTTCAAGAGGTCTGCAAGAAAAACTTTCATCTGCAAAATACTTGTCATCCATTTGACCATCCCTGAGTCAGTCCTTACAGCAACATTTCTTCAACTTGAACAATGATTTCGTGTTGCAGGCTTGCCTGCAACGGGTCGCTTTCTATCGACATCGACACATTATCTAGAAAGATGACTTAGGAATCGACAGTACCTTGAAGTCTGCATGCATCAATGGCAGGTTTCTCGCCTTTGACGTCAGTTTACATCATTGACTTTCGATCAAAGGATTCCGTGAAGTGTTCGACATCAAAATATCTATTCACATTTCACGGGTTGTGCTTGGTACTTTGAGAACCATTGACATTACTGGTGGTCTCTCTCACGCTTGTTAACAGTTTACATCATCGACTGGTAATCAAGTGGTTTCTAACATGTTCGACATCAAATCATTTAATCACATGGCTAGAATCGTACCAATTCGGGAAGTAGAAGTGAAGACCCTGGATCTAGTTTCTACCATCCAGGCTGCGAGGAGTTTTGTATTCATTATCTATGTAGACTAATCATAAATAGATGGTTGCATCCATACTGTGTCTACAAAAGTCTATAAAAAATGATGTACTGCAAGATCATTCCTGTATCAGAATAGTTAGTCCATTAGTTAAAGTTTTGAATCTGAGTATGGGAATGCCTACCTCAGTGATGATATAATCTTATACATGTATTTTGTGTTGAAAATTGCAGGTTCCAACCAGGTCATCCACAAGACAATCCTTGAAATGATAAAGCGCTTCACCCTTCCTAGAATTACAAAACCCTAATCTATTCCAGGCTTCGTACTTTAGGGGGCAATCTGTTACACTAAAAAATGTCACCATGACTACTTACAGTTAGTATGGCTCAAATCAACAGTCATGCTACCCTCTTAGGCAAGTCTTATGCCTCTGTTATCCATCTCAAACTCAAAGAAGAGAGAAAGTCTTGTAAAAAATGTGTTTATCTCTAGGGTCGCAGGTTCTCTCTAGCCTTACCTGCGGGGACGCTCACAATGTTCACAAAAGTTGCGTCCATGGACGCTCTGTATGTTAAAGGACAGGTGCGTCCTTCTGTAAAAGGCAAAGTGCGCGAGTTTCATCTTAAAAAAGTTACTTGTGGTTACTTCTAGAACTTTCTAGAGGTCGGTTTTATGAAATGGATGCGCCTCCAGTTGGTTCATGTATCCCTATTAAGGAGGAACTTATCCCATCAATAAGGGAGCTATCCCACCCAAAGAGGGGGATTATCCCATTGATGGTGGACCTGAATAACCTCTTTACAGCACTATAAATAAAGACATTGAGCCAGAGGGAGGGGAGGTTGGAGCTATACATTTTCTTTGGGTAAATGCTGCAGGAATTAGGACTCCCATTTAGAACCTTGTGAGGAGAGATTGTCTTTGCTTGATTCTACTTGGAAGTGGGTGAGCTTTGTCAAAGTAGAGGAAAACCCTTGATGGACCCTAGGAGGAACTTGCACAACACCAAGGCCAGGTTGTCAGAGTTTCTTTGTTTCGTTATTAATACAAACTGGTTCATTTTTCTCAATAGCTTGTGTTAATGAGTTATTTCATGTGTTCCTTGGTCTGCATGTTGAATATATGTTTTATTATATGAAATGCAAGTGCTTGGTAATTGTTTGATTGTTTGTGGTTGCAGGAATTGACATGAAGGAGGAGCTCATCCGGATCGGCAAGGACGGACTACAACAAAAGCGTTTTGGAATAAGGTAAGCCTAAACACTTGTAGTTTTCATGTTTTAAAAGGTATATTTAGAGAAAGATCACTCCATTTTGTCTTGTTTGTCGCTAGAGAGTTTAGACTCCTAGGGAGGTCAGTTGTGTCCGCACAAACGACTTTTTCCGCCACGACACTGTCATACATACAATAAAGCAACAAGGAAAAGAGGATTATAGAGCATAGGCAAAGTCATTCAGAGGCCACTGATCTACTGTTCTTGACTTCCCACAAGGGAAAGCCATCCCCAAGTGGAGCCACTGTTATGCCCCTATACCAATAGGTGTCATATATCATGATTGACTTGGTTTAGCTTTGTAGTATGTCCATACCTTTACTTGTTGCAAAGTTTTTCCATATTTGTAAAAAAATCAAAAAATTTAAAAAAATTAAAGAGGGTATACCCTAAAAGAAAAATCAAAGGGTGAAAAGAAATAAAAAGACGTCAAAAAATGAAGGAAAATGAACCCCAACAAAACGAAAGACCACGAAAGTGTGCTATTCTAAATTCCACTACTTTTTTACTATTGTATAATAAATTGTGTGCAACTTGTCACCTATGCCACAATTCATGAATACTCAAATAGTTTAAACTTGATTAGTTCAAATTTCAATTTTCATGTTTTAGAAGTAGAGAATAAAGATCTGACCAAATAGTGTAATCTTGGCAGATAAGTAGATAGGTAGAGTAAAAAAAGGAGCTCAACAATTTAATTTGAGCCCTTGGATGTAATAAGTGTAGACTTAGATAAGCACCACCATGTAAAAGAAAAAGATGTTTGATAAGGGTTTGCCAGTCTATGTGCACCCTAATAAAGAAGTAAAAATGCTAGGTTAAGTAGGTAGGGTAAGTAGATGAGGTTTGCAGTATAATATGTGGTGAATGATAAGTCTAAATGTGTGAATCTTTTACTTTCATCATAAGGCAAAGGCATGTATCACATGGAAGGCACATCAAGCAAGCAAAGTAAAAAATATATAACTTCCCTACTCATTTCCCCTAAATTTTCACAAATTTCCCCTAAGTGCCAAGGTATCTATCAAGTCAGAGGGGCTCAGAGCATTTATCTGACTATTGGAGGGACCGGACCCTCGGCTCAATAATTTATAATGCCTAAGTACTTAAACTCCTTCATCAATATTCACCCCCCTTCATAAGTATTCATTTCCCTAATAAAGTTTTCCTAAGTAAAATCCTATTTTACTAAGGGAAATTAAAATATTTTCCATAAAAACCCTCATATATACATTTAGCCTAAGGTATAAGTGTTGTATGATGAAATATATTTTCGGAAAACATTAGACTTAGCACTTTTTCCATTCATTTGGTCACATTAACTACTAATTTATATTAATATATAGTTCCCCTATAAAGGTTACCCACTCTTGTATTATTATAACTATGCAGAAAACCCCAAATTTTATATATCCCACCCTTGGTTGCAAGTAACCATAAAAACACCGATAATTGGGATTAATTAGTTAAACTGTAACTAATTAAGAACCTTGACCCCGCCATGTTAATAAAAGGATTAATTAACCCCCACGGTTGATTAATAACTCCATCAACCAAGCACATCACCCCCGATGTAATTAAAAATCATTAATTATGTCGAGCCCACCCTCCATTAACCTTCCACCACCTCACCTCCCTGATAGTCGTCCGATCGGATCCCTCAGATCCGACGATTGTCGCACATATCGCACCACCCTCCGCGATCGAAATTTAGCGCGCAATGGCGAGCGATTTTGCAAACAATGCCATCGCTACGTGTCAAGCGCTATATGGAATCACAAAGTCGTGCCAAAATACCACCTCCCCTCCATTAGCGGTGTGATGAAAACCGCTTACCGCCTCCCGCTAATGATAAAACATCAAAATCATTCTCCCGTTGACTACACCTGTCCAAATCCCGAACCCGCCAAAGTTTTGACTTTGTATAAAAAACAAAGTTAAACAGTTTTCGTCTTTTTCTGCAAACACATGCATGCAAACTGAACGTCGAGGTCAACCAGCTCGTGTACCCAACCGTCAACCACCCTCAAAATTGCACTCCAACGTCGCTCCAAGTCCGCCATTCGCCCCAGTGAACCTGTACTCCATTGCGTGCCACTAAAATCAGGTATTTACCAGCTTCCATTCGAAACCCTGTAAATACTTGCTTTCCTCTACAATTAATTGGAACAAACCCAAATTTCACCATAATTCTGTTACTGCATTTAGAATTCAAGTTCCCCAGACCCTTTGTTTTCACCAATTTCACATAAAAACCCCAGTTTCCTATCTGAATCCATAAGAACCAAAATTGAAACCCCTGTGGCCCTAAATGTAACACCTATTACTACCCCTCACCGTGATTTGGATTATCTGCCCCTAGCAGATAAATATTTTCAAATAAAAGACCTTGACACTGACAAAGACCACCTGAAAGTATTTTTCCAATGTTGGGACAATCACTTAAATGGCTATGATACCATAGGACTTTGGGAATCAAACCTCCCAATGTATTTTCTCCCCTTTGTGCGCATTTTCCCTGACATTATCCATCATTGTCATGCAAATTAAGATCCCAACCTCAGAGCAGTGATATCCCCAAATCAGAATATTCTCTTTACAATTACTGCAGACTCGATTAATGAAATGCTTCAATTTCAGCCCATTCAAGCCCTCACCCCCATTTCCCTTGGAGATTTGCTAGATAAATCATCCATATTTTCCCAGTCTAAACTCAGTCGCCTTTACCAGAATTTCATAGATAAGCAGCATCAACCCAAAGATCCCCCTCCTTATTTGTCAGTTTTCGTCATAGAAATTGGCAAAACTATAGTTGATATGATAGTTACAGTCATGGGATTCAGTACTAGTGAATATGTGGATGAATTGACCCTAGTTTTGATGTCCATCTTTACCCATCAGCCCCCTGCTATCAAGTACAATTATGCTACATTCATTGCTGAGAAAATCCATGACCAGTTCATGAGGCTGGAAAATGAGAAAGTGTTCAAGTATTCCACATTCATCTATCACCTTATCCTTTACTATCAGTCTGACAAGTTCCCATTTTCTATAAATAAACTTGATACAAAGGGTAATCCTAGATCAGTCATTTTTTGGACCTCTATCTTTCACCATTCATTTGCTTGTCCTTATTCATATAATGAATTCATTGACCAGTTTATCCACCCAGTGACCACCATGCTGACAGGAAATCCTCCTCCTAGGATTAGTGATGAAATAAAAAGAATCCTTCAACTATCCAAACAGTATAAGGCAGGTGACTGGTACTTGTACCAGAATCACATTGAGATCAGGATATATGGTTGTGAGCTCTCTCCATTCAAACTACCAAAATATGTTCCAATGAAGTTGTTTGCATTAGAATATTATAGACAAATGATAAACTCTGATCAGATTCACTTCACCAGGGCTAAGAAGAAAGCACAGCTGAGAATTAAGGATCACCTAGGCCCATTTGTCTGCAACAATAGAGAAGCAGGCAAAGCAATAGAATAAATCATAGAACAAATGAAATTAAATAAAACTTTTGGTTGGAGATATGACCCACAAAGTTTCATTTGTGATAGGAGAATGAAAAATAAGTTATCACCATATTGTCATCATAGAATCCCTGAAATAGAGAAATATGCTAATATCGATGAATGGAGGGAAGGAACTCTTGTTGAGATGGATAGTGATCAGGTCAATGTAGATAATGTGAAGAAAGATATAGAAAAGAGACTTGACGTGGACTCTTTTGAACAGGTAGCAGTTGGTAATTCTCAGAAGCCAACACCAGGAACTAGTGCCTCCACAACAGATACTTCTCAAAGGCATTGACAGGAAATTAGTGCACCCCTTGCAGAACCATCACAGGGAAAAGAACAAGAAACCAGTACACTAGCATCAGGGAAATTGAATATGTCAAAGCAGCCTGAAATCTCTGAAGAACATGTTCAACCACAGACCATTCCAGCTCAAGTTAATATGGGAGATCCCCCAGTTTTTCAAACTGGAAATTTTTTTAAAATGAAACAGGGAAGTGGTTACCCCTGCCAGTGGTCCTTCAGACCAGCCTGGTGCTAAGAGGCACAAGCTAAATCCATACTCAGAAGAGGAATTTTTTGAAGAAACAACAAGGAGTTTGAGGAAAAAAGGTGGATACAGACAGCATACATTCCCAGTAGGTGGGACACCTTCTAGTTCACAAAGACAGGAGTTGGAAATACAGCAAAGTATTGAAGTTTCATCTTTCAGGTCTTCATCTGACAAATTCTTAGACATAAAAGAAAAGTTCAAGTAGATAAAGGCCAAAAATGAACAGCTAAATGCCCAAGCTTACACTCAATATTTGAAGATGGTTCCTACCAATCAAACTAGGTTGATGTTAGCTTATGACATCAAGGAAGGAAAAATGAAAATGAGTTTTTTTAAGCCTAAAGTACAATAGCCCCAAACACTTGCAGACTACCTCAAAATTGATTTTGAGATCTTGGCCATGGACATTCACCCCATAGATCAAATATAATTACATAAGCAGACAAGGGAAATGGTTTATTCAACGTTGACAAGCAAGGCCATGATGGCACACAGATTGGAGAATTCACTGAATAATACCACTACTTAATTACAGTTGGAAAGAGCCTCCTCGCAGGAAAAAGACAATAAAATCAAATCACTAGAGGATTTGATTATTGGATTGGGTCATAACCCAAAAGATATAAAAGCTGCAGAAGCCTTGATAAAGAAGAAAAATGAAGATATAACTTCCCTGAGAAAGCAGCTAAAATTGTCGCCACTTATGCATCCACAAACTGCTAAAGTAATTGAGAAGAAGGCTGAAGAAGAGCTTATGGACCTAGTCCTCAAGCTAAATGAACAATTAAAGGAGTCTGAGCAGGAATTAGAGAAATCACTAAAAAACAGGCAGAGTGAGTCAATCTCTCAGCCTCAAAATGTAGTACCAATGGTTTCTACAGTAGTTACATCTACACTTGCAATAGCTCTTGCACCAAATGTCCCTATGGCCATAGCTGAGACTATTACAGGAACAAGAATAGGTACAGGTACAACACAGGTAGGAACTTCTAGTCAGAGCACTGAAGAATTGATCAAATCCATGGAGGAAATGAAAATCCAAGTTTCTGAATTGCAGAAGGTAAAGGAGAAATTTGTTACTTTAGAACAGAAGTATGATGTGTCTAAAATCAATTGTGTTGAAGAAGTGAGGAAAAACAAAGGGTTGAACCAACAATTAAAAACACTGGAAAATGACCTCACATTTGAAAACCCTTTAACAGATATTAGGAAAATATTATGGACCAACGTCACTCAATCAATCAATGAGGTTTGGTCATCAATACAAATCATTTTTTAACAGATTGACCTAGTCAAAGTTGCTCTTCAAGAGATTTCAAAAACCAAGGAAGAGCTAGGAGGGAAGCCTGAAGAAGCTATCAAGCTAATAAACTTTTTGAACAACAAAAATAGGCACCAATTGGAACAGCTAAATACTGAGAATAGAACTGGAACTATCCTAGAAATCAAGAAAGTATTGACAAAAATAACTCTAATGCAAAATCTGGAAAGAAAATGGTAGAACATGCAAGAAGACATAGATGATTTTATCGAGAAGTTTGGCAATCTACAAAGTAAAGGGCTTCCAAGTCTTTTAGTAATCAATGATAAGTTAACGAGGCAGGAGGATTATGTCGACAAATTGGGTCAGTATGCAAATAACCAAGCTAGTTCATCTGCACCTAAATCATTACCCACATGGAGAGTTCTCTATGATAGTTTGGAGAACCTCTTTTATGTTGAGCATGAATTGAAACACTTGTTTCCTGTACATCCCAATTTTTTAAAATAAAAAGAGGCTGATGAAATCTTCAGGAAGCTACAAAGGACCAGGATACCAAGGGATGATTGGTGGATAGATATGACATACATTTTATGATTTACCTTGGTAAAAAATTAAATTGAAGTATTTACCACAGCCAATTTTGGTAAAAGCAGGCGAATGAGGATACAACAGGTAAAGAGTATCAGAATAGGTAAAATAGTATCAGTGAAAAGATGAAAATCAATCAGCCAGCACAGAATTATGAGTAGGACAGCAAGATGCAAAATCATAGGGCATGCCTCCATCTCATTCAACGAAAACAGGGACAACAAGCCATCAATTCACTTTCAGTTTCTATCTTCGAGACCATCTGTCTCCACTTTTTCTGTAAAATATATTTGATTTTCCTAGAATATATCTCTCTGAGTTAAAAGATATTTTATTGTAAATTTTTGTATAAGTACTTCCTCATTTGGAGTACTTACGGTGGATTCTTAGACATTTCTGTAGACTCTTTATTTTGGAATAAAGTGTTGTTGAACAACTTTTGTATGGCTAGCTAGACAATGTAATAAAGCAAAGGACTTTTGTAGGATTCCTGTGTCAAATGAGAAACAAATAAGTATTCTATATCTTATGTTTTTATAATTCTCTTGTTTAAATATTTCACATGCGTTTCGTATCTGAATGATAAACGAAAAAGTATATTTCAGAAAGTGCTTTACTGCATTCTGTATTTAAAACGTTTATATTCTTAATGTTTTCTTCCAAGTTATCATAGGTAGGGAATTCTTAATTGCTCCCTGCTTTTTAGTTTATCATTGTGGCCATTTAACAAAGAATTCTTAATTTCTTTTTGTTAGTGATCACCCACTTTCCCTCATCTTGAGACTTTGTTGAAGGATTCTTAATTTCCCTTCTGCCATTTCAAGACCATTTCATCCTTTCAAGTTATCATTTGTATCTTGTTTAGCTATCTTGCCCTGCGAAGCCCTCATTTGTTGCATCATTCTGATCTAGTTAAGCCATCTTCAGTTGGCTCGATAGCCCAATGGCCTGAAATACCTTGTTTTACCCATATGCTCCTAAATTTCACCACCAAACAAAATCAAAACCCCCTAAGCTTTCATAACTAGCTTAATATCCTATAAACAAAGCTAAATCATAAAGAGAGAGCCCTCTCTGAGTACAAATTGGCTAGATTCTGTACTTAAAAGATTGGTTTGTGGTTACCTTGGATCCTTTCCTTCTTCCAATAACTTCAAAGGAAAATCTGAGTGATAACAGAAGCAAAGGCACGTACTTGTTGGAAACCTAAGTTTTAGTCCGTGGTATTTGGACCATGGTGTTTTGGTATTGGTCCATGGTATTTGGTCTGAGGTATTCACCCCAGGTATTGGGTCCAAGGTATCAGTCCTACGTGGTTTTGGACCATGGTATCGAGAGAGGTCTAAACCTATATAAGGAGAAGAAGATCATTAGGCCAGAGTGCAAGTGTGCAAGTGATGAATATCTAATGACATGTGAGATCTGGTATGCAGGTTATGGGTATGTGATACTTTGCTAACGATGCACCTATGTAGCAAATGAAGGTTGATGGACCTGGATCATGAAGACTAAAATGCATTATCATTATATGGTATGATCATGAATAGTTCAGATCTGAATACTGACGCGTGTCTTATATTTTATATCTGATGATCTGGGTATATCTGAAGTAGAAAATTGCAGTGAAGGTATAAGTAATTATTTTCAGATCTTTACGCTGGTTCCCTTTGGTGAAAGGGTGTATACACGCTGGTTCGACATAGCCAAGTAGCATATACGTTATGATATTTGATATTTCAGGTTGTTGTTGGTTCTAGTGGTTGTTGCAGAGTTCTGGGTTTTGCTCTGTGTTCTGGTGACTATGTTTTGATGACAGGGTTTCAGTGATTCAGTTGTTGGGTGATTCAGAGATTGATGATGCAAATATATTTGATGGTTGTATTGCAGTGGTGATTTTTTTGTATTCATGGATCTAGTCTGAAAATTTATGAAACATGTTCCCTGGAAGAAAGAGAAGGTCGTAGTCTTCTGTAGGTTGGCGCCTACGTACTAGAAAATATATCGGCTAGTACAAGAGCTAGGGTGTTGTAGCTCCCTTCCAATAGAAGCTGGAGAACGAGAGAAGGTTGTAGCCTTCTGCAGGTGGGTGCTTGCGTATTGGTATGATTCTGCGCCAGTACAAGATTGTAAACAGGTTTTTTTATCTTAAAGAAAACAGCAGCCGGTGGTTTTTGTCCCGCATTGGGTTTCCACCTTATATGATGGTGTTCATGTGTGTTTATTATGGGTGATGATCTGTTCTGTTTTACTGCACCTATTTATTGTTTATATGGTTAATGAAGTTTTGATGCACTGATTAAATGGATTAACTGAATCATAAGTTTACTGGATATACGCTATTTGCATTAAACACAATTGTGTGTACGCACGGGTTCCCTTAACTGAAGTAGCGTATATGAATCTGATTATGGAAATGAAAAAGTTAGTGATTTGCTAATACTGATTCACCCCCCCCCCTCCCAGCGTTATTTCCAACAGGAAGATATGGCAATAATCCTCATTAGAAAACAACTTCTTGTTGAAGGTTTATAATTGGTTGCAAAAGTTCAACAATTGGGTATAGAAGTTTTTAGTTGCTATTAGGGAAACAATGCGATTATAGGTTTTAGTAGACATAGATCATTCTTGTTATTTTATTCACTTTGATGATGGCCTCTTCTGACCAATATATGAGATTGTGAATTTGTTTATATTTTTTAGATTACCAAGTAGAGATAGTTTTTTATAGGAATTTTGTAAAACCTGAAGTATTGACAAATGGTTTTTTCATTGTTAAGCATGTTTAAGTCAAACTGGGTTGCAAAACTTAAGGATAAAGCAAAAACAATTGTTAGTAGTTGTGAATTGATATAGCCATTAAATGATTCCCAACCATGTTCTTTGTGCTACAAGTCTAATTCTCAAGAAAAAATTAATAATTTTGTTCAGTTACAAAGAGCATATAAGTAGAATAATATGAACCATGGAAACTATTTGTATTGTCCATTAAACTATTCAGTATATCATGTGTGAAAATATTTAACATTTTAAAAAACAATGAAATGAGAGGTGAACGTGTAAATATACAAAATGCTTGAATGATACATCCAAGACAAAGTTGGCTTCATCAACGTGTTCAAGATATACCTTGAAATAGAAACCATATGTTTTCGAAGTGTGCAAAAAAATAATTTGATCTACCTTTAAAGATAGTCTATGTATGGTAACCTTTTATGACCAATGATTTTTTTTCTCATCATCATCATCATCATAATCATATATATATATATATATATATTAGAAACCAAGGAAGATATGATGATAATCCTCATCAAAAAATGACCTATGATAGTGGTGGCGATGGTGAATATGATGACGATGACAATGGCAATGAGGATGATGATTAAATGATGATAACGACGACAACAATACAATGATAGGGACCCTATGCCATCAGGGATTCCCTATATGGGGAAAATATTACCTACATGTGGGAAAGTTATTATTGATCACAAAAATGAATAAACTCATTAGACAATTTGAATTCACCTTCATTACCCATCTAATTATCCTTAATAATTCGAATTTTTATTGTAGTGTAGTTTAATATATTTCTGTTAATTAATTCCATAAATTCAACTTAACAAGATATATTTGTGTGTTAAGTTATATTTGTCTATATGCACAATATGTGACAATTTAGACGCACATAAATTATTTTCATTTTGTCTCAGTCATAACTTCATATCATTTCTAACCATTTTCAACTAATAGATGAAACTAACCATAGTAACTCTTATGTAACTAATTGAGCTTGTTATTTCCAACCAACAAACCATATTAACTAACATACATTTCAATGACATTAATTGCATCAAGTAATGAGTATACCTATAAGAATATTCAAAAGACCAATTTAGATTATGAGTTCTAAACATGGTAATTAAATGACTATTACAACCAAATAACAATGAATCATTTCAAAATGGGGCATAATAATTGTCCTTATTTAAATATGAATTACATATCCTGTAAATTATCTAGAAGTCTTCATTTATGTTATCATCTACATCTATGTCTTCCAATGCTTTCTTGTCAATGTTCATATGCTCTTGTAGGCAATTAATATTACTCTTCCTAAACCATTCTACTAAAGTCATATTGTGATCATCCTCATCTTCACCTTCGTCATATTCTGTATCAATAAAAGTTGTCTCGAGATCAAAAATATCAATGTTACCAGGTCTATTAATTTTATCTTCATTTTGTAAGTCATCAAGATTGCCTTCTTCTATAATATCATTTGCCTTTGGAAATTGTTGGTTGTCATGGTGAATTGCCTCATCTAATTTATCATTTTGTGAAAATACACCTCTAGCCCTGCTTCTCCATACTGCTAAAGGAATGTTGTCACCATCATCTAGTTCACAGTCTTCTGGTTGAACATCATCATCTTGAACATCATCATTGATGCCAATTTGTTCTGTGTTCCCCGATTCTTGAACTATATTTGGCTGGCCATCATTACTTTTCTCTGTATTGATTGAGGCATCTTCGAATATATGCCTTAATCTTGGATCATAATGAATGACAAATATCCATTTTGGATCCAAAATATCTTCCTAGAAAAAAACCTACATGTGAAGAAGATAAATATATTAGATCTCTAGTGGTATCAAATTTTATTATCAATGAGAATGTATATGTCCACAATAAAAGAATTAAAAAATTACATAAGATCATTATTTCTTATATTTATTATATTGTTTTAGTGAAAAAAATACCTGCTCACAGTGAATTGGTAAAACATAAGGCTCCTTATCCTGTGGTAGGTATTTTGATGAATCTATAGAAAACAATCCACTATGGATTTCATGTCTTCATGTCTTATTAAATGCTTCATACCATTTACATTTAAAAATACTACATTTGAAAGAGCGATAATATAACTCAATAATTTCTTGTATTTTTCCAACGTATTGAAGATTCCCTTCAATAACATTTTTATCTTTTGAACTTGCTCGACTTGATTGCTTGAAATCAACCATGACCCCACAATCGAAGGATCCTCTTTTTGCATCTACTCTTTCTACACGATAATGATGATCGTATGCCCACATTGCAGGATACTTCCTCACTTGTGACAAGCCATTTACCTGAGTGAATATAAATATGCTTGTGCATAGTCAAATAGTTAACAGTGTGATTAATGTATTCAACAAAAATTTTGTAATAAGTCAAAATTTACCTTTTTTTCACATCCTCTGCACATGTTGGTCTCATATTCTATTATGTTTGCATCTATTCCTTCCTTATCTATTTGGTTTTAAATTTGTTTAGAAACCCATTCTATTGTGCATTCTTTTCCCCATTGACCAGAAATATCAGTGGGAAGTGGGGTATTCCTTGGGTTTGATATCTTAAATTATTTCCTTGCTTCTAACACTTCTTTCCTTTTTATATCATACATATCAATCCATTTATTCATTAATTCCATTTGGTAGAGGACAAACTTGTTGAGCACAACACTTTCATCAACACCTATTAAAAATCAACATGTATAATTCAAACTTAAAATAATATTCTTTCAATTTGGGAAGCCAAAAATGATTTAGTAAATTATTCTAAAATAACTATAATAATGAATATTTTACATACCAATTACTTCTTGAACACCATTAATTTGAGGCTTTTCTCCATCTATAATATCATATGCACGTTCTTGATCCCAAAATTGTGCACCATCTTCAAAATCTTTACCAAGGAATTCACATAGGAAGAAAAATGCTTCATTTGGTACATACCCTTCGGCCATGCAACCCTCTGGATGTGCCTTCTGTCAGACATATCTTTTTAGGGTTTTCATGTATCTCTCAAAGAAAAACATCCATCTCATTGAAACGATACCTGCCATTTCAATGTCATCAACTAGATGTATAAGTAAATGGACCTATAGGTCCATGAAACTTGTAGGGATCCCCTTTTCAAATACACATACAATTTCTGTGATTTCTTTCTTCCATCTTGGCACTTCAGACTCATGGATATCTTTATAGGTCACCCACCTAATTAGATATTGTCATTAAGTTAGTATGATTTTTTAGTGACATTTAGAATGAGATATAATATATCATTGTATCATATGGAGGAACATTTCATACCACGTAAAACCTTGTAAATATCAAGCAACCACATACCTCGTAAAGGCTGAAAATCGACATATGGAGTTCCTTAAGTCAGTTGTAAGGCATGAATCCCCTCTTATTGCTAGTGGCATGATATGCTATCAAACCAAATTATTATAGTTCATTAGTATTGATTTATCATAATATATCAAAATAATTTTTAGTAAATAAATGATAATAATAAAAATTAATTGATGTTAATACCTCCATAAAATTGTTATAATCATGTGTTTTGAATCCTGTGATATGTCCCTCTACTGTAAAAGCTTTATTCAATGATGATCCATATCCAATGGGTGTTCTTATTGAACGAATCACATTTTTTAGTTGATCTAACGCCTTCCTATTTAGTATCCATGGAGCTTCTGCATATGATTCATTTTCCTTACTTCGCCACAAATGTCTTCTATCAAATTTGGTACGTGAAAGAGAAATATCCCTCCTTGATGATAAAGTGTCTTTATCTTTGCTAGATATATGTCGAAAAATAGAATCAGGGGCATTTTTGAAAACATGCATAGGATTTAATAAATGAGATTTTAATAGATCCTTCTAGTAAGGGAGATCATAAAATATGTATTTCCTTTTCATTCCTTTTGGCATTTCAACCATAACTTGTTCTGGTTCTCAATTGAATGACCATGACAAAAAAAATGGTTCTAAGCTTTTGATTCAGCATCTCCATACATTTTAAGCCGATCAGCTAGACCCATAACCTTGGGAGGAGATTTATTTTCAATTTTTCCATGAAATTGATTCTTTAGGCGGTTTTTGAACTTATGGTTAGGTGGTAGAAAAACCATGTTGTTTGCATAAATAACTTTGTGTAGATCTTTAGAATATCGCCTCTCAAATTATTCTGCACATCTTGGACATGCAAAAATCCCTTTTGTTTGTAGCCCTATAATCAATAACTAGCTTACATAAGCAAACAATAATAATGTAATACTTATATACAACTTGAATTGAAAATAAATTATGTTGTACTACGAATATGAAAATGATTTGATCTCTTACCAGAGCAAACACCAAGTCCTGGGAAATCATGAATTGTCCAACATAGTATGCCATAAAACATGAAGGACCTATTTGATGGAGGACGTGATATGTCATACATTCGTATGCCTTTCCATAATAATTGCATCTCATTAATAAAAGGTGCAACGTAAACATCCATTTTTTCACTTCATTTTTTCCTGGAACGGTGAGAGTTAGCATAAGGTGTTCCTTTCTAACACTCATCCATGGGGGAATATTGTATACTATTAGTCCAACTGGCCAAACACTATAATTTGAGCTTAGGAAAGATAAAGGGCACACTCCATCCATTGCAAGTCCTATCCTAATACTGCGAGGTTCATCTTTGAATTTTCTTGGCCATTTTTCCTCTATATGTTTCATGGCTTTGGAGTCCACAAGAATTCGCATGAATCCATCTTTATTCCTATTCTTTGCATGCCAATCCATCAATTGTGCAAGAGATTTACGACGAAACATCCGTTGTAGTTAGGAATAATTTGCATGTGTTGTAAAACCTTATTTGGAACGTAGAAACATGTACATCCGTACGATATCTTTTCTCTTTGCAAATAGGGCATTATTCATTGTCTTTATATTCATCTCTATATAAGATGCAATCATTTTTACATGCATGAATTTGCTTATATTCAATCCCCAACTTGACTAACAATTGGTGCGCTTCTCTACAAGTTGATGGCAACATATTATCTTCAGGGAATATTTTATCCTTTACAACCCTGTAAGTTTTTTTTCCAAACCTACATGTTATAAATGTCATTTATAACGTTTTTTATATACCATAATGTAAAATCCACCGCAAATTAAATTAAATGAAGTTAGTACTTATATTCTAATTGAGGACACAAATTGATAGTGCGAAACCAGCAAAATAATTCAAATTACTTTAGTAAGGTAGTGAAGCTCTTCTCTGACCAACCAAATAATGACTTTATTTCCAATAATATTAATGTGCATGAAAGCTTGGATGTTCTACTTGCACCAAATTTGAACACCAATGTCTTTGTTGCTTGCTTAATTGATTCATTGATGTTGATATCATCATAATTATGTTGGTGGTAATTTCCCTCTATATCAACATCATCATTATTATGCATAGGATCATCACCCTCATCATTGTTTCCATCCCCAAAGAAACTTGTGAGCATTTCATTCAATCCTTCTTCATGCATTACATTTCCATCAACATCTCTACTCTGAGCAGTGGATGGCATGTCATCAATGTATGCTAATTTCATCAATTCCTCAAATTTTTCACGTGGTAGTGCTCTCTTCAATGCTTCTCTTCTTCTCCTAGTATGGTTTAAAGGATGAATTGGATCATCTCGTTGAATTCTTAATGGTCTAGTTGGATCTTGATCATTAGTAGGTGTATCATCATCATCGTTTACCTATAATTAAATGCAACCATTATTTAATGTTAGATAGAAATTATTGTATAAAACATGGATCCATTTCAAAGATATATGATACAATAAATTAAAAATATTATTTTTGAACACGTTATTTTAAAAACAAGCCATGTCAATTTCATATTCTTAGATTTTTTACCTTAAGAACATCCAAAAACAACAACTGTCTCAAAGTATTCATCCATGCATGTAGTATCATCATGACCAACCTCTTGTTCATTGTGTTGATTTTCTATTGCATTTACAAACTCCATTGTCATATCCTCTTCCACCCATTTCTTTTTGTGTGATTTAATTGTACGGCGTAGGCCATGTCCATATGCAGGTATTTGTATTGGTCTATCAAATTGATTAAACTCCTCATTTGTTCTGATTCCATTGCCAACCTAAAATAATTGATACATGCATTATTTTTTCCAAGGTTACAGATTAGACTATATAATGTACTTATATTGTCCATTAATTTATAGCTGAACTTATTTATAACACCCACAAAGTATAGCAATTGTATCAAAGTATTCGTTCCATGTATTATCATCATGACTAACCTCTTGTTCATTGCCACCAATTTCTATTGTATTTGCAAACTCAATTGTCATATCTTCTTCCACCCACTTTCTCATGCGAAGTGCTTTAACAGCATGGGGTCCACCCTTGTGTACATATTTTGGTTGTTTTATAGTAAAAGGGTTCAAATTTGTATTTGTTGCAAACACATTTTCCACCTAAAATAATCAACGACATGCATTATTTTTTTTCAAAGTTTGAATAATAAACTATATAAATTACTAGGTTTAGGAAAACAAGGACCGGAAACTAAATTTCATTTTATTATATTTCATAAATTAATGTAATATTTAAGTACCTGATGCCCTAAATCATGTTGTGTGTCTTCATTGGAAATAAATTCATTTGTTTCCATGGCCTCTCCTAGCACCTACAATACACAACAATGATAACAATTTTTATTAAAGTCATATATGGCATTGTTATAGTCTTGTTTCTTATTCCATTATTTTAACCATTCTAATTTTCATGTAGCTATTTGCATTTTTAGTTATCAAATTCTCCACCATTGTTGTGACACTCTTATGATAATGATTGAACCCGAGTTGAAGTCTTAACTTTTCATGTAGATCTACACTTCTGATTATTAGGGTCATATCTATTGAAATTTGGGTACTAGTTTTTAACGTGGATATCAAGTTGCTTATCTAGTTTGAATGTACATTAGGAACATAACAGTACTAGATTCTCATGAAATTGTTTGAATGCTATGGAGATTTCGATATTTACTGAACACTAGATGTTGAACATATTATACTACCATGTCATACATGTGAAGCATATTTAATATATGTTAGATGATCTATATTACACCTTTGCATTAATATTAATACACAAATGATAGTTTTTTCTTATTGGAAAAAAAACACTATGGAATTTTCAACCTAAGTCAATCATGACTAAAATAATTATTGCATAAATCAATAAATCCTAAAATGATGCCTAAGTGGTCTATTCCTTGCAAAGAGACAGAAGTAAAGTATAAATGGTACAACTATGGGCATTACAATGTAAACAACACATGTTCAAACCTTTACAGGGGTAGAGCCTCTATGCACACTGTGCATGAGGGAAGGTGTTTGAGATCTTATAGTTGGTTTCCCTTCATCACCAAAGTGGATTAGGTTATGAGTGGATTGGCAAAGCAACCCTTATTTGTTCCTTTCAATTTTTGGGAAATCTCAAGTTCAACTAGTGGTAGTAGATGGTTTCAAAGATGTTTTCTAGGGTTTTTCAACAAGGTCACTAGATCCCAATGCAACATAGATACTTCAGATTTGTTGAAAAGTAAAACCCCTACATAACACCGAATAGATCATTAATCACTACTTAGAGAACTTAGAATAAATTAACCGTGGAAGTAAAAACTACAACCAAATTAATCATGAAAGTAAAAACTACAATTGAAAAAAAACATACACTTGGTAATATACTAGAATTCATCCTCGCCCAATCCAAAGTTGATGAATAATATGTTAAATATTTAATGAAACTCATGAAAAATAATAAGCATGTTATCAATATAAGAGTGCATGAACTTGCTTAATGTATATTTGTTAATTGGAGATTATGAATATCCAAAGTTGACGAATAATATGTTAAATCTTTGATGAAACTCATGAAAGATAATAAGCATGTTTATCCATATAGGAGTGCATGAACTTGCTTAATGTGTAGTTGTTAATTGGAGATGATGAAAATGTATATATATTTATTTATGTATTTACTAGATATTATTGTAATTTAAAGAAATAAATATACATGGCCAATAAATAGGTTTTTTTTTTGGCTTGCCCTAACTACGCTGGAACTTATGGCCCTCATTCCCATGTTAAGTGCGTTGGCCATAGATCATTCACTCCAGAAAACCCCGATTTCGAATAGTAAAAAAGGCGGAAGGAGGGGAATTGGGAGGATAACTCGAAAAAGACACGGTGGGAATGAAAAAGGGCTAGAACTAGAACCTATGGATCTCACTCCCATGTTCGATGTGCTGATCATAGATCATTCGCGCCAGAAAACCCCAATTCGCTCTAGAAAACCCCAATTTCGAATAGGAAAAAAGGCAGAAGGAGGGGAATTGGGAGGATAACCAGAAAAAGACGTGTTGGGAACGAAAAAGGGCCAGCACTGGAACCTATGGATCTTGCTCCCATCTTCAATATGCTGACCATAGATCATTCACTCTGGGAAAACCCCGATTTGGAATAGGAAAAAAGGCAGAAGGAGGGGACTTGGGAGGATAACCAGAAACAGAAAAAGACGCGGTGGGAACGAAAAAGGGCCAGCAATACCAGATCATCCGTAGATTGAAGCTATCGGTGGCAGGAGAGAAGGAAAGTGCACAGGTCAGGGAGGCAGTGGGACAAATCTGCGTGGCTTAGAAAGATGCAGCACAGAGGTTAGTTGATCCATCTAAACTTACCCTCACCAACTTTGACATTTTCCGCATTGTCTATACACATTATGTGAACCACTGATGGAATCCCCTAAAATTTCTGTGCGTAGAGTTATTTTTCAGTATTGTAAATGAATGGATTATTATAAGCAGATTACTAGGATCTATATCTATATTGACTCTCTATCTATATACACACCCTACCCTATGGTATGTGGTTTCTACCCTAGGATATTCCCGAGGAGAGGATGCGCAAGCAGGCTCGACTGATAAGTCGAGGATTTTGTCCATTCCCCGGGTATTTTGACTATTCCCCGGAGAGTTTAGTTCTGGGGGATTATTATAAGCCCTAACTTTCTATTGCTAGGTTAGCATTATTTTATCCTAGGGTAGAGGAATTGTAGACATTTTGTTAGCTAGCCACTTCTAGCAAAAGAAATTTGTGATTATCTGAGACAGTTATTGTATCCTTTAACATTGGAAAATACCTTGGAACCTTTTGCCTCCCATTAGACATAGTTGTTGGTTGGCTCTTTAGGGTTCTTAACTGAACTGAGGGTGGAGGATCCAAAACTTTATCCAAGAAAAGATAAGGATGGTTGCAAGGAGATCCAACATGGAGAAGCTTAGCTTCATTAATGAGTATCCAACTAATTTTTCAAGTCAACCCACTCGCAAGTAGATTAGACATTGGGCATGCCCAAACTAACTTAGAAAGTCAAGTGTTTTTCATTTCCAAGATTGGAAAAGAAATGGGTGAAGAGAAGCCCTACAAAACTATACAACCAGTTAAGCTAGAGGTTAATTTCCTCTAAGTGCAAAAAAAATCAACTCTACTAATTGCTCAAAAGGAGATGAAAGGATTTGCAATTGCCAAACTAGTGATAAAGATGCCTCGATAAATAAATGATGCCTTTAAGAAAAGGAACAAGAGAAACTTACGCAAAGAAGCAAATGGATTTGGAATTGCAATAGAGCAAGATACAAACTATAAGAAAATGGAATTCTCAAAATAAATTAAAATGGTTCATAAGACTCATCTAAGTATTTTGCATGTGAATTTTAGAGCATATGAACTACAATGCATGAAATGAAAGAAAAAAAGAGAATGAAAATGAAAGTAATTAGTGTTCATTTAATTTACTTAGTGTTAAGTGACAAAAACAAACCACTCAATCAATCACATGGAGACCTTCTGCAAATGAGGAAGAGTGGGATGCCAGGGGGAAAAGGTCACCAAGCTCCCAAGAACAAGTTCCTCTGTATTATATTGGTTCCCTCTTATGAAATGAGGGATGGAAAGGAAGTTGTTTTTGGAGGAGGTTTACAAATGATCCCTGAAAAGGGAGAGATACCTCCTTCCAATAGTTAGAAGTGATTAAAAAATCAAACTAGATGTTAATTGGAAATAGTTACAAAATTTGGTTTGATCTTTCACTCAATGATAAGATAAAAACCCAACAAAACTTAGAACTCCCTTTATGGATGAGAATAGAAGTCTAAATGAGTTACAAAATAGGGAATCCATGAAGAACCCTTGGAATGTAGAACCACTCTGGAAGGTACAATGAAAGGGTCTAATAGTTAAAGGGTTTGCTTGTCCTTGTTGTCCAAATCCACAAATGTTCTTTCCCTTTCAAAAGCTGCCCCAAAATCATCTAAAAATGAAATTTTAGGTCTTCTAGTACAACTACCAGATATCAATACAAAAAAGGGAAAATCTGGCCACTCAAATGCAACGAAAATCAGCTTTATTAGGTAGAGGAAATCTTCCAAGAAGCAAGTTCCTTTCTACCCAATATCAGTCCAAAAGAGGAGAGACAAATCAGCTTTAGGAGACACTTGATACCTACAAAAAAGGTTAGAAAAAGCCATTGTGAAAGAGGCCAAGCTTACTTGGGCATCCACTAGATTAGTGATCAAACTCAATTACAAAAAATTAACAAATTAACTATACTAAAACTTGAATAAAACTCTACCCTATGGCAGCCAAGAAATGCTGGTTTAAACCAAATCTTCTTGGTTGATTTGTGGCCTTTAGGTTAGCCACTAAATAGCCTTCAAATAGCTTAAATTTTCAATGAATCAATAAATAAGGTAACCAATCGAAAAAAATTAGAATTTTGAGCGAAGAATTTTTTAGATTCATTTTCCTCCTTTTGGATGTCTTTGGCTGCCCCTAATGATGGCAAGATCATGACTTCATTAGCTCTTGAAGGTTGGTTGATATGACCAACAATTTCCCCAAACCTTCAATCTTTCAAAAGTAACCTGTGCTTCACTTAAGATACTTGCATCCAACAATTAATAAACTCAAGGAATAGATTTGCAAAAGAGAAAAAAATAACTTGTGTTATTCACAAACACACAATGAAATCTATTCAAATTTGCACAACTATTAGAGGATAGTCAAATACTTGTCTACCTCTTCCTAGGCAATATTGCCCCTATTTGGACCTTGCTCGACCAAAAGAAATGCAACAAAACCAATTCAAAAAAACACAAATATACCTTGCATCAAGAAAAGATCACCAACATCATGCCAAGATAAAACCTTCAAAGAATTTTCTTTATTATCGTGTGCAATAATAAAATCACAGCATATACCCAAGCATTAGCTTCCCAACCATGAGAGAATGAGAGGTCTGTGGGTTTATTTATGCATATTTGGGAGAAAATCCCAATGAAGAAGTGATCCAACAAGTGGCATAGCGGTGGAAATCCTAATGAGGGTTGAATTCTCCATGTGGCACAAGGGCTTCCCAAGTGTGAAGTCAAACTGTTGTAGCATCTCCTCTACTGGCAGCATATTCTTCTTGAGATATGTGCATTGGTGTAGATGCTAGCCACATATGAGATGAGTGTAGAGAATGGGAGACAAACTCCCTCAAAACCTGTGCTTAACTGTTGTGAATAATCCTCCAATAAATGACACATGTACAGGCCTGTGCGTGGAGGATCTTGGCTAGCCTACATGGGTTGTAATATATGGCCACTAGCTATGTGTTAACACATGGCTGGATGGGGGGAGTTAACTACCATTTTTACTACCCTTTGATTGCCAACACTCAACTTGATGGACTCGAGCCTCTTTCTAACTGAAGATGGACCACATTTGGTGGGATTTGGTCACCCCAAACTGTTGTAGCAAGCACAAATTCGCCCCTCCACTTGGCACTGAGATTTGGCCCTCTTATGTGGCTGTCCAAGTCATCATTAACTTAGTCTTTGAATTCACTTTGTTTTTCCACATCATTTCCACTTGGTGACATATTTATTTTGTCCACCATTTATTAATTTTTTCAATTTTTGTCACCACTTTATACCACTAAAATAGGAAAAATGGATTTTGAGGGGCCAGAAGTCATCTTTTGACCCTCAAAGTGGACTCTAGAAGAATGTTGGGGTGGAGAGCATATTTTTTAAGTACTTATAAGCCCCCAGGCCCCAACATCTTTTAGGCTCATTTATTTAAAAAAATTTGAACAATTTAATTAACAATCCCATTCTGCGGGAATTTTTAATAAATTAAAAAATCCTATCAAAACCTAATCAAATTTCATGACACTTTAGATATGTCCTAGTATGGTAATATACATCGACTCTGGGCACTAGGACAGACCCAAGGCTCAATCATCAAAGCCGCCACTCTAGCTTTGGAGGTAGGTGATTGAAAAAACTCAGTTAATTATTCATTGTTGAAAAAAAAGAATAATTAGCTAGGTGAAAAAACACTCTAGAGTGTACTCACTCAACGATCGAGTCCCAAGTTGTCTAGGCCTTTTATAAAAGGTCATCATACTAGTGACATTTAATACAATTCCCCACAGGGTTGCGAAATTTGAGGGAGAAGAATAGAGAGGAGAGAGAAATGGTCAACAGGTACCTGTTGACTCCTAGTCTTCTGAAAAAAATGATGAGTGCCCTGTACATTGGGCCATGGGGTCTTCAAGTTTTGCCTGGTGCAACCTAGCATATAACACTCTTCAAGGTTTATCTTATCACCACAAGGGAGGCTTCCCTGAACAAGACTCTTGCTATATATCCCAATGGCGATAACCATAAAAGGAAGTAAAGTTTCTATGTGTATCTTATACTGCCTATAAAGGCAACACTTGGCTCTGTCAATTGTTGCAAATTGCTCAACAAGACATCTTCTAGGTGCTTTTATTACATCATTTCTTCATACACTCAACAATATATCTCATAGGAAAACTACTTGGAAACCTAAGTGACAAAACCAAGACTTTCTTATGTTGTAATTCCAAGTGATAAGGTACAATCTATTCAGATGTGAAATGCATGTAATAACTTTACAAACAACCAATCTAAGTTTCAGCTTGAAATAACAACATTTCAGAACCAACACTTGAACGCATTCATGCATTTATTTTCTTGAATCTGAAAGAGTAATCATTGAAACTATCCACAGATTGCAACTGTTATGAAAAGACCCTGATCCTAGTGGGTTGAAGCATGAAACAGAGAATTAATTCTAAGTGACTATTCTTTAAATATTTTACAATCAGTGAATGACTAAAGGTTGAAAAAGACCATTAATGATAATAGTCACACTTCATGTGAATTAAAGAAAAAGTATTGCAGGTCTTTTAAGTATTTCTAGACATACTATGGAATTTCCACTTCTAGTTCTGAATGAGAAAAATAAACAGTATGTCAAATATTGCTATGAAAACCTAGATTTGCATTTTCTTTGTTGAAGTGGGCATAAACTTTGAAGAATAAATTATGCACACCATTTTATCAACCATTTAGGTTGCAATTCTACTCATATTTTCATGCCCAAGATAATAAGACATTTCAGTGGTAAAACTCACATAACATGGTTATAATGCACATAAGAACAACTGGAATATATTGCCAAGAATTACAAACTATTTATTGCTCGCAAACAAACATGTGAAACTTTCATTCAAGCAAATCAATACAAACTACTACACAAGCATGAGTTTATTTTCAAACACTTTGGAAACAAACTTTGCACAGCAGTAATATATCTGTTACAACAGCCCAAAGAAATGTTGTGTATGTGTTGTTTTAAATGTGCAGCAAGAGAGGCATCCTCCCAGCAAACCTGTGATTCAAGATATCCGCTGATGTCAAGCAACCCAACTTGTTTGCACCTCAGAAATACAGACCACTGCCCCTTTTTTAATGGATATGGCAAGCTGGAAATTTTCCTTGGTAGCAGAAAACCCTTTAGATATCCAAATTGAAACAAGCTTCACTGCCTCTTAAACTTATAGGGAATTTTCCTTGGCAATACAAAGACCTTTAAATATCCACATTGAACCAAGCCTCACGGCCTGTTAAACATAGAGTGGAAATCACATATTTATGGCTAAAAAACAAAAATATACTGGTGCCTTATTCTAGCTTGGCATCCTAAACAGAGGCATTTTTAAGTGTCTTGGATCATTTGAAGCAAGCTCACAATTAAATCTTGAAGGCAGTAACAATGCCCAAGACTGTGAGATCAAGAAGAAGGCATTGAAGCAGCCTCCAATGATCATGACAGACAAAGGTATGTAGTCCTTAAGTTGGGGAAGAGTCAACCAAAACTGAGAGGATAGGTTGCTTTGGTGACAGTGGTGACTATTCTAGTAGTTCCTGCTTGGGTTGCACCTTGTGGATTAGATATTTTTTCATTAAATTGAAAGAAATCTATTATTAGCTCCCATTGGCCATTGATCCCTCTGTAATTCATCAAGAAGCTGCAAAACAAAAGGCTACAAAGGTAGTCCATGATATTCCTATTACCAATCATTAGGCTGTAGCCACCACTTCCATTGGTGCTGGAATAAAGAGGGCTCATAGCAAGAAGAAGAGGAAGGAATGCCTGGTTAAAGATGATTCTTCCAGCGGTTTCTTGTTGACATTTAAGGATCAGTTTAGAAAATTGCCTGTTGAGTTAGTTTAATTTGACATAACAGGTTGGCTAGCTAAATGAAAAAGTTCACAATAGAAAGCAGAGGGAGCTAAAGATGTAGTGTTTATAAAAAATTGATATCTCTTATATGTTTTTGCAATTTGGACGAGTTCTACCTTGAATTCAAATGAATAAAACAATACTATCCAGTCTGCTTTTCGTAGAAACTAATTGGCAGCTCTATGACCAGAGTTACAATAACCACTTTTGGACAGTACAGTAGATCTACAATGCCTCTCCACATAAGAAATTTAAAACTAACATGCTACTTAAATTGAACTTGGACCATAATGCAAACTACAATGAGAAATATCTACCTTCATATTTGGCAAATTACTAATCTGTTGAAGTGTGGTGTTATGTTTTCTATGTTTCCAAAAGATCAATATGTGTTCGTTGTTGTATTTTAGAATCTAGATAAGCCATACATAAACATGTTGAAGGCCAGTTATTTGGTCCCAATTCTTTTCTGGAATCGTTTCAGTCAGTGCCAAGGATTAGAAACAGACAGAAACAAAATGATACTCTAGGGCTTTTACTTTTACTCATGCAACCCTAGTTTGCTTCAAGAGTTGTTCATGCCTCATTTGGAGATGCTTAAATTGAAGTTTAACTGAAGGTTTTTCTAGGAGGTAAGCCCCTGCGAGAGAGAGATTCTGAAGCAAAGACATGCTTTTATTACTATCATCCAAATCATAGCGAGAAATTGCAGAATTAGGAAAATCAATCAAGTTTCAGAAGTTTTATATATTTGGATACAATAAGGCTCAATAAGTTAGGTCTCTCCTTCGTTGTTATTTACTCCTACCTCCTAATTCTTCCCCTCTGCCCCTGTAGAAGACGTCAAGTCTTGAAAATACAAACTTATTTTATAATATTGCACTGGGAAAAAAAGACATGGGATCATATTACTGATTACCGGCTCAGTGAAGGTGTTAAAGTCGCCAGCTTTCTATTTATAGAAACATGTTTGGATTTAATAAGAAGAGAAAAGTTGCTAATGAAGGGTCATGCTTGCCAATTACTATCAACTGTTAATGGCAGTTTGGATTGTACATGTCTTTTAGTCTTCTTTCCTAACAAAGCTCTAGATATTTAATTCCTTTCTTAATTTGAGAAAATGTTTAACTTTATTCTATGCAGGAATGAATGTTGACAAAAATAAATCAACTCTACAGCAAGGGGAGGGAGAATATCCTTCAAATGCAATTGCTGGTAGATGTTTAGGAACTTCTGCAAGTGCACCACGGCAATCAAGTTCTGTGGAAAGTGGAAGTGGTGTATCAAGAGGTAGTGATGCAGCAATTGCAACACCTTCCAGAAACAATCATATGGCAAGGGTACAATGTTTAGATATTCATCAGCAAGACCTAGATTCTTCAGATACTACAGGGTGAGTCTCATTCATTACTCTATGTTGCTGGCTTCTTGGGGTTGTGTATTTGTCATGTTTGAGATAGAGCATTACTGATCGGTTGTACCTTTGCACTTGAACAGCACAAAGAAGAGAAAAAGAGTTCCTAGAGTCAATGGTGGGGAGAAGGGTGAGAGGGGACTCCGACAATTCAGCATGAAAGGTGTATCCTCACAATTCACCTATTCTCTTTCTTTTCTGACTGAAATTTTCTTTTGGTACATGTTGATGGATGGACGTCTTTATGTTGTTGGAGGTAATGGAATTGATATAAATTGATAGTAGATTCATATGTGTTTGTTCTCATAATGGCAATCATGGGGCACAGAGGGAGGTCAAATGCAAGCCAGGTGTGGACCTCTCCAGCCATGGAGAGAATGTGGGTAGCTAATATGTGTGGAGTTCTGTTTAATCCCTGTGGTTGACTAACTCAAAAAAATTCTTGATCCACTGGCAAATAATGTTTTTGTTTGTTATACATGATGTCCTTAGGGCATGCTTGTAATTATATTTGTATTAGACATTGGCCTCGGGGGTTTGTTTCACTTACTGTCGATTGTTTAACTATGTCCAGTCAGTTAGAAGGTTGAGAGAAAGTTTCAGACCACATATAATGAGGTAACAACATGACCATAGGGACTGCTTATTATTTAGCAATTGTTCCTTATTTATTTGTTAAGTATGACTCCCATTTTTTTCTCATCATCTTATCTTAATTAAATATTGAAATTCTAATATGTAGCATTTTTGAGCACACAATGCAAAAGGCATCTCTGAATTTTTTTACCATTGCATATAAAATGCTACACTGTAGTAGTGATTGACACATAATACAATCACTGGGAATTGTTACATCCCGAGATCTCTGAAATCGATCAATATGACTGAATCAATGGTGATATAGCCAGGTAAGTAAAATGAATACTAGTTCAAGTGAAATTTCTGGAAATGATATGCTAAGAATATCCCCTAGGCACATGCTCCAGCAGGCAGTAGGAATGGATTCAATGAACCAATGGCATGCAGAAAGTGTTAAACGGGACTCATCTCTTAGAGGAATAATGAACATGGATTCTCAAAGGAAAAAAGGCTCTTGAAAAGGCAAACTTTGTGCAGTCAAAGGTGGTTAGGACATGCTCACAAAACAGTACTATGAATGCGAGAGAGGTATTAAATTTATTCACTCTATTTGGACTTGAAAGAAATATCTAATCTATGAAAACTGTGGATCCTTGTAAGAAGTTCAATTTGTCAGTATTGTGTGTCCTTTTATCTCAATTGAAAATACTTCATGCTTAGATTGTTGATATCATATGCTTGATTTGTTTGTAGCCCTTTTGTAGTAAGTAATTGTTTCTTTTGCAGGACGTTCTGAATTCAAATTTACAAATGAATGTAAGAGAAAAACTGGAAGGAGGAGATCCTAAAGGCTTTTCTATAGGTTATGCTTATGCAAACTCATCTATATTTGACAGTGCCACAAACATGTCTAAGTGTCTTGTTCAAACAAACCAACATCTTTATCAAGGTAATGTTTTGGTTCAAGTTTTTTTTAAAGTAATTTATCTATTTGTTGGTCCACTAGCTTTTACTAGTTTTTTATATTATAATGTACTGAGATGTTCAATTTTTGCTTATAAATTTTTTCTGTCGAGCCAAAACGTTCTTGACCTTCTAAGCAAGTCAGATAATCCAAAAGAAAGTGACGCATTAAAGCGCACTATATTAGGAACTTCAATGTAGCTAGCTATAGTTTTCCCACAACATGCAACAAGCTACCCCTAGTCTTATCTCACCATACCTTTGCTAGGAGAGATTGTACTGGCCTTCAATTGGTGGCTCAACTTTCATGGCACGCTAGTAATCAAGCAAGGTTTCCCTAAAGTTGTGGATCCATAAGGCAATCCTTCATCAATTAATCAATGCAGCTAGCTATAGTTTGCCCACAACATGCAACAAACTACCCCTAGTCCTATCTCACCATACCCTTGCTAGGAGATTCTATTGGCCTTCAACTGGTGGCTCAAATTTCATGGACTCTCTGGTATGTAATCTTAGTTGGATTTCCAATATTCTTTTGAACCATATTTTCATTTTATTTTTTTAGTGCTATTAGATATTATATCTTACCTCATTTTATGATTAGCATTGTATAACAAAAATATGCATTGTATTATGTAATTAATACTAACATGCAATGTTGATTTCTTTTGTCAGAATGTTATAGGTAATGATTACCAAGACGATGACCACGATGATGATCCAAACTATGCTCAACATATATCAGGAGATGATGAGGATGAGGATGATGGTGGTGAAGGAGGAGATGTTGATGATAGTTGTGGTGTTGGTGATGACGTGGACGAGACTAATGAGGATGGTCAAGATGATCAAGAGGATGATCTTGGTGGTGGTAGATAGGCATGCACATGCATTGTTTTTGATGAAGAAATTATTGTGTAGAATGACATTGTTATGTTTAGATGGTTGTTATGAATCTACCCTATATGAATGAAACGTTTTGATTTTGTAATCATATGATGAGTTTGATTTGATTAAAGATGATGATGAAATTATCATTATTATATTTTTATTTGGTTTATATATTGGAAAGTATCATCATTATTTTGATAGAGAATTATAATGTAGGTGATCTTACCATCTTTGGATGTATGTTGTTAATTTATCGTAGAATAATGATATTCATGAAATATTTTGATCTGTTAATCATATTTGAATTTTAGTTGTTTTGATTAAAAATAATGTTGATCTTATTAGTATTATGTTGCTATTTTATACATGTGTTGAAAATTGTCAATGAATCATTGTATATGATGACATTGTTATTTTTTTGGATGGATGTTGTCAATTTCCCTTAAACTTCTTTACAAATAATTTTGAATTGTGATATCTTCTTTAATGATATTTAGAAACTATGATATATTTCACCATGCAATTGAAATTAGTAAAATGAATTTATAAAGGGAGTCTTATTTGAAAAGAAAAATATACTCTACATAAGAAGTCAAATGCACATGTAACCATGGATGCAAAATTGAAAGTAAAATTGGATGTTAAACTAGGAATTAATACAAAAGGCAAACAATGACATACAAAGTGTTTTAAACTAGAAGTGAAAATTTGTGCAATAGTTGACACAAATAAGGGAACAAAACATGGCATACAAAAGGATATCAAATTGGGAAAAACAAGGACACATAAATCGACACCAAATTAGATGCCAAAAAAGACAGACAACTAGATGTAAAATAAGATGCAAAGTTGAGTGCTAAAAAGAAGCAAAAAAATGTTACAAATTAAGATGCCAAATGATGATGCAAATAATGGTGTAAATTTGGGATGCAAACTTGGGCGCAAAAAAAAAAAAAGAAAAAAAAAGTTGCAAAATGGCACTGAAAAAAGGTGAAACCAAGGATGCCATATTGGATGTAAAAAATGATACATAGTCAGATGCAAATTTAGGCTAAAACTTAGACACAAAAGTATATGCAAATGTGGACACAAAATGAGGTAAAAAGAGATGCAAATTTGGATGGTGAAAATGATGTAAAACTAGACACCAAAAAAATGCAAAATTCGATGAAAAAGTGGGTGTAAATAAAGGTGCAACATTGAACAGATAAGTAGACAAAAAATGGTGCAAAAATAGGCATAAAAATAGCTCAAAATTGTATGCAAAACTTGGTGCAAAAACAAATACAAAAGTAGACGTAAAAAATAGCTCTAAATTGAATGTACCATTAGACACAAAATAGGATGCAAAGGTGGACACAACACATGACTCAATATAAGATGCAAATATAAATGCAAATTTGGATGCTCAAAATGATGTAACATTGGATGCAAGAAATGGTGTTAAAAACGATGCATAATCGGATGCAACAAATGACGCAAAATATGGTGCAAAATGGGATGGGAAAAATGGAGACAAATCAAACGTAAAAGTGGATGTAAAATATGGTCCAAAAAAAGATGCAAAAATGGACACAAAAATAGATGCAAAATTTGGTGTTAAATCAAATTCAACATATGGTGCAAAGATAGGTACCAAAGCTGGGGTAAGTCTATATGCAAAACTTGGCGTAAAACTAAATGCAAAAATTGACACAAAATGGATGTAGAAAAAGACGTTAAATTGGATGCAAAATACGGTGTAAACTTGATGCAAATGATGGGACAAAAATGGAAGCAAAGAATGACACAAAATAGGAAGCAAAAAACGATGAAAAATAGATGCAAAAAATGACACAAAACTAGAAGCAAAACTTGTCATAAAATAAGATGCAAATGTTGGTTCAAAATTTGAGGCAAAAAATGATGCATAGTTTGGTGTAAAAAATGATGCAAAATCTAGAGTGAAAAAAGATGCAAAATCAAGCGCAAAAAAAGACGCTTTATAAAATGTACAATAGAGCCAGATTTAGCGCTACGTTGCTCATCACAATTACAAAAAAAATGCACTAAAATCTGACGCTAAATCTGGCACAAATCGATGGTTTTATTGTAGCATTCATCAAAGTCCTTATGATGAACCACACTTAGTGGACTTGTGTAGATAAGGATATTTGACAAGTTGATATATAATATATATATATATCTGAGAGTATATATAATCTTGTCTAGATAACATTAGTCACAATTGTGATGATAAACCACACTTAGTGGTTCAAAATGATGTGACTCAAAAACTTAAAATATAATTTACATGAAGATTTCTTTCTCTTAATAAAAATTTCCATAGTTAAAAATCTGGTTACGTATTTTCTAAATTATATATATATATATATATATATATATAATTTATATATTAATTTTTTTTATAATTAATAATAATAACTTAAATTAAATAAAAAAATATTATTTAATTAATTTATATGATTTTTTTAATAAAATATTTTATAATAAATTAATATGTATTTATCGATCATTTAATTATATAAATACACTGATGCTAATAGATATAGATACGAATACACTATGATGTCCTAATAAATATCAAGTATAGTTTATTTTACAACCCTAACTTTCAATGCTCAGTTATCCTAAATCTGAAGATAAAATCACCACCCTATAGATGTACAACCATATGAATTTCATATTGCAGCTGTATAATCACATCCAGTGGACAAAATTTATTTTGTCTGAACAGTACATGTCAAATGCATTTATCAAACATTGGGAAACATGTTTATAAACATTAGGAACAGTAAATGCTGCGGCAGTCGTCCTCAATTGAATCGATTGTCCTTTTCTTGGAATATTTTGGAATCAACTGTAATTTTTTTTTAACTCACTTCTGCGTATTCTCCAAATCAACAATCCAGCAAGTTCAACAAATTGCGACCATAATGCTAATTTAAATAAACAACTGACTTGGAAGGAGGTCCTTCTCTAGAAAGACCAGAAACGAAATTGAAGGAAGTCCTTTACCTTTAAATTTAAGATCAAAAGTTGCATCGCATAAACAAAACAAAGAAACTAATTGGAAGAAGATCCTGCTAGAAAACAGCTTTTCCATTCAGATACCTGCCAATTCAGCCGTTTAACTTTTCCATTATCTCATATAAAGGAGAGCTCCAGTCAGGGGATTGATTTTTCTTATAACCTTTCCATTCATCCCACCAGATCATGAACGTGCTTCCTGCCGAGAAAACATCTGAAGAAATGCTCAGAGCGTTTTCCATCTTTGCCACATACTCTTCAAACTTTTCAAGATTTTTTAGGCTCTGGTGCTGGTGTTGGCCTTGTTTCAGATTTTCCAGGTCTTTCCACGCCTCTTCTACATGCGCCCAAAAGCACGAGTCTGAAGTGAGGGATGCACGCATTGTGCGAGGTCTCCGCCCTTTCGAAATGCGAGTTCTTTCTTTCTCTTCCATCCATTTCTCAAGAACTATATGACGATTAGGTCTTCCATCTGAAAGATAGTTACCATTGCCGTTAAAGCGATAATAATGTGCAATATCCAGAGGCTCTACAAATCTTCTGTATGTGTTGCCAGCATTTATCCACTTATTTTGGGATTGGAAATCACTTGGCAACTCGTGATTTTCCCACATTTCAATAATATCATCCCAAAATGCCCCGAGATTTATCCTATACCTATCAACACGGATATCCTGAGTGTTGGCATGGTTCTTGAAGGTATCATAATATCCGATTCCACACTCTTTCTCACAACCCTCTTTATACCACTCAATCTCTGCCATAGTACTTTGTTTCTCGCTTAATTGAACAGCTAACTTATCAATATTTGTGTTATACTTGTTTTCAATTTCCCCAGCTCTGCGTAGGGCAAGCTGCGCCTGATCATTCTGGGCAAAGTTATCAACAAAATTTCATGCAGCAATTAGCATGCTGAAATGTAGAAACTTAAATTCAAAAATACAGACAAGAAAATGCTATCCTATATTTCTATATAATAATAATGTATGAGATTCCTTTACTATGTAAGATAAAGGATTCAATCTTGGTGTAGGAATTTGAATGTTGAAGTTAATAAAGATATACATATTTTACTCCGTCAGATTTGAATTTATGATTTTTTTTTCAAGAGCAATTACACATTCTTAATTATTAAATCCATTAAATTATACAAATAACAGAAAGTTAAAAAATTCAAAATGACAATTCCTTCTCTACATATCTTGATATATGACGAAGTAAAATATTTTATAAAATACTCTATCCACCCTACCTCAAACCATTAAATCCACTATACAAACTTTCAAAAATATTTATTAATATGATTCATGAAAATTAACTAAAAAAACATAAACACTATATGAGATGTAATTGTGTATTACCTGAGCTCCAACACCAGTAGCTTCTAACTGCACTGAAATTCCCCTGTCGTAAGAAAATTCTGAATCAGGATTAAATGCAAAATTTCTCCTTTTTTTGGAGTTTTCTATGACATGTTTCAAAACCGAAGCATACACTATATGCTCTGAAAAACAGTCCTTCACTGTAATATCCCAGGGCTTTTCATGGCTCTGCATTGTCAAATGAAGCATCTTCAAAACGGTGTCAGAATTCTCAATACAAGCTGCGCCACGGCTTGAGCAGAACATGTAAGTGCCAACAGGTCTATATGGGCTTCTCTTTGTGATCCTGTCCGACCACTTTTGAGAATCAAACACATAGCTTGAAGTATACTGCAGGACATAATTAAGAAGAATCCCGCAAGCGTCTTGAATAGAAGAATATGGGACTTTGCCATCCCAATAGGGCAAAATAGCGGTCAAAGGCGCAGAAATTGCCTCAATCGGTGCGAGGAGCATCCGAGGAACAATGTCATGCTTGGAAACCACATGACAAAAGTTGCCTCCCCAATTCTCACGGCCAACTGCTTCAACAAGTCTTTCATCTCCGACCAGAGGGCAACCAAATGTGATACAAAAGGAAGAGATTTGCCTTATCCTCTTTTCCAGGAACCACAGTGTAGCCAAGGTTGCAACTGCCCCTCCCAAGGAATGACCCACAAATATAATGGGTTTGAGTTTTCTTTGTCTGGAGTCAGTAGAAGCCTGTAACTGATCGATCTGGAATACATCAACACAATGTTACTTTTCCCTTTGAATTTCAATAATTTCATCTATAATAACAGAAGTAAATCCTCTTGTTGTGAAATCGAGTTTACTTTTGACGGGTGCATTTAGATAAATCAATTTACCTTTGCTTGGAAATCTGTTTTCTCCATAATATCCAGGAACAACTTAAGAGCTCCCTGATGGACTTGGGCTGGTTTATCATCGTCACCCTTGAGGCAATCCAAGAATACCTGGTTGTTTGTTTCTATATTCCCCTCTCCATCGATGAAACTTTCGATTCCGAGAAATGATGGGAAGGCAACATATGCAACGCCTCCATGCTCCTTCAGACTAAAACTCTCTAAATTCTTTGCACGATCTGACTCTTCCCAAGCATTGAACAGTATTTCGCATGAAGCCAGAAAAGCGGCAGTCTCCTGACCAACAGTGAACCTGCAACAACAAATGAGTAAATTAGCACCGTAAGGGAAACCGAGTATGGATCTCTCAAAATTTGGAATTCTGTGCATACAATTTTGCACATTTTTATGAATCAGGAGATAGGGACGACACGACCAAATTCAACAAGAATAAATAATGCCTTCATTATCTGAGATGAAGATCAAAAAATGTGACAATGAAAAACACTATATAAGATTACATATACAACCTGGGCTTCTAAACAGGATAACTGAGGTGTCTATCACACTGAAACCACTTAGCTTGGCAAATACTGCAGATCAAGAACCAGATTATTGCATCTGCCATTACTGGACAGGAATAACTCACAATACTAATACCAAACCTGTCCTCCCCTGCCTACACCTCAGGAAGAGTAATACCCATACTATTCAAGGGGAAAGCCTCCTAAAGCTTAGCGGGGAAATGATGGACCTAGAGCCTGCAATAGATGAATGGGTAATTTACAATGAAAAACACTATATAAGATTAAATATACAAACTGAGCTTCTAAACAGGATAACTGAGGTGTCTATCACACTGAAATCACTTAGCTTGGCAAATACTACAGATCAACAACCAGATTATTGCATCTGCCATTACTGGACAGGATCAAACTCCCATTACTATACCACAGCTGTCTTCCCCTGCCTACACCTCAGGAAAGCCTCCTAAAGCTGGCTGGTAAATGATGGGCCTAGAGCCTGCAATAGATGGATGGGTAATTTAAAATGAAAAAACACTATATAAGATTACATATACAAACTGGGCTTCTAAACAGGATCACTGAGGTGTCTATCAAACTGAAACCACTTAGCTTACCAAAAACGGCAGATCAACAACCAGATTATTGCATCTGCCGTTACTGGACAAGATCAAACTCCCATTACTAATACCACCAGTGTTCTCCCCTGCCTACACCTCAGGAAGATTAATTCCCATACTATTCAAGGGGAAAGCCTCCTAAAGCTTAGCTGGGAAATGATGGACCTAAAGCCTGCAATAGATGGATGGGTAATTTATAATGAAAAAACAATATATGAAATTACAAATATAAACTGGTCTCCGAAACGGGAGAACTGAGGTGTCTATCATAATCACACTGAAACCATTTAGCTTGCCAGAAATTGCAGATCAACAACCAGATTATTGCATCTGCCATTACTGGACAGGATCAAACTCCCATTACTAATACTACAGCTGTCCTCCCATGCCTAGACCTCATTACTAATACTACAGCTGTCCTCCCATGCCTAGACCTCAGGAAGATTAATTCCCAGATTGTTCAAGGGGAAGCCCTCCTAAAGCTTAGCTGGGAAATAACAGATTGGATGGGTAATTTAAAAACGACAGAGACCAACCTCAAAAAAATTATATTTTAACGATCACAAAAGTCCATTTTCTATCCCAGAGACGCCCTAAACTTCTTTTAAAAAACTTCAATCTGCATATACCAAAAAGTTTCATGCTGATTTATCAAAATGTAAAGAAGACAACCATATCCTCGTAAGAAATTATGGAAAACAAAATCCCAATCTTCATATACCAAAAAGTTTCCAGCTGATTTATCAAAATGTAAAGAAGACAACCATATCCTTATAAGAAATTATGGAAAACAAAATCCCAAGCTTATCCTTACAGTGGGGTAGATGAGTCTTCTTCCATGGTGAGCAATTGTTGCTTGCTTCGATTTGTTGCGCATTGGCGTTGGATTTAAGCACTGAATGTTGCCCATATAATAATTCATAATGGGTACCGGTCGTTCCTTACACGGAAAACAGGGAAAGACCCAAGAAAGAACAATAGAAGACTTTGAATGGGTATGCAGTGTGGAAACTGTATTTGTCACTGTCAAATACAGTGATTGTGAGCGCTCTGTTTAAGCGAAGCAATGTGAAAAGATTGATTATCCACACTTGTCTGGTAGCAATAGCAAAGGACCCCGAGAGCCCTGACGAATGAATTATATTTAATTTTTTAAAAGAAGTGCCCACTGCCCATGTTCTCAGTTTCTGTGGAAAACCAAAGGAAAAAGAATGGTCCGCGAGTTCCAAGAAAATGCAGGAGGAAAAGGAATGGTCAGCGAGTTCCAAGAAAATGCAGAAGGAAAAAGAATGGTCAGCGAGTTCCAAGAAAATGCAGTCAGATTCCAAATATTTTGTTTAATTGGAAAATGCTTATTTCACCAAACTAATGCTTGTGTCACGAAACCTGTACTCGATTTTTTAATGCTAAACAATTGTAAATGTATAGTTATTAGAGGTGTGTTTTAAATAAATATACTAGTAATATCAACCTCAATAATAATGACCATGTTTGTTTTCCATCTTGACGTGGCAGCTCTTATTTGATTAAAGGATAGTAGTGACCTACTAATACATAAATATATTTATTATTGTGAAGAGATTATATATATATATATATATTTCTCAATATATTATATTATTAGTGTCTAGTTATTCTAATCTTTTGTAAAGTTTATTTTCATTATTTTCAACCATTCATTTTTGGTCAATTGTGGTTTTATGATGGAACCAAAAAAATATAGTTAATATAAATTTTTAATATATCATATTTTTTTAGATTTTTATGTTTTTATGATGAAAATAAATAAATAAAAGTTGGGTAAAATTTTAATATTGTTATTTATATTTTTGCTTGTTTAATTGTAAAACTACATATTTTATATAGTTATTAAATTGTTTTAGTTTGTATATTTATAATTTTTGGTAATAAATTAAAAGTTTTACTTTAAATTAATTATTCAATCAACACAATAATTAACTTTAAGATCGTATAGATAATTTTTCAAGTAGGATGACAGTATCAATTATTCTTTATTATAGGAATCACTTTACATGTTATGTTTTTTGCAACACAAAAACCAACGTGTCTATATATTGATATTTATTTGTATTTATAATCTCGAGAGAGAGTATTCCTAGGGATCTATGCCAACCATATTATAACATTCCATAAACTATTATGCACCAACTATTAATATGTATGTGTATTTATAGTAGAGAGAGAGAGTATTACTAGGGGTCTATACTAACCACATTATTATGTTTCATAAACTATTATACACAAACCACATACTAGATCTTATTCAATGAATATGGACATATTACATTAATTATCATTCCTAAGTACATCATATCAATTTTCCTCCCTAGGTACCTTACAACATCACATCAACAGGTTGAATGCATTGGATGCCAATTTTGATGGCATTATTTTGAACTACCAAGGCAGATGGGGTAATCATGGGATTTTTAAATTAGCCAACCTTATATTGCTTGTAAAAAAAGACAAACTACTAGATGTTGTTAGGATTGTAGTTAGAAACATTGAGAAAAACATTAGAGTGGTCAACTGATTAGCTCATATTCTATCAAAGCTTGTCCATGTGGGAAACTAAAGGTTCATCATTTCTACTATTAACCATGGATATATAATTGGAATCAATAAAACTATGACTATCAGTGTGTATGATTTACCAATTATGAGACATGTTATCATTGAAGCTAAGAAGTAAGCCTTGGCTCTCTATGTCATGAATTATTGGGATGGACTCTCTATGGATGGTGTTTTAGTACCAAATCCAATGTTGATGGCCTCATGGATGAAGGAAGCAACGAGTATGAATGTGTCATAGGGATGAGAATGGTCGTTCATGCATCTCCTTATGACCATTTCAATGAATAATGTAGGCAAAGGCTTGAGAGTTATCAAAGTTTCTTCCTTTCCACCCTTTCATATGGGATGTATTATTTGGGTTGGTGTGTATGAAACAATAGCTAAATATACCTACCTTGGGTGTATTGGAATAACATCTACAAATATAAAATCCTTCCTTCTGGGAACTCTAGGTGCAAACATAGAGAGATTACCCTTTCTGTGTGCCAACCCATTTTCAAGCATTATTCTTTAGAGTCGTTCATTGTATTTATAAGAAGAAGTACTATAGCATTGAAGACATGTTCACTAAGAATGATATGTGTGTGTGTGTGTGTAGTAAGTTTGGGGTGGGACTACATCACCATGATGTCCAATATATCACCCCAATCAGGGCAGGGAATTGAACTGGTAACTTCACATCAAGAAGTGCCTTAACAGAGCACCTGATCATCGTCTATCCAAGACCCTGTTGACGTGCATCTACATATATAATAGTTTGTATAATGTCATCTACATATATTTTGATTTATATTATGTCTTTGATAATTATGCCAAGGGTTTGAGAAATAAGAGTAAGGCATATTACATGACATATCTTTGTAAAGGGGAAATATGTGATTTATGTCTTTAAAGTATGTAGGGAAAGCATGATGGTTAATATTTCTCTAAAGAAAGGGAGAGTGTAAATGTACATACAATAATACAAAGAAGTAGATATAAATGTCTCACCAAATTGTTTTACAACCTTAGGCCACTTACTTATAAATGGCTAATTATTACCTAATCAAATCATACTACTTTGGTCCATATGCGAATTCATAAAACTTTATATTACATATTCATATATAAAAGTGAAGCATAATGTAAGAATTAGTTTAGTGTATTTGATATAATTAAAATATAATATAATAGTTTCACATTTGTGCCACCCATCCCCTTGCGAAATGATGTTGTGCATAATATTCACTAGCATTATGGTTCTGTTATTAAATTTATTATTGAATCCCTAGTATTGGGATATTTTAATACTATTTTTGACTTAGTGCTAATATAATAGTGGTATTTGTAGTATCATAGTTCATGACAAAAATTCAGGATCTATTATAACAAGGCTATATTATGGATGATGCAAAGAAGGTGATGCACTATTGTTTCCATTAGGGATTTAAAGTTGCCAACAAACTCTACTCACCAAAACTCCTTCCTCAACTTGTGGTCACATGAAATTAAAGTTCCTAGGAGTACATTTGCTTTAGGATTTCATTCCAATTGATATCCCAAGGCTCCATCTAGGCTTGAATATGTTCTCACTAACTGAAATGTATATGTTGGCATGTAAAAAAAAACCCAGTCTCTGCAACTAGGAAACTTCATATTTGAACTGGGTACATTCACTAGACATTCACCATCCAATTAGCATTATAGCTCAATGTTGTTCCTGTAATTAGAATGTTATAGGTCTACATTCACTATTAATCCCAAGCTAGGCATATTTACTATGTACTCCACATAGATATACACAACTACATTCCAGATCAATGAATAATCAAAAGCACTCGTTATTAAATCTAAAAAGTAAATATTATATTACATTTCCCTTAACACGTTACAGTTGGACTTGTGAGGAATAGTATGTTACTTTTTTACAAAGGAATCGAATCCCCTATGCAACGCCTCGTCCTATCATTGCTCAAGATTTAACTTTCATTGTTATGATAAAATAAAACACCTTACTCAAAGCCCTCTTACCTTAAACACAGTCAACAAATCTCCAACAAGTCTTCACTCAACAGGGTTTGTTTAACTGGTACATTGATCGTGATTTCCCAAAAACCTTACTCAACTAACATAGCTTACATAGGGTATTTCTTTCTAGGACCAAGTTTCCACTGGGTGATTTCCTTCTTCTCTACCCAAATATGACTGCGCTCCTCATATTTCAAAATGGATTTCTTCAGATATCCACATGGATCCGCAACCAACAAATTTTTGGTTACCCTCCACGTCAATGGTGATTTCTTATCATCATTTTGACCACTCCTTGGTCACAATCATTTGCTTGGTTTATTACCAACATTCAAAGCTAGGATTCAATTTAACATTGGATCTGCAATATTGCCACAAAGTAGAATAATATCGAGCCAATGCAATTACAACCACTCTTCAAATGGTGTTGAAACTCTATAGCTAGAATCTCACCACACAAAAACACTGATTCATAAATAATCACATCAATTTTATTCCTCAATCGATGTTCCAAACCCTAATACATGAATTTATATCCCTGTACTCAATTTCTACTGAAAAAACCTACCAGCCATCAAAACCCTTACATATATACTCTATTACAATTCCTAAGCAACATTTTGTGCACTCATTTTTCATTACAAGAAACACGCAAATTCTTGAGTAAACAACTATACGCTCATTCATATTGCTATTTACATTCAAATCGAGACAATCACTTCATTATAAGTACCTAGACAATGATGAACACAGAGGCATGTAAATATACTTTTAATAATCAATTTCTATGTTCACAAAATTTCATAGCCTAATTATACAATATGGGTGTACTCTTCCCTAGCCTCTCCTATTCCTACTACTCACTCTTTTTACTTCCTATTTCCTTTTATATCAGGCTTCCGCTCGCTAGCTTGTCTCAACCACTTATTAAAATTTCAACCATTACAACATAAAAGATGGAGTTTGTTTCCAACAACTCACTACTTTAACTATACCTATCCTCGTCTCTAAAAGTATATGACAATTTGTCCCTCTTTACAATTTGCTACATGGGCAAGAGTGCTAACTCATCAAAAATCCTCTAACAAACTACATTCCTTCTAGAACTAAGACACTTGTATCTACATGAGAAATTCACTATTTCTAATTTATAGAACTTGCTCTCCTTTAGAAAATTCTATGACCCCCTTAAACCAAGGTCAGAGATATATGTTCCTACATCAAAAGGAGATCCATCTTGCTTTGTAATGTAAGAAACAAAATAATGGTAAAGTTGATGCAGGTGCATCTAACCTAGGTCAAATGTTTACTAAGGGAGTTGGTTTCCAAATATTAGGATTTAATTATTTAATGTATTTTTCTTATTGTTTTGAGAGAAAATGAGAATTCTTGTAAATAGGAGAAGGTTCCAAAGTATTTTGGAGGTTTAGGAGAATTGTGGATTAGTTAGCTCTTATCTAGGGATAAGGGATTGGATGAAAGATTTTATGGATCATAAGAGATATTAAGCATTAGGGGAATTTTGAGGTCTAAAATGGGCCTCTTAAGAAAAATGTACAACCAAAATAAACTTTATAACAACCAATAGGATTCAAGATGATGATGTCAACCATGGGGGATGATTCACCATTTTTGGAGCAAAAGAGTAAAAATAAAAAATAATAAAATAATAAAACTACTTTTTCAACTTGTATTTTCAACTTATCTCCCTATGCGTTTACTCAAAATTCGAGTGACAACACTCGTTGGATGCAAAATTTGATTCTTCATCCAAGGAGTACCCATGTTGCATACTTTCGATGGACCCTACTACACAAAAAATGAGAACTACATGAAAAACGTGATTACAATCACGTTTTTCATGTAGTTCTCATTTTTTGTGTAGTAGGGTCCATCGAAAGTATGCAACATGGGTACTCCTTGGATGAAGAATCAAATTTTGCATCCAACGAGTGTTGTCACTCGAATTTTGAGTAAACCCATAGGGAGATAAGTTGAAAATACGAGTTGATAAAATGGGTTTTTCCTTTTTCCCTCTAAAATTTGATGATGTAATATAATCTTATTTTATTATTTCCACTATTATTTTATAATTTCCTTAGGTACCCATTTTAGACCTCAAATTCCCCTAATGAAGAGTTAGTTTAGGATCTAGAACCTACTTTAGGATGAGATCCATTTGTATAAATCTAGGTGAGCCCATGAGGCATGTAAGTATGTAAAAGTGTGTGAGAGTGAAGAATGAGAGGCCAATAGCTCTCCTGTAAATATTTTATTTATTAATCAATTATTTCTAAAATTTTATGTGCATTTGATTTTCAGTTTTATTATGTATGTGTGTTATTTTTAAGTTACAGGTCCTATGGCTCATGGCATCAAAAGGTCTTGGAAAAAAGAACAATTACACTTATTAATAATTTAGTTTTAGTTAAACAATTTAGTTTAATACCTTTTAGGAAGTGGTTGAAGGGCCTTTCCATTATATATGGATCCCAAACCACCACTCTTATTGTTAGAAATACATATGGAGAAAGGTTATAACATGTTACATGGCATTTTATTAATGATTATCAGCAAATTATATGGCTACTATTTCCAATAATATTTTTCAATTTTAAAAATATAAGATAACATGTTATATGAAATTTTCTAATGATTATATTTAAATTAAATGGATGCTAAACACAAATAGATATCAAGTTATAATGAACATCCACATGTTGCTAAAAAAATTAAAAATCATAAAAAAAAACCTAAATTATAACTTTGTTATTATTATTATTAAAAATTGAAATATAACTTAAACATATGTACATTTAAAAAAGACATAGAAAACTTGTTGTTGATGTCTGGTATTTTAATTTCTACATTATATGGTAACATGTTGGGGAAAAATGGGATACATGGAAGGTTAGGGGCGGCTCTTGGCACCTGGGCCGTGAACTTTGCTCTTGCTTTCGTTAATACCAGGTGTCTGGGACTAAGAAGGGCTTGAGGCTCCCCTGAGGGTTTGCGGTCGCCTGGAAATTATTTGAGCTAGAGAGGAACGAATGGGGGGTCTGGGAACCAAACCGCATACATATCTGTCCATTCTAGCTTTGTCTGGTTCTTGGGTTATTTTCAGACCCAGTGGGTTAGTAACGGGGTGTCGGGGCATCACAAAGTTGGAAAACCTGGCCAACTGGCCCTAGGTCGGCTTCCTGGTAAACCTTTGGAGCAGAGGGGAAATAACAGGGAATTGGGGGACTCGAACCCCGGTTCGATTGTCAATTATGCCTTAGCATGGTTAATTTCGTGGATCCGGAGACATGTCAGGGTAGAGGGTCGAATGACAGACCAGGGGGAGGGAATGTTGTCTATCCTGGGTATGTCCTTCACCATTCTCTCAGCCAATTCAGTCAAAGTCAAGTTACATGTTAATTTCAATGTCCAGAGGGGTAGGAGTGAGGAACCGGGGTCTCCACACCTCGACGAGCTTATCATTCCAGCTAGAATTTTGGTCAGCCACTTGCATCCTTTTTCCTGTGCATCCCAAAACTTGCGTGTCCATCAAACTGGTTGTCGTAGAGCCTAAGCCAAGAAGCCACCGGGCAGGTTGCACCAAGGGGAGAACTGAGAGGCAGAAGAATTAAAATCACTGCACAGCAAGGATGAAGGCAAGCTGTGAAGGGATTGGGGGGAATTCAAGTTACAACCCTCAAACTCGGAATCAAAACTCTGTAATGGTGCTTCACATGGAATGGCCGGAGGCCAACACTGACATATGGTTTGGTTTTAATGTTTCTGCTTACGCTACTCTTACAGGTCTATTTAATTTTCCTCCCCTTCTAACTCTGGCGCTCCTGCTTTGGGACAAGGAAAGAAGTTGGGAGTGGTTGTGGCTGAAAGGAACTCTGATTGAAAGAAAAATGGTGAAGGTTAAAGAGGGGTCAGGAAGAAGAGGCGGTCGTCGTGCCTACAAAATGACAAACAACAAAAAGAAAATGCCGGTGGCTTCGACCAACAAGACCCAGCAGAATAAGGGCAGGAAAAATGGAGAGGAAAACATGCAGAACCTCATGCATGCATACCATGGGGGAACTCCAGCACAGGTTAAGGCCATAATTTCAACATGGGAGGCAGAGCTGAATTCCAAGGCAGCGGCAGAGACGCTTCTAATGGAGTAATGGGATCCCTTTCTCATTGACCCGGGACACACCTGAGGCTGGAAAACGCTATTCAGATAGACAGTCCAGCTTTACTGGGTGATGAAGAACCTACTAGCAAGGGCCATGACAACAAATAGGAATTTGGAGGAACCACATCAAACACAGCAAGAGGGGCCAAGCTTAAAGGATATTCAAAGGGAGAGTTAGGATGTATAGGTGCAGCAATATCATCAAAATGTCCACTTAGGCCAAATGGAGAAACAAATTCAAATCCTGCTACAAAATGAAATGTCTGGGTCGAGTGCTAAGGACCCGGCTCCCATTGAATCATCAGATGAATGAATGAAAATAAGATAGGAAGTAATGCATTTTTGTTGTTACTACAATGATCTGCTCAGTTAGCATTTACTTTGATAGTAGAATGAATAAACATATAGTAGATACAATAGCTTATTTAGCATGGATAGAGATTCTCAAACTGTTTAAATTTTGGACAGCATATGATGTTGATCAGTGGCCAACAAACCTAGTTTCCCTTGGGTAGGTTGAGGCCACTAGACATATTTTTTGTTACCTGCCTATATATGATTAATAGAAAAAGAAAGTATTGCCAAGCTTACACAAAAAAATAGACATAGAAAGCCCAACGAGGATAGCTTGAAAGAGTATTATGTTACTCACAAGTTTATACAAAAGTACATAGAAGACCTCCATTATACAGCAATTGAGGAGGCCCATTATCAGTTAGGATAGCCATGATAACTTGGCAAGTGCAAGTCCCTATGTGAGCTTACAACTCACCATACTTAGCTCATAGGGAAATGATACATTAGAAAAGACGAACTCCAACACCCCCCCTTAAGCGAAACATAGGGAGTCACTTAAGAAGAAAGAAAACAAAGAATGGGTCCCGACAATAAGGGCTGATTAGGTACCCATGTACAAAACTCTCATAAGCGGATAAAGAGAGAAAAACTCGTAAGAGAAAACTCCCCCCCAAAAGAGACAAAGATGCCAGTGCTCAAATTATATTTAGTTACTCACATTATTATGTTAAAGTTCATAGAAAGCCTCCATTATATAGAAATGGAGGAAGCCTAGTGTCAGATAATATAACTACAACAAATGGGTAAATACAAGTCCCTACGTGAGCTTACAACTCACCATACTTAGCTCATAGGGAAATGAAGTTTTGGAAAAGACAAACTCCAACACCCCCCCTTAAGTGAAACATGGGGAGTACCTAAAGAAGAAAGAAAACAAAGAATGGGTCCTGGTAAACGAGGCATAATTAGGTGCCCATGCAAAAACTCTCATAAGCCGAGAAAGAGAGAAAAGCCCATAGGAAAAGACTCCCCCCAAGACATAGAAAGATGTCAATGCTCAAATTATCATGGAGCTTAAATTGTAGATCCCATAATGATCCATTGAATGGAAAATGTTGAAGTAATGGAATTCTGAAGATGAGATCCATAATGAGTTCGGTCGATCTCTGAAGTAGGATTATTGCAGAGGCACGAGGATGGAAAACACTATCAACTTCTCCAAAAAATGCTTCAAAGAAACTAGGTGATGGTAAATAACAAGGACAAAGGCTTCAAACAGAAGGAACACCATCAACCAACAAACAACCAATGAGGCATGTCAAGTATGACAAAATCAACTCAAATGGCATACAACAACACTCCTGATGTTGTCCGAACATAATCACTACCACACTGATTAAACACAAAAGATGACAATTTTCAACAAAGAAACAACAACAATATTTGTCATCATCTAACTGTCTCCCCCCCAAAACATAACTTCAAAAGAAGCAAGAATCAACAGTCTTCATTGTCAGCAAATTCCCCCCCTGAAACACAACTAAGGGAATAATGAAAATCAACAATGAACAATTGATGCAATACAATGATACGAATTATTCAAGCATTGGTTCAAATGATTTCATGACCATTCATTGATCTACCCACAGTCGATCCTGATGGTTGGCACTGGTCCACAATTCATTCTTTCACGTCTCTTTTGTAACAATTTGAATGCAGGACTAGTAATTGACCAAGAATGTTGATGCTTGGGTAATTTCTTCTGATGAGGATGTGCAGATAACTCCTTTTTTTTTTTTTTAGACTCAAAGTTGGATGCCACAACATTTTTATCTGGAATGAGGTAGCAATAGGATCGTATCCAAGACCTACTCTTGATGTCTACACTACAGGGTTAATAGGAGAAATGATTCCCTGTCCATTTTTCCCAATTCCACCTCTGGTATATCCCATTTTTCTCAGAAATAAGGACCCAATACCAGTGGTATTCTTTTCAAAACTGGGTGTGACAATAACATGTGATGATTCATGATCATCTGCATCATCCATCTGAAAATCAACGTCATCAAGTGTGGAAGAAGGAGAGCTTAGCACCTTAACATCAACTGTCTCCATCTCAAATTTTTGAAGATGACTAACTTCCAATTCAAGTTCTTGCTTAGACTCTTGCAGCTTTTGAATGACCTCGTCCTTCTCAATTAGCTTTTGAGAGAAGGCGTCATAATCTTGTTTCAAAAGCTGATAGTGCTCCATCATTATTTCTTTTAAACAATCAATCTCCATAACTTGCTGATTATTTTTATCTTTTAGTTTCTTCTTCAAATTTGAGTAAGAAAAAGACTCAACTTCCTCCTGCAAATCATCAAAGAGATCAATCTTCTCTTTAAATTCATTTGCAAGCATCTTGAAATATTTTCCCATGGTTGATTCCAAATGTTCAACCTTGTGGATTTTCTCAGCTACTAATGTTTGCAACCTATTTTTAAGTGTTGCATTTTCTACTTGCAATAGAGTTGCCACTGACTGCAATTGAAGAACCTCTTTACGAAGTTCATCCGTTGCCTTCTTCTCACGAAGCTCCTGCAATCTTTTACCCATCTTGAAAAGACCAAGTTGGCAAAGAAAAAATTGTTGCAAAGGAAAGTTAATGATGACAATAGCTTCACTCTCCCAATCACCATATAAATAAGATCAATCAAGTAGATTTGCATAACTAGCCAACAAGGAATGGTTTCATAACCTCATCACCATGACACCCAACTAGCAGGGTAATATGATCGTAGTTTAATAAGCATCATTTACAAATTCTCTTAACACTTTTTGTAAAAATCCTTGGAAACAAAAAATGTGTGCCCAAAAACTTTTTCGAGAAATCACATTTAACAAAAAAAAAACTCCCAAAAGATTGTTAAAAGAAGACCACATGAATTGATACCAAAATGAATTGAGCGGGCTCCAAGAATCAAATGGTTCTTCTTCAACGTGGTCGAGTGAACTTGCTTCAGATCAGAGAGACATATGATGCTCTCAAAATGTCGGAGTAGATATTGTACACAATATTGGAGCCGATTAGCCAAAGGAAGGACTACTGGAATAAACTTGACAATAGTTCCAACATAAAACCTAAGCCTTAACAGAGTTTTTTCATCACTTTAATCTCCTACAATTCTCAAAATAAAATTCATTGGTATCCCTCTGCAACTCTGTTAACTAATCCTATAGGATATTGTACAATATTAGATTAGAATTAGTTTTTTTTTCACAAGCGGTTAGCAAAACTACCAGTCAATTAGTAATGATTTGGTAACTATCTTTGATTGTATAAGTATTTGAAGATTTCTCTTAATAAAAATAGATTCAATCATGGATTTGTTTTCGTTTTGCATGTAACAGTGGTATTAGAGCGGGGTTGAGGATACCAGGTTAGAACTCCATTGGCTTGTTTCTATCACTATAGAACACGTGGCAGAATCAGAATTAGGCATGGGTTGATTGTGCGTTCATAAATTTTGCAACCCACTAGAGTGAAATGAATGGTTTACGGGACCACTGCTAGGATATTTTCCACCCACCTACATGCCCCCACAATGAATGAGGGTCCTTGATTTACACATTGGTTGTTTTTTTGCAACCGATTACGGAATCACCAGCCTCATTAACTGTCGGCACGTTTGTGCCACCACATACCATTGATCTATCAGACTAGATCGTTGATTGAACGGCTTGTGCATTCTTCTTGATTTTTGTCCCCACCATCTACGACGATTGTTGATTAGATTGGTTGTGTGTTGTCCCCACCATTTACATCGTGAACTTTTGTTTCGCCAACATTGCCGACAATTGATAGCTGGTAAATTATTAAGTTTTCAAACTTTGGTTTGAGTTGTACTTTCTGGGAAATAAAATTACCCATAATTGATAAGAAAACTCACGAGTGCATTAATTTTTAATGATTTGTGGCAAGATATTTGCCAAGGAAAGAAAGACGTGGAAGATAAATAAATTGCACTAGAACCTCCAGTTGATGAAAAACAGTGTGCCATCTGGGAAGTCAAGAATAATAAAGCCTATGTTATGATTACAACATCAGTTTTTGAAGAGGTAAGAAGATACATTCATTCCTGTAATAAAACATATGCAACATTAGAAATTTTAAGTGAACTCTATGATTCACATTCAGAATTGGAGATAATTCAATTGTTATTGAAGTTATTTAGTTTGGAAATGAAGGACAATGATCCAATGAAATTGGCTTCTGAAATAAAGTATATTTTCCATGATATAGAAGCCACGGGTGTTAAAGTAGATTTACAATTAACTGCCTTCATCAAATCCCTACACCTTGCATATTGTCACTACTTGGAATATCTCCAAGCTAGTGGACAATTAAAGGAAATTACTTTTGATAAATTAGTGAATAAAATTGCAGAAAGAGAAAAGGATTTTGGGAAGAAAGAGTTTGTTTCTGCTGCTAATACAGAAACCTTGTGTCATGCACAAAAGGAACATAAATCACAAAATGAGTCTGCCAGAGGTGGAAAGAATCCCAGAGGCCGAGGCAGACTGGATTTTAGAGGTAGGGGTGTAACAATAACAACAATAAAGGAGATAGACATCAAAATGCCAAAAAAAAAAAAATAGTCTAAATCAAATATCATATGTTATAGGTGTCGAAAAATTGGTCATAGTTCAGTTAATTGTAGGGTTCCTTAGGAGAATATTAATAATGACAAGCAAGAACCAGTTAATGACAAGACAGAGCAATCATCTTCTGTAAAAAATAAAGCAAATGAATCTACACATTATATAGTTTCTCACTGCAATTTCAATATTGATAATGTTTTTAATACTACATTTTCTTCATGGGAGGACAGTTGGATTTTAGATTCAGGTGCTACTTGTCATATGACATTCTGGAAAATGTTTTTGAAAGTTTCAATGATAATGTTGATGGTGTTGTTTATTTTTCTGATAAGTTTGAAGTTAAACCATCAGGAATTGGATCAATTAGATTAAAAATTCCACATTTAGCAGATTATATATTGAAGGATGTTCTTTATATTCCCAAATTTGAGAGGAACTTAATGTCACTCATTCATATCAGACATCAAGGACATTCAATCCATATTTTTTATGGCATAATTGAAATTCATAGAGCAAGTGATAGTTCAATAATTATGATTGGTGTTGAAGAAGGTACACTGTTGAAATTGAATAGTAATTCATCTATTACATAGTCTTCTACAAATTCAACTTTGTTAGTGCAACAAGACAATCTTTTATCTTCAAGTTTATTATGGCATGCTAGATTTGGTCATATCAACTATGAAATAATAGGGCATTAAAGGTCTTCCCACTATTCCAAGAAATCTCACACCATGTGATGCTTGCATCTTAGGGAAACACAATAAACAATCATTTCATAATTGTGTTTCTAGATCTTCCAGAAAATTAGGTCTTATACATTCTGATTTGCGTGGACCTATGCATGTACCAATTGCAAATGGAAATAAATATATACTCACTTTTATTGATGACTATTTGAGGATGTGTTGGGTTTATCTTTTGAAGGAAAAGTCACAAGTTTTTTATATGTTCAAAACATTTCATGCTATGGTTACAAATGAAAATCAACAGAATATTGGTATCTTAAGGACGGATAATGGAGGTGAATATACTTCAAAATATTTTGAACAATATTTAATAGATAATGACATCAAACACCAAACTACTATTCCATATAATCCACAACAAAATGGCATTGCAGAAAGGATGAATAGGACTTTGCTTAACATGGTTAGATCAATGATGTTTTTCAAAAATGTCAAATTAATGTTTTGGGGAGACGCAATAGTTTGTGCAACATATATTAAAAATAGATGTCTTTCTTCTATCCTCAACAACAAATCACCAGATGAAGTTTGGTACAACAGGTTACCAACAGATCAACATTTTAAAGTTTTTAGATCTACTTATTATGCACTTATTCCTAAGCATCAAAGAAACAAATTAAATGTCAGAAGTCGAAAGTGTATTTTTCTGGGATATTCCAATACTTCAAAAGCACATAGATTATATGATGAAGAAAACAAAAAATATTCTTTCCAGAGATGTCATTTTTTTAGAATCTGCAAAAGATTTCTCTACTATTGATAAACAACTTGCTCATTGAGAGAAATTTGCATCTAAGAAATTTTAATTTAAATATGACAATACAGTTCCACATACTGAGGGGGGAATTCCCATTTTGGATCAGTCTGTGGGTTTTCCATCTTTAATTCATGAAGATGTTTTTGCTAAGGAACATTTGGAAGATAATATTGTTTCTACAGAATCAGAAAGTGTTCCTGAAGAACTTGCACTTTGAGATGAGCGACCTTCACAACAACCTCAACAATCTTTGAGAATATTCACTCCTATTCGCAAATTTCCAAGCAAATATGATGATTATGAGACATGCAGTTCTTCTACAAGGATGCAATGAAGAAAGAACATGAAGCCCTTATTAAAAATGGCACATGGAGGTTGGTGGATCCTCCTATTGGCATCAAACCTATTGATTGTAAATGCGTATATAAATTCAAGTATAGAGGAGATGGTTCACTTGACAAATACAAGGCCAAACTTGTAGCTAAATACTATGCTGAGAAGGTAGGTGTTCATTATACAAAGATTTTTGCTCCTACAGTGAAATGGGGCACAATCAAAACTTTGTCTTCTCTTGCAGCACAAAAAGGATGGAAGATACATCATATGGATGTGAAAACAACCATTTTGAAGGGAGATTTGAAAGAGGATGTGTACATGTTTTAGCCTAAGGTTTTTTCTATCAAAGACAAAGAAAATAAGGTATGCAAATTGGTCAAAGTATTATATAGAATGAAACAAACATCTCGTGCTTGGTATGAAAAGTTGATTGAACACCTCCTTAAGTTGAATTACAAAATTTTTGACCTAGATGATGCAACTTTATTTGTCAAAAATATTGGAAATTTTGTTGTATATCTAGTTGTATATGTTGATGATTTGATGATTACAGGGAACAATGATAGTTATATAGTGTTTGTTAAAATGGAGATGCAGAAAATCTTTGACATGACAGATTTGGTTTTGTTGCATTATTATTTGGAATTGAAGTTGCTCAACAACCCAAACACATTTACATTTCTTAGAAGAAGTATGTTGGACAACTATTAAACAAGTTTGGAATGCAGGATTGTAACCCTATTTCTACTCCTATGGAGCATAATTTGAAGCTTACTTCCATTGAAGGAAGTTTGTTTGATGATCCAACAAAGTATAGGAAACTTGTTGGAAGTTTAATTTTTTTTAACCACAACTAGACTTGACATTACTTTCATTGTAAGGATACTTTCCAAGTTCATACATCAACCTTGTGAAGGTCATTGGAATGCAACAAAAAGAGTGTTGAAATACTTGAAAGGCACTCAATCTTTTGGCATCAAATACTCCAAAGTTGCAGATTTCCATCTCATTGGATATCCAGATTCTAACTTTGATGGTGATAAGGAGAATGGGGTCTCTACTTCTGGTTATTTGATGAATCTGGGATCAACAACCATTAGCTGGAGGTCACGCAAGCAATCTATCCCTGCTGATTCTACCACCAAAGCCGAATATGTTGTAGCAGCTCAAGCCACCAAAGAAATCATTTGGCTTTGCAAAATACTTGCAGACTTGCAAGAGAAGCAGAAAGATTCAACTCCTTTATTTGTCGATAATTCTTTTGCAATACAATTGGCCAAGAATCCAAAGTTTCATGATCGAATCAAGCACATTAACATGAAGTATCACTTGATTAGACATTATGTAGAGGTCAATATTATTCATCTACCACATTGTCCTACATTAGAATAAATAACAAATATCTTCACCAAAGCACTAGGACGAGAAAAGTTTAAAAAATTCAAAATGTTACTCGGCATGTCAGATGTCCCTTCAGATTAAGGGGTAATGTTAACTACAATATTAACTTAGAATTAGTTTTTTGTTTACAAGAGGTTACCAAAACTGCTAGTAAGTTAGTTATGATCTAGTAACTATCTCAGATTGTATAAATATTTGAAGATTTCGCTTAACAAAAACTAATTCAAGCATAGAGTTATTTTTGTTTTGTTTGTAACAAACTCAATGTGTGCAATCTCTCTTGAGAAGGAGGAAGTCCTGAATATTACACTTTCTTGCCTAAATACATTCACGACCTTCATTGTCTTTGTTGCCATTCGCAGATCTGGAGTCGTCCTTTCCTTCTAAAACAGACCAAAGAATAAAATCTACTACTCTTCCTTTAATTAATCTGGCTGCATTCAACATATTACGACAATCCAACCCATATACCAAGACATTCATGTGCACAAAATTAGAATCAGAAGCACTAAGGGTTAAACAAATTGTTGTATAACACAATTTGATGTACCATCTGAGCTTTGTCATTCTTGACTGGACTCAACAAGCCACCAATCAAACTCCAAAAACTGCCATTCAAAAGAATCAGGTACTGTAACATTTTGGGAAACTTTTCCTTAGCCACTGCCTCATAGTTGAACACATTCACAATCTCCATATTTTAACTCTGATCTTTTTCTGAGTAGGAGGCTTCAAGATTTGGATCATACGATGTTATATATTTAAATGGGCACTAAGCAACCATGACAAAAATCAAACTTCATTTTGTTGGGAGGAATTTTGTAGAGCCCGACTACTTAGTAGGCTCTCTATTATCGTTAGTCCCAGGAAATGGAGATTCTATTAACGAGCCATTATATTAACATTATATTCTAAGATAATAACAACTACAAAATGGTCGGCCTCCTCAGGTCCACAACGAAATTTGATGGCCTCAGATTTGATGGTGGCAATGAAAGGGTCGAAGAATCAAAACGCCCATGCGGCTCCTCTCCTCCCGTGCTAGCAAATGGTTTATGTTGAAGACACAACTAGAAAGAAGAAGGCGTGGGGCCCAAAATGTTTGGCAATTTGACTTCCCGTTCTTTTGTATTTGATTGATGAAAATTCGTTATAATAGTCGTTTCTACGTAAGCAACAAATGCAGGTCTGCAATGCAAGGTGAGACTCCCATTCTCTCGTTTGACAAACTACTTATCCCATCGGTCTCATAGATTAAAGATAGAGCAATATGACTCAAAATGTCGTCTGAAATGATAACCTTTGACATCTCTCAGAGGGAGAGAAAGTGTAGCCACCCCTGCTATCAACATGCATATAATAGCCTATGTTGTTCATCCCAATCCCCTGCCAATTATGCGCATCATCATTGTAATCTTATTTGCCTCTCAACTAAATTTAGAAAATGTAAGCAAATATGATATCACTGACGCAGATTTGTAGATCTAAAATAAAATTTACCAGACGACATTCATATTAGAAAGGAAAAAATTTATGAAACCCTCAAATGAAAATTAGCAGAAGGAAAAAAAATTAGTAGGGCAGGAATCATCGGCTCTGATACTATGAAAGAGCATTCTGTTACTCACAAGTTTATGCAAAAGTACATAAAATACCTCCATTATATAGCAATGGAGGAGGCCCATTGTCAGTGAAGGATGACTACGATAACTGGGCAAATGCAAGTCCTTATGTGAGCTTACAACTCACCATGCTTAGCGCATAGGTAAATGAGGTGTTGGAAAACACAAACTACAACACAACTCAATTGGTGATGGCTATGAAAATGAAGTGTTATATACTAGGAGGTTTGAAGTTGATTTACTCGTGATTGTGAAAGGGGCATACCTAGGCACCTAGGGATTATAGCGGTAGAGTCGAAGTTGAGCCCAAACCAGCCCAGGTGCAACCATCCCACGTGAGAACGAAACCGACCTTGCCAAACTAGCCCAAGCGCAACCAGCCCACGTGAATACGATGCTGACCTTCACATTCCTCTACTCACTAACAAAAAACAAAACAAATATGGAACATGATTCTTAACCATGCATATTTACCCTACTCTATCATGGAGGTTCTTAATTATTAAATACCATGGTTTATTGTTACCACATGCCCTAAACACCATAATTCATTTCATATAAAACTTGTTAATATATGACAATTTTTTTAATTAACCAATTTAAATACATTTGCAAAAAAAAGACATAACTACATTAGATAAATCTCAACCTTTAATTTTCTCATACTACTAAGAATATTCTACAAAAATTTGTGGAGGTTAAATCCCTATTATCCATTAATCATTATTTATAATTAATTTAAAATTGTAGAAACTTATTCTAAAATAGATATATCTATCAACCTAAAAATAAAAGATATTTTGTTGATATAATATTCTATAATTTCTCCAATCATGTTTCTCAACTTCTAAAATACAACATAAAAATGCATATGCTCATATTGTCTTCTATTATAGATATACGAGTTGTTTTTAGTGTCACTTTTTGGAAGCTTTTGTGGTGGGTTTTTCTGGTCTAATTTCTCTAAAATGTGGCAGGAATTTATTGAAATCACAAGTTTGATGGGTAACCCTTACACAATCGAAGTGCTCAGAGTTGGTTTTTCAAGGTGCTTAATCCATATATATAGTCAAAAAACCAGTTTAAATAACACAAATAAAGATTTTACCTCAAAATTTTCTTCCAAAAAAACAACTTCATGATATGATGGGAAAAACGAAAAAAGTATAACAAAAATAAATCCACCGATTAGAGCTCTCCTTTATGTCAGAAAACGGAAAAGTTGCAGATTATTTGAATTGAAAGCTGTTCAGAACATGATCTTCCCCTTAATGGAGCTCTCCTTTATGTCAGACAATGGGAAAGTTGCATGTTATCTGAATGAAAATGTTGTTTACAACATGATCCTCCAGTTAGGTTGCTTGTAATGTTTTCGAGATTCAAGGAAGAGGGTCTTTTGGTAATTAGATTTCTTGGTTTTTTGCTTTAGATATGCAATTTCTGTTTCTACCTCTAAGTAAAAGGCCTTTTCCAATGAGGTTACTTGTCAAGAAGAGTAACTTCTCCCGACTGGTTATTGTTTTGAATCACTGTAGTATTTTGATTTCAATGTTTATTTTGCTTCTAACTTTCGAAGAAGAATTGAACTTTTTCCTCTGTAGCAATCCTAATGTTTGATAAATGTACCTCCTCATATTAAAACAAACTCTGCCCATTGGATATGATTATAGTTACAATATAAAGTTTATATAAAAAAAATTGACGTTGAAAAATGAGACAGTTGAACACAGAGAATTTGCCAAATTAATTATTAGTTATTTTGATATTTTAAAGCTATTTTTATTTATGTATATATTTATAGAGTTGTTTTTAGTGTGATTTTTTGGACTTTCCGATGCTTGGTGGAAATTTTTGAGGTGAAATCTTTATTTGTGTTATTTAAACTGGTTTTTTGACTATATATGGATTAAGCACCGTGAAAAACCAACTCTAGGCACTTCAATTGTGCAGGGGTTACCCATCGAACTTGTGATTTCAATAAATTTCTGCCAGATTTTAGAGAAATTAGACCAGAAAAACCACCACAAAAGCTTCCAAAAAGTCGCACTAAAGACAACTACTATATCTATAATAGAAGACAATATGAGCATAGGCATTTTTATGTTGTATTTTAGAAGTTGAGAAACATGATTGGAGAAATTATAGAATATTATATTAACAAAATATCTTTTATTTTTAGGTTGATAGATATGTCTATTTTAGAATAGGTTTCTACAATTTTAAATTAATTATAAATAATAATTAAATAGATAATAGAGATTTAACCTCCACAAATTATTGTAGAATATTCTTAGTAATATGAGCAAATTAAAAGTTGAAATTTATCTAATATAGTTGTCTTTTTTTGCCAATATATTTAAATTGGTTAATTAAAATAAATTTTATATTCTTCCCACCACATCATGAATCTGCTTCCTTGGAAGGAAGCAAACATCTCGAGAAATGCTGAGATCGTTTTCTATCTTTGTTTTCATTATCCACCCTCGTCTGGTACGTAAATATTGATAGCGGTTTAGTGAGAAGCCTTACACAAAATCACACCAATAGCAGAGCAGCCCTGACAAATGAAATATATTTAATTTTTTTAATGGATTTTAAAGAAGTGCCCACATTCGCAGATTCTGTGGAAAACCAAAGGAAGAAGAAATGGACAGCGATTTCCAAGAAAATGCAGCAAGATTGTGATTGAAAGAGATCTCAGATATTTTGTTAAGTGGAAAATGCTTATTTCACCAAAGGTAAGGAATACTTGCTTCACGAAACCTGTACTTGAGGTTTTTTTAATGTGAAACAATTCTGAATGTATAATTATTAGGTGTACATTTTAAATAAATATATTAGTAATATCAATCTCCATAGTAATGAGCATGAGCATGTTTGTTTTCGATCTTGACGTGACTTCTCTTATTTGAGTGAAGGATTGCAGTGACCTAAAGGTATTTCTATTGTGATAAGATAATTTATAAAAATTTCTAATATTATGTATTTAGTAACCCTTTCTTTGCAACCCATAGAGAGATTACCCTTTCTTTGAAACCCATGTTCAAGAGTTATGCATTACAGTGGTTCATTGTATCTATTTTACAACCTTTGTAGCGGAGGGCTAGGGGGCAAACCGTACCCACCCTGGCCCTCTGGTTTCCTTTCATTAGTGTGGTCAAGGCTTTCTTCTTTTGATAAGAGTTATGCTTTACAGTGGTTCATTGTATCTATTTTACAACCTTTGGAGCGGAGGGCTGGGGGGCAAACCGTAGCCACCCTGGCCCTCTGGTTTCCTTTCATTAGTGAGGTCGAGGCTTTCTTCTTTTGATGCATGTGCGATGTCTTTATTTAGAGGCTCCCTGTGGTGTTCAGGGTTTGTTGTGGCCTCCTACCTACTCGCTCTGTTGTGGTTTTCTTCTCGTCGGGATTCCTGACGGTGCCCTCGTGTGAGCTTCCCTGCTGCTCAGGGTTATGTTTTGCAGTGCTACTATTTTCCGTTGTTGCTCCTACCCTTCTCGTCTGATGTTCATGTCGCTTCGTTGAGAGGTTGTAGTGGCCTTCCCGCGGGGCTCTAATGCCCTCTTTAATTTTTTTGTTTCATCAACTAATTTTGGGTTGTTTTGTTTGGGCTTTCTTAGGCAACCTGTGCCCAAGTTTCGGGGTTTGTCTGCAGGTTGTTGTGCTTAGTCTTCTGTGTGCGTGTGATGAGGCCTGTCAGAGCATCTCCAATCATTTATGGCTTATCATAATATATTTTGGCATTATTCTTGCCTCTGAAAGTATCTTTCGGCATTTCTGTTGGAATTTAATTCCAACTGCAACAATGAACAGTTGGACAAGAATCTGATCTGCAGTAAATACTCCAGGCTGATCGGTGCATCAAAGTCAAGCCCGATATTTTTGCACATAAATATGCATTAAAGTTTCAATTGAATTCCCCTGCAGACAGCCGACTTGTTTTTTGATAGAAGCATCACCGCCTTGCTGCATTAAATATAGAGATAAACATTAGAAGATATTTTGTAATATTTTATTGTTTTAATCAGATGTGTTTTAGCATATAAATACCACACATCAGTTATGTTTTAAGGTTAGCAGCTGAAGAATCACACAGAGCAGAGGAGAGCACGCAGCAGCGTGAGGAAGAAGAATAATTTCAGAATAGTGAAATGCACAACAGTGCAGAAATTTGAATGTAATTTGCTTTCTGGTTGTTTGCTGATAGAAAGGGTAGATGTTATTTGTGTGGAACAGAAGCGTTCCTTGGTAAATCTATTTTGTAATAGAAGTTGTGAAATTCCCTCAGTATGAGAAAGAAAAATCTGTAACAGTTAGTTTATTTTGATGAATACAAGTTAACTTTTCCTGTTGCTGTTACACCGTCACCGTTGCTGTTACACCGTAACTCAAAAAATACTTGACGTCAAAAATTTACGTTGCTGCAACACCACGAATAGCGTTGCTGCAACACAAGTTACAGCAACTGAAGAAAAACTGCGTTGCTACAACACCATTTCGAGAGAACGAATTTTTCTGTTTTCTGAGTTAAAAACAGAGTATTTTTTCTGTGTTAAAACAGAGTGTTATTCTGTGTTGCTGCAACACCAAACTCAATTGCTGCAACACCAAACTCAGTTGCTGCTACACCAAACTGTGTTGCTGAAACACCGTTTCCAGCAAGCGATTTTCTGTTTTTTTTGTGCGAAAACAGAGTGCAAAAACAGAGCAATTTTTGTCTGTCTGTTATGGAATTTATCAGAAAATTCCAACATGGTATCAGAGCTGCTCTAGGCACTCAGTGAGTCAAAAACAGAGCTTGTTTTTCACTGTAGGAGCTGTAAGAAGTTTGTTGAGCAGATTTTTCCAGCAGAGAAAGTTTTTGCTTGTTTTCAAAATACAATCAGTATCTTTTCTTTACCAATACAGGTTAAGATGGCAGATGCTGGAACAGGTTTGACAAATCCCCAACTGCCTCAGTTTAATGGAAAAAATTATAGTTATTGGTCCATAACAATGAAAGCATTGTTTGCTTCTCAAGGAATATGGGAGCTGGTTGAAACTGGCTATGCTGAACCTGCAGATGCAACAGCGTTGGCTGCTTTGACAGCAGCAGAAAGAGACCAGTTGAAGGGTGACAGAAAGAAGGATGCCAAAGCCCTCTTTTTCCTCTTCCAATCAGTACATGAAAGTGTTTTTCCGCGAATTGCAGCAGCAACAAAATCTAAGGAGGCATGGGATATTCTCCAAACTGCCTATCAAGGCATGGAGAAGGTGAAGACTGCAAAGTTGCAGATGTTGAGGAGAGACTTTGAAAATCTCAGCATGAAGGAATCTGATACAATAGATTCATTCTTCACTCAGGTTATTGGCTTGATAACCCAGATAAGATCTCATGGTGAGATTCTTGAAGATAGAAGGATTGTAGAGAAAATCTTGAGATGTTTACCCTCAAGGTTTGAATCTATTGTGGTGGCAATAGAATAAACAAAAGATCTCTCACAGTTCACGGTAGATGAGCTGAGTGCTTCTCTGTTGTCTCATGAACACAGGCTGAGTAGAGGAACAGATTCCTCATTTGAGCAAGCATTCAAGACTCAGATGTCTTTTGGCCAAAGAAGAGGCCGAGGCAGAGCAAATAACAGAGGTCGTGGAAGAAGCCAAAACGGAGGCAGAAATTACCCTGCTAGCACAAGCGGAAGGAGCTGCAATTAGAACCAAGCTGAAGGTTCAAGCAAACAACAAGTTCATGGACAAAGGTATGACAAATCCCAAGTCCAATGTCATTATTGTAAAAAAATTGGGCACTACGCCAATGAATGCAAGAAAAAACAAAATGACATGAATAATAGGCCGAATGCTAATTTTGCAAATGAAGAAGATAAGAACCCAAAGAACGTGTTGTTAACATGTAACATAGCACAAGACAAACAAGAAGATTTTTGGTTCTTAGAATCAGGTTGTAGTAATCACATGACTGGAAATATTGCAATGTTTGCCAATCTGGATGAAAATGTGAAATCTGAGGTAACAACAGGGACTGATAATAAGATATCTGTCAAGGGTAAGGGCAATGTCAATATCCGAGAAAAAAATGGAGAACAGATGACTGTGCAAGCTGTATACTATGTACCTGGTCTGAAATGTAATCTTTTGAGCATTGGACAGCTCATGGACAAAGGTTACAACGTGTTCTTCAAAGATGATACGTGTACAATCAGAGACATGCCTCAAATTAAGAAGATCATTGCACAGGTGCAGATGATCAGCAATAGAATGTTTCCTCTCAAACTCAGGGCAGATTTGAAGGAAGGAAAAACTATTGCGGTTGTAACACAAGAAGTCTTTCAAGAACAGGTGAAAGATGTGAATTGGTTGTGGCATTTGAGATTTGGACATCTCAATTTCGGAGGCCTGAATCTGTTGCACAGAAAGGGCATGGTAAAGGGATTGCCGTTGATTGAGAAACCGGACAGCCTTTGTGAAGGCTACATCTTGGGCAAGCAACACAAAGAAAGCTTTCCAGTAGGAAAGAGTATAAGGGCAAAAGCACCCTTGGAAATTATTCACTCTGATGTGTGTGGATCGATGCAAATACCATCATTTGCTGGAAATAAATATGTTTTAACCTTCATTGATGATTACACCAGAAAGACATGGGTGTATATGCTGAAACAGAAGAGTGAAGTGTTTGAGAAATTCCGCCACTTCAAAACTCTTGTTGAAAAGCAGAGTGGGCATTATATCAAAGTGCTCAGAACAGATAGAGGAGGAGAGTACATCTCCCAAGACTTTCTGCGTTTTTGCAGAGAGAATGGCATACAAAAGCAGTTTACCGCAAGGTATACACCTCAGCAAAACGATGTTACTGAAAGAAAGAATAGGACCATTCTTGACATGGTCAGAAGTATGCTGAAGGCAAAACATTTGCCGTATGAGTATTGGGCAGAAGCTGTTACTTGCGCAGTTTACATCTTGAATAGATGCCCAACTAAATTTGTCATGAACAGAATACCAGAAGAGGCATGGAGTGGTCAAAAGCAAACTGTCACTCACATGAGAGTATTCGGTTGTGTTGCATATGCACATGTACCGGATCAACTAAGGAAAACGCTTGATAGTAAGGGGGAGAAGTGTGTCTTTATTGGCTATTGTGATGAGTCAAAAGCATACAAACTCTATAATCCATCCACCAAGAAATTAATAGTAAGCAGAGATGTGCAGTTCATTGAAGATGAAGCTTGGGATGGAAGCTTGGAAAAAACAGTGAATGTAAAGACAATAGTGTCTCATGAAGAACAAGAGGAAGGGACAACAACAAATAATCCTTCCTTGGTGGCTTCTCCTACACCACAGCAAGTACAACAAACCACACCACAAGCTGGAATCCGAACAGCCTTGAGAAGTCAAGGAAGAACAGATGTTGTTACACCACAAACAGCTGATGCTGAAACACCACAGGGATCTGAAATACCCTCAAGTTCGGATGGAACTCCAAGCACACCAAGAAGACCAAGATTTAGAAATCTGAAAGAGATTTATGAACAAGGAGAGGTAAGTAACAATACCGGTCTGAATTCATTATTCGCTTTGTATTGTCATATTGATGACCCAATCCATTTTGAAGATGTTGTAAATGAAGATAAATGGATTGAAGCAATGAATGAAGAAATTAGTGCAATTGAGAAGAGTAAAACATGGGAGTTAGTGGACCTCCCTGAAGGCAAGGATGCCATTGGAGTTAAGTGGGTCTATAAGACCAAAAGAAATGATGAAGGTAAGATTGACAGGCACAAAGCAAGACTAGTTGTGAAAGGCTACAAGCAGCAACAAGGCAGAGACTATGATGAAACCTTTGCACCAGTAGCAAGGATGGAAACAGTGAGAACAATGTTGTCTATTGCAGCACAACACAAATGGAAGATTTATCATATGGATGTTAAATCTGCATTCCTGAATGGAGTGTTAAAAGAAGAGGTTTATGTTGATCAACCTCGGGGCTATGAAGTTGAAGGCCAAGAGCATAAAGTTTGTAAACTGAAGAAGGCTCTTTATGGGCTGAAGCAAGCTCCAAGAGCATGGTACAACAGAATTGATGCTTATCTGATTGAGAACGGGTTTGCTAAGTGTGATGGTGAACCCACACTCTACATAAAACAGAATGACGATAAGATTATTATTGTTGTTTTATATTTAGATGATCTGATTTTTACTAGCAATGATGCTTCTCTCATTGCTGATTTTAAAGCAGTCATGAAGAGTGAATTTGAAATGACTGACTTGGGCTTATTAAGATATTTTCTTGGAATTGAAGTAGACCAAAGTGAAAATGGTGTTTTCATTTCTCAAGATAAATATGTAGAAGCTGTGTTGAAGAGATTTAACATGCAGAACAGCAAGGCTGTTGTGACTCCAACAGTAGTGGGGCTGAAATTAACCAAAGAAGACAACAGCAAATATTTTGATCCAAAACTGTACAAGAGCATAGTTGGCAGCCTTATGTACTTGACTGCAACTAGACCGGACATTATGCACGCTATGAGTTTAATCTCCAGATTTATGGAAAGACCGAAAGAGACTCATTGGCAGGCAGCCAAGAGGATTCTAAGGTATGTGAATGGAACGAAGGGGTTTGGTATTTTATATTCCTCTTCTGAAAGTTTCATGTTGACAGGTTACACTGACAGTGATTGGGTTGGAAGTGTTGATGATAGGAAAAACACATCGGGATATGTGTTTCATATGGGATCGGGAGCCATCTCATGGGCTTCCAAGAAGCAACCAGTTGTGGCTTTGTCAACAGCAGAGGCAGAGTATGTGGCAGCAACAGCAGCAGCATGCCAAGCAGTATGGCTGAGAAGAGTTTTCAAAGATTTGTGTCATGAACAAGAAAAGGGCACAACCATTTACTGTGACAATAGCTCAGCAATAGCATTGTCTAAAAACTCTGTTTTTCATAAAAGAACAAAGCACATAGACACCAAATTTCACTTCATACGTGAATTGGTTAACAATGGTGAGATTGTTTTGCAGCACTGCAGAACAGAGGATCAGCTTGCTGACATCTTGACAAAACCATTAGCAAAGAAAGGTTTTGATCATTTCAGGAAATGCCTGGGTATGCAGCAGTTGAAATTAAGGGGGAGCGTTGGAATTTAATTCCAACTGCAACAATGAACATCTGGACAAGAATCTGATCTGCAGTAAATACTCCAGGCTGATCGGTGCATCAAAGTCAAGTCCAATATTTTTGAACATAAATATGCATTAAAGTTTCAATTGAATTCCCCTGCAGACAGCCGACTTGTTTTTTGATAGAAGCATCACCGCCTTGGTGCATTAAATACAGAGATAAACATTAGAAGATATTTTGTAATATTTTATTGTTTTAATCAGATATGTTTTAGCATATAAATACCACGCAACAGTTCTGTTTTAAGGTTAGCAGCTGAAGAATCACACAGAGCAGAGGAGAGCACGCAGCAACGTGAGGAAGAAGAATAATTTCAGAACAGTGAAATGCACAGCAGTGCAGAAATTTGAATGTAATTTGCTTTTTGGTTGTTTGCTGATAGAAAAGGTAGATGTTATTTGTGTGGAACATAAGCGTTCCTTGGTAAATCTATTTTGTAATAGAAGTTGTGAAATTCCCTCAGTATGAGGAAGACAAATCTGTAACAGTTAGTTTATTTTGATGAATACAAGTTAATTTTTCCTGTTGTTGTTACACCATCGCCGTTGTTGTTACACCGTAACTCAAAAAATACTTGACGTCAAAAATTTACGTTGCTGCAACACCACGAACAGCATTGCTGCAACACAAGTTACAACAACTGAAGAAAAAACTGCGTTGCTGCAACACCATTTCGAGAGAACGAATTTTTCTGTTTTCTGAGTTAAAAACAAAGTATTTTTTCTGTGTTAAAACAGAGTGTTATTCTGCGTTGTTGCAACACCAAACTCAGTTGCTGCAACACCAAACTGTGTTGCTGAAACACCGTTTCCAGCAAGCGATTTTCCGTTTTTTTTGTGCGAAAACAGAGTGCAAAAACAGAGCAATTTTTGTTTGTCTGTTATGGAATTTATCAGAAAATTCCAACAATTTCCAAGGCCTTTCTTTGTTGGTGACACAGTCAAGGTTGGTTTGTGCGTTTCCTTTGGCGGTGCGTGGTTTGGGTTGGACTTCCTCAGTTTTTCGAGGTTTGTTGCCGCTTAGTTTTTCGTCTAGTTGTCGCTTGTTGGCCCCTCTGGTTGGCGTGATTGTTGTTCACTATCGTGATGGTTTGACGTGGATTGTTATTGGGCTTTTCGACCCTATTACTTTTATTGCTCGACATTTTTTTCATTTTGTTGATGCAACTCTGGATGCCAGTTCTGCTACGAGGAGGTTGTTTGTTTCGGGCTTTGATGGCTGTGCTTTTCTCAGATTTTCGACTCTGGAATATACAACTTATTTGGGGTTTGATGACGGGTATAGCAATATTTTTTTTTCTTGATTTGGTCAAAATAGATGGAATCTATCCATGGCATCTGTGTATAGTATTTGTGTAGGAATTTACAGGGTAAGTTCCACAGAAAGAATACCAAAAGGACACCGCTCACAACCAGATCTCAAATCAATACACCAGTATTTTTGACGTGGTTAAAACCCTCAGAGTGCAAGGAGGGAAACAGTCCACGGCCTGTCCCAACGTGGGTACTACAGGCAATTTATTAATCAAAGAATGAAAATTTACATAAGCTTCTCTCATGCACGGATTACCCGAACAATGACCCTCCATGCGCTTTAAATAGAACTCATGGACCAATCGGGTGTCAAGCCACGGATCAAGTGTCGGTAATACCGAGGTGAGAGTGAACCGTCGGATCACTACATATCGTGACCGTCGGATTGTAAGTTACAAAATGTACAACGGTAAAGAAACACACTTTACCTAACTCTAACCTAACTCTATACTAGACCAAGTTGAACTTAACTATATCCTATGTGTCGGAATATCCTAACATCCCCCCTTAAGAACAACTTGGGATAGGATTGAAGGATTTACAAATATGACACAATAGGAGAAGGAAGGAGGCACTAGAGCCTATCCCCCCTTAGTGACAACTTCCTGAACTCCAAGCATATATCGAAGTTTAGTGAACTTCGCCTCTGTGAGAGCCTTTGTGAAGATGTCTGCAACCTGATCATCCGTTGGACAATATTGCACTTCAAGAACATGGTCATGAATGAGCTTTCTGATGAAGTGCATGTGTAGTTCAATGTGTTTGCTGCGCTGATGCTGGACTGGATCTTTGCATAGCTGAATGGCACTTTGATTATCACACCAAAGTGTGGTTGGATGCTGCTGCTCAAAGCCAAACTCTGATAGGATCTGACGAAGCCACAAGGCTTCCTTACTAGCTTCCACGGCACCACGATACTCTGCTTCTGCTGACGAAAGAGAAATGGCAGCCTGTTTCTTACAAGCCCATGTAATAGGTCCTGAACCAAGAGTGAAGACATAACCGGCAGTAGACTTCCGATCATCAAGGTCACCAGCCCAATCAGAATCAGTGAAACCAACTAACAGAGGAGCTGCTTTGGCACTGTAATGAATCCCAAACTGTACTGTACCTCGAACATAACGAAGTATTCTTTTAGCTGCTTTCCAATGACTTTCACGGGGGTTTTGCATAAAACGAGCAACAAGACCAACAACAAAGGAAAGATCAGGACGAGTATGGGTTAAATACAAGAGTTTTCCAACAAGTTGACGGTATAAGGTAGCATCAACTTCAGGAGAAGTACAAGAGACTGAAAGTTTGACTCCAGACTGAAAGGGAGAAGGGGCTGGCTTACAGTCTTCCATGTGAAAATGACGAAGAATATCACAAGCATACTTGGACTGGGAAAGGAAAATACCCTCTTGGGATTGCAAGACTTGAAGACCGAGAAAATAGTGTAAGTGTCCTAAGTCTGTCATTTCAAATTTCTTTTTAAGGCTGGACTTCACATGGTTTATAAGGTTGGGATCACTACCAGTAAGAATAAGATCATCAACATAAAGAACAAGGATGATAAGAGAGTTGCCCACTTTCTTTGTGTAGACAGTATTGTCAGAATGACACCTAGAAAAGCCAGATTCTAAAAGAAAGCTATCCATTTTGGCATACCAAGCCCGAGGAGCTTGCTTGAGGCCATAAAGGGATTTCTTAAGTCGACAAACGAGGCTGGAGTCTGTTTGTATGAAGCCAATGGGTTGTTCCATATAGATTTCTTCCTGCAAGTCCCCATGCAAGAAGGCAGATTTAACATCCATTTGATGGACTTCCCATTTTAAAGAGGCAGCAAGGGAAAGAACAAGGCGGATAGAGTTCATTTTGGCAACTGGAGAGAAGGTTTCAGTGTAGTCAATGCCTTCAACCTGTGAAAAGCCCTTAGCAACTAGACGAGCTTTATGTTTATCAACTTTCCCATCTGGTCCATACTTGGTTCTGTAAACCCATTTGCATCTAACAAGTTTGCGTCCCTTTGGTAGAGGAACAAGATCCCATGTATCATTTGTCATCAATGAATGATATTCTTCATTCATAGCTGCTTCCCAATGTGGATGGCCTGAAGCTTCTGCAAAAGTGTCAGGATCATGATTTACTGGAGCTTGAGCCAGTAAAGAAGAGGCTCTTTCAAACTGAGAACGTGTACGTCGCTGATCTGTAGGATCACCGGCAAGATCACCTGCTGCATCCCGAGTAGCACGGACCCATCTTGGAAGTTGAGGATCCTGAGAAGGTGGGGGAGGATTATCATCCTCGCTTTCATCATCAGAAGAAGAAATGTTTTCAAAGATAGAAGAGATAGGAAGAGGTGGCACATCCGCCGGACTAGGCTCGCAGGCCGATTTATTTTCATCAAATTTTACATCTCTTCTAATGATAACATTTTTGGACTTAAATGGAATAAGTCTATAACCTTTTACATCTTCAGAATATCCAACAAAAGTACATTTCTCACTCTTAGGTTCTAAAGCTTTATGCTTTTCATCTGGAATATGGGCCCATGCTTCACTTCCAAACACACGAAAGTGACTTACATCTGGTTTAATGGAACTCCAAACTTCTTCTGGAGTGATATTCTCTAGAACCTTAGTAGGAGTGCGATTGATTATATAATTTGCACAATTAATTGCTTCGGCCCAAAAACTAAGACTGAGTCCTTTAGATTGCAGCATACAATTAGCCATTTCCTTTAAGGTGCGATTTTTCCTTTCAGCTACACCATTTTGTTGTGGAGTGTATGGAACAGTATGTTGCATTTGAATTCCATTTTCGGTGCAAAAGTTGATGAATGTGTTTTTAACATATTCTCCACCATTATCAGTTCTTAGCTTAAGAATTTGATGTCCAGATTGTTTTTCAACAAATGCTTTGAAGGCCAAAAAAGTGCTAAATACTTCGCTCTTGAGTTTTAAGAAGTATACCCAAGTGCGTCTAGAGAAATCATCAATGAAAGTTAAGAAGTACTTGCAGCCAGAGAATGAAGCAACAGGAAGAGGACCACATAAATCACTGTGCACAAGCTGTAAAGGGGCTGAGGCGTGCCAAGAGGCACGTTTGTCAAAACTGTCCCGATGATGTTTTCCGAGTACACATCCGGAACAAACACCATCTTGGCAAGATACCATAGGAAGACCTGTCACCATATTTTCTTTACATAGATGCTGAAGGGAGCGATAGTTTAAGTGACCAAACCGCTCATGCCAAAGTTTGCTCACTTCATCATTATGAGCAACAAATACTGAGGGAAGATGGGATGACCCAAAGTTGTGAAACTTATACAACCTTTTGGAATCATCAGCAAGACCAGTAGCTAGAATCTGTTTAGGATCTTTTAGATCCTTGATTACAACATCATGAGGTGAAAATTCAACAATTTTACCTTCACCTGAATGAGTTATCTGATAGACAGATAGAAGGTTGCAGGATAAGTTTGGAACACATAATACATCATTGAACTGACCATTGTCTAGATGAACAGTTCCAGTCCCTACAACATTAAGAGATCTATCATCACCAACATATATATTTTTGGTGTTACAATCATTTAAAGAAGAAAACATGGCTTGGTTTTTGGCCATGTGACAAGAGGCTCCAGAATCAATGAGCCACTCATGAGAATGAGAAGAAGAAGAAGATACATTTAATGCATAACCAGACTGAGATGATTGACGATGACATGCAGAAAGTGCCGTTCCGGAAGTTGAAGTTGAAGTAGGCTCCAGATGGATGTTATGTTTCTTCATTGCGGCTTCCAAGGCTTCCATCTTCTTAAAGCATTTAGATTCTAAGTGGCCATCTCGATTACAAAAGTTACAATGTCTATCAGTCTTCTTCCATTTGTTTTTATTGGGCTTATCATTTTGCTGAAATGATCTTTCATTTTGAGGCTGAGATGGTTTAGGACCATTCTTTTGAGGATATGACTTCTTAGGATTCTTTGAATTTGGGTGCTGCTGGGCGGCTAACGCTTTTGTGGAAGAGTTTCCAAGATTAAGAAGACCAAGGTGTAAGAGTTTTTCTTGTTCTCTTATTAAGGAATCACAAAAGGAGTCAAAGGAAGGGGCCTTGTATTCTTGTCCTTGACAAATGAAAGCTTCTCTTGTAGAATGGAAAGTGGAAACAAATACAGAGTAGGCTGGTCCTAACTTAGTAAGGATGGAATAAATAAGGTTACCATCATCTTTCTTAACTTTAACACCTTCCAAGAGATATCTAAGGGTCTTGAATTTTGACAAGAAATCTTCAATGCAAGAAAAATTATTAGGATCCAAAGTAAGCAGCTCATTTTCAAGTTGATGGGATCTAATTTCATTTTTAATCCCAAAAACTTTAGCAAGTTTTTCTAATGCTTCATGAGGAGTCTCAAGTCCTGCAATGTGGAATCTAAGATCAGGAGAAATAGACATCCCTATCAAACCACGTGCTTGATCTTGTCTATTTTCCCATTTTGCCGCCTTGTCTTCATCTTTGGGTTTCTTCTCTTGGTTTGTGGCTATTCTAAAGAGACCTTTACTTCTAAGTAAATCTTCCATGTATTCTACCCATTGGAAGTAGTTAGTGCTGTCAAGAATGACTTGGCATGGACTTTCCATTTTTTTTTTTTTTTAAAACTGAAGCTGAAGATGCTGAAAGTAAGTGTACCAACGGATAGATCTCGAAAAAATAGGCGGTTTTAAAAAAAACGGCTCTGAAAAAGGCTTCCGGATGAAGAAGTTATGGCTTTTTGAAAAAAAACTTGTTGACGTTGCCGGCAAAGTGCGCGAATGTGCGGGAATGAAAAAATCTGCCCCCACAAAATGGAGACTTGAACCCAAGACCTCTACTCTCTAAAAATAGCTTTGAACCAATTGATCTATACAAAAAATTTGAGAGAGAGAGAGAGAGAGAGAGAGAGAGGGGGGGCCTCGATTTGCGTGCTTGCCTTGAGAAAGCTCTTTTTCCCTACAAAACACAAAACACAAAACCCAACACGAATATGCAAAGAAAAACGAACCTTGCGGCTCGAAGTTAGCTTTAGCCAAAAAACTAGAAATTTTTAAAAAAAATCTCAAAGTTAGCTTTAGCCGAAAAACTAAATATTTTTCTCAATGTTTCTGATTTTCCGAGATCACACTAAGGTGCAGGGAAAAGAGCATACGCATGAGAAAAATCCTTCATTTCTGTTTCTGATTTGCCCAGATCGCACAGAGTCGCAGGGCAAAGAGCATACGCAGAAATGAAAGGTATAGATCCGGTTAAAAAAAAAGGCTAAATAAACTGAGACCGAAATAAGCAGAGAGAAATTAACAGTAAACTGCAAAAAAAAACACTGTATACCTCCCGATCTAAAAAATGACGCAGCTAGGGCTACCGGAAACCTTTTCGCATGAAACGAAAGGGGTTCCTCACTGGAACAGATGCTCCGAACGCAACAGAGCAGTCCTCTCGGCCCGAAAGCAGTAAGAAACAACAGATCTAGGAAATGACAGCCGCATGCAGTTCTACCGGCTTCAGATTTGGATCACCAACGGACGCGGCCCTCAAATAGCTCCGATACCATGTAGGAATTTACAGGGTAAGTTCCACAGAAAGAATACCAAAAGGACACCGCTCACAACCAGATCTCAAATCAATACACCAGTATTTTTGACGTGGTTAAAACCCTCAGAGTGCAAGGAGGGAAACAGTCCACGGCCTGTCCCAACGTGGGTACTACAGGCAATTTATTAATCAAAGAATGAAAATTTACATAAGCTTCTCTCATGCACGGATTACCCGAACAATGACCCTCCATGCGCTTTAAATAGAACTCATGGACCAATCGGGTGTCAAGCCACGGATCAAGTGTCGGTAATACCGAGGTGAGAGTGAACCGTCGGATCACTACATATCGTGACCGTCGGATTGTAAGTTACAAAATGTACAACGGTAAAGAAACACACTTTACCTAACTCTAACCTAACTCTATACTAGACCAAGTTGAACTTAACTATATCCTATGTGTCGGAATATCCTAACAATTTGTATTCAAAAAATGGGATCTATGCATAGTATTTCCATTCATTTTTTTGAGGGAAAATAATAAAATAAGGTTTTTAGAGAATTTCTCAATTCTATTCAAGGGGATATGAGCTAGGCATTTGGATTGTTCTGAGTTATCTATCTATTTTGTCTTTGTTGAGAACTTGGCAAAGCTAGTTTTAGTTTGATCCCAAGGACGAAAATACTGTGGAAGTAATTTGTATGGTGGATCCATTCAGGGTCTACAATTGTGCTTCATTGTTGTGATTTCTATGAGCAACCTTGCATGCCATTGGCGAGGGTTCTTATGTTAATTATTTAGCATGTATCAATCAGTGATTAATTAAATAAAGTGGTTGCAGTTCCACATCTCTTATGTGTTCTCGTTTTTATTGAAAGCTTGTGTTAATTAGAACGCTATAGTGTGCTAAATCTGTTACAATTTTTAATGTTTGGGATCTTACTGTGGTATCAGAGTTGTGCATCCTACAACATCCTTTATGTGTTCTTGTTTTTATTGAAATCTTGTGTTAATTAGAACGCTATATTGTGCTAAAACTGTTACAATTTTTAATATTTGGGATCTTACAGTGGTATCAGAGTTATGCATCCTACCCACCTGAAAATTTATTGTAGATTGATCAAAAATTTCTAGAAAAACTAGTTTAGATGATCCTCCATAATCACCCTACCTAAAATCTGGTCAATTTCGGTGGTTCTATTTAACCACCCTAGTTGGATTATAATTATGAAGATTTCCCAATGCTAAAGAAAAATCTATTGCAATTGCAGGAATATTTTCTTGAAGTTCAAGATCTGTCCGATCTAGAGACTAATTGTCTCATTTAGGAAGCTATTTACTGTTCGAGATTTTTTGATATATTTCAGAGAATAAATTTGGGCCAAGATCATAAAATCCATTGCCGGAGAAGTCTTGGAGAGAAGACCATGAACTTAGATCCGTAGGAGGCCGAGGCTGCTTTCTTCCAATTCAATCAATGTAAGTTAAGGAGGCCTGGGTTTGCTACCATAATATTTTCTAGAGGCCGAGATCTAGTTTTTTTTATTAGAAATCGAGTCTAACTCAGTTCAGAAGGCCAAGATTTGATCTTCTCAGGGAATGGGTGTATTTCAGTTCAAGAGATTCATGTTTTTGTCAGAAGATCTATCATTCTATTCTTAGATTGAGTTTTTTCTGCAATTATAGATGCTGATATCAATTGATCTTCTCAAAGATCGAGTTTGTTTAACGCAGATCTGTGGCTACACGTATGTTGTTCGAAGGCCGAGGGTTTTGGGGTCTTGATATACCATTTACAAGAGGAAGTTGAGTGCAAATTAAACAAGTGATCGAGATCTCTCCGTTAAGGTTGCAGGCTATACGTTGTCCGCCAATAATATAGGGTCGTCCAGAAGGAGTGAAGGAGCCATATAAAGGGCAGGGTGAAGACCACAAGGCCGACACTTATTTTGGTTGTTCTGATATTCATCATTGCATGAGGATTGAAGGTAGTAAAGCCTCTCTTCATAGTACTGAGGGTCTATAACCCACCACGGTGAAAGGGCATAAGATCGAAGCCGCTTATACACCAGACACCATACGCCGATAGATTCGTGTGCAAAGTTATTTCTGGTTCATTCGCCAGATTACAAAGGCCAACAGGCCATATTCTGTCACAGTCCACCATCGAATGAGCAACAGAGGTGCCAACATAACGACTCCGTGGTTGGAAGGATCAGAGAGGCAGCATGACAAGCATTGGATTGTGAGGACCGAACCTCGTCGCGACAGCACCGTGGGCTCGGGAGAAGGGCTGAAGCAACGACATCACTGTTGAATTATGTCCAACAGTGATATAAGCTAAATCCTGAAGGTCGAGGGCCGAGCTAGAGGCCATATGGATCAGTCCAACGTGCTGCTTGGAGTGACTTAGTATGCTACGAGGAGCTGACATCTCCATATTGAAGAGCGACGGTGCCTCCACCAATTCCTATAATTAATAACGCAAGCACAACAACGACCAGAGACAATCCATACGCCCCTGTAAATAACAAGGAGTGGCACACCATTTGGTTGACCGTTCGCAACGAATTTTTATATATTTGTTGGTACGTGGGACAAACCCTGATAAGTCTGAAGATCTAGGAGCATGGACAAGGAGCTTCATTAATGAGGCCGCACGAAAACTGTCAGTGAAGGGCAGGGGTTAAATCTGACTCGTAGCCCTGCCACGGCCAGGGGTTAAATTTGACGTCCGTATATCCGTATTTAGCCTTTTTACTCGTAAAATACGTTTTAATTTCAAATCTCCACGTCATGTGTAACTTGCCATTAATTTTTAAAAACGTCAATATGATGAGCAAGTTTAAAAATTAAAAGTTTTAAATTTTATATATATATATATATATATATATATATAACCTTTACGTTGTCTGCAATTATAGATGCTGATATCAATTGGTCTTCTCAAAGATCGAGTTTGTTTAACGCAGATTTGTTTAAATCACCCTTGAGATGACTTTTAATATTTATTTAATTTTTAAATCACCCTTCAGATGACTTTTAATATTTATTTCTGCCTTGCATAATATTTTTCCTATAAAAACATATTAAGCCAAAATTTATTATTAATTTTTTTTTACATTTTTAATATATAATTTTTATATAATAAAAATAAATATATTAAATATATATAAATTTTATTTTATATTAAAAATATTTAAAAAATGAATTTTGTACAAATTTCAAGAAAAGATATTAATGGGGAATTGTGAAAGTCAAGCCAATGTAGGTGTTCCAATTCATAATATATGATAAGGTTAAAAATGAAGAGTTGTCAAAGCAAAAAACTCAAGTCAGCCCATTATTTAAGTCCATTTTACTTCCACTGATAGCTTGTGTCACATAATTTAGAATATTTGAAATATTTTAACTAAATATTCTAAATATGACGTTGCATAACTTAATAGGTTGGTAATGGAATTACAATCCATATTCTCATAACTCCATATTAGCAAAACCTATACTTATGGAGTTATAGAGTGTAATATTCTCATAAGAAAAACACTCCATAACTCTGATAAGCAAACCCCTAATAATCTAATGTAACAAATTTATAGTTTATATCCATGTCCATTTTTATAGATATATGTTTTATCAAATTTTCTGCAATTTAGAAATGTATAAGGTCATACAATCTAGCTGTTTCAAAGAAAGCAATGCAATATGAGGATCAAATCTTCCTCATTATATTATTATATTTTTATTATAAACCACTTAATTTCTATTTAATTCATAAGCATTAGCACAAGTTAAATCTATTTAATTCATACGCATTAACACAAGTTTTTGACTGATAAAGGAATTCCATTGAATAAAAAAAAAAAACTCTAAATTTTTGCATAATGCGAAATACATTTTTTCTCTTTTACAAAGAAGTGATTTCATGTTGGTTTCTTCTAAGAATTTATCTTTTAAGAATGTCATTCAAAGTGCAATTTTTAAGTATTTAGATGTTTTCTTTTGTAATTGGCATTCACCTTTTTGGCATTGGTCAGAAAATTATCAATGTTGGACATGTGTTCTCCAACACCCAGTGGAAAACTTTTACCTTAATTGTTGTAAATAAAATACTCATAGAAAACAACTATTTTGTAGATTCAGACTTGGAATGTCTAGCTAGCTTGTTCCGGTAGAGTTTGACTTTGTAGATTCAAACTTGGAATGTCTAGTTAGCTTGTCCCAGTAGAGTTTGACTTCGGAGTAACTTGGAAATATTATTATCTATGATCTCAACTAACCTAGTCTATTTTTTTTTAAAGATAATTAAGATAAAAATGATGTATCCTGAATAAAATGCAAAAATGTTCTTTGTCAACCAAACCCACCTTAGCAACAGTGTTGATCCAGATAAATTAACAAACAACTTTACAAATGACCTTATCTTCAAAACCACAAACACCCATCACGCATTGCTTCAGCGGCATGAGAAAGCGCGACGAGGGAAAGTTGGGCATACCTGAACACCGTGCTATTAATCCAAATCTGGAGAAGTCTTTACTCGGATAAATGCTTACTCTTCCCTGAATGCTGGAGTGCTTGTATTTCTATTTATTATTGTATGAAACTCTGTATCAAGGATATTATAAAATTCCCAAAGCGTTTAGAGAATTTCAAGGCACAAGTAACAGAGAATTGAGAATGGTAAAGGCAACTCTCAAAGCCACTTTTCTTGCAACAGTCATCTTCCCGCCTTCCCGCCTTCTTTGTGAGCTTCGATGTAATTTTTGAGTGGAAGAGCTTCCTCTAGCATCTATAAACTTTTGTTCAATACCATAATTGGAAATCAAAATGGTTTTGGTTTCTGTGAGCTACACCCAAAGTGATAGAATAATAGAATATCCTGATATCAAATCTGATAGATTGAATAATAGATATCACTTTTATAAATAATTATCCAGTTAACAAATCTGATAGATTGAATAATAGATATCACTTTTATAAATAATTATCCAGTTAACAATGACGAGTTTATTTTGCACTACACTGTATTTACGGTTAAAATGGCCAAAAACAGGTAAACGGGCATCAATTTTAACCCCTAGTGAAGGGGAAGGTTCAAGTGGTCTGAGCAAACATTGGCAAGACTAAGTGTGACTCCTCAAACGGCACGAGGCAACCAATAAAGCACGTGCATTTTTATTTTTATTTTTTTGGATTATGAATAATTTATATTAAAGCCTATAATGTTCGACTCTAGTATTTGTTATGCTTAGTTTATTATTTATTGAGGAGAGAAAAGTAAAAGAAGAGAGTACGATAGGTACAATTGTTAGTTTTATTGGGGATTGTTTTTAAGCTTGTAAAATAAAAATGTCCAAATGGGATTATGTGTCATGGTAGAACTATGTAATGTGATTCCCCGGAAAAAAAAGAACTATGTAATGTGATTTATGTAGTTGGGATTATTGTGGTTATAATATTTTTATTGGTATTTTTGAGTTAAATTTGTTTGAAAATAAACTTAATATTGTGTAAAGCATGATTGACATAATATTCTTATAAAGAATTAGTGTGCATTGGTATGGGAGAAGATGGACCGTCTTGAAAAGAATTTGGAAAATGCTCAGAAACTTCTTGATGAATTAATGAGAATATATGGTCGTTTATGCACTAGTGCCTCCTTAGACCCAAAAAAGGGTCAAAGTAGTTTATCATTCTCAAAAAGGGCCCATGTCATTTTGCAGCAGAAGCACTCATGGGAAATGAAGGAAAGATAGGGAAGAGGGATTAAGCTCTTCACACTTGGATCCCAATTACAACAAACAAAGTCACACATAGACCTTCATAAGTTGGAGGAATTAGACACATGTTTTTCCAGGGTGGGGCAGCCAGAACGGAAGAAACTCAATTGGGCCCTCAAGTCATCCATGCTTGCATTAATACAACCGAACCTCTGGAGAATCCTTGTGAAGCGGTTAGGGTTACAGTTGCTTCTTGTCTCAGCATGATCATAACTTTGAATTTGCCACTACTACCTTACAATAATGATATCATGAGAGAGATATTGCAGCTAATAGTAGAAGCCCTTCAAGGGTTGAACAACATCATGCTTCCTACCTCTCAGAAGCAACGCAGAATCTTAGAACTCATGGCAGAGTTTAGCTTTGGCACATTCATGTTGAATCTGGAATGTGATGACTTAATCTTTCAGATGTTCCATAAGTTTTACACTAGCATGACATCATCTCATCTAGATCATGTCAAAACAAGCATGCAAAAGATTGTGTCCTTGCTCCTAGAAGGAAATGATGACATCTGCAAGATACTGAGATCCAAACTATTAACCATTTGGAGGAAGGGTACTAATTGTATCACCATCTGCCTATCATCTAGTGGAGAAGTTGGTCATGCAAAACATAAAATTTCTCATAAGGGTGTTGACTAAGAAGGAGTTTAAAATGATTGATGGAGGAAGCAAGAACAAAGGTAGTAAAGCCTGCAACAAGAATGAACTAAGGAGAGGACTATGTTTTATCTGCAAGGGACCTTGGGCACTTAACCATTCATGTCCAGGTGATAAGGAGACAACAAGGGAAGAACAATTATAGACTCCTTCTGATCATGGGGATTCATCCATAGTTGGGTTCACCAGTTTTCACGAGAGCACCCATGAAGGATCCAAGCAATCAAGTAAAAACGTGAACAACAACACAATGTTTTTCAAATAAACTTGCAGGACAAGCCGATGGTAAGCAAATAGTTTGACAAAGTACACGGGGAAAGGAAGGAGGTAATTCCTCTTGACGATGTGGTAGACTCTTGTATAGTTGAGTCCATAGATATCCAAGAGGACATCCATAAAGAGTATGTGAAATCAGGAGTAGATAAAAATCTATTAGTACATCCATGTCTGACAACCAAAGAGGGTGGACAACATATTGTCCCCACATGTGGAGAAGGCCAAGAAGAAGACATTCAAGGAGAATCAAGTGAGGAGCCAGTAGTAATAAACTGACATGATGAGCATGATCATGAGCCATTTATGGAGAGTCAATCAAAGGTTCAAGTTGGAGCTATGATAATTGAGCATCCAGTGCAGACAGATACAGAGGCATTCAGTTGGGCACCAGAATTTCCAGTACAGGACTTTCGGGAAAAGATCATGCATTTCAAGACAGATCTTATGATGTTGAAGAAGAGAGTCTGGACAGTTTGAGACATTGTCTTACAGGAGAATAGGAAAATTGAGGAGCTCACGGGGTTAAGTGTCAAATCAACAACCAAGTTGTCTAGTGTTGAGGAACAACTCAAGTCCCTCACAAGGCATCAAGAGGAGTATAGTTGGGAGTTCTAGAGCAGCCCTCTCCAGGGGTACATAGATAAGGCTTGCAGCACTACCAACCCACATGTATACATTGGGGAGAGCAGGGCAGATTTCTCCAAATTGATCATGTTGGGTGACCGAGTGGATCAACATGAGTTGAGCATCAGACAACATCAACATAGTAGACTTATTCCATGTTCAGGCATTCCTACATTAGATCCTTCCCACGGGATGGATTGGCGAGATATTATGAGTTGGAACTCTATCGATGGGATGATTCCTAGGAAGATACCCTTAGCTAAGGGCATATTTCAGCTTGGACCCTTATGTTGAGATTTTCTGTTTTAGACGAAATAGGGAAAAATCCCAGTGTGTGACAACAATAGAAATCTGTTGCTAGATTAGCTCCAGGTTGTTGGGAGAGAATTAATGCATCCTAAATTTGATGTGAGAGGCAGTTAGATTCTCCTTGCTATAAAATAGGTATTCCGGCCAGTCTGGATAGCATACGGGTAGAATTGTTCTTTACTTTGGCTGTACTAGGTTGGATTCTTGTATGGACTGTTGGTTTGTTTGTTGGGTACTGTGTTGGGTAACTTCTTACTGCGGGCTTTTGATCATAACCCTGTCAATCCCTATGCCTGTGAACTGGGTAGGGTTTGAAGCTACGTTGAACAATAATTTGTAATGCTGAGATGGACTTTTAATAATTATATTTATTCCGTGAATTTATGTGGAAAGAAAATCTTGAATCGCCCTTATGGTTTCGTTTGCATACCTTTGAAAATGTATTTTCCTGAGACACTGTAACTGCGTGGCCTGTACCGGTTGGTGTCACCTTTCGTTTGTTTATTTGTCCTCCCGCTCGGTTCGAAGTCTGTCAAGAATATGTAATAGTTTTTGCAACATAAAAAAAAAAAAATAGAAATACAGCATTGAATTGTACAGTTTTTTTTTTGAGGACGCACGTAGGGACTATTTGTGCACTGAAAACAAAATGAATATATTTCTTTCTGTTCTTTATTTTTTCACTCCCGAACCCCTCTTGGGCTTATTTTCCTCCCTTTTGTATCATTGTTCTCAAGCAGTTGGATAACTGCTGTTAGTTGTTCTGTTGTCAGTTACATCAGTTATTTCATATTTGAAATTTATTCATGACTAGCATGTTTTCCTTTGTGTGTACTTACAACAGTATATAACTGTTCGACAACTAATGATTCTAACTAATCCTACTGTTCCTAATTAGAACTCGTTACATTATTCTAGGCATTTTAAACAGAAAACAAAAACAACAGATAATGAAAATAAATAAATAAAAACAGACATGCTGTCCATTCTGTGAGCTGTGTTCTCTGTCCTTCTCAGAAACCATGCCAACCTTCTATCTATCTCCGCCCTGTTAACCAGATGCTCTTGCATCAGGCTCCCGGGGTAAAAGAATTTCATGGCTCCGTTCCATGAGGTCCTCCACCAAATAACCAGCCTTTTGTATCTGTGCCGCGTCGAGCCATGAGCTGTCCTCCATTGGACGGTCTCTCCACTTGACGAGGTAATGCAAATATTCCTTCCTGCGCGTCTTCTTGGCTACCTGGGTGCTGAGGATCCCTTCAATCTCATGGGTCCAGGCCGAAGGTAACTGTTTCTTCCAAGAACTGCCTCCAAATTGGGTGTCCCGTTCTGGCTGTACCACACTATCATCCTCTGCTTGGGCATTATATGGGAACAGATCCGCCACATTAAAAATAGGTGATATGCCTATGTCCGGTGGCAGCTGAATCTCGTAAGCGTTGGCTGAAAACTTCCGTAGGATCTTGCATGGACCAATTTTCTTATATTTTAACTTATTATATGTGCCCTTAGGAAACCGTTCCCGGCGCAGATGCGCAAGGACCTCGTCTCCAACATTAAAATGCACCTCTCGTCGCTTTAAGTCTGCTTGCTGCTTGTATTTCTGTACGCTATCCTGCAACCTTAGTTTGACTTTCTCATGAAGCTCGTTCATTGCTTCTGCAAAATCTTCCACATCCGCGCTTCTCCGTTCCAGCTTTCCCAAATCTCGCAGTTCATGTATTCCCCGCGGATGCATGCCATACAAAATCTGGAATGGGCTAAGTCCGGTGCTACGATTGGGCGAATCGTTATAAGCGAATTTTGCCTAGGCAAGAGCTCGATCCCATAATTGTGAATTTTCTCCAGTCAAACTTCCTAATAAATTCCCCAAGCTCCTGTTCACCACTTCAGTTTGTCCATCAGTCTGCGGATGATACGCAGAGCTGAAATTCAATTGCGTGCCCAACTTTTTCCAAAGGGTGCACCAAAAGTGTCCCGTGAACTTTACATCCCTATCTGAAATGATAGTTCTGGGTAGGCCATGTAATCTAACAACCTCTGTGAAAAACAGGTGTGCCACATACGTGGCGTCACTAGTTTTTCGGCAAGGTATAAAATGAGCCATTTTCGAAAGTCTGTCTACCACCACCATTACCGAATCATACCCCCGCTGTGTTCTAGGCAGTCCGAGAACAAAGTCAATGCTGACCGAGTCCCATGGCCTGCTTGGAACAGGTAGTGGTGTGTAAAGTCCGGTATTCTGACTGTGTCCTTTTGACAGTTGGCAAACTTTACACCTGTTTACAAATCTTTGTACATCCCTACTCATTTTAGGCCAATAATAAAAATGTCCGAGTTGCTCCAAAGTTTTGTTGATGCCAAAATGTCCCGCTAATCCACCACTATGCTTCTCCCGTACTATATTCTCCCTCATTGAACAGTCCGGGACATAACTGCCCACCTTGGAACAATAATCCTTCCTGTAAATTATAATCTAACCATGGGCTTGCATTCCTCAACACGGGATTTTGGCAAGCTTCAAAAGCTTCCTTGAAATCTGTGTCCATCCGGTATAAATCCTTGAGATGTTCGAATCCCATCACCTGTATGCTACTTTCCTGTAAGAGCAAGGCTCTTCTGCTCAAAGCATCTGCCACTTTGTTGGCTTGCCCACTTATGTGCTTTAACACGAAAGTAAAACTCTGCAAGTATTCTACCCACTTGGCGTGTTTATGTTTTAACTTGTGCTGCTGCATTACATATTGTAATGCCGAATTATCAGAAAACAAAATGAACTCATTGCCCAGTAGATAGTGTCTCCAATGTTTTAAAGCTTGGACCACTGCATAAAATTCCTTGTCATATGAGGAATATTTCTGCCGACTCTCATTTAGTTTTTCACTAAAAAATGCCACTGGTCTGTCTTCCTGACTAAGCACAAAGCCAATAGCTACCCCACTTGCATCACATCGAACCTGAAAAAGTTTACTAAAATCGGGCAACCTCAAGATTGGCCTCTCCGTGATCTTCCACTTCAAAAGCTGAAAACTGTCTTCTACCGCCTTGGTCCAACAAAAAGGTTGACTCGCCTTTTTGATGGTCTCTAACATTGGTGCGCAGATTTCACTGAAATTTCTAATAAATTTCCGATAAAAACTTGCCAGCCCGTGAAAACTACGTACCTCAAATAAGCTCTTTGGTGACGGCCAATTTATAATTGCTGCAATCTTTTATGGGTCCATCTTCAATTCATTTTCTGCAACTACAAACCCCAAATAGACCAGCTCCTTCTGCAGGAAAGTACATTTCTTCAAGTTTATCAGCAGTTTGTTCTGCTGTAACTTCTCTAACACCTTTCGAACATGTTGAAGATGTTCTCCTTTCGTTCTGCTGAAAATCAAGATATCATCAAGATAAACTATCACGAACTTGCCAATAAATTCCTTTAACATCTCGTTCATCAATCTCATGAAGGTACTAGGAGCGTTGCTTAATCCAAATGGCATGACCAGCCATTCGTACAGTCCTTCGTTGGTTTTAAACGCTGTCTTCCACTCATCTCCTTCCCTAATCCTGATCTGATGATAACCACTCTTCAGATCTATTTTTGTAAAATAAGCTGCCCCACTAAGATAGTCCATCATGTCGTCCATCCTGGGTAAGGGAAATCTGTATCGAATCGTTATTTTATTAATAGCCCGCGAATCTGTACACATTTTCCATTCTCCACCCTTCTTAGGTGCAAGTACTGTTGGTACTGCACAAGGGCTCAAACTTTCTCTGATCAGTCCCTTGTCCAGCAACTCCTGCACTTGTTTACGAATTTCTTCATTGTCTTTCGGACTCATCCTATACGTTGCCTTGTTTGGCAAGCTTGCTCCAGGTATAAAATCAATATGATGGCTGATACTCCTCTTGGGAGGCAAATTATCTGGCAGATCGTCGACTACAATGTCTTGGAATTCGTTCAACAATTCCTGAATTTCTATAGGCAGCTCTGATTTTTCTGTGTTCAGCAACATCGGTCTTGTCCTCCTTTCAATTGCATAACTGACCTCATTTTCCTCAATCTGCTTCACAAACTGTTTCCCTCCAATTAACAGTGCCTTTGTTCCACTCGGTTCCACTGCATCCTCCTCCTTGATGGGTACAAGCGTATGTTTGATCCCATCTTTCACAAATTTATAACAATTTGTCTTCCCATCGTGTGTCACCTTCCGATCATACTGCCACGGTCTCCCAAGCAGTATATGGCACACGTCCATTGGCATAATATCGCAGACCACCGTGTCGTGATATTTGCCAACGTGAAATTCAACCTCACACTGTTCATCAACTAGTAGCTGGTGGCCTTTCTGTAGCCACGACACCTTGTAAGGCGTGGGGTGTTTAAGCCGCTTCAGTCCCAGCTTTTCCACCATTTCGGTGGCAACCAAATTATCTGTACTTCCATTGTCTATTATCAATTTACAGCACTTCCCATGTGACTTGCAAACTGTTCGGAACAACGCTTTTCGCTGGGCCTGTTCCGCTACCTCCTTGGCTAGTTTCAACAGCACTTTGTTCAAAATCAAAGCTTCCCCTGTTTCTGCCATGTTTTCTACCTCCCAGGGTTGTGCTTCAGCTTCCTCGGGCTGCGCAACAAATGTTCCCCTCTGGCCAGCATGCTCAGCTTCCGTGCATTCAAAGGATCTGTGCCCCCATTTATGGCACTTGTAGCACTGGACATTGGTCCCTCTTCCACGGCCATTTCCTCGTCCCCACTGATATGGCCGACCTCCTCTGGTGCTTTCTCCCTTCTCTGTCGTCCCTGAAGCTCTGGAACTGTTGCCTTCTTCGCTGTTTGCGGCAGTTCTCCCTCTGCCGTAGGACTGTCCTCGTCCTCTGCCATTTCCTCTCCCTCTCCTGTTGTTTAGTTTCCTGTTAATTTTTTCTTTTGCCTTTACAGCACTCTGAAAGGCTTCTTCAACACTTCGGGGAGAGAGAATTCTGATCTCGTCCAATATTTCCATCCTTAAGCCATTCACGTACCTCGCTGTTTTTTCGGGAGTGTCATCCGTATAACCAGCACGTAAATTTACACGACAAAACTCTTCTATGTACTCTTGTACAGTCATACCTTTCTGCCTTAAATTCTGTACTCGCCGATAAAGTTCAACCTGGTAGTCTTTAGACAAAAATCTACCCTTCAGTTTTGCCACCATCCTTGGCCACTTTCTTATTGGTAGTTTGTTCATCCGCCTTCTGTCCGCTTGGACACTATCCCACAATAGGGCAACGTGTCCTTTTATCTTGGTCGCAGCAAATCTAACTCTTTTGTCTTCACTGATCTCCTCATTTTCAAAATACTTGTCTAATTCACTTACCCAATCCAGCAAGACATTTGCGGACAGACTACCATCATAGTTAGGGATCTCTGGTTTGGGTTTGCTGCTAGCTAACAGAACTGATCGCAACAGCCTCAACTCTGGGGCTTCTTCCTCTGACCCATCTGTAACAGTTGCTGCCTCATCTTCACTGTCATCCCCAAGTTCCGGGTCTCTTCGCCTACCCGCCTCTACTGCTTCCAAGCGAGCTGTGAGGATTCTAAGTTGTTCTCTCAATCCTTCGTCTGCTCCTCTGCGTGCACCTCTTCCACGTCCTTGTCTTTGTACTTCCATCTTCCTCTACTTCCTCAAAATGCTGCTTTGATACCACTTGATGGGGCCAGCCCACGTGGTCCCGCCATTCCAAAGCGGACGTGTAACACTCTTATGAACCAGATAGTATTACAATTGATATGGTAATAAATTTGGTTTGATTTACAATCACCTTGGGTTACGGCATGGGTACTGGGATGGTCTATCGGGCGGACAACTGTCCCATCTCGAGATCCTGGAAAGTTGCCTCGGCTTGGGTTTTACCATGTTCGCGCCCTTTGGGTTGTCATTGTTACCCTAGTCGTTTAGCTCTGCAGTCTCTGGCGATTATCTTTGTGACTGTTGTAATGTCCGCAGTGAAGTATGCGAACCCTGCCTGCTCGGTCGACTGTGTAGCAAGCATTTGGTTGCGGTTTTGTTGTTCCAAGTCTGGGCCTGTATGTTTTCGACTGTCTGGTGTCGCTTTGGTATGGTTCGAGCTACGGTACTGTTTATATATATGTTTCCTCTGCCGTTGTGGTGTCTTTTTTTTTTTTGACTTTGATGTTTGTCACAGTGCTTTTAGTTCACTGTTTGTTCGTTTCTCTCAAGATTCCATGGTTATTCGAGAACTGTAAAGTTAATGGAACATTGATTACAGTCCCGGTTCGTCAGCCTCCAAGTTCGATGGGTTGCGCGGCTTGCTCTGTTCGACCGTCTGCTATCTTAGCTGGTAAGCTCCCGTTCTTTGCTGGACTTTGTTCTCACTGTTTGTTTTGGGACTAATGGCCCGACTCCTCTGTGAGCAGGGGTTCGTCCGTTTGAGGGGTTTGCTCTGCAGCTACGGCTCACCTTCAGGTAATGTTCCTTGTTTACTCTCTCAATAATCCCTTTCAATTTCTCAGCTTCTTGGTTTTCTTCGATGGATGGTAACTGACCCTTTCTCTATTCGTCCCTATGCAGGTGGAGCCGTTCGTTGGGTCGAACGCTTTGGGCTTCCGGCCAATCTGGATAGCATACGGGTAGAATTGTTCTTTACTTTGGCTGTACTAGGTTGGATTCTTGTATGGACTGTTGGTTTGTTTGTTGGGTACTGTGTTGGGTAACTTCTTACTGCGGGCTTTTGATCATAACCCTGTCAATCCCTATGCCTGTGAACTGGGTAGGGTTTGAAGCTACGTTGAACAATAATTTGTAATGCTGAGATGGAATTTTAATAATTATATTTATTCCGTGAATTTATGTGGAAAGAAAATCTTGAATCACCCTTATGGTTTCGTTTGCATACCTTTGAAAATATATTTTCCTGAGACACTGAACTGCGTGGCCTGTACCGGTTGGTGTCACCTTTCGTTTGTTTATTTGCCCTCTCACTCGGTTCGAAGTCTGTCAAGAATATGTAATAGTTTTTGCAACATAAAAAAAATAAAATAGAAATATAGCATTGAATTGTACAGTTTTTTTTTGAGGATGCACGTAGGGACTGTTTGTGCATTGAAAACAAAATGAATATGTTTCTTTCTGTTCTTTATCTTTTCACTCTTGAACCCCTCTTGGGCTTATTTTCCTCCCTTTTGTATCATTGTTCTCAAGCAGTTGGATAACTGATGTTAGTTGTTCTGTTGTCAGTTACATCAGTTATTTCATATTTGAAATTTATTCATGACTAGCATGTTTTCCTTTGTTTGTACTTACAACAGTATATAACTGTTCGGCAACTAATGATTCTAACTAATCCTATTGTTCCTAATGAGAACTCGTTACATTATTCTAGGCATTTTAACAGAAAAAAATAAATAAATAACAGATAATGAAAATAAATAAATAAAGCAGACATGATGTCCGTTCTGTGAGCTGTGTTCTCTGTCCTTCTCAGAAACCATGCCAGCCTTCTTTCTATCTCCGCCCTGTTAACCAGATGCTCCTGCATCAAAATTTCTCTAATCTTAAATGCAATAAAATAGGAAATAACTTATTTCTATCTAAACATTTATTTGATGATAATATACCATTAGAATTTATTTACCATAATTTAAATAAGTAAGACTTTCATTGCAACCATTTACATAAGTAATCAATAAACAGAGGAATACCTGTTCCAATAGTTTAGTTGAGATGCTCTTGAGCACCTGAGTCTGTTGGGATGCTCCTCTTGACTATCCGACCAGATTTACCTCTCAGCCAACTAGGAAGTATTTCCTAACCCAAGGAACCTCTATATGTTCCCTAGCCCTCCAAGCCCAAGTCCAACCAGATGTAGTGTGTCCAAGTTAAACAAACACTCTCCTTCTCCCCCTTCTCTTTTCTCCACCTTCCTCCCAAAACAAAATCCTTCAATACCACAACGAAAACCAAAACCAAAACCAAGACCAAGGATCCCCCCCTTCTCTCATCATCCTTCCCCTTTTATGCCTCCTTCTCCCCCCCACCTCAACCACCTATCATTAATGTCATAACTACCCCTCATCCTTTCATTTGACTTTTCTTACCATATCTTCTCCCAAGTAAATTTGAGAGGATGTTTTGGGGATAAGATATGGATATTTAATTTGGTAATTAATTGGGGAGGACCATATCTTCTCCCAAGTGAATTTGTGAGGACATTTTGGGGATGAGATATGAATATATAATTTGGTAATTAATTGGAGAGGATCATATCTTCTCTCAAATAAATTTGAGAGGACATTTTGGGGATGAGATATGAATATATAATTTGGTAATTAATTAGAGAGGACCATATCTTTTCCCAAGTAAATTTGAGAGGACATTTTGGGGATATGGATATTTGAATTGGAATAAATGGAAGGAGACCATATCCTATCAAAATTTAAATTTGTTGAGGCAAGTTGGGAATTGAATAATAATAAAATTTATATCAGTAATAAATTTACAGTTTCACCAATGTAGGTATGTACCAATATTTCTTGATAATTATAAGTCAATATTTTCAGATAATTTAAATACTAGTAAAATTTGAATGATAAGGTTAAGTAGGGCATTACATACACTCCTCCTTCAGAAAACTTTATCCCGAAGTTAGAGTGAAAAAGATACAAGGAGTTCGAATCAGTTTGATAATAAGGCATAACAAAATAGAGAGAGAGTTATAGTAGTAAAATTTGATAAGTCAGACAATGACATCACATCCCCTCAAGAGTCTCCAACTGATCTATATCCTCCTATCCTTCCTGACCTACTTCTATTCCCACCATATCCATCCTCTGCTACTATATACTGTGGCATCGACTATATCAATCTAACCACTGATAAAACCAATATGGTGGAAGCGTCGACTATATCGACCTAACTTCCCCAGCAGGCAACTGGAAATCGTCATCACACATCTAGGGGAGCGTGTCCACCATTGCCCTCCCACAATTCCATGTTTGGAGGTTACACGGTGGGAAATACCTCCACCCCTCCTTACAACTAGGGTCAACACCCTAATATGGACCACACTACAATGTTGGTTCAATGTTTGTCATCAAATAATCCAGTCAGGTAGTCTTGTCACTTGCCATTTACATTTTACCCAAGTCATAAGAGCGCATATCCAATAGATACAAAATGTAATAGAACAATGTACATTATACCTTTCCTCATGAGATGTCTCGACCTTCCCCAATGGAAGAGTAGATCTTGGCTATCTTATAGTTCTTTCCAATTTGCGAGTTAGCTCTCATTCATGCATTTATATAACAACAACATATATATATATATATATCTATATATATATATATATATATATATATATATATATATATATATATATATATATATATATATATATAGATAAGTGATCTTAAACATCATGTTATTAAGTCTAGTATCCACGTGTCAATTTTGCAGTTCATACTGGAAATAAATCATAATTTCACTAAGTCATTCATTAAATAAATCATATCCACTTAAGCCATACATGAAACAACAATAATTTTGATAAGTCATGCACTAGATATTTCATCACCAAGTAAGTCATAAATTAGGTCATACATTAAACATTTCCATCATCAATACCTAATCCATCTAATGATTTATATAAGTACTTTCACATGTCCAACTAAATGCATCAGTATTACATAGCGTTCATAAATAAATAACATAGAACTATAAAATAGAGCCTCAGCATAGGTAGCTATCTAAGTCAAAATGGGCATCACTGACGCTCGAAAAGTGAGGGGTAGTCACGACGTATTGTCTCTGCATCCTCCCAGGTAGCATATCCTGGGCTATACTTGTCCCACTGGAGCTTAACCTGGTCCACCATGCAATGTCTGAGCTGTCGAACCTTGTGGTGCAATATGCATAATGGTTCTTATTTGCCCATCATTTTGACACTTTTATAAATAATTAGTCAGTTACCCATGACGGGTTTATTTTGCAATACACTATATTTTACAGTTAAAATGGCCAAAAACAGGTAAACGGACATCAATTTTAACCCCTAGTGAAGGGAAGGTTCAAGTGGTCTGAGCAAACATTGGCAAGACTAAGTGTGACTCCTCAAATGGCACAAGGCAACCAATAAAGCACGTGCATTTTTATTTTTATTTTTTTGGATTATGAACAATTTATATTAAACCCTATAATGTTCAACTCTAGTATTTGTTATGCTTAGTTTATTATTTATTGAGGAGAGAAAAGTAAAAGAAGAGAGTACGATAGGTACAATTGTTAGTTTTATTGGGGATTGTTTTTAAGCTTGTAAAATAAAAATGTCCAAATGGGATTATGTGTCATGGTAGAACTATGTAATGTGATTTATGTAGTTGGGATTATTGTGGTTATAATATTTTTTATTCATTGGTATTTTTGAGTTAAATTTGTTTGAAAATAAACTTAATATTGTGTAAAGCATGATTGACATAATATTCTTATAAAGAATTAGTGTGCATTGGTATGTGAGAAGATGGATCGTCTTGAAAAGAATTTGGAAAATGTTCAAGAACTTCTTGATGAATAACTGAGAATATATGGTCGTTTACGCACTAGTGCCTCCTTAGACCCAAAAAAGGGTCAAAGTAGTTTATCATTCTCAAAAAGGGCCCATGTCATTTTGCAGCTGAAGCACTCATGGGAAATGAAGGAAGGATAGGGAAGAGGGGTTAAGCTCTTCACACTTGGATCCGAATTACAAAAAAAAAAAGTCACACATAGACCTTCATAAGTTGGAGGAATTAGACACATGTTTTTCCAGGGTGGGGCAGCCAGAACGGAAGAAACTCAATTGGGCCCTCAAGTCATCCATGCTTGCATTAATACAACCGAACCTCTGGAGAATCCTTGTGAAGAGGTTAGGGTTACAGTTGCTTCTTGTCTCAACATGATCATAACTTTGAATTTTCCACTACTACCTTACAATAATGATATCATGAGAGAGATATTGCAGCTAATAGTATAAGCCCTTCAAGGGTTGAACAACATCATGCTTCCTACCTTTCAGAAGCAACGCAGAATCTTAGAACTCATGGCAGAGTTTAGCTTTGGCACATTCATGTTGAATCTGGAATGTGATGACTTAATCTTTCAGATGTTCCATAAATTTTACACTAGCATGACATCATCTCATCCAGATCATGTCAAAACAAGCATGCAAAATATTGTGTCCTTGCTCCTAGAAGGAAATGATGACATCTGCAAGATATTGAGATCCAAACTATTAACCATTTGGAGGAAGGGACTAATTGTATCACCATCTGCCTATCATCTAGTGGAGAAGTTGGTCATGCAAAACATAAAATTTCTCATAAGGGTGTTGACTAAGAAGGAGCTTAAAATGATTGATGGAGGAAGCAAGAACAAAGGTAGTAAAGCCTGCAACAAGAATGAACTAAGGAGAGGACTATGTTTTATCTGCAAGGGACCTTGGGCACTTAACCATTCATGTCCAAGTGATAAGGAGACAACAAGGGAAGAACAATTATAGACTCCTTCTGATCATGGGGATTCATCCATAGTTGGGTTCACCAGTTTTCACGAGAGCACCCATGAAGGATCCAAGCAATCAAGTACAAACGTGAACAACAACACAATGTTTTTCAAATAAAATTGCAGGACAAGCCGATGATAAGCAAACAATTTGACAAAGTACATGGGGAAAGGAAGGAGGTAATTCCTCTTGACGATGTGGTAGACTCTTGTAGAGTTGAGTCCATAGATATCCAAGAGGACATCCATAAAGAGTATGTGAAATCAGGAGTAGATAAAAATCTATTAGTACATCCATGTCTGACAACCAAAGAGGGTGGACAACAGATTGTCCCCACATGTGTTTGAAGGTCAAGAAGAAGACATTCAAGGAGAATCAAGTGAGGAGCCAGTAGTAATAAACTAACATGATGAGCATGATCATGAGCCATTTATGGAGAGTCAATCAAAGGTTCAAGTTGGAGCTATGATAATTGAGCATCTAGTGTAGACAGATACAGAGGCATTCAGTTGGGCACCAGAATTGCCAGTATAGGACTTTTGGGAAAAGATCATGCATTTCAAGACAAATCTTATGATGTTGAAGAAGAGAGTCTGGAATGTTTGAGACATTGTCTTACAGGAGAATAGGAAAATTGAGGAGCTCACGAGGTTAAGTGTCAAATCAACGACCAAGTTGTCTAGTGTTGAGGAACAACTCAAGTTGCTCTCAAGGCATCAAGAGGAGTATAGTTGGGAGTTCTAGAGCAGCCCTCTCCAGGGGCCCATAGATAAGGCTTGCAGCACTACCAACCCACATGTATACATTGGGGAGAGCAGGGCAGATTTCTCCAAATTTATCATGTTGGGTGACCGAGTGGATCAACAGGAGTTGAGCATCAGACAACATCAACATAGTAGACTTATTCCATGTTCAGGCATTCCTACAATAGATCCTTCCCACGGGATGGATTGGTGAGATATTATGAGTTGGAACTCTATCGATGGGATGATTCCTAGGAAGATACCCTTAGCTAAGGGCATATTTCAGCTTGGACCCTTATGTTGAGATTTTCTGTTTTAGACAAAATAGGCAAAAATCCCAGTGTGTGACAACAATAGAAATCTGTTGCTGGATTAGCTCCAGGTTGTTGGGAGAGAATTAATGCATCCTAAATTTGATGTGAGAGGCAGTTAGATTCTCCTTGCTATAAAATAGGTATTCATACGGATAGCTGGGTAGTGTGAGAATTTATGTAATCTCCTGTTTGATTAATAAATATTGCCGATGCCTATGTTGTGTGGACGTAGCCCAGATTGGTTGGGTGAACCACGTTAATTCCTGTGTTGCCTGTGCATGATTTTACAACTGTGTATATGCTTTTATGTTTGCTGTGCATCTCATCTTCAACAAGTGGTATCAGAGCAATGTTGGAGGTCTGGCACAGCGGAGGAGGTCGTGTTGTATCAAGTCCCGGAGTGCTGGTGCGTGTTAATGGTTTGACTGCTGGTGCGTAAACCTGTTCAATTGATTGCTGCACACCGTGCTGCAGTCACTGCGTGAGGTAGCTGCCTGCCACGAGAAGCTGTGTGAACCTGCGTGTAGTTGCGTGGAGTTGCACTTGGTTCGTATGATATACCTGCACTGATATAACATCTGGTTGCCGGAGCGCTGATATACCTGCGCTGACATAACCTTTGGTGGAGCGCCAAGGCGCTGGAGGTGTTTGGTGCCTGCTGTGTATGACGTGCTGGAGCGTTTACATGCTGTATGCCTTTGACTGCTGGTGCGTGGAGAGTCTGCGTATTACCTGCTGGTGCGATTACATGCTGAAAGGAAGCAGTAGGTTTACGATCAGGGCAACCAACGTACATATGAGGTAAAGTACCGTTTTGAATCTTTGAAAATGGTTCGTGAAACCTGGTCTGATAATCAGTTTTGCGCGGTATGAATGGAAGAAATTTGATACGGAAATCACATTCAACTGTTTTTGTTTGTCCTTCTAAAGTTTTGTAGAGCCGGTACATTTGAGTTCTACAAGTCGATGATTCTGAAAATTTAATCATTAAGAATCGCTTTGGATGTGATTTATATAGTCAAAGGTGTGTAATGCCCAGAACGCGCCGACAGTAGTGATATTATTTTGTTATTGTTTTTTCTTCAAAAAAATTTTAATTGGCGCGGTTAATTCAAAGGCAGTCGCGCCAACCAACTGAATTAGCGCGGATACGAATTAATTAAGTGCGCCAATGCGCTAATGAGCCGATAGGCGCGCATTTGAGTGGAATTCTCGTGCCATTTTGTCATCACTTAGAGCGTTTTTTAATTGGCGCGGTTCTTGCGGTTATTAGCAAGCGCCATTTGTTTTTTAAATTGAAACTTGAGATTTGTACAACAAAACAAAGGGGGTAAACTGAGACATAGGCACTTATTGTGATTCATTTGTTTTTAAATTGAAATTGGAGATTCTTTGATTTAGACGAGATGGCGAAAACTCAGAGTGCCCGATTTGAAATCGAGAAATTTAATGGCAAGAATAATTTCGAGATCTGGAAGGTAAAGATGCATGATCTGCTGGTACAACAAGGCATGGCAAAGCCGTTGTTGGGCAGATCCAAACTGCCTTATCCCGTGACAGATGATGAGTGGAATGAATTGGATGGAAGAGCCTTGAGCGGAATTCGGTTGTGTTTGGCTGATGATGTTTTATTTAACATCGTGTCAGAGAAGACTGCAGCTGGCTTGTGGACGAAGTTGGAGAAGCTGTATATGACAAAATCCTTGACAAATCGGATTCTCCTGAAGCGGCAACTATACAGTCTGCGAATGAAGGAAGGTACTTCCATTACTGACCATTTAAATGTTTTTAATACTTTAATGGTGCAATTAGAAAGCATAGAAGTAAAAATTGAAGGCGAGGATAAAGCCATAACTTTATTGTGCTCGTTGCCTGAGTCGTGGGATCATTTTGTCACGTCTATAAGTCTTAGTTCATCCGAAACCATTGAATTTGATGATGTCGTCGGAGCTTTGTTGTCCGAGGAAACCAGGAAGCGGTCGAATGCTGACACCTCTACATCAGAGGCAATGATGGCTAGAGGTCGTTCTAGAGAAAGACGCTCTGGTAAGCACAACGATTCGCACTCAAAGTCCAAGGGGAAGAAGAGTAAAGTCAAGTGCTGGTTCTGCGGCAAAACAGGGCACTTGAAGAAGGATTGCTGGAAGCGACAACAAACTTCTAAAGAAGCTTCATCGATAGAAAAGAAGGAAGCAAACACGACTGATACAGGTTCAGTATCTGGTTCAGGTATGAGCGACGAAGTCTTGTCAGTTAATTTGTCAAATCATGATCAACATTGGTTGCTAGATTCCGGTGCATCAAACCACATGTGTATTCATAGAGACTGGTTTAAGACATATAGATCAGTGAATGATGGAGTCGTGTACATGGGTAATGATGTCACATCTAATATTGTGGGAATAGGGAGTATACAGCTGCAAATGTTTGATGGGACAACCAAAATTTTAACTCATGTAAGACATGTACCAGATTTAAGAAAAAATATAATTTCACTGGGGGCACTTGATACAAATGGATATAAAACTGTCATTCAAGGTGGAGTAATGAAAATTTACAAAGGTATTTTACTAGTAATGAAAGCTAAGAAAGTAGGAAATCTATTTCAGTTAGAAGGAAGAACGGGGTCAGTTCATGTGTCTACGGTGTCTGAACAGGATAGTAGTTCCATTCGCCTATGGCATCAGAGGTTGGGCCATATGAGCGAAAGAGGATTAAAGATTTTGGCTGATCGCAAGCTACTTCCTAATCTAAGATCTGGAAAGTTAGATTTCTGTAAACATTGTCTGTTTGGCAAACAAAGTAAACAAAAGTTTAAAACAGGCAAACATACTAGTAAAGGAATACTTGATTATATCCATTCATATGTTTGGGGTCCAGCACCTACAACCTCGTATAGTGGCTCGTCGTATTTTGTGTCATTTATTGATGACTTTTATAGGAAAGTATGGGTCTACATGTTGCATAGGAAGTCTGATGTGTTTTCTGTTTTCAAGCAGTTTAGAGCATTTGTAGAAAACAACACTGGTAGAACAATAAAATGTTTAAGAAATGACAATGGTGGTGAGTTTACTTCCAAGGAGTTTGACAGCTATTGCAAGGATGTAGGGATCGAGAGACATAAGACCACGGTTTATACTCCTCAGCAGAATGGAGTTGCTGAGCGCATGAACAGGACTCTTCTAGAGAGAGCAAGGAGTATGCTGAGTAACGCCGGGTTGCAAAAGGAGTTGTGGACGGAAGCGGTGGCAACAACTTGTTATGTGATAAACCGATCTCTCCATCAACAACAATAGGCTGCAAGATTCTGCAAGAGGTATGGAAAGGACACCCTTGTGACTATTCTAAACTCAGAATGTTTGGTTGTGATGCATATGCTCTAGTGCCTAAACATCAGCGAACTAAATTAGATCCGAAATCGAAAAGGTATGTCTTTGTTGGGTATGGTGATGGAACAAAGGGATTTAGATTGTGGGATCCTACTACCCGCAAAATCATCATCAATAGAGATGTAAAGTTTGATGAATCCTCTCTTGTACAATTAGATGTAGATAATAAATTGAAACAGGATGATGTATCTGATTTCCAGCACATTCAGTTTGACAACACTTCTAATGATAGTCATGACGACCATAGTTCAGATTCTAGTCATGAACAGGTTTCAGAATCAGATTATGAACAGGGTTCAGATGGAGGTCATGAACAGGTCTCAGATGGAAATCATGAAGAAGTTCCTACAGATGATAGACAGCCAATTTTGGAAGCACCAGAAACATTCTTAAGGAGGTCTACAAGGATCAAACACCCTCCGAGAAGGTATGATGATTATGTTACTTCAGTTGCTTTGACCGCTAATGATGATGAACCTTTGTGTTATCAGGAAGTTGTAGAAGGTTTAAAAAGTGACAAATGGAAAGCAGCTATGAAGGAAGAAATGATGGCCTTAGGTAAGAATGGCACATGGGATCTGGTTGAACTTCCCAAAGGCAGGAAAACTGTGCATTGTAAGTGGGTGTTCAAGGTGAAACGAGGTGTGAATGATACAGAAGACAGGTACAAAGCGAGACTGGTTGCAAAAGGGTTTTCTTAGAAAGCTGGCATAGACTTTCATGAGATATTTTCACCAGTGGTTAAAATTGTTTCAATTAGAATTGTGTTAGCATTAGTGGCTTTGCTTGCTTTAGAATTACAGCAACTAGATGTTAAGACTGCTTTTTTACATGGTGAATTAGATGAGGAAATTTATATGGAACAACCGGAAGGGTTTGTTCAGCGTCGCAATGAGAAATTTGTCTGCAGGCTCAAGAAGTCATTATATGGCCTGAAGCAGTCGCCTCGGCAGTGGTATAAGAAGTTTGATTCTTTCATGTTGAGTCAGAAATATGTAAGAAGTGAATATGATCATTGTGTTTACTTTAAGCAGTTAAGTAATGACATGTTCATTATCTTAGTGTTGTATGTTGACGATATGCTTTTAGCAACCAAAAGCATTGATGAAATCAACAGGTTGAAGACTCAGATGGCAAGGACGTTTGATATGAAAGATCTAGGAGCAGCAAGACAGATTTTGGGCATGGAGATTTTTAGAGACAGGGGCAATGGTAAGCTGTGGCTATCACAACAGAAGTATGTTGAGAAAATACTTTTGAGGTTTGATATGAACAATGTGAAGCCTGTGTCAATCCCTTTAGCTTCCCATTTCAAGCTTTCTTCCTGTTTATGTCCTAATACAGATGAAGAAAAGGATTATATGTCTCGAATTCTGTATGCCAATGTAGTAGGATGTTTGATGTATGCGATGGTGTGTACGCGACCAGATATTTCACATGCTATTGGGGTTGTCAGCAGGTATATGGCAAATCCGGGTAAAGAACACTGGTCAGCAGTGAAATGGGTGCTTCGGTATTTAAGAGGCACAAGTAGTTATTGTATTACTTACAATAAGAGTAGTGAATCTGTTTGCGGATATGTTGATTCTGATTTTGCAGGTGATTTGGATAAGAGAAGGTCAACTTCAGGATATGTCTTTACTCTTGCAGGTGGAGCTATTAGCTGGATGTCAAAGCTACAAAACATTGTTGCTTTATCCACTACTGAAGCAGAATACATTGCTGCTTCACATGCTTGCAAAGAGGCGGTGTGGTTGAAAGGTTTGCTTGGTGAGTTTGGTAGGTTACAGGACAACATCAAGTTACTTTGTGATAGTCAAAGTGCAATACATTTGGCTAAGAATCCAGCCTATCATAGTAAATCAAAGCATATTCCAATTAAGTACCATTTTGTAAGACAGGTTATCACTGAAAGGGGAGTTTCTCTTGAAAAGGTGCATACAAAGGAAAACTGTGCAGACATGTTCACGAAACCAGTTTTGTTAGAGAAGCTACGTTGGTGTTTGGCTTCTCTTGGCTTGCAGAAAAGATAAAAATAATAAACAAACAGGGCATCAGGCTAATTGTTGTCAAGGTGGAGATTGTTGAGATTTTCTGTTTTAGACGAAATAGGCAAAAATCCCAGTGTGTGACAACAATAGAAATCTGTTGCTGGATTAGCTCCAGGTTGTTGGGAGAGAATTAATGCATCCTAAATTTGATGTGAGAGGCAGTTAGATTCTCCTTGCTATAAAATAGGTATTCATACGGATATCTGGGTAGTGTGAGAATTTATGTAATCTCCTGTTTGATTAATAAATATTTCCGATGCCTATGTTGTGTGGACGTAGCCCAGATTGGTTGGGTGAACCACGTTAATTCCTGTGTTGCCTGTGCATGATTTTACAACTGTGTATATGCTTTTATGTTTGTTGTGCATCTGATCTTCAACACCTTAGGCATGAGAAATAATGGAGGGTTGAGATGGTATCATAACCCACAGGTCCCAGGACTTAGGTGGCATTGGGACCCAGGTGAATCTATTGAGGGCAAGATTGGCCGGAGGATTATTTGGGATCCAGGTAATTTTTTTGTTGTGGATGGAAGTGGATCACTTGAGGGCAAGCAATCTTTGGGAGGGAAGATTTGTAATATTCCCTTTTCTTGATGTGGCCAAAATGGACTGAATCTACCCATGGTATTTACCATGGTATTTTCCCATGGGATCTGCCCATAATATTTTCCTTCATTTTTCGAGGGAAAATAATAAAATAAGGTTTCTAGAGAGTCCCTCAAGCTATTTAAGGGGATAGGAGTTAGGCATTTGGATCATCCTGAGTTATCTATCTATTTTGTCTTTGTTGAGAACTTGGCAAGGCCAGTTCTAGTATGATCCCAGGGACGAAAACCTCGTGGAAGTAATTTGTTTGGTGGATCCATCTAGGGTCTACGATTATGCTTCAGTGTTGTGATTTCTCATTTAATGAGTATCCTTGCATTCCATTGGCAAGGGTTTCTTATGTTAATTATTCTGGCATGTATCATTTGCAATAATTAATTAAATAAAGTGGTTGCAGTTCCAGATCCCTTACGTGTTCTCGTTTTTGTTGAACTCTTATGTTAATTAGAACACTATAGTGTGCTAAATCTTACATGTTGGCCCCTCTTGTTGGCGTGATTGTTCATCACTTGTGTGATGGTTTGACGTGGATTGTTATTGGGCCTTTCGGCCCTATTACTTTTATTGCTCGACACTTTTTTCCCTTTGTTGATGCAACCATGGTAGACACCAATTCTTGCTACGAGGTTGTTGTTTGTTTCAGGGCCTTGAGTGTTGTGCTTTTCTCAAGTTTTTGACCCTTACAACCCTTTTGGGGTTTGATGACTCGCATAGTAATGTTTGACTGCCCATTATTGGGCTATATCTAATGCTTCCTATGGGGTTCTTTGGTGGAATTACTTTCCTTGTTTATTCTTGTTTTTATTCACGGTAAAATGAAAATTGTTGGTTTTTTTCTCTATTATATATATATATGAACAAAAAAAAGGAAAAGAAGGAGTGGTTCATTCATGTCATCTGCATACACAATACTTTGGATAATGTCATCTACATGTATTGTGATTTATATAATGTCTTTGATAATTATGCCTAGTGTTTGAGAAATAAGTATAAGGGATATTATATGATATATCTTTGTAAGGAGGAAATATGTGATTTTATGTCTTTAAAGTATGTAGGGGAAGCATGATGGTTACTATTTATCTAAAAATAGAGCCCATATCAAGAAAGAAGAAGTATAAATATATATACAATAATACAAAGAAGTAGATATAGATGTCTCACCCAATTGTTTGACAACCTTAAGCCACTTGTTATAAATAGCTAACCATTACCTAATCAAATCATACAACTTTGGTCCATACGCCAATTCTCAAACCATCACATTATCTAATATTTTATATTAAATTATATTTTTACATATACAGGGGAAGCATAATATAAGAATTAATTTAGTGTATTTGATATAATTAAAATACAATATAAAAATTTAGTGATATCTCAAATAGAAATTAAAATTGCTACCACAAATGCACATTTTCACATCTGTGCCACCATCCCCTTGAGAGGTGATGTTGTGCATCATATTGACTAATATTACGATTTTGTTATTATTAAATTTATTATCGAATTCCACAATATTTGGATATTTTTTACTTAATCTATAGTTTTTGCTTAGTGCTAATAAAATAATAATGTTTGTAGTATCATAATTCATCACAAAAATTTAAGATCTAAGATCTATTATAGCAAGGTTATATCCAGATGATACAAAGAAGGTGATGCAATATTGTTGCCAGTAGGGATCTTAAAGATGCTATATATGTTTGACTCATTTTATCTCAGATCCTTTACTTCATCAAAAGAAAAGTTATAGGATTAAATTTTTGTAATAATCCCAAAATTCTTTTCTTCAAGAGTACCCTGTTCAGATCATAAACACTACAAGAATCACAATGGCTACCAAAACATTCACATCCGATTTTCCTCAAAATTTCACTGAGGTTATCTCTTAGCCACGCTTTACAGGAGTATGCTTGCTTTAGGATCTCATTCTAATTGATATCGCAAGGCTCCATCCAAGGTTGAATATGTTCTGACTAACCGAAATGTATATGTTGGCATGTACAGAAAAAACCCAATCTTTGCAAGAGGGAAACTTCATATTTTAATTGAGTACATTCACTAGACATTCACCATCAAATTGGCATTAGACTCCATGGTGTTCCTATAGTTAGAATGTTATGTCCACATTCGCCATTCATTAGGGGAATTTTGAGGTCTAAAATGGGCCTCCTAAGGAAATTATAAAATAATATTAGATTACATCATCAAATTTTAGAGGGAAAAAAGACAAAACTATTTTTTCAACTCGTATTTTCAACTTATCTCCCTATTGGTTTACTCAAATTTTGAGCGGAAACACTTGTTGGATGCAAAATTTGATTCATCATCCAAGGATTGTCCATGTTGCATACTTTCGATGGACCCTGCCACATGAAAAATGAGAAATACATGAAAAACGTGATTGCACTCACATTTTTTCATGTATTTCTCATTTTTCGTGTAGTAGAGTCCATCAAAAGTATGCAACATGGGTACTCCTTGGATGAGGAATTAAATTTTGCATCCAACAAGTACTCCCGATCGAAATTTGAGTAAAAACTTAGGGAGATAAGTTGAAAATACGAGTTGAAAAAATAGTTTTAATATTTTATTATTTTTTATCCTTGTACTTTTTTACTCCAAAAATGGTGAATCATCCCCCATGGTTGACATCATCATCTTGAATCCTATTGGTTCTTATAAAGTTTATTTTTGTTGTACATTTTTCTTAGGAGGCCCATTTCAGACCTCAAAAATCCCCTAATGAATCCCAAGCTGCCCATATTTACTATGTATTCCACATAAATATACACAACTACATTCCAGATCAATAAATAATCAAAAGCATTCATAATTAAATCTCATAAGCAAATATTTTGTTACCCTTTCCCCTCACACGTTGTGTTAGATAGCTAATCCTCTGGATTAACCTTGGGTCAGTTTGGGTAGTTATTGGAGTCCATGAACTCCCAGGAACTAATTCAATTGTTTCCTATATATATTTATATTTACAACATGTACACAATTTTTTGAGATCATTTAATATACAATTTATTTGGTTTCCAGTTGGATTATCTTATAGTGGTATCGGAGCGAGAAGTTTATCTCCCTGTTAATTGAGGTGAGCCACTAGTTTTGTGGCCAGCGAGAGGGAGTTTGCATAGATGGCAAAGAGATGAGATATTTCCATGATTTTTCTGTCTTAAGAAGTCTATGCCTTGAAGGAAGGGGATCGAGGTGGCCTGTAGCTCTGGTTCACTGCAATGAATGAAGAGCAGATATTGGTTTTTGAAGTTATAAGGACCGCAAGAATCTTGAAGGCATCGACATGTTGGAATTCAGAGGCACAGCAATTTAAATAACAAATAACACAACAAGAAAAACAAGCACATAAGACACAACTTTTAACGTGGTTCACCCAACCAATCTGGGTTACGTCCACCAAACATAGGCATCAGGAATATATTAATCAAATTAGGAGATTACATCATGAAATCCTCACACTCTCATAGCAAATCATCCGAATGACTGCCTGTTATATAGCATAGAGAATCTAACAGCCTCATAACTCCCTCACATCAAATATAGGAGGCATTAACTCCCTCCCAACAACCTGGAGCTAATCTAGGAACTGAATCCCTATTGTTGTCATCCTTCAGAGATTTTTGCCTATTTGACTAAAACAAAAAATCTCAACAATCTCCACCTTGACAACAATTCGCCTGATGCCCTGTTATTATTATTTTATCTTTTATGCAAGCCAAGAGAAGCCAAACACCAGCGTAGCTTCTCCAACAAAACTGGTTTCGTGAACATGTCTGCACAGTTCTCCTTTGTATGCACCTTTTCAAGAGAAACTCCCCTTTCAGTGATAACCTGTCTTACAAAATGATATTTGATTGGAATATGCTTTGAATTACTATGATAGGCTGGATTCTTAGCCAAATGTATTGCACTTTGACTGTCACAAAGTAACCTGATGTTATCCTGTAACCTACCAAACTCACCAAGCAAACCTTTCAACCAAACCGCCTCTTTGCAAGCATGCGAAGCAGCAATGTATTCTGCTTCAGTAGTGGATAAAGCAACAATGTTCTGTAGCTTTGACATCCAGCTTATAGCTCCACCTGCAAGAGTAAAGACGTACCCTAAAGTTGACCTTCTCTTATCCAAATCACTTGCAAAATCGGAATCAACATATCCGCAAACAAATTCACTACTCTTATTGTAAGAAATACAATAACTACTTGTGCCTCTCAAGTACCGAAGCACCCATTTCACTGCTGACCAGTGCTCTTTACCCGGATTTGCCATGTACCTGCTGACAACCCCAACTGCATGAGAAATATCTGGTCGCGTACACACCATCGCATACATCAAACATCCTACTACATTGGCATAAGGAATTCGAGACATATAATCCTTTTCTTCATCGGTATTATGACATAAACTCGAAGAAAGCTTAAAATGGGAAGCTAAAGGGATCGTCACAGGCTTCACATTGTTCATACCAAACCTCAAAAGTATTTTCTCAACATACTTCTGTTGTGATAGCCAGAGCTTACCATTACTCCTGTCTCTGAAAATCTCCATGCCCAAAATCTATCTTGCGGCTCCTAGATCTTTCATATCAAACGTCCTTGCCATCTGAGTCTTCAACCTGTTGACTTCTTCAATGATTTTGCTTGCTAAAAGCATATCATCAACATACAACACTAAGATAATGAACATGCCATTATTTAACTGCTTAAAATAAACACAATGATCATATTCACTTCTTACATATTTCTGACTCAACATGAAAGAATCAAACTTCTTATACCACTGCCGAGGCGACTACTTCAGGCCATATAATGACTTCTTGAGCCTGCAGAAAAATTTCGCATTGCGATGCTGAACAAACCCTTCGGGTTGTTCCATATATATTTCCTCATCTAAATCACCATGTAGAAATGCAGTCTTAACATCTAACTGCTGCAACTCCAAATCAAACAGAGCCACTAATGATAACACAAGTCTAATTGAAACAATTTTAACCACTGGTGAAAATATCTCATGAAAGTCTATGCCAGCTTTCTGAGAAAACCCTTTTGCAACCAGCCGAGCTTTGTTCCTGTCTTCAGTATCATTCAAACCTCGTTTCAGCTTGAAGACCCACTTGCATCCCACAGTTTTCCTGCCTTTGGGAAGTTCAACCAGATCCCACGTACCATTCTTACCTAAGGGCATCATTTCTTCCTTCATGGCTGCTTTCCATTTGTCACTATCTGAACCTTCTACAGCTTCTTGATAACACAAAGGTTCATCATCATTAGCGATCAAAGCAACTGAATCATCATACCTTCTCGGACGTCGTTTGATCCTTGTAGATCTCCTTAAGAATGTTTCTGGTGCTTCCACAACTGGCTGTCTATCAACTGTAGGAATTTCTTCATGATCGCCATCTGAGACCTGTTCATGTCCTCCATCTGAACCCTGTTCATAATCTGATTCTGAAACCTGTTCATGACTAGAATCTGAACTATGGTCGTTATGACTATCATTAGAAATGCTGTCAAACTGAATATGCTGGAAATCAGATACATCATCCTGTTTCAATCTTCTATCTACATCTAACTATACAAGAGAGGATTCATTAAACCTTACATCTCTGTTGATGATGATTTTGCGGGTAGTAGGATCCCACAATCTAAATCCCTTTGTTCCATCACCATACCCAACAAAGACATACCTTTTCGATTTCGGATCTAATTTAGTTCGCTGATGTTTAGGCACTAGAGCATATGCATCACAACCAAACACTTTGAGTTTAGAATAGTCACAAGGGTGTCCTGTCCATACCTCTTGCGGAACCTTGCAGTCTACTGCCGTTGATGGAGATCGGTTTATCACATAACAAGCAGTTGCCACTGCTTCCGTCCACAACTCCTTCGGCAACCCGGCGTTACTCAGCATACACCTTGCTCTCTCTAGAAGAGTCATGTTCATGCGTTCAGAAACTCCATTCTGCTGAGGAGTATAAACCGTGGTCTTATGTCTTTCGATCCCTACATCCTTACAACAGCTGTCAAACTCCTTGGAGGAAAACTCACCACCATTGTCAGTTCTTAAACATTTTATAGTTCTACCAGTGTTGTTTTCTACCAATGCTCTAAACTGCTTGAAAACTGTAAAAACATCAGACTTCTTTTTCAACATGAAGACCCAAACTTTCCGAGAAAAGTCATCAATGAATGATACAAAATAAGATGAACCACCATATGAAGCTGTAGGAGCTGGACCCCACACATATGAATGGATATAATCAAGTATGCCTTTACTAGTATGTTTGCTTGTTTTAAACTTTTGTTTACTTTGTTTACCAAACAGACAATGTTTACAGAAATCCAATTTTCCAGATCTTAGATTAGGAAGTAACTTTCGGTCAGCCAAAATTTTCAATCCTCTTTCACTCATATGCCCCAATCTTTGATGCCATAAGTGAATGGAACTACTGTCATGTTCAGACACAGACACATGATCTGACCTAGTTCTACCTTCTAACTGAAATAGATTTCCTACTTTCTTAGCTTTCATCACTAGTAAGATACCTTTATAGATTTTCATTACTCCACCTTGAATTACAGTTTTATATCCATTTGAATCAAGTGCTCCTAATGAAATCAAATTTTTCCTTAAATCTGGTACATGCCTCACATCAGTTAATATTTTGGTTGTGCCATCAAACATTTGTAGTTGTATGCTTCCAATCCCAACAATATTACATGTTACATCATTACCCATGTACACAACACCATCATCAATTGATCTATATGTTTTAAACCAATCTTTATGTATACACATGTGGTTAGATGCCCCGGAATCTAACAACCAATGTTGATCATGTTTTGAAACATTAACTGACAATACCTCATCACTCATACCTGAACCTGATACTGAACCTGTATCCGTGGTGTTGGCTTCCTTCTTTTCTGTCAAAGAGCCTTCTTTAGCAGCCTGCTTTCGCTTCCAACAATCCTTTTTCAGATGTCCAACCTTGCCACAATGCCAGCACTTCACCTTGGGCTTCTTTCCTTTGGATTTTGAACGAGAGTCACTATGCTTTCCCCCAAAGTGTCTCTCTCGTGAGAGACCTCTGGACATCATTACCTCTGATGTGGAGGTGTCTGCATTCGACCTTTTCCTCGTCTCCTCAGCCAACAAGGCTCCAACAACATCGTCAAATTCAAGAATTTCTGATGTACTAAAACTTATGGAAGTAACAAAGTGATCCCAGGATTCAGGAAAAGAACATAATAGAGTTATTGCCTTATCCTCTGAATCAAATTTCACATCTAGACTGTTTAATTGCACCAACAAGGTATTAAAAACATTCAGGTGATCAGCAATTGAGGTACCTTCTTTCATCCGCAAACTGTAAAGCTGTCGTTTCAGGAGAATTCGATTTGTCAAAGATTTCGTCATATAGAGCTTCTCAAGCTTCGACCACAAGCCTGCGGCGGTTTTCTCTGACACGATGTTGAACAGAACATCGTCCGCCAGACATAACCGAATTGCGCTTAGAGCTCTATCGTCCATCTCATCCCATTCTTCCTCCGTCATGGAAGGAGGCCTTTTGTTTTTCCCCAACAGTGCTTTCGCCACACCTTGTTGAACCAGCAGATCGTGCATCTTCACCTACCAGATCTCAAAATTATTCTTTCCATTAAATTTCTCAATCTCAAAACGGGCACTTTGAGTTTTCGCCATTTTGTATCAGCAAAAAACAATAATCTCCAATATCAAACCAGCAATTTAAAAAATTGTCTATGCCTTTGTTTTTACATAACACAGAAAACTGCCTATGCCTGTGTACTTCTTGCTTTTGTAAAAAACTGCCTATGTCTTTGTACTTTGTCAATATAAAATTGTAACATCTATTGCTTGCAATTTTCCGACAGATAACATGAAGTTGGGGGTTTATTTCCTCACAATTCACTGTCAATGGCCTATTTTCCGCAAGTCATTATAAGAAATTATGCAATATTCTGCTTCCGTCACCGTGTGCTTCAATGTCACAATCATTTCTGATCAATACTCAGAGTCTCTGGTATATTATATTCTAAATATCCCTCAAATTATTATCCTTCCGTGTTGTCCACGATGCCATTTAATAATATAAATCCACGCGATTTTTAATATGCAGGTTTTGTTTACATAAATCCACGCTGTTTGTCACCGTGCAGGTTTTGTTTACATAAATCACTGTGCTTGGAATATATATTCACGCTGGTTTTTTTTTTTTTTGTTTTAAAAAACAAAAACAACATACCCACGCCCACGCAGGTCATATATATCCATATATATATTCACGCCTTTTAAAACATAATGCACACGGTTTGTATCACGCCTTTTACAACATAATACACATAGTTTGTATCACGCCTTTTACAACATAATACACACGGTTTGTAGAGCCACACAGTTCATAATGTACACGGTTTCATTTGAAACAGAAAAAACATAAAAGGCAGCGTTAACTTATGGTGATGCAATCTTAATCACACATCAAGTCAAACCAATCGGAGGCTGACCTGAAAAACGCGCAGCGATTCGAACTGTAAATTGCTTCTCGGCTCAGCGCGCGCAGCAACCTCTCCTTCGTCTGGAACAGCAACCAAACCGCCGGCTGCCTCCAGCATGCAATCACGTCCAAAACACAGTCAGCACCAACACTTCTCCTCTCGTTAGCGCAGCACCTTCAGCACTCCGGGACTTGATACAACACGACTTCCTCTGCTGTGCTAGACGTCCAACAGTCCTCTGATACCAATTGTTGGAATTCAGAGGCACAACAATTTAAATAACAAATAACACAGCAAGAAAAACAAGCACATAAGACACAACTTTTAACGTGGTTCACCCAACCAATCTAGGTTACGTCCACCAAGCATAGGCATCAGGAATATATTAATCAAATTAGGAGATTACATCATGAAATCCTCACACTCTCATAGCAAATCATCCGAATGACTGCCTATTATATAGCATAGAGAATCTAACAGCCTCATAACTCCCTCACATCAAATATAGGAGGCATTAACTCCCTCCCAACAACCTGGAGCTAATCTAGGAACTGAATCCCTATTGTTGTCATCCTTCAGAGATTTTTGCCTATTTGACTAAAACAGAAAATCTCAACACGACAAAGTACTGGATTATATGTTACTAAGATGGATCCCTAAGATTATTCTATTTATGGTTGTTGTCGATTTCTCCACCACTTGCTATGACATTTCGGTATGTGTTTCTAATTAACCCGTTGGTAATTCACAAGCCTAACACTTATGTGCAGAAGGGATAACTGGTTGAGCATTTTATCCAACCTGTCAGCGTTGAATTAGAAGCACAGAATCAAGTTTGATTATTATGATGGTAAGCGATTATGAAGTTTGGTAACTGTCTTTGAATAGGAAAGATCAGGTGGTGATACGTTGTGTGCAGGAGGAGTAGCACTGTGCAAAAAATATTAAGGTTCTCCGCTTCTTAATTGGTGAAGCCACCGAATGCAGGCCTATCTATCAAAGTCGTGACAGAGGGGTCATCATCCAATGGTAAAGGCTACACTCTTCATCAATCTTGGCGAATTTTGTTGAGCGAGGAACAAAAACAATGCTGAAGTCAAATTCTGCCAGAAATTATATATTCCGTCCGTTGTACTCTGTTCTCCAAACATTATGAAGCATTTTGAAAAATATTGTTGGACATTTGAAGCTTTTCGAAGACGCTATTGGACATTGTTGGATGTTTGAAACTCAGATTCCTTCGAGATCACCGTTTTCTAAACGGATTCGTTCTTGAAACTCGCGGCCAGTGCTCTCCACGTCAGCTGATATATCTGAGATATTTGCACTGCAAAAACTCCCTCAGATCAGACACAATATCTATTAAAAATAAGTGGAATGTTGTGACTTTGAATTTACTTGCAGAAAGGTCGATTTTTTACTGAATAGCGTAACAGTAAATTTTCCAGTTTTTGTCTTTGGAAATGCATAAAACGGGGCAGAAAGAACAAGGAAGATTGCACCGAAGAAGAAGACCTGGGTAAATTGGTTGCTGATTAATACGTTGAGAGAACCAGGGTGAATTGGTTGCTGATGAATACGTTGAGAGAACCTGGGTGAATTGGTTGCTGATGAATACGTTGAGAGACAGAGATGGTGGCACAACCTACACTTTCTTGAGACATAAGAGGTATAATTTCTGACTAAAACATTATCATCAGAATGAGCGTGCACATGCTTTGTTGGATCTGTTATCAACGTGAGATTTATGTTTCAAATCTTTCATAGGCACGACAAACTCTTCATCTTTCTCACAAATACACACTGACCAATCTTTCTCACAGATACATGCTGACAGAGAGCTTAAGAAAATTCAAATAAATTTGAAAATTCGAAGAGTCTAAAGCATAAGGGTTATTATGCATGGTCATTATGTTTTCGATATGAGGTTTATGGATATTTGGGATATGTGCATTATGTTTTCAATATGAGGTTTATGGATATTTGGAATATGTGGTGAATATTTTGGATATGGATATTTGGGATTGAAATTGAAGTTGGAGAGAAGGTGTTGTGGTTGGTAGAATTTATATAGTTGTTTGGTGGATTGAAGGTTATAGGTTCAAATATTTGACAAGATCATTTTATAATTTTTTGTGTTTTATCACAAAAATTTTTAAAGTAAAGTCAAAGTCGAATATTTTTTTTTGTGTTTTTTACCACAAAATTTGTTAAAGTTGAAAAGATCTTAATTGAAGATTCGAAGTTAAATTTATGTTGTAGATGGGTGCATGATCGGTTGAACCCGACACCCAGTTATCATAAATTTGTTTGTATTGGGTGCATTTTTTGTGGTAGCCAACACCCCTTTTTCAAAGTTGATTGCTGAAGAACATGGCTAAAGTCGATGATTTGTTGCAGTTATTACACAATTTAATGTCATCCTGTGTTCATAGCAGTGTCCAAGTCAGCAAGGACATGCTCTTTGACATCCAAATATATTTGCAAAATGCGAAAAACAAAATTGAATTTTTGGAACTAGAATCCCCATTTCAACGAGAAGAATTGCAAAAGAAGAATTTTGAACCCGTTCTTGTTCAGAATAATAGTGTGTTTGAGCCCGACAATCACTCAAAAAATAATCAGAGTAATGTAGTGGTTTCAAAAGGAAATGCAACTGAAAGTTCTTATGAGAAGCCTAATATTCCCAAAACTTTCATAAGGCCATGGGAAGAGATTAGACACAATAAACACATAATTGGCTTGGGTTACAAAGAGGATATTCTGGATGTATATTTTCACATACTAGATTTTGCTAAACTGATACAATTTCGAAGCGTTGGCTTTCTGGATGGTGTAGTTCGAGAAGAAGTTGATAGATGCCAACAATGTAACAGAGTTGACATGTGAAAGATCGATGTTTAGATCTTCACCCGTGTGAGCATTGCGGAAAGCGAAATCATCATACAAATAGACGTTCCAGAAAGAAGTCTATTGCAAGAGAGAAGGTAAATTTCGGATGGATTGCTTCTTGGGATTAGACCAAAACAACGAAGAAGATTTACAAGGCATATCGAAGAATATGTTCCAGAGTGATGAGCAGCCTTGCAGTAATGAAGAGTACTTCTCACCTTGTATCCGACAAGGGGGGAATGGTTGATGGTCTGCTATAGGTTCGAGTTTGAGATGTAAAGCGAGCCTAAGTCAGATTTGAGTTGATTGAGCACTTCCATGTTTGGAATTGTTCGAGGAACTGCTATGATAGTTCTAGAGTTTGTGGTCATCTTAAAACCACATTTTTTGTTGTTCTGAGAACTGTTATGAAGGTTCCAGAGTTGGTGTTGGTTGAGACCTTGAGTTCTCCCATATTGGTTTGTGGTTATCCTTAAAAACCATTTTTGAGAGACATTCAGCTCTTGGCTGAGATGCATTTTTGCATTTTGAGCTCTTCTTCTTGGAATTTGGTATATCCCTTCAGATTAGGGGGGGTTGTTATATAGCTAATCCTCGGGATTAACCTTGGGTCAGTTTGGGTAGTTATTGGAGTCCAAGAACTCTCGGGAACTAATTCAACTATTTCCTATATGTATTTATATGTACAACATGTACATAATTCTTTGAGATCATTTAATATACAGTTTATTTGGTTTCCAGTTGGATTGTCTTACATGTTGCAGTTGCAGTTGGACTTGGAAATAGATTTTGTTTGGTTCCAGTTGATGATGTCAATTAGAGTTTAATTTAATGTCAACCCGGGAAGGTAAACTTAGAAGCGCTTATCTAAAATATATAGATTTAGAAGGATTCTTAATTTGTCCAAGATCTTAAAGTCCCCTTACAAGAACATATTCATTAAGACCTCTTTCAATAACTAATCAAACCTAGATCTGACAATTGTTTGAGATCCATGGTTCTCTTACAAGAACATATTCTACAAGATCTCTTCCAACATTAGAACATCTAATAAGAACTTAAAAGCCTAGATCTAATAATTGTTTGAAATCTTACGGTTCTCTTACAAGAACACTTTCAAATAAGACTCTTCCAATATTAGAACATTTAACAAAAACTTGAAAACTGAAATCAAACAAAAACATAAAATAATCTATACCTAAAATAAACAAATAAGCATGCAAGTGAGGCCATGGAGGCCCTCCATAACTCCACAAGCACACCACTTCAATGGAGACTCAGATGTAGAAGAAAAATTGAAGTATGATCCTTTATTTCAAAATCTCCATTACAAACCAACTCTAAGATTACAACTCTAAGCTTCTAAGATTACATACTCCAAAATTCTAAGATTACAAAAACTTCAAGATTACAAATGGAGGAGATTGTACTCCTATTTATACAATGGGATGAGTAAAAAACTCATAATGATGATCCACTAATCTCTCTTTAGTTCCATACATCTCTCAACCATCTAGACACATAACCCCCTTTTGTCCTTGATCTTCTCCATGAGATCATGATCTTCTCCATGAGGTTTATCTTATCAAATTCGAATTTGATCATTCAAGGCCACATAAAGGTGTCTTGGAAGCTTCCTTGGCACCTACACATGTCACAAAAACAATCCACTTTCCATATATGAAGTAAAATATATTATTTTCTAATATTTAATCAAGAATTTCTCTTAAAAATGCTTAAAAATAAATAATATTTGGAAGATATAAATGAGACCCATTAATGGTGAACAATAGGGAAAATGAAGTGACATGGTGGTGAATAATGAGTGATATAATGGAAGCATAGGTGAAAAATGTATGGTAATGAGTGATATTTGTATGACATTTTGAAGCCCAAACAGATTCATTTCACAAAGGAATCAAATCCCCTATGCAACGCCTCCTCATATCAATCCTCAGGATTTAACTTTCAGTGATATGATAAAATAAAACGACATACTCAAAACCCTCGTACCTTTAAACTAGTGTCCAAATATATGAGTCTTCACTCAATAGGGTTTGTTTAACTTATACATTGATGGCGATTTCCCAAAAAACTTGCTCAACTAGCATAGCTTATGCAATGTATTTCTTGCTAGGACTTTGTTTCCACTGGGCGATTTCCTTCTTCTCTACCCAAATATGACCACGCTCCTTAGCTTTCAACGCAAATTTATTCAAATATCCACATGGATCCTCAACTAGCAAACTTTTGGTTACTATTCCCATCAATGGTGATTTCTCATCATCATTTTGACCACTACATGCAAACCTAGGATTCAATTTAACATTGGATCTGCAATATTTCCACAAAGAAAAATAATATCGAGCCAATGCAATTACAACACTCTTCAAACAGTGTTTAATCTCTACAGCTAGAATATCACAACACAGAGACACTTATTCATAAATAATCACATCGCTTTTAGTCCTCAAACAACGTTCCAAACCTTTCTACATGAATTTCATATCCCTGTAGCCACTTGGAATAATGCTTACATTAGTAAATAGGTAGATTAGTTTGTTGGTTTTGTTGAGATATTCTCTCAACAAGCAATTCCTTCTTAGGAATTTGTTGGATCTTATGAGCACTATTTATAGTTAAATTTTGACAGTGCACACTATATTGTATTCACATCAAATAATGTTACATATAAATACATCTGGTGTTGTCTCAAGATAGGTAAACTAAATTTTTGACAATGCACACTATATTGTATTCACATCAAATAATGTTACATATAAATACATCTGGTGTTGTCTCAAGATAGGTAAACTAACTTGGACACATAATCACTTGGTTGAGAGAATATCTCAACCACACACCAATTTAGGAAACATTTAGATCTTCACAACTCCAAACTAATAGGAACAGAGAAAGATTCACAACTGAGACAAGTAGGAATTAAATTTCCAAGCCGCCCCTTTAATGACTACTTGTCTCAATCTCAATATGAAAAGTCTAGTTGTGGTCAAACATGACAAAATAATATGTCAACATCCATATAAAGGAACAACCATCCATTGGAATGCATGAGTGGCCAACTGCTGCAACCACCAGTCTACTAGGATGTCTTTTGTATACATGGTTATATCAACCATTATCTGCATACATGTACCTGTACCTGCGAATCCCCCTCCATCATCATCATCATGGGTTTTATTGGATTACCCATAAACATGCTCTGGCTTTTATCAGAATACCCTCAACCATGCCCACAAGGGCTCTCAGCCACCAAGGCTCACCACAGACCCAACTCAACCAGGGTCAGGGTTTTCTTGGCTCACCCTTAACCATGCCAAGGGTTTTGTCGACTGACCCTAAACCATGCCTACAGGAATCCCTACCCACTTCACTCTCGCACGTGGTTTCTGGCTTACCACAAACCAACACTGCAAAGTGGTTTCCGGCTTACCACAAACCTGCAATCACAAAGTGGTTTTAAGATTACCACGAACTTCATGGGGGTACACATGCCTCATCAGGCTTACATTACACATTCCAACTCTTGGAGTTACCAGGTAAATACATTACAAAGACCACTACAAAACATCCTAGACTTGCATACTAATAAATGTATGCGACACATACTACACCATGATCATGAGTCTATTCCACAAACTCACACAAACTTTAACTTAGTTGTCCATCATTCTTTAATCGTTAAGTTGCTCTTTTCCCTCCTCTTTTTGTCTTTGTCAATTAAATCTTGGAACTCCATGCTTAATGTGTCATTTGTTAGAGTATTGAATTCTAACAGAGAAACTTTACCTAATTGAGTTAGCTAGGCTCAATAAAGCTCAATAATGTTATCCATATTCCAAGACATAAAAAATAAACTTTCAGATTGACAAAATATCAAATTTCTCTATCTTTACCCATGAATTTAGACAACTATTTAAAAATAAATCTCACCACAGTCAGAGTGAATCAACATTTTCTTCGCGCATTTCTTCAAACCCTCGACCATATTCGCATCACTCGTGCAAAACATCCGCTCGACTAGGAGGTTCAATTCTCGCTGACCGATTGAAGACATGCGCTTCAAGGGAAAAACTATCTTGGCCATCGAAGAGAATATAATGATGGATAACCGGTCCATTGGGATCATATTTGATATGACAAAAGTGATGGCCCATTTCAAGAGCGCCAACTTCATTCCTGACATGCTTCCACTAATGTCGAGCACCGTAACAAGATCGATTAGAGCATGACAAACTGAATCTATAACCATATTTCCCTGGTAGTTTTCATAATTATGTTTCTTGGAAGCTTCATTGGCAGACGAGCCTATACATGCACCAGTGATGTAAAATTGTCGTAAGCTTCAATGGCCACAATGACTTCAACCTCAAGAAGAAATGTTATTCACATTTTCAGTACATTTCCAGAAGCTCCATCACTTCTTTCTTCTGGATCAACGACACGATGGAGTGAAGAGAGCCTATCTAGTTTGTAGCTTTTTCTTTGTGGGCGGATACCAGACGCATTGACGAGAGCCCAACATTCAGGAGGTAGAAACTCCAGCACTGACACCAAAGTATGTGAGGCCAACACATAGAATTCGTGAGTTCGGGCCTTCTCTCTCACGCATAAGCAAAATGATGGCTCCTTCGTCACCAATTAGCGCAGCCAATTAATTGCTTACCATGCTTTTCCAGTTAACTTTAATAGGCTAGACCATTCTTGAGCCTATTAAAGTAAAGCCATGGGAATTTAACTGGTTGGTCGGCTCCACACAGGTGGTTCTCCAATGCAAAAGAAGCACTCAACGCGCCACAATTAGCTCTCCACCGTTGATCGATTTAATTCGCAAAACTAGTCACAGGCTCTCCACCAACGGCTGATCCAATTCGCAAACCGAGTCAAAGGCTCTCCAATCGACAACCACACCAAGATTCACAGTCTCTGCTCTCCACTGAGGTGAAACTCCACACAACAGAGCACGACAATCTCCACGACTGGATACACATATTTGTACCCGAGATCAGATGCACTTTGGGGATCAAGCTCCCACACAACTCTTGCCTAAAAAAATGCAAATCCCTCAAAGAAACCGCAGATTGCTCCAACACCACCGTTGTCAACAAATCATAGCTCACAGCTTGCCTTTGAGGACTTGGCCCTACTCTTTCCACAAATCAGCAACAAATAGATCCAACAACTCCAATGTTGAACAAATACTTTTATTCTTAGCATGATTTACTTAGGCCCTCCCGTGAGGGAATCAGGCTCAGACCCTCTGATACCAAGTTAAATTTTGACATTGCACACTATATTGTATTCACATCAATTAATGTTACATATAAATATATCTAGTGTTGTCTCAAAATAGGTAAACTAATTTGGACACACAATCACTTGGTTGAGAGAATATCTCAACCACACACCAATCTAGGACACGTCTAGATCTTAACAACTAATAGGAACGGACTCCTTTACATAGAAAGAGTCACAACTGAGACAAGTAGGAATTAACTTTCCGACTTTTATATGGCTTATAATTTGGTTTTGGTGTGAAGAATAAAAATAATTTTGTGAGTAATATATGTACAATGACTACTCCTCCAATTTTCTTGTTGGTATCAAAGCCTATATGGGCTCAATTCCCTTATGGAAGAGCCCAGAAAAATAAAAACATATGAATACAGATAGATACTATGTACATAAGTAGAATTAGATTAGATTAGTGTATGTGAAATCGTTGTGAAATTATTCGTTAGATTAGTGGACGTGAAATTGCTGTGAAATTATTCGTTTTTGCAGAGTTTCTGCTGGTGCAAAGTCATGTGCAATTACCAATGGAAAAAATGTTGGAGGAAATCAAACGACTGGTTCAATGATGGAATGGGAAATGGCGTGATTGAGAAGGGTGTTACTGGTGTCATTATGGAACTGAGGAAGAAGAGAACGAATTTTGCTACAAGCAGATCCACAGAGCCTGCCTCCACTCTCTCGCTCGCACTCTAAGGGCCTGTCTAGCTCTAGAACCCACCTCAATCTGGAAGAGCTGCAAATGGGAATTGCAAAGGAAGACAACTGTGTCGAAATTCAAATTTCAACCAATCTACGCCATGTTAGATCAGAGCATACATAACTCACAATGGATTTATACTCAGAGACTTAGACGACAATAACAAAGAATAATTCACAGAGACAGACAAATGGAGAAACGACAAGATTACTCAGTCAAAAACAGTGAAATAGATAAAACAATCACTGGAGAACAGAAATCACTTTGCATTACATAACAAGCTTGGGCCTTGGCTTGCTTGCTTTCCTTGGCCAGAGAAATTACAAATTTATAGAGGCAGAAGAAGGATCTAGAATCCTGTATGTGATTGAGATGGAGATCTGGAATGATTTAGAAACTAATGGCAGTGTGGAGATCTAGAAAGATCTGATCTAGAAGGATCTAGAATCCTACGTGAATTTGGATTCACACTTAACATTCTCCCACTTGAAGCCAAATAAGAGTCATCAAGTCACACCGAGTCCTACCATGCCTCTACATAACTCGTGTTTATTTCGTGGTAGAATCTTAGTGAGCATATGAGCAGGGTTCCTATCTGTATGGATCTTTTCCAAGGATAATTGTTCTTCCTCCAACACATGCCGGATTCAATGGTACCTTAAGTCAATGTGCTTGGTTTTTGAATGAAATGTTGGGTTTTTCGCCAAGTGAATGGCACTCTGACTATCACAATATAACACATACTTTTCCTACTTTATTCCTATCTCTCCTAGGAATCACTGCATCCACAACATCTCTTTACAAGCTTCTGTTGCAACTATGTACTCTGCTTCTGTTGTAGCCTTGACATCCAAGATACTGTTGCACCTGCAAATGTATACAAATAACCTATAGTGGACTTTCTGGTATCCATATCTCCAGCCATATCCGCATCTGTAAATCCTTCAAGCACAGTCTCATCATGACCAAAACATAAACAATAATGGCTAGTACCCTTGAGATACCTCAAAATCCATTTTACTACTTGCCAATGTTGTTTTCCTGGATTGGCAAGGAACCTGCTCACTACTCCCACTGAATATGCAATGTCTGGTCGTGTGCATACCATGGCATACATCAAACTGCCAACTGCTGAAGCATAAGGAATCTTGCTCATCTCTTCTTTCTCCTTGTCATCACTAGGACATAATTTAGTGCTCAGCTTGAAGTGGGTTGCAAGGGGTGTACCAACTGGCTTGGCATCCTTCATATTAAACTTGTCAAGCACCTTCTTGATATATTTTTCTTGTGACAGCCACAACCTTTTGTTTTTCCTGTCACGCATAATCCGCATGCCCAATATTTGTTGTGTTGGTCCCAAATCCTTCATTGCAAATTTGCTACCCAAATCTTTCTTCAACCTATTGATCTTATTCTTATCATGCCCAACAATCAACATGTCATCCACATATAACAATAATATGATATACTTTCCTTGATCATACCTCTTGATATAGACACAATGGTCAGCTTTCAACCTCTGAAAACCATGTTCCAACATGAATGAATAAAATTTCTTGTACCATTGTCGAGGTGCTTGTTTCAACCCATAGAGACTCTTCTTCAACCTACAAACAAGGCCTTCTTTCCCTTTTCCTATGAAGCCTTCTGGCCGCTCCATATAAATTTCTTCCTCCAATTCAACATGAAGGAATGCAGTTTTTACATCTAACTGTTCACATTCTAGATCTAAAGCAGCAACTAGACCAAGAATGACTCTAATGGATGACATTTTAACAACAGATGAGAAAATTTCAGTGAAGTCAATACCTTCTTTTTCGGTAAAACCTTTCACCACTAGCCTTGCTTTATACCTCTTCTTATTTTCGTCACCTTCATGCGTAATCATGTACACCCATTTGTTTTGTAGAGCCTTTCTACCTTTTGGGAGGTTTACCAACTCCCAAGTTTTATTTTCCTAAAAAGAGTTCATTTATTCTTCCATTGCTTTCTTCCATTCTTTACTGTGCTCGACTTTACAAGCTTCTTGAAAACAATTAGGTTCACCTTCATCAGTCAACAAAATATAGTTTGAAGAAGGATACCTTTGTGAAGGCTTATGAGGCCTAGAAGATCTGCGAACCAACTGTGGTGGTGCATTATCAGGTTGAATCTCCTATAAACGTTCCTACAAGATTCCTTCTTCTTGTTGTTCATCATTTTCCACTTGTTGTTCTTCATGCTCTTGAATTTGCTGTTCATTTTCTTGTATTGGTGGTATGTTTTCTTGTTACTCTTCAAACCTGTTAATAACCTTCTTGACCTCCAACTCACCTACAATCCTTTTGAATATTTCTGATTCATTAAATATAACATCCCTGCTTCTAATAATTTTATGTTTCACTGGATCCCATAGACGATAACCAAAATCTTCATCCGCATATCCCAAAAAAATGCATTTCATAGATTTATCATCTAGCTTAGTTCTATTTTCTTTGGGAATATGTACGAATGCTTAACATCCAAAGATTTTCAAGTGAGAATAATTCAAATTCTTACGAGTCCAAACTTCTTCATGGATACCATCATCCAAGGCTGTAGTTGGAGATCTATTTATGAGATAGCAAGCGGTCTTGACTGCTTTAGCCCAAAAATTCTTCTCCAAACTGGAATTGGACAACATACTTCGTACCATTTCCATAATGGTACAATTAATCCTTTCTGCGACACCATTCTATTGAGGAGTACTAGGCACAGTCTTCTCATGCTTTATGCCAAACCTGTTACAATATCCCTTAAATGCATTTCAACAATATTCTCCACCATTATCTGTTCTTAAACACTTCAGCAATTTGTTAGTCTCTCTTTCAACAGCGACATCTAATTTTTGAAATATTCCAAACACTTCACTTTTAGTTTTCATAGGATATGCCCAAACCTTCCTGGATGCATCATCTATAAATGTTACAAAAATGATGCTCCTCTTAATGATTTGATGTTAACAGGCCCAAACACATCTGAGTGTACCAATTCTAACACATTTTTCTTTTTGTCATGACCACCTCTAAGGAATGAAACCCTTCTTTGTCTACCATATGCAATGCTCACAAAGATCAAGATTGTAGGATTTCAAACCTGGCAATAAATTTTTACCAACAAGGATTTTTAAGCCCTTCTCGCTCATGTGACCCAAATGCTTATGCCACAGATCTGTTGAATTTCCTTCTTTTGTGATAGCAGCCAGATCTAATTTTCCTATCAGCGTCTTCAATGTGTATAATGTTCTTGTATTGGGTCCTTTGGCCACGGCCAATGCAACTTTGCTAATTTTCCAGCCTCCTTTTCAAAAGCTTGTCGAATAGCCTTCATCATCCAGTCGTCCCATAGAGATTAAACTAATGCACATTTCTAGTACATGCCTGACCTGTTTCAACAATATATCTTGTCCATCTGTCATCTTGATCTGGACATCTCCCACTCCAACAATACTGCAAAAATGATTATTCCCCAAATGCACTCTACCATAATCACCAGGATTATATGAAACAAAACTATCTTTGCATGGGGTTACATGGTGATATGCCCCAGAGTGAAGGATCCAATCAAAGCTACTGCTAGATGTATATACACATGCATCCTCTACTGAAACAGTAAACAACACATCACCATCTGTGGCTACAGCAGTAGTCTCACCTTCAATTGTGTTGGATGACTTGTGATTTGTACTAGACGATCTCTTATCTTTTGTCCTTTCTTCCATAATCAACATTCTTTCTTCATGTGCCCAGGTTTGCCACAATAAAAGCAGATGATTCTGCCTCTCCTTGATTTTGATCAACCTCTCGATCTTGATCACCATTGCTGGCCTCGATCCATTCTCCTACCACGATCAGCTAGAGCTAGAGCCTCTCCTCCCTGGTTTTCCGCAATTGACTTGCGTCGCAGCTCCTCATTCATTAAACTGCTGCTAACATCATCAAACTTCAGGGTCCTTGTAGTTGTTGAAGTGATCATAGCTACAATTAAATTTTCCCAGTTGTCTGGCATAGAACACATTAGAAAAATAGCTCTAATTTCATCATCTAAAATGATTTTAACGGAGGCAAGTTGATTAGTAATAATATTAAATGCATTCAAGTGCTCAGCAACTGAAGCACCCTCGTTCATTTTGAGATTATAAAGCTTCTTCATCAAGAACACTTTGTTTGATGTCGTGTTCTTCTCATATAGATCATGGAGCTTCTTCCGTAATCTTTCTGCTGTCTTTTCTCCAGACACATTGAAATAAATATTCTTTTCTAAATATTGGCGGATTGTTACAATCGCCTTTCTATCTAGCTTATTCCACTCTTCATTTGTCATCGATGAGGGTTTCTTTGTTGTGCCGTCAATCAGAAAATATTGATCCTTTAAAATCAGTATATCCTCCATCTGTGATTTCCATAGGGAAAAATTAGCCCTGCTCAACTTCTCCATATTTGTAACTGCTGTCTCCATTTTCAATCAAATTCATGCCCCAAAACACAAAAACTCCACTTAAAAATAAAACTTTAATTATTACTCTTTAAAATTTAGTAATAATGACCTTCCTCCTTTTAAAATACCCTTTTCAAAGTTCCTGCTCCTTTTTAAAATATACTTTTCAAAATTCCTGCTCCTTTTTAAAATACACTTTTCAAAATTCCAACATATAATTATATATGTTTCATAATAAATATATAAAACATATATAATTTTTTAACCTTTTCACATTTCACACATACATATGTTGATTTGAGAAAAAACTTGACGTATACATGGAAGCTTGATGTAAAAAAAAACTTATGAACACCACGTTTCAACTCCAAACTCCACGGATCTCCATGTTTCAAACTCCAACAACACGTTTCAACATAGATCCACGACCTTGTTTTTCTTGCAGCAACTGTCTTTTAGTTCCAACATTCCTCAACGATTTCCTGGACAGATCCTTCAACAGCGCCAAGGGTAACAACCAACGTTTTAATGAACGCTGCTAGAGTAAGGCGATGGCACTAAGCAGCTTGCACAGTGGATATTCGAACCTAGCTCTGATACCAGTTGTTAGATCAGAGCATACATAACTCACAACGGATTTATACTCAGAGACTTAGACAGAAATAACAAAGAATAATTCACAGAGACAGACAAATAGAGAAACAAAAAGATTACTTAGTCAGAAACATCGAAATAGATAAAACAATCACTGGAGAATGGAAATCACTTTGCATTATATAACAGGCTTGGGCCTTGGCTTGCTTGCTTTCCTTGGCCAAAGAAATTACAAATTTATAGAGGCAGAAGAAGGATCTAGAATCCTGTATGTGATTGAGATGGAGATCTGGAATGATTTAGAAACTAATGGCTGTGTGGAGATCTAGAAAGATCTGATCTAGAATGATCTAGAATCCTGCGTGAATTTGGCTTCACACTTAACACTATTGAATCTCTGCAGTGAGTTGGGTGATTTCATTCGTTGATAAAGATCATGTATTTTGTTTGCTTTTTGTGATGAACAACAGAAGTTAGAGGACTAGGCATTTTGACATTCTCTTTTTTTGGGATCAGACCGCGTAGGGTACCTGCAAAATTTCTAGCTGATTGATGAGGCGTTGGCATTCTGACTTCGCAGGAGGATGAGGTCGACTTTTCTGCAATTTGACAGCTTCTTTGAAGCCAGGGTTTCATTTGCTTTACATTTGGTGTTGTAGAAATTGCTCCAGGTGGCTCGTGAGTCGAGTGGAAGGACATCAGCGCAAAGGAGCTAATTTCTAAATGCGCAACCGTTGTCACCAAGAGAGGTTTGCATGTTGAATAGGAGTTTCGTGGAGCAGTTAGTAAGGACAGTGCTTTGAATGAGACATTGACACTAGCAGAGGAACTTGTTGCGCTGCCTCTAGATTTATGACAACGATGCCATTGTTATTAATTGCTTCATTGATCTCGTGATTTCGAATTTCATGATTATTGATACTTCGATGGAGACTCTTCGTGTCCAGTTTCACAAGAATGGATGACAGACACTGGATGGATGCGTGTCAGTGAGCAGTGGTCACCTGTGCCACAGAATGTCCTCAGAATTCAGTTCTGGGCTATTTCTCTGTGATCGATGAACCTTGGATTCAAATAGATTCGGTGTAGAAAGGCAAAGGTGGGTCCACGAGCTACTGTTGCATTATTGCATAATCCAGAAGGAGTCAATCTGGTGGAGATCTTGGGAGGCACTTCAGAATTTTTTAACTTGGGTGGTTGCTTTATTTTAGTGATATGAATATATTGCGTGAATTTTGTGCACTGATGTAATATAATGGAGAACTGATTAATGAATAGATTAACCTAATTTAAATGAACGGTGGTTTTGGAGGTTTTTTTTTGGTGTCAAGAGAATATGCTAATTTAATTAAGTTTGTTATAAGTTGATGGGTCTTCCTGTGCTTTGGGTTTCAAGATCATCATTACAGGTTATGTTATGAGATCCATGTGTGTAGAAAGGTCAGTTGCATAATTGACTACGAGAGACAATCCAATATTGAGATTGTCCTTTGGGAGATCATACAAAGTTCATTAACGATGGTTAGAGGCGATTATGTCTTAAATGAGTTGAATGGGAAGCTCAAAGATTATGGTGGTGAAAAGAGCTTTTTCTGGAGACTTCAGAGTGGGTATAAGTGTCGAGGAGTGAGATAGATGTGACATGTGAATTGTAATTTGTCATTTTTTTTATTAATCTTTGTAATGATGTAATGTAAGCATTAAAGGGGGGACTTGGAATAATGCTTACATTAGTAAATAGGTAGATTACTTTGTTGGTTTTGTTGAGAGATTCTCTCAACAAACAATTCCTTCTTAGGAATATGTTGGATCTCATGTGCACTATTTATATGGCTTGTAATTTGGTTTTGGTGTGAAGAATATGAATAGTTTTGTGAATAATCTTTGTACAATGATTGCTCCTCCAATTTTCTTGTAAGTTCTTCTGGAAAACCTACTAGCCATTGAAACCCATGCATACATATTCTATTACATTTCCTAAGCAACATTTTGTACACTCATTTGTCATTATAGGAAACACACAATTTCCTGAGTAAACAATCATACACTCATTCATATTGCTATTCACATTCAAATCGAGACAATCACTTCATTGTAAATCCCTAGACAAAGATAAACACAAAAGCATGTAAATATGCTTTTAATAACCAATTTCTATAACACAGACACTGTACTCTGCCTTAGCCTTTCCTATGCCTATTACTCACTCTTTTTGCCTTCTATTGCCTTTTCTGTTAGGCCTTTATTGGCTATCTTGTCTAACCATTTCTTATTAAAATATCAACCATTACAATAGACAAGATGAAGTCTCTTTCCAACATCTCACTAATTTAACTACACTTCTCCTCTAACAATTCACTAATTTAACTACACTTGTCCTCATCATTAAAAATATATTACAATTTGTTTTTTTACAATTTATCACATAACCAAAAGTACTAGCTCATCAAAATTCCCAAAAGAAAACTCGATTCATTTTAAAACTAAAACACTTATATTTACATGAAAAAATCACTATTTCTAATTTATATAACTTTTAAAATATACTCCCCTTTAAAAAAATTTCCATGATCCCCTTGAACCAAAGTTACAAAATCAATTTTGAGAATATTATGCTCCCGCGTCAAAGGAGACCCCTCTTACTTTGTAAAGTGAGAAACAAAATAATAATTAAGCCTCGGAAAAATGATAAATACACTTATGAATTATTTAGTTCTAGCTAAACAACTTAGTTTAATACCGTCTAGGAAGTGGTTGAAGGGACTTTCCATTATGTATGGATCCCAAACCACCACTCTTACGGTTAGAAATAGATATGAAGAAAGGTTATAACCTGTTAGATGAGATTTTTTAATAATTGTGGTAAGTATTTTTATATAATATTTTATTGATTTTTAATGAGTATGAGCACTTTTTCTAAAATATTTTTTTAATTTTTTAAAATATAAGACAATATGTTATATGAATTTTTTTAATGATTATATTTAAATTAAATGATTTGTAGATAGGAATAGATATCAATTTATAATAAGCATTTATATGTTGCTAAAATTTTAGAAATTATTAAAAAACAAAAGAAATTATAATTTTATTATTCTTAAAAATATATAAATTAAATATATATACATTTTAAAAAATTAGATAGCTTAATTGTCATTTTTTTGTCACTAACAAAAAAACAAAACAAACATGGAACAAAATTCTTAACCATACATATTTACCTTACTTTATTATAGAGGTTCTTAATTTTTAAAATATTAATGGTCAATACCTTTGCTTATTAATACCACATACCCAAAAAAAATCATAATTCACTTTATATGACACTTGTTAATAGATGACACGTTTTTAATTAACCAATTTAAGTACACTGGCAAAAAAAAGCATGACTACATTGGATGTAAATCTCAACTTTGGATTTGTGTACACTACTAAGAATATTCTAAAATATTTTGTGAAGGTTAAATTCCTACCATCTATTTAATCATTATTGCTCATTAATTTAAAATTGCAAAAATCTAATCCAAAATAAACATACTTATCAACCTAAAAATAAAATATAATTTATTGACATAATATTCTATAATTTCTAATAATTATGAGAATATTATGGTTATTATTTCCAATAATGTTTTTCAACTTCTCAAATTCAACATAAAAGAAAGCCTATGCCCACATTGTCTTGTAAATATATACATAAATAAAAATAAATTAAAAAATCAAAATAATAATTAAAAGAATATTATGGTTATTATTTCTAATAATATTTTTCAACTTCTCAAATACAATATAAAGGAAAGCCTATGCCACATTGTCTAGTAAATATATACATAAATTACAATAAATTAGAAAATCAAAATAACAATTAATTTGATCAAATATTCATCAATAATTTATTGACGAACTTCAACAATCTCATTTTTTCAACATAATATATATATAACTTTATGGTGCACATGACGTGCATGATGTAATCGCTGGGGCAGATGGCTTTCACACCCCCACCAAAATTCGAATCCTGCAAGGTTGTAAAAAAGTTGTAAATGAGAGAAGGCCCTACCGAAGCTTACAAAAAATATATATAACTTTATGGTGCAACTATAAGCATATCCAATGGCCAGAGTTTGTTTATTCAAAGATGGGGAGGCACATTTATCAAACATTAGAATTGCTACATAGGGAAAAGTTCAATTCTTCTTCGAAAATTCGCAGCAAAATACACATAGAAATCAAAATGTTGAGCGATTCAGAAGAAGCGACCTCATTGTAAAAGGTCTTTTACTTGGAGGTAGGAACAGAAACTGCATATCTAAAACAAAACCAGCAATCTAATTAGCATAAAACCCTCTTCCTTGAATCTCGAAAACATTACAAGCAACCTAACTGGAGGATCATGCTGTAAACATCATTTTCATTCAGATAACCTGCAACTTTCCCATTGTCTGACATAAAGGAAAGCTCCATTCAGGAGAAGATCATGTTCTGAACAGCTTTTCCATTCAAATAGCCTGCAACTTTTCCATTTTCTGACATAAAGGAGAGCTCCAATCAGGGGATTGGTTTTTCTTATATTCTTTCCATTCTTCCCACCACATCATGAAGCTGCTTCCTTCGAAGAAAACATCTTGAGAAATGTTGAGATCGTTTTCCATCTGTGTTACATAATCTTCAAACTTTTCAAGATTTTGTACGCTTTGGTGTTGGCCCTGTTTCATATTTTTCAATTCTTTCAAAGCCTCTTCTACACGTGCCCAAAGGCACGAGTCCGGAGTGAGGGATGCACGCTTTGTGCGGCGTCGTTGACCTCGTGAACTGCGAGTTTTTTCCTTCTCTTCCATCCATTTCTCAAGAACTTTATGGCGATTGTGTCTTCCATCTGAAAGATAGTTGCCATTGCTGTTTGTGCGATAATAATATGCAATATCCAGAGGCTCTACCAGTTTTCTATATGTATTGCCAGCATTTATCCACTTATTTTGGGATTCGAAATCACTTGGCAACTCATGACCTTCCCACTTTTCAATAATCTCATCCCAAAACTCTGCAAGCTTTACCCTACGCAAATTCGCTTCGATATCGCTCTTCATGTTATGGTTCTTGAAGGCATCATAATATCCGATGCCACCATCCTTCTCACAACCCTCTTTATACCATTCAAGCTCTGCCATGCTACTTTGTTTTAGGCTTAATTCAATAGCTAGCTTGTCAACATTTGTGTTATACCTGTTTTCAGTTTCTCCAGCTTTTCGTAGGGCAAGCTGTGCATGATCATTCTGCACAAAGTTATCATCACCAATTCAACAACATTTCAAACATCGATTAGTGTGTCTGATAAAATTCAAAAGAGCAGAAGAGCAGATAACACAACGCTCCAGTAAAATCTTATATCAGGTCTTACACAATACATAAACTAGCATGCAGAAAGCTGAAAAGGCCAGCCTAGGAAGCACAGCATTCACAGTAAAGACGGGTAATTAATTAGATTGCAATGTTTTTCCATCTCAAGAAGGGCTCTACAGCCGTGGTACGGAGTAGATCCCTCTGTGGGCATGTTAGGCAGACCTTGCAGCGAGGTGTGCATGTTAGGCAGACCTTGCAGAGAGGTGGGGAAATCCCTGTGTGTACCTTGCAGTGATTTGACTGGTAAAGTTAATGGAGATATACATACTTTACTCCCCTGATCTGAATCTATGACTTCTTAAAAGCACCCAAACTGTAATTCTATATTTCTCTTACATTTTAGACATATTTACTCATATAAAAAAACGTATTACATTCTTTTGTTCTTTCGAAAGAATATTAATCCAGAAAAGAATTGAGTATTACCTGAGCTCCAATACCAATCGCTTCTAACTGCACTGAAATTCCCATGGCGAAAGAAATTTCGGAATCAGGATTTGCAAATTTTCTCGCACATTTAGTGTTTTCTATGACATGTTTCAAAACCGAAGCATACACTATATGCTCTGAAAAACATTCCTCTACTGTAATATCCGAAGGATTTTCATTCCTCTGCATTGTCAAATGAAGCATCTTCAAAACAGTGTCAGAATTGTCAATACATGTTGCGCCATGGCTTGAGCAGAACATGTAAGTGCCAACAGGTCTGTACGGGCTTCTCTTCGTGGCCCTGTCTGACCACTTTTGAGAATCAAAAACATAGTTGGAAGTATAGTGCAGGACATTATTGAGAAGAATCCTACAAGCCTCTTGCGTAGAAGAATATGGAACTTTGCCATGCCAATAGGGCAAAATAGCAGTCAAAGGCGCAGAAATTTCCTCAAGCGGTGCAAGGAGCATCCGAGGAACAATGTCATGTTTGGAAACCACATGGCAAAAGTTGCCTCCCCAATTCTCACGGCCAACTGCCTCAACAAGTCTTTCATCTCCAACCAGAGGGCAACCAAATGTAATACAAAAAGGAGAGATTTTCCTTGACCTCTTTCCCAGAACCCATAGTGTAGCCAAGGTTGCAACTGCCCCTCCTAAGGAATGACCCACAAATATAATGGGTTTGAGGTTTCTTTGTGTGGAGTCCGCAGAAACCTGTAACTGATCGATCTGGAATACATCGACACAATGTTACTTTTCCTTTTGAATTTCAATATTTTATCTATAATAATTGAAGAAGTAAACCCGCTTGATGTGAAACTGAGGTTACTTTTGAGAGTTGTATTTAGATAAATCAATTTACCTTTGCTTGGAAATCAGTTTTCTCCATAATATCCAGGAACAGCTTAAGAGCTCCCTGATGGACGAGGGCTGGTTTATCATCGTAACCCTTGAGGCAATCCGGGAAGGCCTGGTTGTTTGTTTGTATATTCCCCGCTCCATCGAGGAAACTTTCTGTTTTAAGAAATGAAGGGAAGGCAACATATGCAACGCCTCCGTGCTCCTTCAGACTAAAATTCTCTGAATTGCTTGCACGACCTGACTCTTCCCAAGCCTTGAACAGTATTTCGCATGAAGCAAGGAAAGCTGCAGCCTCCTGACCAACAGTGAACCTGCAACAGCATATCTATAAATTAGCACCGTAAGGGCAACCAAGTATGGATCCCTCAAAATTTTGAAGTATGTGCATAAAACTTTGCACATTTTTATGAATCAGGAGGTAGGGACGACATTACCAGATTCAGCAAGAATAAATAACGCCTTCAATACCTGAGATGAAGATAAAAAATGTGACAACGAAAAAACACTATAGAAGATTACATATACAAATTGGGCTTCTAAACAGGATAACTGAGGTGTCTATTACACTGAAACCATTTAGCTTGCCAAATAAAGCAGAACAAAAACCATGCCATTACTGGACAGGATTAACTCCCATTTAGCTTGCCAAATACTGGAGAACAAGAACCATGCCATTACTGGACAGGATTAACTCCCATTACTAATATCACAGATGTCGTCCCCTGCCTACACCTCAGGAAGATTAATACCCATACTGTTTAAAGGGGAAAGCCTCCTAAAGTTTATCTGGGAAATGATGGACCTAGAACCTGCAATAGATGGATGGGTAATTTACAATGAAAAAACACTATATAAAATTACATATACAAACTGGGCTTCTAAACCGGATAACTGAGGTGTCTATCACACTGAAACCACTTAGCTTGCCAAAAACTGCAGATCAACAACCACATTATTGCATCTGCCATTACTGGACAGGATCAAACTTCCATGACTAATATCACAGCTGTCCTCCCCTGCCTACACCTCAGGAAAATTAATACCCATACTGTTCAAGGGGAAAGCCTCCTAAAGCTTAGTTGGAAAATGATGGACCTAGAGCCTGCAATAGATGGATGGACAATTTACAATGAAAAAACAATATATGAGATTACATAGACAAACTGGGCTTCTAAACAGGATAACTGAGGTGGCTACCACACGGAAACTACTCAGCTTGCCAAAAATTGCAGATCAACAACCAGATTAATGCATCTGCCATTACAAGACAGGTTCAAACTCCCATTACTAATACAACAGCTGTCCGCCCCTGCCTACACTTCAGGAAGATTAATACCCATACTGTTCAAGGGGGAAAGTCTCGTAAAGCTTAGCAGGGAAATGATGGACCTAGAGCCTGCAATAGATGGATGGGAATACCCATACTGTTCAAGGGGGAAAGCCTCCTAAAGCTTAGCTGGAAAATGATGGACCTAGAGCCTGCAATAGATGGATGGGTAATTTACAATGAAAAAACAATATATAACATTACATACACAAACTGGGCTTCTAAACAGGATAACTGAGGTGCCTATCACTCCGAAACCACTTAGCTTGCCAAAAATTGCAGATCAACAACCAGATTAATGCATCTGCCATTACAAGACAGGTTCAAACTCCCATTACTAATACAACAGCTGTCCGCCCCTTCCTACACTTCAGGAAGATTAATACCCATACTGTCCAAGGGGGAAAGTCTCGTAAAGCTTAGCAGGGAAATGATGGACCTAGAGTCTACAATAGATGGATGGGTTATTACCAAGGGCAGAGACCAACCTCAAAAAAAATTCTATTTTAACCACCACAAAACTCCAACTTTTATCCCAAAGGCACCCTAAACTTCCTTCAAAAATTCAATGTTCATCTACCAAAAAATTTCCTACTGATTTTTCAAAATGTAAAGAAGACACCCATATCCTCATATGGATTTATGGAAAACAGAATCCCAAGCTTGTCCTTACAGTGGGGTAGATGAGTTTTCTTCCATATTGAGCAATTGTTGCTGGCTTCGATTTGCTGCGCATTGGCGTTGGATTTAAGCGCTGAATGTTGCCCATATAAGAATTACAGTGGGGTAGATGAGTCTTCTTCCATATTGAGCAATTGTTGCTTGCTTTGATTTGCTGCGCATTGGCGTTGGATTTAAGTGCTGAATGTAGCCCATATAAGAATTCATAATGGGTAACGCTCGTTATTTACATGGAAAAAAGGGAAGGAGCCCAGGAAGAACACAGTGATAGTGATCAGGGTGGAAACTGTATTTGTCACTGTAAAATATACAGTGATAGTGATCGCTCTGTTCAAGTGAAGAATGTGAAAAGGTTCATTATCCACCCTTGTCTGGTACGTAAATATTGATACCGATTTAGTGAGAAGCCTTGCACAAAATCACACCCATAGCTGACAAATTAATTATATTTAATTTTTTAAATGGACTTTAAAGAAGTGCCCACTCTCTCAGATTCTGTGGAAAACCAAAGGAAAATTGAATGGTCAGCGAGTTCCAAGAAAATGGAGTAAGATTGTGAATGAAAGAGATCTCAGATATTTTGTTAATTGGAAAATGCTTATTTCACCAAAGACAAGTAATGCTGGCTTCACGGAACCTGTACTCGAGGTTTTTTTTAATGTGGAACAATTCTAAACGTATAATTATTAGATGTACCTGTTAAATAAATATATGAGTAATATCAATCTCAATAATAATAATGACCATGTTTGTTTTCCATCTTGACTTGACTTCTCTTTATTTGACTAAAGGATTGTAGTGACCTAATGGCATTGGTATTTCTATTGTGATAAGATTGAATATATATATATATAGTTTGAATAAAAAATTCTAAATTTATATTTTATATTTAGTTATATATATAATAATTATATTTTTATTTATATAAAAAAAATTATTCTAAGGTATATTAGATTTTATTCATATATTAAATTTTATCTATATATCATATTATTAATTTAAAATAAGAAAAGGAAAAATATGTTATGTAGTATTCTGTAAAGTTTATTTTGATCAGTTTTAAATAAGAAAAGAAAAATATATTATGTGGTATTTTGTGAAGTTTATTTTCATCAATATATTTTCGTTATTATTGAATATTTCATTATGTTTTATTTTTTTTGTGTTTTTATGATGAAATAAAAAAATATTGTATAATTTTTTAATACATTATAGATTGTTTTAGATTTTTGTATTTTCATAATGAAAATAAAAAAAAGTTATATAAATTTTAATATTGTTTTTATTTTTGTTGGTTGAATAGTTAATTACATATTTTATAGTTATTAAAATTATTTTGGTTTGTCTATTTATAATAATTTGTAATAAATTAAAGTTTTGATTTAAAATAGTTATTGAATCAACACAATAGTAAATCTTAAGATGGTTGAGAATTTTTTGTAGGTTGCAACCATAAATTACAATTTATGATAGGAATCACTTCATATGTTATGATTTTTGCAATACAAAAACCAACATGTCCATATATTAATATGTATTTGTATTTATATTTTCAAGAGAGAGTATTCTTAGGGGTCTATGCCAACCACATAATGACATTCCATAAACTATTATATACCAACTATTTATATGTGTATTTATAATAGAGAGAGTGTGTATTACAAGGTGTTATACCAACCACATTATTATATTCCCTAAACTATTATACACCAATCACGTACTAGACATTATTAAATGAATATGTGCATATTACATTAATTATCATTCCTAAGAACATAATTTTAATTTTCCTCTCTAGGTACCTTACATCACATCTACATTGGTGGCCAATTTTGATGGCATTATTTTGAATTACCAAGGCAGATGGGATAATCATGGGATTTATAAATCAACCAACCCTATATTGCTTGTAACAAAAGACAAACTACTAAATGTTGTTAAGACTATAATAAAAAACATTAAGAAAACAATTAGAATGATCAACTGATTAGCTCATATTCTATCACAGCTAGTCCATGTGGGAAAGGAAAGGCTCATTATTTCTATTGTCAACCATGGATATATAATTGGAATCAACAAAACTATAATGACTATCATTGTGTATAATTTACCAATTATGAGACATGTTATCGCTAAAGCTAAGAAGTAAGCCTTAGCTCTCTATGTCATGAATTATTAGGATGGAGTCTCTATGGTTGTTGTTTTAGTACTAGATCCAATGTTGATAGCCTCATGGACTAAGGAAGCAACGAGTATGAATATGTTGTAGGGATGAGAATGGTCGTTCATGTATCTCCATATGACTATAATGCCCCACTTGATCCTATCATGCTAATGTTGATTAGTGTTTAATTAACCTGAAAATATTGACTTATAATTATTAAGTAATATTGGGATATACCTACACTTGTGAAACTGTACTTTTATTTTACTAATATGACTTTTATTATTGTTATTATTTATTTTCCAAGGTGTCTTCTCAAATTTACTTTTGGATGGGATATGGTCTCCTCCAATTTATTTCTAAATTAAATATCCATATTTCAATGTGTCTTTGCAAATCTAGTTTTGAATCAGATATAGTCTTCTCTAATTTATTTCTAAATTAAATATTCATATTATATTCCCAAGGTGTCTTCTCAAATCTACTTTTGGAGAAGATATAGTCTTCTCAAATTTATTATAAATTACATAACCATATTTTATTCCCAAAGTGTCTTCTCAAATCTATTTTGGATAAGATACACTAAGAAAAGTGAAGAATATTAAAATAAAAGGATGAGGCGGTAATCATGACATTAATGATAGGTGGTTGAGGTGGATGAGAGGAAGAGACATAAAAGGGAAGGAGGATGAGAGGAGAGGGAGGGATCCTTGGCCTTCGTTTTGGCATTGGAGGATTTTATTTTGGGGTAGGAATGTTGAGAAAGAGAAGGGAGAGAATGGAGAGAAAATTGAAAGAACTCAAACTTGGATCAATTGGAGAGTGTTGGTTTTAACTCTGATGCATTATCGCTAGTTGAACTTGAGCTCGGAGGGATAGGGAACTTGTCGAGGTTCCCTGGGCTAGGAATTCATCCCTAGTTAGTTGGGAGGTAAATTCAGTCGAGTAGCCAAGAGGAGCATCCCAACAAAGTCAGGAGCACCCCAACCATGCTACTGGAACATGTATTCTTCCATCTGTTGATTGCTTATGTAAATTGTTGAAATGAAATTTCTTACTCGTTTAATATGTTTTAAATAAATTTTACTTGCATATTATCATTAGATAAATGTCGAGCTATAAATAGGCTATTTCCCTTCTTATTTTGTTTAAATTAAATGAAATTAGTTTTAGTTAGAGGGCCCTAGGTTGGATCCTCACATATGGTATTAGAGCCAGGTTCAAATCTGGACCCTAAAACCCCACCTACATGACCCAACACACCTTGCTATATTCTTGTGTAACCCCACATGCCTATAAGAAATCCACCCTACAATATACCAAAGAGAGAAAAATAAAAATTAGCTCTACTACATAGTATATATTGTCTACCATCATTGGATTCTGATTATGATACCAATTCGCCAAGTAACTTGCATATTGATCATCTGCAAACGTAAGATCTACACCATTTCCCATCCATACTCCACGAGTCAACGGGCAACCACTATACCCGCTCATGTTCCCACATGTCTTTTGAAGGTATTCTTCATATGTCATATGTAGAAGACCTTCCTCAAGAAAATAATCAACCCCATGCCTTGAATCCCCACCAGCTCGAGATCGCTCTTTATTTACATCTGTTATTGAAGACCTTTCTCTCTTTATGTACCTATCACTTATCCGCTCCATTGCAAATTGTGACCTTGAGGTAGAAGCTTTTAGTTCTTTCAAATGTCTAGAAGTCATATTTGACACCAACCCGCCAAAAGGATTGTACCGTTCAAGTGGTTTGACAGGCGGGTGATGTGCAGATGGATACAGCATAGGCATTATAGGTCAATTGCCCTGAGATGTTGAATATCCTCCCATGCAATTTCCATCAACCGTAGCACTACCATAATCTCTATGGAGCCTTTTTGTAAGGGTAGAATCTCTCACAGCCATCTTGCACTTATGTTTTCCTTCAAATTCAACTCCTTCATCTATAAGACCATAAAGAGCTTCTCTAATTTTCTATGCCAACTCTTGGCAATCTCTACTAATCTTCACTGGCTTGTACTCATTCAATGGGTTCTTCAAATGGACCGTCTTCTGGAATGGTAAATTGTAAAGACGAAGCCACCTCAAAAGTTTGTCCCCGTGGATTTGTTCGATTATTTGATTCATTCCAAACAGTTTACCTCTTCCAACCAATCGGAGACATCATTTGGGCATATCCTTGGGAGTATTCACTCATATTGATGCTAAAAATTAGAATGACTCTTTCTGAATTAGGGAAATCTTCCTCTAAAATGGGCTTGTTCATCACATAAAATAGCCAAATTCCATTTTCAATTGACATTTGTATGTTATGATGGTTCAAACTCTTAATTATGAAGTATCTTGTTGAATGCAAGCTTCCCTCTTCTGAAGAAGCACCATTGATCATTATGTTACTAGATAAATGCTTAAATATCCATTGATTAAATCCTTCGGGTTGTTTGCCACATTCCTATGGTTTGCACTTCCTGGGTCTTCTAATGCTTCTTGCTCTTTGAATGCATCTGGTTCCTGCTTACAGTCAGTTAGAGATGAATCAACCATGGATACATTTTCCTTGGGGGATCCATTTGGTGAAGCTTTCTCTATACCCTTCGTGTCTATATTGACTGTTGTAAGTGCTACACCTAAGGAGTCTTCTTCTTATTCCATTTTCGTCTTTAGAGTGTCTTCCCAGTGCCCGTCATCACTTTTTGAACCCGCATCCAAGTCGCGAGGTCTCCAAAATCGTCAGGATCCCCCATTATATATGTCAAAGTGACGCTTTTCTAATTTAATCATTTTGTTCGTTCCCAAATTAATGAGCACCCAAGCTAACTATGTGTTTAATAAGTGACGCTTTTCCATGTGTTTTCAAGTTTCAACCTCGGTGCCAAAAATACAGCTATGCTCAAGAATGACCAAACAAGCACGATCATTAACTATAGCCTATTCCAAGACAGGTAAATTTGGGATTACCGCATAAGTGAATTGAAGCTCTTGAGCTCTTACTCAAAACTGTGGAAGCTGTAAAATTTTGATATCCAAAATCTTCAGTTTCGGGTAGAACATAACCTTGAGTTTCCAGAGTTTTGACGTCAAATTCTTCCTTCCGAACTATTCTTATTCTCTTCGAATTTGGGGTTGTAACGGATTCGTCGACATCACAACCTTCATTAACATTTGCTTCCAGCCGAAGACTGCCTTGCGTGGACTTTTTCTTTTGTTGGATTTGATTAGCTCTTGCCAAACAACGCTTAATTTTTCTATTCTTTTGTTGTATATCCTAGATGCAGATTTTGCTCTTATAATAGAAATCTCCCAATTCATGGATTTCATTTTGAAATTAACAACGTTTTCGGAGGATTCAATGTCCTCAAGTGTGAGCCAAGAGGGTTATTGATACCCTTTCCCTCGGTTGTATGCTGCCATTTTACAATATGGATGCCATTTTATTTAGCCGTCTTCGCTGTGAAAAAAAAAAAAAAAAAAAAACCTCCCAATAAAGATGAACCAAATATAACCTCATAATCACTCCAAGCTTGTTGACTGCATATTAAGCTTCCTGTCTTGCCATATTTATTCCAACAGATTCCAAAAATTAACAAATGCAAGATGAGACTCCTTCCCATTACCTGTATTAACAATGTTGTGGGAGGATTTAATACCCTCAATGGTGAGGCAAGAGGGTTAATTGATACCCTTGTCGTCGATTGCATGTTACTCTTTTACACTATAGATATCATCACCGAACAAGACTTTGTCTTTTGCTTTTGAATCCACCTCGGAATTGAGCAATCTCAAATTAAATAGCCTGGATTTTTTTTTTTTTGTAAACTAAGGCAAGATTCTATTACTAAAAGAAAGATTACATACATAGACAGGTCGCCACCCGCCCAGAAGGGAAACCGGGTGGCCTTCGATAGTATTTAATAGCCATCCAAAAAAAGTAAATGTTCAGTCTATCTAACCATGCTAAAAACCCCTCTATTCTTACTATAAACATACTTTTCATAACTGGAAACAAGACCATCTAATATATCAAAAATACAAAAGGATGCATAGAAAAACCTCCTGTCAACAGCTGCATATTCTACTGCTTCATGGCATCAGGCTTGGCCTCATTTTCTGCCTTGACCTCTATTCCACTTGCTTTAAACATCTGGACCAACTTGTCCATCTTCCTGTCCTGCATGAGAAGAGTCACTTGGATATTCTTTAGCTCTCTTTTAAGGGTGGGCATTCCTTGAGCCAGCTCCACCATTTCAAATGCCACTTGTTCCATGGCCTTGGCAAGTAATCGCTTCATACCCCAATAGACGTGTAATGACTGCTTGTATAGGGACATTCTCCCTCTAGTGTGTCCCGGATCAGGGAGAAAACTCTCCCAATCTTCCATTTCAGGCTCAGACAGTTCCTGCATTGCCTCTTCTTCTAAGTGGTCTATAATTCTCCGAATGTTAGGATTGGTTTCATTAATATAGGCTTCCTCTGCCTCCTGCAACTTCCTCCGCATATCCTTTTTTCCTCTCTTCCTGCCTCTGACCCCACTGACTAGACCTTCCTCATACGCAGCTCTAATTTTGTTGCTATTGCAATAACTCTTTGACATGTTCTAGAAATCTAGTATTCAATAGCCTGGAATTTTGTTGCCATAGCCATAACTCTAACATGATCTAGGGAGGAGACTAGATGAAAGTGTTTGGCCAACCACTCTCCTTCCTTGATCCCTTCTGAGATAAAAAATTTCCTACATTTCAAACTTTGAAGAATAGTTATAATTTCTAAGAGATAAATAGGGATTCGCTTCACATTGATTATAATCCTACGTTTTGATTTGCAATTGCTAGAAAGATGTCAGAAAGTTGAATTAACTTTGGAGGTTTGTATCAAAATGAGCAACCAAAGGCAACTTATTGGTCTTATGAGATGAGGGAGGTAGGCCCCAGTCTTATAGGTGGTGTGCGTACAATCAACTTATTCCAAGGGAAAAGGAGGCGGTGATTTAGAAAACTAATTGGATTTTAGAAACAAACTTATTAGTTTTATAAGGCTAGCTGTGGTAAGAAGTGGCCAGTGAAAAAAGAAAAAAGAAATAAAAAGCACATCTATAATAGCGATGGAATCCCCCACCACATTATTATTGACCAAGATCCCATGTTAGTAAGGCACTTAAACTAAGAGGTTTTCAAAATAGCATATGTCACTTTTAATATGAACATGTGCCTATCATCATAAGACTTATGGAAAAATAGAGATAGTTAGTAATTTTTTGAATGTGTATATTCATATGGCTACATAGGATAAGCATATTAAATAGATGATGTGGTTGCATCTAGCTAAATTTGGGTATTATTTTATGTATTCCTTTGTGACCAAAATGATCCTTTAAAGCATTATATGATTGAAAACCTTGGACACATAAGGGTTGGGTCGTCCAACATATTAAACTATTCCTTATAAGAATGAACATTCTCGAAAGAAATGTAGAACATTGCCAACATTCTAAAGGAAAACATAGCAATGGTGTTACAGGTCAATTTGGGCACATTAACCCCGACTTCCAGACCAGTATCATTAGGGTCCATTAAACCATAATTCAGTTGTTTCATGCCCTAATGAAATCCACCATCGTGACAAAATTCATCCATAAACTACCATTAAAGATATCAACGCAGGTAGGCCTTTATCAGGGTGCGCTGCAACGTAGTCCATACACTGTCATCCTGCATTGCAGCGCACTTGGTCCTTCTTTGGCTTGCGTTGGGTGAATTTGAGCGAATTTCCATGAGGGTTTGAAAGATTATGTACCTTTGGGTTCGTATTTGGATGAGGGAGGGAGTTAAGAAGTATCAATCCCTTCATCCCTTCCTCCATGGAACTAATTCCTAAATTGGGAAAGCATTCATGATCACCATTAATGGCCTAACTTTCTTCAGTCACTTATAAAAAGACCACTCATCTAAGTGATCAAGGGCTGGAATTTATTTGAGATAGGGAGATGTTGTTAGTGTAAGAACTGAATCAAGTATAGTGATGATGTCAAAGTGCTTTGCTTATCATGAGGTGAGGAGGGATTGAATTGGAGGAGTGTCACTGAATCAAGCACATATGGGTTGTAACTCTTCCTCTTATCAATAAAGTCTTCAAAGTTTTTTCCTTATGCTTGTGTTATCTGTTAATGCTTTCATATGTATATCATGCTCTTGATTCCATGTTATTTTTAATCAATAGATCATTATCATATGCTTTGATGGGTTTTTGTCTCTGTCTGTGTGCAGGTACTTTTCAAGCGGCTTAAGTACGGAAAGGAGCGGCAGGATCGGTCAAGGGAGATAAGGAGCAAGCGAAAACTACAAGTAGGTTTCTCTTCTCTCTTGTTTTATCTATTGATTATAGAAAAGGTAGAGATTGCTTTGTCTGTTGTTTCTAGACCCGCTACTAAGTCTAGAGGGTTAGGCGTTTGTCCAAGAACACTAAATATTCCTGAAACAAATTGGCGACTCCATTGGGGATATCTTACCCTTATAGTAGCTTATCCACCTCCTTAGACACATTGACATACTTTACTTGTTGTAATTCAGCCTTTTGCATTGAATTTTGGTCAAAATTTGAGGTTAGATGACTCATGAGTGGCCTCATAGGGGTCAGCACAGGCTAGCCTTAGAGACAGTGCTTTGCAGCGCAGTTAGGCCTTCTTTGACCTGTGTTGATTAACCTTGGAATATTTCAATCAGCGCAGTTTTTTCCTCTTTGACCCGCGCTGATTAGTGCAGATAGGCCCTCTTTGACTCACGCTGATCAATCTTGAAATCAGCGCAGGCTTTAGTGAGAGACAGTGCTCTGCAGCGCAGTTAGCCCCTCTATGACTTGCGCTGATCAACCTTAGGTTAAATTCCCACCTTTGGATTGCGTTTTTGCCAAAATTCTTCTGATTGCTTGCTTGTTGAATATCAATGATGTCTTATTGCTGAAAATAGTATTTTCATCTCCTTAGCCAACCCTACTTTGTTTGGATTGATTAATGTTTCTTTAATGTTTTCTTTGTCATTATCAGTCTATAGTCAAAGTTAGTTTTTGTTCGATTGATCTTTGTCAAAAGAAACTGTCGTAAAGTCGTATTTTCCTTCGAAAATTGAATTGTCGTAAATTCTTCATTCATAAAAGAATTATTGACTGATGTGTGCATATGATTAATCTTTGTTAGAAAGAAAGTGTCATAAAGTCGTCTTTTCCTTCGAAAACTGAATTGTCATAAAGTCTTCATTCATAAAAGATCGATTGATTTATATGTGCATATGATTAGTCTTTTTGTTGAAAGTATCGTAATTCCTCATTTCTTTGAAATTGAAAGTGTCGTAAATTCTTCCTTTCCCTAAAAAGAAATTGTTGCAAAATCGTCATTTTTATGAAAAGAGATTTTTGATCGATTGTGCATATTTCCTTTTTGTTCATCATAACATTAAGGGATTTGAAAAGAAAAACATGCATTGTGCATATTAAAGTTTGTGAATGCTTGAAAGGAATGGTTTAGGGAATTGCATCTAGTTTGTGCTCTTTGTTGATTGATCAAAAAGTACTTGTTTGCTCTATCCCTAGTAGCTAGGATTTCCATTGTTTAATTGAATGGAAAGAATACTTATCATATTAGTTGCATTTTAGGAATTGCAAACATACATCACGTGGTGAACCTTGAAAGGAAAATTCTAAAGAAGATCAACTTAAAATTTATCTAAATTTACCTAATGGAGCATTGTCACCTAATGAAAAACATTTAGAGGTATAGGCTAGAGACGTGTTCTGGCATCGTAAAACAAAGCAACTGTCGCTAACTTGTCTACAATACATCCCGAGTGTGATACCTCATTCCACGTACCTGAGTATATCGTAGCTCATCCACGTACCTTTGGGTATATAAGGCGGTGTTACAATACGTAAAGTACATGGGAATGTTCTGATTGTGCGGTTTTGCATTAGACAACACTTATATAGACTCGGCCTCCACATATCTTTAGGTATATATGGGAGGAAAACTCTAGGTTTCTATCCATCCTTAGGTAACCGAGTCAGCCGCCTTGTACATTGTGATACACCGAACACAACATTCGGGGAGATTGCCTGCCCGTACTTCTTGGTTCGCCAGGAGGTATTCTGCAGTTCACAGTTGCTTGGTAAAACTTTTTGCCTAGATTATCCCTTTTTGTTTTATTATGTTACTTTGATTAAAATAAAATTAATTGACCGTGGAAAACATCCTCCACGCTCGCTCCTTAGTTGATCTTAGGTTGAAACATATGGCGATAAATCCGGAGTCCATCAATCAAAGAATTCCTTATGATGGGAATCCTGGTCCTTTCCCTCCTTTCGGAAATATTGGTGCTCCTTATATGGATGCATTGTCCCTTCCGAGATTTACCGTTGGGTTGCCAGTATGGTTGTTTTCAACCTTCTTGGTTCAAAATGTCGTGATTTCTCCACAATCGAGTACACCTCCAACTAGACAAAATCAACCTCTAGTTGATCCTAAAGTTGACCCTTTGCCTTCTTCCTCATTTTTTTCTTCCTCCCCTTCCCTCTTTGCCTGGTGAAAGTATTAGTAGTAGTAACCAGGTGGCTAAGAAGAATAAGAAAGGGAAGAAGAAAAACAAGAAGAAGAAGCAAATTCAGCAGAGGGGCAACCAAGCAACCATTGCTTTGAATGCAACATCTGATGAGAAATCGTCCATCAAGCCTCACAAAGTTCGATATCCATGCAAACTTTGTGCGGGAGACCATCTTCTTTGAAATTTTCCTGATATTCCTCAGATCTTAGAAGAATGGTATTTCCGTTCACATCATCCTGTGTCATCAACTTCTAGAGATCATGTTGGTGACACACCATCAACTAGTGGTAATAAAGTTCATAGAAATAAGGGTAAAGTTAAGTTTCCCTGTAGGTTATGTGAAGGGAATCACCCCATTCACCTTTTTCCCTATCTGGATGAAGCCAAAAGAGTGTTGGATAACCGTCCTGCTTCCCCGCAGCGACTTCCATCTGGTTACAAGAAACTATCCCTTAATACTTCACTAGTTGATGAACTGACTGACTCAAATCAATTGTTGGTCAAACCCACTCTCTCTGAAAGTGAATCCTACGAGTCTATACTCAACCCAAATCAAGAGGTCGAGGTAACAATTGACCCGATTTCACCGTCAACTAATCATACATTTTCCAAAGACAGTGAACATGATACCACTCAGGTTCTTTTTGTTTCTTCAGATTCAAAAGAGCTTGGGGGCAATCCTCCTATTCCATCAAGACAGGAGGAAAATCCTCCCATTCTTGTAACTCAAGGGGTTAATTCTCCCGTTTCTACGGTACCCCCTACAAGTAGTCTAGTCACTTCCTTTGATTGGAATCGACTGGCAGGATTCCACCTTCCTTCTTATGTGCCTTTCCAAATCATAGTACAAGTTTGTAATATGATTGTATCTGGAACTATTATAGATGAAGGTGCATTAGTGAGTATCCTTTCCTCAACTATTTGGCAAGAACTGGGTTTGCCACCGCTTGTGCCAGTTACCCAGAATCTGTTGGCTTTTAATAGAGGAACCAGTCAATCATTAGGGATCCTCCCTCAGTTACCTATTTCTTTGGGAGGAAAAATCATTTATCTGAACGTGATGGTAGTCCCAGGCCCATTAGATTACAATTTACTTCTAGGGCGGGACTATGTTTATGGCATGGGAGCTATTTTTTCAACACTCTTTCGAGTGATATGTTTCTCGCATGAAGGCAGGATTGTCACCGTTGACCATCTTTCATTTCCCATTCCAAATATGGCTCCCAGTCAACCATCTTCCCTAAATGGTCCTTTTGTACCGATGGTATCATCCCCACCATGGGTCAATTATGTGGCAACCTGTTCCATTCCTACATCAACTGACAATCAATTCAGTGATGTTGTACATCATGTACTGGGGGCATTGGAACCATATCTCTCTTTCATGACCTCTTATGAGTTGTGATTTAATCCGAGGATAGTTCCTTGTCTTGTGTCAACCTTGTTAAAAAATGAAACAAGGAATATGAGGATAGTTCTTTTACTGTGTCACCCTCATTAAAAAATGAAACAACTCCTATGAGGATAGTTCGTTGTCTTGTGTCAACTTCATTAAAAAATGAAACCAAGGAAATGAGGATAGTTCTTTTACTGTGTCAACCTCATTAAAAAAAGAAACAACCCCTATGAGGATAGTTCCTTGTCTTGTGTCAACCTCGTTAAAAAAAATGAAACAAGCAGTCCAATGATAGATCTTGGTCTTGTGTCAACCTCTTTAAAAGGAGTATCAGGATAGTTCTTGGTCTTGTGTCAACCTCATTAAAAAATGAAACGGAGGATACGAGGATAATTCGTTGTCTTGTGTCAACCTCGTTAAAAATGAAACAAGGGTTCGAGGATAGTTCGTTGTCTTGTGTCAACCTCGTTAAAAAATGAAACAAGGGTCTCCGAGGATAGTTCGTTGTCTTGTGTCAACCTTGTTAAAAAATGAAACAAGGGTCTTTGAGGATAGTTTGTTGTCTTGTTTCAACCTCGTTAAAAAATGAAACCAAGGAATATGAGGATAGTTCTTTTACTGTGTCAACCTCATTAAAAAATGAAACATCTCCCATGAGCATAGTTCCTTGTCTTGTGTCAAGCTCGTTAAAAAAATTAAACAAGGAATATGAGCATAGTTCCTTGTCTTGTGTCAAGCTCATCAAAAAATGAAACAAGGTCCCCTGGAGCAAAGTTCCAAGTTGAGTCTTTGAGTAGATCTCGTAAAATCCCAGTTGAGTCTTTCACTTGATCTCGTAAAAGAACCTTCATTACATCCACCTGATAGCCACGAGTAGTCTACTTAGGTGACTGTAATGAAGCTTGGGGGGCATGCACCTAATGGTAAAGTTAAGTTTCCCTTTAGGTTATGTGAAAGGAATCACCCCATTCACCTTTGTCCCTATCTGGACAAAGCCAAAAAGGTGTTGGATAACTGTCCTGCTTCACCGCAGTGACTTCCATCTCGTTACAAAAGACTCTCCCTTTCATCATGTTAGGGGCGTGTAAACCAATCTCAAGCATAGTTTTTCATTTCAAGCTTGTGTAAAAATGAAACTGAATTCAAGCATAGTTTTTTCATTTTAAGCTTGTGTAAACATGAAACTGAATCCAAGCATAGTTCCCTATGGTTCAAGCTTGTGTAAAAATGAACCCATTTCCATTTTAACCCTCGTGATTGCCATTCTATCAACCTCTTTCATCAGATGAGCCTTGGTTGTTTTCATCCCATCGCCACCATCCCTTTGGTTGATCATACGCTTTCACTTGGTTGTTTTACCCTTTTTGAGGAACAGTTGCAATGAGTGGTCTTATTAGCTAGCCTCTTCACATAAATCAACATGTTTTGGGAAGTTCCAACATCACCGGAACCGGTTGCTACCCTAGACACCACTTGTTCCTCAAAGTGGAGTCCTCTTTAAGTTCTTTTCAGACTCTCTAAACATGAAAATATTGCCAAGCATTTGTCCTTTCTAGCTCATAAAAGGATTGGAAATGATATCTCTCCTGTATTATTTTACGCTTTTTCGGACTTGAGAGATTATTTTACGAAAAAGAACTTATGGAGTTTTCTTTTCGTCCCTTTTAAAACTCTCTAAACATGAAAAGGACCGATTTATCTTTATTGTTAAACTCGTTAAAAACATCAAATAGCGACAAACTTGTCCATCTAAACAAGGTCGAGTTTCACCTTTGCTAGAATTGTTAAAACATCAAATAGTGATGGATTCACCCAAAGGGTGAAATTATACAACAAGCATATGTTATCCTCCTCAAGCTTGATAAAAAATAAAGAGGTACTAGTCAGCAATGACTGGGGAAAATTGGAAAAGTCGAGAAAACTTTATGTTAGCAAGTCGCTCTTGAACATGACACTTTCACCTCATCACCGTGACTATTTGGGTTGGGTTACCTGCTTGAAAGTTATCATACCTATGGTTTATCACACCATCCATCACTTTTGTTTTGGGTCAATGCTGCCAATTCATTCATACTATTTGGGTTGGGTTATCTGCTTGATGGTTATCACACCGTTGGTCTATCATACCATTCATTACTTTGTTGTGGGTCAATGCTACTAATTCATCTTAGTGTCGCCGACATGTTCAAGAGAAGTCATTCAGTCAAACTTCATCCTTCGAAATACCATAAACCTTCATTTTCATGACTGCCATTCCTAAACCTTTTGTCGTCAGTCGATTCTCATATCTAAAATCATTTACCTTGTTTCGTGTCGTTGATGTGGGATACATCAAGGCCCTCCTACGACAAGTCACTTCTTGTTGACATCAACACATTATCCAAGAAGTTGACTTAGAAACACCTCTTCAATACCTTGAGGCTTGCATACATTAATGGCAAGTTTCTCTCTTCTGACGATAGGTTGACATCACTGGCCTTTGACCAAAAGACTTTGTATGGTGTTTGACTTCAAATCATTTATTCACACCATGCGAAATGTATTGTAGTACCTTGAGGATCATTATCATTATCGGTGATTCCTCTCGCGTCTGTTAACAACTTACATCATTGGCTAGTAATCAGATGATGTCTTGCCATGTTTGACTTCAGAACATCTATTCACATGGTTAGACTTGTACTTGAGCGAAAGGTTGGACAAGATTGAAGACCCCGAATCTAGTTTCATCCATCCAGGATGCGATATATTCAGGAGTACTATATCAAATGTACAAAGGCCTTACATTCATGGTCATCCATTCATGGATCTATATCTGTAGACGACTGTATTTGTACATGTAATGAAAGTTTATAAGCTGAGCATGGGTATGCCTTCCCTCAGCTAGTTCATGAGAAAAATCAAAATATCATGATATTTGTATTGTAATTGATGCAGGTCACCTTCCACTTCGAAACCTCCTCTCTACATGGTAAAGCATTTCACTCGACATATACATTTTTGACTTCATGCTTTAGGGGGAAACTGTTACAGGTCAATTTGGGCACATCAACCTCGACTTCCAGACCAATATCATTAGGGTCCATCAAACCCTAATTCAGTTGTTTCATGCCCTAATGAAGTCCACCATCATCATGCTTGCTTTCCAAGAATTTCCATGACAAAATTCATCCATAAACTGCCCCTGAAGAGATCAGCGCAGGTAGGCCTTTATTACGGTGCGTCGTAGTGCAGCCCATACATTATCATCTTGCATTTCAGCGCACTTGGTCCTTCTTTGGCCTGCGCTGGGCGAATTTGAGCGAATTTCCATGAGGGTTTGAAAGATTCCTTATCCATTGGATGCCTCTAGAAGTTTCTCAAGGCTATCTATTCCTTTGGGTTCATATTTGGATGAGGGAGGGAGTTAAGAAGCATCAATCCCTTCATCCCTTCCTCCATGGAACTAATTCCTAGGAAAGAATTCATGATCACCATTAATGGTCTAACTTCCTTTAGTCACCTATAAAAAGACCACTCATCTAAGTGATCAAGGGCTCGCTGGGTCGGAATTTATTTGAGATAGGGAGATGCTGTTAGTGTAAGAATTGAATCAAGTATAGTGATGATGTCAAAGTGCTTTGCTTATCATGAGGTGAGGAGGGATTGAATTGGAGGAGTGTCACTGAATCGAGCACATATGGGTTGTAACTCTTCCTCTTATCTTTTTTTCACGTGGAAAAAAGTCGTAATTTTCATTAGTCAATAGAAAATTACATTTTGTAGATGTGATAACATATACTGAATGAGGCCATCTCCCTCTCTGTTCAGAAACATGGTATATACATACAACATGTATATTCATCCATATGTTCTGTGCCAAAAAAAAAAAACCAAAAAAAGATAACTTTACTTTTCCTCCACGCAGGGAGGAAACAAGTTCTGTGAATATTCATATCTCCGCGTATGTTCAGCAGAGCAGTAGATCAAAAACTGATAAAGGTTCCAGCCTGTGAATATATATATCTCCGCGCATGTTCAGCAGAGCAGTAATCAAAAAACTAATAAAAGTTCCGGCCTGTGTCGACCGTGGAGTCCATAAGCTGTTAATATATAAGCATATTGTTGTATTATAACTATGGTGTTCATGAACACCGTGTTTGAAAATACCAAAAAAAGGAGTAATAAAATGATGGTGCCAATCTACTGAGTGTTTCCTCTTTGAGCTCGCAGGTCTATGTAAGGCCTGTGATGGTAACGGTAGATGGTCCCATCCATATCCTCCTCCACTAACCAGTCTTCCTCTTGCCTCTGCGCTGCTTGCTTGGACAGTTGGTCTGCCCCTGAGTTGCGCTCCCTGTATATATGATTACAATCAAATTTTTCAAAAGCAGCAATTAGCCTGTGTGATTCCACCAGCAGATGATGTAAAGAAAAAACATTGCAATTTGTTTTTCTGTTGAGCCAATTACAAACTATTTGTGAATCTCCAAATAATTGTAGTTTTGTGCAGTGTTTATGTAGTGCAAAATGAATCAGATTCATGGCTGTGGAGAGCTCTGCGAAATTGTTGGTGCCTCTTCCCAAAAACATCTGAATCTTGAAATAGTGTGATTCCCGGAGGTAGAGAAGTGCGCCCCCGCCACAGCCTATGGCTTGGGCTGAGCCATCAAAATAGGCCCAGGGGTAGGATTTGTCAATGTGCTCAGGGGAGATGGTTCGGGGCGGGGCCGAGGGAGGGTCGTCCGGGAGGAGGGCATAATCAGCCATGATGTGTGCTCTGATGGAGGGCCAGGATGGGAGCTGTTGGTCGAAGATGGAGCGATTGCGCGCCATCCAGATAGACCAGCACATAAGGAGAGGGATGTTCCGAGCCTTGCCCGAGTGGTGTTCAAACCAGTGTATCCAGGCATCCATGATGGTTTGACCGAACCATCTGTGGGGGGAGGGGAGACCAGAGGTGATGAGGGACCATTGTTCCATAACCACAGGGCAATGTAAGAAGAGATGTTCTGTGTCTTCATCGCTGTTCCTGCATAGGTGGCACCAGAAAGGTCCATGAAAGGACCTTTTCTTCAGATTTGAGCCAGTAGGTACTTTATTGAATAGGATAGCCCACATAAGCATTCGGGTCCTGGGGGCTGCTTTGAGCTGCCAGATGGCCTTCCACCACTGCTGTGGTTGTTCAGGCTGGTAATGGTTCATAAGCTGCAGGTACCCTTCCTTCGGAGTATATGTGCCATGTTTTGCGTGAGCCCATACCAACACATCTTCCTCCTCTGTAATTCTGATGCGTGCTTGGCTAAGCGCATCAATGTAGTTCTCCCATTCAGTCCTCCACTGGTCCGGGATGTGAAGGACAGGAGCCGATTTCCAGGCTTGTTGGAATAAGCTGGAATTTGCATTATCAGCTATATGTGCAATATGAGTGATGCCTTGTTCCGCCAGATGTTCCCTTAACTGTGCTGTGATCTGATGGGTATTGCCACATCCGATCCAAGGGTCAATGCCTATGCGTACTGAATTCCCTTGTTGAATCCGCCAGGTTAGGCCGTCCCGGATGAGAGGGAGGGAAGTGATGACCGCCTTCCAGATGTTAGAATGTCTTCCCTGTTCCCTTTGCTCCCTGCGGACCCAGCTGTGAATACTCTCCGGGGCTAAATATTTATCCTCAACCACTCTTTTCCAGAGGCTGTTGGTTGTGAGCAGTTGCCAACCTAGCTTTGCTGCCAGAGCTTTAGAGAAGAGATCTAGTATTTTGATGCCCCAGCCTCCCCATTTTTTTGGCTTTGCTATAGTATCCCACTTGACCCATGTGAAAAGGTTCCCTTGTTTATTTCCTTTCCACAGAAAACCACAGTAGATCCTTTGTAGACGGCTTAGAATACCTCTGGGGATCCATGCCAACGACATCCAATACACTGGTGTAGCCTCCAGGACAGCTTTGATGAGAGTGAGTCTTCCTGCCCTGGTAAGATATCTGTTGTACCAAACATTTAGTCTTTTCTCTACCTTGGATATGAGCCAGGTCCAGTCCGCAATTTTATATCCCCCATGCTTTACCCTGAAGCCCAAGTATTTTAGGCCTGCCTCCATCTGATGAATTTGAAAAGGGAAGCGGTTCTCCATGAAGTTTATCTCATTGGCAGAGCATCCAGTAGCAGTGAGAGTCGATTTTTGGAAGTTGATAACCATACCTGTGGCTTTCTGGAAAAGATCAAAAATATGTCTTAAGGCAGAAGAGTCGGCCAGGCTACCATTTAGGAAGATAAGCACATCATCCACAAACAGCAGATGTGTGAGGGAGCAATTATCAGAGATTTTGATCCCTTTTATCCTTCCCCTGCTGTGTTCTGATGCTATCAATCGGCTAAGCCCTTCCATGATAATGAGGAAAAGAAGGGGGGATAAGGGACATCCCTGGCGGAGGCCCCTCTCCGCTGTAAAGGTGGGAGAGGGGGATCCATTGAGGAGGACACTGTATGAGACCTCAGAGATGCAACTCATGATCCATTTGATGTAGATAAAGGGGAAACCCAGGTGAGTGAGGAGCATGCGAATATAGAGGTGATTGACCCTATCAAAGGCTTTGGAGAGGTCAACTTTGAGGATCATACCTTTCAGGCGCTTAACATGCATCGAATGAAGAAGTTCCTGTGCGGTGCCAATGGCTTCATGAATCTGTCGGCGGTGAAGAAAAGCAAATTGTTCAGGGGAAATGTGGGTCGAGAGGATGGGCCGGAGTCTGTTGGCTAGAATCTTGGCCCAGATCTTATAGAGGCAGTTGCAGAGCGAGATAGGCCGAAAGTCATCAAAAGAGGAAGGCTTATCAGATTTAGGGATCAGGGCTAAGAAAGTAGATTTGATGGCAGAAGGAATGCCAGAGAGGCAGCACTGTTTGATAACCTTGAGGAGATCAGGCCCAATAAGCTCAAAGAAAGCTAAGTAGAACTCAATGGTCCATCCATCAGGGCCCGGGCTCTTGTCCTTCTGAAATCCCCTCATTGTAGCTTCCATTTCCTCCATTGTAATATCTCTAGTGATCTCACCAGCGTCTTCATTGTCCACAAATCTAGGGAAAAGCTCAGCTACTCTCATGATTTCTAGCAAGTTTGCTTCCCTTGGGGCTTTATATATATTCCTGAAGTGGGAGGAGGCTAGGAAAGCAAGTTCCCTAGATTTGCTGATCCTGTGGCCCTGTGCATCTTGCAATTCCCAAATTGTATTGATCGCTTTCCTTCCATTTGCGAAACGATGAAAAAATTTTGTGTTCTCATCCCCTTCTTTTAGCCATATGGCCCTGCTCCTTAGCCTCCAACTGGCTTCTCGGTCTCGTAGGATTTGTGATCTCTGACTGATGAGGCCTTCATAAGAGGATTTTTGTTCAGGGGAGATGTAGGTGCCCGAAGATAGAGATTCGCAGTCAGCAATAGCTTGTTCAGCTAGAGAGATCGTCTGGTCATCTCGGAGCCTCTTTTGGTGCGCCCATTTCCTGGAGAGTACCTTGATTTCAGTGAGATTCTTTAGAAAGCAGGGGATCGGGTCAGCATCATCCAGCAAGGGATGTGTTTTCCAATAATCAGATATTAGAGTGATGTATCCAGGATCCCGGAGCCAGGAGGAATTGAACTTGAACGGGACCTTGCTGTTCTGAATTCTTGCTCCAATTTCAAAGTATATCGGTCTGTGATCCGATATGCCCCCACTTCCCACCCATTGCCTGGATCGGGGATGATTGCAATGGAAAGCCTCCTTAATAATAAAGCGGTCCAGTCTTCTGGCAAGGCTGTGTTCCCCCACTCTGTTATTCTTCCAAGTATACTGAAGCTTTGCCGTTGGGATGTCTATCCAGTGGTGGTCCTCCAGCAGATGCCCAAAGAAGTCCGAGAGCGGATCAATCTGCCCCAGATGTCCCCAGGATTCAGCATGTCCCATGGAGAAATTCAAATCTCCCCCAAGAATTATGTTCTCAGCTAAGAGGAGGGGGGAGTTTATAAGCTTACTCCAGTATTGCTCCCTGTTTGTGCAAGGTCCGTAAACATTGAGGATACGAAGATCCTCCTCTAGCTCCTTTGAATAGATGTCTGCCCCCAGGTAGCCCAAGCCACCCCAAATGTTCTTCAGATTTATGGAGGTGTTTTTGAAACCGATTGCTAATCCCCCCGAACGTCCAGAGACATCCAAGGCAGAGAAAGTCCATCCTGGCAGCCATGTGCTCAGAATAGATGTAGCCAGGTCAGCTTTACATAAAGTTTCTTGCAGTAAAATTATATCAACCGGATCCGAGAAAATGAGTCTCTTTAGGGCCAGTTTTTTCTCAGGGCTGGCCAGCCCTCTGCAATTGAAGGAAATAATTTTCATGGAGGGGGGTGGGGGTGGGTAGCCGGTGCTCTAAGTACCCAGTCGATAGTTTGTTGTTTACCCTGGAGGACATCAACCCCAGCTTGTTCCTTAGCCTTTTTTAATTTTGGGGGGCGGCCTCTACCTTGTTTAGGTGAGAGGAATTGAGGCTCAACGGGTAGCCCTACAGCATCCAATTCCAGACGTTTGGAAGCCGAGCGAGTGGCATACCGCGGGGATGAGTTAACTGAGGGGGAGGGCGAGGAGGAGGGGTGAGGGGGAAAGGATGGGAGGGAGCAGGGGGATAGCAACCCCGAAGGTTGGGGGATAGTGCAGGTAGGGTAGTACGATCGGGAGGGGGGATGAGGTAGGGTGGAAGCCTTGACCAGGTCAAGGGCAGAGGGGGAGGAAGGGAGGGGAATCTTAAGAGGGTGAAGTGAGGGGAGGGGATGCGAAAAATTCAACAAATGTATATGCGAAGTAGAAACATTTGAGGGGAGAGACGTACCCGATGAGAATACAACACCTTTGGCAGCCTTTGAGCGCGTCACCAGGGGGGATGGAGGCCGAGCAGGGGTTCCTCCTTGCTTCCGCTGTCTTGGGACCGATGGAGCTTCCACCGTGTCAGATGTAATGTTGAGCTCTGCCCGTGGTGCCGCCGTCGCCTGGGGATCAGGCAAAACCGTAGTTGCCGGGCCATCCTGTGTATTGGGGGAATTCTGAGCCTTTTGTAGTAGTGGGCAATCTTTGTAGAGGTGACCCACCTGATGGCACCTCCTGCAGCGATATGGGATGCCCTCGTAGTCCAATTTCTGCTTCCTGGTGGATGTTTTCCACTGAATGTGGATATATTCGTGCATGCCTCCTCTGGTGTCAAGATGGACCAGTATCCGGGCGTATGCCATCGCCCCCGTCTGAATAAATGTCTTGTCCGACTCCATGAAAGTGCCCAAAGTGTTCCCAATTCTTCTGAAAATGTCCTCCGACCAGTATTGAGGAGGCAGACCTGGGAGTCTGACCCAAACCGGCCCAATTCCAGTCTGTTCCGTTTCAGGGTCAAAAAGAGGCGACCAGCGCTTGAGGAGGACCGGCGCTTTCTCATAATGCCAGAATGTAGAAAGGACCCAACTGGTGTGATCCGCTCTTGCAAATCTCAGAGCAAACCATCCTCTGACGAAAGTCTGGACTGATGGCATCTCCGCCAGATATTTGCCCCAGATCTCCGATGCCCACTGCTTCAATTTGTCTGCAGAGATTTGTCGACCTCTGATCCGGCCCACAAGTACACGGTCAGCTAGATCCATAGCATCTCCCCACTGTATGTCCTCTTCAAGCCTAAGGAAGGCGTCCTCAGACCTCGATTTGTAACAGCGCTGCTTCTTCGAGGGTCGGGCAGACATACGGCTAGGGTTTTCAGCTGCCCCAGTAGTCGGATTCGGGGGGTCAGGGAGGGGGTTGGGGTTCGAGCAGGGAGGGGGAATAACTTCCGGGAGAAGAGGGATGGGGTGGTAGCTCCCAGATGAGGCCGGGGGGGGAGGGGAAGGGTTAGATGCAGCAGGAATAGGGATCTCCTGTGGCCCAGATAGCGGAGGGGGAATGACGGGGGGACCTTGTTGAGAGGGGGGACCAGCAACCGGCGGCGAGGGATGGAGACAGTTCGCAAGAAAACCGAGGGTAGCCGGCGAGGGCGCTGAGAACTCAGTCCAAGAGGAGGGTTCGCCGGAGTGCAAAGACGTTGGGATGGACAGCTCAGTCGATAGCGATGGGTCTTCAAAGCTAGCTGTAAGATTCTCACTGATAAACCCTCCTGAGGTCGAGAAGGTAGAGCGCCAGATGGAGCTCTCAGCCAGCGGGGATGCCGAGTAGTCGACCACCTCGTCCATAACGGCTTCCGTTGTAACCTCCTTGGGATCTGATAACCGCCTAGGTCGGCTCGGGCCGTAGAGGAGGACCGTTAGAAGGGCGCAGATGGTAGTGGGATCTCCGGCCAAGATGCTGCAGCAGGATCGGGCTTGTGCTGTCGGCAGAGCAGGTAACCCCAGATGCGGACGCGGTGACGATTCCGAGAGCGGTAAAAATGAAACAGGTAAACAAACCCTAGGCCGCAGAGTAAAAAAGGTAGGGTAAAAACAAAGGGTCGGGTGCAGCAAGGTTAAAGCAGATACGACGAAGCGAGGGGGGCGGGAACTTGGATAAAGGGAGTAAACGGGGCACTACAGGGCCGTTTCCGGCCTGTTAGCCCCGTTCAAATGGAGTCCCGTGTCACCATGTTGCAGAGCCGTATCGAGCTCTCTCCTCCAAATGATTTCTTTTGTTGCTTGAGTTACTCCTCTTATCAATAAAGTATTCAAAGTTTTTTCCTTATGCTTGTGTTATCTGATAATGCTTTCATATGTATATCATGCTCTTGATTCCATGTTATTTTTAATCAATAGATGGAAACCACTAAGATGAAGCAATTAACAACATTTAGAATGATACTTTGAATTTTTATTGAAATTAAAGATATGGTCTTCTTGTGACCACAACCCTATAAGTAGAAAATTATCTAGAAACATGTTAAGAATAAGCTTTAAGCCATAATAAATGTGATAAGAGATAAGAGCCATATTATTTTGTGATCCATATTCAATTATGACATAAATTTATGAGAAGATCATTTGTGAAACCAATATTGCAATAAAAATAAAATTATTTTGAGTCATATATCATCTAGAGAAATTTAGTTAGAATGTGTTATATATATATATATATATATCATCATTTAGGAATGATTGGGATTTGAAAGGGTGAAGGAGTTATAGTAGTGTAATTTGAAATAACCGCTTGGTGTTGATCTATGATGTCAATTGATATATATATATATATATATATATATATATATATATATATATATATATATATATATATATATATATATATATCATGTGTGACATATTCTTTTATATTATCATCATTTAGGAATGATTGGGATTTGAAAGGGTGAAGGAGTTATAGTAGTATAATTTGAAATAACCAGTTGGTGTTGATCTATGATGTCAATTGATGGATAATAATAAAAAAATATAGATATATCCATGGTTATTTGCTAAACCTTGCTTCAAGGATCAATTGTTTTCCCCAGGAAATCCTAAGATTCATAAAATGGACGTAAATGATTTTAAAAGACAGTATAAAGGTTGGGAAGGAGCAACTAATTCCCATAGAAGTAAGGCATGACTAAAAGGGTATTATTCACATTAGTATTTAATTTAATTATTTGGATATATTAAACCAATTTACTAATTAACTTTAGTATTAAATGAAATAAATAATTATGATTACTAAATTATTTGGTGTTAATAAAGCATTAGAGCGTGTATGGCACGTACATTTCACTAGTAACCTAGCTAGTATCACGAGAAAATGTGTAGGTTACGTAGAGCTCACACATGAGAAGATTTAGTCAATATTTGGGGATCTTTCCAATATTAATAATGTTCATTTACGAGCATAATAAAAGAAAAATGTATGCCTATCATTTTAGATAAATGTGTATGAGTCGACTAAAAGTTGACAAGTCCTAAGTTGCATTAATAAGTCTTGTATGGAACAAATATTTGAACAGTTCAAAATGGTGAAGACGCAAGGAAATCGAGGTTGATAGATTCATCACAAGGACCTCCTACAAATAACCCTTTGGTATCACCGGAACTAGCTCTCATCTTATGCTCCCTAGAAGCAATTAATGAGACTTTAAGATGGCGCCAAACAACCGAGGTGGAAATGGAGCACCCTGCATCAGGGTTGGGAAATCTCGAGGGATCAAGAGACTTTGATAGAGGACCTATAATTGAGGACATTATTAGGGAGCTTCAAAATATTAAGCTCCCAAAGTTCGTTGGAGTTCATGCTAGTGAACGAGTAGAACCCTGGTTAGAAGGAAAGAGAAGGTGCTTTGCACTAAGAGATTATACTTCCAATTCAAAAGCTAAAAGATCAATATTCCAACTTAGAGATAATGCTCTGAATTGGTGGGATAACTTAGAGCATAAACTAACCCTCACTCCAGACACAGTTACCTGGGAGTTATTTGGGGAGAGATTCAGGAAAAAGTAACTACCGACATATTATGAAGAACAACAAGTAGGAGCCTTCCATGCTTTGGTACAGGGAAACCACATGGTAGAGGAGTTTGAAATTAGATTCATGGAATTTGTCAAGTATGTCTCTTACATGGATATTGATCAACACCCAAGTGGATCGTTTCATTTATGGATTGAACCCTAATATTAGGGAAATGGTGTTGATGTTGACACCATCCTTAGTTGCAAAAGTTTTTGAATATGCTTGTTATGTTAAAGAGCAATTAAGCTTAAAAGGTGAAAACAAAACCATTTTTCCACAACAACCAAGGTTTATGGGGAAGGCCCCTCGTACCTTCTCCAAGGGATTAAGTTTGAGGCCACCGCCATATGGAAACAGGGTTGTGCCCAAAGCACCAATAATGGGGATTTCGATGGTTACTAGTGCAACTTCACCCGCAGCTTTGAGGACTCGTGCAAATCAAGTTCATATGTGAGGAGCCATAAGTATGGGCAAGGGTCCTAGGGGTAGGAACTCTTTCCAAAAAAATTCAACATTATGTTTAGAGTCTACCTGGTGTCACTTGTTGGGGATGTGGTGGACATCATTACCAGTGCGATTGTCTTGAGTTACAAACTAGTAACAACTGTAGAGAAGGAAAAGAACAAATGGGGGGAGCAAGCAGTGACCATCGAATCTATGCTGCAGTTGATAACCAACAAGTTGAACACCAATCTGTCATGCTAGAAATCTCGGGTATGATAAACAATGTAAAAGTTAAAAAAAAATTGGTTCTAGTGCTACAAATGGGTTCATTTCATGAGTTTCATTAGAAAAGTTTGGGTTAGTAGCCTATGAGTGATGAATTTAAACAAGTCAAAATGGCTTATGGGATAAAACAAGCAGTAGGACCTAGTGTTGACCAATGTCAAGTGAACCTCGAGGTGTGTATAACTAAATTGAAGGCATACATCACAACATTGGGGACGTATGATGTAATCATCGGAATGGACTGGCTAGAATCTCATCGAGCTTTGGTAGACTATTTCAAAAAGAAGGTTATTTGTTTAGACAATGAAGGTAGATCAATTGAGATTTGTGGTATCAATAGAAGAGTGTCCCTACGATTCACCTCCATGACGAACGTAAAACATTGTCTCCGACAACGTTGTAAAATATAGGTGGCCAAGGTTGTAAGTGACCAGAAAGAATCCTCCCTAGATTATGGGAGGGTAGTGATAGACATGCTCCCCTAGATGTGTGATGACGATTTCCAGTTTCCTACTAGGGAATTTAGGTCCATATAGTCGATGCTTCTGCCATATTGGTTTTATCAGTGGTTAGATCAATATAGTCGCTGCCATAGTTTATTGCAGCAGAGGATGGATAGGGTGGGAGCGGAAGTAGGTTAGGAGGGATAGGAGGATATATGTTAGTTGCAGACTCTTGATGGAAAGTGGTATCATTGCTTAAATTACTCAATTTGACTACTATATCTCTCTCTATTTTGTTATGTCTTATTGCCAAACTTCTTTCAAACTCCTTGTGTATTTTTCACTCTAACTTCGAGACGAAGTTTTCTAAAAGATGGGTGTATGTAATGCCCTCCTTGATCCTATTATGCTAATTTTGATTAGTGTTTAATTAACCTGAAAATATTGACTTATAATTATTAACTAATATTGGTATATACCTACACTTGTGAAACTGTAATTTTATTTTACTGATATGACTTTTATTATTATTATTATTCAAATCCCAAGGTGTCTTATCAAATCTATTTGTGGAGAAGATATGGTCTTCTCCAATTTATTTCTAAATTAAATATTCATATTCTATTCCCAAGGTGTCTTCTCAAATCTACTTGTGGAGAAAATATGGTCTTCTCAAATTTATTCCAAATTAAATATTCATATTATATTCCTAAAGTGTCTTCTCAAATCTACTTTGGATAAGATATGGTAAGAAAAGTCAAGGATATTAAAATAAAAGGATGACGGGGTAGTCATGACATTAATGATACGTGGTTGAGGTGGATGGGAGGAAGAGACATAAAAGGGAAGGAGGATGAGAGGAGAGGGGGGGATCCTTGGTCTTTGTTTTGGAATTGGAGGATTTTATTTTGAGTGAGGAATGTGGAGAAAGAGAAGGGAGAAAATGGAGAGAAAAATGAAAGAAATCAAACTTGGATCTATTGGAGAGTGTTGGTTTTAACTTGGACACACTACCACTGGTTGGACTTGGGCTTAGAATGTTAGGGAACCTATGGAGGTTCCCTGGGCTAGGAATTCATCCCTAGTTGGATGGGAGGTAAATTCAGTTGGGTAGCCAAGAGGAGCATCCCAACAGATTCAGGAGCACCCCAACCATGATAATAGAATAGGTATTCTTCCATTTGTTGATTATTTATTGATGCCAGCCTAAGCCGACAATACCCACAGTATGCATATAAAATGCATAATCTCAATTGCCCCTGGAATTTCAACTACCCTGCCTAGTCAAAACTTCATAAATTAAGGTTTAAGGCCCCTTCACTTAATCTCATGCGGAAACATTTCATTAGACTTTCTATAGTCTAACCCTTCATTAATCTTTCTATCGGGACTTTATAACTCCACCTTCATAAACTTTGATTAATCTATACATCCTCTCATCTTAACCTTTTAATTCGTTAATCCCGCTCATGATAACCAAACCCATAGCATGGTCTCCGACTTTGCTTTAAACCCGACTTAAACCCAAGATACCTTTATCCGCTTTATTTCTATTATAACTCCTATATAATAGAAATACACCACAAGCACACGTAAACCTTACCTTTTTACCTTTTCTCGGCCTTTGCACATTTTTCGATGTTTACCTTTATCGGATCAATCCTCCACCATTGATTTCATTCTATGAGATCAATGGCTGTCACATGATCTCCATCCATTCTCCGAAACTCAAATAACTTTAAGCTTGCGTTGATAAGATTTTAGGTCCGCTCCTTTCCAAGCCTTATTGGCTTCAACCTTCACCATAGATCTTACCCTACGATCTGACGATTGACGTCTTCCCTAATCAAAAGAACTAATCATTGATCCTGCACCATAGATCAAAACCTCATTTGATCCAACGCTCCCCAACGATATCGGTCGGACAACTTGTATAAGGATTACCCGCCTGATAAAGCGGTTTCCTCTCTCCTCCGACGTGCTACGTGTCAGTTGCTAAGTGGAATTTGGTGACTCCCCCCTATTACCACTTACTGCTTATTCTCTATCCAATAACCCACTTTCGCTTCTAAACTTTCCTTTTTTCTTTGAATAAATTATGAGCTTGTTAATGCTCGATGACCATAGATCTTCTACCATCGACGACTGCGACGGCTCCTCCAGATTCCTCATCCACTAACTCTTAAATTGATCTTCGTCATTCATCTCTTTGATTTTACGCTACGCAACTTAATGCTGGCCACTTATCTTCTGACAATCTCATCTGTTGATCTCCAAGATCCAACGGCTCACATGCGACGAAACCTCACTTCTTCGTCCTTCTATTTACTTCGTTTTTATGTCATTTCTTCAATGTTCTTCTATGTTTCGGGTTTCTTCCAAGGTTTTCATCTTTAATTGATCTTCCTGTGTATTTGACTTCGCTCTATCCTTCTGTGGTTTAGGAGTTCTCCAAACTGTCTTCTCAGTGATCCTGACTTCTACTTGCACCTTTACGTTTCCTTCACCTTCACTGTAACATTAAAGGCTTCCTCTTGTACTGTCTGTGTGTATAAATCCCGTAACACCTCTCTGTTACTCTTCTATGTATTACACCTCTGATTCTACACACTCCCCTTCTTCTCTTTGTTCTGCTCGAACTTCACCTGCATGCATATACTATGCATAAACTCTCTCTTCACACACAATTTAAATTCAATTACTCAATACACACACATGAACTCAAAATCGAGTTGTTTGTATTAGTAAACAAGTATTTACATAAGATTCTCTGACTCTCCTGGCCTGATCTTCTATATCAGTGGCCTCTGTTTTCCTACCTGCCCGTAGGCTTACAATCAAACCTATCTAAATCTCGACCTGACTTGACTAACTCTTTCTCTACCTTTTTGGCTTACATTTATACAAAAGGAGTCTATAACCAATTTCTCGTTTAGATCCATAAACTTCTCAACAAAATCCTAAAATCTCTTCCTTATCTCTAAGGATCTTCTCTAATCCACAAAATCATGAACTAACTCCTAGTTCTCTAAATCACACACTATTCTTGAAATCTCTCTTAACGAGAAGATTTAATTACAATATCCTCACTATTATACGACCCTCATAAAAACATAGGAAATTAAATAATTAATCATTGTTTAGGGAATCAGGTCCCTTGAAACACAAGACCCTATGCTTACTAAAATACAATGGCTTTTCTGAGCAGTATGATCCTGCATCAGACTCCCGAGGTAATAAATTTTATGATCTTCTAGTCATAAGTCTAGATAATTGATTCCTCCTGGATCCCAGACTTTATTTTGTAATCTATCTTTTCTTGTCAGCTGTTCTCTAGGTCTCCATACCTTATACTGCAATGCTCCACTTGCCATGCTTTCATAGTCTGCCACTGTCTTCCTCTTGTTGTTGCTTCTTTTCTTTCTTGTTGTTGTCTTATTCTAAGACACTTTCATCATTATCCTTCTTATTAGTTCAATATCTCTGTCCAGTTTATCCTCTGTCTGCTGATTGCCTTCAACTCTTAATTGTTGAACTTCCATTTTTACTACTACCCTTACATCCTTACTCTCTTGTTCACTATTGTCTTGCACCTTTTCAGGTACTACCATATTATCTTTCAAGACAATTTTCTGCTTCTGTTTGTTGTACCTGTCAACTTCTTCTTGACTGTCATTTATAACAATTTCTTTGTCATCCTTCATTAGTAATTTATCCTGAAGGTTTATCCTCCGTTTTTCCAACTTTCTCCTTTGAAGGTCTAACTCTCTATATAACTCAATGATTTTACTTGGAGTAAAATTTGGAAATTTTACACAATCTCCCATTTCTTCATTTGCTATTGACAAATCATCAGATGGTCCTTCTTCCTCTGCTAAATATTCCTTAACATCTTCCAGTAGATGTTCTTTCTCTTCTTCTTTCATTTGCCTGTCCACCTGTGCCAATTATGTTCCAGTTTCTGCAACAAAATCTGCAATCATAAGACAATTATCAAAATAAAAAATATAAGGCCTTTGTGCCTCTTCTTCCTCTGGCAACCTTTCAGTATGTTTCTTTGATCTTTCCTTTAACTCCTCTGTCAACACATTAGTATGCTGATTCAAACTCAAAGAATTCTTGAGACTATCAACAAGTCTCTTTTCCACACCATCTGTTTTAATGATGCCTCTCTGCACTTGTTCACTGTAGTGAACTGTTTCTTCTCCAGTCTCATTGTCATACTCTGCTTCAAAACTTTCATCTTCTAGAAGGTATTCTTCCATGTTTTTGACAACTTTAAAAGACTGCCTATCTTCTTCCAAACCTGCAACCATACACAAATTATTAGTTTTAAAAACACAAGACCTTATGGTCTCATTTGATGCTTCAGCCATCAAGTCTTCTGGCTACTTTGAATCATTCATATGATTCAACTCCTCTGTCTCTTCATTACTTTCAAAAAGTAATGGTCCATGTTCTGGTTCACATACCAAAACTTCAACACCTTCTCCAACATTTTCCTTTTGTTGTAGCTCAACTCCTTTGAGCTTCTCTGTCTTCAATTTGACATCTATAATCTGTTCAAGCTCCCTCAGCTCCTTTATTAACTGCATATTCTCTTATTGATTCATCTTCTCTTGTAGCCTCTACCACTTCACTTTCTTTCTCATGACATAACCATATTTTAGGTCCTTCTCATTTCTCTGCAACATCTCCATTAATACTTCAAGCTGAACTGCTATCTCAGCAATTTCTTGATCATATTCTTCGTCAATCATTCTCATGCCATTTTCCTTGGCATCCTTTTTCTTTTGTCCTCTACTGTGGTCTCTTTCAGAACCTCTACTATGACTGTCACTAGTCATTTCCTCCTCCATATCTATCTTCATGAGCTCCTCACTCACTTACTATGAGCTGCATTAAATCCTCTACAATAGCAAGTCCTCCCTACTGCCACTTACCTCACCAAGCTTTCCTCTGTACTTGGTCTTTTGGCAAGCACTTGGTTCTCTATCTCTAGAACCTCTTTGAGCACTTCCCTCTGCTCATTTTGGGCTTCAACTCATCTACATATTCTAAGAACACAATTTTCCTCTTATATTTCAATCACAATGAAATACTCGGTTCGACCACCTCTTCTTTCACTTAGAAACTCTTACCAGCTTCGTTCATTCCTTAGCAATTCTACCCACATCCTCTGTGGAATTTCCTTTGTGAGATGCAACAAAACCCTTGCAGTAACAAGTCTCCTTATTACTACATATGTCTCACTAAGCTTCTCTCCTCTGAGCTCAGTCTGTTAGCATTTCTCTCTGGTTCTTTCCTCTGTAACCAATTGAACACTCCTTGCTCTAGATTTCTGCAACCTTATCACCTTCTTATGATGCTACCTGTGCATCAATATAAAGACCACAAACTCTCTAATATTCAAATCAAATTAAAACAAAACATATCATCTCACCTTCAAGATCTCTGCATCATCTTGTTCTACCATTCACCTGCACTTTGAATGGATTGTCCTCTGTTTCTTTGCATCTACAAGTTCTGCTAATATTTTGCTATGCATTATCTATGTGTGCCTATTGCTTTTCAGATTAGAATTTGATCTCCTCATTCCTGCATACACATATTAAAACATAACTCTGTTCTAAATTCTTAAAGACCTTTTACACAGAATTCCTTTTCTGTTTTGATATCAATTGTTTCAACCACAATTCTCTGCTCTGATACAAAATGATGCCAGCCTAAGCCGACAATACCCATAATATGCATATAAAATGCATAATCTCATTTGCCCCAGGAATTTCAACTACCCTGCCTAGTCAAACCTTCATAAATTAAGGTTTAAGGCCCCTTCACTTAATCTCATGTGGAAACATTTCATTAGACTTTCTATAGTCTAACCCTTCATTAATCTTTCTATCAAGACTTTATAACTCCACCTTCATAAACTTTGATTAATTTATACATCCACTCATCTTAACCATTTAATTCATTAATCTCGTGCATGATAACCAAACCCATACCATGGTCTCCGACTTTGGTTTAAACCCGATTTAAACCCAAAATACCTTTATCCGCTTTATTTCTATTATAATTCCTATATAATAGAAATACACCACAAGCACACGTAAACCTTACCTTTTTACCTTTTCTCGGCCTTTGCACATTTTTCGATGTTTACCTTTATCGGATCAATCCTCCACCGTTGATTTCATTCTATCATATCAATGGTTGTCACATGATCTCAATCCATTCTCTGGAACTCAAATAACTTTAAGCTCGCATTGATAAGCTTTCGGGTCCACTCCTTTCCAAGCCTTATCGGCTTCAACCTTCACCGTAGATCTTACCCTGTGATCCGATGGTTGACGTCTTCCCTGATCAATAGAACTAATCGTTGATCCTACATTGTAGATCAAAACCTCATTTGATCCAATGTTCCATAATGACATCGGCTAGACAACTTGTACGAGGATTACCCGCCTGATAAAGCGGTTTCCTCTCTCCTCCGACGTTCTACGTGTCAGTTTCTAAGTGGAATCGGGTGACTCCCCCCTATTACCACTTACTGCTTATTCTCCATCTGATAACCCAATTTCTCTTCTAAACCCGCCTTTCTCCTTTGATTAAATTCCGAGCTTGTTAATGCCTGATGATCATAGATATTCTACCATCGACGACTGTGACGGCTCCTCCGGATTCCTCATCCGCTAACTCTTAAATTGATCTCAGTCATTCATCTCTTTGACTTTACGCTGCACGACTTAATCCTGGTCGCTTATCTTCTGACAATCTCGTCCATTGATCTCCAAGATCCAACAGCTCACATGCATTGAAACCTCACTTCTTCGTCCTTCTATTTACTTCGTTTTTATGTCATTTCTTCAGTGTTCTTCTGTGTTTCGGGTTTCTTCCGGGGTTCTTGTCTTTAATTGATCTGCCTGTGTATTTGAATTCTCTCTATCCTTCTGTGGTTTAGGAGTTCTCCAAACTGTCTTCTAACTGATCTCGACTTCCGCTTGCGCCTTTGCGTTTCCTTCACCTTCACTGTAACATTAAAGGCTTCCTCATGTACTGTCTATGTGTATAAAGCCCGTAACACCTCTTTGTTAATCTTCTCTGTATTACACCTCTAATTCTGCACACTCCCCTTCTTCTTTGTGTTTTGCTCGAACTTCACCTGCATACATATACTATGCAGAAACTCTCTCTTCACACACAATATACATTCAATTACTCAAAACACACACATGAACTCAAAATCGAGTTGTTTGTATTAATAAACAAGTATTTACATAAGAGTCTCTCACTCTCCTGGCCCGATCTTCTGTATCAGTGGCATCTGTTTTCCTAACTGCCCGTAGGCTTACAATCAAACCTATCTAACTCTTGACGTGACTTGACTAACTCTTTCTCTGCCTTTTTGGCTTACATTTATACAAAAGTAGTCTATAACCAATTTCTGGTTTAGATCCATAACCTTCTCAACAAAATCCTGAAATCTCTTTCTTATCTCTAAGGATCCTCTCTAATCCACAAAATCATGAACTAACTCCTAGTTCCTCTAATTCACACACTATTTTTGAAATCTCCCTTAACGAGAATATTTCATTACAATATCCTCACTATTATACAACCCTCATAAAAACATAGGAAATTAAATAATTAATCACTCTTTAGGGAATCAGGTCCCTTGAAACACAAGACCCTATGCTTACTAAATACAATGGTTTTTCTGAGCAGGATGCTCCTGCATCACTTATATAAATTGTTGAAATGAAATTTCTTACTCGTTTAATATGTTGTAAATAAATTTTACTTGTATATTATCATTAGATAAATGTTAAGCTATAAATAGGTTGTTTCCCTTCTTATTTTGTTTAAATTCAACAAATTTAGTTTTAGTTAGTTTACACTAGGTTGGATCCTTAAAATGACCATCACATTCAATAATGTAGGCAAAATCTTGACAGCTCTTGAAGTTTCTTCTCCTCCACCCCTTTCATGTGGGATGTATTTTGTGGGTCAGAGTGTACAAAATAATAGTTAAATATACCTATCTTGTGTGTATTGGAATAGCATATACAAATATAAAATCCACCCTTCCAGCAACTCTAGGTGCAAACATAAAGATATTACCCTTTATTTGCAACCCATGTTCAAGAGTTATGCTTTAGAGTGGTCTATTTTATCTACTTTACAACCTCTGGAGTAGAGGGTTGGGGGGCGAACCCTAGCCACCATGGCCCTTTGGTTTCCTTTCATCAATGCAGTCGAGACTTTCTTCTTTTCATGCATGGGCGATGTCTTTATTTCAGGGCTCCCCGTGGTGTTCAAGTTTTGTTGTGGTCTCCTACCTACTTGCTATGTTACGATTTTATTCTAGTTGTGGTTTTTTATGGTGTCCTGGTCCAAGCTTCCCTGTTGTTGAGGGTTATGCAGTGCTACTATTTTTTGCCACTTCACTTTCCATTCTCATATAATGTTCATGCCACTTTGCTGAGAGGTTGTCACGACCTTCCCACTGGGCTTTGATTCCCTCTTTATTTGTTGTTTCGTCGCCCAATTTTGGGTTGTTTTCTTTGGGCTTTCCTGGGCAGCTTGTACCCAGGTTCCAGGTTTGTCTACAAGCTTATGTGCCTAGTCATCTTTGTGCATGTGATGAGTCCTATTAGAGAATTGCCAAACATTTCTTGTCAATCTTAGTATCTTTTGGTGTTATTCTTGCCAGTTGGAGTATCTTCCGACATTGCTAGGGTGCCTTTCTTTGTTGGTGACATAGTTGGTGATAGTTCGTGGGTTTCCTTCGGCGATGTGTGGTTTGGATTGGACTTCCTCAATTGTTCAATGTTTGTTGTCACCTTGTTTTTTGTCCCAATTTCGCTTATTGGCCCCTCTTGTTGGCACAATTGATGTTGTTCACTTGTGTGACGGTTTGTCATGGATTGTTATTGGGCCTTTCGACCCTATTAATTTTATTACTCAACGATTTTTTCCCTTTGTCGATGCAACCTTGGTCAACTCCAGTTCTTGCTACATGGTTATTGTTTGTTCTGGGACTTTGAGTGTTGTGCTTTTCTCAAGGTTTTGACCCTGGAGTCTATGACCCTTTTGGGGTTTGATGACCCACATAGTAATGTTTGGCTACCCATAGTTGGGCTATATCTAGTGTTTCCTACGAGGTTATTTGGCGAGCTTGCTTGCTCTGTTTATTCTTGTTTCTATTCATAGTTATGCAAACAATTTTCATTTTAATGAAAATTGTTGGTTTATATATATATGAAGAGTGGTTCATTGTATTTATAAGATGAAGAATTATAGCATTGGAGACATGTTCACTATGAACATTTCATATGCATAACCAATACTTTGGAGAATGTCATCTACATATATTGTGATTTATACCAGCATAGATCCATCTTAACCACAGATATAACATGAGCCGAGAGGTATCAAATTTCTTCAAGTACAAACTTATCAATTTTATCAACTCACATTAAACTGGTTTTTTTGTTATTGATATATTTTTAAGTGTAAGTCAATATTAATTCATATTAAAAAATTTATTCATAGCCCACATTGGATCTTTTATTCTATACAATATTAAAATATTTTCTTTTAACATTTTTTTTATTATATATAGATATATATGAAATTGATATCACTGTTAAAAATCTTAGTATCACATATGTATTTTTTTTTTACTTCTAATTTATATCAATGTTAAAAATCTTACTCACATGATTGTTTTTATTTATTCTTTTTGTTTACTTCTAATTACTTTACATTAAATTATATTAGCTCATATGGACAATTAATTAAATATGCATAACATATTTTTTTTTTCCTTAAAGTCGACATTTTTTTTCTATTTAGAGAATATTTGATTTTTATTTTAAGACGGATGAACATACTTACACATCACCTATTTAGAGAATATTTGATTTTTATTTTAAGACGAACCAACATACTTACACATCACCTTCACATTGGGTTGTAGAATGAGCCTCTAGGCTCAATGAGTCTCTTCACTCAATAATGTCTTTAACAATTATGCCAAGAGTTTTAAAAATAACTATAAAGCATATTACATGATATATCTTTGTAAAGAGAAAATATGTGATTTATGTCTTCAAAGTATATAGAGGAAGCATTATGGTTAATATTTCTCTAAAAATAGAAACCATATCAAGAAAAAAGAAATATAAATTTATACAATAAAATATATATATATATATATATATATATATATATATATATATATATATATATATATATAATATTTTACAACGTTAGACTACTTGCTATAAATAGCTAACTATTACTTAATAAAATCATACAACTTTGGTCTATAGGTCAATTCTCAAACCATCGCATTATCTAATATTTTAGATTATATTGGATTTTCATAATGCATGATATTAGATTTTCATACTGCATGAACCATAATGTAAGAATTAGTTTAGTGTATTTGATATAATTAACCTACAATATAATAATTTTGTGATATTACAAATAGAAATTAAAATTGCTACTACAAATGCACATTTTCACATTTGTGCCACCCATCACCTCCTTCGTGCCAACCATCCCCTTGAGAGGAGATGTTGTGCATCATATCGCTTAATATAATGGCTTTGTTATTAAATTTATTATTTATTATTGAATTGTCTAGTATTTAGATATTTTTGGTTTAGTGTTAATATAATAATGGTATTTGTTGTATCATCAGCATAGATTTATCTTAATTACGAATTTAATATAAGTAGAGAAGGATCAAATTTCTTTAAGTGCAAATCTTTTTAAAGTGAAAATACAATGTATAATTTTTCATTGTTTAAATTGTATTTTTAGATGTTATATAGAGTCTATATAGAACCAAATAAACATTTTAACCATAAAAATTTATTTCAAAATAAATGTTCAAATAGTTTATTTAAATCTTATGTTGAAATATTTTTGAAAAATACAAGGTTTAAACATTTTACTCACATTTTTTTTTTACTTCTAATTACTTGACAACATATTAATTTTTTTTTATTATAGCAGATAAACTTTTATGGACATGTGTCAATTCTACGGATGGGTGACGAACAAACTTACATTACAAGGTTTAAACATTTTAGTCACATTTTTTTTTGTTTTTACTTTTAATTACTTCACAACATATTCAATTTTTTTATTATAGCATATATTATTTAAACTTTTATGGACACGTGTCAACTCTCTACGGACAGGTCGACAGACAAACTTACACAACCCCTCATATTGGGTTGTAAAATGAGCCTCTCGACTCAATAATTCCTCACAAAAATTTAAGATCTAGTATAGCAAAGATATATCATGGATGATACAAGGATGCACTATTGTTGTCGGTAGGACTGTGGAATGAGCCTCTCCGCTCAATAATTCCTCACAAAAATTTAAGATCTAGTATAGCAAATATATATCATGAATAATACAAGGAATGTGATACAATATTGTTGTCAGTGGAACTCTTAACACTGCTAGCAAAGTCTGCTTTCCAAAACTCCTTCCTCAACTTGTGGTTACATGAAATTAAAGTTCCCATAATTATGAATAGAAAACATTTTTGTTTGGATCCTTGGATCCTTCTCTTTGTATTCATACTTACACAAAATTATAGTTAGAAACAAAATTATCTTCCCACAAATTCAATACTCAGATATACTTCGTTTCTATCTATGTTTATACTTCAACTCATTTAATCTAAAATCCTTTACTTCTTCAAAAGCAAGGATTAACTTTTTCTTACTATTCCCAAAATCCATATCTTCAAAGAGAGTCCTCTGTTTAGATCATAAATGCTACATAAATCACATAGTGACTTCCCAAACGTCAAAGTGCTATCGGAATCGGTCTTACACCACATCTGATTTTCCTCAAATTTTCATTAAGGTTATCTCTCAGCCACACTTTACAGGAGTACGCTTGCTTTAGGATCTCATTCCAATTGATATCCTAAGTCTCCATACAGTCTTGAATATATTCTCACTAACTAAAATCTATATGTTGGCATGTATAAAAATAGCCCAATCTCTAACACACAAAATTTTATAGGGTAATTACACTATATGGGTGTACTGGCTCTTGTATTCTCACTATTGGCTCTTTCTGCTTCCTTTGCCTTTTCCGTCAGGCCTCCACTGACCAGCCTATCTTAATCACTTTTTATTAAAATATCAACCATTACAACAAACAAGATGGGGTTACACATTTTCTCATCTCGAAAAATACATGGCAATTTATCACCTCTACAATTTGCAACATGGCGAAAGGTGCTATTCATCAAAATTCCTCTAACAGACTAGATTCCTTATAACAGTAAGATACTTTAAAAATTCACTATTTCTAATTTACAAAATTTTACTTAAAAAAATATGCTCCCCTTTAGAAAATTCGGTAACCCCCTTAATCCAAATCTTGATTTGTAATGTAAGATATTTCTAGTTTATACAATGAAAAAATATGCTCCCCTTTAGAAAATTCGGTGTCCCCTTAAGCCAAAGTTACAATGTTAATTTTGGGAACATTATACCCATGCATAAAAAAGAGACCCATCTTGCTTTGTAAGGTAAGAAACAAAATAATAGTAGAGGTCTCAGAAAAAATAACAAATACCCATTAGTATAACTTAGTTTAATACCTTCTAGTCCGAAGTGGCTGAGGGGCTTTGCATTATGTATGGATCCCAAACCTACCACTTTTATAGTTAGAAATAGATATGAAAAAGGGTTATAACATGTCACATGGGATTTTCTAATAATTTTATTTAAAATAAAAAGGTAAGTGTTTTTAACCAGATATTTTTCTAATAATTGTATTAAAAAAAAATTAAGTTTTTAACCAAATATTTTATTGATTTTTAATGATTATGAGCCAATGACATGACCACTACTTTCAATAATATTTTTCAATTTTTAAAATATAAATTTATATTATATTTTTTAATGATTATATTTAAATTAAATGAGTAGTAAATATGGAAAGATATCAATCCATTATAAGCATCTATATGTTACTAAATTTTTAAAAATTATTAAAAAAACTAAAACTTTATTATCATGTAACTGTATAGCATAGTAGTGATATTTATGAACCATGGTTTTGTATTAGTTTTGCACATATAAAAAAATTGCAAAAAATCCATGGAGTTTCTATAGTAGAAATTAGGTTTTTATTTTTCCAAGACAATGTTCTGAGTGCAGTCGCCACATCAAAGTTACAAAATTTGATGCAATGACGAGCTTTGCGTCCTTCGTACCGTTTGTCTTCTTTTTTTAAGTTGTTTTCTTATGTCCTTTGTATCGTCCTTCGTATCATCTGAATGGATGCAACCTCTTTCTTTTGGTTGTTACGTCTTCCTATTCACGTGAGCCAAAGCCACTGTGTGTATGCGTTGTGGTAGAAGATCGACTAACTCATGAACCGAGTGAGATGAGAACCAAAAGAGATTAGAGATCGAGGGGTAGTATGAGGATGCATTTGATCCAAGAATCATTGTGTGATCATTGCTCTGCAAACAACTAGCATGATTCCCTAGAGTTTTTTTGTAAGAGATTAATTAACGGAGCAATGAAATGCACAAAATATTGTCGAAACACAAATACAAAAACACATAAAACAAGAGAGACACAAATATACATGGTTCACCCAATTTAGGCTACGTCTATGGAGAAACGGTCAATGCTTCTTTTTATGTTAGCCAACAAAATGAAGACATACAATCTACAATAGATCCGTTGTAGTTTCCTTTTTGCTCTCACACATTTTCCTCTCTCTTTCTGAGGATAATAATACACAGTTGCAATACAATTCCCTCATATAAACTGAGGGTTGCCTTCTAGAAGAAAAAAACCTAAATTAATATAACTTCTACTGTCAGATCATCTACCTAATGAATAACCAAGATTGTGTTAGACCAGAGCATACATAACACACAACGGATTTGTACTCAAAGACTTAGACTGCAAAAGTAGAAAATAATTCACAGAGATAGACAAATGGAGAAACAACAAGATTACTTCGTCAGAAACAACGGAATAGATAAAACAATCACTGGAGAGCAGAAATCACTTTGCATTACATAACAGGCTTGGGCCTTGGCTTGCTTTCCTTGGCTAGAGAAATTACAAATTTATAGAGGCAGAAGAAGGATCTAAAATCATGTGTGTGATTCAGATGGACATCTGGAATGATCTAGAAACCACTGGCGGTGTAGGAGGATCTAGAATCCTAGAGATCTAGAAAAATCTAATCTAGAAGGATCTAGAATACTGCGTGAATTTGGCTTCACACTTAACATTCTCCCACTTGAAGCCAAATAAGAGTCATCAAGTCACACCAAGTCCTACCATGCCTATACATAACTCATGTTTATTTCGTCGTAGAATCTTAGTGATCATATAAGCAGGGTTCCTATCTGCATGGATCTTTTTCAAGGATAACTGTTCTTCCTCCAACACATGCCGAATCCAATGGTACCTTAAGTCAATGTGCTTGGTTTTTGAATGAAATGCTGGGTTTTTCGCTAAGTGAATGGCACTCTGACTATCACAATATAACACATACTTGTCCTGCTTTATTCATATCTCTCCTAGGAATCACTACATCCACAACATCTCTTTACAAGCTTCTGTTGCAACTATGTAGTATGCTTCTGTTGTAGAGAGGGCTACTATTCTTTGTAGCCTTGACACCCAAGATACTGTTGCACCTACAAATGTATACAAATAACCTGTAGTGGACTTTCTAGTATCCATATCTCCAGCCATATCCGCATTTGTAAATCCTTCAAGCATAGTCTCATCATGACCAAAACATAAACAATAATGACTAGTACCCTTGAGATACCTTAAAATCCATTTTACTGCTTGCCAATGTTGTTTGCTTGGATTGGTAAGGAACCTGCTCACTACTCCCACTGAATATGTAATGTCTGGTCTTGTGCATGCCATGGCATACATTAAGCTGCCAACTGTTGAAGCATAAGGAATCTTGCTCATCTCTTCTTTCTCCTTGTCAAGTGGTGTACCAACTGGCTTGGCATCCTTCATATTAAACCTGTCAAGCACCTTCTTGATATATTTTTCTTGTGACATCCACAACCTTTTTTTTTTCCTGTCACGCATAATCCGCATGCCTAATATCTATTGTGTTGGTCCCAAATCCTTCATTGCGAATTTGCAACCCAAATCTTTCTTCAACCTATTGATCTTATTCTTATCATGCCCAACAATAAACATGTCATCCACATATAACAATAATATGATATACTTTCCTTGATCATACCTCTTGATATAGACACAGTGGTCAGTGTCCAACCTCTGAAAACCATGTTCCAGCATGAATGAATCAAATTTCTTGTACCATTGTCGAGGTGCCTATTTCAACCCATAGAGACTCTTCTTCAACCTACAAACAAGGCCTTCTTTGCCTTTTTCTATGAAGCCTTCTGGCTGCTCCATATAAATTTCTTCCTCCAATTCACCATGAAGGAAAGAAGTTTTTACATCTAACTGTTCACATTCTAGGTCTAAAGCAGCAACTAGACCAAGAATGACTCTAATGGATGACATTTTAACAACAGGTGAGAAAATTTCAGTGAAGTCAATACCTTATTTTTGTGCAAAACCTTTCACCAACAGTCTTGCTTTATACCTCTCCTTTTCGTCACCTTCATGCTTAATCCTGTACACCCAGTTGTTTTGTAGAGCCTTTCTACCTTTTGGGAGGTTTACCAACTCCCAAGTTTTATTTTCCTGCAAAGATTTCATTTCTTCTTCCATTGCTTTCTTCCATTCTTCATTGTGCTCGACTTTACAAGCTTCTTGAAAACAATTAGGTTCACCTTCATCAGTCAACAAAATATAGTTTGAAGGAGGATACCTTTGTGAAGGCTTATGAGGCCTAGAAGATCTGTGAACCAACTATGGTGGTGCATTATCAGGTTGAATCTCTTGTAGAGGTTCCTGCAAGATTCCTTCTTCTTGTTGTTCATTATTTTCCACTTGTTATTCTTCATGCTCCTGAATTTGCTGTTCATTTTCTTGTATTGGTGGTATGTTTTCCTACTGCTCTTCAAACCTGTCAATAACCTTCTTGACTTCCAACTCACCTACAGTCCTCTTGAACATTTCTGACTCATTAAATATAACATCCCTGCTTCTAATAATTTTATGTTTGACTGGATCCCATAGACAATAACCAATATCTTCATTCGCATATCCCAAAAACATGCATTTCATAGATTTATCATCTAGCTTAGTTCTATTTTCTTTGGGAATATGTACGAATGCTTCACATCCAAATATTTTCAAGTGAGAATAATTCCAATTCTTACCAGTCCAAACTTCTTTAGGGATACCACAATCCAACGCTGTAGTTGGAGATCTATTTATGAGGTAGCAAGTGGTCCTGACTGCTTCAGCCCAAAAATTCTTCTCCAAACCGGAATTGGACAACATACTTCGCACCTTTTCCATAATGGTGCGATTCATCCTTTCTACAACACCTTTTTGTTGAGGAGTACTAGGCAAAATCTTCTCATGCTTTATGCCAAACCTATTACAATATTTCTTAAATGCATTTGAGCAATATTCTACACCATTATTTGTTCTTAAACACTTCAGCAATTTGTTAGTCTCTCTTTCAACAAAAACATGGAATTTTTGAAATATTCCAAACACTTCACTTTTATTTTTAATAGGATATGCCCAAAATTTCCTAGATGTATCATCTATAAATGTTACAAAATATGATGCTCCTCCTAATGATTTGATGTTAATAGGCCCAAACACATCCGAGTGTACCAATTCTAACACATTTTTCTTTATGTCATGGCCACCTCTAAGGAATGAAACCCTTATTTGTCTACCATATATACAATGCTCACAAAGATCAAGATTGTAGGATTTCAAACCTGGCAATAAATTTTTACCAACAAGTATTTTTAAGCCCTTCTCGCTCATGTGACCCAAACGCTTATGCCACAGATCTATTGAATTTCCTTCTTTTGTGATGACAGCCAAATCTGGTTTTCCTATCAGTCTCTTCAATGTGTATAGTGTCCCTGTCTTGGGTCCTTTGGCCACAACCAATGCACCTTTGCTAATTTTCCAGCCTCCTTTTCCAAACCTTGTCGAATAGCCTTCATCATCCAGTCGTCCCATAGAGATTAAACTCATGCGCATTTCTTGTACATACCTAACCTGTTTCAACAATATATCTTGTCCATCTTTCATCTTGATCTGGACATCTCCCACTACAACAATATTGCAAAAATGATTATTCCCTAAATGCACTCTATCATAATCACCGGGATTATATGAAACAAAACTATCTTTGCATGGGGTTACATGGTGAAATGTCCCAGAGTCAAGGATCCAATCAAAACTACTGTTAGATGTATATACACATGCATCCTCTACTGAAATAGTAAACAACACATCACCATTTATGGCTATAGCAGTAGTCTCACCTTCATTTGTGCTGGATGACTTGTGATTTGTACTAGACGGTCTCTGATCATTTTGTCCTTTCTTCGAGAATCGACATTCTTTCTTCATGTGCTCGGGTTTGCCACAATGAAAGTAGATGATTCTGCCTCTCCTTGATTTTGATCAGCCTCTCGATCTTGATTGCTCTTGCCGGCCTCGATCCATTTTCCTACCACGATTAGCTAGAGCTAGATCCTCTCCTCCCTGGTTTTCCACAATTGACTTGCGTCACAGCTCCTCATTCATTAAACTGCTGCTGACATCATCAAACTTTAGCGTCCTTGTAGTTGTTGAAATGCTCATAGCTACAATTAAATTTTCCCAATTGTCTGGCATAGAACACATTAGCAAAATAGCTCTAATTTCATCATCTAAAATGATTTAATAGAGGCAAGCTGATTAGTAATAATATTAAATGCATTCAAGTGCTCAGCAACTGAAGCACCCTCATTCATTTTGAGATTATAAAGCTTTTCATCAAGAACACTTTGTTTGATGCTGTGTTCTTCTCATATAGGTCATGGAGCTTCTTCCATAATCCTTCAGCCGTCTTTTCTCTGGACACATTGAAATAAACATTCTTTGTTAAATATTGGCGGATTGTTGCAATTGCCTTCCTATCTAGCTTATTCCACTCTTCATTTGTCATCGATAAGGGTTTCTTTGTTGTGCCCTCAATCGGAAAATATTGATCCTTTATATTCAGTATATCCTCCATCTGTGATTTCCATAGGGAAAAATTAGCCCCGCTTAATTTTTCCATATCTGTAACTGTTTATCTCCATTTTCAATCAAATTCATGCCCCAAAACACAAAAAACTCCACCTAAAAATAAAACTTTAATTATTACTCTTTAAAATTTAATAATAATGACCTTCCTCCTTTTAAAATACCCTTTTCAAAATCCCTTCTCCTTTTTAAAATATACTTTTCAAAATTCCAACATATAATTATATATGTTTCATAATAAATATAAAAACATATATAATGTCTTATCCTTTTCACATTTCACACATACATATGTTGGTTTGAGAAAAAAAACTTGACGTATATGTGCAAGATTGATGTAAAAAAAACTTATGAACACCAAGTTTCAACTCCAATCTCCATGTATCTCCACTTTTCAAACTCTAGCAAAACGTCTCAACATAGGTCCACGACCTTATTTTTCTTGCAACAATTGTCTTTTAGTTCCAGCGTTCCTCAACTATTTCCTGGACAGATCCTTCAACATCTCCAGGAGTAACAACCAACGTTTTAACGAACGCTGCTAGAGCAAGGTGATGGCACTGAGCGGCTTGCATTGTGGATATTCAAACCTAGCTCCGATACTAGTTGTTAGACCAGAGCATACATAACACACATCAGATTTTTACTCAGAGACTTAGACTACAAAAGTAGAGAATAATTCAAAGAGACAGACAAATGGAGAAACAACAAGATTACTTCGTCAGAAACAGCGGAATAGATAAAACAATCACTCGAGAACAGAAATCACTTTGCATTACATAATAGGCTTGGGCCTTGGCTTGCTTTCCTTGGCCAGAGAAATTACAAATTTATAGGGGCAGAAGAAGGATCTAGAATCATGTGTGTGATTCAGATGGAGATCTGGAATGATCTAGAAACCATTGGCGGTGTAGGAGGATCTAGAATCCTGGAGATCTAGAAAAATTTAATCTAGAAGGATCTAGAATACTGCGTGAATTTGGCTTCACAACTAACACATTGATTACGAAATTACAATATTTTATAAAGAATTTATTTATCTATTTTTAGCTTCACGGGTGTTGTCCTCGAACCCCCACCGAGGTGCTCATAAAAGTCATCATCACCCCCCCCACCCCCCGGACCCCTTGACGATGACATTTAAACGAGCGACGTTGTTTTCCCTTTAGAAACATTAATCTAACACAGCTAAAACAAAAAACCTCTGAACAATCAAAAAGGTAATCAGGGTCCACACCCAACATTCTCTCCTTGTTTATAAAAAATCAAAGAAATAAAAGTTTAACCGATATACAACCCCATCCCGCCATCTTGTGGGAAGAAGGAACCCCAAGGCTAGTTTCTCTACCTCGGTCAGCTTTTGAGGGGTTGGATATGTTTAGTGAGAATGGATTGGATGCGGTTTCAATGTGCATGCCCCTTGCAAATGAATGGATTCAAAGATGGTTCTAAGAGTGTATTTACACCCCATGGGAAATGGTGGCATTCTGCGTCAACCTCTACTCGGTTATGTTCTATATTGTGGCCCATGTGCCTACTCGGTTATGTTCTATATTGTGGCCCATGTGCCTACTCGGTTATGTTCTATATTGTGGCCCATGTGCCTTAGTTTGTGGGCAATTTCTCCAAGTGGATCATTGATGCTTTCTCGCATTAGTTCCTTGTTCAATGGCTTGCAGTAAGTATGTATTTCTTCACCGTGTAAGTCTTTTGCTTTTTCTGAATCCCCGCTTTGTATCTTTCATGGGTTTCCTTTACTCTTTGTCTCCAATGATGGTTATGTGCTTACATCATTATCACATTAAGTCTCTATGTGAGATATTTATGTGATAAATTTGTTGTTGTTCGTCCCCTTGTAATTGTGTTCTAAGGCATTTTAGCTGGTATTTTTTTTAATCGGATATGGAGATTTTGGTTGGCAATTGAGGTGATTTTGACCGCATTTTATGTTTCTGCGGTCAATTTTAGCTAGAGAAGTTAAAAGCAGGAGGTAGTTGTCTACCCTAAGCAGCGGGGTTCATATCTTCATTATTTCCTTCTTTCGAACATAGTGGTGATGAGGAGTTTTATGTATTTTTAAAGTATCCTGGTCTTGATGATGAACCTAAGTCTAAGTTCAAAATGCCTCGATCCTTTGTTCTCTATATAATTTCTCTGGAAAATATAAACATTATATATTAAAGTGGTTGTTACCGCAAATAACAGGACGAAATATGTTCTCGTTAGATTTTGTGACGTTGTCAAGAAGGCCGTTGGGCTTTGGGGACGGTAATTCTCTCATTTCTTGCTTAATTCTCTAAAGGAAGATGAAATTATGATGCTTCTCCTAGCATAGCTTACTAGGAAGCTCTTTATTTTCCTAATTACTAACTAAGAAATGTGAAATTCGTGTTTTCTCTTTCAATGCGAAAATTATTTAATCTCATGTGTTGAGGTCTATATTTTTCTTGACGCCGGAGTTTAAGCATTTTTTTTGGTGGTTTTTTTTATATATTTTCCTGATATTTAACAAAGGAAACCAAAACATTGGATATTTCTAGTATGTTTATGCAGCGTTTAGACATTTTCTTGTTCCCCGGAAAACACTACTATTAATACATTACTTTATAAGGGAATATCCACGTCTTTCTTTCTCATATTTTATAAGGGTAGGTTTGAATTTGTAACCTCAAACCCAATTTGTATGTTTATGCGGGATTTAAATTTATTTTTATGATCCTAGTAATATTTATTTATTTCTTGTAAGTAGATATTCACCTTCCTTTTCCAAGCTTTTGGAAAGATGGGTTTGAATTTGCAACTCTGAAATTAATTAATTTTGTTGCGCATTTGGGATCTTCGTGGAGTGAATGGTGAAAATTTGAGATTTCTATTGTATTCAACGAAAAAATTTGTGATCTTCATTCAATAATGTTTATGAAGTGTTGAAACATTTTCTTGAACCTGTAAAAGTGGCGTATTATATGTTTTTTTAATGGAAATTTGCTTCTGCGAGTCTTTTGAGAGTTGATAGGTAAGGGTTTGAATTCTTTTGAAATTCGCGTGTTGGAGTAGCTTTTATGGAATATTTAAATGTTTTCATGTGTCTTTGCAAGTAAATGGACACTTTTTAAGTGACTAGTTTGAATTTAATTTATTAGTTTTTCATATTAGTATTCAATTTATGAGACTTTTCCAACGAGATATCATACGTGCCAAACAAAGATAATATGACCAAGCTACGACCCCGAGAAGTTGGCTGCCCAACTAACGTCAACGAGGCCTACAAACTCTTGGTGTTACATCTCCTGGGGTTAGGTTTTTGGTTGTTTAAGGTTTTCTCATATTTTCCAATAATAAATAGGCCCTTGAGCCTCATTGTAATATAGTTCAAAGGCATGTAGCTACCACATCTCTTCTCAGAGTTACGCTACCATCGCCCAAGCTATCATCTTTCCATCCTGTTTGTAAGTATAGTTCAATATTTTTTTATTAATGAAATGAAGTGTTTTTCTGCTACATCTCTGTGCTTATGATTATGTATGTAAGTTGTTGTGTTCATGTTTAAGTTCGGATTAGTGGTATCAGAGCAGTATGCTCTTTCTCTGTTTTTGCATGTCCCCAACAAGGTCAGGGTATAAAGAGTTAGGGCTTGATCTTGTTGAGCCATTGCAAGATCAGCCTCGCAAAACCCAACGACCTCTCATGGCGAAAGAAAAGAAAGATGAGGGGGCAGGAGATCCTTTCAAAATGTTGCTTGAGGAAGACCTCGAGCAACAGTGGGACGCGATGATGGATAACTTTGCGAAATCCTTCGACAGCTACCCACGGACGATGCATCTTCATCCCGTAGCCAATCTGGAGGCGCCACTCCTTTTAAGGTACAAGTTAACTTTGATATTCCCATATTCGAAAGCTTGATAGATGCAGATGTCATAGATAAATGGTTGAATCTATTAGAATAATATTTTTTTAGTTCATGACTTTTCCAATCGGGAAAAGATTACTTTGGCGCTTCTTAAAGTCACCCCACACTTCAAGGATTGGTGGGAAACCTACTGTGAACAAAAGGACGAGAGTGAACCCTCATTGTTTTCAACCCCACCCACTTGGAATTCCTTCCGAGACACCATCAAGGAACAATATTACCCTGCTGGGAGCTATGAAGACAAATACATAAATTGGACCACGCTACGGCAGGAAAGGGACCAAGATGTGCCAGAGTTCACAAATACTTTCCACACCCTTCATACGAAGATGGGTATCAAGGATACTGAGCGACATTTGGTGCTCAAGTACCGTGGTTGTCTACACAAGTACATCCAGGACGAGATGGAGTTCTTGGGCATTTCCTCGCTCGGCACAGCGTATCGGTACGCTGTCAAGATTGAGCAGAGGTTTAAACAAAAGAAGCGGGACTTTGGATCTGCGAATCCAAAGCAAGGAAAATGTTCCCCCAAACCACAGAACAAAGGACCAAGACAAGGCGGTGCTACCCAGGACAACCCACTGAAGCCACAAGAAAAGAACAACATCCCGAAGACAAAGAAGGACATGGGAAAATGGTGTGAGTTCCATAAGAGATCCACTCACAATACAAGTGAGTGTCGGGCCAAGCAGTCACTGGTGGTCGAGTTGAAGGCTTTTGAATCAGACGCAGGTTCCGACTCTGAATTAGAACCCGATAAGGGAATTGACAAAGGGAAGTAGATCATTGATGTAGAGCCCAGTGCCACCATGGCCACCACCAAGATCCATAAGATTGAGCTTGAAGATCCAGAGGAGGGGGAACACCTCTTCCACTCACAGATGTGGGTGAAGGGTTCTCCGCTACAGTTCATTGTCGATAGCGGGAGCCAAAAGAATCTCATTTCAACAGAGGTCATGAAGTGGCTGGGCCTAAAGACTATAACACAACCATAGTGGTACACCATCAGGTGGCTTCACCAAGGACGAGATCTTCATGTCGGCCAACAATGTCACCTTCCCTACAACATCAAGCCCTTCACGGATGAGGTATTGTGTGACATTGCTCCATTTGAAGTTTGTGATGTATTGTTAGGACAACCATACTTATGGATGCGACATGTTGTATATGAGGCTAATAAGTTGTACAAGATATCGGAGGTAGCCCAGCCTACTTCCATCTCTTTGATCACTACAAAGAAATGCAGTAAGATCATTTCCCATACCAGGAAATTTGTTTTCCTTATGATTCACCTGCAGGGAAAGAAGAAGGTTGTGGCCACAGCTTTCAGGCAGGGCTCCTCTGCACACCAACAACAGATGGACAAGGTCGTGGAGGAGTAGAGGGATATTTTCGCCTCATTCACAGGGGTACCTCTGCATTGTTAGGTCAAACACTCCATTGATCTGACCTTGTACGCACCGCTGCCAAATGAACTGATATATCGACGCTTTGTTCTGGAGAACGATGAGATTAAGAGGTAGATTCAGGAACTATTGCAGAAAGGGCACATCGGGCCAATCTCATCACCTTGTGGGAGCCCAATTATATTGGTACAGAAGAAGGATGGGACGTAGAGGCTCTGTATTGACTATTGGGCACTGAACAAGATCACTGTCCGAAATAGGTACCCAATCCCATGGATTGATGACCTTTTGGACCAGCTCAACGGGGCCAAATATTTTAGCAAAATTGACTTGAAGTAAGTTATCACCAGGTGACTATCGAACCCTCCGATGTGTGGAAGAATGCCTTCAAATCCAAGGAGGGCCTTTTCGAATGGTTGGTCATGCCGTTCGGATTGACGAATGCCCCTGCAACCTTCATGAGACTGATGAACGACATCTTGCGACCTTTCACCAATGCATTCGTGGTGGTGTATTTAGATGACATATTGATCTTAATCCAGAGTTGGGAAGAGCACCTCCACCATATTCGATAGGTCCTTCAAACCCTGTGCCAGCCTAAGTTGTGTGCTAACTCAGAGAAATGCACCTTTGGCCTAACCCTGGTTCAATATCTGGGGTACATCATTGATGAGCAGGGTGTACATGTGGATTCATCCAAGATACAAGTAATTTGGGATTGGCCAACCCCAACCACTCTAGCAGAGCTCTGCATCTTTTTGGGTCTTGCCAATTTCTACCGTAGGTTTGTGTTGGGGTTCTCTCATATAACTTGGCCTTTAAGTCAAGTCACTAAGGGCGGAGCGAAAGCAAAGTTTTTTTGGTCGGAAACCTAACAACAAGCATTCTCCAAGTTGAAGAATGACCTCTGTTCTACACCAATTCTCACATTACTAAACCTGCAACAACCATTTGAGATTGAGACAGATGCCTCCAACTATGTTATTGGTGCAATTCTTACTCAACATGGGCATCCAATGGCTTACCACAGTGAGACACTTTCAGACACAGTCTAAAAGTACCCCACTTACGACAAAGAAATGTATTCCATTGTGTAGGCCCATCGTCAATGGAAGCATTACATTCTGGGGAAAGAAATAATCATCTACATAGACCACCGACCTCTACAATTCATACAGACACAAGCGAAGTTGCAGAACGATCGCCATCAGAAATGGTTCACCTATTTGTAACTATTCCATTTGAACATTAAGTATAAGAAGGACAACACCAATAATGTTGTTGATTGCCTCAACCAACCACCGGTCATGGTGCTTATCACTGTGCTCAACTCACGTGGGCACGAGACATCGAGGTGGCCACATCTTTACAAGAGCGATTCAGAATTCGGCAACATATACAAGACACTCTTGGAAGGGAAGCAAGCTCCAAATTTTCACCTTCATGATGCAATGTTATGCCACCTAGGACACGTCTGTGTTCCTTCAAGTGAGCATGCCAAGATGATTTGGGAGGTGCACTACAGTCGGGTCGTTGGACATTTCGCAATAGAGAAAACAATGGCGGTATTGCAGAAGTATTTTTATTGGCCGAAACTTTGTCAGGATGTTGGAAAGTACATTAGATCCTACACTGTCGGTGTCATTGCCAAACCAACCATAAAGAAGCAAGGCCTATACACTCCTCTACCTACTCCTGACCAGATTTTGGAATCTATCTCCATGGATTACATGTTGGGCCTTCCTTCTACTAAGCATGGCAACGATTGCATTTTCATGGTCGTCAACAAATTATCTAAGATGGCCATCATGGCAGCCTGCAAGAAGAGTATCACAGTAGAGGCCACTGCTAAGCTCTTCTTTGAGCGAGTATGGGTACACTTTGGGATCCCAGATCCCATTGTCTCAGATCGGGACAGTAGATTCCTTAGTGAATTGTGGTCAAGTATTTGGTCGATGCTGGATACAAAACTTACTAAGTCCACGTCTTTCCATCCCCAAACTGATGGCTAAACAGAGGTTGTCAACATGATGATTGTACACATTCTGCACATGTACAACTCGAAGAATCCACGCACATGGGATGAAAGTCTCCCCTATGTCCAACATAGCTACAACAGAGCTCTCCAAAACTTAGCAGGCCACAGCCCCTTTCAGGTAGGGCTAGGAATTTGGCCATTATGCCCCATTGATGTGGCCATACCATTTGCAGCCACTCAGGTAGATTCGGCTCACGTTTAATCTAAAACTAAAAGGGCTAAAAACTTCATTTAGTGCATTCAACACATCCGCTAGCAAGTCCATGATATATTGGATAGAGCCAATGCTAAGTACAAACAACGCCATGATCAACATCGAGTGTCACACAAGTTCCAGGTGGGCGACAAATTTTGGCTACATTTTCATAAGGAGTGCCTTGCTAGACCCCACCACAAGCTTCGCCCGCTCTGATATGGGCCATACACCATCACCAAGGTCATCGGTGACAAAGCATTTGAGATCAGTGTCCCATCGTTCCTTGGTCTGCACCCAATGTTCAATGTAGATTGTCTTCGACCATACTTTCTACCATTGTTGGACACATCTGACATTTCAGAACATCTCACACCAACAGAGCTCAACCCGAACTACATGGAACAGGCCATAATTGATCAGATCATGGACACACAAATCAAGAACACTTGGAAACAGAGGATACAACTATATCGAGTTGTCAAAGCAGACCAACTCCTTCACCAAGGCAAGTGGTTCACCAAGGACCGGGTTTAACAAAAATTTCCTCACCTCATGGAGGCTCTGCGAGCAATGGAGACCATTGCTTCCTAAGCGGGGAGGAATGATCCAGGTGGATATTTGTGGCCACCCACCTATTCCACCTAGACCGCATAGTGAGTTTCATATGTTTCCTTGTTCATTTCAACATTTACTATTTTTAGCAGTTTTTGTTGAAAAATGGCAACAAGAAATTGCTAAAAAGAGAAGTGCTAAAAATAGCACTACTAAAAATAACAGTTTGGGTATTAGTGCTGGATTGGGCAACAACGAATGAAAAATGGAAGTGCTAAAAATGGAAGTTCTATTTTTAGCAGTTCAGTGTGGATTCCTATTTTAGTCAGTCCCTGGACTAGAAATAGGAAGTAAAATTCGAGTTTGATATTAACAACAGTTTGTAAATTAATTAATTAATTTAGTTTGAGTTAATTAGTTAAGGAATTATGAACTTGAAGTCTATGTGAGGACATGCAACATTTTCTCCTTTGATTGAGGGATTTATCCATCAGTTAAAGGATGAGGATGAGTTGTAATTAGTTGGCTCAGTTAACTAAATCAAGTCCAGTTAGATTAATTTAACAAGTTGTTAAATTAATGAGATTCAGTTTGTTAATGCTTGCATGCATGTAACAACTGGTATTTTCATATAACTAAATATTATAGCTTAAATAACTCATGCATGTTAGTTTTGTCAGAGACCTAGTTGAGATCAGAGAAGCGACAATGTACTATCAGTTGGATGAATACTTTTCCTATAAAGGAAGCTCATCCATGATGAGGATTTATCTCCTTCAGGACTGCGTAGTTGGATCAGAGGTTACAGTGAGTGTGATGAGACCTATTCACACATGTGACATCATTGGACCCCAATCAGAATTGCGCAAAGAAATAGGAGGCTTGGAGGGCAGACCAGAGGTTAGATAGAGGCCTTTGACTGTCTATGAGCAGCAGAGGTATTGTAGAGAGAGCAGGATAGCTTTTGAGCTGATTCTTTTTGTAATACTGGTTATATTTCCACTTGTATGATAATATAGAGTTGGGGTTTTATGCTGGTGCTTTCCCCAGGATATATCTTCTGTGTTATGGTTGGTTGCTTCTCATTCTCAATTATATCTTTTCTTGTTTGATGATGCTCATATGTAATTAAGCTTTCGCAAAGTTTATGGTAGAAGTAGATCTAGTATTATGCTTTAGTACATTGCATATATCAGTTTGATCTACAAGTGAAATTTCTACATGATATCAATGAGCTAGCTGATTTGTAGAGAAAATTTTACATGGTATCAGAGCTAGCTGATTTGCAGAAAAATTCTACATGGTATCAGAGCAAAGGTGAATCAAGCATAGAATAGTATACAAAAGGAGAAAGAAATTCGAAGTTTATTATTCAGGATATAGATCTCAAGTTCTTATCACATTTCAGATTTCATCAATGGCGTTCTATGGTTTGAGGCTTGAGTATGCACTGGATGGTAGCTCAAACTATATAGCCTGGAAGGATCGCATGGAGGCAATATTAGAGGATAACAGGGTGAAGGACTTCATTGATCAAGAAGTCCCCAAGCCCTCAGGATCTAATGCCCAAGAGTTGGCGGAATGGAGGAAGTGTGTGGCTAGAGCTAGGATAATCATCATGGAGGGAGTTCAAGATCACATAGTCTCGAGCCTCCATGGGAAGGAGACTCCGTTTTCAATGTGGAAGACATTGAAAGATTTATATCAGAATAGCAGCGATCAAAGGAAGCTGGCGCTGAAGGACAAACTTCGAAAGATCAAGTGTGAAAAGGGCAACACGGTCTCTATGTATCTGAATAAGCTCACCTCATGCAGAGATGAGCTTAGAAGCATAGGGATCGCTACAGCAGATGATGATATGGTGAGTCTAGCACTCCTTGGCCTTCCTAAGAGCTGGCATAGCTACCAGGACTCGGTTAATGGAAGGGAGAAATTGCCAGATTGGGAACGACTATGGTCAGATTTGATGTAGGAGGAGATACGAAGAAGCACCAGAGATGGTTTTTCATCCATGGAGGATGAAGAAAACTGTGCCTTAGCGAGTAAGGCGAAGAAGGGGAAGGAGAAGGTTTCTCTTTTCGAATCCAGTTCTTCCCATGGTGGGAAGAAGTTTGAAAAATCGAAAGTGTGATGCTTTCGTTGTCATGAGGTGGGCCATTTTGCTACAAATTGTCCACAGAGGAAATCCAAGAAGGGATACGGGGAAGGATCTGAAGGTGAGGCACTTTCTTCACAATTCGAGTTGGATTTCACACTCTGCGCATGCATGGTTTCATCCATGGTGGGAAGTGGTTGGTTTCTTGACAGTGGAGCTTCTTTCCACATGACCAGTGACAAGAGTTTGTTCAGTACTTTGGAGGAGAAAGATCTCCAGATACTCATAGCGATGGGTAATGATGAAAAGTACAATGTCTCAGGTGTAGGCTCAATTATTTTTCAGAGGGAGCATGGAGCTCGACTTACCTTGATCGATGTCAAGTATTTACTAGGACTTAAGAGAAACTTGGTGTCGATCATGATGCTGGAAGACAGAGGCTATGATGTGGTCTTCAGTAAGGGAAAGGTTTTCCTTATACACATCATCACTAGATAGGTGAAGCAGATCGGTTCACGGGTCAAGAACCTGTATGCTCTTGAGGTACAAGATGCATGCAAAGCCTTGAGGAGCAAGGCAACTGATTGAGACTTGGTGGTTGAGAGGGAGAGTATATTACCTTTCAACATGCAGTGCCAGAAGAAGTCTCAGACGATTGTGGAGGAGCCACGATTGGTGCAACAACTTCAGGAGGTTGTGGAGCAGCCACAACAGGGGAAGCTGAGAGGAGATCGAGTAGAGACATCTACTCATACAGAGACCTCTAGTAGGGGGAAACTTCGAGCCAGGTGGGCAGAGGGATCACATGTAGCCATACCTCTAGGTAGGAGGTGGGGCGATGTGGAGTGATCGTCCCAAGGAGGAGGGGTAGGATCCTTAAGGTACCCAACCTCTTTGATTCGACTTTGCTACAGGAGCCCCGATGAGGAGTAGCAAGACTGACTGATTGGGTAGAGACAGATGCGGATGGAGCGGTAGAGAGAGCTACAATGCAGGAATCCCAAGACAGTGCAGAGCTAGCAGGCTGCAACAATGCGAGAGGCACAAGTGTGTTGCACCAGTGCAGGATGGCACAGAGAGGTGTGCAATGGTGGGAGATGCATGGAGATGTTGCAGTAGTGCAGAGGTCAGAGAGGGAGCACTTGTCAGCAGTAGGTAGAGCTTCAGCATCAGAGTATGTTTCTAGCCCAACAGATAGTTTAGTTGGGAGTTTTTTTGTTCTGAGAGTTGCTGGAGCAATCGCACTTGGTAGATGTGTTGCATGCAGAACATTCCGAAGGTACAGGATCGGGTTCGAGAGGAAGCATTTCTTGTTGAGAGGGAGTGTTGAAAAATGGCAACAAGAAATTGCTAAAAATAGAAGTGCTCAAAATAGCACTGCTAAAAATAGCAGTTTGGGTATCAGTGCTGGATTGGGCAACAGGGAATGAAAAATGGAAGTGCTAAAAATAGAAGTTCTGTTTTTAGCAGTTCAGTGTGGATTCCTACTTTAGTCAATCCATGGACTAGAAATAGGAAGTAAAATTCAAATTTGATATTAACAACAATTTGTAAATTAATTAATTAATTCAGTTTGAGCTAATTAGTTAACGAATTATGAACTTGAAGTCTATGTGAGGACGTGTAACAGTTTCTCCTTTGATTGAGGGATTTATCCATCAGTTAAAGGATGAGGATGAGTTGTAATCAGTTGGCTTAGTTAACTAATTCAAGTCCAGTTAGATTAATTTAACAAGTTGTTAAATCAATGAGATTCAGTTTGTTAATGCTTGCATGCATGTAACAATTGGTATTTTCAGATAACTGAATATTATAGCTTAAATAACTCATGCATGTCAGTTCTGTTAGAGACCTAGTTGAGATCAAAGAAGGGACAATGTACTATCAGTTGGATGAATATTTTTCCTATAAAGGAAGCTCATCCATGATGAGGATTTATCTCCTTCAGGACTGCGTAGTTGGATCAGAGGTTATAGTGAGTGTGATGAGACCTATTCACACATGTAACATCATTGGACCCCAATTAGAATTGCACAAAGAAATAGGAGGCTTGGAGGGCAGACCAGAGGTTAGATAGAGGCTTTTGACTGTCTATAAGCAACAGAGGTATTGTAGAGAGAGCAAGATAGCTTTTGAGTTGATTCTTTTTGTAATACTGGTTATATTTCCACTTGTATGATAATACAGAGTTGGGTTTTTAGTTTGGTGCTTTCCCTAGGATATATCTTTTGTGTTTATGGTTGGTTGCTTCTCATTCTTAGTTATATCTTTTCTTGTTTTATGATGCTCATATCTGATTAAGCTTCTACAAAGTTTATGGTAGAAGTAGATCTAGTATTATGCTTTAATACATTGCATATATCAGTTTGATCTACAGGTGAAATTTCTACATGATATCAATGAGTTAGCTGATTTGTAGAGAAAATTCTACAGTTTTTCAGGTCCTAAACTTTCAGAGCAGTTTCGACCCCCTAAACGGTGTTTTTTTGGGGTCCGTGAGAAGCCCAAAACCATAGGCAAGGGCTTGTGGTGAAACCTGTAGTACTCAAAGAGACCTTTCCAACAAGGTATCGCACATGCCAAATAGAGATAATATGAACAAGTTACGACTCTCGGAAGTTGGTTGCCCAACTAACCCCAATGAGGCCCACAAACTCTTGGTGTTACATCTCCTGGGGTTAGGGTTTTCTCATGTTTTCCAATAATAAATAGGCCCTTGAGTCTCATTGTAAAACATTTCAGAGGCATGTAGCCGCCACATCTCTTTTGAGAGATAAGCTACCATCGCCTGAGCTATCTTATTTCCATCCTGTTTGTAAGCATAGTTCAATATTTTTTTATTAATGAAATGAAGTGTTTTTCTATTGCATCTTTGTGTTTATGATTATGTTTTTAAGTTGTTATATTCTTGTTTAAGTTCGGATCATGAGCGATTTACATTTTTGTCACAGTAGCTTCTGACGATTTTCCAAAGTTACATAAGTCCAAACAGAGGCCCCACAAGACAATGACATCTATGTCTAAATCAATTAGCAAAAATCACAGTCACAGGTTGAAGGGCACCTTCACATGGAATGTTGGTAAGCACTTCAGAGTCTTAATAGTGTTAGTTTCCTTTATTTCTTTTGAACTTTTTCCTTTTAAAAATAGGCAATTTTGTCATTGTATTTGAAGTTTGGTCTTGAATTTTGCCTCTATATTTATATGTTTAGTCTAAGTAAATCTGAAAGTTGTTTGAAGATGTAATTGATTTTCAAATGATGTAGAAGGTAGACTTGAGAAAATTGGAAACAACAACTTTGGTGAGATATTGGAAACACTTTGATCTTGTGAGTTTCCACAACTATTTGATGATAATGGGAATCAAGTCGTGTTTGGAATCTTAGTCATAATTCTGAAAATTTTGTCTATGCTAAAAATGGAACTTATGTTTTGTAAATCCACTCTACATAATGGTTTGGGATTCATAGATATCTGAAGACTAAAATTCACGCTTGTGAAATAGGTAGATGCAATTCCAAACCCTCCAAAGGAATAGTTAATTGACATTGTTCAAAGACATTTCATAGCACAAGTATCTATACAAATCTTCTTGTTTCCAGTTACAGTGTGGTGCTTCCATATAATTCATCATGATGTATTTCTTCTTGTTGCTTGTGCTACCATTTCATATTGCATTTAGTGCTTTATTTTCTAGCGCCACTTTTTAGAGCACACTTAATTTGATAATCCATACTGTATTTAGAAACAAGGTGCGTTATTCTTACATAGATTAATTTTAGACTTAGGCATCCTATGTTCATGCTAAGTGATTTCTATTTTCATCATGTTCATTATGTACTTTGTTTCAACTGAAAAGGTGCTCCTACTTTTTTTTGTGTTTTGCAAGGTTTCTAAGACAGAATTAGTAGCTTTGTTATATGAAATGTTTTATGCATAAGATGATGATCAAATAATTGGATTCCACTGATTGAAACAATGTAGAATATTCTTGGGTCATTAAGGTTTTTCCATTGTTTCACAGTTTCTTTGATTTTTCACAATCGTCGAGAGTAGGATGTGGAAGGTTTCTGATGTGATTCATATTCCAGTAACCTTATGTTGTATGTTGTTTGTATTTTGTATGATATATCAATTAATTTTTTTTTATGAGTTATGACCCACATTGTTGGTTTACCCTACCTGTTAGATTTATTTGTAGCAAAAAAAAAAAACTTTGGCTCTTTCATAATCTTCCCTTCTGCCTCTTTGAGGTGTGCATATCTTTCCCTTAATGTGTTTAGTGTTATTTCTGGCTTGCATCAAATTATGCTCAAGTTTAACATACTTGATTGCCTTCTGAACCAGTGATTAGCTTTTTAGGTAGGTTGATAATCATGCTTATTTGTTGCAATGTCACTCTATCAACCATTTTTTTGATATGGTTGGAAGTGTTGTGAATAGAAATCATTGGTTTTAGGGTGTTACACATATGTGAGGAAGTATGTGATTTGCATTATCTTTTAGTTGATTTTATTGTTTATTTGGTGACATTGCTAAGTAATAACACAAATGATAGGGTGAACTTCATTGAATCTAACCAAATCCGCACTCTAGTTGGTTGCTTTTCAATACAAAGAAATTGGATGAGTTGCAGGTAATAATTGGATTTGTGCAGGCGGAAAAGCAACTCAAGACAGTTTGTAATTGAATCCTCACCTTGGCAAAGGAAAGATCTTGCAGAAATGCAAGTCTATATATCTTATTTGCTTGTCGTGGGAGCTTTATGTAACCTAATAGCTAGTAACTAAGGCTAACATTTATTGTCTTAATGTAGGTGGGCTACTTGTGAATTTGTTTACTTTCCAGCATTGACGTAATGCTGACGTAGCTAGAACCTTAACCTTTTAAACATTTCATTAATACTTGTAAAGCGAAGAAAACATTGGAACTGATGATTGTTGGAGGCAATCATTTTGATAGCTCAATGTACAAAGTTAGTGTGGTTGATTGTCAATACCAAAAATCTTTGATGGAGATGATTATGTTAAGAAAAATGCAGCAAATGTCTCTTGAAGTTGTGTTTAGGGTGGAGATTAAAATACTAGAATAGATTGAGTGGTTTGAGCTTGACTATTTCTATAGGTTGTGTATTGATGAATTTCAACTTTAGTTCGGGATAAAATTCATGATTGACAATGCATTTTCATTGCTTTTATTGATATGCATGTTTCAAGAGAATTTGAAAGTTAATATGTTGAATTCGAACTATTTTCAATTTAATTTGTGTTCTCTTTCTTTTCATTGTTTTGTATAACTAACATATAACTATCTCTGCATCCTACCATCTTGCTCTTGTCCCTTTTTCTTTTTATTGGTACCTTCAAGACTTCATCTTATTTTTACTGGTACCTTTTCTTCTATTTGTAGAGACTGAATTTTTCAGGCTGCTACTTTTCATTCTATCATGACAATTCTAAGATGTGTTGCACTGGAATGCTTAAGTTAACGTGGAATGATATATTAAACTATGATTTGATACACTTCTGACATAAGATTGTGTTGGGGTGTCTTAATATTCCCTGTTATTTGTTGCTTATTATCATCTCATGGTGTCCAATGGCTTCTTTTGTCTGTTACATTTTACTCCTGTTAGATATTTTTATTTGCCAATCCAATTGTTTATGTTTAGTAAACATTTTTAGAACCGCGAATGTAAATTTTTATGTAATTTTGTTTCCATGAATTGAGTGTTTACCCTATCAACTCAATATATTTTATAAATTAATTTAAACTCTACATATTGAAGAACCTTTTAATAATATAATTAATATTGTTTAATAAAATGGTGAATAAAACACCCTCCACACAAAATTAAATCGGGATGAATATAAAATCATAAAAATTATATTATTATTAAAATATAATTATAATATATATACAATTTTTAAAATATATATATATATATAACAAAAACCACGTGGTGGCAATGTCCAAAAAGCAAAGGCAGTTATATTGCGATCATATGGCTTTTGTTATTATTATTATTAAAAAGAAATATAAGTTATATGTACACAAAAAAATGGAAAGCCCATCATATGGCTTTTGTTATTATTATTATTATTAAAAAGAAATATAAGTTATATGTACAAAAAAAATGGAAAGCCCCTAGAGAACAGTTATGGCCATGAAAATGAAGTGTTATGCACTAGGAGGTTTGAAGTTCAAATCCTCTTAAATTACATGTGTTTGCAAAAGGTGCATATGTAGGCACATAAGGGTTATAGTGGTAGAGTAGAAGTGGACCTTGTGTCACAAGAGTATGAAACCAGCCGATGTCAATACCAACCAATTGTCATTTCTCTGGTTGCTAACAAAAAAAATAAACATGGAACAAACAGAGAAAACAAAAAACAAAACAAACATGGAACAAGATTCTTAACCATGCATATTTAACCTGCTTTATCATGGATGTTCTTACTTTTTCAAATACCATGGCTTATTATTACCACATGCCCAAAAAACCACAATTCATTTCATATAAGACTGGTTAATAAATGACATTTTTTAATTAACCAATTTAAATACATTGGCAAAAAAAAAAAAACATAACTACATTGGAGATAAAATATTTTAGAATATTTTGTAAAAATTAAATCCCTACCATCCATTTAATCATTATTGATAATTAATTTAAAATTATGTAAATCTGTTCCAAAATAAACATGTTTATTAAGCAAAACTAAAAAATAATTTGTTGATATAATATCTATAATTTCCCTTAAAATCTCAACTCCTAAAATACAAAACAAAAATACCTATACTCACATTGTCTTCTATTATAAAAAACTATTAATTTGATAAAAAATTATCAATAATTTATTGAAGAAAAATCCTATATGTTCAATTATCTCATTTTTTCAACATCAACATATATATATACATAAACAAACTTTATCCAATGGCCGGAGTGTTTTTACTCAAACATGAGGACGCACATTTATGAAACATCAGGATTGCTACAGAGGAAAAAGTTCAATTCTTCTTGGAAAGTGAGAAGCAAAATATACATAAAAATCAAAATATTACAGTTATTCAAAAATAAAGCTATTGGGAGAAGCTCCTCTTCTTGAGAGAAGAAGCAACCTCATTGGAAAATGTCTTTTAGTTGGAGGTAGAAACAGAAATTGCATATCTAAAGCAAAACAAGCAATCTAATTAGCAGAAGACCCTCTTCCTTGAATCTCGAAAACAATACAAGCAACCTAATCAGAAGATCATGTTTTTTTTCATTCAGATAACCTGCAACTTTGAAACTTTCCCATTATCTGACATAAACAACTTTTCCATTCAAATAACCTGCAACGTTTCCATTTTCTGACATAAAGGAGAGCTCCAATCAGGGGATTGATTTTTCTTATACTCTTTCCATTCCTCCCACCACATCTTGAAGCTGCTTCCTTGGAAGAAAACATCTCGAGAAATGCTGAGATCGTTTTCCATCTTTGTTACATACTCTTCAAACTTTTCAAGCTTGTCTAGGCTTTCGTGTTGGCCTTGTTTTACATGTGCCCAAAGGCACGAATCCAGGGTGAGGGATGTACGCTTTGTGCGGGTTCGTTGCCCTTTCGAACCGCGAGCTTTTTCTTTCGCTTCCATCCATTTCTGAAGAACTTTATGGCGATTGTGTCTTCCATCTGAAAAATAGTTGCCATTGCTGTTATTGCGATAATAACATGCAATATCCAGAGGCTCCACTAGTTTTCTATATGTATTGCCAGCATTTATCCACTTATTTTGGGATTCGAAATCACTTGGCAACTCATGACCCTCCCACTTTTCAATAATCTTATCCCCAAACTCTGCAAGCTTTACCCTACGTCTATCAGCATCGATATCCCTCCGATCATGGTTCTTGAAGGTATCATAATAACCGATGCCACCGTTCGTTTCACATCTCTCTTTATACCATTCAACCTATGCCATAGTGCTTTGTTTTACGGTTAAATCAATAGCTAGGCTATCAACATTTGTGTTATACCTGTTTTCAGTTTCACCAGCTTTTCGTAGGGCAAGCTGTGCATGATGATTCTGCACAAAATTATGATCACCCATTCAACAACATTTCAAACAAGGATTACTGTGCCTGAAAATAAAATTCAAAAGAGCAGCAGGAAAGATCAATCCAACTGTACAGTAAAATCTTATATCAGATCTTATACAATAATAAATTAGCATGAAGAAAGCTGAAAAGGCCAGCCTAAGAACCACAGAGTTCACAATAAAGACCTGTAATTCATTAGATTGGAATATTGTCCCATCTCGAGAAAGGAGGTGCTCTACAGCCATGGTGGGGGATCCCTTTGTGTGAATTTGTGGCTTTACTAACATCAAATGAGGTCCAAAAATATCATCGTATCCAACTTTGCACTCACTTGACTACTAAAGTTAATGGATTTAATTTTTTAAAATGGATTTAATTCTTGACTACTAAAGTTAATGGATTTATTTTTTTTGGATTTAAACGTATAACTTCTTACCAAACACATGTTAATAACCAATAAGCCCATTCTAACCAAACACATGTTAATAACCAATAAGCCCATTCTAGTTATTCTAACTGTACTTTTTTACTTCTCGTACATTTTAAACATATTTACTGATATAAAAAAACACATCACATTTTTTTGTTCTTTCAAATGTTAATCAAAAAGGAATTTTGGGTATTACCTGAGCTTCAAAACCAATAGCTTCTAATTGCACTGAGATTCCCATCTCGTAAGAGGATTTGGAATCAGGATTGGCAAATATTTTACCACTAACGGAGTTTTCTATGACATGTTTCAAAACAGAACCATATCCTATATGCTCTGAAAACCAGTCCTGTACAATATTATCAGAAAGCTTTTCATGGCTCTGCATTGTCAAATGAAGCATCATCAAAACGGTCTCAGAATTCTCAATACAAGCTGCGCCATGGTTTGAGCAAAACATACAAGTACCAAAAGGTTTGTATGGGCTTTTCTTAATAACCCCATTTGATCCCCTTGAATCAACTCCATAGTATGCCACTGTAGCAGTAACGCTTTTAAGAAGAGTCCTACAAGCATCTTTAATAGAAAAATCAGCGACTTTGCCCTGCCAAGACGGCAAGATAGCAGTCAGAGGCTCAGCAATAGATTCAACCGGTGCAAGGAGCATCCGAAGAACAATATGATGCTGGGAAATTATCACAGGGTTTTTTTGGGGAGCAATATCATACTACATGAGTCTATATTGGGAGATATATATTAAGGGAAAAATAACATAATATATTGGAGGTATATAAGGGGTAAAGTATTTTTATATAGGCAAATATAAAAAATGGAGTTTAAAGTTAATGAAAAAATATAAAAAGGTATAAAAAATGTTAATAAAAAAATGGATACCTACAATATGTAGTGAAAGTATGGGTTTTTTTAATTGGGAAGTTGTATTGGGTTCATATTGGGAGAGGGTTAAATAATGTGATTTTTAAAGAGATTTTCCAATATGTAGTAAAATTAAGGGTATTGTTTAATATGCCACGAACGTACCTATGTTAGAGGTTCACTGAGTGAATTCCCTGTGGAAATCACGTACAAAAAGTTGCCTCCCCAATTTTCATGATCAACTGCTTCAACAAATCTTTCATTCCCTTCATTCCCCACTAAAGGGCAACCAAAAGTGATACAAAATGGAGAACTTTGCCTTAGCCTCTTTTCCAGTACCCATAATGTAGCCAAGGTTGCAACTGCTCTTCCTAAGCAATAACCCACAAATATAATGGGCTTGAGTTTTCTTTGTTTGGAGTCCATACAAATATGCAACTCATAGATCATGGAATACATTAACACAATGTTACATTTCTCTTTGAATTTCTTTAATTTCATCTATAATAAGTGAACAAGTAAACCTTTATTTTTTGAAATTAAGGGCACTTTGTCCAAACAGTTGTATCTGGAAAATCAATTTACCTGTGCTTGGAAATCTGTTTTCTAGAAAAATGCATCCTCACTGTGCTACAAAAATGCTCAAGGGCATATAAGCGCATTTGCAATTTATGGGCCGATTTGGAAATCAATACAATATCATCAGCATATAAAAAAAGCTTTATCACAAACTCCCCCGACCGAACACCATCTCCACCTTGCAGAGTTAGCCACTCTACCAATTTATCAATATATAGACCAAAAAAAGTAGGGAATAGAGAAACCTTGCTTGACTCCAATATCACTTCTAAAACTTTCTAAAATACCTGCTGAGATTCTAATACGTAATGGTTTAAAAAAAAATTGGTAACACCTTACCTTCCTATAATATGCAATGAGTATCTAACTTTCATTGGATATGGAATTATACGATATTATAGTTAACTTTTTAAAGTGTTCAAATAATATTTTGAAATAGATAATGATTAAAAAAATATATTTCCTGCGAGTAGGATAGATATCTTTCACTAAATTAAAGTAACAAGATTTTTTTGCTAAATGACTATTTAAAATATAAAAAGTATCAAATTTAATTATTTTTTATTTTAAATAAAAATATTTATTTATTATAAATAAAAAAGATACATTATATTATATTTTATTGAAAATTTACCCATTATAAAAGTGAGTGGAAACTTTTTTTCGCAATGGTTTTCTTCCCCATTAAATTTGATAAGATATTATACATTTAGTAGTAGGGAATAGACTTTGCCTATTTATATAGGTATTTATTTTGCTTGTTTGTGTAGAAATAATCATTAATTTTGGCACTTTTCTAGTAGAAAGTGGATGCTTGCTTTATATATATATATATATATATATATATATATATATATATATATGTTAGTATTCACAATTCATGGTAATAGCATGTTATTTAGATGTAATTTTGGTGTTATAGTGGTAGCTACGATGGTTGATCCTGTGTCTCCCTTAGATTAGGCCGCAGTTACCGATTCACCATGTTGTTAAAAAAAAAAAAGCATGTTATTAGTGCATTTGATTCTCATTTTATGAATGGTGGTTCAACTTGTTAATCCATGTATACTAAAACTTTATTATCTATATTGATAATATAAGTTTTGTGGTTAATGGACTCGTGGATGGAATGGCGCGCTGCAGCTCTCACTGCTCTTACCCTAGCCGTAACATTGATTATGGTTATCTGCAGGCACTGTAACCTCCTAAGCTACCTTCGCAACCCGCTGCCCTCGCCTGCACCTGCTCCCAACTGTCGATGGTAACAGTCTACCGTTCCTAGGCTCAGCATGGAAAGAATGGAGCTGGATGCTATGGATTATTCGTCGGACCCTTACCCGGAGCATTCTATTTTCTATAAGCCTAACCCTAAATCGGCACCCGTTCCATCCTCAACGTCATCCAGCTCGAACCCGACGTCAGTTGTCTCCCTCCCCAGGCTTACGACCTCCACCCTTCACATTGGGACCCTCCCCATTGACTCGCCTGCCCTGGACTGTCTGACGTTGTCTCCTGGAACCCTAAACCTATTGGCCACCTGCTCGTCCCCTCTTGTCGACCCCTCTCCCCCTGTAGATCACTATTTCTCCAAGAACCCCCCATCTCATCCGGTTAACGATACTGATGCGGCAGTAGAGGCACAGAAGACCCACGGTACTCAAGGCATATGGCAAGGACTACACCATCAAATTCGGGGAAGGACTCACCATGGGTGAAGTGGCTGACAAAGCAGGTAAAGTCCTAGTGGGTAGGGTTCGTGGAAGAACCTACACGGCGGAGCAATTGGGGCTATGGGTTAAAGAGATCTGGGGACAGATATTCATACAACTCTTGAATGTACAGATACTCCCTCGAGGATGGTTTGCGCTTCATTTTTCCCTTGAAGAATACACAAACATGGCACTTGCACGATATTGGCATATCGAAATGGCTCCAGTGCTGCTCAAAAGATGGAGCCGTCTCTTCGATCCAGAAAGAGAACAGATAGGAGCAGGACCTTTATGGGTACGACTACCAGGTTTACCCCTCTAGTACTGGTTAGTGTGAATTGGGAATACCTTCGGCACCTTCCTCGATTACGACAAATCCATAATTCAGTCCAAAAATCGAACCCTAGCTCGCATTCTGGTGCATCTGGATACTCAAGAGGGCCTGGAGGAAAAAATTACTCTGCAATGGCATAACTTCACTAGGGTTCAAATCCTCGATTACGAGGGGGTGCCATTTAGATGCTGACATTGCCACAAGGTCGGGCATCTGTATAAGGAATGCCCATTGGTCCAAAAACCCCTGGAAGCAACTATGGAAAAGGAGGATGGCAATGGAAGGGCTACCTCAGACATCCCCAAGAAGGCACCATCAGCAGCACCGACTCCATCTCAGAAGGCGACCCTACCTCAACTAGTCCAACATTCTACAAGCTACTCCTTGCGACCCCCATCTCCACCTATGACTCGAGCCAGCGCAGCAGCTGAAGCGGCTCGTACTTCGGGTATTTCTCTCCCCCCTCTCCATGCTCTATCTTCTACTTATGCATTTTCTGCACATCATCAGCATAATGCATTTGTACAGGATCGATCCACCTCTCCCTCATATATTCCTTGCCCCCGTCTCTCCCACCACCTGGTTTATTCCACTACCTCCCCTTCCCTAAATATAGAGGCATCCTCCTCCCCATCCCTCTCTCCCCTTGATCCCCCTCACCCTTATAACCTGTGTTCCTGCCCTCCCACTGTGGGTTCACATTCAATTCACTCTGGTCTTGGCCTGTTTCTCCCCTCGATGACTATTAAACCCCTTCGTGGGTGCAAATCTTATCCCTCGCATGTTATACTTCAGGCTGGTGCTGAGGTGGTTTCGGGAAGGCAATCTTCATTAGATCGGGTCCTTAGAGCGAAGAATACCCATGACATGGTTCCCCCATGAAGTTCCTATCATTTAATTACAGGGGTATGGTTAGCTCGCCTAAAAAGCTAGCCCTCTACAAGCTATTTGACTCTAAGCCTGTAGACATTATTCTCCTTCAAGAAACCCTCAGTGAAGCTCAACACCGTATTCTGAGGAATCTGAACCCGGGATGGGAATTCCTTGCACTAGATGTAGTTGGGCGTTCTGGTGGATTGGCTATGGGATACAATCCCTGAACCATAAATCTAACCTCGGCCTGGGGAGGAAAGGGTTTCATTGGTATCGAAATTTTTTCTGCCAAGCTAGGAATGGATCTCCATGTCATGAATGTTTATGGGCCTTGTCAAGGGCGAGAGGCTTTATGGAATCAGCTCCTAAACCTCTCTATTACCTCATCTGATAATCTCATTATGGGCAAGGATCTAAATTTCTCTATTGGATTTAGTGAGTCCTAGGATTCATCTGCGCAGATTGACCCACTCTCTGATACCATGGAAAACTTGCTTGAACAAGCTCACCTCTCAGATATTCCCATGAACAGATCCCTGCCAACATGGAGGAATAGAAGAGTTGGTGAGGCGGCACTAGCTAGAAGACTGGATTGTTTCATCCTCAAAACCCTGATGATACAAAGATTATCTCATTATAGGCAGTGGGTCGGAACCGGAGGTATCTCTGACCACTCGACCATCTACCTAGAAATCTCTGGCCCTCCTATTAAGCCCAAAGCCCCGTTCAAATTCAATTCATCTTAGCTTCATGACCCCTCCTACACCAATCTAGTTTCATACTTCTGGCTACAAAACCCTCCCATTCAAGGACTCACTCGGGCTGAAGGGTTCTGTCATAACCTTCTGCACCTCAAGAAACTCACTATCAAGTGGGCAAAGGAAAAAACCCAAAGGGATGACCATACCCTCGCCTCTGTTGAATTATCCTTGGCTCATCTTATGGATGACCAAAATAGGGGTTTCTTAAACACAGAAGCCAAGACAAAATTGATTGAATTAGAAAATCAAAGGGCCAAAATTCTGAAGGAAAGAGAGGAAACCTGGAGACTCAAGAGTAGAGCGCTCTGGCTCAAAGCAGGGGATGAGAACACAAGTTACTTTCAAAAATTTTCCAAGGGGAGAAAAGCCTCCAACACCATCTGGAAAATGCCCATGCAGGATGGAGGTATTGCAAAAACTTTCAATCAATTATCTCAGTTGGGTATCTCACATTTCAAACATCTTTATAAGGAGCCCCCAACCTCAAACCTTGTTGATATCATTCAAGTAGTAGGGAACTTACCAAGCTTTGTAGATCTGGATGCGGAAACTGAGCTAACTACACCCATTACAAGAGAAGAACTTGAGGGGACATTAAAATGGTTCAAAAAAGATCAAAGCCTTGGCCCGAAAGGATGGTCCATTGAATTCTACTTACCCTTTTTTGACCTCATTGGGAATGACCTCCTCAATGTAGTTGAAGAGTGCAGGGTCTCCAGAAAGATGTATGAGGCTATGAATGCTACCTTCATTTCTCTTTATACCAAAATCTGACTCCCCTACATCCTTCAATGACTTCGGACCAATCTCCCGTTGCAACACCCTATACAAAATCATTGCAAAGATCATAGCAAATCGACTCCGTCCTATACTCTCCCATCACATTTCTCCAGAGCAATTCAACTTTCTTCAAAATAGACAAATCCATGAGGCCATAAGCACTGCCCTGGAAGCCATTCACTCTATCCAAACAAGAAATCTGAAAAGCATTATCCTTAAGATTGACTTCGCTAAGGTTTTCGACCGTGTCAGCTGGCTCTTCATTAAGATGATCCTAATCCATCTAGGATTCCCACTTGCTTTCACAGAATGGATCATATGGTGCATAAACTCGGCATCCTTCAGTGTACTCATAAATGGTTATGCATCCCACTTCTTCCATGCTGAAAAAGGACTTCGGCAAGGATGCCCTCTTTCTCCCCTTCTGTTCCTTATAGTGATGGAGGGTCTCAGAAGGCTCATTGGCACTGCAAAAAGGGAAGGCAGACTCAAAGGACTGAAAATGAATGAACTTTTCCATCTCACACATCTCCTTTTCATTGATGATGTTATGATCTTCCTGGATGGCAGCATCAGGGATTCTACCTCTTTCCATGACATACTTATACTCTTTGAAAAAGCCACTGGTATGGTTGCAAATTAGTCCAAATCTACTATCACTCTGTCTCACACCTCCCCTCAGGAGGATAGAACAACTCTCCATTTCTTCCATTATCAATTGCATAATCTCTTAGATGGCTTGAAATACTTGGGTTTCAGGATCAAACCCCACAGCTACCGGATTGCTGACTGGATCTGGTTAGTGATTAAAATTGAGAAGAGACTGAAAATTTGGAATCACAGATTCCTATCAAGAGCAGGGTGCCTAGTCCTTATAAAATATGTACTGGAAGCCACACCTGTATATTGGATGTCTCTCGCTTGGATTCCTTGGGGAATACTTGGCCGCATCCAACAGATATGCTGCAGATATCTATGGAATGGACAAAAGGAAGGAAAAACTTTTGCTTGGGTGAGCTGGAAGAAAATTGCTATGCCAAAAAAATGGGGAGGGTGGGGGTTAAAAGACCTGTCTGTTTTCGCACAAGCTCTTGCAGCCAAGATGAGCTGGTCCCTCCTCACTTCACAGAATCTATGGATGATTGTGTCATACCACAAATACATTTGGCCATAGCAAATATTGGACTGGGTTCGCCTACCAGACTGGCCTCGTTTGGGCATCTCTATAGTATGGAAATCAATCCTACAAACTATGCCTTTCATCAGATCGGGTTTGGCATGGCGCATAAACAATGGTAACTCTGTATGCATTGGTATTGACCCATGGATTGGGGGGAAACAGGTATCAGCTGCCATCTAAACTGATTCAATATCTTCATCATAGAGATATCACGGTGATTGCACATATTGCTGATCGAGAGCGCAACACTGTCTTCAGACAGAAATGGAGGTCAACCCCTGAAGTGGGCATTCCTATTCAATGGCAATAGTCCTGGGAAACTTATCTAACAGCATTGTCTGAAGCTCATGTGCATATAAATAATGATCCAGATGAACTAGTATGGATACTAGTTGAGCATGGGAAATATACCCCAAAGTTGGGCTACACACACTTTCTCTCAGATCGCAAACCTGCACATACAAAATAATGGTGGCAACAGATCTGGAAAATGAAAAATCCTCCGCAGGCGCGCCTTTTCATGTGGAGTGTCTTAAGAAACAAAACCCCCATAGGTGAAGCCCTTATGCACAGATCCATACATGGCCCAATCTAGTGCGTATCATGCAAGCAAGACTCTGAAACCAACGAGCACCTGTTTTTGCTCTGTCCGACAGTCGCCTAATTTTGGCAAACTACAACTCAACATATCTCTATACAGAATGCATGGCAAGGTCCCACTATTCTTCAAGCATGGAGCAATTAGAACGCAACAAACTAGGGCTCAAAGAAACAATGCCTTCCTCTCATCCTCTGTTGGACTATATGGCTCACCCAGAATCACATAATTTTCAAGGATGCAACTGTCTGATGGCCTCTTATCACTGCCAAGGCTGTGGCAGCCTATTATGACATCCCTGAAGAGGAAAATTCCCACATTCGCAGAACCTTGGCCGCCGGTTGGATTGAAAAAACTAGGCCATGGTATTTTTTCGATGGAGCAGCCCAACCACATGGATGTGGAGGGGGTTTCATATTATACATCTTTGATCAACATTTCTATAAGGTCCAATTAGGACTAGGGGAGGGAACAAACAATTTTGTCGAGCTTATCACCCTCAGACATCTGCTCCACTTTGCACTAGCTCATGATTGCTCTACCATTCAGATCTATGGGGATTCAAAAATTATTATCAACTGGTTCAACAATAAAAATCATTGTCATGCTATTTCACTTCGAAATATTTTGGTTGAAGTCAACAATTTCAAAGTAGTGCTTAACAAAATCTCTTGTCATCATATATATAGGGAATATAATGAAGATGTTGACAGGCTTTCCAAGGAGGGCTCGCTACTACCCCAAGGCTTGTGGATGATCTTTGAACAGATGGGAGCATAATTCTACCAATACCATCATATGCCATATATAGATTAGGATTACCATAGGGTGGAAAGGCCCTAAATATATACATTTTTCACTGCTTTTTCTTAGTTTTATCCAAAAACTATGTATATATTTTTTGATGATATATAAACAAATAGACTGAATATGTACAGGGTTCTCTGAACAATTCTACAAGAAATGGCTTGGCCATCTATATTTTTTGACACAGTTGGTTTTGAAATGGCCATGGGCCAACAAAAATTGCATATGCCTTGGGCATCTACTACATGTAATTTTTCCACATAATGAAAGATTACGATTTTTCCATTGGAAAAAAAAAATTTGTGGTTAATGGAATTTTATATTGATATAATATTAATTTTATATAAATGTTATTGTATTTATATAAGAATTGTGTATTTAGAGTTATTGTGATGGAAATTCTAATGCTTTCAATTGGCACCTTGTTCTTAAGAAATTTTTCTCTTTAGGACTATGCTAGTTGCTAAAAATCCCTTCATTTTGTTTTTTTTGCTACAGATTTGGTAAATAAGGGAGAACTTCTTTTGCAGTAGGGTCCTTCCTGCGTCTAATGTGAAGTCATTGCTCCAAATCTATTGAAATTTTCAGTATTTTTGAAGCCAATCTTAGGGGTACTTTCTATATTTAGGTAAAAACCATCGATCTTGTCTCTACACTCGTTGTCATAATTCAAGATCAAACAGGGATCCCCTCCATCTTTATACGACTTTTACATGGAGGTAGGAAACTTCAGGGAAGGAATTAACTCAAAGATTACATCATAGAAAGGAGACTTCAATCTTCTTAGTTTCAAGATTAAAAGGTGGTGCCAAAGGCTGGGGTGCACTCTTTGCTTCTCAACCTAAATCGTTTAAGGATGCTCTCAAGCCAGGGCTCTCACATCCAACTCCCAAAGAACTCTCAAGGCCAACCTTCATTGCAGATTAGGCAAAAGATATTCCAACAATCAAAGTGGTTCATCCTCAATCCAATGATTCTTGCATGGATTATTTGAAGCATGCCATTATTTATTGTTTTATTTGGTTATGGCCATCAACATCTATGCTTCAGGAATGAGTGCATTAGACCTGATCCTCGAATACAAATTTGTTTTTTTGTTGAAAGGGTTTGTTTGTAGTGCATTTTAAAGATCTTTTGGATTATCAAAGGATTTTTTATCAAGGGCCTTGGTTTTGGGGCCATGTTGGGCTCTTTTCCTCATCATGGTTTTATGGTTTTGCCCTCTTTCTATGCTAGCTCTAGTCACTCCAGTTTTGGTAAGACTCCCTAATATGCCCCTTCATCTGCTACATCTAGATATCTTAGTTGACATGGGAAACTCACTCGGTCGTTTCATTAAGGTAGACATAGACAAGCTTGAGAGGGGTATTGTAATCTTTGCTTGCATATGTGTTGAATTAGATCTCAACAAAGTGTTGCTCGAAAAAATCCTCCTCAATTAGAAGGCATTTATTTTTTCTCAACCGGTGGACTACGAAGACACATCTTTCTACTGCAAGATCTTTCAACAACCCAACCATCTACAAAATGTTTGTCCCTCTTATCAAGGACTCTCTCCCCATCCATATGCTAAGAATATGTCATGAGGATGGCAAGATCCAAAAGACCCAAATGGAGCTAATAATTCTTCAACTTATAAGCTAGATAACATGCATCAACAAAAAACTTTTGCAACTAAATCGAGTCCTTTAGCCTTAGCTCAACCAGATGAAATTCCATCTCATCCCTTAGATGTTGGGATCCACCCCTCAAATGGAGATACAAGAGACACAATTATGGTCTTGGCTTTGTTAATGAGCAGGGGCAAAGGCTTCCATGAATCAAATCACTCAAATAGTGATAAGGAAGTAATTAATATCACAGAACCCCTGAAGAAATGTAGTAATTGTGTCGTCTATATATATTCCTGACAATTCCTTGGAATGTATTGATGTTTGTAACAAAAAAGGAAAAAAGGACCTTTGTAAAAGCCCATGATCATTCCTAAGCTCCATCATATATATTCCTGACAATTCCTTGGAATGTATTGATGTTTGTAAGAAAAAAGGACCTTTGAAAAAACCCATGATCATTCCTAAGCTCAATTACCGGGACAATAATAAATGTATTGGCATTGTTAATTTTAGGTAATCTTGTCTTTTGAGTTTGGTTTTAGATGGATTCCCCTATAACTAACTAATCCAAATTTCTTAGTTTTCATGTAATCATGTTAGCTTATCTTTTGATATTGGATTTGGTTGGTTTCCCTTGGGATTGGGCAAGCCAAATTTCCTAGTGAGCATGTAATTAATTGATGAGAATATAATACAATTGTTTATATATATATATATATATATATATATATATATATATATATATATATATATATATATATCGAGAGAGAGAGAGAGAGATATAAAATCACACACACATGCATACACACATACATATCCTAGTAAGATAAAATCAACTAATCCTAGTGTGATTGTTTATTTTATCTGACCAGGATATGCATGCACACACACTCAAAAAAAAAAATCACATGTGTGTGTGAGAGAGAGATTATTTATTTTATTTGACTAGGATATATATGTGTGCATGCATGTGTGTGTATGCATTTGTTTATAACAATTAAATAGGATGCATATCATTGAATAAATTTATAAGTTGTTTATTATCATGTTCAGTGGAATGTTACTTGATATCATTTTCATTAATTATGGATTAAATGATTCAATATGATGTTTTTTTGGAACTAACGAGTATATTGAGAAATGATGAGTATAAATTTATGATCTCGTGTTTGTATATATATATGTGTGTGTGTGTGTGTGATTGTTTATTTTATCTAACTAGGATTTGTATGTGTGTATTGTTTATTTCAATTGAATAGGATGCATATCATTAAATGAATTTATGAGTGGAATGTTACTTGATATCATTTTCGTTAATTATGGATAGAATGATTCAAATGTGATGTTTTCTTGTGGAACTAACAAGTATATTGAGAAAATATGAGAATAAATTTATGATCTCATTATGCACATTGAGCTAGGTTATATTTTGGGAGTAATATTAAGAATGTAGCGGAAGCTAGACCTAGGGAAAGAACTTTTTTTTGTAAGCTTTAGAAATAAATTTATGTTACGAAGTAAATATTACATTGATAGTTTTGGGTTCCTAAAAACTCTGTGGCATCCCATAAACAAAGAGACTAAAGAAACCATATTCGCATGATCCCTGATTTATCCAAAAAAGACAACAAGAAAAAATGACTAACGTTCAAACAATGCAACCTATTATTAATTACATGCAATGGTGTGTGTTGGGAAATCAAACAAAATGGTGTGCACATATAACATACTGAGGCATATTGAAAGCCACAAAACCATAGGAGAAGTAGACATAGCATAAAAAAAATGAGGAACCAAGTGCTAGAACAGACTACTAATCTACTATAATAACTGGAGAAAGAGCATTGGAGTTGCCTTGTGGTGGAGCTTTTGTTGGTGCATTGATAATAGTTGGGGTGTAAGGTTGCGAGTTTGATCCAGAGTCTAAATCGAACACCACATAACATTCCACCCATGTTAATTTGGGGACAATGTTGATATTTTTGTAGTTTGGGAGGTACTTCAAGCCTTGAGGATCGAGGATTTGGAGGAAGGAGCTCCACAAGTGGCCTTTTGGGCTTGAAACTTGTTGGGCTGCCAAATTAACATACACTTTCACTCCATTTTCACCTTTATCCTCATTTTGTCACCTCATTTCATCACATTATCATTATATTTCCATTACCATATGGGTTCATATTTTCATTTTCCAAAGTTATTTATTTTATGTATTTAAAGTGAATTTATGATTAAAAGTTAGAAAAATAACATGTATTTGCTTATACCTAAAGGTGGAATGAGTTTGGTGACATGTGTAGGTGATTTGGAAGGTTCCAAGACACTCTTATGTGCCCTCCAATGCTTAAATTCGAATTCTCTTGAAGATTCAAAAGAGATTTGGGATAGGGGTCAAGCATATCTCATGGAGAAAAATCATGGATAAAGGAATATGTGTCTCATATTGGTTGTAACCATATGAAGGATTTGTGGATGTAGGAGGGATTAGTGGATCTCCATTAATGAGTTAGTTGCTTATGTTTTTCTATAAATAGGAGCACCTCATCCATTCCAAAGAGAGGACTCTTGGAGCATGTATCCTAACTTATGATGGAATAGAATAAAGTTTTCTTTCTACAATTTTAGATATAAATTGTCTTAATGTAATATATGAATTATGGAATAGTTTTTCACTTTGTTCTTAAGAGAATTAAGCTCACTCTAAAAGGATCAAAGAAACATTTTTTTCATTATAGATTTTATTTTCACTTAATTACTTAGATGTTTGAAGATTTTTCATTATTAATGAATGAATTTTAGTTTAAATCTTATCAACATGTGAAAGGACAAACAAGGGTCTAAGATAGGCTCTCTTCCATTTGATATGAGTAATAATTGAAATTCATTTTCTTTTTCTATTTTCAAGTGATTTTCTGAATTTCTAGTTTTCCAACAATGGCATTAATGATGAATGAATTTGTAATGAAGAACAAAAAGGACCTCCTTAGTTAGGAGTCTCTTCTATTATTTGTTTATGCATCTTAAACTATTGTCCAATTTTTTTCATTTTTTCATTTTATTTATTTATTTTATTTATTTTTTATTTTTTTCATGAAGTAGTATTCTAGAAGAAGGACAAATCTAGTTCTCCTGAGTTAGGAGCCACTTATCCTGCTTATTACATAATGAATTAGAAATTACTTAATTAAATTTTATATTTGTAATATGCACTTCTAATTAATTTATAATTGCATTCCTTTCAGTTTCCATAACTTATCTTCTAAAGGTGATTATAGTTGCATCTGAGGTCCCATATATTTTGGTTCGCTTCTAAGTTTTACGAAGCCCTTGGGTTGAAAATTAAATAATAGGGATTTAACAGACAATTAAATCACCCAACATTTTGGCGTCGTTTCCGGGGAAGCAAACTTAGATGTAACTAAGTTAGGAGGATTGTTTCAAAAACATTTTCTTTTAAGGTCATTTTCATTTGGGGTTAGATGCATTTAGGCATTTTTTATTTAAGTTTATTTGCATTTGCATATAGAAAACATAGAACATTAAAATCAAGAACCCCCATTCATTAAAAATAAAAAACAAAAAAAAATCCAATTACAAAAACAAGATCTGAAGAGCTTCGTGCTATGAAAATTGAAGAAAATGGAAAAACTAAAGACCACATTCAAATTTGGTTTCAAATAATCAGTCTTCATGATCATGTCCAAGAACTCAATAGGGTTTACTTTTCAAACTTGGATATGAATCTACTCATGATCTTGTTGCGCAAATGGATGCATTGGAAATTCTCTTATACTTAAGAGAATGTTTGATTTATTTTTCAATAAAATAAGACTAACAAATTAAAAAAAAAAAACAAGTTTTTGTGATTTTTAGGATAAATTTGAAATTTTGTGGTGTAGTAAGAACCACCCATTTACTAACCCTTGGCAGGAAAAATTTACATAAAACAAACAATTGTGAATGAGGAGCACAAGCGAAGGTGGAAGAATGATAGTTCCAGGTAAGAGATCGATTCTTATCATTTTTTTTTTTGCATCCAATTTTTTAAGAGATGAATCAACTAATTAAAACTTGAGTATACTCTCCTCTTGCAGTTTGTGTGACCTGGAGGATCAGAAAAAATAATTTTCATGTTAGTATATCTTTTGTTTAAAAAAAAAAAAGCAACAACATTAAAAAAAAAACAAAGAAATAATAAAAATAAATAAAAACACAAAAACGAAAATGAGAATAAAGTAAACAAATAAAAAAAATATTCATGGAAGACAAAGAAATGAAATGCTGCAAATTTTATGTGTGAATTTGAAAAAATTAAAGATAGTTGTGCATTCTCCATATTTAAAAAAAAAAAAACAACAACGAATTTCACCCGACAGTTATCTGAGCAGAGGTCAAATTCGTAGAGGTTAAAAACATCATTTGTAAAATGCATTTTGTGACCAAATGAAAACGCATCTCAAAAATATAAAACATGGGTTTTTCTCAGAATGGGGTGAATTATGTTAATCATTAGATAGTTTCTCAAAATTCGTAACAGTTTGAGAGCTTTTCAGGGTTCTCTGGAGCCTTATTTGCCAGCTTTTCAATTGAATGCAGCGAGCAGCCAAGACCACAACCATCCTACAGCCCAGACACAGAGCCATGGAAAACCACCCAGTAGCTTTGCCAAGCTGCAGAGAAAAAATCAATTAATAAATTAAAATTAAAAATTGATAAAAATAAAAATTTTAATAATTAAATAACAAAAAAATTATCAATTATTAAGAAAAAAATAAATAAAAAAATGTCTCGCTGCAGAAATTTTCAGAAGTGATATTTTCTCCATGCTTACAACCTGCAACAAATATATATATATATATATATATATATATATATATATATATATATATATATATATATATATATATATATATATAAACATTTCCCAAGCTTTTATAGAATAAAAATTGGTTAAAAAATCCACTTTCTAGGCAAAAAAGATGAGTTCAAAAGATATGAAAAATGATTTGGTAAATATTTTGGAATTCTATTTTCCTAAAAATCTTGGAAATGATGAATTCAAAAGATACAAAAAATAATTCGGAAAATATTTTGGAACCATATTTTCCTAAAAATCTTGGATTTAGATTGACCACTTGTCAAGTTGTTGTTTTAACTTTGACTTTTAGAATAATTAAAATTTCCAAAATTCCATTGAATTCATAAGTATGACTTGTAATCTATTGGTAGTTCATTCAAATTGCGTAATGGAGGTCATGAGTTCAAATCTTGTGGGGATTGGTATTTGTTAATGATTCTACAATTTCGACACAACATTAATTAAACAACAATTTTGACACCACATGGCAGCACAACATTGGCCAATATTGCACATTCATCACCACATCATCAATCAAACAGTCAACATGTCACATCATCCATTTGTCATGTCACCCATTGCCACATCACTATTACACAGTCACCCTCCATTTGCTAGCTCATTTTTCAACATTGAAAATGGATCAAGAAGAAGAATGATAAGGGTGCTTCATCTATAGGATTATTGTTTTGCAAAATGCCTTGAAGAGAATTTTGTAGATGGAAGATTGAATCCTGTAGACATGCGTTTTCGTTTCATAAAGTATTTTTATATGATCATGTTTCTTTGAGTATTGCAAGTACAAAAGCCAACGACATCACAAATTAGAAAATTTTATGTCATGGCTCAGCCAAAGAAGATAGACAAGATTTTTAGATGCAGGAAGGGCGCAATCCTGCAACTGAGAAACCTTATGACAATCTTCATTGTTTCACCCAAATTTCAAATAAGCACAACTTTCTCATACGACATCAGATTTTTATGATTCAAGCGTCATTGGAAATATCTCGATGAGATCTACATAATGAGAAAGATATCATCAGAATTTGAAATAGTTAAAGAATGAAGAAATTCCTGGTAAGATATAATAGGTAAAATGAGGCACTAGTTTCGACACAAGTATAAATTCTTTCGGTTTTTCTTTCATGAATTTGTTTTATTAGTAGAAATTCTCAATTTTTTTGTAACTGTCATAAATAAAGAAATTGATCACCTCTCTCTTATGATAAAATTACATTTCATTGCATAAAAAGTATTAAGTTTTTGTAGGTTCCACGAAGATAAACAAATGACCACAAGCAAACATTGTCTTTTAAAGACCCCATTTCAAGCACGAGGATATGATTTTGGGTAAGCCAAGGGGGAGAATGTCATTTCGGTTTTTCTTTCATGAATTTGTTTTATTAGTAGAAATTCTCAATTTTTTTGTAAATGTCATAAATAAAGAAATTGATCACCTCTCTCTTATGATAAAATTACATTTCATTGCAGAAAAAGTACTAAGTTTTTGTAGGTTCCAGGAAGATAAACAAATGACCACAAGCAAACATTGTCTTTTAAAGACCCCATTTCAAGCATGAGGACATTATTTTGGGTAAGCCAAGGGGGAGAATTTCATTTCGGTTTTTCTTTCGTGAATTTGTTTTATTAGTAGAAATTCTCAATTTTTTTTTAAATGTCATAAATAAATAAATTGATCACCTCTCTCTTATGATAAAATTACATTTCATTGCAGAAAAAGTACTAAGTTTTTGTAGGTTCTAGGAAGATAAACAAATGACCACAAGCAAACATTGTCTTTTAAAGACCCCATATCAAGCATGAGGACATGATTTTGGGTAAGCCAAGGGGGAGAATGTCATCATATCTATCAAATCATTGAAAATCCTCTCAAAGATCACATTTCTTTCACAAGAAAATGATCAAATCAACAACAAATATAAAACATCAATGCATGAGCACATGATGTCAGATCAAATCCATCACTTGCAAGCATTTCAAATGCCAATGTCCTCATTGCATTCTCACTTTTTCAGTCAAATTTATTTTCATTCCATTTTCCTTTTCATGTTTTCAAATAAAACCTTGATCCAATGTTCATTTTCCTTCACAGTCATTTTCCTGCCTCACTTTCGCTAATCTGTAACCCATCAATAAAAACATTCAGCTCCTCTACAAAGCTAATTCATTCCATTTCCTTTTCATTTTTCAAGGCTAAAATCTTTAGTAGTACCTTGAGGCTTGTATGCCTTAATGACAAGCTCTCTCGCCAACAATCATGGGAATACACCAATGTCCCTTGATTGTTGGATCTTGCAAGTGGCTCGACATCATCTCATCTATTCGCCCTTCACAATATGTACTTAGCTACCTTGGCACTCATTGACATTAATGGTGAGTTGCCTCGCATTAACGACATGCATCAATGGTCAGTAATCCAATGACTTCTCTTCATACTCGACATCGACACATTTATTCGCATGACTATAATTGTACTATTGGTTTTGTAACGATTGAAGACTACATCATTTCAGAAGTTTGCAACAGATTAATTTGTCATAATAGCTATAAAGATTCAAACCTTGTCATCAGCAAAGAGAACACAGAAGAATATCCAAATTCCTTTGTTTACATACTCCATGATCCAAAAACATTAGGAGCCAGACTCTTTAGTATAGATAACGCATGCACATTGAGGGTAAGTGAAGGTATGTGGCTTTCTAATTTTTAGTCATGCAATTCCTTAAAATGTTAGAAATTATAACTTTGGAAAGTTCCCCACTTCCTTTTTCACATTGTCATATCTCTAGTTGAAGGGGGAATTCATGTTCATACCTCATATTCACATTTCGTGATATTTATCACATTCATATTCTATTATCACCTTTCATATGCCATATATGTCCTTTATACACATGCCATCCTAACCAACATACTTTTCCAAACAACTACTATTGCATTATGATTCAAAACGTTACATGTTTTGCAAATGATGATCATAGAATGAATGGTTGATTAAATGTTTTCAAAGTCTTTTGATGCAACAAAAAAATAACAAAAGTATTGTTACACAAAAAATCAATACTAATAAAAGTTGGTTGCCACACAAGAACCAACCAAGGTAATATGTTGCAATCAAATATTTTTCAAAAGGACACTTTACAAAAGGAAAAACGTTATCAAATGATTATGTGAAGATGAAAGAAGAATTAACATCAGCCAAAGTTCATATAAAAGGAAGACAATTTAAAAGATCAAATCATGACTAAAGTAAACCAATGCAATAGATTGCATGAGGACATGCAATAACTTAAGTTGGGGGGTATGTTGGGCCGCCAAATTAACATACACTTTCACTCCATTTTCACCTTTATCCTCATTTTGTCACCTCATTTCATCACATTATGGGTTCATATTTTCATTTTCCAAAGTCATTTATTTTATGTATTTAAAGCAAATTCATGATTAAAAGTTCGAAAAATAACATGTATTTGTTTATACCTAAAGGTGGAATGAGTTTGGTGACATGTGTAGGTGATTTGGAAGGTTCCAAGACACTCTTATGTGCCCTCCAAGACTCAAATTCGAATTCTCTTGAAGATTTGAAGGAGATTTGGGATATAGGTCAAGCATATCTCGTGGAGAAAAATCATGGATAAAGGAATATTTGTCTCATATTGGTTGTAACCATATGAAGGATTTGTGGATGTAGGAGGGATTAGTGGATCTCCATTAATGAGTTAGTTGCTTATGTTTTTGTATAAATAGGAGCACCTCATCCATTCCAAAGAGAGGACTCTTGGAGCATGTATCCTAACTTATGATGGAATAGAATAAAGTTTTCTTTCTACAATTTTAGATATAAATTGTCTTAATGTAGGATATGAATTTATGGAATAGCTTTTCACTTTGTTCTTAAGAGAGTTGAGCTCACTCTAAAAGGATCAAAGAAACATTTTATTTCATTATAGATTTTATTTTCATTTAATTACTTAGATGTTTGAAGATTTTTCATTATTAATGAATGAATTTTAGTTTAAATCTTATCAGCATATGAAAGGACAAACAAGGGTCTAAGTTAGGTTCTCTTCCATTTGATATGAGTAATAAGTGAAATTCATTCTCTTTTTCTATTTTCTAGTGATTTTATGAATTTCCAGTTTTCCAACAATGGCATTGATGATGAATGAATTTGTAATGAAGAACAAAAAGGACTTCCTTAGTCAGGAGCCTCTTCTATTATTTGTTTTATGCATCTTAAGCTATTGTCCATTAGTGGTTTTTTTTATATTTATGTTCATGAAGTAGTATTCTAGAAGAAGGACAAATCTGGTTCTCATAAGTTAGTAGCCACTTCTCTTGCTTATTACATCATGAATTATAAATTACTTAATTAAATTTTATATTTGTAATATTCACTTCTAATTAGTTTATAATTGCATTCCCTTTAGTTTCAATAACTTATCTTTTAAAGCTGATTATAGTTGCATCTAAGGTCCCATATATTTTGGTTTGATTCTAAGCTTTACGAAGCCCCTGGGTTGACAATTAAATAATAGGAATTTAACAGACAATTAAATCACCCAACAAAACCCAAGCCTGGGGTTTTTCACCCATCATTGTTTGGGCCAAAACTGTGATGATATTACGAAATGTGATGGATTAGGATGATAGTAGATGAAGAGAAGAATCCAACACATCGATAATCGTCAAATTATAAGTTGTCATTGTTGAGTTATGAATTTTTTAAGTTATGTGTGGGCTAATTTTTCAAGGGAATCATGTTGGCTAGGGCTAGTTTAGACCTCTAAAAAAATTCGTGGGAGACCTCTTATTGGATTTAAATAATATGTGAGGTTGGAGTTATTTCACACATCCAAGAATCATCTTTCATAGTCTTCACATCAAGAAAGGAAGCTTGAGTACAGGGCAGGAATGTGTGAGTGGAGGAACGTGAATGTAGGAACACGCGTGTGCAAGCACACGTGAGTGAAGGATCACAAGTGCAGGAACGCGTCAGTGGAGGAATTAGCAAGTGTAGGAACACCCAAGTGCAGGAACATGCGAGTCTAGAAACGCCAGTGCATGCAACATAAGTGAGGGCTAAGCATGTAGCAAACTGCACCAGGGTGACGCAGAAGCTGAGAAAGGCTAGGTATGTATTATATTGATGTGTTAGGGTTGAATCGTTGCTATTGGATGGTGTCCTAGGAGAGGATAGTTTGGAGTCTGTTAGTATCCAAGAGGAAGGGTTTCCTAAGTGGGTGGATGACCTAACTAGGAGCAGATGCTGCAACAAGGATTGGTCACTCATGGTCTGTTGGAGGGTAGTGTGGGAGTGGAAAAAGTGTGAAAACAGATTGAACATTTATGGTCTGCTAGAGGACAGCGTGATAGTGTCCAAGTTGGAGCTCGATGTGTAACACTTTGATGCACAAAAGTGGTTTCTAGAGTGGAATTTGTTGAGCTCAAGGGTTGACGAACCAGAGGAGCAGTTGAGTAGCCCTAGACTAATTTGTGGAGAAGGACTTCTACAGTAGATGATGGCCAATCCTCCTAGCTCATGTTTACTGTGGGAGATGGACATCTTGCAGTCTCTAAGTAGCTAAGGAGAAATAGTGGTCAGATCGAGAGTTGTGCACAAGTGGATTTGTGAACAACTCGACAGGAGTCTCGATGTGTTGTGCTGAGCAGATTGATAGTCAAGATTTAGTGGTCAGATGGACTTGGAGCATTGATAGAGGCAAGAGTTTCAGATTGGGAAATGAAGGACCGAGAAGGTACAGGTTACGACCAAGGCAGTAGTGAGGAGCTCTACATTAGTTAGATGGCCAGAGTATCTTGTTGAGGGTAGATTAGTTGTCGATGGACTAGCACCAACCCCCAGTTTTGTATCTCGTACTAGTGGATGTATGAGAACCATTATCCCTGGTACGAGAGCCCTAAACTGCGGTATTATATGTTGATTAATAAAACGAAGTTGGGATGAAAATTGTAAGAAGTTGTTTATATTTTGTGCACTAGTAGATTTATTGTTGTTTATATTTCATTGTGCAAAGTAGTATCATTTTGATTCTTGGTTTGGTAGCGTAAGAGATTCTAAGATTCTATCCTAGACGGAAAAACATATTTATATTATGAAGCAACTAGTATTACATTGATAGCTTTTCGTTCCCAAAAACTCTGTGGAATCCCATAAACAAATAGACTGAAGAAACCATATTCCCATGATCCCCAATTTATCCAAAAAAGACAACAATAAAAAATGACTAATGTTCAAACAACGTAGCCTATTAGTAATTACATGAATTTGTGTGTGTTGGGAAATCAAACAAAAAGTGTGCACATATAACATACTGAGGGATATTGAAAGCCACAAAACCATAGGAGAAGTAGACATAGCATAAACAAAAATGAGTAGCCAAGTGCCAGAGAAGACTATTAGTCTACTATAATGACTGGAGAAAGAGAATTGGAGTTTCCTTGTGGTGGAGCTTATGTTGGTGCATTGATAATAGTTGGGGTGTGAGGCTGCGAGTCTGATACAGAGTCTAAATTGGACACCACATAGAGTTCTACCCACGCTAATTTGGTGACAATATCATCCATATTTTACCTCATGTCCCGAAGGATCCTTCTAATCTCCTCTTGTCCTACAAACAACTGGTAGTGATCAACTTTCTTGTCACAAATGACCATGTAATGCAAGGTTTCTAGTTGATGGTGGAAAGCCACTGAGTGGAGAAAATGAAGTCTCTTTTTGATGGCGTGGGTGCAGGTGTTAGGGACAATCTTCCCAATCTGGCAACAAGTTCTTCTATATCGGCTTCAACTTCCTTTTCTGCTCCTTGAGGCGTATCAGTCATTAAACTGATAGCTTCATTATTTCCTCCGAATCCCTTAAACCTTGCAATTTGGCAAAAACAGTGGCTTTACTCCTATCGGAGTAGTAATTCTAAAGAATTACTTTAAAACACAATCGGAGGCTTTGAAGAGGGATTATACACCCAAACCCTTCTATCGGTGGCTTTATACAATCCATGCAGTAATTCTTAAAAGAATTACCTTATAATACCATCGGCGCTTTACACAGTCCAATTCCACTCTTTCCCTGATGCGATATCACATCGGCGATCACTATCAGCTGATTATATGTTGCAAGACCTCCGATATGCCGCGGACCCGACACACCTTATGCTGCCTTTTATATAAATTTCGGGTCCGATATATATCGGCAATCGTTATCGGCGGGGTTATAACACAATGGGTCTGCGGACCCGATGACCCTTTTAAACTCCACACTATAATATTTCGGGTTCGTTTAGTCGAGCGTACAGTACGAAGACTTTACGGACCCGACGCCATTTAGGTTTCAATATATAACAATTTGGCTCCGAATATCGGAGCTCCCCAACTCTATCGTACTATGGGCTCCTTTCGGACCCGAAATCGTTATAAGCCTGCACTTTATAAACACTTCGGCTCCGGGATTTCGGAGCTTCTGCACTGATAGAGGCTCTTCCTCCCTTCCTACGTGATATTGGGTTCGGACCCGATAAGGGTTAGAACCAATATGAGTAATAACTCACGTCCGCTACAATGTCGCACCTAAGGAAAATTGCACGAGTCCTCAGTGTAAACAGGATTATATACGGGACTTCAAAGGATGAAATTAAAGGGCCTGTGGCGCAGCAATGAAAGGGAAACGCCCATAAGGATTATTCAAACATCATGCAACAATTATAAGGCTATCCATCCACACAGTAAATAAACACATAATAGCATACACAGTCCAATTAACGGCAAGCTTATTAAATCAGATAGACCGAGAGAAAAGTTTTAATAATAATGCTTGGCACTCGCTCCTCTCTTCTCTGCTGAGAGTCTCGCTTGCCTCTTTATTTATAATTAAGGATAGGCCTTCTCGGTCCTTATTCGTTACAAGAGCATTCTTTACATAATGATTTAAAGCGTAAAATCTTTACAACAGTTTATCTATCTGTGACATAAATAACATGTTTTATTCTCTACTTTATCCTATTTTTTAACTAAAAAAACATGGAAATTGCAGGCTAAAGGACCCCACTCCCTTGCCTGTAGAGTTTTTTGGATTTTTGGAATAAGTTGGAAGATTTTTCCCCTCTGAGCCACATGCTCCCGCATCAGACTCCTGAGGAAAAAATTCTTCATGGGCTCCTGTCCATGACCTCGTCTATAGATTTGCCCAATTTCTGTAGAACGCCTTCTGTAACCCACGTAGCTTCAGCGAATGGCTGTCCTTTCCATTTTACCAGATACTGGAAATAATCTCGTCCCCTTGTCTTCTTATGCACTTTCTTGTCCAGAATTCTTTCTGACTGTAAATTCTTGGCTGTGGGTAACTGTTTTACCCAGCCAATCTCTGGAGTCTCTTGATCCTGTGCTGTATCATCTGCAGTCTCATTCTCATACTTGTACAAGTCTGCAACATTAAAAATTGGTGATATTCCCACACCAGTAGGTAATTCAATCTCATAAGCATTTGTAGAGAATTTCCTCAGTATTCTGGACGGTCCAATTTTCTTGGATTTTAACTTATTATACTTCCCTTTTGGAAATCTCTCCTTTCTTAGATGTGCTAAAACCAGATCCCCAACTTCAAAGTTTACTTCTCTTCTCCTCATATCTGCTCTGGTTTTATATTTGATGTTGCTATCCTGCAGCTTCTATTTCACCTGTTCATGTATCGCCTGCATTCTTGAAGCAAAGTCTTCACCTTTTGCACTTCTCATTTCTTCCTTTCCTAAATTCCTTAATTCAGATATTCCCCTTGGGTGCATTCCATAAACAATATGGAATGGGCTCTGTCCTGTGCTCCTGTTTGGTGAGTCGTTATATGCATACTCAACTTGTGGTAACACTTGATCCCATTGCTTTGGATGCTCTGCAGTGAGGCTCCTCAAAAGATTGCCTAAGCTTCTGTTCACAACTTTAGTCTGTCCATCAGTTTGTGGATGATAGGTAGAACTGAAATTTAATTTAGTTCCCAGCTTCTTCCATAGTGTTCTCCAGAAGTGTCCAACGAACTTTGAATCCCTGTCTAAAACAATGCTTTTGGGCAATCCATGCAATCTTACAATTTCTTTAAAAAACAAGTTAGCAATGTGAGAAGCATCACTAGTTTTATAACATAGAATAAAGTGTGCCATTTTTGAAAATTTGTCCACTACAACAAAGATTGAATCATAACCTCTTTGAGTCTTTGGTAATCCCAGCACAAAATCCATACTTACCATATCCCAAGGCCTATCTGGAATTGGCAATGGAATATACAACCCTGTGTTCTGGCTCCTTCCTTTTGCATATTGGCAGACTTTACAATTTCTTACATACTTCTCTAATTCAGATTTCATTTTCGGCCAGAAATAAAATCTATTGAGCTGTTCAAAAGTCTTTTCTGTACAAAAATGTCCTACAAGTCCTCCACTATGTTTCTCTTTGATTAAATTTTCTCTCATTGAATAGTTTGGTATGCATAGCTGATTTTTCTTAAATAACAGTGCATCTTGTAGGAAATAATCCAACCACTTGCTCCTATCCGCCAAGACAGGATTTTTACAAGCCTCAAATGCCTCTTTAAAATCTAAATCGGTCTCATATAATTCCTTAAGAAAATCAAAGCCCAACACTTAGATTTGACTTTCTTGAAGCAATACATTTCTTCTACTTAAGGCATCTGCAACTTTGTTTGACTGTCCAGTTATATGCTTCAACACAAAATGAAAGCCTTGAAGATATTCTACCCATTTAGCATGTCTCTGACTGAGCTTTGGATGCTGCATTATAAACTACAATGCATGGTTATCTCTATAAAGAATGAATTCTTTTGACATTAAATAATGCCTCCATTTCTTTAATGCCTGCACAACTGCGTAAAACTCCTTATCATAAGAAGAATACTTCCTTTTTTGCATCATTTAGCTTTTCACTGAAATAAGCTATCGGTCTATCTTCTTGGCTTAAAACTCCTCCAATTGCTTCTGCGCTGGCATCACACTTAACTTGAAAAGTTTTGTTAAAATTAGGAAGAACTAAAACAAGCTTTTCAGTTATTTTCTTCTTTAATAGCTGAAAATTTCTCTCTGCTTCAGCAGTCCATTTAAATAGCTATTTATCCTTCTTTATGGTCTCAATAATAGGTGCATTAATCTTACTAAAATTCTTAATGAATTTTCTGTAAAAACTAGCAAGACCATGAAAACTCCTTACCTCAAAAATACTTTCGGGTGAAGGACACTCCATAATTGCTTTGATCTTCTCTGGATCCATCTTCAACCCTTCAGCAGAAATAAAAAATCCCAAGTACACCAACTCCTCTTTCATGAATGAACACTTCTTCAAATTCAACAATAGTTTTTCTTATTGTAGCTTCTGTAAGACATAATTTAAATGCCTCAAGTGCTCCTCCTTGGACCTGCTATAGACTAATATATTGTCCAAATATACTATTACAAATTTACCAATGAATTCTTTAAGAACTTCATTCATAAGTCTCATGAATGTACTTAGTGCATTTGACAACCCAAAAGGCATCACTCTCCATTCATATAGTCCTTCATTGGTCTTAAAAGCGGTTTTCCACTCATCCCCCTCTCTTATCCTTATCTGATGATACCCACTTTTAAGATCTAGTTTTGAGAATTATTTTGCTCTAGACAAGCAATCCATTAAATCTTCAATTCTGGGTAATGGAAATCTGTACCTGATTGTAATTTTATTGATGGCTCTCGAATCTGTACACATTCTCCAACCTCCATCTTTTTTTGGGCTCAGTATTGTTGGCACTGCACAGGGACTCAAGCTTTCTCTGATCAGCCCCTTGTCAAGCAATTCTTGTACCTGTTTCTTAACTTCTTCATTTTCTGTCGGGGTCATTCTATATGCTGCTTTGTTAGGTAGGCTTGCTCCAGGAATTAAATCTATATGATGACTGATTCTTCGAAGTGGCGGTAATTCATTAGGAAAATCATCAACAATAATATCACAATATTTCTCCAGCATTTCTTGAATTTCAATGGGTAAATCAGAAATTTTAGTAGAAGTCATTATTACCTTGGGCTTGAAAATTACAGCAAAATTTACCTCGTTTTCTTCAATCTGATTCAGGTATTCCTTTCCTCCAAGCAACAGAGTTTTTGGATCCGTCTTCTGTCCCGGTAGATCTTCTTCTTGCAGAGGCAACAACGTATGATTGACACCATCCTTTCCAAACTTGTAGGTGTTTCTTTTCCCATCATGTATGGCTCCTCTGTCATATTGCCAAGGTCTTCCAAGCAATATGTGACACGGGTCCATTGGCATCACATCACAAACAATTTTATCTTTATACTTGCCCACTTGAAATTCCACTTCACATTGTTCACTTACCAATAGTTGATGTCCCTTTTGCAACCATGACACTTTATAAGGTGTTGGATGCTTCATTGTCTTTAGCTTCAATTTCTCCACTACTTCTGTAGAGACCAAATTATCAGTGCTGCCACTATCAATGATCATCTGGAAACATTTCCCTTGGACTTTGCACACTGTCCAGAATAAAGTCTTCCTTTGTGGCGGTTCAGCCACCTCCTTTGCTGGCTTAAGTAGAACTTTGTTAACTACCAGAGATTCTCCTCTTTCTGGTGTGTTTTCTTCTTCTGCTACTGCTACCACTGGTACTTCTCCCTCAGCTAGAGCAACAATTGCATTCCTCTACTTTGTTTCTGCATTCTCTGGGCACTCATAAGATCTATGTCCCAGCTTGTTACATCTGTAACATCTTATTTCTCTACCTCTTCCTCTAGAAAAACTCCCTCTGCCTCTTGCATCACCTCCTGTGGATGCATGCTAGGTTGAGCTACTGCTAGCTCCTTCTTTAGGTGCTGTAGATCTTCCTCTACCACCTTGACTTCCTTTTCCTCTGAAACTCCCTCTCCCTCTGGCAGACTGCTTCCTCATGAGTTTTTCCTCAGCTTTCAGTGCTATCTGATAAGCTTCCTCTACTATTTTAGGAGACAGCAGACTTATCTCATCCTGAATGTCCATCCTGAGGCCCTTCATATATCTGGCCACCTTCTCATCTGTATCTTGGCCTTCTCCAGCTCTTATGCTCACTTTATAGAACTCTTTTGTATATTCTTTTACTGTTAAAGCTCTCTATTTAAGATTTTGCATTTGTCTAAACAATGTTTGCTGATAATTACTTGGCAAAAACTTACCTCTTAACTTTGCTACCATTCTGCTTCAATTCTTGATTGGCTGCTTACCAAGTCTCTTCCTTTCCACCTGCACACCATCCCACCAGAGCGTTGCATGGCCTTTTAACTTGGTGACAATAAAATTCACTTTCTTCTCATCTTCTGTTTCTTCATAATCGAAGAATTTCTCCATGCTATTAATCCAGTCGATCAATTCTTCTGGATTCAGTCCTCCTTGATATACTGGTACCTCGGTCTTTGGCCGGGCTGTGGATTTCAATACTGACTGCAAGAACCTCATCTCAGGAGTAACCTGTACAACTTCCTCCTCTGTAGCTTCATCCTCGGGTTCACTGACATCTCCATCATCTATGTTTCTATATGAAGTCATTGCATCCAATCTAGTTCGCAACTCTTCTACTGTTTCCATTAATTCGGCATTTGTAACTGGCCGTCCTCTTCCACCACGTCCTCGTCCTCTTCCAAATCTAAAAGCCATCCTTCTCCCGCTCCTGAGATTCAATTCAATGTGAGTTGATGGCTCTGATACCACTAATGATGGCGTGGGTGCAGGCGTTAGGGACAATCTTCCCAATCTGGCAACAAGTTCTTCTATATCGGATTCAACTTCCTTTTCTGCTCCTTGAGGCGTATCAGTCATTAAACTGATAGCTTCATTATTTCCTCTGAATCCCTTAAACATTACAATTTGGAAAAAATAGTGGCTTTACTCCTATCGGAGTAGTAATTCTAAAGAATTACTTTAAAACACAATCAGAGGCTTTGAAGAGGGATTATACACCCAAACCCCTCTATTGGTGGCTTTATACAATCCACGCAGTAATTCTTAAAAGAATTACCTTATAATACCATTGGCGCTTTACACAGTTCCTTCCACTTTTTCCCCGATGCGATATCGCATCAGCGATCGCTATCAGCTAATTATATGTTGCAAGACCTTCGATATGCCGCGGACCCGACACACCTTATGCTGCCTTTTATATAAATTTCGGGTCCGATATATATCGGCGGGGTTATAACACAATGGGTCTGCGCACCCGACGACCCTTTTTAACTGCAAACTATAATATTTCGGGTTCGTTTAGTCAAGCGTACAGTACAAAGACTTTTCGGACCCGATGCCATTTAGGTTTCAATATATAACAATTCGGCTCTGAATATCGGAGCTCCCCAACTCTATCATACTACGGGCTCCTTTCGGACCCGAAATCGTTATAGGCCTGCACTTTATAAACACTTCAGCTCCGGGATTTCGGAGCTTCCGCACTGATAGAGGCTCTTCCTCCCTTCCGACGCGATATTGGGTTCGGACCTGATAAGGGTTAGAACCAATATGAGTAATAATTCACGTCTGCTACATTGTCGCGCCTAAGGAAAATTGCACGAGTCCTCAGTGTAAACAGGATTATATACGGGACTTCAAAGGATGAAATTAAAGGGCATGTGGCACAACAATGAAAGGGAAACTGTAGTGCCCTGTTTATGAATTTACAGTAACCAGATAGACACGCATATAAATTTGAAAACAGTAATACATAAAATTGAAATCTGCACCTACTTGAGCTGCTTGCCGACTTCCGATTCCGCTTCAGGACTGGTAATCCTGAACTGCTGGCTGATTTGATTCAATTCTGAGATGACCAATTCCACCTGACCTGACAGAGCAACCTGGTTGCTCAATCCAGAGAAGCTCTCCACAGAGGCTCTCTGTCCCTCCGTGCCCAGAACTCAGATCAGTCAAGACTCTGCCACTGCAAGGTTATCTCCTGGTTTTTGCTGATCAATCCTCAATCCTCCTCCGGTTTTTCCCCCCTGCTCCCGGGTCAGGCTGCTACTATAAATATCCCCCTTTGCCTGGCGGTGGCCGCCCTCCCACTTGCAGCCACCGCCTCTCAGCATTGAAGTCTCTCGCGATATTTCCAGTGATAAATTTCAGTAGGTAGGGGTCTTTATGAGTTCAGATATTTTTATACGATTGAACAAATGTGATATCAATGTTGGCACGCTGTTTCCATAGTTCATAACTTTTAAATTTATATATATTCATAACATTCCTTTAATACATGGTATATCTTAAATGATATTTCTCATAACCTTTATTTAATATATTTTATGAAGATTAAACGATTTCTACTTATAACATTTTATCACATGTATGTTATAATTATTTAATGTTATATATATACTTATAACATTTCAAAATATGTTTATAATTATTTAATGATATATATATCTTTTAAATTATATTTGTAAGGTCTAACTATATATCATAAAGTTTAATGTATAGATATATTCATATATTATAAGGTTTAACATTTTTATTAATGGGTCAATTAGATGGGTTGTTACATACATTCCCCCTTCTGAAAACTTCGTCCCGAAGTTAGAGCTTCAGGTTCAAGGTTTTAACGAACATGCCCTTTCTTATCCAGGTTCCCAAGCTATTCAAACTCATCCTATCCTTCCTAATCTCTTCTGCTCCCATCCTATCCGTCCTCTACTAGAGTATGCCATGGCGTCAATTTACTGACCTAACCATTCATAACACAAAGGTAACAGCGTCGACTACACCGACCTGATTACTAGTAGGCATCCCGCAGTCATCATCACACGTCTAGGGGAGCGTGACTCGCACAGTCCTCCCATGACTCCAGGATTCGGAGGATAAACGGTGGGTAACACCTCCACCCCTCCAGTAAAATCAGGGCTACCACCCTATCATAGAATCACTTTGAGCTTTAACTGATCTGAGTTCTGTCATCACGTGGCCATCTCGAAAATTGGATCAATTATCTGCAATCATAGTTTATCTGCCAGTTTACCTGCAATCTTACACTTACCCAGCATTTGTAAAATGTGCATCAGCATATTCGAAATAACTTATGTATTATCTACATATAACAGAATTTTGTTTATTTTCTATGCATGTATTCTGACTTTTCTATAGGGGTACTCACTTCCTGTCTTTTATTTCAGTTGCTCGTTTTGACATGCATAAACTAAAACAGATTTATATTGTTTAATTTCTATCGGAAGTAAACTCTTTTGACGGTCTTAACTTTACTTCAACATTTATAATTTAGTCATATAATCACACATATTGTTTTGGTATCCATGTACCAGCAGGAATTGAACACATATTATTTTGGTATCCACGTACCAGCAGGAATTGAACACACATTATTTTGGTATCCACGTACCAACAGGAATTTTTAAACATATATTATGCCGCAAAGTTTCATGTTTATCACTAATCATTCAAATGTTTTTGGTTCTCTGACAGAGGTGAAGTAAATATATATACTAAACATAGTGTAAAGTTCTTCAAAATGGACATAAACTAGGGTATCTCTGACATATGTCCTCTGTATCCTCCCAAGTCGCTGATCCAGGACTATACTTGTCCCACTGGACCTTAACTTGGTCCACCAGGCGGTTCCTCAGCTGTCGAACTCTACGTTCCAGTATACGTAACGGTTCGACCGTTATGACTCCCTCGTCCGAAACCTGCAATTCTTTCCACTGGATGTTATGAGATAGATCAGCTACATAATGCCTTAATACAGAAACATGAAATACATTATGGATTCTATGCAGGTGGGATGGCAGGGCAAGATGATAGGCAACAGGTCCAACTCTTTCCACGATTTTAAACGGTCCTATAAATCGGGGTGACAACTTTGTCCCTTTTCTGAATCGAATAGTACTTTTGTTTGGCTTGATGCGGACGAAGACCTGGTCCCCTACTTCATACCACCTATCAGATCGGTGAGCATCAGCATAACTCTTTTGTCTATCCTGTGCTTCCTTTAATCGCTGTCTAATCTGTCTGACCTGTGCTTCCATTTCATGGATTAATTCTGGTCCTATTATCACTCGATCTTCTAACCTGTCCCAACTTAACGGTGTTCTGCACGGTCTGCCATATAGAGCTTCAAATGGAGGCATCCCAATCGAACTGTGGTAACTGTTGTTGTAAGCGAATTCAACCAAGGGTAAATACTTTTCCCAGTGGGATTGCTGATCCATTACATACATCCGCAACATGTCTTCAAGTACTTGATTTACTCTTTCAGTCTGCCCATCAGTTTCAGGATGGTAAGCCGTGCTTAAATTTAGTTGAGTACCTAAGGCTGTCTGCATGCACGTCCAGAATCTGGAAGTGAATCGCGAATCTCTATCGGATATAATCTTCTTAGGTACTCCATGATATCTGATAATTTCGTTTATGAATACTCGAGCTACGTCAGCAACATCATAAGTATCTCTTACCGGAATAAGATGGGCGCTTTTTGTTAATTTATCCACCACTACCAGAATGGCATTGTGTCTTTGAGAAGTAAGAGGTAGTCCAGTGATAAAATCCATAGAGATGGTCTCCCATTTAGACATAGGTATGTCGTGGGGTTGTAAGAGACCCGCTGGGTGACAATGATCTGCCTTTACTTGCTGACATTCCATACATTTTGCGACAAATTGAGCGATATCATGCTTCATGCCTGCCCAAAAGAAGAGTTTCTTGGTATCCGCATACATTTTCCCTACTCCAGGATGAGCACAATATACGGCTTTGTGAGCTTCCCTGAGGATGGTATCTCGGAGATCTTTGTCATCAGGAATGTACATCCTTCCATGGAATCGCAAGATCCCATCGCTTTCTAATTCATAACCCTCGAACTTAGATTCTTTCGCCTTAATCCCCCCAAGACTTGCCCTCACTTTTAAATACCAGCTGTCTTTTATAAGGCGATCCAGCACTCGCTGTCTTAAGTCCACCTTAATGGGTATGAGAGAAAATATCCGGGGTCTCCTGCTTAAGGCATCGGCTACCACATTTTCCTTTCCCTTAATATATGATATTCCGAAGTCATACTCACTTAGGAATTCACTCCATCGCCTTTGCCTGGCATTTAAGTCTCTTTGGGTGAACAAATATTGTAGACTTTGATGGTCGCTTTTAAGTGTAAACTTTCGTCCAACCAAATAGTGTCTCCAGATCTTTAAAGCTAGCATTACAGCGGCCAATTCTAGATCGTGAGTAGCATAGAGTTCTTCATGAGGTTTTAGCTTTCTGGAAGCATAAGCTATCACTCCCCTATCCTGCATCAATACTGCACCCAGCCCTTGCTTGGATGCATCAGTACATACTGTAAAGTCTTTGCCCATATCAGGGACTCTTAGGATTGGTGCGCTGGTGAGTAGTCTTTTGAGTTCAGAGAATGCATTATTACATTCCTCGGTCCACTCATACTTAACACCTTTACGCTGGAGGGTTGTGATTGGCTTCGCGATTTTGGAGAACCCTTCCACAAATCTCCGGTAATAACCAGCTAAGCCCATAAAGCTTCGTATCTCATGTGCATTTCTCGGTATTGGCCAATCCATGATCGCTTTTACCTTCTCAGGATCTACTGAGATTCCTTCACCTGATATGATGTGACCCAAATAATGAATCTTTTCCTGAAAGAAGGAACACTTGGACAGTTTTCCGTATAACTGACGTTCTCTAAGGCAGGACAATACTAACCGCAAATGCTCCTTATGCTCTTCTTCATTCTTGGAATAGATGAGAATATCATCTAAAAAGACTTGTACAAATTTATCAAGATACTGACGGAAAACACTGTTCATAAGATTCATGAATACGGCTGGCGCATTTGTTAACCCAAATGGTACCACCGTAAATTCATAGTGCCCAAAACGTGTCTGGAATACTGTCTTAGAGATATCGTTTTCAGAAATCCTTAGCTGATGATATCCTGATCGAAGATCAATTTTTGAGAAGACAGAAGCTCCTTTCATTTGATCGAAAAGATCATCGATCCGCGGCATAGGGTATTGATTCTTTACTGTAGCGCGATTCAAGTCCCGATAGTCTATGCATAATCTTAAGGATCCATCTTTCTTCTTCACAAAAATTACAGGAGCGCCCCAAGGTGAGGTACTGGGCCGAATAAGCCCTATATCGAGTAGTTCCTTCAACTGGATTTGCAATTCCTGAAGTTCTGGAGCTGTCATTCTATAAGGCGTTTTAGAAATCGGCTGGGTACCTGGCTTTAATTCAATAGTGAGATCCACTTCTCTTACCGGGGGTAATCCTGGTACTTCCTTTGGAAATACATCCGGGAACTCGGCTAACACCGGATATTGTTCTAAGGACGGTCCCTTTTCCTGGCTTACTTCGTGAACTGCATAAGCCTGACAACCCTTTCTTAAACAACGCTTCACCTGCATTGCCGAAATGAAGCGTAAGGAAATTTCTCTCTTGATTCCTTGAATTTGGATTACTTCTCCCTCATCATTAAAGCCCAAAATCCTTTTTCCATAACAATCTACCCACGCCTGGTGGGCTTCCAGCCAATCCATACCTATGATAAGATCATACGTCCCTAGGGCGGTGACATAGACTTTTAGTTTGGTCGAACAGACCCCTAGGTCAATTTCGCATTGATCCACACTCAAGCCCACGGTTTGGAGTTCTCCTGAGGCCATTTCCACTTGGTGGAAATCATTTTGTCTACGAGCTGCCAGCCCACATTTGTTTAATGCATATGACGAAATGAAACTATCTGTGGCACCAGTATCAAATAAGATTTTGAGTTTTACACCATTGATAATACCTGAGGATTCCACTACAGTGGATTGATGGGCTGCTTGGTCGTGGTTGACTACTGCATGAATTCTATGATTACTCTGCTTGGCTGATATCGGCTCCCTCCCATTGCTTTGCAGTATGTCCGAGGACGCTTCTGGGCAGTTACGCTGGAAATGCGGCCCCCCACATCCCCAACAATTGAGCTGTGCTGATCCTCTTGAATCGGGGTGTGAATTTCTAGAGAACGAGCCACGTCCTCCCATGTTGGTTCCTCTCGCACCCCTTCCTCTGCTGGTAGTCCCTCGCGATGCCCAAGGTCTGGTGCTGGATGATTCCGCAGCTATAGTGTTTACAGCCATGGGAACTCTTGTCCCCATACTTGGGGTAAACCTATTACCGTAAGGTGGCCTCGAGCTACCTCCTCTGAAAAAGTTCCGTGGGGCCTTCCCTGGAAGTCCTGATTGTAAAGGCCCTGCTGGCCCTATATCCTTTTTGATTCCAAGGTGTTCTTCTGCATATCGGCTACATTCGACTGCCTCGGCTACCGAAGATGGTTTCCACATACTTACCAAGGCTCTGATGCGAGGGTTTAACCCAAATATGAAACGTTCAGCTTGACGTTCATCAGAGTCTAAGTAGGGAATGTATTTTACCAGCTCCATAAACCTTATTTCGTACTCTTCCACCGTTTTACTTCCCTGAATTAGTGTATGAAAGGCTCTGGCTTGCTGCTATTGAAAATATGGAGGTAAATACTTCGCTCGGAACCTTTCCTCGAACAGATCCCAAGGAACGTTGTCTGATGTCAGGTGTAGCTGCTTTTCCAGGTTTCCCCACCAAATCAGGGCACTTTCTTTTAGTTGAAACACGGCAATTTTTGTCTTTGCTGAAGGCGAATATTCTCTTAACCTAAAGCACCGGTTCATCCCTTCCAGCCATGCCTCAGCGCGTTCACCAGCTCGACCTCCCGAAAATTCTGGGAGTCTAATTTTCTGAAGCTCTCTAGAGATGTCTTCTCTCGATCCTCTGGGCTCCAAATTATGTGGTTCCGCTGAACTGGTGGCTGCATGTTGAGATTCCTCTTTGTTTTTAGCCTTAGTTGATTCCTTTAATGTCTCCAACAAGGCCTGCAAGGAGTTCATTATCACAGCCAACTCTGGCGCTTGAACGTTTGATGATGACGGCTGCCTTGGTGGTGACGAGGGTGAGGGGGATGGCGACGGTGGCGGTGGCGATGGCGACGGTGGCGGCATTAATGGTGATGATGCTGCCTGGTCACGTCGTCGTCGCTCATATGTCTTCACCATAGTAACGGTCCCTGAACACAAATAAAATGTATATATATAAAAAAAATGAGGCGGATAACCGAATTTTAACACACCAATTTCCTTGCAACTTCACATTTAAAACGGGTATAGTTTTGCTATTTTTACCCGCTAGGTGGATCTTACTGGTACCGAGGTCAAGGAGGGTGGCCACGCGACCTCCTTGTCCTAATGCAGGGTTTTCTAAAAATGAAAATGAATAATGCAGAAGTGTATGGTTATTAGTTCGTAAGGTAAGATATCCTAAGTTTATTTACCTAATGACATCCAAAACGAAAATGTTAGCTTTTCGTTTACAATGTACATCGGTAACATAACTGTCATACCTCAACCTGACTATAACTTTTAAGGGGTCATCTGTATCCATACCCCGAATAAATTACAAGGGTATGGGTTAAATCTTTAGCTTGTATGATTACCAGCATTGACAACTTGGCAATAAATTGCAAGCAGTTTGCTATTGGTTCTAACATGCTGGTGCCTCCACTGATTGGCGCATGAATTAGCTAATTGAATTTCCAAAAGTCAAAAGTATTCAACTCATAAGTAGTTCTTCCTTCGGGTGATGGAAGTGTGCTAAATTATGGGTTCCTGCCATGACAAAAACCTAAGGGCAGAATGTCACACCCTTATACAGGTGAGCACTGATTTTAATGCCTGCACATTTACAATATATACTTTGAATTGGAAAAAATGAAATTGCCAACTGCGATGAATATTCACCATGATTATAATCCAAATGCTCCATTTACCTACAAGAGGAATGATAACTAAAAGAGGTCAAGTTCAAGAGCATGTGGAGAAGGAGCAAGGGTCTTGTCAACTAACTTTCCACTTGGCTTTTATGAGGCATCATCTTATGGAAGATCCAATGAGACATGACAATATCTTAATTAATGAACAAGGGAGTTCTAAGTATAGGCTGATCATATATATATATATATATATAGATATATATTTTTTTATTTTTTTTTGAACTCATGCATTTTCCTTAGTTGTTACATATTTATCTACTCTTTGTTTTTGGCCTCATGGAATTTGGAAGCAATACAAAATTTCCAATTTATCTTTTTCCCAATGTAATTCAAGCAACTATGGATGCTAGTTAAAGATATCCAGGAGTTTTACTTTGGAGAATGAGGTTGATAATTATCAATGAATCCCCAAGTGGTCAATCTCGAACCTTAATGAAATTGGTTGACATTAGACATTGAAGCAAATCATTAACTTCAATTACATGGTTTGAGGCTATATCGAGGCTCAATATAGATTTGAATACCCACTTATCCCCAAAATTTATAAAAACTCCTTCAACACTTGCTACCTCATTTAATAATATAAAGTATTAACTCTAAATAAATAATACCATTAATAATATTAAATATATTCTTACATACAGACTGGCATTATCTTTTATGCAATTCAAATGTAGTACAGCACTGAGCAAATGCTGTAGTCTGTAGTGCATACTATATGCTGGATGCCCGTTTTTGGGTGCAGCTGAATCCAAATTCTGAAAGATGTCACTTGGGGTTTTCAAGTAAATCTGATATGTAAATGTACAGAGAATCCAACTACATGCAATACTGGATCACCGCTTAACTGAGACTCCTATTATTAAGTATATATTTTGAATGACATGCTAATAGTAAGAGCCTTGTATCTATGAAAAATGAACCACTTCTAGCCTACGACACTCACAAAGGCTTTCGTTATCATAGTAATAAGCGTTGAACCTTTTTGGCATTTGAGTTTATTGCTCGGTGTAAGTTAAACGTGATCCCGCGACTTACTGTCATCGTAAGTTTCGGAAGCTCTAATTTAGAATGCTGTAAATTTTGGCAGATGGAAAAATTAATATTAATAAACCGCTGGATAATACATATATGAATTTTTTTTTTTTTTAATTTTAATTGAATTATTAATAAGGGTTAGACGGCTGTGGTAGTTTATGACGCCCACCGTGCGGCTCCAGAACCCACGACCACAAGGTTAAGAGTCTTGCGCTCTGCCAACAGAGCTAGACGGCTGTGATAACTACGCCCAAGTCCAGCAGCGTCCATTGACATAGCTGGGGTAGAATTCATTTGGGTCATATCTTTGAGGAGACAACGAAACTCTGGTCTGCGATTTTCTATAAAATAATTTTTTTTTATATAAAATAATTTCCAAAAACATATATATTTTCTATAAATTATTTTAGATGAGAAAAAATATTATTTAAAATATCAAATTCATTCCATCGTTACGATCGCAATGTATAAATTTCAGGTCAATCGATGGTAAGTTGCCGTTTAAATCCGCGTCCTCTTTTCCCATCGTCATTGTCTATCACTTAATAAGGAAGGCGGAATGTCTTTCGCCGGCTCAGAATCTGCCCCAGGCGATGTTCATCTTCGAGACCGTATGTCCTTCGTTCAATAACTTGTTGCAACTGAGAGGCAGGCGTTACGCTTACGTTGCACTTGTGGCTACTCATTCTGTTCCACACGTCTCCTCCTCTGCCAAGAAGTTGTTAAAAGATAGCGCGATCTTCTGTTTAACTTGGTTTGGGCACAGGTGTGCCATCTGAAAGATAGCGAGACCCTCTGTGGTTATCGATCTTGGTCTGGGGCTTTAAAAGAAAAGACGAGCAAGGGGTATTACTTTTCTGAGAAAATCGAATGCCAAAATTACGTTCTCTGGGGTTTTAAAAGAAAAGAAGAGCAAGGGGTATTACTTTTTTGAGAAAATCGAATGCCAAAATTACGTTCTCTGTGATCTGTTCTGTTGCTAAGGCCAGCGAAGTGTTAAGGGCAAGATAAACGATGCACATTTCTTCCATACTCAATTCTGAAGCAGACATAAGAGAATCATATGTACTTTCCTGTACCCATTTCTGAAGCAGACGGAATGTGTTGTGGTCAGCGAAGTGCTGAAGTTTGGTTTTTCCGTGACTTATTTTGGTGGCCTCCGAAGTGTATAAAACAAATCTCTGGGAAATCTGATTACAAGTTCGTGGAGAAATTAACCGGTAGAGGAAGCACGTACAGGAGCGTAGGGTTGGGAGGTCCGAAGGTTTGAACAGGGCTCTGATACCATGTGTAGTGCCCTGTTTATGAATTTACAGTAACCAGATAGACACGCATATAAATTTGAAAACAGTAATACATAAAATTGAAATCTGCACCTACCTGAGCTGCTTGCCGACTTCCGATTCTGCTTCAGGACTGGTAATCCTGAACTGCTGGCTGATTTGATTCAATTCTGAGACGACCAATTCCACCCGACCTGACAGAGCAACCTGGTTGCTCAATCCAGAGAAGCTCTCCACAGAGGCTCTCTATCCCTCCGTGCCCAGAACTCAGATCAGTCAAGACTCTGCCACTGCAAGGTTATCTCCTGGTTTTTGCTGATCAATCCTCAATCCTCCTCCGGTTTTTCCCCCCTGCTCCCGGGTCAGGCTGCTGCTATAAATATCCCCCTTTGCCTGGCGGTGGCCGCCCTCCCACTTGCAGCCACCGCCTCTCAGCATTGAAGTCTCTCGCGATATTTCCAGTGATAAATTTCAATAGTTAGGGGTCTTTATGAGTTCAGATATTTTTATACGATTGAACAAATGTGATATCAATGTTGGCACGCTGTTTCCATAGTTCATAACTTTTAAATTTATATATATTCATAACATTCCTTTAATACATGGTATATCTTAAATGATATTTCTCATAACCTTTATTTAATATATTTTATGAAGATTAAACGATTTCTACTTATAACATTTTATCACATGTATGTTATAATTATTTAATGTTATATATATACTTATAACATTTCAAAATATGTTTATAATTATTTAATGATATATATATCTTTTAAATTATATTTGTAAGGTCTAACTATATATCATAAAGTTTAATGTATAGATATATTCATATATTATAAGGTTTAACATTTTTATTAATGGGTCAATTAGATGGGTTGTTACAGAAACGCCCATAAGGATTATTCAAACATCATGCAGCAATTATAAGGCTATCCATCCACACAGTAAATAAACATATAATAGCATACACAGTCCAATTAACAGCAAGCTTATTAAATCAGATAGACTGAGAGAAAAGTTTCAATAATAATGCTTGGCACTCACTCCTTTCTTCTCTGCTGAGAGTCTCGCTTGCCTCTTTATTTATAATTAAGGATAGGCCTTCTCGGTCCTTATCCGTTACAAAAGCATGCTTTACATAATGATTTAAAGCGTAAAATCTTTACAACAGTTTATCTATCTGTGACATAAATAACATGTTTTATTCTCTACTTTATCCTATTTTTTAACTAAAAAAACATGGAAATTGCAGGCTAAAGGACCCCACTCCCTTGCCTATAGATTTTTCTGGATTTTTGGAATAAGTTGGAAGATTTTTCCCCTCTGAGCCACATGCTCCCGCATCACTTTCTGTGAATTTTTCCAAGATTCGAAGTCCATCTGAAGGTGTTGCCACTAATTTTATTATCTCAAAAATATATATCATTGCCAAATTCCTTGGCTTCTAAGTGAAGGATTTCATTCCTCAATTCTATGGGGAAAAGAGTCAAAGTGGTAAGCCACTGAGTTCCAGCCGAATAGATGCTGACGATGAGAGGTGGATGCTCCTATGACACCAATTTGACAATTGAGTTGGCATATCTAAGGAGCCATGAAAATAACTGGCATAAACAAACTCAATTGGGGTGACCAAACTAGGGTGAAACTGATGGTGTAACCTGGCATAATTGATACGACTAGAAATTGAACTCAGAGATGATAGGAGTGGGGGGCTGATATTTTAGTAATGTAGGGATTGGAATGAGAGTGAAAGAAAAATGTTAGAAGTACATCATTGACCAAAAATAAGGTGAACAACCCTATACCCCTTTGAATAGAAACTTCCTTTTGGCACTGGATTTGCAGTTGGGATAGGCATGTGAGGATTGTACCAACTAACCTTGGGAAGACTAGGCCCATAATTCTTTTAGAACCAAATTGAAAATTTTCTCAAGTACTAGACACCACATACCAAGACCAAAAAACTAAATGAAATGTCTGCATAGTCGACGATTTGGGAGGACACGGAAGGAAACACAATGACCAACTCAAAAGAAGGATTCATCGTTGTATTGTGTAGAAAGAGAAGAAAAGACATAGGCACCTGCAATAACCAACCAAACTATCAAACCAAAATGATACGCAATAACCTGTGAATTGACAACAAACATTGAAGCAAGAAGGAGGTAAATATATAGACGAACCTTCACCGAATTTGCAGAGCGCCAATGTTGGTAAGTAATACATACCTAGAACCAGTGCAACCCTAGAAACACTTGTGAACATTCAGCACTCTGGGGTAAAATTCCTATACTTATAAAGAAAACCCATGACCTGAAGATCAAATGAGTGGAAAAGACTGCCTGAACGATCAAAAGTCAAAGAGGGATAAGTGTGTGTTATGGAATGCAAGTTAACACTCAGATTAAGCACCCACTTCATGTGCACCCTACCTTGAAATGTGTCCATGATAAAACTCAAAAATCAGAAACTACAAACAAGGACAATGTTGGACAGAGGTCCCTCTCCCACCAATTTCATGCATTTAAAGTGATTTGACAAAGTTTGTTGTGGTTGATCTGTAAGGTGGTAGGATCACGATATGTGGGTCAGGGCCAAACAAGTGGTTCCATTGACTCTCTTCCCTAGGCACACCTTCCTCTTCTCCATTTCCTTCTTGCGCATGCCAATCATGCTTGTTGTCGTCATTGGTAACCTTAAAAACACCTTCGTCTGGGTTAGGGAAATAACTTATGGTTAATGATGATAGTCAACCTAGAAGTTAGTGCATTGTGAGACTTGGGAAGGGACATATTTATCTAAAACATTTAAACAAGGTTCTAAAGTTGAATAAAGGTTTAAGGCCCAATATGGTCAGGTTTAACTTACTAAATGCTTATCCTATAATGGAAGTATTTTTTAACCATCACCCTAATTTCAATCTAAGATTATTTATATGTGTTATTTACTCTTGGAAAAGGGTCGGAAAGCATAACAAGGAAGATTAGGTAGATAAGGCTTGGGAAAAAAAACTATTGTTCTAATTCTTTGGAATAGAGAAGTAAATGATTATCATAATGAGCCTTGTCACTATGTAATTGGTTATTTCCTTGCCTTAGAAAAAGGAGAGTCGCTACCAATTTATGTTGGTTGCTAGAACAATTTGAAGACTAGTGTCCTCAACAAGCCTCCAATAAAGTTAATTAATATACTTTATTGGAGCCCTTGTAGGGATAGGAATGAATTGTATATTCCTTGCTTCATGTTACTAGGCTTGTTGCTACAACATAAAATGCAACCACTAATAAATATAGTTTCTACTTCTTCTTGCATATTAAGCCAATAAATATATCTGTGCAAGTTAGGCACAATTTTTGCAACACTAAAATGACAAAAACTTTGTAGGTGTGAGTCTCCCTGGTTAAGTGTACTTTATTATTCATTAGTACATAAAGCTTCCCCATATTGTATAGAAATTCATCTTGAAGATGATAATCAAAATATACTTTTTCTACTTGTCCTTGAAGTAGCTAAAACACCCTCATAAAGCCCTCATCTTCTAGACACTTCTCTTTGCATGCGACATTGGTAAATGGCCCCATGTGCATAATGAATCTTATAACAATGATTTTTGGTCATAGTGTTTCAAAGAGAAAATTGTCCAGCATGTTGGGGGTGTCCTTATTATATTTAATCACATGATGAAATTGTTGTAGAAATCCTATCCATTTATAGTGTCTTACACATACAAGTATTATAGAGGTCGAGTATTATTATAGGTGATAGTCTCCTTACCCAATAGATAGTCCTTCAATTCTTCATTGCTTGAGCAAATTCATAGAGTTCAATGCCATGTGAAGGTTTAGTTTTGTCCTTGGAATAACTCTAAATAATAGTGAACTTGTCTCTCCCTTTGCAATAATATTGCTCCCATAGGATACACACAAGCATGAGTTTATACTTTGAAATACTTCTTCAAGTTGGTCATTAAGGGAATTTTTAGGTCTAACATGGGCCTCCTAAGGAAAATAATAAAATAATAGTTAAAATAATAAAATAAGAGTTATGATTTTTTGAAGTAAAATAAAGAAAACTACTTTTTTCTTGTATTTTCAGCTCATCTCCATATAGGTTTACTCAAATGTTAAGTGTAGGCACTCGTTGGATGCATACTTAAATTCCTCATCCAACAAGTCCCTACTCTGTATACTTTTGAGTAGGCCCACAATGAAAAAATGTAAATACATGAAAATAATGGGTTTCTTGACATTTGAGTAAACCTATAGGGAGACGAGCCAAAAATACAATTAAAAAAGAGAGTTTTCTTCTTTTCCATCCAAATATTTTTACTAATAGGGATGACATCATCATATTTAATCTTATTGGTTCTTTTAAATTTTATTTTGTTAGTATATTTTTTGTTTTGAGACCATTTTTTACCTTGGAATTTCCCTAACGATGGTTTACTTGTTATAGGGTTCTAATGTTGCTACAGTGGCCTTGTTCTTGGGCTCTCTGTTTCACAACTTTTATCTACCCTTTCTAGATAATTCATTGTTTCACCTATATCACAACATATAGTTATCATGAGATATATTCAAAAATTTTAACTTGGCTTCATCTTAAAAGCATCCTTCTAAGTTTCTTCTTCCTTGATTAGGATTTGATGATATCCATATCTCAAATCCAAATTATTTAAGTATTTTTCATGTTGTGATTTATTTGAAAATTCATTAATTTTTGGGAGCGATCCTATTTAGAGATTTGTATACAATGCACTACCTCAAAGTCAAATCCTTCTTTGGCACCAAAATATGAGGGAACCACATGGTGAGGTACTTGGTCTAGGACTCCTTGATTTGATAATTCCTATGATTTCTTCTTCACCCAATCTAACTTTAATATGGACTATCTATAAAATCTATATTTTGTAAAGGACATTTTGGCAGTGATTACATTGCATTCTTCACTTCTTGGGTGACATTCATTTTTTTATTTTTTATTTTTTATTTTTTATTTATTTTATTTTATTTTTATTTTTTGTTTTATCTTGGAACACCTCTATGTATTCTTGAAACATTTCTTCCAATGCATGCTTTTCTTTTCTTTTGTAGATCATTTGAATGATGTCTTCACACCCATTAAGTTCGAATTGAAAAAAAATGTCTCAAGAAAAGTACATAATTCTTGATTGAGTTGTCCAATATTTCAACTAAGTTGGTGTGCATTCACTGTATATATCTTACATTTCAACCCCTTTTGTGCATTGAGTATAAAATATTTACCATCCTTGAACATGATGTATAGATTAAATGTTCTTTTCATAAGGATGACATCCTTCATATACAAATTGGAGCTACCATTATTACACCACGAACATCAAAAAGTACTCTACTACATTATTAATATTTCATCAACATAATGTACACTAATAGAAAATATAATCTTGTAATACTTGGTAACTTTTCACTCTGCATCCTTATTCACCCAACCTAAAGGGTATGGATGTGTAACACCAAATTTTGATCTATAGGATTAATGTAATGAATATGTAGGGTTGGTACTTTATGTTCTAGTGAGATATTATAAGAGCTAGTCGATGGGATGGAGATAGACATAGTTACTAGAGAGAGTAAGGCAGATCGATCTACCCAGTTCAAAAAGATTCAGCGAGGGAAGAGATCAAGCCAGAGGGAGAGCATCAGAGAGAGGAGGCAGCAAAAAATTCTTGAGGATAATTTTCTATCATTTCTCTAGTGTCAGAGAGGAAGGAGAGAGGAGGTTGAATTAGCTACAGAAAGGATTGCAACAACCAGGGCGAGAAGCCATAAACCCCAGTGTCAGTTGCTGGAGAGAGGTTGTTTTAGTTGTCGGAGGCCGAAAAGATCATCCAGGAGGCAAAGCGAATTTTTCTAGAGGAAGAGGGAGGCAGGACGACTCACTTGGAGCCAACAAGCAAGCAGTGTGAGTTATTCCAGACAAGGAAATGTGAATTTCCAAAGGGTAGCGCGAGTAAGCCAGTGGAGGGCCAGTTGATTTGCAAAGGGAGAAAATTCTCTCTCAAATATTTTTCTAGTTATTTGATGGAGGATTGATAGTTTCAAATCCATATATTGTACACAAAAATTTTCTACATAATAAAATAAATCCTCAACTGCTGCATTGGTTTTCCCTTTGAGGTTTTTTCGGGGACTTTTTAGTCCGAAATAATCGTGTTGATTTTATATGTGTGCATCTATTTCTCAGTTCCTGATTTACTTCCACAACATTTATTTTTATTGTGAAGAATTGCAAGGTGATTTATTTGATAATTTCCATAAATAATTAATATGCTAATCAGTTAGGAGCATAAATTCCAGTTACTGCAATTTCAAGGAAATTTCACATAGTTTCCAATAAACCTCACCAAATTGTTGACTGCAAAATTTGAATTTGAAAATGTTACCTTGCCTCTTCCTCTAGCCCAAAACTCATTGAGTAAATAAATTGGTAGTTGAAGCAACCACCTTCCATTATTATGTATCTTTGATGGCATTGAAGAGTTCTTTCAAACTTCAATGACTAGCATGGGCAAGTACCCATCTCGAATTTCTAGACTTTACCCATGAGTGGTGTTGTATAATGGGAAATTCATGGAAAACGTCACTCAATAATATAGGTAGCCACACAAAGATAGTAGAGGGATGCATGAGCCCCAATAGAAATGAATTTGTGAGAAGAGAGCTACCATTCTAGAGTGGACTAATTACTATGACATTTTCGGCGATTAGAACTCAAATTGATTGCCTAAATTCATCTAGAAAACATGTTAGTCATGGGTTGGGTTGATGCTTGTGTGCTCTTGGCTTATAGAGCCCAAATTTTGTGATCGAGGTGGATATTGGTGGCCACCCACCTATTCCACTTGGACCCCCAACATTGTTTCCTTTCATTTTCCTAATTTCTAGCACAGTTTCCTATTTTGGCAATTTTGGGGGTCCTAAACTTCCAGAGCCATTTTGAGGCCTTGTTACCCACCACCTATTGGTAGTGCGTATGGGAGAATTTTTTTTCTCCTAGATGGTCCTCAACGAGTAGAAAATATCCCCTTTGTGGCCACCTGGTAACTTGATGTGTCATTTTCTCTGCCACCTGAGTCGATCATGTAGTCCCTCAACCACTTGTCATGAATGTATGTTTGAAGGTGGGCCTTCAAACCCCAAAGTATGGCTTTTCATTTTTTAGTTGAGTAATTTTCCTTACATGTCATGGGCACTTTTGGACATAGATTAGTGGGGGCATTTGGGAGAAAGAGTTGTTTATGCTTATATTCTTGTCTCCATTGCCCGATTTCATGGTTACCCTTGTATCCTAATCCTGTGGGGTCTCATTTACTGACCATTTGGATTTTGGGTTGCCACCACATGGGAAATCCCAATTTTGATTGTGTGATCCTGTATCCCGATACCACCTACATCACTCCCCTTCCACTCATTTTCCCCCCATTCATTTATTTTCCCATTCGAGTCCACATAGGGTTAGCCTCATTGATCCAGATTTAAATAGGAACACAACAGATTATAGATATAAGCAAAAATATAAAGATACAATATAAATAACACTTCATTTCATTAATCTCAAATACTGAAATATGCTTACAAACAGAATGGAAATATGACTAGCTCGAGCGGTCGTAGCTTATCTCTGAGAAGAGATGTGGTAGCTACATGCCTCTGAACTATGTTACAATGAGGTTCAAAGGCCTATTTATTATTGAGAAACAATGGAAAACTCTAAACACCCAAAAACCTAACCCTACGAGTTTAAGCGCCAAACTATGGGCCCCGTTTGGGTAAATTGGTACATCAACTTCCCGGAGTCGTAACTTTGGCATACGATCTCTGTTTGACGCGCACATTACCTTGTTAGAAACATCTATCTGGGGAATACAACTTTTGAATGACCAATATGTTTTTGTTGAAGATAGCAACAAGAAATGATAAAAATAGAATCCAGGAATTCCAATTTTAATTTGTCCTTGAATTAAATTTGTGAATTAAAATTCGAATTTAGTCTCACCAGCTGCTTGAAAATAATTAATTAATTCATTATGGATTAATTAGTTGAAGAAATTCAAGTTAGAGGTCTTTTTTAAGTCATGCAACAGTTATCCCTTAGATTAAGGAGATTATTCCTTAATTAAGGAGATAAGATTGAGTTATATTTGAGTTGTAATTAGTTAGCTCAGTTTACTGAGTTAAGTCCAGTTAAATTAGTTCCAAACTGTTTGAGGAACTAATTGTGAGTTATCAGTCAGTTGATGCATGCATGCACTCAACCAGTGTACTCCAGATAACTGAAGGTTCCATCATCAGAAACTCATGAATGTCTATTTTGAGAAAGACCCAGTTGAGCTAAATGTCAAGGACAATGTACTATCAGTTGCATGTGTTTTCCTATAAAGGAAACTCATGTATGCAGTCAAGGTAAGGTTCCTTGAGGATTGCACAGTTCATATAGGGTGTGAGATCAGTGTGAGAGATCAATTTTCCACTTGGTTGGAGATGATCATCGCAGAGGATTAGCACAAGGAAGTAGGAGCTTGGAGGGCAGAGGAGAAGGCTTGTGAGAAGCTTTGATTGCCTGTGAGCATCCAGGAGGATTTTACTGAGAGCTGGCTAGCTGTGAGAGCTAAGGCTTTGTATAATTCTGGTGTATTTCCACCTTGTATGATAATACAAATAGTGGGGCTTTTAGCTGAGGCTTTCCCTTGAGTATTTTCATGTGTTTTGTGCATTGATTCTTCTTCTTCTAGTTATATGTGTTCAGCTCAATCTTTCTCAATCTTTAAGCTTCCACAAATTAATAGTAGAAGTAGATTATAGTATTTTGCTTTGGTGTATTGTATTATCAGGTTAATCTACAGTCAGATTTTCTACAGAGATCTCAGAGGTAGATTTGTAGAGAATTTGCAGTATTTCTACATAGTATTAGAGCTAGCTGATCTATAGAGAAATTATACATGGTATTAGAGCTAGCTGATCTATAGAGAAATTCTACATGGTATTAGAGCTAGCTGATCTATAGAGAAATTTCTACATGGTATCAGAGGCTAGTTTATCGGAGTTGTGAATAGTATACGGAGAAGAGAATTCGAAGTTTGAAGTTCTGGGTTATATGTGCAAATCAAATTCATATCATACTTCAATGGAGATGGAACATTATGCGACTAATTGACCATCGAAGAAGTCCAAGAAGGGATCCTTGGATGGATCGGAAGGTGAGGCATTAGCCTCACAGTTTGAAATGGACTTTACCCTCATCGCATGCATGGTGTCATCAATGATGGGTTGTGTCTGGTATCTTGACACTCGAGCCTCATTCCACATGACCAGTGATAAAAGTTTATTCAGTACCTTGGAGGAGAAAGACCTCAAGATGTGCATAAAGATGGGTGATGACGAAAGGTTTAGTGTTTCAGGAGTGGGCACGGTTGCTTCTCAGAGGGAGCATGGAGCTCCTATCACCCTGACGGATGTGAAGTATGTGCTTGGACTGAAGAAGAACTTGGTATCGGTTGCGATGTTGGAGGACAAAGGCTACAATGTTGTCTTCAGTAAAGAAAAGGCATTCCTTAGATACATCACCGTGAGATAGGTGAAACAGATCAGTTCACGAATCAAGAACCTGTATGCTCTTGAGGTTCAAGATGCATGCAAAGCCTTGAGTAGCAAGGGAAATGTTAGAAACTTTGTGGTTGAGTGGGAGAGTAAATTACCTCTCAACATGCAGTCCCAGAAGAAGTCTCAGACAATTGTGGAGGAGCCACAATTAGAGTCAGCAGAGGGATCACGTGTAGCCATACCTCCAAGTGTGAGGTGGGGTGATGTGAAGTGTTAGTCCCAAGAAGGTTGAAATTGGGCAGGGTCCATTGAGAGGTTTTATCTCATGGATTGTACCTTGCTACGGGAGCCTAATGTACATAGTAGTGGGAGGAATTAGTGGGATTGATGCAGTCAGATATCAAAGTGACAAAGGCTAGAGCAGTCAGATATTGAAGAGCGCAAAGAAGGGTTGACAACAGTGCAAAGGCAATAGCAGTCAGAGACTTTGATGACAGATGCATCATACTGATTCAGGTTGGATGTTTTTTTTTTTTTTTTTTTTTTTTTTTTTTTTTTTCTTTTTTTTTTTTTCTGGAGTTGCTGGAGCAACAACACTAGAGAGAACATAACATTCCAAAGTTTCACAATCGGGATCGAGTTGAATTCCTTTCTTGTTGAGAGGGAGTGTTGAAAATAGCAACAAGAAATGATAAAAATAGAATCTAGGAATTCCAATTTTAATTTGTCCTTGAATTAAATTTGTGAATTAAAATTTGAATTTAGTCTCACTAGCTGCTTGGAAATAATTAATTAATTCATTATGGATTAATTAGTTGGAGAAATTCAAGCTAGAAGTCTTTATGAAGTCATGCAACAGTTATCCCTTAAATTAAGGAGATTATCCATTAATTAACGAGATAAGATTGCGTTATATTTGAGTTTTAATTAGTTAGCTTAGTTTACTGAGTTAAGTCCAGTTATATTAGTTCCAAACTGTTTGAGGAACTAATTGTGAGTTATCAGTCAGTTGATGCATGCATGCACTCAACTAGTGTACTCGAGATAACTGAAGATTCCCTCTTCAGAAACTCATACATGTCTATTCTAAGAAAGACTCAGTTGATTTAAATGTCAAGGACAGTGTACTATCAGTTGCATGTGCTTTCCTATAAAGGAAACTCATGCATGCAGTCAAGGTAAGGTTCCTTGAGGATTGCGCAGTTCATACAGGGTGTGAGATCAGTGTGAGAGATCAGTTTTCCACTTGGTTGGAGAAGATCATCCCAGAGGAAGAGTGCAAGGAAGTAGGAGCTTGGAGGGCAGAGGAGAAGGCTTGTGAGAAGCTTTGATTGCCTGTAAGCATCTAGGAGGATTGTACTAAGATCTGGCTAGTTGTGAGAGCTAAGGCTTTGTATAATTCTGATGTATTTCCACCTTGTATGATAATACAGATAGTCGGGTTTTTAGTCTAGGCTTTCCCCTGAGTATTTTCATGTGTTTTGTGCATTGATTCTTCTTCTTCTGGTTATATTTGTTCAGCTTGATCTTGCTCAATCTTTAAGCTTTCACAAATTGATAGTAGAAGTAGATTATAATATTTTTCTTTGGTATATTGCATTGTTTAGATAATCTTCGGCAAAATCACATAACCAATCTTTTGTCGACGCGTTTTGAACCAACAAGTGTGGTTCATCGTCAGGACAAGTTGAAGAACCCATCCGGCTCAGCTATTGCATTATCAGGTTAATCTACAGTCATATTTTCTACAGAGGTCTCGGAGGTAGAGTTGTAGAGAATTTGAAGTATTTATATAGTTTTGTCCCATTTTTCCCAAAAAAACGTCGTTTAGGGCCTCAAAACAGCTCTGGAAGTTTAGGACCCAAAAAACTACAAAAAATAGGAAATTGTGCTACAAATAAGAAAATTGAAAAACTGAAAGAAACAATGGTGGGGGTCCAAGTGGAATAGGCGAGTGGCCACCAATATCCACCTGGATCATTCCTCCCCCCTTAGGAAGCAATGGTCCCCATTGCATTGAGTTCCTCCATGAGATGAGAAAACTTCTACTGAACTTGGTCCCTAGTGAGCCACTTGCCCTGGTGAAGCAGTTCGCCTACTTTGACAACTCGATATAGTTGGATCCTTTGTTGTCGGGTGTTCTTGATCTGCCTATCCATGATCCGATCAATTGTGGCTTGTTCCATGCAATCTGAATTTAACTCTGTAGGTGTGATTTGTTCTGCAATTTCTGATGTGTCGAGCAATGGTGGGAAGTATGGTCAAAGGCAATCCACATTGAACACTAGGTGCAGGCCAAGGAATGGGGGAATGTTGATCTCAAATGCATTATCTCCCATGACCTTGGTAATGGTGTAAGGACCATATTAGAGTGGTCTGAGTTTCTGATAGGTTCTGGTAAAGCGTTCCTTCTTCAAATGCAACCAGACTTTGTCGCCCACCTGAAACTCGTGTGGCACCCGATGTTGATCATGTCGCTACTTGTACTTGGCATTTGATTTCTCTAGAATTTCATGGACCTGCTGGCGGATATGTTGGATGTTCTCAATGAATTTTTTTGCCTTATCGTATTCTGACTGGACATGAGCCGAATCTTCCTGAGTCATTGCAAATGGTATTGAATCCCAAGCCCACCCAAAAAGGGTTGTGGCCAGTCGAGCTGTGGAGATCCTGGTTATAGTTTTGTTGGACATAGGAGAGGCTCTCATCCCATGTGTGTGGATGCTTTGAATTGTACATGTGCAGAATGTGTATGATCATCCTGTTGATGACCTCCATCTGGCCATCAGATTGGGGATGGAAAGTTGTGGACATAGTGAGCTTGGTGTCCAACATCGACCAGAGACTAGACGAAAATGTACTGAGGAACTTGTTGTCCCGATTTGAGATGATAGATTGTGGGATACCTGTTGGAAATAATACTGATAGGGGGGGTGAATCAGTATTATCAGAAAAACTTTTTCATTTTATGCTCAGAAACATATACGCTACTTCAGTTAAGTGAAACAGCGTGTACACGCGACTGTGTCTAAAGCAACCCGTGTATAACAAGAAAACTTATGATTCAGTAGCTTATCTTCAGTAAATGCATCAGGAAATTATTAACCATGATAGTAAAACAGGTGCAGTATAACAGAACAGATCATCACACAGAAAACACACACATGAACACCATGATATAAGGTGGAAACCCAATGTTGGTGAAAACCACCTGCTGCAAGTCGTCTCTATCTTTCTTTAATATGAAACTTCAGTTTACAATATTTTGTACTGGTGCAGCCTTATACCAGTACGCAGGCTACAACCTGCTGAAGGCTTCAACCTTCTCTCGTTCTCCAAACTTCCTTGGAAGGGAGCTCCAACCCCCTTTGCTCTTGTACTAGCTAAGATACTAGTACGTAGGTGCTGTTCTACAATCTTCTTTCCTTCAGGTACCACTTTTCATACATTTTCAGACTGGATATTCCTGAAGCACAACATTACAATCTGAAGACCACAATTCATTCAACTTTCATCATTGAAGCATAAAACAATCAATACTAGCATCATCAACCTTTGAATCACTGAACCACTGAAACCCTGTCAAACCCAGTCACCAGAATACAGAGCAGACTACAGAACTCTGCAATAACAGTCAGACCCAACTGCAACCCAAAAAATCAAACTTCAAAAGATATACGCTACTTCAATGAGAGAAACCCACGTATACACGCGCTTTTACCGAAGACAACCTGCATACAGATCTAAAAATAAATTCTCTTAACTTGTAGTTGTACCAGACATCAGTTAGACCTAGAACATAACATTGCGTCAGTATGCAGATCTAGAAATACGCATAATCAACCATATCATAATAGTGCATTTCAAACCATTAGATCCCGATCTGCCCTTAGATCTAGTATTCCATCAACCAGTGTGATCTCTCCTTAGCTTAGATCAAGCAAGCCAGAACCTGCATGCCAGATATCTTTCTTTTTCAGATATTCAAGACTTTTCAATTGTACTTGCCTAATGATCTTCTTCTCCTTATATAGCCTTAGGCCTTGCTCAATACCAAGAGCCAAAACCATAGAAATCCAATACCATCAACTTCAAAACTAGGGATCAACACGTCCGCCGAGATACTTTGGTCCAAAGACATAGGTTCAAGTACCGAGGACTAACTACCATGGATCAAAGGGAAGCTTCTCGACATGTACGCACTTTTCTGTTCATGTAGCTGCGTGTATACGCGACTTCGTATATAGCGAACCAGCGTATCCGCGACTTAATATATAGAGTACATGCGTGTATACGCAACTTGGGCTTTAATGAACCTGCGTATATGAAATTTCTCTTCACACTTGTAGTCTGGACTGAGATCTGTCATCAAAGATATTTGCCATCAAGGACAACACCTGGATCGTAGTGCCACACCTGTGCCAAAATGCCAACAATCTCCCCTTTTGGACTTGATGGCAACCCCAAGATCCTTAGAATCATTCTCCCCCTTTGTCATCAAGGGAAAAGGGTTGTGCTCCCCCTGAGTACATGTTGATATCTCTGTTTGGCTGTGCTGAAACATGCTCCCTGTAGAGTCTCTACTTTACACTTGGTTATCCATCATTCCCTACAGTTTTCCCTCACTCATCTCTCCTTTTTTCTCTATTTTGCTGCATAAATTCACCCAGATCATTACATGTGATGGCATTAAGCATGATTTAGGGATTTTGCTAATGTGTGACTGTTTTGTTTAGATTTTGATATATTTACAGGCATTCCGCAGCCATCTGCTGATCCCGCAGCCTTTTTGTTAAACTCAAGGTTCCACGTGTCATTTTGCCAAATGAGCCACATGGGCACTTAGGAATCAAGGTGCTCGAGGTTCCTGTGCTATCAGTTCAGCCATCCACATCATCTGTACCTCCGGTCAACGAGGGTCAAGTTACGGTCAAACAAGGGCAGCTTAACGGTGATACGTAAGCTGTTGGGTCACGTCAGTTTAAAAGGTGACTTGTCCGTCTTATGCAGGCCGTGGGGGACATAATCCAACTCTGGATTCAATGCCCACAACGACCAGAACCTCCAGCTCATCCACGCAGACTTATGACGTGTTTTGATCCTTTATTACGCATGACAGTTAGTTAGTTTTCCAGTTTTTGCTGTACGCATTAGGCTGACCTTCAGATGCTTATAAAAACTAGTGTTTGCATACGCTGAAGGTTACTTTTTAGTGGTTGCATTTTATGAACTTGTTGTTATTTTAGAGCATTTGAAAACTCTGTTTTTATAGTGCTGTTCTAGCACTCTGGACTGTATTTTTCTGCACATGGAGTAATAGAAACAATGTTGTTTTGAAGTCTACAATTCCTTGAGTCTCTTTTGGATGATATGAATGGAGGGCCCCTGTTCATGTTAGCCTTGTAAAGTATTTTATGTATTTTATGTGCAGCGTTTCCTTATTTGTATTCAGCATTTCTTTTAGTTGAATCATGTACAGCTTGCTTTAGTTTCTTGTTATTTCATTTCCAGCCTTTATTTTACGCTGATCAGTATTGTTGTTTTGCAGGTTCTTTTAGCCCGGGATTGATTTTTGTGTTGTGTATTTGCTTAAATATCTAGTGGTAGTTTTAGTTGACAGATTCAAGTGGCTGCCTTTACTTTATTTTCATAGCAGATTTTTAGTTTTATTTCTCAAAGATTGTCTGCTAACATATGAATGGTCCCTTTATCATAAATTGTCTATCTTATAGAGATCAGAATACTAATACATGGCAGCGGGCTTTGATTGCTTTTTAGACTAATCTTTAACTACTTTCTAATCGTGTCTTACACAGTACTATGTGGCAGAGGCAGAGAGTTAGAGAGAGCTGAACATCATAACTAGTCTTTAAAGTAGATTTTTCTCATTTCTTTATCATTTCTTAGACTTATCTTTAGCTACTTCCTAATCGTGTCTTACACAGTACTATGTGTTAGAAGCAGAGAGTTAGGAAGAGATAAACAATATCATTGGTCTTTTAAGTGATTTTCTTACCTTTTATTTGCAGCAGCATGAATGGTGTCTAACGCCATTAGAAAGTGGTTCTTTGCTTTCAAGTCATTTTCAAGTTATTTATTTTATTCAAGCTTTTCCTTTTCAGCAAGTAGTTAGACACCACTTACGCACACTCTCACTCACCTAGAATTCACCTCACACACACTATCACTCATCTGTTCATAAAAACATCACTCCATCCTAGGAATATAAATCAACCACAAATAACACCCCAAACGACAAAAACTCTAAGAGGTTGCTTAAGTACATATAGTACACCTTCACTTCATCAGCTTACGAGCCCCGGGTTGACAATTAATGACATCAATTTAGAAACACTAAATTGACTAAACATTTTGGCGCCGTTGCCGGGGAGGTGAAATTAAGTAGCCATATTCTTAAAAAAAAAAAAACATAAAAAATTTCAAGGAAAGAAGTTGATAACCTATCGAAGTATGCTCTCCTCTTGCACTGCAAGGTGATCTGGAGGATCAGAAAAGAGAAAGTTATTGATTTGATAGTTTCTTGAGTATGCTCTCTTCTTGCACCTAGAGTGAACTGGAAGATCAGAAAAAGAACTATTAACTTGACTTGAAGAAAAAATAAAAAATGACATGCATAGAGCTAGAGATTCTAAAGGAAGGTTTTTAGCTAGAGCTCGAAGTTCAGTTTTTACAAGCCCATCTGCTTCAAGGGAAAGAAAAGAGACCCCTCCCTTATCTCCAACCAACACTCCTGGAATTCAAGAGCCAAGAGTTGACTCTCCTACACCTTCTATTGAGTTTGAACTAGGAAGAGACTCTTCTCTTTCTCCTACAGGAAGACCAATTGTCATTGAGGAACTGGAATCATCTGAAGAAGAAGGAGAAATCTCTTCTCATTCACCTTTTGTAGAGGAACCAGAAGATTTTGAAATCCCTAGGAGAACCATTATGGCCGAGGAAGAAGGAGGTGGTAGAGGTAGAGGTAGAGGAGGAGGAGGAAACAACAATAACAATAATAATGGAGGTAGAGGTCCCCTTGGAGGAGGAAATAGAGATGGGGATAATTCATTTGGGTTTCCCATTGTTAATGAGGATTCCCGAGCTACTATGAAGAACATATCACCATCTGTCCTCCCAAATTTCCATGGGTTAAGGACTGAGGACCCTGAAACATTTTTGTTTGAGTTCGAAGTGGTGTGTCGAACTTATGACTACCTGGATGACTCCCAGAAATTAAAATTGTTCCCCTCAACACTGAAGGATCAAGCCTTGAAATGGTTCATGGGGTTACTCACTCAATCAATTAGGACTTGGGATGAAATGAAACAGACATTTTTGGATAGGTATTTGGACTATTGTATGCCTACTAATCACAAGGACGAGGTTTTTAAAATGATGCAAAGAGAAGATGAGAGCTTAGAAGATTTACTTGAAAGATTTCAGTATAACTTAAAAAGAGCAAAAATGAATACCTTGGATGAAGAGACCTTAAAAGCCCTCTTATTAAAAGCCATTAGAGATGAATGGATAGATATCCTAAACATGATGGGGAAAGGGGATATTTCTCAACTTTCACTCAATGATATAGCAGAACTCTGTATCCATCTCTCGAGAGGCAAATCAAAAACTCAAAAAGGGCCTAGAGATCCTTCTCTCCTTAGGGCAAATAAATCTGCAATAGGATCAGTGAGTAGGGCTGAAATCGGCAATATGCTTGATGAATTTAAAACTGACATCTTAGGGAGTCTTAGTGAACAACTTGATACCCTTAAGATTCACAATAAACAACAAGTAGAAGCTGAGGCTTTGGCTATCTTTTGCCCGAAATGTAGAAAAAAGCATGCTTTAAGGGAATGTCCCTTAGATGCACACGTTGTAGAAACATGTGTAATTTGCTCAGAAACTCATGAGACTAAGGATTGTCCTTCAATCCCTAGCCTCAAAGCAGTCTTTCAAGAGGATCCAAGTACACTTGAATCTCTCTGTTTCATTGCAAGGAGACCTTGGCAAGGGCAACAGAATCAAGGGTTTAACAACTCTATGAATTCTCAATCCCAACCAAATTGGAATCCTTGGCAACAACCTTGGCCTCAACCTCAAAATGCTTTCCAAGCATGGATGCAAAGCATGCAAAATCCTTATGGGAGATTTGCTCAATTCTATCAATATCCTCCATCATTTCAGAATCAGCAAGCTCCACAACTTCCAAACCAAGGTCAACAACTATCATTGACATACCCTCAACAACAACAACCTCCTCCACAAAATCAAAATTCTCAACTCTCGCTTCAATCCCAGCAGAAATCGAATCAACTTCCCTCTCAGCCATTACCAAATCCAAATAATAGGAACCCTCAAAATGCTTACATGATGGAAGGTCAACCATTCCCTACCTATATGGTTGTTCCTCTGAATGAAGTACAACTCAGATCAGGTAGAATCTTAGATCAACCTTCTACAAGTATTCCACAACCAAGCATTTCTGAGGAGGAATCTCTCAAAGTCAATAAAGGTTCTGAAGTATCAATTCAAAACCAAAATATCCAAAAAGAAAAAGAAAAAGAATCAACCTCTACAACTCCCATAGTTGAGCAACCTACACTTGTAGCTACACCTCCTTTCCCTAAAAGACTACAAATCGACAAAGGAGTGGAAAAGCAGATATGGGTGCCTGACTATAGCTTCCTAGATGAATTGAAGAATGTATGTATCAAGATCCCCTTGTTACAAGCCATTAAGGAAATTCCCATTCTAGCAAAGACAATAAAGGAGTTGAGTTTAAAGAAAACAGGAAAAAGAACCAGAGATACCAAAAGGATACACCTAGTTGGAAAAATTGCAGACATTATGATGGGTAAGATTACCATGCAAAAATATGTGGATCCCGGTAGCCCTATTGTCAAAACTCATATTAATGGGGTTGAAATCCCAAATACTCTGATTGACTTAGGAGCTGTGATCAACATCATGAGTAGACTGACCATGGATCAGTTAAAGCTTCCTAATCTTCTCTTTACACCTACTTTGCTGCAGCTTGCAGATAGATCAATCATTAAACCTGATGGTGTATTGGAAGATATTCCAGTCTCTCTAGATTCTTGGGAATATCCGGTTGATTTTATGATTTTAACTCCCAAGAATAATCTAGGAGGGCATCCTCTTATTTTAGGAAGACCTTGGCTGGCCACAGCTGATGCTTTCATAAGCTGTAGGTCTGGGGACATGTATATATCAGATGGTAATTCCACCAAGAAATTCAACTTGTATCCCCCAGCAAAAGCTATAACAGAAATAGGAGAAGATGAATGGGTAGAGGATGAAGATACTATTCAACCTGTTCTAACCATCTCTGAGATTAGTGAAGACAGTCAAATTCTAAATACATTAGAAAATTTTGAAGTATCTTTAGAATATGACTCTACACATTTTCAGATAGATGCAGACATTGAATATCTCTCCTCTAGACAAATGTCTCTCTTCTCAATGGAAGAGTTTGGTAGTTCTACAGTTGAAATCCTTCCAGGAAAACCATTAAACATTAACAAAAACTTGGAAAGGTCACAACAAGAAGAATTAACTAAACTGTTGCAAAAACATTCCACTGCCTTTGCATGGGAATACACTGACATGAAAGGAATCGATCCTAAGACTTGTATTCATCACATTTATATTGAAGAAAACAACAGACCTATTAGGCAACCACAAAGAAGGATGAATCCAAACCTTAGGGAAATCGTGAAAGAAGAACCTCAGAAATTGCTCAAGGTAAACTTCATTTACCCCATTTCAGACAGCCAATGGGTTTCCCCCTTGGTTATAGTGCCCAAAAAGAATGGTAAGTGGAGAGTTTGCATTGATTATCGAGAATTGAACAAGGCAACCTTAAAGGATCATTTTCCTCTACCTTTTATTGATCAGGTCCTAGACACTTTAGCAGGTAAAAAGTATTTCTCATTCTTGGATGGTTTTAGTGGGTACAATCAAATTCAGGTAGCACCTGAAGATCAAGACAAAACCACATTCACTTGTCCTTGGGGAACTTTTGCCTACCGAGTACTCCCTTTTGGATTGTGCAATGCACCTGCTACATTTCAAAGGGTTGTACTAGGAATCTTTTCAGATCTGATTCATGATTGTGTAGAGGTATACATGGACGATTTCACAGTTTATGGTAATACATTTGAAGAAGCTTTGGAAAATTTGGAAAAAGTACTGGTAAGATGTAAGGAAACAAATCTTTCTTTAAGTCATGAAAAGTGTTTTATGATGTTTACTGAAGGGATTATTTTAGGACATCATATTTCAGGAGATGGAATTAAGGTTGATAAATCCAAAGTGGAAGTCATCTCTAAGTTACCTATTCCAAATTGCCAGAAAGATGTTAGAAGTTTTCTTGGGTTTACTGGATATTACAGAAGATTTATTGAAAACTTCACTAGGATAGCATCTCCTCTTTTTAAATTGCTTACCAAAGACTGTGAGTTTAAATGGGATCCTGAGTGTCAATCTGCCTTTGAAGCTTTAAAGACTAGAATATTTGAAGCACCCATCTTAAGGGGGCCAAATTGGAAACTCCCTTTCCACATCTCTACTGATGCTTCAGATACAGCTCTAGGAGCTGTTTTGGGACAAAAGGATTTGATCCCTTATGCCATTTATTACACAAGTAAGAATTTGACTCCCACTGAGTTAAATTATACTGTTACAAAAAAAGAGTTCTTAGCTATGGTACATGCGATCAATAAGTTTAGACACTACATAATCGACTATGAAACCTTTGTCCATACTGATCACTCTGCCATAAGATATTTAATGAACAAACCTGTCACTAATGGTAGAGTTACAAGATGGCTTTTACTCCTGCAAGAATTCAACATTACTGTGTTAGATAGACCTGGAAAACAAAACACAGTAGCTGATTTCTTGTCTAGAATCCAAAACACTAATGAGGATTCTCCAGTAGAAGATAAGTTTCCAGATGAATACTTGTTTGCAGTGACTACCAAGACTCCTTGGTATGCAGATATGGCTAATTATCTAGTTACAGGGAAGCTTCCTCTACACTTATTTCCTAATGAAAAAAGGAAAATCATTCAGGAGAGTTCACATTATTCTTGGATTTCTAATGAATTGTTCAGAACAGGGCCAGATTGTATAATCAGAAGGTGTGTTCGGGAAGATGAAATGCCTGACATCCTTAAGGCATGTCATGATGAACCATGCGGCGGGCACTTTGCGGAAAAGAGGATAGCTTATAAAATCCTTTCTTTGGGATATTATTGGCCTTCTCTCTTTAAAGGTGCAAAGAAGTATGTTAAAAGGTGTGACAGCTGCCAAAGAGTTGGGAGACCAACTCCTTCAAATGAAATGCCACTACAGCCTCAGGTATGCATCGAACCCTTTGAGAAATGGGCTCTAGATTTCGTTGGACCAATTAATCCTCCATCAAAGCAAAAGAAGTATATACTGGTTTGTACTGATTATGTTACTAAGTGGGTAGAAGCGAAAGCATTGCCTTCTGCCACTGAAAATTCAGTTGTTCAATTTCTTTTTGAGGATATTTTCACTCGTTTTGGTGTCCCAAGGGAAATTGTGACAGATCAAGGCAGCCAGTTTACATCTAGATTGATGGAGAAGATGATGGAGGAATATAAGATCAAGCACAGAACATCTACTCCCTACCATCCGCAATCCAATGGCCAAGTGGAATCTACCAATAAAGTTCTTGAAAACATTCTCACCAAGACTGTTCATCTTCATAGAAGATATTGGGCGGAAAGGCTTCCTGAAGCCTTATGGGCCTATCGAACCACATGGAGGAATACAACAGGGCATTCTCCCTATGAACTTGTTTATGGGAAGGAAGTCCTGCTCCCCATTGAGTTCCAAATCAAGACCTTCAAGATGGCAGTCCAATTGGGAATGAGCCTCTCAGAAGCCCAAAGACACAGAATGGACCAGCTAAATGAGCTAGATGAAATAAGACAAGATGCAATTCTAAGGACCGATCTAGTTCAGCACCAAAGATCTAAATGGCATGATCGTCATATCAAAGAAAGAAAGTTTCAGAGAGGAGATTGGGCTCTATTGTTTGATTCAAAATTCAAAGACTTCAAAGGAAAGTTTCAAACTCATTGGCTTGGGCCATATGAGATTGATGAAGTCTTTAGCAATGGAGCAGTTCGAGTGAGAACTATCGATGAATTTCATACTCCTCTTATTGTGAATGGCCATCGCTTGAAAATCTATCAAAAGCCATTCTCAAAAGAAGAGTTTGTCAAATTGTTCAAAGAAGATTCTGCAATCAGGTTGGTGGAGAAGGATTCTTCTCCTCCATCAGCCTAATCTTTGGCTTGAAAACAAAAAAAAAAAGAAAAAAAAAAGAAAAAAAAAAGAAAAAAAAAGGAAAAATAAATAAATGTATGAGCCTGAAAACCAATATCTGATTGGCAGTCTCATACAGAAAACCTGAGGTGAAAATCAGGGTCACCTGACACCTCATGTTTTCCAAAAAAAAAATCTCTCTCTCTTCCATCTCATTTTGCCATTCCATCCACCTCATTCACCATCTCATCACTTTCACTTCACTTCACTTCTTTCCATCCATCCATCCATTTATTACATTTCATTCCATCAATAAAGTATTTTTTTAGACAACTAAAGTTATTTTGTGCAGCCGGAGGGTACTACTGCAGATTCCGCAGCCATCTGAAGATTCTGCAGCCATCTAACGATTCCGCAGCTCTCTGCACCTGCATAAAAAAAAACACAGTCTGTTTGAAAAGAAATTTACAGTTCAAAAGTCATCAACAATAAGTGGGAAAGAGTCATGCAACAGCAATAACACAATGAAGGGTTAGTGGGAGATCATCAAAGGTAATCCAAGCGCGGAACTGAGGTATGATCTAAAATCCTAAACTTACGGTTATCTCGTTATGCAAATTTTTCGGGGTTATGTTTCTTGCCATTCAATGTAATGATTACCAGTTTTTATCCATCATGCGACCAAAAACCCACGTATCTCCCCACTCATCGGTCATGATTTATCACGATTTTGAAAATGGATTGCGGCTGCTCTCCCATTAAGGTTCTCGTACCTAAGTGACGTAGACTGCTGTACTACGTCTCTCTAACTCATAATCACGCAGCCAAGTGTAGACCTATGACCGAAGCCTAAGGACCTAACCATTTATACCCATCATTTCGCAACCCTCATACGCTCGTATCATTCCATTCCATTCACGCTGTTTCATTTCCTCATTTCCCTTATTCCGCTGTGCTCACTACACTGCTACCTTAGCCATACTCTGTTTTTACGTCCTCCTATCTGCTAATTCAGGTTATCAGTGTTACGGCTGTTACATTAGAGCCGTAAATTCACGGTGTTAAGGCCACTGTTGAACACTGTTGAAGCCGTGTAGCCTTTTGATTTAGAACAAAGCCGTGAAATCACTGTGTTAAGACCTCTGTTGAGCTGTGTAACCTGCCTTTTCCGAAATTTTTAAGAACAGAGCCGTAGAGTCCATGGGTAAACTCTTAAGGGCAGAACCCGAGGGTTCAAAATTCCTGGAGGGATATCCTCAAGTTAAAGACGCTTTGCAAAAAGCAAACTGGCTCCAATGCATCAAGAAGTTCAAAGGTTACCACAGAGAGGTTACGAAGGCCTTTGCACGTTCCTTCAGAGATAAAGACAATCAAGTGGAGATAGGGGACCTGAAGTTTACAGTCACTGAGAGCAGCATAGCACAAGCCACTTCACTCCCACAAACTGGAGAAAGATGGTTTAAAAACCGATCAGTACAAGACCAACAATGGAAACAAATCTTGAAGAACCCAGGTATGGATACCAGCATTTTTACAAAAGGGATTCCTGTTACTTATGTCAAGGAAGAATGGACAACTTTACTGTTATTAGTGCAAAAATTCTTTACTTGTGAGGGAAGGTTTGGAGTTTTATATGTTTACCATGCCAAAGTCATGATGCATTTCTTAGGAGATGATATCAACCTTCCATATTTTCTACTCTCAAGTCTTAGAAAAATGTGTTCAATTGCCCAAAGGAACCCAAATAACATTGAACCACATCTATACCATCATGGTCTTGTTAAGATGCTAGTTGAGGAACAGTTGAAAGCAAAAAGAGACACCTGGGAGAAATTTCTTGTGAGAAACCATTTTGAAGAAGCAGGAGAAACCTCTGTACCTAGAAAGAGTAGAAGAAAACGAAAAGAGGCTACCCCTGAAACTATTGACCAAGAGGGAACTGCTGTTCAAGAGGAAATTGTGGTTCAAGAGGAAACTGTTCAAGAGCAGATTGTAGAAGAGACTGATGTACATCATTCTGAGCATGAGATTGACCCTGAGCCTGCTGTGGACATTGGTCAAACAGCTCAAGGAATTATCACAGAAACTCTTTCAGAACTTGCCCAAGAAATTGCTCAAAAGAGAAAAGAGAGTAAGAAGAAACAAAAGAAAGATAAAGGGAAATCCATAGCTCAAGAAACTTACCTCACTCCTGAGAATTCTAGTGAGGAAGACACTCAGCCCTTAGCACAAAGATTGGCCCAACTCCATGAAACTGCCCTTTCCAAGAAAGTGGAAAAACAAAAGCAAAAAGTACAAAAAGAAAAACAGAGTACCCCCTCCGTGAGAAGGAGCAGCAGATTACAAAACAAAAAGGGGGCCACAGAGAACAAAAAGTCAGTCTTCATTGATTTGAGCACACCTCAAAAAGGTGCCACAAAACTTGACTTTGAGAAAAGTTCTCCACACGCTGAGTATGTTGAGACCAGTCCTCCACGTGAGGAAAGTCCATTTGAGCATGAGCCTGAATTTGAACAAGGATCTGAATTTCAGTATGAGCATAGCCCAAGGCGGTCACCTGAGGTTGACCCTGATCAACAAAAAGTTTATAATTACCTGGAGACGCTGGAACAAGCAGTTGCTGGGCCAAGCACTGCTCAACCCTTGGAGCAGCAAGTCCAATCACTGAAGCAGGAAATATTTGAGCTAGAGATACTAAATCGCCACATCAAACAAGAAAATGAAAAACTGAAGATACAGAGCAATGTGGACAAGATGGTTCAAGATAACACCATGCTTCATATGGGCCTGTGGCAGAAGGAAAACAAAAAGCTTAAGAAGAGATGTAGAAAATTAAACAGAGCTTTAATCAATCTGAAATTCAGGTGTTTGATGAAAAGACCAAGGGTCAATGTGGCCACACAGAGAAAGAAGAGAAGGCTGGATGTCCTAGCAGAGGCATCCCAGCAGGTGGACTGAACCATGTTTTTGATTGCATGAGGACATGCAATACCCTCGCAGTGGGGGTATGTAGAGTCTCTACTTTACACTTGGTTATCCATCATTCCCTACAGTTTTCCCTCACTCATCTCTCCTTTTTGCTCTATTTTGCTGCATAAATTCACCCAGATCATTACATGTGATGGCATTAAGCATGATTTAGAGATTTTGCTAATGTGTGACTGTTTTGTTTAGATTTTGATATATTTACAAGCATTCCGCAGCCATCTGCTGATTCCGCAGCCTTTTTGTTAAACTCAAGGTTCCACGTGTCATTTTGCCAAATGAGCCACATGGGCACTTAGGAATCAAGGTGCTCGAGGTTCCTGTGCTATCAGTTCAGCCATCCACGTCATCTGTACCTCCGGTCAACGAGGGTCAAGTTACGGTCAAACAAGGGCAGCTTAACGGTGATACGTAAGCTGTTGGGTCACGTCAGTTTAAAAGGTGACTTGTCCATCTTATGCAGGCCGTGGGGGACATAATCCAACTCTGGATTCAATGCCCACAACGACCAGAACCTCCAGCTCATCCACGCAGACTTATGACGTGTTTTGATCCTTTATTACGCATGACAGTTAGTTAGTTTTCCAGTTTTTGCTGTACGCATTAGGCTGACCTTCAGATGCCTATAAAAACTAGCGTTTGCATACGCTGAAGGTTACTTTTTAGTGGTTTCATTTTATGAACTTGTTGTTATTTTAGAGCATTTGAAAACTCTGTTTTTATAGTGTTGTTCTAGCACTCTGGACTGTATTTTTCTGCACATGGAGTAATAGAAACAGTGTTGTTTTGAAGTCTACAATTCCTTGAGTCTCTTTTGGATGATATGAATGGAGGGCCCCTGTTCATGTTAGCCTTGTAAAGTATTTTATGTATTTTATGTGCAGCATTTCCTTATTTCTATTCAGCATTTCTTTTAGTTGAATCATGTACAGCTTGCTTTACTTTCTTGTTATTTCATTTCCAGCCTTTATTTTACGCTGATCAGTATTGTTCTTTTGCAGGTTCTTTTAGCCCGGGATTGATTTTTGTGTTGTGTATTTGCTTAAATATCTAGTGGTAGTTTTAGTTGACAGATTCAAGTGGCTGCCTTTACTTTATTTTCATAGCAGATTTTTAGTTTTATTTCTCAAAGATTGTCTGCTAACATATGAATGGTCTATCTTATAGAGATCAGAATACTAATACATGGCAGCGGGCTTTCAGTTCTTTTTAGACTAATCTTTAACTACTTTCTAATCGTGTCTTACACAGTACTATGTGGCAGAGGCAGAGAGTTAGAGAGAGCTGAACATCATAACTAGTCTTTAAAGTAGATTTTTCTCATTTCTTTATCATTTCTTAGACTTATCTTTAGCTACTTCCTAATCGTGTCTTACACAGTACTATGTGTTAGAGGCAGAGAGTTAGGAAGAGATAAACAATATCATTGGTCTTTTAAGTGATTTTCTTACCTTTTATTTGCAGCAGCATGAATGGTGTCTAACGCCATTAGAAAGTGGTTCTTTGCTTTCAAGTCATTTTCAAGTTATTTATTTTATTCAAGCTTTTCCTTTTCAGCAAGTAGTTAGACACCACTTACACACACTCTCACTCACCTAGAATTCACCTCACACACACTATCACTCATCTGTTCATAAAAACATCACTCCATCCTAGGAATATAAATCAACCACAAATAACACCCCAAACGAAAAAAACTCTAAGAGGTTGCTTAAGTACATATAGTACACCTTCACTTCATCAGCTTACGAGCCCTGGGTTGACAATTAATGACATCAATTTAGAAACACTAAATTGACTAAACACTCCCCCTGACTATAGGCCAGATCTGCAAAAGATGTTCTTCAAAAGAACCAAGACTTATACACCATAAGGGACCTTCCTGTCACCAAAAGACTCAATACATACATCCATACTCCCAACCAAGAGGGGATACATCAGAAACAACAAATTATAATACATCATTCATCACAGGCATAGTGGGGAAACCAACATAGGCCGTTTCATGACCTTGACACCATAAAAGAGATATCACAAAAAAATACATGACATAGAGACAACAAAACTAGACCAAGACTTATGAAAGTCACAAGCAGCATCTGATAAACATATTTTAGATCAACAACCAAGATTTCCTTCTGAGCTCCTTCTCCTGAAACCAACAACAGTTGTGTACTAGAACCAAAAGCATCTAAATGCCAACAATGATTTATGAGACTTTAAGTTGTTCCCCCTGAACTTGTGCCTGTTGCACCCCCTGAAACTGTGCCTGAAGAATTCTGGCCTACCCATCTCAGAACTTCTCCAACCAGAGTCTGCCCTTGCTGTTCAAAACTCCATATACACGACTTCTCCTGCATAAAACAGCGTATGTACATGGATATTCTTTCTACAGCACGCGTACACCATATACACGACTTTCCCAGCATAAATCCGCGTATATACGCGGATATCCCTTACGTAACTTGCGTATACCAACTTTTCTGTAGAACAGACAAGCTTCAACAACAGGATGAAGCGTCAACTACTCCCAGCTTTTGTCTGAGATATTCAAAAGTTTCCCTGGGCAGTGGTTTTGTGAGAATATCAGCAACTTGTTCCTTAGAAGGAACATACTCCAACTTGACCTTCTGCTCAAGCACTTGTTCCCGAAGAAAATGGTACTTGATTGGTATGTGCTTGGTCTTTGAGTGCATGACTGGATTCTTTGAAATGCTGATTGCACTTGTATTATCAAATAAGATAGAAACTGGTGAAGTGTAAGTGATTTGAAAATCCTGCAAGGTCTGCATCATCCAAAGAAGTTGTGTGCAACAAGATGCCGCAGCCACATATTCTGCTTCAGCTGTAGATAAGGCAATCGAACTCTATTTCTTGCTGAACCAAGATACTAATCTGGAGCCCATAAAGAATGCACCACCACTTGTGATCTTCCTGTCATCCACGCTTCCGGCCCAATCTGCATCTGTATAAGCATGAAGTGTGAGATCTGTATCTCTAGGATACCATAAGCCATAATTTTGTGTCCCTTGAAGATATTTGAAAATTCTCTTCACTGCCTGAAGATGAGTCTCCTTTGGATTTGCCTGAAATCTTCCAACTATTCCGACTGCATGCATGATGTCTGGTCGGGTACCTGTCAAATAAAGCAAACTCCCAATCATGGATCTATAAGTTGGTTGATGAACTGTTGTTGATTCATCATTTGCACTGAGGCTGCATCCTATAACCATGGGTGTACATACTGGCTTTGAATCTTCCATGCCATACTTCTTCAAGATCTGCTTGAGGTACTTGGTTTGAGACAAGAAGATGCCTCCTTCATTTTGTTGGATTTGCAATCCAAGAAAGTATGTTAATTCTCCAAGTAGTGACATTTCGAATTCTTTCTGCATAACCAAGGCAAAGTTTTGACTCATAGTCTCTTCATTGCTGCCAAAGATAATATCATCTACATAAACAACAAGTATTAGCAATTTGTTATTTTCAACTTTTATATAGAGATTGCTATCTGCTGATCCTTTTGAAAAGCCTTGTTGGTAAAGATATTTGTCCAATCGATAGTACCAGGCCCTTGGAGCTTGTTTGAGACCATAGAGAGCCTTTTTCAATCTGCATACAAGGTTTGGATCATTCCCAAGAATGAAACCATCTGGCTGCTCAATATATACTTCTTCTTCTAAGTCTCCATTCAGAAAGGCTGATTTCACGTCCATTTGAAATACCTTGAAGTTTTGAAAGCTTGAGAGAGCAAGGAAAATTCGGATGGCCTCAAGTCTTGCAACAGGAGCAAAGGTCTCTTCAAAATCTATTCCTTCTTGCTGCGCATACCCTTTACAAACAAGTCTGGCCTTGTTTCTAATTACTTCTCCATTTTCATTCAATTTATTTTTGAAGACCCATTTTGTCCCTATGACATTTTTATCTTTTGGTCTAGGAACCAATTCCCAAGTGTTGTTCTTTTCGATCTGCTCAAGTTCTTCATCCATTGCTTTGACCCAACATTCATCTTTGCATGCCTCTTTCACACTTTGTGGTTCAGTGGAAGAGAGTAATGCCAAATAGCTTGAAGCTTCTGCAATTCTTCTTCTTGTTTGTATTCCTGCTTCTTTCTGCCCCACAATCCGAGATTCTGGATGATTCTTTTGAACATATCTGGATGGAGTCTTCTCTTCTATTCTTGTCTGCTCCTCTGGTTCTTCTTGAGGTTCTTCTTCTTCATCATTCTGCCTTTGAGGGTAGCCTTCATCTTCTTCAATGTCTTCATGATGAACTTGCCTAGGAATATATCCCTTCTCATCAACCACTACATCAATGCTGTCAACAATTCTGCCAAGTCTTTTATTGTAGCACTTGTATGCTTTGCTATGTGGAGAATAACCAAGAAGAATGCCTTCATCTGCTCTTGGTTCAAGTTTTCCAAGTTGCTCATCAGTATTCTTAATATAACATTTGCTCCCAAAGATTTTGAAGTGCTTCAACGAAGGAGTCTCACCACTCCAGAGCTCATGAGGTGTTTGAGTGTTGTTTACTCGGACATTTGTTTTGTTAAGAATAATAACCGCAGCATGTGCAGCTTCACCCCAGAAAGTTGCGGGAGTACCTGATTCATCAAGCATAGCACGAGCCATTTGTTGGATTGTTCTGTTCATTCTTTCCACAACCCCATTTTGCTGAGGAGTTCTAGCTGTAGAGAATTCTCTTCTTATCCCATGTTCTTCACAGAAATCGAAAAATTCGTTTGAGGTAAACTCCCCACCTCTGTCAAATCTGAGGCACTTAATTTTGTTTCCTGATTCATTTTCAACCAAGGCTTTGAAGGATTTGAATTTTTCGAATGCTTCATCTTTGTGCTTCATAAGCCCTAACCAGACAAACCTGGAGAAATCGTCAATGAATAATATCAAATATTCTTCTCGCCGAGGTGTCCTTTTCCTAAATGGACCACATACATCTGTATGGACTAGCTCAAGAGGTATGCTGGTTGATCCTTCCTTCTATGGAAAGTTAGTTCTGGTTTGCTTTCCAAACTGACAAGATTTGCATATAGTGTTGTCTGGAATTTTGATATCTGGAAGACCACGAACTGCCTAATATTTGCATGATTTCCTTATTTGTGAAAAGCTTAGATGCCCCAACCTCCGATGCCATAGCTAGTGTTCATTATCCTTGCTAAAATAGCATTGTTTTGGTCTTTATTCAAATATGTATAGATTATTTGGAGTCCTTCTTCCTTTGATCACTGTTTTACCTGTATCAAGATCACGAACACAACATCCATTTGATCTAAATATTACCTCTGTTCCTTGATCGCACATCTGACTGACACTCAGAAGATTATGCTTCAATCCATCAACATACAAAACATTTCCAGCTTTGACCTTCTCTTTCAATGGAGCAACACCTTTTCCTTTTATGGCTGCAGAGATATCGTTTCCAAAAGAAACTTTCTTCCCCTTTTCTAATGCGGTATATGACTCAAGCTTTTCTTTGTCCCCTGTCATATGCTTCGAACATCCGCTGTCAATGTACCATAGACTTTCTTGACCTTCTGCATAAAAGGCTATCCCACATCTTTCTAGTTGCGGTTCCTTTATTCTCCATGTTCTGACATTTGAGGTTTGTTCCTTCTGAGTTGTCTTCCGGAACCTTCTCCTGCATTCAGAGTCTTCATGACCAAAGTTATTACAAATAGAGCATTCAACTTCATTTTCAAGAACCGAAAAGTTGTTATAAGTCCTTTTCATGGTTCCAGTCATTCTCCCTTGCTTTTGAGCTTCTCTAGTCATGATTGTCTTGTAGGCAACACATTGAGTTGCTTTGTGACCGAAGTTATGGCAAGAAAAGCATTGGCCATTAAAGAAACTTCTGCGATAATCAGATCTATCATCCAACCGATTGTAGCTTCTATTCACATTCATTCTTGGAGCAAATTGGGAAGATTTTACCTGAGGCTGATTGCAGCTTCTGTTTGTCCTTAAGGAAGTTTGTCCCCGAATTTCTTGATGGTCTTTATTTGTTCTTGAGGTAAACTGTCCTTGATTCTCCTGATGACTTTTATTTGGCCTTTGCTCGCTTCTCCTTGCTGCATCAAGATAACTTTTAGAGGTAGAGGCTTGAGATGTTTCTCCATTATATCCCAGACCTGTCTTGATCAGAGGAGATCACTGCACATTGATAATCTCATCCAAGGTTTCAGATCCTTTAACAAATTTGAGATTAATCGCTTTTGTTTTCTCAATCTCCTTTCTAAGACAAACAATCTCACATTCCAATTTTTCAAGATGTTTTTCCTTTTCAGTCAGTTGACATTGTAGAGAATCAATAATAGAACTTTTCTCTTCTAAGCAAACTTTGAGATTATTCATTTCTTCATAAAAGCCATCTACATCTATAGCATCCATGTAGTCATCATCTTCAAAAGCCATTAAAAGTTTATATCTATCACCTTGTTCATCTTCGTCACTATTTGAAAGACCATCACTATCTTCATGAGTGTAATAGCTTTTCTTCTTTTCATTCTGTTTCTTGTTCCATTTAACAGGTTCCTTTCCCTTGTCATTCTTATCTTTGTGAGGACATTTGGCAACATAATGAGCTACTCTTCCACAAGAAAAACATTTAAAAGGTAACTTACCTCTGAACCTTCCAGAACCCCTTTGAAGATTTCTGACAAAATTTGATTCTTCTTCTTCATCTTCTGGCACGTGACTTGCTTCATAATAATCTTCTTTTCCTGAAGCCTTGAAGGCAGCTTCTCTTCTGTCTGATGGACCTCCCTTTCTCATTTCATAAGCAGTTAGAATTCCGTGAAGCTGAGACATAGTAAGAATTTGCAGGTTTTCCTTTTCTTCTATGGCAGACACTTTAGATTCAAATTTGGGGGACAAAGATCTTAAAACCTTTTCAACCACAATAGCCTCTTTTATTTCTTCACCCAAGTTTTTCATGCAATTAACAATCTCATCTACCCTAAGGAAATAGTTAGCCACACTTTCATCATTATACATTCTGAGAGTCTCATACTTAATCCTGAGAGTTTGAAGTTTAGCACGCTTTACCTGTTCGTCTCCTTCATAGCTCGTGACAATTTTGTCCCATATTTCTTTTGCAGATTTATAGTGCATTACCTTCATGAATTCCGATTGAGATATACATCCCAATAGAGTATTGACTGCTTTCGCATTTGTTTCATATTTCTTTTTCTCGTTTGCATCTGTAGGAGTAGCTGAAGGAAAAGTGTAGCCTGTATCTACGATGTCCCAAACTTCTGTACCAAGAGATTGAAGATAGGCAGTAACTCTTACTTTCCAATAATTGAAGTTTGTCCCATCAAAAACCGGTGGCCTGATTGATGCTTCTCTCTCGTAGTTGCTCATGATGAACGATCTACCTTCAAGCGATCAAGCTTCTCTGAAGGACCTGCTCTGATACCAATTGTTGGAAATAATACTGAGAGGGGGGGTGAATCAGTATTATCAGAAAAACTTTTTCATTTTATGCTCAGAAACATATACGCTACTTCAGTTAAGTGAAACAGCGTGTACACGCGACTGTGTCTAAAGCAACCAGTGTATAACAAGAAAACTTATGATTCAGTAGCTTATCTTCAGTAAATGCATCAGGACATTATTAACCATGATAGTAAAACAGGTGCAGTATAACAGAACAGATCATCACACAGAAAACACACACATGAACACCATGATATAAGGTGGAAACCCAATGTGGGTGAAAACCACCTGCTGCAAGTCGTCTCTATCTTTCTTTAATATGAAACTTCAGTTTACAATATTTTGTACTGGTGCAGCCTTATACCAGTACGCAGGCTACAACCTGCTGAAGGCTTCAACCTTCTCTCGTTCTCCAAACTTCCTTGGAAGGGAGCTCCAACCCCCTTTGCTCTTGTACTAGCTAAGATACTAGTACGTAGGTGCTGGCCTACAATCTTCTTTCCTTCAGGTACCACTTTTCATACATTTTCAGACTGGATATTCCTGAAGCACAACATTACAATCTGAAGACCACAATTCATTCAACTTTCATCATTGAAGCATAAAACAATCAATACTAGCATCATCAACCTTTGAATCACTGAACCACTGAAACCCTGTCAAACCCAGTCACCAGAATACAGAGCAGACTACAGAACTCTGCAATAACAGTCAGACCCAACTGCAACCCCAAAAATCAAACTTCAAAAGATATACGCTACTTCAATGAGAGAAACCCGCGTATACACGCGCTTTTACCGAAGACAACCTGCGTACAGATCTAAAAATAAATTCTCTTAACTTGCAGTTGTACCAGACATCAGTTAGACCCAGAACATAACATTGCGTCAGTATGCAGATCTAGAAATACGCATAATCAACCATATCATAATATTGCATTTCAAACCATTAGATCCCGATCTGCCCTTAGATCTAGTCTTCCATCAACAGGTGTGATCTCTCCTTAGCTTAGATCAAGCAAGCCAGAACCTGCATGCCAGATCTCTTTCTTTTTCAGATATTCAAGAATTTTCAATTGTACTTGCCTAATGATCTTCTTCTCCTTATATAGCCTTAGGCCTTGCTCAATACCAAGAGACAAAACCATAGAAATCCAATACCATCAACTTCAAAACTAGGGATCAACACGTCTGTCGAGATACTTTGGTCCAAAGACATAGGTTCAAGTATCGAGGACTAACTACCACGAACCAAAGGGAAGCTTCTCGACATGTACGCACTTTTCTGTTCATGTAGCTGCGTGTATACGTGACTTCGTATATAGCGAACCAGCGTATCCGCGACTTAATATATAGAGTACATGCGTGTATACGCAACTTGGGCTTTAATGAACCTGCGTATATGAAATTTCTCTTCACACTTGTAGTCTGGACTGAGATCTGTCATCAAAGAGAGTTGCCATCAAGGACAACACCTGGATCATAGCGCCACACTTGTGCCAAAATGCCAACAATACCAAAGTGTACCCACACTCATTCAATGAAAAGTTTAGCAGTGGCTTCTGTTGTGATATTCTTCTTGTAGGCCACCATAATGACCATCTTTGAGAATCTGTCGACGACAAAAAAAACTCATTCGTTGCCATGCTTAGTAGAAGGAAGGACCGACATGTAATCCATGGAGGTGGATTCCCAAGGTTGACTAGGGGCAGGCAACAGAGTATAGAGGCCATTCTTCTTGATGGTTGGTTTGGAAATGGCACGGGTAGTGCAGGATCTGATGTACTTCCTGACATCCTAACGAAGATTCGGCTAATAGAAATACTTCTGCAGTACTATCACCATTTTCTCAACACAGAAATTCCCAGTGGCCCAACTGTAGTGCGCTTCCCAAATCATCTTGGCACGCTCACTTGAAGGAATAAAAATCTGTCCCAGGTGGCATAGTAGGGCATCCTCGAGGTGAAAATATGGAACTTGTGGACCCTCTAGGAGAGTCTGGCATGTGCCGACGAATTTTGTGTCACTTTTGTAGAGAAGTGGCTAATCAGAAATATCGTGGCCACAAGAGTTGAGCATGGTGGTTAACGACATGATCAGTGGTCCACTGAGGTAGTATGCAACATTATTGGTGCTTACCTTCTTATACTTGATATTAAAATGGAACTATTGCAGGTATGTGGACCACTTTTGATGGCGATCATTCTGCAACTGCCTTGCATCTATATGAACTGTAGGGGTCGGTGGTCTGTGTGGATGACCATTTTCTTCCCCAAAATGTAATGCTTCCATTGTCGGTAGTCCTGCAAAATGGAATACATCTCTTTGTCATAATTGGGATACTTGCAGACTGTGTCTGAAAGTGTCTCACAGTGATATGCCACTGGTTGACCCTTTTGAGTAAGGACTGCCCTAATAGCATAGTTAGAGGCATCTATCTCAATATCAAATGGTTGTTGCAAGTTTGATAAAGTGAGCACTGGTGCAGAGCAGAGGCGATGTTTCAAATCTGTGAATGCCTTATGTTGAGATTCAGAACAAAATAATTTTTCTTTCACTCCTCCCTCAGTGACTTGACTCAAGGGCCAAATAATATGAGAGAATCCCAACACAAATTTGTGGTAGAAATTGGCAAGACCCAGAAAGCTTCGGAGCTTTGTTAGAGTGGTTGGGGCTAGCCAATCTCGAATGACTTGGATCTTGGCTGGATCCACATGCACCCCCCATTCATCAGCAATGTATCCCAGATACTAGACCTGGTTCATGCCAAAAGTGCATTTCTCCAAATTGGTACACAGCTTGTGTTGCCACGGTGTTTGGAGAACCTGTCAGATGTGGTGGAGGTGCTCTTCCCAACTCTGGTTGAAGATCAGGATGTCATCCAAGTATACCATTACAAATGAGTTGGTGAATGGCCACAAGATGTCATCCATCAGCCTCATGAAGGTTGCAGGAGCATTCGCAACCCGAAAGGCATAACCAACCATTTGAAAAGGCCCTCCTTGGCTTTGAAGGAAATTTTCCACACATCGGAGTGTTTGATTAGTACCTGGCGATATCCGGACTTCAAGTCGATCTTGCTGAAATATTTTTCCCCTTGAGTTGGTCTAGAAGGTCATCAATCTATGGGATCGAGTACCTATTCCGGACAGTGATCTTGTTCATCGCCCGATGGTCAATACAGAGTCTCCAAGTCCCATCCTTCTTCTGTACCAACACAATCGGGCTCCCATAGGGCGATGAACTCGGTTGGATGTGACCTTTCTACAACAGCTCCTGAATCTTCCTCTTGATTTTGTCATTCTCTAGAACGGAGTACCGATAGATTGGTCCATTGGGAAACAACGTACCTGGGGTCAGATCAATGGAGTTATTGAGCTGACAGTGCAGAGGCACCCTTGTGGGGGAGGTGAAGATGTCCTCGTACTCCTCCACAACCTTGTCCATCTATTGTTGTTGTGAGGAGGGGCTCTGTCTGGAGGTTTGACATGCACAATACCTCGTTATAAATATCTATCCGAACACTACAACTTTTGAATGAGAAACATATGTTGGTCCTAGTTTTCCCAAAAAACGTTGTTTAGGGCCTCAAAACGGCTCCAAAAGTTTAGGACTTGAAAAACTGCCAAAAATAGTAAATTGTGCTACAAATAAGGAACCTGAAAAACTGAAAGAAACAATGGTGGGGGTCCAAGTGGAATAGGTAGGTGGCCACCAATATCCACCTGGATCACTCACCCTCCCCTTGTCCACATCTTGGTTCGGGCCTGGAACGATGCAGGAGAGGTTGATGTAGCTAAAAAGAAAAGTAAAAGCATAATTTGGCCACTCTCAATAGGAAATGTACAACAAAATGCAAAATATGGTCGGGACATACAAATCTGGCACGTGGAAAAAAACCAAACATGAGCTCTACCCCTTACTCATGACCATTATTGTCACTCACTACTTTATCAGTCATTAGTTGCTTCAAATGCCAAATAGCAGTGAATTTTGATGCTAATATTTTAGCCACAAATCTATCAGAGCTTAATCATACACTCTCCATTGCCTAGTGCTCGGAAAGATATTTCCAATAGTATATGGAAGTCCAAAAATGGACTCTTGGAGTAGAAGTTAGAGCATGTTGAAGTTACCCATGGAAAGCCCAGCAATCAAAAGAAAAACACCAAAGGAGCAAGGCAAATCGCAATCGGAGGTCCGGGGGAAAATCATAATCTTGTAGCCCGCAAGTCCTGTAGTACTGCAATCTCGCAGTCCCACAGTCCTGCAATCCAGTCCTACAGTCCCACAGTCCCATACTCTCGCAGTCCCACAACCCCGCAATCCCGCAGTCATGTAGGTCCCGCAGTACCGCAGTCCTCCAGACCCGCAATCCCGCAGTCTCACGATCTTGTTGTCCTGCAGTATTGCGATCTCATTGTCCCACAAGTCCCGCAGTGCCACAGTCTCGTAGTTCCGTAGTCCCACAACATCACGTGATAGCGGCGATTTTTTATCCAACGTAAAAGTGTTTGGGGAGACCGAAAAGGATTTGCAAAGGAAATGCTTGCAAAAATATGGTCAAGCAGTCATTTTTCTCTCCCCTTCAGGGGGCCACGTGGCAGAATATGATTGGTCCTCAGAGATGACATGGTAGTTGACGTCATCAATGACGCGGCACTATTGAGGACATGTGGCAGTACAGATGTTGATGTGGCAGATGACACGTATCACTTAGTTTCAATGTTTTCAGGGGTGAAATGGGGCCATTTCCGGGTGACACGTGCCACCACTCATACGGTGATTGATCTGAAATTAAAAAGGAATGCAACAAATTACAAATATAACCATAAATACAGAGATGCAACAGAAATAACACTATCTCTCATTACTATCGAATAATGAAATATGCTTACAACCAGAATGGAAATGAGACTAGCTTGAGTGAAGGTAGCTTATCTCTGAGAAGAGATGTGGCGGCTACATGCCTCTCAACTGGGTTACAATGATGATCAAGGGCCTTTTTATTATTGAACAATAAGAGAAAACCGTAAACAACCAAAACCCTAACTCGAGGAAATGTAACACCAAGAGTTTATGGGCCTCGTTGGGGTTAGTTGGGCAGCCAACTTCCTGGGGTCGTATCTTGGTCATATTATCTCTGTGTGATGTGCACTCCGAGGAATACAATTGAAAACATGATTTCAATGAAATTTATCAAAGTGAAATTGCCAAAAAAACATCGTTTAGGGCCTCAAAACGGCTCCAGAAGTTCACGACCCGAAAAACTGCCAAAAATAATAAAATGTGCTACAATTAAGGAAACTGAAAACTTGAAAGAAACAATGGTGGGGTTCCACATGGAATAGGTGGGTGGCCACCACTATCCACCTGGATCATTACTCCCCCCTTAGGAAACAATGGTCTTCATTGCATTGAGTTCCTCCATGAGATGAGGAAACTGCTAATGAACTTGGTCCCTAGTGAGCCATTTTCCTTGGTGTAGGAGTTGGTCATTTTGAAAACTCAATACAGTTGGATCTTATGTTGGTGAGTGTTCTTGATTTGTGTGTCCATAATCCAATCAGTTGCAACTTGTTCCATGCAGTCTGGATTTAACTCTGTTGGTGTGAGTTGTTCTACAATGTCGAATGTGTCCAGTAATGGTGGAAAGTATGGATGAAGAAGATCCACATTGAACACTGGGTGCAAGCCAAGGAATGGGGGAATGCTGAGCTAAAAATAATTATCTACCATAGCCTTGGTGATGGTGTATGGCCCATATCGAAGCGAGCAAATCTTGCAGTGGGGCCGAGTGAGGCGCTCCTTATACAAATGTAGCCAAAATTTGTCACCCACCTGGAACTTGTGTGGCACCCATTGCTGATAATTTCACTGCTTGTACCTAGCATTGGCTTTGTCCAATATGTCATGGACCTATTGGCGAATGTGTTTAATGTGCTCAATGAAGTTATTTTCCTTGTCAGCTTCGGACTAGACATGAGCTGAATATGCTTGAGTCGTTGCAAATGGTATGGCCACATCAATGGGACATAGTGGCTCGAATCCCAAGCCCACCTAAAAAGGGTTGTGGCTAGTCGAGCTATGGAGAGCGCAGTTGTAGCTATGCCGGACATAGGGGAGCCTCTCATCCCATATGCATGGATGCTTTGAGTTGTACATGCACAGAATGTGTACGATCATTCTGTTGACGACCTCTGTCTAGCCATCAGTTTGGGGATGGAAAGTTGTGAACTTAGTGATCTTGGTGTCTAGCATCGAACAGAGACTCAAACAAAATGTACTGAGGAACCTGCTGTCTCGATATGAGATGATAGACTATGGGATCCCAAATTGTACCCACACTTGTTCAAAGAAGAGTTTAGCAGTGGCTTTTTCTATGATACTCTTCTTGCAGGCCGCAATAATGGCCATCTTTGAGAATTTGTCGACGACCACAAAAACACATTCGTTGCCATGCTTAGTAGAAGGAAGGCTTGACATGTAATCCATGGAGATGGATTCCCCAGGTTGAATAGGGGTAGGCAACGGAGTATAGATACCTTGCTTCTTGAAGGTTGGTTTGGCAATGGCGCAAGCAATGCAGGATCTGATGTACTTCCCGACATCCTGTTGAAGATTCGGCCAATAGAAATACTTTCGTAGTACTACCACCATTTTCTTGACCCCAAAATTTCTAGTAGCCCAACTGTAGTGTGCTTCCCAAATCATCTTCGCACGCTCACTTGAAGGAACACAAAGGTGTCCCAGGTGGCATAACAGAGCATCCTGGAGGTGAAAATCTGGAACTTGCTGACCCTCCAAGAGTGTATGGTATGTGTGGATGAATTCTGGGCTGCTTTTGTAGAGAAGTGGCCAATCAAAATTCTCGTGCCCACAAGAGTTGAGCACGGTGTTTAACGCCATGATCGGTGGTCGGCTGAGGCAGTCTGCAATATTATTTTTGTTGCCCTTCTTGTACTTGATATTCAAATGGAACTGTTGTAGGTATGTGGACCACTTCTGATGGTGATCATTCTGCAACTTCCCTTGCGTCTGTATGAACTGTTGGGGTTGGTGATATGTGTGGATGACTATTTCCTTCCCCAGAATGTAATGCTTCCATTGTCGGAAGACCTGCACAATGAAATACATCTTTTTGTCATAAGTGGGATACTTCCAGGCTGTGTCTGAAAGTGTCTCACTATGATATGCCACTAGATGCCCCTATTGAGTAAGGACTACCCCAATAGCATAGTCAGAGGCATCTGTCTCGATCTCAAATGGTTGTTGTAAGTTTGGTAATGTGAGAATTGGTGCAGAGAAGAGGCAATGTTTCAACTCTGAGAATGCCTTTTGTTGAGATTCAAACCAAAAGAATTTTTCTTTCGCTCCTCCTTTGGTGACTTGACTCAAGGGCCAAGTCATATGAGAGAACCCCAACATGAACCTACGGTAGAAATTGGCAAGACCTAGAAAGTTGAGGAGCTCTGTCAGAGTGGTTGGGGGTGGCCAATTCCGAATGACTTAGATCTTGGCTGGATCCAAATGCACCCCCCGTTCATTAATAATGTATCCCAGATACTGAACCTGGGTCATGCCAAAAGTGCATTTCTCCAAATTGGCACACAACTTGTGTTGTCGCAGTTATTGGAGAACCTGTCGAATGTGGTGGAGGTGTTATTCCCAACTCTAGCTGAAGATCAGGATGTCATCCAAGTATACCACTACAAATGAGTTGGTGAATGGTCGCAAGATGTCATCCATAAGCCTCATGAAGGTTGCAGGAGCATTCGTCAACCCAAAAGGCATAACCAACAATTCGAAAAGGCCCTCCTCGGCTTTGAAGGTAGCCTTCCTCACATCGGAGGGTTCGATTGGTACCTAGTGATATCCGAACTTCAAGTTGATCTTGTTGAAATATTTCCCCTCCTGGATTTGGTCCAAAAGGTCATCAATCCATGGGATCGACTACCTATTCTGGATAGTGATCTTGTTCAGCGCCCAATAGTCAATACACAGTCTCCAAGTCCCATCCTTCTTCTCTACCAACACGATTGAGCTCCCGCAGGGTGATGAATTTGGCCGAATGTGACCTTTCTGCAACAGCTCCTGAATTTGCCTCTTGATTTCATTGTTCTCCAGAACAGAGCATCGATAGATTGGTCCGTTGGGTAACGATGCACCCGGGGTCAGGTTGATGGAGTGCTTGACCTGACAGTGCAGAGGCACCCCTATAGGGGAGGTGAAGATCTCCTCGTACTCCTCCATGACCTTGTCCATCTGTTGTTGTCATGCGGAGGGGCCCTATCTGGAGGACGTGGCCACCATCTTCTTTTTTCCTTGATGGCGTATCATCAGGAAAACAAATTTCCCAATTTTTGAAATGAGCTTACTACATTCTTTTGCAGTAATCAGAGAGATGGCAGTAGGCGGTGCTACCTCCGGTATCTTGTACAACTTATTTCCCAATGTAATAATAACAATGCGAGGCCTTAACTCATACAAAACATGTCGCCTCCACAAGTATGGTTGGCCTAATAATACATCACAAACATCAAGGGGAGAAATGTCACATAATACCTCATCTGTGAAGGGCTTGATGCTATATGGAAGGCGACATTGTTAGCTCACGTGCAGATCCCCTCCTTCATGAAGTCACTTGATGGTGTATAGTTATGGGTGCACTGTGGTCGGTAAGCCCAGCCGCTTCATGACCTCTATTGCATTTTGGCTCCCGTTGTTGATAATGAATTGTAGCGGGGAACCCTTTACCCACATCTGGGAGTGGAAGAAACGCTCCTCCTCCTCTGGATCTTCAGGTTCCTCCTTCTGGATATTTGTGGTGGCAACAGTGGTGTTGGGCTCCACATCAATAATCTGCTTCCCTTTGTTATTCCCCTCATTGGGTTCTGACTCAGAGTCAGAACATGCATCTGATTCTGAAGCCTTCAGTTCGGCCACCAGTGACTGCTTGGCCCGACACTCACTTGTGTTGTGGGTGAAGCTCTTATGGAACTCATACCACTTTCCTGTGTCCTTCTTCGACTTCACAGTGTTTTCCTTTGCTTGTGGCCTTGGCAGGTTGTCCTGGGCCATCCCTTGGCTTTTTCCTTTGTTCTACGGTATGGGGGAACCTTTCCTTGCTTCGGATTTGCAGATCAAAAGTCTCGCTTCTTCTGTTTAAACTTCTACTCAATCTTGACAGCACATCCATACGTCGTGCCGAGCGAGGATATGTCTAGGAACTCTATATCATCTTGGATGTATCTATGTAGGCAGTTGTTTCACTTGAGTACCAAAATTTTCTCAGAATCCTTGATACCCAACTTCGTGCGAAGGGTATGAAAAACATTGGTAAACTCCGACACATCTTGGTCCCTTCCCTGCCCCAACGTGGTCCAATTTATGTATTTTTCCTCGTAGCTCCTGATAGGGTAGTACTGCTCCTTAATGGCATCCCTAATGAATTCCAAGTGGGAGTGGTTGAAAACAATGAGGTCGTACTTTCATCCTTCTGCTCACAATAGGTTTCCCACCAGTCCTTGACATGGGGGTGGCTTTGAGAAGAGAAAAAGTAATCTTTTCTCGGCTAGAAAAATCATAAACAAAAAAATATCCTTCTAGTAGATTCAACAATTTATCTACTGCGTCTGCATCTATTTGGCCATCAAATATGGGAATGTCAAAGTTTACTTGTACCTTAAAAGGTGTGGAGCCTCCAGGGTGGCTTTTGGATGTGGATGTGCCGCCGGTGGGCAACCATTGAAGGATCTGAGCAAAGTTATCCATCATCGCGTTCCTTTATTTCTCGAAGGCCTCCTTGAGAAATATTTTGATAGGATCCCCTGTTCGCCCGTCTTTCTTTTCTTCCCCCATGGTAGGCCATCAAGATTTCTGAGGCTGGTCTTGTAAAGGTTCGACCAATTTGAGCCCTAACTCCTTATATCCCAACGTTGTTGGGGACATGCAAAGAAAAATAGAGAAAGAGTAGGCCACTCTGATACCACCGATCTGAATTTAAACAGGAATACAACAAATTACATATATAACCATAAATACAAAGATGCAGCAGAAATAATACTATCTCTCATTAATATCAAATAATGAAATATGCTTACAAACTAGCTTGCGCGATGGTAGCTTATATCTGAGAAGCGATGTGGCAGCTACATGCCTTTGAATTGAGTTACAATGAGGCTCAACACATTTTTATTATTGAACAAAAAAAGAAAACCCTAAACAACCAAAACCCTAACCCGAGGAGATGTAACACCAATAGTTTATGGGCCCCGTTGGGGTTAGTTGGACAACCAACTTCCTGGGGTTGTAACTTGGTCATATTATCTTCGTTTTATGCCTATGATACCTCGTTGGAAAGATCTCTTCGAGGACTACAAATAAAAACACAATTTCAATGTAATTGCTTGAAGTGATATTGCCAAAAAACGTCGTTTAGGGCCTCAAAGCAGCTCCGAAAGTTCATGACCTGAAAAAACTGCCAAAAATAGTAAATTGTGCTACAATTAAGGAAACTAAAACATTGAAAGAAACAATGGTGCGGGTCCACGTGGAATAGGTGAGTGGCCACCAATATCCACCTGGATCAGTGACACGTGGAAATGATGACATCACCCGTAGATCGACGATCGAACATAGTGAAAATTTAGTTCTCGCCAATATCCTCCCCGGCTATGATTGCGACAAGGAAAAGGTCCCTCGGATGTGATAATTTACTAAGGTGTATTATATAAGGGTTTCACATCCAGGATATCGGCCGATGCAGTATAAAGAGTTAATGAAGGCTCCTGGATTTATAAAGGAAAAGGGGCCCCAAACAAGTTTTCATAGGCCTTAACGCCTGAGGGCTAAGCGCTCGGTCAAGCCCCTGATCACATGAAGGAAGAAGTACAAAGGGGATGAAAGCGTGAGGGGCTAAGGAAAAAATTAGAAAGCAATCAGACCTCGCTTGTTTCGTGTGTTTCCGCAATAAAAGCCGCACCCGGAAGACTACTATGCTACACTGTAATACATATCTCAGGCAGATCAGGGTGTCGATTGCGTTCAACAGGAGGTTTCAAGATGAAACGCCAGAGTCGGCCCCTAAAGCATCTTTAGCAGTAAATCATAGGGGATGGATCATTCAAAACCGATATGGGCACATTCAAGGAAGGATCAGTCTGCAATATGCCTCCATAGTCAGCGCCGAAAGAATTTAAAGGAGAATAGACAGCGAACCACTTCAACAGTAGAGAAATGCATCACGACAGGGATGTGGCTCGACCAGAGGCCTCCACAAGAATAGTAGAGGGACACCTCCTCCTTCCTCTTTCCAACTTCATTCTCTGTTCATTAATTTATGTAAGATTCAAAGAAATGCAGGAAAACCCTATTGTAATCACAGTTTGGGCAATAAAGCTTCACCTTCGCTAAGACAAACAACTGATCTGACTATTGAGACTCGGCCAAGGGATATTTTGTATTAAATCATGTTTGATAAATGCTCCCCCTCCTCTTATAAATAGGGGGAAGCAACACTATAACAGAGGGGGGTTGGTTGGTTGGGCAGGCTGGCTCGCTGGTTCTGGAATTTCTTACCCAGGGGGTCTAAGTTCTATGATGCGATTTGGTTCTAATATGTGTATTCATGGGGGCTTCACTGATATTGTGTTGAATGTATGAACTGGTTATTTGGACCATGGTGCTCATCTGAATCATAGGGAGAATGTCTGGATTCTACCATCTTGCTATTCATTTTAATCTCATTCCTGCAAGACATACTATCTCAGCTAAACCAAATCACAATAAACCAACATACCTTAGCAAAATTAGGGGAAGATATCTCATCTACAGGATCAAAAAATAAGCGTAATCCATGTATAACATAATTATGTCAACATATATACATATAATACATAAGCATATAACCATCATTCTAGCTAGAGTCCAGTCATCAATGCATGACCATATCAACTACACATACCATGACCTCATGCATGAAAATAACAACCATACCAATGTACACTAACAATACTCTCATGACCTCATGCATGACAATAACAACATGTAACCAATCATACACTCATGACGACACACTTCACAACAACAACATCCTATTTCACATGGAGACATCACCATAACCATGACCGACACCATGCATATGCAACAAGCATATATACCACAAGGATGATTAACACATGTTCAACGGACATAAATTCATGACCAACACACAATGCCCATCTAGGTCACGGGGTAAACCATGCTCTGATACCACTTTCTAACACCCTCATCCCACATCTACCCAAGTTACCAACCAACCGGGGTAAATATGTGATGAGAGGCCACTATAATGGGATTCAACCTCCTAGGTGACCTTAAGGAAGTGGAATCGACAGAAACACACCACACATACCTCCCACATTAGCAACAAAACTCCTAGGAGCCATCCCAACCACTCATGTAACCAGCCCCTGAGACCAACTGAATTTTTAGACCATTTAACCCCTGACTCTCCCTTGATATGGATAAGCATGCGTCCAGGAGGCTCCAGGCGCTCCCACAGCATGGGCATGCATGGAACTAGGGACTTTTCTCCTCATGCCTGTGCCTGTGACTCCAGGATTTGAGTCACTTTTCTAGGCCTAGAGCCCAAGTCACAGCTCAGAACTCAGTGACACTTTCAGAATTGAAAGATAACAATAGAATAATGATACAAATGAAATTTCTTGAACAAGGACTTGATTGAACACCTACTAGCCATGACAGGAATTTTGTCAAACATGTCACAAATATGTAATCTACAGGTTTAAACAACATATTTGACCATAGGGATCTCATACTTATTTGATAATCGCTAAGAAGCATTGTTCCCTTATATCATTAGCTGAATTATCATCTATTAGGTTATAGATACATTTTTTATTCATTTACAAATCAAAACAAGAGGAGCGCTAGACGTCATCATTATCATAATACATGGTTATAACCAACATAATAACAACAGAAATATCAAGGATACATCATCCATAGAATCCACATATAAACCAATACATTTATACATAAGATACCAAGGAAATAACCTCTTATTAATGAATTCAGAAGCCAACCCAGGATGGGACTACCACGTTCCACCTGACCATAGATTGGTTGATCCAATTCTCTCTTCATCCAATCACCCGTGTGCCATATTCCAAGCATGAATGTGGAACTCAAACCAAAAGAACCAACCAAGGCATCCCGAGGCTAAACCACCTCACCCTCATCGATAAAAACCTGGCTTTACCGCAATCCACACCGGATCACTAGGCCAACACAATGAACATGTAATAACAGGCTTTACCATGATCTCCACTAGATTACTAGGAAAAAACAAGCATCGATGCAATCGGATTTCTCCACCTATACTGTGAGGAATTTTCTTGTCTCTTAGTCTCTCAGGCTTTACTGCAATCCCTAATATGGTCCAGGGATCACTAAGCCCTAAACCAAGGCTCCACCTTCTAGGATTTACCGTATATCCCTCCATTCACCGGAAAGGATTCCTAGGCATAATTAAGGGAAACCACCTCTAGGATTTACCGTATATCCTGGAATTAACCGATCGAGGATTCTTAGGCCCACTGAGGAACACAATACCTGACTTTACTACAACCCACAGTCTGGTTCAAGGGTCGCTAGGCCACTGGATTTACCGCAATCCACATTTCAGTTCAGGGATCACTATGCCATGTGTTCTTTCTTTCAGAGATCCACCTCACTTTGCTTCGAATCCATCCAGAAATCCAGCTCAACCAAAACAAGAGAACCCCCTCACTCTATGGCTATCCAAAAATGGAAAGGCAAGGCTGCAAACACTATCACGCCTAGAAAAACCCATGCCATGACAGCAAGGGACCACATGCAATACCATGCATGTTGAATCTAGCAAGGAAATCACACATGTAAATCTATACTTCCAAAGAATCTTGTTATAGCTGCTTGATCCTGCTCTTCCTTGATTTCTTCTTCCTTCCTCTTGCCTTCTTTACCTTTCTTGATCCAATGCCAAAGTGCTCCAATATAACTCCAAGTGTCCAAGAGAGAGAGAGAGAGAGAAAATAATGATAGAGCTCCAAAATTGAACCGAAAAAATGTGCCAATTGGTCCTTAGAAGCCTTTTTATCAATGTGACCTCTAATTTCTTCATTTTTCCATTATTTTCCTTCATTTCCTCCTCACATGCAAGTTGTGACCTTTCACCTTCCTTTTCTCCTAATTTCCATTATTTTCATAAATAAATATGCCAAAAATTCCATTCTGCCTTTTTAAGTCTTAACCATTTCCTTTTCCAATTTCCTTAGCCATAATAAACCAATGAACGCCCACACTAGGACGTCTTACCCAACATTCATCTTGGAATAAGTGTCCCATCAACTATGGTTATTATTTTTCATTTATCAACTTTTATTACATGGAATTTTCATGAGGGTTGTTACAACTATCCGTATCATGAAAGGTGGATTTGGTGTACTTCCCCAATGTACACCCTTTGCATGTATCTCGTTGCTTTAGTGTACCCTTGGGAAGTCCTATAGAAATATTTTACATGATCTTCAAAGCTCTGTGGTGCAAGTGGCCCAATCTTCTATGCCACAATTCACCGATGTCTCGACTCTTCACCTTCTCTATTTTTGTGCTCAAGGCAACACAATCAACTACATCCAATTTGTAGTAGTTCTTCACCCGAACCCTGATCCGCTTCACTTGTCTTCAGGCTATGTGATGAAGAAAAATATTTCCTTTGTGAAATATCACATCGTAGCCATGGTCCTTCAACATAGCAACTGAAACTAAATTCTTCTTCAGACCCAGAACATACATGACATCTTTTAATGTGAGAGGAGAACCAGACTCCCTCTGAAAAGTAATAGTACCGATGTTGTTCGCTCTATACCTTCCATCATCTCCCATTTTGATGTGAATTTGGAGGTCCTTCTCCTCCAAGTCGCTCAATAATTCTTTGTTGCCAGTCATATGGAATGAGGCTCCACTATCCAGATACCACACACTACCCATCACCGATGTCACCATGAAATAAATGAAGGTGAAATCCAACTCGAATTATGAATCAAGAGCTTCACCTGTTGCTCCTCCTGAGGGCTTCTTGTTGGCCTTCTTGTGCAGACACTTTGTGGCATAGTGTCCTAGCTTGCGACAGTGAAAACATTTAATCTTCAACAAGTCCTTCTTCTTGCTTGCCTAACTAGAATATGATTTTTAATGGGATGACTTCCCTTTCCCTTTCTTTTCCTTTCCATCCAAGGCACAATTCTCCTCATCATCATGCTTGGATGAGGATCCATATCTAGTGTTCCACTGAATCTCTTCTTGCACCAAGTTTTACCACAAATGCTCCCACTCTGGTAGCTTCTCCCTCCCATTTACCGAATTCTGGTAGTTGTGCCATCTCTTGGGAAGTCGTAGAAGTGTTAGGATGACCATATCATCTTCAACAACTGTAACACCAACACTTCCAAGCTCATCTCGACATTGGGTGAACTTAATCAAGTAATTTGGTATTGTGTCGCCCTTCTCGATCTTGAATTTTCCTGAGCTTGTTCTTTAGTGCCAACTTTTTTTGGTCATTGTTGTTCTAAAACAGGTCTGTCAAGGCCTTCCACATTGCATATGGAATCTCCTTCCCATGGAGGTTCGAGACAATATGATCTCTAACTCCTTCTAGTATGATCCTTCTTTCCTTTGCAACACATTTCCTCCACTCTACCATATCTTGAGCATCAGTTGTTGGAGGCTTAGGAATATCTTTGTCAATGAATTCCTTCAGCCCATTGTATTTCAAAACTGCCTCCATCATGTCCTTCCAAGCAATATAGTTTGAACTAACTTCAAGGGAATATTTAGGTCTCAATCCATAGAACGACATCCTACTGGCTTTGAATAATGATACTGCAACTTCGATTTCACCTACAAAAGTCAAACTCGTATTCTCCTATTCTAAAGTGATTTCTACTATGATACCATTTAGAAATTCCTTGTAGATTCAAACTGCTAATTGTAATTTACTAAAAAAGTAGACTTGAATCTACTCTACTTATCCGCTAAAACAATTAAATGATTGTGAAATCATGAAGCATACAAGAGAAATAATTGAATCAACACATTACACAATGATTTCCTGGGGAAAGCCACAACTAAAAACCTTTTTTATCTATATATTGCATTAGTAAAAAAATATGAGAAGATTACAATGCTTGTCTCAAGTCCGAACAACCTCTGCACTATCTCTAATTGCCTCAAAGCTTCCTAGACAAGCCTAGGCCAATACTTAACCATTTTTTTCTTTACTAAGTCCCTATTTCCTTGCATTGTTTCCTTGTGAATTAATCCACTATTAATTAGGGAAATTCCTCAATATTATTGCGTCATCCTCATAGGCCTTCCTCTGACTGCATGCACCACCTCTACAATTCATATGATTATACAACTGATAGTACATTGTCCCTGAACTCCAATCTCAACTAGGTAACTCTGAAATTTGACATGTATGAGTAATCTATGAGTGAATCATCAATTAACTAGTTGAACACATGAAGAAACACCCCACTATTTGACCTCTTACTAGTTCCTCCATCAATTGGGACTAGTTTAACTGACTTTAACTCAGTTAAATTGAATTAATTAATTACAACTCAAAATAAACTCAACCAGGGCTCTTATAATGTAGGAGTCACTCTACATGACTCAAGTTAGACCCTCAACTCGAATTAACAGCGCCAACTAAGTCAATTTAACTTAGTTAACTCGTACAAGTTGTCTTGTGATGTGGAATTACAATTTTATTTCTAATTTAATTCAAGGACAAAATTAAATTAGGAATTTCTTCTTGCATTTTCAACATTAGTATATATAAAAAATAAAAAATAAAATTAGCTTATGATATCATACAAAGTAGGTTAGTTAAAATATTCTCAGCAATTGGAATTTGAAATAATAATGACATTCGCTTCCATTGGAATCTGTGGATTATTATATCAAAGCAATGAGTTGTATTCACAACAACATTAGATATGATTGTAATTCTAATGGATTATTAAATCAAACCTAAGAGTTTTATTCACAACAACATTATATATGATTTTGATTATAGTAATAATTGTATCTTTGAGTTATATTTTTTAATTAATTAACTAATTATATATAGAACGATAAAGTTAATGATATTCAAATAAACAACCAAATTCAAGATGAATTCAAATATTCAACACCTGAAAATCGCAAAAACAAATTCCATATGAAAATGAAATTCATTTATCGGATTGGGGTTCGCGCTTTGTCGAATTCCATATGAAAATGAATTTCATGTTTTGGATTGGGGTTCGCGCTTTGTCGATTACACGACTATGGGGAGGATGGATCTGTGTTAAGATCGTCGGGATTCTTTGTGTGACTAATGAGATTGAGCATGACAGCCCTCGCACCACATATCTCTATCGATTCCATGTATTCGAAAAAGCTCATAGACTGGACCCTACATCCAATTGCAAAGGTGTTCACTAGTTCAAGAAAACTCTCTTGTAAATACTCGAAAGGGATGTTGAACCAACTTTTCAAGAACAAAGAATAAAAGTGATGCAAGAGAAATGTAGAACTTTTTATGGACAATGTCATGAGAACTATGTTAAGGCACTTGATAATGTGGCTCATCAGGTTAATCAAACTCAACTAGCAAAAACATACCAAATTGTTGCAGTACTATTAGAAGTATGGAAAGCGGTCACCCAAACAAAGTCTACTTAAGTTGCTCCAGAGATTATGGACACTAGTAAAGATGTTGAGAAAAAAATAGAGTTGTATGTGCCCTATAATATTCTTCCTCTTGATCTTGTTGATGCACATCAAGCCATCATGTAGCTTCCTGAGATTAAAGCTACAGTAGTAGCTATATGTAACATTTGTGGCCTTCCATGGACTGAACATCATCGGAAAATAGTTGCAAAGCAAGATCTATTGATTAACTCCAAGCTATGTTTTGATTTTAGGAAGGAAATGTGGCCAATCAAAGGGAGCACTTAATTTTTTTGTTTACAAATGTGCATATAAGGAAAATACCCAAGTCAAAGCCAATACCAAAGTTGGATGACAGAAACCATAAACCTCATGCCCAAAGCCGCCATGGGGATGAGTTGGTGATTTGTTCGTGATAGTTGTGCCAAGCTCCACAAAGCAAAGTATTGAAACGCTAACACAAACGAAATCCATTTTTTCATTCATAATTTCTCAATTGTGATTTTTTAGTATTTAAAATATAGTATATTTTAAAATATTCAATATAGAACTCGTATTTCCTATTTTAAAAAATATTCATTAAAATTTAAATAAAATCCAATAAAAAACATATTAAAAAATAAATAAAAAACATCAAATAATTAGTACACTTATTAGAAATACTATTCATCATCTTAATTGAAAAAGACAATAATTATCACACTTAACACTAAATAAAAATAAATACAATTTTGTCCTTAGGGTCTTGAATAGATGGTGATTGGGTGCTTTGCTAAGGCACTCTTGATGTGAAGTTATAGGTTCAATTCCCTACACAAATTGGGGTGATATATTGGACACAGTGAAGATGTAATCCTACCAAGCTTACAAAAAAATATATATAATTTTTAAATATGGAAAAAACAAACACATTACACTTTTTGAAATGTTGGAAGCTCACTGCACCACCTTAACCAACCGATTATTACTTTGAAAATGTTATTGTCCACCTGACATAGTATTTCCCTACATTAGATGCACCAACTATTCATCCCCTTCATACCACATGTGTTTCCTCCTCTGTAGAAAAAGGGTCAGTGAGCTTTCCAGAATGTTGAGAACCATGGAAAGATAACTTTAATTCAACCAAAAAATATCTCGCACGCCTTTCACGCTTCTTTGAAAATTTCAATAAGGAAATGATTGTCATGGTTCATGAATGAAATTTAAGCCCTTATGCTGCCAATATCAAAGTTGGATGACAAAGCACTAAATTTGCTCATGAAAAAGTTTTTCAAAAATGAAAAGCATTGGTGTAAATATTTTGGTGGCAAAAGCAATATCTGATTTCCCACTATATAGCAGGAAGTGCAACATCATAAACTTTTATATATGGGACTTTATCTTCTTATTTGGGGAGAAGTTGCAAATCTACGATTTATGCCAGAAAGCCTTTGTTATATTTACCATCATAATGCGTATGAACTCGATGGGAAGTTGGCTGGTATTGTGACAGGGAAAAATATAAAGCCAACATAGGGTGGTTACGAAAAGTAATTTCTTAGAAAAGTTGTGACTCCTATTTATTATATTATTAAAGAGGAAGCCGTGAGAAATAGAAGTGGGACAACAAAACACTCACAGTGGAGGAACTACGATGATCTGAATGAATTCTTCTGGTCAATTGATTGTTTCCGCCTAAGTAGGTGCATGCAGATGCAAATATTTTTGATGTACCAAAAGAAATTAAAAGGAATCAATCCACAACAAAAGTTGGACAAAGGAAAGGAAAAATATGGTTGTGAAAGACAAATTTGGTTGAAATTCATTCGTTTTGGCATCTATTTAGAAGTTTTGAGAGGATGTAATGTTAAGCTCCCTTTACGGCTCCCAATGGCCGCCGATAATTTGGAAAACCACTGCAGTCATTTCCTTCAATTACGGAAACCAACTGCAGTTAATTAATTTCTTATTGGGAGCTCCTGCATGTTAGGATATTCCGACACATAGGATATAGTTAAGTTCAACTTGGTCTAGTGTAGAGTTAGGTATAGAGTTAGGTAAAGTGTGTTTCTTTACCGTTGTACATTTTGTAACTACAATCCGACGGTCACGATATGTAGTGATCTGACGGTTCACTCTCTCCTCGGTATTACCGACACTTGATCCGTGGCTTGACACCTGATTGGTCCATGAGTTCTATTTAAAGCGCATGGAGGGTCATTGTTCGGGTAATCCGTGCATGAGAGAAGCTTATGTAAATTTTCATTCTTTGATTAATAAATTGCCTGTAGTAGCCACGTTGGCGTAGGCTGTGGACTGTTTCCTCTTTGAGGGTTTTAACCACGTCAAAAATACTGGTGTATTGATCTGTGATCTAGTTGTGAGCGGTGTCCTTTTGGTGTTCTTTCTGAGGAACTTACCCTGTAAATTCCTACATGGTATCAGAGCTATTTGAGGGCCGCGTCCGTTGGTGATCCAAATCTGAAGCCGGTAGAACTGCATTCGGCTGTCGTTTCCTAGATATGTTGTTTCTGACTGCTTTCGGGCCGAGAGGACTACTCTGTTGCGTTGAGAGCATCTGTTCCAGTGAGGAACCCCTTTCGTTTCACGCGAAAAGGTTTCCGGTAGCCCTAGCTGCATCATTTTTCAGATCGGGAGGTATACACTGTTTTTGCAGTTTACTGTTATTTTCTCTCTGCTTATTTCAGTTTCAGTTTATTTAGCCCTTTTTTTTAACCGGATCTATCCCTTTCATCTCTGCGTATGCTCTTTGCCCTGCGACTCTGTGCGATCTGGGCAAATCAGAAACAGAAAGGAAGGATTTTTCTCATGTGTATGCTCTTTTCCCTGCACCTTAGTGTGATCTCGGAAAATCAGAAACATTGAGAAAAATATTTAGTTTTTCGGCTAAAGCTAACTTTGAGATTTTAAAAAAAAAAATATCTAGTTTTTTGGCTAAAGCTAACTTCGAGCCGCAAGGTTCGTTTTTCTTTGCATATTCGTGTTGGGTTTTGTGTTTTGTGTTTTGTAGGGAAAAAGAGCTTTCTCAAGGCAAGCACGCAAACCAAGGCCCCCCCCCCCCCGCTCTCTCTCTCTCTCTCTCAAATTTTTTGTATAGATCAATTTGTTCAAAGCTATTTTAAGAGAGTAGAGGTCTTGGGTTCAAGTCTCCATTTTGTGGGGGCGGATTTTTTCATTCCCGCACATTCGCGCACTTTGCCGGCAACTTCAACAAATGTTTTTCAAAAAGCCATAATTTCTTCATCCAGAAGCCTTTTTCAGAGCCGTTTTTTTTAAAACAGCCTAATGTTTCGAGATCTATCCATTGGAACACTTACTTTCATCATCTTCAGTTTTTTTTTAAATGTAAAGTCCATGCCAAGTCATTCTTGACAACACTAACTACTTCCAATGGATAGCCTACATGGAAGATTTACTTAGAAGTAAAGGTCTCTACAGAATAGCCACAAACCAAGAGAAGAAACCAAAAGATGAATACAAGGCTGCAAAATGGGAAAATAGACAAGATCAAGCACGTGGTTTGATAGGGATGTCTATTTCTCCTGATCTTAGATTCCATATTGCAGAACTTGAGACTCCTTATGAAGCATTGGAAAAACTCACTAAAGTTTTTGGGATTAAAAATGAAATTAGAGCCCATCAACTTGAAAATGAGTTGCTTACATTGGATCCTAATAATTTTTCTTGCATTGAAGATTTCTTGTCCAAGTTCAAGACCCTTAGATATCTTTTGGAAGGTGTTAAGGTTAATAAAGAAGATAGTAACCTTATTTATTCCATCCTTACTAAGTTGGGACCAGCCCACTCTGTATTTGTTTCCACCTTCCATTCTACAAGGGAAGCTTTCATTTGTCAAGGAAAAGACTACAAGGCCCCTTCCTTTGACTCTTTTTGTGATTCTTTAATAAGAGAACAAGAAAAACTCTTACACCTTGGTCTTCTTAATATTGGAAACTCTTCCACGAAAGCGTTAGTTGCCCAGTAGCAACCAAATTCAAAGAATCCTAAGAAGTCATATCCTCAAAAGAATGGTCCTAAACCAACTCAGCCTCAAAATGAAAGATCATTTCAGCAAAATGATAAGACCAATAAAAACAAATGGAAGAAAACTGATAGACATTGTAACTTTTGTAATCGAGATGGCCACTTAGAATCTAAATGCTTTAAGAAGATGGAAGCCTTGGAAGCCGCAATGAAGAAACATAACATCCATGTGGAGCATACTTCAACTTCAACTTCCGGAATGGCACTTTCTGCATGTCGTTGTCAATCATCTCAGTCTGGTTATGCATTAAATGTATCTTCTTCCTCTCCTTCTCATGAGTGGCTCATTGATTCTGGAGCCTCTTATCACATGGCCAAAAACCAAGCCATGTTTTCTTCTTTAAATGATTGTAACACCAAAAATATATATGTTGGTGATGATAGATCGCTTAATGTTGTCGGGACTGGAACTGTTCATCTAGACAATGGTCAGTTTAATGATGTATTATGTGTTCCAACCTTATCCTGCAACCTTCTATCTGTATATCAGATAACTCATTCAGGTGAAGGTAAAATTGTTGAATTTTCACCTCATGATGTTGTAATCAAGGATCTAAGAGATCCTAAACAGATTCTAGCTACTGGTATTGCTGATGATTCCACAAGGTTGTATAAGTTTCACAACTTTGGGTCATCAAATCTTCCCTCAGTATTTGTTGCTCATAATGATGAAGTGAGCAAAATTTGGCATGAGCGATTTGGTCACTTAAACTATCGCTCCCTTCAGCATCTATGTAAAGAAAATATGGTGACAGGTCTTCCTATGGTATCTTGCAGAGATGGTGTTTGTTCCGGATGTGTACTCAGAAAACATCATCGGGACAGTTTTGACAAACGTGCCTCTTGGCACGCCTCAGCCCCTTTACAGCTTGTGCACAATGATTTATGTGGTCCACTTCCTGTTGCTTCATTCTCTGGCTGCAAGTATTTCTTAACTTTCATTGATGATTTCTCCAGACGCACTTGGGTATACTTCTTAAAACTCAAGAGCGAAGTATTTAACACTTTTTTGGCCTTCAAAGCCTTTGTTGAAAAACAATCTGGACATCAAATTCTTAAGCTAAGAACTGATAATGGTGGAGAATATGTTAAAAACACATTCATCAACTTTTGCACCGAAAATGGAATTCAAATGCAACATACTGTTCCATACACTCCACAACAAAATGGTGTAGCTGAAAGAAAAAATCGCACCTTAAAGGAAATGGCTAATTGTATGCTGCAATCTAAAGGACTCAGTCTTAGTTTTTGGGCCGAAGTAATTAATTGTGCAAATTATATAATCAATCGCACTCCTACTAAGGTTCTAGAGAATATCACTCCAGAAGAAGCTTGGAGTTCCATTAAACCAGATGTAAGTCACTTTCGTGTTTTTGGAAGTGAAGCATGGGCCCATATTCCAGATGAAAAGCATAAAGCTTTAGAACCTAAGAGTGAGAAATGTACTTTTGTTGGATATTCTGAAGATGTAAAAGGTTATAGACTTATTCCATTTATGTCCAAAAATGTTATCATTAGAAGAGATGTAAAATTTGATGAAAATAAATCGGCCTGCGAGCCTAGTCCAGCGGATGTGCCACCTCTTCCTATCTCTTCTACTTTTGAAAACATTTCTTCTTCAGATGATGAAAGTGAGGATGATAATCCTCCCCCACCTTCTCAGGATCCTCAACTTCCAAGATGGGTCCGTGCTACTCGGGATGCAGCAGGTGATCTTGCTGGTGATCCTACAGATCAGCGACGTACACGTTCTCAGTTTGAAAGAGCCTCTTCTTTACTGGCTCAAGCTCCAGTAAATAATGATCCTGACACTTTTGCAGAAGCTTCAGGCCATCCACATTGGGAAGCAGCTATGAATGAAGAATATCATTCATTGTTGGCAAATGATACATGGGATCTTGTTCCTCTACCAAAGGGATGCAAACTTGTTAGATGTAAATGGGTTTACAGAACCAAGTATGGACCAGATGGGAAAGTTGATAAACATAAAGCTCGTCTTGTTTCTAAGGGCTTTTCATAGGTTGAAGGCATTGACTACACTGAACCCTTCTCCCCTGTTGCCAAAATGAACTCTATCCGCCTTGTTCTTTCCCTTGCTGCCTCTTTAAAATGGGAAGTCCATCAGATGGATGTTAAATCTGCCTTCTTGCATGGGGACTTGCAGGAAGAAATCTATATGGAACAACCCATTGGCTTCATACAAACAGACTCCAGCCTTGTTTGTCGACTTAAGAAATCCCTTTATGGTCTCAAGCAAGCTCCTCGGGCTTGGTATGCCAAAATTGATAGCTTTCTTTTAGAATCTGGCTTTTCTAGGTGTTATTCTGACAATACTGTCTACACCAAGAAAGTGGGCAACTCTCTTATCATCCTTGTTCTTTATGTTGATGATCTTATTCTTACTGGTAGTGATCCCAACCTTATAAACCATGTGAAGTCCAGCCTTAAAAAGAAATTTGAAATGACAGACTTAGGACACTTACACTATTTTCTCGGTCTTCAAGTCTTGCAATCCAAGGAGGGTATTTTCCTTTCCCAGTCCAAGTATGCTTGTGATATTCTTCGTCATTTTCACATGGAAGACTGTAAGCCAGCCCCTTCTCCCTTTCAGTCTGGAGTCAAACTTTCAGTCTCTTGTACTTCTCCTGAAGTTGATGCTACCTTATACCGTCAACTTGTAGGAAAACTCTTGTATTTAACCCATACTCGTCCTGACCTTTCCTTTGTTGTTGGCCTTGTTGCTCGTTTTATGCAAAACCCCCGTGAAAGTCATTGGAAAGCAGCTAAAAGAATACTTCATTATGTTCGAGGTACAGTACAGTTTGGGATTCATTACAGTGCCAAAGCAACTCCTCTATTAGTTGGTTTCACTGATTTTGATTGGGCTGGTGACCCTAATGATCGGAAGTCTACTGCCGGTTATGTCTTCACTCTTGGTTCAGGACCTATTACATGGGCTTGTAAGAAACATGCTGCCATTTCTCTTTCGTCAGCAGAAGCAGAGTATCGTGGTGCCGTGGAAGCTAGTAAGGAAGCCTTGTGGCTTCGTCAGATCCTATCAGAGTTTGGCTTTGAGCAGCAGCATCCAACCACACTTTGGTGTGATAATCAAAGTGCCATTCAGCTATGCAAAGATCCAGTCTAGCATCAGCACAGCAAACACATTGAACTACACATGCACTTCATCAGAAAGCTCATTCATGACCATGTTCTTGAAGTGCAATATTGTTCAACATATGATCAGGTTGCAAACATCTTCACAAAGGCTCTCACAGAGGTGAAGTTCACTAAACTTCGATATATGCTTGGAGTTCAGGAAGTTGTCACTAAGGGGGGATAGGCTCTAGTGCCTCCTTCCTTCTCCTATTGTGTCATATTTGTAAATCCTTCAATCCTATCCCAAGTTGTTCTTAAGGGGGGATGTTAGGATATTCCGACACATAGGATATAGTTAAGTTCAACTTGGTCTAGTGTAGAGTTATGTAAAGTGTGTTTCTTTACCGTTGTACATTTTGTAACTTACAATCCGACAGTCACGATATGTAGTGATCCGACGGTTCACTCTCTCCTCGGTATTACCGACACTTGATCCGTGGCTTGACACCCGATTGGTCCACGAGTTATATTTAAAGCGCATGGAGGGTCATTGTTCGGGTAATCCGTGCATGAGAGAATCTTATGTAAATTTTCATTCTTTGATTAATAAATTGCATGTAGTAGCCACGTTGGCGCAGGCCGTGGACTGTTTCCCTCTTTGAGGGTTTTAACCACGTCAAAAATACTGGTGTATTGATCTGTGATCTGGTTGTGAGCGGTGTTTTTTTGGTGTTCTTTCTGAGGAACTTACCCTGTAAATTCCTACACTGCAGTGGTCCATTACTCCTTCTGCAGTTCTCTACCATGTTTTGTGGAACACCTGACACATAGCCAACAGAAGCTTGATGGAAGCTTGGCTATAAATACTTCTGTTTGTTCCCCAAGCTCACTAACTCAATCTCCTTCAACGTTACACCATCAAGTTAGAGTGAGCAGAGCTTGGAAGTGCCACATGGATGAGAGATTTTCGGTGAATTTTTATATATGTTGTTGCTGCTCCTCATTGTTCAATTCCTGCTGCAGCCTGCTTGGCGTATTTTTCTTAGGCGTGATCTTTTATGTTGTTCCATTTTCAGGCAGCTTGCTTGCGGTTCGTTTTTCATGCACCGCCTTTGCAGGTGTTGCCTTTTCGAGCAATCCCTTTTTTATTCTCTTTTCAATAACCTCGTTTGGTTTTCTATTTCCACTGTCATGCACATGCTTTGGCTTTAGCATTCGAGTCTTTACCGAACTACTAGGTCTTGATTTTCCATATTCGAACAGCAGGTGGCTCATCTCTCTAGCATTCTAGACGTTCTAGAAAGGGCTCCCGCTCATCAAATAGAGCAGAGAGTAGTTGTTGAGGTGGTGTAAAAGATCTAGGCAGTTGTGTACGAAATACATCGGAGTGCGAGTAGCATCAATGGCCGGAGGTATGATTTATTAGGCATTAAAGTTTTTTATTTCAATTCTTTTAAGTGTTTATTCCGCATTATAGAATCATTATTATGCTAACATTTGGTATCAGAGCAATTTTTATCTCTGCCTTGTTGTTTATAGACATGTTTGGCTAAATGTCATATTTTGAGAATTTTCTGAATTAAGGCATTTATTTGGAAATATGTCTAATTTTTGCTCAATTTTTATGCTTATAATATTTATTTGGTTTAATTATATGCAATTTGGATAATTGTTGTGCAAATTTATTAACTATGTTCGTATTTAATTTGTATGAATTGATTATTTCTGCTCTAATTAAAACATCCTATTTTGGATGAGTATACGAAATCCATCGTTGAATGTTATGCATGAATATTATAGTTTTATTTATGCAAATTAACATTATTCTCATATCAAGTTAATTTTTATGAAAGAAATAATCTCTAGTGATCCATATAATTTTAATTGATTAGAGAATAGCCACAGAATCTCTAATTAAATAATATTATCTATTATGATTGATTAGAAGCACATAAAGAATACATAGACATTAATTGTAATTAATTATACTAAATATAATAAATTTTATCCCACATGAATTTTTATTATATTTATATAATTAATTAGGATTAAATATCAAATTATTCATAACTTACCCACAGAAATTATGAATTAATAGTTTTATCATAAAGTTCAAATCTAAGATAGAATTTGTATCAAATTATAATCATAATATACCCTTTAGAATTATGAATTAAGTGAATAATTTGATCAATTCTATCATAAAGAATAATTGAATCTCCTTGAATTGAAAATTTAGTCCACAGACAATTTTTATGTCATTAGATTCAATTTTAAGCATGATTTACATTGGTAAAGCATGAAATTTTATTTAGGCCTCAAATTTAACATAAGCATGTGATCTTTAATTTTATACAGTTGTACAACCTACAAATTTCTCTGAAATTCGTTGTGATATCCCTGAACTTAAGGGAGATAACTATAAGGTCTGGAAGGAAAGAGTTTTCCTTCATTTATGGTGGATGGACATAGGCTATGCTATTAGGAAAGATGAACCACCGACACTCACTAATACCAGCACTGCAGCAGACATCATGCTTTATGAACGATGGGAACGATCTAATCGCCTACACATGATGTTCATTAAGACTAAAATTTCAGCTGGTATTCGTGGTTCTGTTGATCAGCATGAAAAGGTCTGAGACTTGCTGAAAGCCATTGATGATGTTGTAGCTCTGATACCAATTATTGTAGATCTAACCCAAGAATATTATAGATCAGATATGAAAATATAAGATAATGCAAATAAACCCAGAAATAATATGAAATGATTCTTTATTGATCAAACCCTTAAGGTAGGGCAACACCATACATTCACTCCTTAAGGAATGAGAACACTCCACAAGCCATATGCCTGTTCATACAATATTCTTTCTCTTCATCTCTCTCCATGTGGAGTCTCTAGCCTCTATATAGGCCTCATACATACAATACCATGGGTCATTACCATGGTTCCCTCATACCATCAACTAATATCATGGGCCCATTACATTATTATTAACTACTTGTGGTCCCTTACATGACATGGGTTAACCACCTTATTTATTACTATGGCCCATCCCATTATTACATTATTACCTTGGGTACCTCCCTTGGTACCCCATATTATCCCCCCTAGGTATATAACATTCCACCCCCCTAAGCATGTTTCGTCCCCGAAACATGGGAAGAACACAAATAATAAGATCTACTCAAAAGAGTAGTCCACTGATACCATGCACGTACATCTAGCCATCCAAGAGAAAGTTGAACCCTCAATCTCGCTGGTGCCTCGCTCGCTTGAGATGGAAGTTGACCATGGCAGCTCTTCTGTGTTGATGTGTAGTAGGTGGATCTAGGCTCCTTGCTATCCATCATATGGGGGTTGTTGTCCTTGTGGCTAGTTGGTTGCCATCTTGTTGGTTGTTTTCTTGCGTGGTGATGTGGGTGATGATATGTTGAAGTTTTAACCCACGGTGTCTTTTTCTTTAATTCACCCTGCTGTGGTGCCTGTTGTCGTGGCTTCTTTTCTAATATGACTTCAACCACTGAATCCCTCGTCAGATGTGTCAGCACCTGTAACCTGTTCTGCTTCAGCCTCTGTTTGTGTTTGATTGTCAACCATCAACTGCTCATCATCTGATATGTCAGTCCCTTGAACATCTTCTGCTTCAACCTCCATGTGCTCTACCTGTTTATGGATAGAAATATCCTGCAATGTAATTTTCTTCTTTTTATACCATAGCTTCAGGAATTTCTTCTGCACATTAATATTGATAGTACCCACGGATTCCATCCAAGGTTATCCCAAAACAACATCCATGTTATCCATATCTGAAGCATAAAAATCACCATGAAACACATACTTATCCATAGAAAGCTTCAAATCTTTATAGATTTGAACATCCTTATCATCAACCTCTGTATGTTCAAATTGTTTTTCTGGGACTTGCAATTTCTTTGCCAAGTTGACATTTATAAGATTTTGTTTGCAACTCGGATTGATAGACACAATGATTTTCTCCTTCTGAATCAATCCATGAACCTGCAATACAGAGATACCAGCCAAAAATAACCCTTTTGGTTCCTTGGTTTCTTTCTTTCCTGTAAAAATAAAAGCTTTGCTAGGCTGTGTCTGTCTGTTTGTGCTTATCCACAAGATTTGATTTACGGTCAAAGCGCTCTATAAGAGCTTTTTTGAAGGCATCCCAATTCTGAAAAGGTCCATTGCAACGCTGATGCCATTTCGCCCATAGCCATCGTTCATTGTCCAGGTACTTGGTCACCACACTAAGCTTAGTCCAATCATCTAGGATATGATTCAATTTGAAATACCGCTCCATTTGTGCTAGCCATGTTGACGTGTGAGAACCGTCAAATTTATACAAGTCCCTCGAACTCCGATCTAGACCCGCCATCACAAAAATATTGGTGAAAAATTGAAATGGTCACAGATCCGTCAATATTAATCAGAATCCATATTATAACCTGTTTTCGGAAATGTAACAATCATTCTGCATCTGCCCATGTGGTAGAAATCTTGATCCAGACACTAGAATTCCAGATCTGGCTGCAACTCTCCCGCCATCACCAAAATTTCTGCAAAAAGCGCTGATTTTAAATCAGCTATATCTCCCTCATCCGGACTCCGATTCGACTGATTTTTCTTTTGAAATTGGATGATTTTTCTCAAACAATTCATATCTATAATTAGATTTTGTAGATCTTGCACCAGGACGTCTAGATCTGCGCCGCAAACGCGCTGCCCTGAAAATTGTCTGCAACCTCACTGATTCTTAAATCAGTGATATCTCCTTCATCCGGACTCCGATTCAATCGATTTTTTTTTTGAAATCGGCTATTTTTGCACAAGGAATACAGATCTGCAATTAGATTCTGCATATCTTGCACCAAAATGTGCATATCTGATCTGCAAATTCGCCACCCAAAAAATCCCTGCAAAAATGAAAAAAAAGTCTCCACGGTTTACCCAAGAAAGTGCTCTGATACCACTTGTTGTAGCTCTGATGCCAATTGTTGTAGATCTAACCCAAGAATATTATAGATCAGATATGAAAATATAAGATAATGCAAATAAACCCAGAAATAATATGAAATGATTCTTTATTGATCAAACCCTTAAGGTAGGGCAACACCATACATTCACTCCTTAAGGAAGGAGAACACTCCACAAGCCATATGTCTGTTCATACAATATTACTTCTCTTCATCTCTCTCCATGTGGAGTCTCTAGCCTCTATATATGCCTCATACATACAATACCATCGGTCATTACCATGGTTCCCTCATACCATCAACTAATACCATGGGCCCATTACATTATTATTAACTACTTGTGGTCCCTTACATGACATGGGTTAACCACTTTATTTATTACTATGGCCCATCCCATTATTACATTATTACCTTGGGTACCTCCCTTGGTACCCCATATTATCCCCTCTAGGTATATAACAGATGATCAATTCGTCACTTCGGACAAGGCACTAGCAAGCACCCTAATCATGAAGTTCTCATCCCTAAGGCTCACCAGTGTGAAAGGTGTACGCGAGCACATCATGCAAATGAGGGACACTGTGGCTCAATTGAAGAAACTTGAGGTTGAAATATCAGAGTCCTTCCTGGTGCACCACATCCTGAGCACCCTTCCGCACCAATACGGACCCTCCAAAATCTCATACAACACACATAAGCATAAATGGTCAATTAATGAACTCATGACCATGTGTGTTCAAGAGGAAAAGAGACTGGTGATGGAACTGGGAGAAAGTGCAATGCTGACAACGCGTGGAAAGGGAAAATCTAAAGCCAATAAGAAAGGGAAAGGTAAAGTACCTCCCCAATCCGATATCAAGAAGGATTCCAAGTGTTTCTTCTGTAAAAAGAAGGGACACATGAAGAAGGAATGTGCCAAATTTCAGAAATGGCTTGCGGACAAAGGTAATCCAATATCGTTTGTTTGTTATGAATCTAATATGGTTAATGTCAATATTAACACCTAGTGGATTGATTTTGAATCAACAATTCACATTTTCAAATTTCTTGCAGGGTTTGCAAAACCTAAGGAATCCAGTGGGAAGTGAACAAAGAATCTTATCAGGAAACAAGATGGGCTCGCATGTGGAAGCTATAGGAACATGCTATTTAACTTTAAGTAGTGGCTTTGTTTAAGAATTAGAAAAAACCTTTTATGTTCCAAGTTTTTCTAGAAACTTGATTTCAGTTTCAAGACTTGTACCTTTTGGATATTCCTTTAACTTTTCAGAAACATCCTTCAGTTTATTTTATAAATCTGATTGTGTTGGGAATGGTATTTTGTCTAATGGTCTTTACTACATTAATTTACAAAACAATGTCACTTATGATTCAATGCATGTTCACACTGGCACTAATAGATGTGTTATCAATGAAGATTCCTGTAAATTATGGCACCAGAGATTAGGTCATATCTCCATAGAAAGAATTAAAAGATTAGTAAATTAAGGGATACTTAATACTCTGGATTTTACTGATTTTGAGACTTGTGTGGACTGCATAAAGGGAAAGCAGACCAACAAGTCAAAGAAAGGTGCCAATAGGAGTTCGGATATATTAGAGATCATACATACTGATATATGTAGTCCAAACATGGACTCACATGGTCAGAGATACTTCATCTATTTTATAGATGGTTACTGATGATATATGTATCTCTACATGCTTCATAAAAAGAATGAAGAATTAGATGCCTTTAATATCTTTAAGGCTGAAGTAGAGAAAGATCGTGAGATTAGATAGAGGTGGAGAATATTATGGTAGATACACAAAGGATGGACAAGCACCTGGGCCATTTGCAAAATTTCTTCAAGAGCATGGGATTGTTGCCCAATACACCATGCCTGGTTCACCTGATCAGAATGATGTAACAGAAAGAAGAAACCAAACATTATTGGACATGGTGTGGAGTATGCTTAGCAACTCCAATCTTCCTAAATCCTTCTAGACTGAAGCACTTAAGACGACAGTGTATATATTAAACCGAGTTCCAACCAAGGTTATTCCTAAAACGCCATTTGAATTATGGAAAGGTTGGAAACCGAGTTTGCGACATATGCACGTTTGGGGATGCCCGTCTGAAGTGAGAATATATAATCCACAAGAGAAGAAGCTAGACCCAAGGACCATTATTGGGTATTTCTTTGGATATGCTGAAACGTCTAAAGGTTACAGATTTTATTGTCCATCTCAAAGCACTAGGATTGTGGAATCAAGAAATGCAAAGTTTCTTGAAAATGACTTGATCAGTGGGAATGATCAAACCAGGAACATAGTTTCTGAGAATGATCATTCAGAATCTCAACCTTCCACCTCAAATGATAGATTGGTTATTGTTCACAGCACCCCTCAAGTACAAACTGGTGTTGAACAACCAATTGTTGAAGTTCCACAAGCTGCTGACGACATTCCAGTAGATCAGGTAGTTCAAGAGTTGCCAAGAACTTTTGAATAACGAGTTGAACCACATACTTCTCAGGAATATGATGGTACAACATTAAGAAGATCTACTAAACCAAAGAGATCAGCAATTCCTGATGATTATGTTGTGTATCTGCAAGAATCTGACTACAACATTGGAGTCGAAAATGATCCCGAGTCCTTTTCACAAGCCATGAGTTGCAAAGAATCAGAATTATGGTACGATGCCATGAAGGAAGAGATGAATTCTATAAAGATTTACGAAGTCTCGGATCTTGTTGAGTTGCCTAAAGGTGCAAAAGCCATTGGATGTAAATGGGTCTTTAAGACAAAGAAAGACTCATTGGGCAACATTGAGAGATACAAGGCAAGACTTGTTGCTAAGGGATTCACTCAGAAAGAAGGAATTGACTACACGGAGACTTTCTCTCCTGTATCTAAGAAAGATTCCTTGCATGTTATTATGGCATTAGTAGCCCATTTTGACTTGGAGTTGCAACAAATGGATGTGAAAACGGCATTTCTCAATGGAGATCTAGAGGAGGAGGTTTACATGAAACAACCTGAAGGATTCCCCTCTAGTGATGGTGAGCAATTGGTTTGCAAGCTCAAGAAATCATTATATGATTTAAAACAAGCATCCCGCCAATGGTATTTGAAATTCCATAATGTAATTTCTTCATTCGGTTTTGTAGAAAACATTATGGATCAATGTATATACCTGAAAGTCAGTGGGAGTAAAATCTGTTTTCTTGTTTTATATGTGGATGACATTTTGCTAGCAACCAATGATAAGGGTTTGCTGCATGAGGTGAAACAATTCCTCTCTAAAAATTTCGATATGAAGGATATGGGTGAGGCATCTTATTTCATTGGCATTAAGATCCATAGAGACAGATTTCGAGGTATCTTGGGTTTGTCTTAGGAAACCTATATTAATAAAATTTTAGAGAGATTTCGGATGAAAGATTGTTCACCAAGTGTAGCTCCCATTGTGAAGGGTGATAGGTTCAATTTGAACCAATGCCCGAAGAACGACTTTGAAAGGGAACAAATGAAGAACATTCCATATGCTTATGTTGTCGGAAGCCTAATGTATGTTCAGGTTTACACAGGACCTGACATTGCATTTGTTGTGGGAATATTGGGACGATATCAGAGTGATCCAAGTTTAGACCACTGGAGAGCTATAAAGAAAGTAATGAGGTACCTTCAAGGAACCAAAAACTACATGCTTATGTATAGATGGGCAGACAATTTAGAAGTAATTGGCTACTCAGATTCTGACTTTGATGGATGTGTTGATTCACGCAAATCAACATCATGATACATTTTTATGATGGTCGGTGGAGTTGTATCTTGAAGGAGTGCCAAGCAGACCTTCATTTCCACTTCCACTATGGAAGCCGAGTTCGTCTCCTGTTTTGAGGTTACTTTCATGGTGTATGGCTTAAGAGTTTCATTTCTGGGCTTAGAATTATGGATTCTATCTCTAAGCCATTGAGAATGTATTGCGACAATTCAGTTGTTGTTTTTATGGCTAAAAACAACAAAAGTGGGAGTCGAAATAAACACATCAACATTAAGTATTTAGCTATAAGAGAACGTGTTAAAGAAAAGAAAGTGGTCATTGAGCACGTCAGCACTAAGTTGATGATCACTGATCCTTTGACTAAGGGCATGCCACCGTTGAAATTCAAGGATCATGTAATGAATATGGGACTTGGTTCCATTATGTAGTTTCTCATTGTATGGACAATGTTATTTTAATGAAATTTTTAATTATTGTGATGTTTTTCTCATATTTATGTGCACCTTAATTTGATTTGAGAGAATTCATCTGTGTAGGACCAAGAATAAACATAAGGTTTATTCATTAAGAAATTGTTGCCACATAAATTTTAATAGAAATAAATACATAGTAATACATGGAAGATAATACTCGTCATTAGAGGACTTATCGCCATGATTCATGTATCTATTACTTAATACAGATTTTCAATGGGTTTTAAGATGAGACATTAGATTGGAAGTATGGACCAAGTGGGAGAATGTTAAGCTCCCTTTACGGCTCCCAACGGCCGCCGATAATTTGGAAACCAACTGCAGTCATTTCCTTCAATTACGGAAACCAACTGCAGTTAATTAATTTCTTGTTGGGAGCTCCTGGAGTGGTCCATTACTCCTTCTGCAGTTCTCTACCATGTTCTGTGGAACACTTGACACATAGCCAACAGAAGCTTGATGGAAGCTTGGCTATAAATACTTCTGTTTGGTCCCCAAGCTCACTAACTCAATCCCCTTCAGCCTTACACCATCAAGTTAGAGTGAGCAGAGCTTGGAAGTGCCACATGGATGAGAGATTTTCGGTGAATTTTTATCTATGTTGCTGCTGCTCCTCATTGTTCGATTCCTGCTGCAGCCTGCTTGGCGTATTTTTCTTAGGCGTGATCTTTGATGCTGTTCCATTTGTAGGCAGCTTGCTTGCAGTTCGTTTTTCATGCACCGCCTTTGCGGGTGTTGCCTTTTCGAGCAATCCCTTTGTTATTCTCTTTTCAATAACCTCGTTTGGTTTTCTATTTCCACTGTCATGCACATGCTTTGGCTTTGGCATTCGAGTCTTTACCGAACTACTAGGTCTTGATTTTCCATATTCGAGCAGCAGGTGGCTCATCTCTCTAGCATTCTAGACGTTCTAGAAAGGGCTCCCGCTCATCAAATAGAGCAGAGAGCAGTTGTTGAGGTGGTGTAAAAGATCTACGCAGTTGTGTACAAAATACATCGGAGCGCGAGTAGCATCAATGGCATGAGGTATGACTTATTAGGCATTAAAGTTTTTTATTTCGATTCTTTTAAGTGTTTGTTCCGCATTATAGAATTGTTATTATGCTAACATGTAAACCTTTTTACACTGGCACTATAGATAATGATAATTATAGCATGGCATGGTTCAGCCTCGCCAACTAAAATATTCTATGGATCTCTCTTTAAGAAGTTCTAAGTATCTTTATAATAATAGCTATTTTGAAGTTCTTGTAATCTATTCTTGATATAATTTTTAGCTTCTAAGTATCTTTATAACAATAGCTATTTTGAAGTTCTTGCAAGCTATTATTAATATAATTTCTAGTTGGAAACAAGACACCCTATGAAATTCAAATAGATTCCCAAATACGTCAATCTTAAACAACACTCGTCAGTGGTTGTTGGTGGGAAAACTTATCTCAATTGTTTTGGTTTAAATTTATTTGGCAAATCATAAATAGCCTGATGGATTAGTTGGTTTTAAATGTATCGATTAGTTGATAGATAAATAACTCTTTGAAAAAACCACCACAGAAATTTTATCTAATGCTTTTCCAGATTTGAATTTATTTATATATTATTTTAATATAAAATTTGTAATTTAATTAAAAATTATAGTTAAAATTAAATTATATGATCTAATTTTAATTTTAATGATTATTATTAAAGTAAATTTAAATATAAAATTTTATTTAATGTTTTTCCGGGTTTGAATTTATTTATATATTATTTTAATAATAAAATTTATAATTTAATTAAAAATTATAACCAAAATTAAATTATATAATGTGGTTTTAATGATTATTATTAAAATAAACTAAACCATATAAATAAATACATTGTAAAGAATTATGAATATATATAAGTATATGGTTTGGAAAAACGTTGAGACATTTCATCTCCATGAAATGAGTCCCTGTGCATGCTATCCTTTGTTTACGTACAAAGAATTATGAATAGATTCGATGTTAAGTATATAGTTTGGAAAACCACTGACACAATGCTGAAACAATGCATTTCTATAAGATGGGATACTGTGCATGTTCTCTCTGGTTTATGTACGCATTGTATTGTAAAATGTAATAGATTTATCGAATTAACTTTATTAGTAAGTTGTTACTGTTATTTAAATTTTAATGTTAATAAGGTAATTTTAATATTTTAAAATATTTGTATAGTTAAGTTAATATATAATTTATTTAATAAAGTTGTTACTATTAGTCAAGTCTTTAATGTTAATAAGGTAATTTTAATATTTTTGAATATTTTTATAGTTAAGTTAATGTATAATTTATTAATTACTGTAAATTTATATTAATTTCAAATTTGTCATAATTTCTAAATAATTAAATATTTATAATATAATTTTTTCCTTTTAGTAAAAAATTAAAGTTCTTTCTTTACATAAGAGATTCATGGTTAAGATTAATTTACATTGCATATTTTATAAGGTAGGAGGTATCTTAGTTTCAAGATTGTTTTTAACGATTTATTATTATTTTGTTTTATCGTAGAATGTTATTTTATTGAGGAAGAGGTCTATTTAAGTTATTTAGTTAGATAGATTTCAAAATTGAAAACTCATTATTTTATTTTATGGAGGACAAGGTCAATTCAAGGTCAAGGTTCATCATTTTGAATGGCCACACTTGCAGGTTTCAAGGTTGAAGTCGGATCTAGATTTTCTTAAAAGATACAGAGACTCCTCCTAGCCGTTGGAGGCTCTGCTCAAAGCTATTTAACATGCAAAGCTGGATCTGGCTCTTCAACTTGTCTTGACGATGAACCACACTAGTTGGTTCGAAACGCGTTGACAAATGATAGATCTTGTGATTTACGCCAAAAAATCTCTCATAAACCTGATATGGATCACAGAAGCCTCAATTCAACAATTGAATCCCTACACGGAGAAGCCATGGCATCCAAGGTTCATCGTTTTGAACGGGCACGCTTGCAGGTTTCAAGGTTGAAGTCGGATCTAGCTTTTCTTAAAAGATGCAGAGACTCCTCCTAGCCGTTGGAGGCTCTGCTCAAAGCTATTTAACATGTAAAGCTGGATCTGACTCTTCAACTTGTCCTGACGATGAACCACACTAGTTGGTTCGAAATGCGTCGACAAATGATAGATCTTGTGATTTACACCGAAAAATCTCTCGTAAATTAAGATATCTTGTTTTTCTAAGATTGTAAGTATCCATCAACAAAGTTGAAAAATAGCATTATTCTAAAAGAAGACAACTAATTGGTGTTATCTTAGTCTCTTAAATTAGAGTATCAAAGTGAAAACATTGTCATTATATAAGGAGGAGGTTACTTCAAAGTATCTTAGTCTCTTATATTACAAGTGTTAAATGTTAAAATTGGAAACTTAACATTAGTATACTGAGTAGGAGTTAAAGTTGAAAACATATTATTATGTTATTAAGGGGAGTTGTCCAATTGTGTTTCCTTTTCATGTTAAGATCTCTATCGCCTACAATACTAATAGGAACACATTATTTTATTTGGAAAAGAACTATGTGGTTTCCTACTCACATCACAAGTGAACCTTTCCAATGCCCAAACTTCTAATGACTAGTAGAGATGGCCCTTCTCCATTTCCATTTTTATCCATTGAATAAGAGTTTAGGAGGACAAATTCACCTATATTTCTCTCCTCCAATGGTCTACAAGGCAAGTTCACATGTATTTTAATTTCTCTTGTCAATATAGTTTTTAAGGACAATTTCACATGTATCAAAAGAGTTAACAAACCATTAAAAGATTATTGTATGTTCCTTCTATTAAATAGTGCTTCATTCCTATTTTTCCATATGAAATAAAAGATTTCAACACAATTGATTTTCCATGAGGATTGGTCTTCTAGAACCCAAGGTAAGTTGTCTCCTAAGTGCAAAAGTCTCCAAATAGAATTGCGTAAAGGTTCACCATGGAAGGAATCAAACCTTCCCTAAACACACTTGGCAAGGGAATAGAACTAGAAAACATGTTTTAGATTTAGGTCAACTATACCATTGATAATGACTATGTAAACTTTCAAAACCATGAATTTATTATCAATGAGTAAGATGAAACCATGCAAAGAAATATTTTATAAGTCACACTTGTTTCTAGAGGCTTTGCATCTTAAAAGTCATCTTTTCAATTTAGACTCTAGATTCTAGAGTTTATTGTACAATGTGATTTAGGATTGGCTTTAAAAATAGCATGTTGTCCATGTTTGGAGGTTTATCTTTGATGCAATGATTATTCTTGTTTCAATTCCAATACCTTCACCAAGCTCAAAGCACTTATAAGCCTAGCATGATAAGGGTTGAGTTAGGAAACATATTTTGGAATCCACCAAAGTTATCTTATTAGGGTTCTCTAATGCAAACTTGACATTTAGTCATGGTCATGGAATTCACTCCCTTTGTTATAGCCTATTTTACCTACATTGATTCAAATGTAGAAACCCTTGTCTTGTTGACCTTAATGCATAACTTTTTCCTTTGAGATTTTCTCTTTTACAATAGTGTTGTTGGTTTTCCACTTACAATATGCCACATAACCCTAGTTTATAGTGTATAACTACAATCCTGAACAACTTCCATAATATGCATATACGACAGCCTCAAGAAGTTGCATAACTTTTGTGTATACATAACTTTCGTATATGCACAACTTTTGTATATGTGCATATATGAAAGTTATACATATATAGAAGTTGTGCACAACTTTTGTATATGCACAATTTTTGTATATGAGCATATACAAAAGTTGTTCATATACGAAAGTGGCATATATACGAAAGTTGTGGATATCTGGAGAATGTCGTATATGGATATTACGAAAGTTGCACACAACTTCTATATATGTGCAACTTCTACATATGTGCATATATAGAAGTTGTGCATATACAGAAGTTCCACATGTATAGTAAATATGTGCATGTACGAAAGTTGTACATATACAAAAGTTATGTATATACAGAAGATATGCGCAACTTCCCTATATGCACAAATTTTGTATATGTGAATATGCCATATATGTGCAATTTTCGTATATGCGTATATACAAAAGTTGTGCACAACTTCAGCCTCCATATATATGCAACCTCCATATATGCGCAACTTGCATATATGCGCATATCTTTCGTATATTCGCATATATTTTGTATATGCACAATTGCACATATACGAAATTTGTGCATATACAGAATATATGCGATATAGAAGATGTGCATATATAGAGGTTGTGTGAATTTTGTATATGTGCAACTTCCGTATAAGCATAGCTTATTTTCCATATATGTTCATCTTCTATGTATGCACATCTATCGTATATGCACAACTTCCATATATGTGCATATATGGAAGTTGCACATACTTTATATATGCACAGCTTCCGTATATGCACAACTTCCTTATATGCACATATACAGAAGATGTGCATGTGCGGAAGAGCTCATATATGTGGTAGACATTATCTGCTAGGCTAGCTAGGAAGGAGTGAGCTACGCTCCCATCTAGGCATGTGAAAGCAAGCAGCTTTGACACTTAGAAACTTAGAGGAAGACTTAAGCACTTAGACAACATGACCGATTGTGAAGTGGAAGTGCATGGGATGAAGGCGGGCTCACTCAACTTAGCAAGCTAACAACAGAAACAAAGGAATTCTCGTGAGTAGTGTCTTGTATGAGGGTTGGTTGCAGTCGTGCAGTAACAACCACAGGTCCATGTAGGAATACCGAGAAGGGTTGTGGTATGATTGTAAGAGTTGTACGTTGGGAGTAAATGAAGGTTAAAACCGACCATTGTAACATTGTGTTGTATTATAGTTTTGTGTATAATAAAGAAAGGGTTTACCAGGGTGGGGGGTTGGGGGTTTCCCTCCCCTTTATGAAGTTGTTGCACAACTTATTCTTGCACTTGTATGGTTTATGGTGGATGTTAATGTTCTTATGCACATGATGTTATTGAAGTGAAGTGGAAATATGTTTGTGATGTTGAATGCATGTTAATTCCACAAACATAATAGAAGTATATATGTTAGAGGTGTAGTCAAGAAGTGATTAGTTGTAAGTTGGTCAAACTATTGTAGTGAACCTTACTAGTTCCACACCCCTAGGGGAATTGACGTGTCTTAACTCGAATGGATTCCCTGAATACATGAATGTAATGAATATAATGAAAGTGCTTTAACTACCAAAACTTAACCGATTGAACTAACTCTCAAATAAATATATTATGATGTGGTGTCTGTCTGACTATATATATATATATATATATATATATATATATATATCTATATATATATATATATATATATATATATATATCATCGTCTAACTGTTTCTTTATCGATTAGGGGCATCTCAAGCAGGGAAACTAATATTTAAAATTCTATACATCCATTAATATACCCTCTAAGGACCTCGAGACATGGGCACTCTGACATCTATTTACCAGTCAATCTATATCAGTAATTTTCAGGCAAACACTTTCTGGTTAATAGTTATGGAGATGTGTATGATATGATCATCCATCTTGTTGTTAGTATTGATGGCCATTGAAACATGACGACATGTGTATCATATGCCCATCCATTCTGTTACTCATCCAAAAATTGTCATTGTTTGAACCATTGTCGCCTTGACGTTTGCACTCACCAGGTCCTGCATACCATCTCATAGGCACCCATACCATCCATACATCATTCATTTTCAATTTTGTAATTGGGCGCGCTTGAGTTTTGAAATCTTTTTCTTCTGAAGAAGAAATTATGGGACTTACATTTCATAGCCCATCCTAATCAAAGTCTCAGCAAAGAAACATTGCGGCCTCTGACTTGGGAGTGCTTGGGATTTTGGTGCTTAGTCTGCGCTTGGACAGTGGATTCTCCAGACACAATTCTAATAGAAGTGCAGATACATCCCTTGGAAGAGGAATCCTCAAGCTTAACACAGTGTCTATGGCTACTGGTTTATCTAAAGGTAATCCCTTGACATTTGAGGACGGTACTTTCTATCCCAATTTACTGGTAATCCCATAGGCTTTAATGTGCGCTCTAATATTCACATTATGTATAAATTTTATTTTTAAATGGTCGCTTTACCACAGTCAAATGATTACAGTAAGGTCTTTAAGGGATGTTGTAGAGGAAGTGATTGAATGTAATGGCTTAGATAAATTGATTACATGATTATATCATTCAAGAGAGGAGTGTAGTATTGACATAAGTGGCAAGTGGAGCAGTGGTAACAAGGGTGGTCGAATGGCACTAAAAGCCTCTGTAACAGCCCTGGTGAAAAGTTCATGTAATAAAAGTTAAATAAAGAAAAATAAGACCATAGTTAAGGGACACTTATTCCAAGCTAAATGTTGGGCAAAGATATCCTAGTGGGCGTCACTGGATGTGTGTTTTGGCTAAGGAAAATTGGCAAAGGCTAAGGTTAAGGCATTAAAAGGCAAAAAGAAAATTTTGGCACATTTATTTATGAAAATAAAGGAAATTAGGAGAAAGGAAGGTAAAAGGTCACAGGTTTCATGTGACGAGGAAATTGAAGGAAATAATGGAAAATGAAGAAATTAGAGGCCTCATGCATAAAAAGGCTTCTGAGGATCAGTTCATGGCTTTTGTCATGTTCAAGTTCGGAGCTCTCTCTCTCTCTTAGAGTTTTCTTGGAGCACTCTAGTTTGGAGCAAGGAAAGGGAAAGCAAGGAAGGGAAAGGAAAAGAAAGCAAGGATAAAGGAAAGGAAAGCAGGATCAAGCAACTTCAGCAGGAATACTTGCAGGTAACCTTTTGCATGTGTGATTTCATAGTTGGTTTTGACATGCATGGTTTTTCATGTTGGTGTATGGTTCTCTTGCTTTCGGTGGCATGGTCTTGTCGGGTTATGACAGTGGTTTTCAGCTTAGCCTAGCCTTTTTTCGGATGTCGTGGTACATTGGGATGCTTATTTCGGTTTTGGAACTTTGGAATTTGGCAGATGGATTTCAGAATTTGGGGCAAAGGTGGTGTCAAGGTTCATTCCCAAAGGCCTAGGAATCCCTTGATCGGTTTTGGCGAGATACACGGTAAAGCCTAAGGGAGAAGTCTTAGTTTAGGGCCTAGTGATCTGGGTTTCGATTGCGGTAAAGACTGAGAGACAAGGAGACATAAAATTCCTCAAGGATAGTGATGGATTCTAGATGGCATTCCAAGTTTTGTTCAGTTGTGATCGGAGCACCGGTTTTGGTGTGATCACGATTTGGTGAGGGTGGAGGTGATTTATCCTATGGATTCCCTTAGTTGTTCTAGGATTGGTTGTTCTATGAGATCCCACATTCATGCTTGGAATATCGAACGGGGGTGGCTGGCTGAAATAGAGATTTGGTTCAGCCATGTCTATGGTTGGATGGTATGTGGAAGTCCTGAACCTTGTCAGATTTTCCTATGATTAATAAAAGCTAAGTTCTCTTACTTTTTTACTGATTTATATATGGATTTAATGGTTTTCCTATCTCTATTATTTACATGGTTTAATGATGGTTATAAGCATGGTTATATGGTTGGTTTATGTCATGGTTATTTCACGTATTTACTTGTAACTGTTAAATGGATGGATGCAAGACCTAATTGATGATATAGTAGTTCAATGGAGAAGGAGGTGATCCTTTTGATGATGTGTCATAAGTTGTTTCAGTCATTTATGCTTTGTCTTGTATCCTAGACCTATAGGTTGCATTGATGCCAAGTGTTTGATAGAATGTGAGTCCCGAATGGGGATGCTCAGGCCTAGTATTGAGGGTGATTTGATTGATCAACATTCTTATTGTATTTTTAATTATTTCTGAAAGTTACAACAAGTTCTAGGTAGAGGCCAGGATTCTGGGCTAGAAAAGTGGCTCAAATCCCAGAGTTGCTGGCACAAAAATGGAAATTCTGGACCACAATCGCTAGCAGGTAGGCATGTGAGAGCGACTTTGAGTTGTTGGTCGCTCCCTTGCCCATAGCATGAGAGCGACTGAGGGCTAAGAGTTGCATAATAGCAGTGGGACCTAGGGACATGTTGTCTGAGTGGTTGATCATCTCCTTAGGGGTTTGTTGATGATGTTGGAGGATTGTATGCAATGTTCCATTGATTCCACTTCCTTAAGGTGGCATAGGAGGTCGAATCTGATTGTACTAACCTCTCTTCTCATGTTTGCCCCAGTTGGCATGGTTACTTTGGGTAGACCTGGGAGGGGGTGTTACAGATTGGTATCAGAGAATGGTTATTCTCTCTTTGGATCATATCTAGTGCTACAGATATAGGTGAATGTGTTGTTCATGCATGCATATCAGTTGCATGTGTGGCTCTTACACTTGTGTTCCATGTGCTTGTTGCATTGCATCATATTGATCATGGTAGTAGTAAGGTTATCATGAGGAACTTGATGTTAATTTTATGGAATGCATAGTTAGGAGTATATGACTGGTTATACAATTATATGCAGCTTGATTACATCCTTGTACATTGGGTTGCATTCTTGGTTATTTGATTGCATGCATCAATCTTGTAGGTTGATTACTAGAATTGATCGCTTATGCTCGACTACATGCGATTATGCATATGTGTAGTTGATTAGGCATTGTTTATGTAGGTGGATAGTTGCATGAGGCAATGTGTATACTGAAGTATTGGTTGTTTTCATGCATGAGGTCATAGTATGCATTGTTGATATGGCCTTGCATTGATGATTGGACCCTAGTTAGTATGATGGTTATGCATTGATGCACTTATTTATATGTTTATATGTTATAATGGTTATGTTGCACATGAATCACGTTGATTGATGATCTTGTAGACAAGGTATCCTCCTTGAGCTATGTTAAGGTATGTTGATTTATGGTGATTTGGTTTAGCTGACATAGTAGGCCTTGTAAGAAAGAGATCAGATGGCTAGCAAGGTGGTAGACTACATAGAATCTCCCTATGCATCAAATGGGTAGCGTGGTGTGGGGCACTCTTGTTACTTAGCAGACATCTTGAGAAGCCAGAAGGAAGAAATTAGGAGTTGCAAAGCAAACAATGACACTATCCGAGATGGTACGATGTTGGGCACTCCGGATAGGAGAGGTACTGGACACATGTATTTCTCTAGTTCTGGTTTTGACATACATCATGATTGTCATCATTATTATCCATACAGGAGGAATGATAGGGGATATTTTCCGGATGAGTTCAAGAAGGAAAACTCACCTACGTTTGATGGAGAGATGTAGAAATCGTAGGGTGCGGAGGCTTGTTTTCTTGGCATGAGGAAATTCTTTAGATTGCATGATTACTCAGAAAACATGAAAGCAAGGATAACCCTTTTATGTCTCAAAGGTAAAGTAGATATTTGGTTAGAATGGTTATACCTATGCAGGAAAAGCGTTGTCGTAGGAAAGGATGTGTGTTATTTGCAGTGCATATTTCTAGTGATAAAGGTAAGGATGTTGAGGATGCATAAGTCTGCAAGGGAGTGACTGTAGTCTATTTCACCCAGTTTTGTGCTTGAAACTGTGATATTTGAGTCACTTTTTCAGGGCTAGTCTCAAGACCATTGCTCAGAACTTGATGAAACTTTATAGAATAATAATTGACACTAGAACAAAGCCTTCCATACAAAACATAGATAATAAATTGACCTAGAAAGTCCTACCCATGGTAATCATTTCGTCAAACACACCATGAACATGTAATCTACATATCATAATTACATATCTGAACATGTGGATCTCATACTTATCTGAGAATTGTCAAGAAGGTCTGATGCCCCCTCAGAATAGTTGCATTATCATCTATTAGGTCATACATTCATTAACCATTCATTTACTAATAAAAACATAACAAGATCCATAACTAGAATCTGTCATAAAACGATGCTTATAACCAACATATAACCAGAATAATAATAGTAATAGAACAACCATCAAAGCCACATCATAACAAGTATAAATACTCATGAAAGACAAGGGGAAAAGAGATCTTATTAACATATGAAAAAGACAACCAAGTCAGGGAATTCCATGTACCACCCGACCATAGATTGCGTTGAACCAAATGTTTCTTTCAACCAATCACCCCTATGCCATATTCCAAGCATGAATGTGGGATTCACAAAAAAACAACTAGGGTAGCCTCAGGCTTTACCGCATATCCCTCCATTACCGGTAAAGGGATTTCTAGGCCCGAAACCCTCATCTATACAACCAGGATTTAATGCAATCCTACCATTACCAATCAAGGGATTCCTATGCCAAACAATAAACATTCACTACCAGGCTTTACCGCAATCCCGCCAAAATCAGTCAAGGGATCGCTAGGCCCTAAACAAGCATGGATGCCTCAAGATTTCTTCACCAATACTTTTAGGAATTTTCTTGTATCCACCATTAGGCTTTACTGTGTATCACATCAATACAGGTTAAGGGATTCCCAAGCCCTTGGGAATTTTCCTGAGACCATCTCACCTAGTTCCAAAACCATCCGACAATCCATCTCAACCAAAGAAAATAACCCCATCAAACTATGGCTATCTAGAAATGGGAAGGCAAAGATGAAAACCACTATCACACCTAGAAAGAGCCATGCCAATGACCACAAGAGAACCAGATACACACATGCATATACCATGCATGCCAAAACTAGTAAGGAAATCATACATGCAACTTGATACCTACAAGTAATCTCGTTGTAGTTGCTTGATCCAATTCTTCTTTTCTTAATCCTTGGTTTCCTTTGCTTTCTTGTCCTTCCTTTGCCTTCCTTTCTCCAATGTTAGAGTGCTCCAAGAATGCTCTAAGTGTGAAAGAGTATGAGAGAGAGAATAAAGAGAGAGATCCAAAAATGAACTAACAAAAGGTTGGGAATTGATCCTCAAAAGCCTTTTTATTAATAAGGTCTCTATTTTCTTCAATTTCCTTTATTTTCCTTTAATTTCCTCCTCACATGCAACCTCTGACCTTTCACCTTCCTTTTCTCCTAATTTCCATTATTTTCACAAATAAAATATCAATAAATGTCTCTTTTCCTTTTCAATGCCTTTTCCAATTTCCTTAGCCATAATAAAACAAATGAATACCCACTAGGATGTTTTTCCGACCATTCAGCTTGGAATACGTGTCCCATGACCTTGGTATTACTTTGATTTTATTAACATTATTACATGGATTTTTAACCAAGGTTGTTACAATAACCCTGTGAAGACGACAATCATTATAGCCATTAGGAATGCCCGCTTTCTTGTATTCCCTTATGCAAAACTACCAAAAGTTTTCAGTTGTTTTGGGAACAATATCGGAAAAGAGCTCCATCTTAATTCGTCATGCTAGAATGGTGCCTATCCTTACGTCAAATAAGACGACATGATTCTTTGGAATTTAAGGCTTCTAGTGCCATTCAATCACCCTTATGTTGATACTACACTCCTCTCTTAAATGATATAATAATGTAATCAATTTATCTAAGTCATTACATTCAATCACTTCCTCTGAAGTGTTCCTTAAAGACCTTAGTGCAATCACCTGACTGCGGTGAATTTCCAATTTAACAATAAAATCTATACATAATGTGAATATGAAATCACATATTAAATCTTCTTGGATTAGCAGTAAATTGGGACCGAAAGTACTGCCCTTAGATGTCAAGGGATTACCTATAGATAAACCAGTAGCCATAGACACTGTGTTAAGCTTAAGGATTCCTCTTCTAAGGGATGTGTCCGCAATTCTATTAGAATTTTTTTCTAGAGAATCCATTGTTCAAGTGCAGACTAAGCACCAAAATCCTGAGCACTCCCAAGTCATAGGCCGCAATGTTTCTTTGTTGAGACTTTGAACAGGATGGGCTAAGAAATATAAGTCCCAAAATTTCTTCAGGAGAAGAAAAATATTTCAAAATTCAAGCGCGCCCAATTACAAAATTAAAAATGAATGATGTATGGATGGTATGGGTGCCGATGAGATGGTATAAGGGACCTGGCAAGTGAAAATGTCAAGTCGACAGTGGTTCAAACAGTGACAATGTTTGGATGAGTAATAGAATGGATGGGCATATGATACACACACCTTCGCGTTTCAATGGCCATCAATAATAACAACAAGATGGGTGATCATATCATACACATCTCCATAACTATTAACCAAAAAGTGTTTGCTTGAAAATTACTTATATGGATTGACTAGTAAATAGATGTCAGAGTGCCCATGTCCCGAGGTCCTTAGAGGGTGTATTAATGGATGTATAACATTGTAAATATTGGTTTCCTTGCTTTAGATGCCCCTAACCGACAAAGAAAAGGTTAGATGATGATGATGATGATGATGATATCTCTCTCTCTCTCTCTCTCTCTCTCTCTCTCTCTCTCTCTATATATATATATATATATATATATAAAGTCAGACACACATCACACCATATATATATTTATTTGAAGGTTAGTTCAATCAATTGAGTTTTGGTTGTTAAATCACTTTCATTATATTAATTATATTCATGTATTCAAGGCATCCACTCGAGTTAAGACATGTTGATTTCCCTAGGGCTGTGGAACTCGTAAGGTTCACTACAATGGTTTCACCAACTTACGAATAATCACTTCCAGACTACACCTCTAGCACATATACTTCTATTATGTTTGTGGAATTAACATGCATTCAACATCACAAACATATCTCCACTTCACTTCAATGAAATCATGTGCATAAGAACATTAACATCAACCATAAACCATACAAGTGAAAGAATAAGTTGTGCAACAACTTCATAAAGGGGAGAGAAACCCCCCATTGCCCACCCTCGTAATCCATTTCTTTATTATACACAAAACTATAATACAACACAATGTTACAATGGTCGGTTTCAACCTTCATTTACTCCTAACGTACAACTCTTACAATCATATCACAACCCTTCTTGTTCTTCCTACACATACCTGCGATTGTTCCTGCACTACCGCAACCAACCCTCATACAAGAAACTACTCGTGAACATTCCTTTGTTTTGGTTTTTAGCTTGCTAAGTTGAGCGAGCCTGCCCTCATCCCATGCACTTCCACTTCATGATTGGTCATGTTGTCTAAGTGCGTAAGTCTTCCTCTAAGATTCTAAGTGTCAAAGTCACTTGCTTTCACATGCCTAGCTAGCAGCATAATGCACTCCTTCCTAGATCTAAGACTTTTATGATCCATAATGTAGATAGACGTCTTTCGGATTAATCACATAATCATGATTTGGTCAACGTTTCAAACTAACTAATGTGGTCCATCCTCAGGACAAGGTGAAGAATCAATCGATATTAAGGAATAAATAGTATGGATGCATCATTTCCCAGAATTAGTTGTTGAAAACTAGTCGTTAAATTAGTTAATAAGGTAAGTAGGATATTATTAATTAATAAGGTAAGTAAAATATTATTAATTTTTTTTAAGGTCACAGCCAAGCCAGACACCAAATTGGTGTATGACACCCCTTGCTTGTGGGACAAGGGACCCACCTCCGCGCAGCGATTTGACTGCTAAAGTCTACGAAGGCATACATACTCTACCCCCCTTTGGTTTTGAACCTGTGACCACTTAGGAGGAAACACATGCTCTTGATTATTAGAGGCGGGGAGTTTTTTATTAAAATAATAAAATATATTTGGTTAAAACTAGCCATTAGGAAAAAATAAAAATTAATAAAATATTATATGTTTATTTAGAAATTAGTTGTTAGGAATAATGTTAATTTTAATAATTAATTAAAGTGTTAAAATAATATATATTTATTTAGAGCTAGCTTTTATAAAATATCTTAATTAACATTTCAATTAATAAGGTCAATGAACTATTATATAAAAGTTTTTAAATCTACCTATTTTAATGTTTTAATACCTAAAAAGATATTATTAATTAACAAAAAAAAATCATTGGGCTTAACTTAATCTAAATAGATAAAATATATACCTGAGGTCAAGGTATAGAGTTAAAGCTAAAGAATAGGTTCTATAAAATATAAATAAACAAGAGGTTACTAATTAAAATAAAAAGCTATATACATATATTACATATATTAAGGGATCTAATAATAATATTGCGAAAAATAAAAGTTAGAGAAAGACTCCAATATTTATAAATTACAAAGCATGAAGGGAAAAAATATAGATACATAAAATTAATAAAAACGAGGAAAGAAGAAAAAATCATCAAGAAATAAATGAACGAAGAAAACAATAGTAAAAGTAAAATTAAAAATTAAAAATAAGCTAGAAATAAAAATAATCGTGGAGCAAAAAGGGAGGAGTCAAGAAGTGAGAGTCGGAATCCAACTCTTACTTAATTTCTAACCATCATCCCTATTAATATTTTTGGCATGCCTTTCAATCTCAATCGCTTCCCTAAGCTTCCTATGGTCGAAATGATCAACCCTGACAATGACTTTGGATTCTTCAATGCAGACATGGTGTTTTGTTTTCTCTGCATGCTTGACTAGGGCTGATGAGCGAGATCGATTGTGTCTAATATCTATAGCATGCTCATGGATTCTCTATTTAATAGACCTATATGTTTCCCCAATATAGGGAATACCACAGGAGCAGGGAATAAGGTAGACGCCCTTCGTTTCCTTAGGGTCAATAGGGTCTTTAATAGATCCCAGAGAATTCTTAATGGTATGGAGAGGCCTGAACGAGGAAGCGACATTAATCTTCCTAAGGATATGGGCAATCCTATCCATGGTTCCTTGGATATACAGGAGATGAACCTTAGAGACAGGATCAACACGAGCAGGTTTAACTCTTGGCACTTTGCACGCCTTGTGAAAGGCCTTGAGGCTTTGAGATCTGTTATACCCATTTTTTCTAAAAACCTCAAGAAGATGAGATTTCTCTTGATCAAGGTGGCTATCATTAAAGATTCTTAGAGCACGGGTAGCAAGAGTGTTGAGAACCCCAAATTTCTGAGCCGGAAAGTGATGAGAGATGGCATGGAGATATTGTTCCGTGTGAGTTTTCTTTCGAAACACTCGGTGACAAACGGAACCATCATCCATCCTAGAAAGGAGAATGTTAAGGAAGGGAAGGCATCCATTCTCTTCCACCTCCATTATGAACTTGATGGAATCCGATTGAGAATTAATGTGGTTTAGAAACAAATCCAATTTCTAGCGACCATGATGGCAGATGATACACGTATCATCAACAAACCTCTTCCACTTTTTAGGGCAAAATTGACCTGTGGCTAAAGCCTTGGTTTCAAAATCTTCCATAAATAAGTTAGCAACGATAGGGGAGAGAGGGGAAACCATCGTAACACCGCAAGTTTGCTCATAGAACTCACCCTGAACACTAAAGAAAGTCAAGGTGAGGCAGAGTTCAACTAATTTGGCAGTGTCTTTTTCAGTGATGCCATTGATGATATCAATGGCCTCTTGGATGTGGATTTTGGTGTATAAGGATATATCGTAAAAAATAACCAACAAATATCCAGGTTCCAACTTGATACCTTTCCACTCTTGAACAAAGGAGGCAGAGTCTTTAACAAAAGAATCAGTGAGCTAAAAACTTGGCAAGAAGATAAGTAGGATTGCCTATAGTGTTAACAATAGGCCTCAAGGGAGCTATAGATTTATGAATCTTCAGAAGGCCATAAATTCTAGGGGTAAGGGGATTTCTCTCTATGAGCTTACGAGACATAGGATTAAGGGACAAGCTCGACCTGATAGGGCTTGATATTTCCTTAGAAACAGATTTAATGGGATTTTTCTTAAGCTTGATGTAACTTCAACTATTAGAAAGATGGTCAATCATTTTGGAGACATAGTCAGACTTATCAAGAATAACAACAACTCCACCTTTGTCAGCTTTAAGGACAACAATGTCAGGGCTGTCTCTTAGGGACTTAAGGGCAAGTAACTCTGCTTTACTAAGGTTTTTCTTGGGAGGGCTAGCCTTTCTAAGAATAACAACACAATCTTGTCTTATAGTTTCCTTGACACTGTCTGGAAGGTCCTTGATACCAAATTCGATGTTCATTGATATAAAAGCTTTGATATAATAGTTCATTGACCTTATTCATTGAAATATTAATTAAGGTATTTTATAAAATCTAGTTCTAAATAAATATATATTATTTTAACATTTTAATTAATTATTAAAATCAACATTATTCCTAACAGCTAGTTTCTAAATAAACATATAATATTTTTATTATTTTTATTTTTAATAATTTATTTTTATTTTTTCCTAACGACTAGTTTTAACCAAATATTTTTTATTGTTTTAATAAAAAACTCCCCACCTCTAATAATTAATAATATTTTACTTACCTTATTAATTAATAATATTCTACTTACCTTATTAACAAATTTAACGACTAGTTTTCAATAGCTAATTATGGGCAATGATGCATCCATACTATATTTTCCTTAAGATCGATTGATTCTTCACCTTGTCCTGAGGATGGACCACATTAGTTGGTTCAAAACGTCGACCAAATCCTGATTATGTGATTAATCCAAAAGACATCTATCTACACTCCTTCTTAGCAAGACTAGTAGTGAATGTATACCACATATATGAGGTATTCCGCATGTGTGCATCTTCCATATATGTGCATATATGGAAATTGTGTATATATGAAAGATATGCATATATACGGAAGTTGTGCATATACAAAGTATGCACAACTTTTGTATATGCACATATATGGAAGTTGTGCATATGCAATAGATTTACATACATAGAAGATGCACATATATGGAAAATATGTGCATATACAAAAGCTATGCTTATACAGAAGTGCGCATATACAAACTTCATATAACTTCTATATATGCACATATTCTATATCGCATATATTCCGTATATGCGCAACTTTCGTATATGTGCAATTTTGCATATACGAAAGTTGTGCTTGTACAGAATATATGTGCATATACAGAAGATATGTTCATATAAGTAGGTTGCATATACATGGAGGTTGAAGTTGTGCACAACTTTTATATATGTGCATATACGAAAGTTGCACATATATAGAAGTTATGCATATAGGAAAATTGTGCATATATGGAAGATGCACATATCTTCCGTATATACACAACTTCCGTATATGTACAACTTTTGTATATGCACATATCTACTGTACATGTGCAACTTCTGTATATGCGCATATACAAAAGTTATGCATATACAAAAGTTGTGTGCAACTTTCGTAATATCCATATACAACAGTCTCCAGATATCCACAACTTCTGTATATGCGCAACTTCCGTATATGCACATACACAGAAGTTGTGCACAACTTTTGTATATGCACAACCTCTGTATATGTGCATATAAGGAAGTTGCGAATATACGGAAGTTGCACAATTTCTGTATATGTACAACTTCCATATATGCACATATACGGAAGTTGTGTTTACACAGAAGTTGTGCAACTTCTTGAGACTGTTGTATATGCATATTACGGAAGTTGCGCACGACTCTAGTTATACACTATAAGTTAGGGTTATGTCGCAGATTGTAAGTGGAAAACTAACGACACTGTTGTAAAAGAGGAAAAATCAAGGGAAAAAGCTATGCATCAAGGTCAACAAGACAAGGATTTCTACAACTGAATCAATGCAGGTAAAATAGCTATAACAAAGGGAGTGAATTCCATGACCATGACTAAATGTCAAGTTTTCATTGGAGAACCTTAATAAGATAACTTTGGTGGATTCAAAAATATGATTCCTAACTCACCCTTCATAATGTTAGGTCTATAAGTGCTTTGAGCTTGGTGAATGCTTCAAGAATGAAACAAGAATAATCATTGTATCAAATATAACCCTCCAAACATGGACAACATGCTATGTTTAAAGCCAATCATGAATCACATTGTACAATAACCTCTAGAATCTAGAGTCTAAATTGAAAAACATGAATTTTAAGATGCAAAGCCTCTAGAAACAATTGTGACTTATAAAATATTTCTTTGCATGGTTTGGTCCTACTCATTCATAAGAAATTCGTGGTTTTGAAAGTTCAAATAGTTATTACCCATGGTATAGTTGACCTAAAACTAAAACATGTTTTCTAGTCCTATTCCCTTGCTAAGTATATTTAGCGAAAGTTTTATTCCTTCCATGGTAAACCTTTACCCAATCCTATTTCTTGGAGACATTTGCACCTAGGAGACAACTTACCTTAGGTTCTAGAATGCCAATCCTCATGGAAAATTATTTGTGTTGAAATATTTTATTTCATATGGAAAACTAGGATTGAAGCACTATTTAATATAAGGAACACACAATAATCTTTTAATGGTTTGGTAACTCTTTTGATACATGTGAAATTGTCCTTGAAAACTATATTGACAAGAGGAATACATGTGAACTAGCCTTGTAGACCATTTGAGGAGAGAAATGCATGTGAATGTGTCCTCCTAAACTCTTATTCAATGGATAAATATTGAAATGGAGAAGGGCCATCTCTACTAATCATTAGAAGTTTGGCCATTGTAAAGGTTTACTTGTGATGTGAGTAGGAAACCACGTAGTGCTTTTCCAAATAAATTAATGTGTTCCTATTAGTGTTGTTGGTGATAGAGATCTTAGCACGAAAAGGAAACACAAACACAATTGGACAACTCCCCTTAATAACATAATAATAAGTTTTCAACTTTAACTCCTACTCAATATATTAATGTTAAATTTTCAATTTTAACATTTAACACTTGTAATATAAGAGACTAAGATACCTTGAATTAGCCTCGTCCTCCTTATATAATGATAAAGTTTTCACTTTAACACTCCAATTTAAGAGACTAAGATACCTCCAATTAGTTGTCTTCTTTTTGAATAATGATATTTTTTCAACTTTATTATTGAATACTTACAATCTTAGAAAAACAAGATACCTTGAATTGACCTTGTCCTCCATAAAATAAAATAATGAGATTTCAATTTTGAAATTTATCTAACTAAATACCTTGAATGGACCTCTTCCTCAATAAAATAGCATTCTAGATAAAACAAAATAATAATAAATCCTTAAAAAAAATATTGAAACTAAAATACCTCTTTAAAATATACATTCTAAATTAATCAGAACATTAAATCTCTTATTAAAAAAAACCCCTTAATTTTTAATAAAGAAAAAAATTATATTATTTTAAAAATATAATAGATTTGAAATTGAAATAAATGTACACTAATTAATAAACTATATAACAACTTAACTATAAAAATATTCTAAAATATTAAAATTACCTTTTTAACATTAAAAATCTAAATAATAATAACTTACTAATAAAAAATTAAATAATAATATCAACTTACTAATAAAACTAATTAAATAAATTTATTATATTTTATAAAACCAAGACTGACCAAGAAATTTAAACGTAAAAAGCATAAAGCTCAAGAATTTCATCCAAAAAATTAAATAAACAATAAATATATAATAAAAAAAAATTGAGCAGTAATTGAGACGAAGGTTTAGATATCATGTAGAGTAACGTTCACAGTTCGAATATTGCGGAGCAATTTCGCTTCGGCAATGCACACCCTGAGCTTTTCGAAAGGCTCTTTGATTTCCTATTGGCTAATCAACCCTCACCATTTTTATCGAAGGTCGATAAAACCCTCGCCGACTCCTTTCTGCCAACTGCATTGTCCCAAAACTTTGTTTTGGCAATTGCATTGTTCGGAAGCTTTGTTGTCAAAACAAGGATTAAACTTTCTCTGGAAAACATATGGGAAAAGTCGGTAGAGAAAAACGGTATCTGCTGGAAAGTGCAAGAGCGAGAGATGCTTTTGGGTCTTCAAGTGCAAAAGCGAGAGATTCTTTTGGAGCAATCTCTGAGGACATCCCTAAAGCCCATAATTATAGCACAGTTTGAGCACATGAATGACCAAGCAGAGGAGCAGAAGATGGCTAAAATGTCAGGTCAACAACCCTTTGATTTGCATCTTCCAACATGCGTAGAATTCTCAAGGCTTTCTGTAGAGACAAAGAGGCTCATCAAGATATCTTGGAAGTGAGTAACTGGATTATATGTCTGCATAACTCGCAGGAGCACAGTCCAAATATTTCGCTCCCATAATGATCAATAGCTGCTTTCGTTCTGATCAGAAACCTAGGAAGACCATTCCACTATCCCATGTAAATTGAAATCAAACAGAATTGGCGGTAAAATTTGAGGGTGGGCAAATTCAAATCCTTATGCACCTTTGACTTAATTCAAAATATATAACCTATCGCACACATAAATATCACGTAGGGTTGTTTGGATCTACTGTAATTACGATGGATCCATCATAGTCATCCATCCATGTACAATACGGCATGACTATAGGTGATAAATTCCTTTATTTCGTAAAGAGGCATCAACGCATTGCCTTCACTGTTAACCGGCAAAAGTTTGCAGGCGAAATTAAGCGGAATTATGGATTGACAGTCCAAACAGATTCCCCACGAATGTCCTTATGGTGCATTAATAAGTTTATAGGGTTGGAAATATTGGTTGCCACTGATAGTGGTATGAACATTTCTGGTCAGTCAGCGAGTACATAAAGCAAAATTTCTATTAAACTTTTTCAAAGTCTCAGATTTTGATTTGTTTAGATGAGATTTTGATTTCACGGAATGACGAAAATGAAAGCTTCGAATTGGTTGGGTGAAGAGTCCACAAAGAAAACGCATATGGATTTAATTAGTGTTTTTTAATTTTATTATTTTTAAATTAAGTTATTATTTTGATAAATATTTTTAAAACTATAAAAATTCTCAAGAACTAATAAAAAATTTGATCTCTAAAAAAGTTATAAAATAAATTTTAATTTTCAAAAATTTATTTGAATATGAATTTTTGGAAAACATTATGGAAATTTAATTAAAAATTTTGGTTTTAATAGAAGTCAAAGCTTTTGACCAAAAACAACATAAAAATGGTAAAAACAGAGATAACTACTAAAAATATTTCTAAAAATATTCTAAAGCATTTTATGGAAGTTAAATCCCTATCATCTATATAATAATTCTTAATAATTAAACTAAATTGTAAAGTACAACTCCAAATAAACATCATCATCAATGCAAAAATACAAAGTAGTTTTTGACATAATATTCTATGATTTTTAATAATGGCTGGGAAATAACATTACTATTATTTCCAATCAAAATTTAAAAAAAATTCAAATAATTGTCAAATTTTTTAGAAATGTTTTTGGCAATAATCACATCAAAATTCATTTCTCAATGCGTTTTCGAACCGTGGTTCATCGGGACAAAATGAAGAATCAGATCATGGTAACCAGTTAAATAGAGAGATTCAAACAGCTAGAAAAACGACTATTTAGGTCTAATTAAATAGAGAGACCGACCATTCAAACTAGAAAAATGACTATTTTTTACTTAAAAAAAGGCTACAACCAAACACTGGACCTGGAGTGAGGGGCAAAAGTTTATTTATTTATTAATTTTATTAATTTATTTAATTATTATTATTATTATTATTATTTAATTAATTTAATATAAAATCATATTTGTTATGATGGTGGTGGTGGTGGTGGTGGTTAACGTCCACTCGGACCTAAAGAAAACGAATTATTTAGTTTGATTTAAGGTTTTATTCCTATACTCAAAAAGCTTGGAGAGAAGTCTCCCAAGCTCACTATAATTTTGACATAGAATAAGGCTAGGAAGGTCGGTATTGCAACAAAGATTATGAAGCTGAGATCTAACGTGGTTGTATTCCGGACACTCTAAGAGGAAGTGATTTTCATCCTCCATGTTCATATTCTCACAGAGATGAGATCATTTCCATCCATGGTGTTTTAAGAACCACCCAACGACTTGTTTCACTATGGAGCTCATGAGAGTTGGCTACATTAATTTTCTTCTTTGCACTAGTTAAAACCAAGAGATACTTTTGCTCTTCTAAAGTGGGGTTGATGACCTCTTTATAATATCTTAATTTTCTTTTAGGTTACAAAAGATTTTTCTGTGAAGATCATTTTTATTTTAGCTGTTAACTCTTTCTCACACCACATTTTTTTTAAACTTAGAAGTAACAATATTTTTAATGTTATAACATAGAAGGTTATAAATTCTATGTTTAATAAAAACAAATTAAAAATCTATTAGTTAATTATTATATATATTTATTAATATATATATATATATATATATATATATATATATATATTTATTAAAAAAATTAAGTTAAGATATATATATATATATATATATATATATATATATATATATATATATATATATATATATATACAATGAAAAACTTACCACCATGTTTATATGTAAAATTTTATTTATTATTGAAATGAAGTTTGAATATATATATATATATATATATATATATATATATATATATATATATATATAATTTAATTTATATTATTGTAATGACTCGGTAATTTGTAATTCCAGATAGTTACTGTGGTAAAACAATATGAGTGGTAATTTGTTTTATTAAAGACATTATTAGTTTTAATATAAATATAAGAGATTATTTTGCACATGTGTATTGATGAAATGATGAAATGCTGGCAGCCTCCAAAAGGAGGATTTTCTATTAAAAGAAAATAAAATCAGTTATGGAACTGAAAAAGAAACTGCCTCTCACCCAAGGAAAAGGTCCTGGGGAGGAAAACCTCTGGGCTGTGGAGGAACAGGCGGAGGGAAGATTCCAGAGAGGACAGAGTGGAAAATTGGGGTTAAGTCTGATTGTGATCAGATAACCCAACACAGTGGTGCATGAGTCTTGTGGAGGCTGCAGGCCTGCAAGACGGCTCGGGGGGAGAATCCAGTGCAGTGGATCTCAAGGTTGGGAGGTTAAGAGCTATATTGCAGCAGGTGGGAGCTGAAAGTCAAGCAACAGTAGCAGATTACCAGGTATGCACCTTTAACAATTTTAAATAAGAAACAGGTAAAGTCGGCATACAACAAACTTATACAGTGGTTTAACTCTCTTAGTAAAGTAAGAAATATATTTAGTAAATGCGAATGTTTGAGTTTCATTCATTAAATAAGGAAAATATGACTATGTAAATGCAGGTGTATGAACCTCTGTATTAAGTAAGAGATAATGATATACAAATGGTAAATGTCAAGCTTCCTTCATAACATCAAGAAAATACAGCTTACGTATATACTGTGGCTGTGACACCCTGATTACTAATATACAGAAGACTTTAAGTAGCTTTGTATGTTATTCGTTACGGAGAGAATGATTGATGTAATATAAACATAAATAGTGAATCCTTTTCAATTAACAACAGTCACAGTGAGTAGGTGAGTAGCTATACGACAGAAATGCATAACAAACTTAGCCGATAACAAGGTTATCTCACAACCCAGTTCCTGGGTGAATAAACCATTAAAGACAGATTCAGTTATGAAAGACAGTCGAGCAGGGTTACACCTGAAGCGGCCGTGTCTATATGATGTATCAAATAAACAATACAGTGGTGCGTTCACATAAAGACACGAATGCATTCAAGAAAAAGGGAAACAGTATTTACAGTTATAACTTAAATCAACCTATAGTTGTAACAACGTGTTTAACACCGAGAGTTGTTCACTAAAATGGAAAGTTTGTAAGAACTCAACTTGCAGGACTAGGTTGCTAGTGGAGCAACGAAGCCGTATAGCTGAAAGGGTAAACATTAACATAGGCGAAGCAGAAAGGGTTACTCACAGGTAACCCTACTCTAATATTATACTGTAAATGACTTTATATATATATATCAAGCGAAATAAACAATGTTACTAGTCGCGGCCAACAAACCTGAATACAATATTAGATTGAGGAACTGTAAAGAGAACTGGAAACGCATACATTAATAACCAATAGATTACACCGCCATGCTTATATATACATGTGAGCGAGAGGGGTTGTGCTTGCTCCCACTATTCCAGGAGCAAGCCGTAACCCTGATGTCCGCCGAGAAGGAAAGGAAAACATATTCTGTCTATTATCCATGAGATTGAAACAATAAATTATCATTCCATAAAACAAGAGCGGAGAATAAATACGAAATGACCAGAATGACATAAACAAGCAGAATATACATATATGTTCATTACTGTAATGTCCATTAATAAATAACTGTGTCAAAACCTGGGTAGAGCAGGTCGGTTGTGTAAAACCCGAACACAGAGACAATATACAATTCGAGGAGAAGGATTGCATAATATACTTTACAACTGAACTTAACACCTAAAACGACCATCAGTCAAACCCTTATTGGGGCCCGAGGGCGTAACCAGAAAGTAAGTTCCCTCAGGGTTCCATGGATTTACAGTACAGGTTGAAACGCCGCCTGTAAAGCCATACCCAGTTGTGAGCAAGGTTAACCGACCTGAGACACAATAATACAGGCATGAGCCTAGTCTCGGCCAGAGGGAGCTGCCAACCTTACATTACAGTAAACCCTAAGGGGTAATACATCCAACAACGGAAACTTACCCGGAAGTATGCTGGTTGACCTGGAACTTCTTCGGATAGTGGCAGACGCTGAGACCAATCTTCCTGCACGAGATTGTCATTGTTAGCAACGGTGCAGACAAATAATGAGCATAGCAAGAACCAAATCAAAACCCCAAACAGCTAACAGTAACCGTGGAGGCTCGCCATGGTTGGAAGATTTCATACCTGCGCAAGGAACCAGGCTGCAGAGAGAGGGATACTGTCGGAGGAGCGGCAGAAGCATTAGTGAAAATGAACCAAGACCAAAGAACCCGGCAACATATATTGTCAACCAAACCCTAGGAGTAATCAGCGCCATCCGATCTGGAAATGAGATCGCCATCGTTCGTTTGGGCGGGAGTGTGGCTCACATATCGAAGGTCAATCCATCCGCGTGATCACATGCGTTCACATGGCTCATAGCCACCTGGCCACGGAGCAGTGAGTTGGAATTACCTCCGCTCACCATGTGGCATTTAAGTTAATGCACCTCCATCAAACATTAACACTGCTAAGTAAAAGTGCGGGTGGTAGATGTGTTACCCACGTTTCATAACAATATGTAAGGGATTTGAAACATAACCATATATTATCATGTTAAGAAATTAACTATGTGTATAGACCAGTTATCACCTATGCCACGATGACTTAAGGCGGAGTTAGGTAACAAGTAATTTTTTTTTTATTTGATGGCATAGTTGAGTTGAGATCGTGACAATGTGGTATCAGAGCTGAGGTTTCAAAACTGTGGCCTCTGGAACAGCAAAAACTATTTGAAAAGTTTACATAGTAACAAGTAATTAATTGTCTTTCTTGTGTACTACCAGGAGAACCAAATAAAGACAGTTACCTGTTAACAGTTAATAGAAGATGGAAGAAATGCCGGGAGCTGGCGGCAGCCCTCCGGAAAATGCAGGGTTGTGGGTACAGCTTGGTGCTGAGACACGCAGTACCAATCAGGCAATATTGCAAACTGTTCAGGAGCTGAAAGGGGAGATGGCACGCCTGCGAGAGGATAATGCGCGATTAACTATGGAACAAGAAAGGATACTAAAGAGCTTGTCAGATAAACAAAACCCACCCTTGGCCAGCCCTAGTGCAGAACAGCAAAGGGGCACTGAGGAACGGGATTATGCACCTGGGCTTTCTGAAGAGCAGGAAGATCATTCTGATAATGTACAAGAACAACAAACCTTCAAGAGGCAGAAAGTGGAGTTACGAGGGGAATTCCGAAAAATCAAACCTCCACTCTTCGATGGAGAGCAGGAAGAAGCAGCAAAAGCCTGGCTAATTAATATTAATAAATATTTTCAACTTTACGAATATGACCAAAATCTGAAGGCGCGGCTGGCTATCTTTCAGTTGCAAGGCAAGGCCACCTTATGGTGGGAAGAAATTAAAATCGTGAAGGGAGTAAGTGAGCAAAGCATAACCTGGGAGAAATTCCAGAAATATTTTAAGGAAAGGTATTTAACTGAGCGCTTTTACGATGAGAAGGCGCGAGAATTCCATGACTTACGCCTAGGACAGCAGTCCATGGACGAATTTATAAATCGTTTCACCTCTCTGCTTCGTTATGTGCCTTACATTAAAGAGGAGAAGGCTAAGGTGCAGAGGTTCGTGAGTAGTCTACCGGCCTATATAAGGGAACGGATTGAATTTGACAATCCCCGGACTATGGATGAGGCAATTCGGAAGGCTAGAATTTGCTACCAGCAGAATAAACTAAAGGGAGAAGTTCCAAACAGAAAATGGAATGAAAGAAAAGGTAGCAGAATTGCTGGAAACAACAAAGGCAGCCGCAGAGATGGTGGTAAAGGAGCTGGAAAGGGGCAATTTAACAGAAGCACCAATAAGGGTACCTTCCGGCCTAAGCCAAGCGAGAGTAGGATCAGCGAACCCCCTGCTAAATTGGAGGGTGAAGGGACCAGACCTCCAGTTCAGTGCTGGGTATGTGAGGGACCACATTATGCTAGAAATTGTCCACAGCGTAAAAGAACTGAGCAAATATCTCAAGTTCATGAAGCTTCAACTGTTGGAGATGTGGCGCGCAGCGTACCAAGGATCAACGCAGCATTAGAAGACCGGCAGGCGGAATACCAACCTTCCATGGTGGAATTCGAAGGTAAGATTTCCAACCTTTCTGTAGCTGTACTTATTGATCCAGGAGCTACTTTAAGTTATGTTAGTCCAAAAGTAGTGGAACACTATAAGCTACCACCAGAAAAGTTCAAAAACCCATGGTTGGTCCAGTTAGCTACGGGAGCCAAAAGGCGGGTGTTAGCTAAAGTCAATAACTGTTCTTTCAACATAGCTGGACAGCCTGTAACGGCAGACTTGAATGTACTTCCGTTAGGCTCCTACGACATTCTTATTGGTATGGATTGGTTGGAAAAGCACTGGTCGTTGGTAAATTGCAGAACCAAGACCATATACTATAAAGATGATTTGGGGCAGCAACAGGAATTGCAGGGAATTAAACATCCTGTTCAGATACGACCTATCACTGCAACTCAGCTAGCTAAATGCATTCGGAAGAAATGTCAGGTCTATGCCATACAAGTGGGCTATGCGAATCAGAAGAATAAGATGTCTGCAATAGATGACATTCCTGTGGTACAGGAATTTACAGATGTCTTTCCTGAAGAGGTACCGGGTTTGCCTCCAAGAAGGGACATAGACTTCACCATAGAGTTGATACCGGGGGCGGCACCAGTATCGCGAGCACCATACCGGATGAGCATACCAGAGTTAACAGAGTTGAAAATGCAGCTCCAGGAGCTGTTGGAGAAACAGTACATTCGACCCAGTGTGTCACCCTGGGGAGCACCAGTATTGTTCGTAAAAAAGAAGGACAGGACTCTGCGCATGTGCATAGATTATCGGCAGCTGAATAAGCTTACGGTCAAAAACAAGTACCCTTTACCTAGAATAGATGAACTCTTTGACCAAGTGAAAGGGGCAAAAGTGTTTTCCAAAATTGACCTGCGATCTGGTTATCATCAGATCAGGATTAAGGATGAGGACATTGCCAAGACTGCTTTTCGGACACGCTATGGGCACTACGAATTTGTAGTGTTACCTTTTGGGCTGACCAATGCACCTGCTACTTTTATGTGCATGATGAATAGCGTGTTTCACAGATTTTTGGACAAGTTTGTACTGATATTCATTGACGACATATTGATATATTCTCGTTCCCAACAGGAACATGAGGAGCACCTTAGATTGGTGTTACAAACACTCCGGGAGCATCAGCTATATGCTAAATTTAGCAAATGCGATTTCTTCAAAGAAGAAATTCAGTACTTGGGCCACGTGATTACGAAAGAGGGAATTGCGGTCGACCCTAAGAAGATAAAGTCTATTATGGAGTGGCCTATACCCAAAGACGTTGCTGATATCAGATCTTTTATGGGGTTAGCTGGCTACTACCGGAGATTTGTGGAAGGCTTTTCTAGGATAGCCTATCCTATCACCTCATTGCAAAAGAAAGGAAAGGTATTCAAATGGACATCAGCGTGTCAACAGAGTTTTGACCGTTTAAAGCATCTTCTAACCACTGCACCCATTCTGAGGATCGCTGATCCTAATAAGGACTACGTGGTGTGCACCGATGCAAGCAAGGAGGGCGTGGGAGGAGTACTGATGCAGGAAGGAAAGGTTATAGCATATGAATCGAGGAAACTAAAAGAACATGAGCAAAGATACTCTGCTTATGATTTAGAGTTAACTGCTGTGATTCACGCACTAAAGATGTGGCGACATTATCTTCTTGGAAAGAAATTTCTGTTGTTAACAGATCATCACAGTTTGACGCATTATTTCAGCCAACCTACCTTGAATGCAAGGCAAGGTCGTTGGGCAGATTTTCTAAGTGGATTTGACTTTGAAATAAAGCATTTGAAGGGCAAAGAAAATCGAGTGGCAGATGCCTTAAGTCGAAAGGTTCACTGCTTATGTGAACTTTCAGCCAGTAAGTGGCAAAGTACGCTGGTTGAACAGATAAGAACAGCAACCAAGGACGATTCTGAATATCAGCATTTAAAACAGCAGGTTCAGCAATCTGATAATGAAAAGTTACAGCAAGGGTACACATTGGATAATACTGGATTACTGTATTTTAATAAAAAAATGTATGTACCTGATTCAAATGACCTTAAGAAGCTGATTTTAGACGAGTTTCACATCAACCACTACACTGGCCACCCAGGGTACCAAAAAGATGGTCACAGCACTCAAGAAAGAGTATTACTGGCCAGGAATGAAGAAGCAGATAGTGGAATACTTGGCAAGATGTCTGGAATGCCAGCAAATTAAGGCTGAACATCAACACCTAGCGGGACTGTTACAGCCTCTGCCTATTCCGGAATGGAAATGGGAAACCATTTCTATGGATTTTATAACCGGGCTACCACGAACGAAGAAGGGCAATGATTCGATTATGGTCGTGGTTGATAAATTGAGTAAAGCAGCGCACTTCATACCGGTGCAGTCTACTTACAAGGCGGTACAAATCGCGCATCTCTTTATGCAACATGTGTTCCGCTTGCATGGAATGCCAAAGGTAATCATATCAGACCGAGATGTGAAATTCACGTCCACCTTTTGGAGGACATTGTTTGCCGAGTTAGGCACTCGATTGAATTTTAGCACGGCTTATCACCCACAGACCGATGGCCAAACTGAGCGAGTCAATCAGGTGTTGGAAGACATGTTGCGAGCGAATGTAATGCTAAAGCCTGGTCAGTGGGAAGAGTATTTTCATTTGGTTGAATTTGCCTACAATAATGGGTACCATACTTCAACTCAGCTAAGTCCCTTTGAGGTCCTATATGGGCGAAAGTGCCGCACACCCTCAAGTTGGAGTGGACTGGAGGATAAGCTGAGTTTGGGTCCGGAAATGTTGAAAGATATGGAAGAAATGGTGAAGAGAGTGCGAGCAAATCTAAAGGCTGCACAAGACAGACAGAAAAGCTTCGCAGATAGGAAAAGAAGATTTGCAGAGTACAATGTTGGCGACCATGTGTTTGTAAGGATTCAAACCCGAAGGAGCACACTACAGTGGAGTGGTTGCGCCAAGCTGGCTCCTCGATACTTTGGACCGTTTCAGATTCTAGCTAGAATGGGGCCTGTGGCCTACCAACTTGCTTTACCCAGTCATATTAGGATTCACAATGTGTTCCATGTTTCTGTCCTAAAGAAATATGTATATGACCCAAAACATGTTATTCAATGGCAAGATGTGCGGGTAAGAATTAATCTGGTTGTTTCGATTATGCAGCTTTATTCAATGGGAGATTGATTATGTGCTGGTTGTTTGCAGGTCGAACCGGAAGGCGAGGTCCTGGTCGAACCACAGAGCATTCTCGACCGGAGAGAAGTGCGGCTGCGGAAACGGGTTATTACCCAAATTAAAGTGCTGTGGCAGCACTATGGCCCTGAGGAGGCTACGTGGGAAGACGAGGAACCTTTTAAAAAGGCCTACCCGAATTTATTTAATGAGAAAGGACATCGGGACGATGTCCAATCCCAGGGGGGGAAGATGTAATGACTCGGTAATTTGTAATTCCAGATAGTTACTGTGGTAAAACAATATGAGTGGTAATTTGTTTTATTAAAGACATTATTAGTTTTAATATAAATATAAGAGATTATTTTGCACATGTGTATTGATGAAATGATGAAATGTTGGCAGCCTCCAAAAGGAGGATTTTCTATTAAAAGAAAATAAAATCAGTTATGGAACTAAAAAAGAAACTGCCTCTCACCCAAGGAAAAGGTCCTGGGGAGGAAAACCTCTGGGCTGTTGAGGAACAGGCAGAGGGAAGATTCCAGAGAGGACAGAGTGGAAAATTGGGGTTAAGTCTGATTGTGATCAGATAACCCAGCACAGTGGTGCATGAGTCTTGTGGAGGCTGCAGGCCTGCAAGACGGCTCGGGGGGAGAATCCAGTGCAGTGGATCTCAAGGTTGGGAGGTTAAGAGCTATATTGCAGCAGGTGGGAGCTGAAAGTCAAGCAACAGTAGCAGATTACCAGGTATGCACCTTTAACAGTTTTAAATAAGAAACAGGTAAAGTCGGCATACAACAAACTTATACAGTGGTTTAACTCTCTTAGTAAAGTAAGAAATATATTTAGTAAATGCGAATGTTTGAGTTTCATTCATTAAATAAGGAAAATATGACTATGTAAATGCAGGTGTATGAACCTCTGTATTAAGTAAGAGATAATGATATACAAATGGTAAATGTCAAGCTTCCTTCATAACATCAAGAAAATACAGCTTACGTATATACTGTGGCTGTGACACCCTGATTACTAATATACAGAAGACTTTAAGTAGCTGTGTATGTTATTCGTTACTAAGGGAATGATTGATGTAATATAAATATATATAACAGTGATTCTTTATCAAATAACAACAGTCACAGTGAATAAGTAAATAGCTTTACGACAGAAATGCATAAACAATCATAGCCGATAACAAGGTTATCTCACAACCCAGTTCCTGGGTGAATAAACCATTAAAGACAGATTCAGTTATGAAAGACAGTCGAGCAGGGTTACACCTGAAGCGGCCGTGTCTATATGATGTATCAAATAAACAATACAGTGGTGCGTTCACATAAAGACACGAATGCATTCAAGAAAAAGGGAAACAGTATTTACAGTTATAACTTAAATCAACCTATAGTTGTAACAACGTGTTTAACACCGAGAGCTGTTCACTAAAATGGAAAGTTTGTAAGAACTCAACTTGCAGGACTAGGTTGCTAGTGGAGCAACGAAGCCGTATAGCTGACAGGGTAAACATTAACATAGGCGAAGCAGAAAGGGTTACTCACAGGTAACCCTACTCTAATATTATACTGTAAATGACTTTATATATATATATCAAGCGAAATAAACAATGTTACTAGTCGCGGCCAACAAACCTGAATACAATATTAGATTGAGGAACTGTAAAGAGAACTGGAAACGCATACATTATTAACCAATAGGCTACACCGCCATGCTTATATATACATGTGAGCGAGAAGGGCTGTGCTTGCTCCCATTATTCCAGGAGCAAGCCGTAACCCTGAGGTCCGCCGAGAAGGAAAAGAAAAACATATTCTGTTTATTATCTATGAGTTCGAAACAACAGATTATCATACCATAAAACAAGAGCGGAGAATAATTACGAAATGACCAGAATGACATAAACGAGCAGAATATATATACATGTCCATTACTGTAATGTCCATTAATAAATAACTGTATCAAAACCGGAGCAGAGCATGTCGGTTGGGTAAAACCCGAATATAGCAACAATATACAAAACGAGGAGAAGGTATTGCATAGTATTCTTTACAACTGAACTTAATACTTAAATCGACCAACAGTCAAACCCTCATTGGGGCCCGAGGGCGTAAACAGAATGTAACTTCACCACAGGGTTCCATGGATTTACAGTACAGGTTGAAACGCCGCCTGTAAAGCCATACCCAGTTGTGAGCAGGGTTAATCGACCTGAGACACAATAACACAGGCATGAGCCTAGTCTCGGCCAGAGGGAGCTGCCAACCTTACATTACAGTAAACCCTAAGGGGTAATACACCCAACGACGAAGACTTACCCGGGAGTATGCGGGATGACCTGGAACCTTTTCGGATAGTGGCAGACGCCGAGACCAAATTTCCTGCGCGAGATTGTCATTGTTAGCAACGGTACAGACAAATAATGAGCATAGCAAGAACCGAATCAAAACCATAAACAGCTAACAGTAACCTTGGAGGATTGCCATGGTGGTAAGATTTCATACCTGCGCAAGGAACCAGGCTGCAGAGAGAGGGACACTGTCGGAGGAGAGGCTGAAGCATTGGTGAAAATGAGCCAAAACCGAAGAACCCGGCAACATATATTGTCAACCAAACCCTAGGATTAATCAGCGCCATCCAATCTGGAAATGAGATCGCCACCGTTCGTTTGAGCGGGAGTGTGGCTCTCATATCGAAGGTCAATCCGTCCGCGTGATCACATGAGTTCACATGGCTCACAGCCACCTGGCCACGGAGCAGTGAGTTGGAATTACCTCCGCTCACCATGTGGCATTCAAGTTAATGCATCCCATCAAACATTAATACTGCTAAGTGAAAGTGCGGGTGGTAGATGTGTTACCCACGTTTCATAACAATATGTAAGGGATTTAAAACATAACCATATATTATCATGTTAAGAAATTAACTATGTGTATAGACCAGTTATCACCTATGCCACGATGACTTAAGGCGGAGTTAGGTAACAAGTAAATTTTTTTTTTATTTGATGGCATAGTTGAGTTGAGATCGTGACAATTATCATTTTATTTAACTAAAAAATATATACTTAATTAAATAAAATTAAATATTAATTATAATGAGATTTTAGCCAAAAATTCTTCTCAAAATATAAATAAAAACCAATTTAAAAATATATATTAAAGTGTTTACACGAAGAAACATAATTATTATGGGATTTTTTTCCTAATCTTTTATCATTAATAAAATATATATAAACTTATCCTAATACCAACGAAAGGAATAATATTGGAATTGAAAATAAATCATGTTAATATTAATAATAATAAATAGATAACAGCAATAAATACTATATAAATAAAAGAAAACGGAAAAACAACAGATAAATAAAGAAGAGTATACAAGGAAAAATCAAACACTACAAGAGACGAGGGAGAAAATCCAAATCGAAAAACATGATAGAGGAAAAGAGGGGAAAAATGGAGGAGGGAAGCATTCTAGGAGGAAAGGGCAAGGATCGAACAGTTGCTGATTTTCCATCCGTCATCTTTGTTAAGATTAATCAATGGCCTCCCTAAACTTCCGGTGATGAAAATGAGCAATCTTAGGGATGACCGGGGCGACCGGACCCTAGAGCGCACAGTTTCACCAACACAGGAGTCCTAGAAGAACACACAATAACATAGACACCTTTCATATCCTTAGAGTCAACAAGGTCTTTTACAAACCTTAGGGAGCTCCAAGGGTGTTAAAAGGTCTAAATGTTGAGGGAACATTATTCTTTCTTAAGATCTTCTCAATCCTGAGATAGGATATTTAGGGTTTTTTTTAACCTTGGGACCTCTGGCAGCTTTGAGGAAAGATTTAAGACCCTCGTGCCTACTAGACCCTGGGAGGCCATTGAAATTGGAAGGAGGCCAAGTAATCTTAACAAAGATGATGGATGGAAAATCAACAGCTGTTGGATCCCTGTCCTTTCGTCTTAGAACGCTTCCCCCCTCCTTTTCCCCCTTTTTCCCCTCTTTTCCTCTGTCTATTATTTTCCGGTTTGGATTTTCTCACTCATCTCTTGTAGTGTTTGATTTTTCCTTATATTCTCTTCTCTATTTATCTGTTGTTTTTCCCTTTTCTTTTATTTATATAGTATTTATCGTTGTTATCTAGATATTTTTAGGTTTGGATTTTCTCACTCATCTTTTGTAGTGTTTGATTTTTCCTTGAATTCCCTTCTCTATTTATCTGTTGTTTTTGCCTTTTCTTTTATTTATATAGTATTTATCGTTGTTATCTATTTATTATTATTAATATTATCACTATTTATTTTCAATTCTAATATTATTCCTTTATTAGTATTAAGGTAAGTTTATATATATTTTATTAATTAAAAAGGAAAAATTTCCTTAATAATTATGTTTTTTCCAATAAACACTTTAATAATAATTATGTTTTTTTCCAATAAACACTTTAATAATAATTATGTTTTTTCCAATAAACACTTTAATAATAATTATGTTTTTCCAATAAACACTTTAATATATATATTTAAATTAATTTTTATTTAATTAATAATTTTAATTAAACATATGTTTTTTCGTTAAATATAATAATAATAATATAAATTAAATTATATGTAAAATTTAATTATTTCCAAACCTCATTTCTATGATAATTTTACCTATGAACATAGTGGTAAGTTTTTCAATGTAATCATGTATATTCTTTTATATATATAAATTTATATCTTTTAACTTAATTTTTTTTAAATATATATAATGACTAACTAATAGATTTTTAATTTGTTTTTATTAAACATACCATTCATAACAAATATAGTTTTATATTAAATTAATTAAATAATAATAATAATAATAATATTAATTAATTAATTAATTTTTGTCTTAGGTCTAGCTCAGTCAAATGTAGTTGTTTTTTAAGTCAAAAATAGTCATTTTCTAGTCATTTCAATTATTAGTCTCTCTATTTAATTTTGTTATTCGAGCTCAGTCAAATGTAGTTGTTTTTTGTCAAAAATAGCCATTTTCTAGTCATTTGAATTATCGATCTCTCTATTTAGCTAGTTACCATGATCTAATTTTCATTTTGTCTGATTGGTTTGAAACGAGTGAACAAATCTAAAAAAATGAATATGAATCACAAAAACCTTAATTCAATAACTATTAAATTATCCATCAATAATTTATTGACGCACAATAATGAACGTTCAACTATCATATTTCTCAACATTTCTATACATATAAGCCTATCGAATGGCAAGAATCGGTTTACTCAAACATGAGGCACATTTATCAAACATTAAGATTGCAGGAAAAAAGTTCAATTCTTCTTGGAAAAATAGAGGCAAAATACACATTGCAGTCAAAATATTACAGTGATAAAAAAAAAAAAAACACCTTTTGGGAACAGCTCCTCTTTTAACAAAAGAAGCAACCTAATTGGAAAAGGTCTTTTCCTTGGAGATAGAAACAGAAAATGCATATAACCTAACTGGAAGATCATGTTGTAAACAGCCTTTTCATTCAGATAACCTGCAACATTCCCATTATCTGCCATAAAGAAGAGCTCCATTCATGAGAAGATCATGTTCCAAACAGCTTTTTGATTCAAATAACCTGCAATTTTTCCATTATCTGGCATAAAGAAGAGCTCCAATCAGGGGATTGATTTTTCTTATACGCTTTCCATTCTTTCCACCACATCATGAAGCTGCTTCCTTCAAAGAAAACATCTCGAGAAATGCTGAGATTCTTTTCCATCTTTGTTACATACTCTTCAAACTTTTCAAGCTTTGGTAGGCTTTCGTGTTGGCCTTGTTTTAGATTTTCCAGGTTTTTCCGAGCCTCTTCTACATGTGCCCAAAGGCACGAGTCCGGGGTGAGGGATGCACGCTTTGTGCGGGGTCGTTGACCTCTTGAACCGCGAGCTTTTTCCTTCGCTTCCATCCATTTCTGAAGAACTTTATGGCGATTGTGTCTTCCATCTGAAAGATAGTTGCCATTGCTGTTTGTGCGATAATAAGATCCAATATCCAGAGGCTCTACCAGTTTTCTATATGTATTGCCAGCATTTATCCACTTATTTTGGGACTCGAAATCACTTGGCAACTCATGACCTTCCCATTTTTCAATAATGTCATCCCAAAACCTAGTGAGCTTCATCCTATTGCCATCAGCATAGATATCCATCCTGTCTTGGCGCTTAAAGGTATCATAATATCCGACGCCACCCTCCTTCTCACAACTCTCTTTATACCATTCAAGCTCTGCCATAGTTCTTTGTTTTAGGCTTAACTCAAAAGCTAGCCTATCAACATTTGTGTTATACTTGGTTTCAGTTTCTCCAGCTTTCTGTAGGGCAAGCTGTGCATGATCTTTCTGCATGAAGTTATCATCACCAATTCAACAACATTTCAAAGATCAATTAGTGTGCCTGAAAATAAATTTCAAAAGAGTAGGAGAGCAGATAAATACAACGCTACAGTAAAAATCTTATATCAGATCTTACACAATAAAAAACTAGCATGCAGAAAACTCAAAAGGCCAGCATTGGAAGCACAGTATTCACAGTAAAGACAGGTAATTAATTAGACTGCAATGTTGTTCCATCTCAAGTAGGGAGGTGCTCTACATCCATGGCGGAAGAGATCCCTTTCTGTGCATGTTTAGGCCGACCTTGCAGTGAGGTGGGGAGATCTCGTTGTAGTGATTTGGCTGCTAAAGTTAATGGAATTGTACATACTCCACTCCCTTTAAATTTGAATATATGACTTCTTACCAAAAAAGAAAAAACACATATGTTCTTAATAATTAGACCCACCCAAACTATACTTCCATCTTTCTCTTACATTTTAGAAATATTTACTGATATAAAAAATACATTACATTTCTTGCTCTTTTGAATGTTAATCCAGAAAGGAATTGAGAATTACCTGAGATTCAAAACCGATAGCTTCCAATTGCACCAAGATTCCTATCTTGTAAGAGGATTCGGAATCAGAATTGGCAAATCTTTTACCACTTATGGAGTTTTCTATGACATGTTTCAAAACAGAACCATATCCTATATGCGCTGAAAACCAGTCCTGTACAATATTATCATATGACTTTTCATGGCTCTTCATTGTCAAATAAAGCATCATCAAAATGGTCTCACAATTCTCAATGCAAGCTGCGCCATGGTTTGAGCAAAACATGTAAGTACCAAAAGGTTTGTATGGGCTTCTCTTTATAACCCCATCTGATCCCTTTGAGTCAACTCCATGGTATGCCACTGTAGCAGTATACTGCAGGACATTTTCAAGAAGAGTCCTACAAGCATCTTGAATAGAAGAATCAACGACTTTGCCATGCCAATACGGCAAGATAGCAGTCAAAGGCTCAGCAATGGATTCAACCGGTGCAAGGAGCATCCGAGGAACAATATCATGCTGGGAAATCACATGCAAAAAATTGCCTCCCCAATTCTCACGACCAACTGCTTGAACAAGTCCTTCATTTCCCACTAAAGGGCAGCCAAAAGTGATACAAAACGGAGAGCTTTGCCTTAGCCTCTTTTCCAGTACCCATAGTGTGGCCAAGATTGCAATTGCCCCTCCTAAGGAATGACCCACAAATATAATGGGCTTGAGTTTCCTTTGTTTGGAGTCCATATAAATCTGCAGCTGATAGATCACGGAATACATCAATACAATGTTACTTTTCTCTTTGAATTTCTATAATTTCATCTATGATAAGTGAACAAGTAAACTCTCTTTTTGTTAAATTATGAGCACTTTGTCCAGACAGTTGTATCTAGAAAAATCAATTTACCTGTGCTTGCAAATCTGTTTTCTCCATAATATCCAGGAACAGTTTAAGAGCCCCTTGATGGACCAGTGCAGGTTTGTCATCATTACCCTTGAGGGAATCCGAGAATACCTTGTTGTTAGTTTGTATATTGCCCTCTCCATATTTGTTCCCTTTGACGGTGAAACTTTCTATTTTATGAAAGGAAGGGAAGGCAACATATACAAAGCCTTCATGCTCCTTCACACTTAAACTCTCTGAATCATTTGCAAGTTGTGACTCTTCCCAAGCCTTCGACAGTATTTCGCATGAAGCAAGAAAAGCTGCAATCTCGTGACCCACAGTGAACCTGCAAGAACACATCCGTAAATTAGTATAGTCTGGGCAAGCGAGTATGGATCCCTCTAGAATTGAGTGCAAAAAATTTGAAAAGTTCTGAGTCAGGGGATATGGACAACGGACAAATCAGGTCTGAAAGCCTCTCAAATCAGAACTGTGTGCATTATATGCCAGTTTTACACATTTTTGTAGATCGGGAGATAATGAAGGAGATGCCCAAATATACAACAATACATTCATTACCTGAGACGAAGATAAGAAGAGCAAGAATGCAAAAACACTGCAGAAGATTACACATACAGACACAGAGTTTCTAAATGGAATAATTGAGGTATCTAGCACCCTAAAACCACTTAGCTTGCTAAAAACTGCACATCAAAGACCAAATCATTGGATCTGCCTTTACTGGACTAAATCAAACTCCCATTACTAAAACCACCCCTGGCCTCCTCTGCCTGGACCTCAGGAAGAACAGTTTAAAGACCAAATTATTGGTTCTGCCTTTACTGGACTAAATCAAACTCCCATTACTAAAACCACCCCTGGCCTCCTCTGCCTCCACCTAAGGAAGACCAGAACCCACGGCTGTCATAGGCAGAAAATACTCCTGAGCATTAGCGGGGAAATGAATGGTGAGAAGCTATCATCACAGACCCAGAGTCTGGAATGCAAGGAAGAGCCATCCCCAAGGAAAAAGACCAGTCTCAAAAAATACTAAAATTTTACCCACCGCAGAAGTCCATATTCCCCCCACAGACACCCTAAACTTCCTTAAAACATCCAATCTTCATCTCCTCAAAAATCCCTGCTAAAGGCTAATGCTTAATGCTTTGCCTGACTATCCCTTCAAACATGAACACAAAAATGTCTTTATCAAAATGTAAAGAAAACAACTATATCATAAAAATTTCAGGAAAAAAGAAAGATGCCAAGCTTATCCTTACAGTGGCGTTGATGATTCTTCTGCCATGGTCTGTTACTGCTGCTTGCTTTGTTTTGCTTCACATTGGCTATGGATTTAAGCACTGAAATGTATGCAGGTTGTTTCAGAGGGGAAGAAGTCCAGAAGCAACCTACCCAGGAAAAACGCGGAGAAGACTCAGACCTTGACCAGGTGTGGAATGTAGAAAATCGTACTTGTCACTGTCAATACAGTCATCGTTCAGATGGGCAGAGCCGTCAGCCAATGTGAAAAGAGGGAAGTATAGCCAATGGTTTCAAGGAATTTTTGGTAGGACCCCACGTTCCGATAATGCGCGATGAGTATCTCATTTTGACAGGGTTGGAGTTATATGATATTATACTTAACTTTTTAAAGTATGTATTCAGATAATATTTTGAAATAGATCTAGTGATTAAGAAAATATATTTCCTGGGAGTAGGATAGATATCCTTCATTAAATTAAAGTGATAAGTTTCTTCGTTACTTCGCTAAATGACGTTTTATTTATAACGTCATTGAAAATATAAAAGGTTGTCAGATTTATTTATTTTTTATTTTAAATAAAAATATTCATTTATTATAAGTATAAAAGATATATAATATTATATTATATTTTATTGAAAATTCCCCATTATAAAAGAGACTGGAAACTTCTTCCCGCGTTAGAAAAGTCAGTGGTTTTTTTTCATTAAATTTGATAAGATGGTATACATTTAATAGTACATAGGAGACTCTTTTAACTTCTTCCCCCGTTAGAAAAGTCAGTGGTTTTTTTCCATTAAATTTGATAAGATGGTATACATTTAATAGTACAGAGGAGACTCTTTTTATTTATTATTTATACAGTATAGAAATAGTTATTAATTTAGCATTTTTTTAAATAAACAGTGGGTATTTTATTTATATTAGTTGTTATATCTTTAATAATTATATGGAGGAATTGCTTGGAAGTTATGGAAATTTTGTTCACTATTAGATAAAATCCGGCAAGGATTTTTGTAAATCCAAGTTATAGTTGTTAAACTTCAATATTTTAGGTGTTCTAGATGTTTTTGATGGTGTTGAATCCATTTCCACCATCAAAAACACGATTCCAATACTGCCTTTACAAGATTTTTTGAAATTTTTTTGCCCGGATTTCTGTTCGGGCAATTCCTCCGCCTGGGTAGACAACTCCTATTGAAAGGGGAAAAACTTTCTAATTTGCAGAACTAGGAACCACTCCAGTCCTTGCAATGAAAAAGAGTCATGTTAATGGATGCAATCTCTACTTGAATCTTACTTTTCTATATAAAAGAGTCAAGGGTTTGCACCTCGAGAGATTTGATCCCTCGCAAGGTTGATAAATCCAAAGTAAGCTAAATCTAAGCTAATGGCAAACCAATAATACACACACATAACTTGTTATCATATTTTTTTGATATAATATAATATTTAATCTACTTAATTCATACAATAAAAATAAATAAATTATAATTAGTATTTTTAATTTGTTTGTAAAAAAAAAATTACCTAACAAAATAACTATAATTGAAACTTAAAGGAGAAGGACCTTAAAGATTTGAAACTCATATAGATTTATATTTTAAAAAGTAAAGATAATCCATAAAAAAAAATTCTACCCCTCATGGACTTTCCAGAATACTCCAAATAAATTGTGTTAAACATTCCAGAAGGGACTAAGGCCAATTATTACCTTCTATATGTCAATGGTTGCAATTCATAAAAATGTCACCGTTGTTCAAAGGGAACCAATGTCAAGAAAAAACGAAATCCCCATCACTTAAATCACCTCTGAGGAATATGAGTGGGATTATAAACAAATTTACCCGAGTAAAATTTCTCAATTTATTTGAGAATACAAATTTATTAATTTATTGCAAATGTAAGTTATAAGGTGTAAAGGAAAAATCCCTATAAACAAACAATTCACCGCCAGAGAGGAATTATAACATGATTTCTTACCTCTACATCAGATTGTGGTTTTAAGGCAAAGAAATAACTAGTGCGACTGGGTAGAATGGAAAGTTCAACAGAAGACTGCCAATGCCTTGACGTGACGGCGGTTATCCTACCCACGGAACCTCCCAACCCGCGGCCCCTGGGGAGTTCAATAGAACATTGACAATGCCTTAAATGACGGATTCCTCACCTATTTATAGGATTTATGTTTTCATCATATATTTGTCTTATTAAGCACAAATCATGCTGGTTGGTTTAAAATGTTGGCATAAAAAGTTATTAATGTGATGGATTCGAAAGAAGAAGCTCAACGCAATTAAATGTATTTATTTTTTGGAGTTGAAATATAACTATTTAATAGTAAATCTAATACAATGAAATTAAGTAAATTAATTTCTCAGTCAATCACAATTTTTAAAGAGGAATAATTAAAATAGTTTATGACATGTTTGTCAAATACATAAACAAATGTAGGTATAGAAAAAATATAAATGATAACAAATATACAACAGGAAATTCAAAGCAAGCTACCACTATCAAGAAAATAAATAACCAACAATATAATCTATGTGAAAAGGTGAAGAAAATAAATAACCAACAATATAATCTATGTGAAAAGGTGATTCAACTATTGGTTGCAACTTTAGGCTGAGCCTCTACTCTAAAGCAAATAAAGTATCAAATCCCTAAAGAAAAAACAATTTTCGTAGTAGAAAAGTTGAAATAATTGATCTCAATTGATGCAGGTGCATAGATGGAGCACAAAATTCGATGAAGACTAGATAAAATCTTGCCAATGTGATGGGATGGTCACATGGTAATGTTGGGTGGGAAATCTTTGTTTAGAAATTTTGAATGTTTAATTTAGGGGGAGTTTTTATTTATTTATAATAAGTGGAGGAGATATTTTCTGTTGTAAATATGGTTTTTTAGTTTCCTTTGTTTTGTAGAGAATATGAAACGATTCATCTCTTGAGAGTCTTGGTTGTCCCATGTTATTTTTTGTTTTAAGAGAATGAGTTCTTGGAAGAAAAAAAAGAGACGAGGAGAAGAGTGTACTCGTTTCTTTCTTTGTGAAATTGTAGTCCTGTAGTTTGCAAATCATTGTACTTTCCTTTTGTGTTACAAGGAAGTGTTTTTTGTGTGAATGGTGTAATTGAACGACCAATGGGACTGTAAGTTGGTGTGGTTTTGAATTGAATCAAAGTCTGGTGTTCGAAGCAAATCAAAGTTTTCTTATGAATTGTTGCTAATCACAATTTTATTCCTATGTGTTTATTTTTTAAAAATTGCACTTGTTCAATCGACTTACACTAAGAATATGAGCATTGAAGCCTTAATCGTTGTGGCTTGTTCATATATTTTGTGTATTCTTATTGAAATGTTCTCACAACCCTCAGAGGAATGTGCCACAATGTTCAGGAGTGGGAATGTGAGGTCACAGTGTTCAAGGTGGGAACATGAGGTATTTGCAGTGAATTGAGCATTGAAATGGAGTACCATGTTTCGAATGTGCTGACATCCTTTGAATTGGATTTTTGACCGTGAAATTTGAGCTAGCATGCAATCCTTGATGAAGAAAGGTGAGTGGGATTATTCCCTATGTTAGGGAGTAGGCCAAGGCCGTGGAAAGTCAATTTTGCAGAGAGTTGAGTCATTTCACCTTCTTGAAATTCACAATACAAAATTTTTAAAGAGCGCTGCGAAATTTTTTCATAGAGAACAAATCTACGAAATTATTCTATAGTAGCTCAACAGTGAAAATTAAACGGATGCTATGAAATTATTTTGTAGCACTGAAAAAAAAGAAGGGTGAATTATCTAAGAAGTGAACAAGTGATTTGAGTCATGTAATTACTTTATTTGATGCATCATTATGTTGAGATGTTGCTCATAATGCTTCCTCTATCATGTGGTAAGAGGCACTTCTCAACCCCTATAATGCTAGACAATAAGATTAAAAAATAAACCATGCATTTATGACATATTCCATAGAACCAATCTATTCCTTGAGATAGTTGTGATTCTACATTAAGCTCTTTAACTTTATAATGTATTCTGTAGCACCAACCCATTCTATATTTCAATTTTCCAACATAAGTTTGTCAACAACATTCAACAGGAAGCTAAAGCAAAGGATTTCTCAAACTTTTGTATAATTGGATTTGAAAACATATTATTCCATGACATATATATGGAGGAAATAAAGAGCTTAGGATAAGAAAGTAGTAATTCCAATACATTAATCTACTTCTATAGTTAAACTTGAACCTCATAACCTTTTATATTAGATATTTGCAATGGTATAGTTGGAATAGTAGGTATAGTATCTAACCTTCTTGAAAAGAGCCACAAAGGACAAGTTCCCACAATAGTACAAGTCATAGTGAGACAATTTGGAGTTGGATGCCCATACATTATCATAGTTAGAACAATCCTTTGCTATTATGATTTGTTTATATTTGTGTCCACCTAAAGGCTCTAGAACTAGGAAATCACAACATATTATTAGGTTGTAGGATTAGTATCTTATAAATCTATTTTAGATGGATTGGTTGGCCATGGAGTAGGCCATTCATGAAATGTTTGAAATTGAAAAATGACATGTTAAATTTTAGAAAGCCAACAAAGTTGTATGTCTAGCTAAGAAAAGTCATTTTAGATAGAGACCTCACACTTTGAACATGGAAGTAGGTTGAAAATAAGTTGGAGATGGTCCAAGTCCACTTATAGGACATGTTGGACGAGTTGAAAGCGTTGGATTTTGAAATTTTTTACTTTGTACCAAACTATCTACTTTTAGAATACTTGGATATTATTTGTGAATCATGGAGGAAGTTGTGATAATAAAACATTTTCTTGTAAACTAAGTTGGTAAATGAGCACTCTTAAGGAAATTAGCGGTTATAAAAACATAGGGATATGGTTAGTCTCTTGGTTGCTAAGACACAACATTTGGGATTAGTTGCACAAATCCACTAATGAAAGTCGAATAATACGCATTAAAGTGGAAGATTAGTAGGTCTTTTGTAGTAGTGCAATCAATGAATTAAGGAACTGTGAGAGAATATTCAATAACTGAATTTACCCAGTGCTTTAACTAACACTATTGAGTAGTAGGATAAATTCAAATAAATTCAATTTATCGATTACAAATTATTAGAGCTAGATGATGTAGTTTTAAAAGACAAGAATTCGCGTAGAGAATTGTAACCAATTATGAAAAAAAATCTACTTAGGGCTCAGGTGGCTTAAATTTTTTGTTGATTCAATGTGGCAAATCATCAAAGAGATGTGTCTAGTACATCTAGAATATGTGAAAGCTCAATATTTCATTGTTTTAGCATCAATTATATTCAGTGATTGGAGCAATTGGATTAGAAACAATGTAAACTTTGAAACGGGAACTATAAACTTAAAACGGGAACTCTGGCCAAAAAACCCCGTAAAAACATCAAAAACAGTGCTAAAAACGAAAAGTGTTGATGTTGGAATAACACCTTTTTTTTTCTAGGGTAAATTTTCAACATGTTTTAAAAATGGCAATGAAAACCAATTTTTTGTGCAAAAATTATCCAAAAAACACCCTCAAAACAAAGTGTTGATGTTCGAATAACACTTTTTTTTTTCAATGGTAAATTTTGTGCAAAAAACACCCTCAAAATGAAAAGTGTTGATGCTAGGACAACACTTTTTTTTCAAGGGTAAAATTTCAACATTTCGAAATAATGGCATAAAATATTTTATCATGACCCCAAAAAACATTAAAATTTCAAAAAAATAATGAAAACATAAAATAAAATAAAAAATTAAAACAATGAAAAAACACAAAACAAAAAAAAAAGTTAAAAAAAAAAAACAACAAAACATAAATTAAAATATATACTAAAAAAAAATAAAAAAATCAATTAATCATAAAAATGGAAAATTTATTAAAAAAAATGGAAAAAATTAAAAAATAAATATCTTGTAAACCATAACAAAAATTGGCAAAAAAAAAACTATAAAATTAAGTAGGCAAAAATAGAAGAATTTAAAAAACATTAACAAAAAAAAATGACAAAAAAAAAAAATGAAAATTAACAAAAAAAAAAAATTAAAAACTACTAAAATTAAGATTAAAATATTGATTACTTAAAAAAACAAATATAAAAATATATATAAAAAGACAAAAAATATAAATAAAAAATGTTAAAAAAAAAATATCATAAACCATAAAAGAATTTGGAAAAAAAAAAACAAACAAACAAACAAACAAAATTAATATATATATATATATAATTTAAAAAATAAAAAAAAAATAATAATAATTTCTTTTTTAAATAAAAAAATTATTTTAAACAATTTTTTTTTTTAAACAAAAACAAATTATTAAAAAAATGATATTTTAACGATTTTTTTTTTTTAAATAAAAAATATTGCCCACCCATGGTGGTGCAGCCCTGGGCAGAGGGCCTACATGCAGACCCTCCGCCCAAAACTGTGCAACCACGGGTGATGGGCGAGTGGTATTTTTTATTTAAATAATAATAATAATAATAATAATAATAATAAATCATATTTTTTAATAGTTTGTTTTTGTTTAAAAAAATAATTGTTTAATATATATATATATATATATATATATATATATATATATTAAATAAAAGAAAAATGGTTGAATTGAGGCTTCTGTGATCCATATCGTTTATGAGAGATTTTTCGTTATTGAGGAGCTCAAGGACATTAAGCTTGACCCTGGGGACATTCTTGTTAGTTTTGATGTAGTCTCCCTGTACACTTGCATCCCTATAAATGAGGCCATGGAGGTGATCAACCGCTTAACGGATCTTGATACCGCTCGGTTAGTTGAGATCTGCCTCACTTCCACCTTTTTCAATTTTAAAGGGGAGTTCTTTGAACAAACTTGTGGGGTTGCCATGGGCTCACCCCTATCCCCTGTTGTTGTGAATCTTTTTATGGAAGATTTTGAATCCAAGGCTCTAAACTTGGCCCACCTCCTGCCTAAACTTTGGAAAAGATATGTAGATGGCACTAATGTCATCCAGTCTCATGGCCAAGAGGAGTTAGGTCTCTTCTTCGATAATCTCAACAGCCAATCCTCGGCCATTAAGTTCACCATGGAACAGGAAGTCGATGGTTGCCTCCCTTTCCTTGATATTCTTATTTCTAAGAATAGTGATAGTTCCCTATCCCACCAAGTGTTTCGAAAGAAAACACATACGAAGCAGTGTCTTCATGCCAATTCCCACCATTTCCCAGCTCAGAAGTTGGGTGTTCTCAACACTCTCACTACTCATGCCCTAAGGGTCTCTGATGAAAAGAGCTTTGAGAAAGAGAAATCCCATCTCTTTAATGTCTTCATTGAAAAAGGTTATCGTAGATACCTAGGTCAGAAAACTTTCCTCGAAGCTGCCAAAAATACGCTAACTAAAAGAGAACTGGAAGATTAGACCCCTTAACACCATTCGTAAGTCCCTAAGATCAGTGAAGGATCCTATCGACTCTAAGGACATGAAGAGGGTTTATATTATATTATTACTTATTTCTATGGAACCGCCTATATTGGTGAGACTGGACGCTCCATTAATCAAAGGATTAGTGAGCACGCAGCTGACCTTAAACATAGGAGAACCAAGTCTTTCGCTTTAGCAGAGCATGTGGAGAAAACAAAACATCATGTTTGTATTGAGGAGGCCAGTGTTATTGCTAGAGTTTCGCAGTTCCATCACCGTACATTTACGGAAGCCCTTGAGATTGAAAAATGGCCGAGCAATCTCAATAGAGAAGACGGCTGGAAGATCAGTAGTTGCTGGGTCCCAACCCTCACTTCCTAATCGTTCTTCATTTTCTGCCCTCCCTCTTTTTATAGCTTGTTCTAATTTTTTTATTAGTTAGTTTCCCCTTGTTATCCCCTCTCTCTTTTGCCTTTGTTTTTTGATGGGTTGATTATCTAAATATTTTAATAGCATTTAGTTTATGCTATATACTAATAATTCATCTTAATTAATATAAGAAAAATAATTTCCTTAATATTGAAATCATTCTATGAGAATATGTTTTATTGGTTTATTATTAAAATAATTTAACAATTAAATAAAAATGAAATATTTTTAAAATTTAAAATATTAAACATTTATTCTTAAATTAATTTATATATATATATATAATAGTTAATACCTTTTATGTAAATTCATAAGTCCATTTATTTTTAATTTAATAATAGTATACCTAACTATTAATTTAATAATTATTTAAATCCATTACTTCAACTTAATATTAAAATATAGTTTTGCCCCCCTTTTCCCTGTGTCCGGTCCAACTAGCCATTTCCTAGTTTAATATAGCTGTTAGTTAGTCAATATAGTCGTTGCCTGGTCAAAAATTATAGCCGTTGGAGTTTTTGCTCTGACTATTTAACATGCAATCTAGATCTGATTCTTCAACTTGTCCTGACGATGAACCACACTGGTTGGTTCAAAATGCGTCGACAAATGAAATATCATGTGATTTACGCTGAAAAATCTCTCATAAAAGAAAAATTGTTAAAAGAAAAATTTTAATTTTTTTAATAATTAAAAAAAAAATGTTTAAATTTTTTATATTGTTTTTAATTAAAAAAGGTAAGTTTAATAAAAAATAATTATATTTTTTTAAAATAAAAAATACATATTTCTTTATAAAATTTAAATATTTTTAATTTTTTATTATTTTAATTTGAAAAGACATATATTTTTAAAAATTTCACATATATATATATATATGTTTCTTTTTTAAATGTTTTTAATATTAATTTTACTAGTTTTTAATTTTTATTTTTTTTGGTTAATTTTCTTTTTTTTTTTAATCTAGTTTGTTTTAATTCTTTTTTCTTAGTTTTTTTTTTTTTTAACTTACTTAATTATATATATGTTTTTTTTTTTTTTTTTTTGGTTTTTTTTTTCCAAATTCTTTTATGGTTTATGAGATAATTTTTTTTTTAACTTTTTTATGTCTTTTTTTTATATATATTTTTAGATTTGTTTTTTTAAGTAATCAACATTTAAAAAAAAAAAAAAAACAACTTGAAAATTCGTTAAGTAATCATAAAAAAAATGACATAATAAATTTTAAAATGTGAAAAATAAGTCCTCTAAAAAAACGATATGCTGCATCAACACATTTCAAAATCAACATGAAAATCACTAACATTTAAAGCAAATATTTATATTTGATATATAAGAAAATTTAAAGTGTCAAAAATATACTAAAAAAAAAAGTGTATTCTGCATAACCACTTTTCAAAATCGGGTCACGTTTTTACTACCCCTACGAAACGAGTAATCATATTGGTTATTTAAAGTGCCAAAAACTATGCTCTAAAAAAATTATGTGTGTTATGCATTGCCCCTTTTCAAAATCGGGTCAATTTTTTGCTATCTCTACGAAACCGGTAACAGTATCAATTCCCGTTTAAAAGTTTACGTTGTTTAGAAGGCACCTAGGAAACACCATTCACATTGAGAGAGATTCAAAAAGTGTAGTCAATGATATTTGGATATTTATCTATATCTGGGATTGTTGTATAGAGGAATATTGGATAACATGACATTTGGAAATTTTCAACTATGATAAATGGAGTCTTTAGACAAAGGCATAAGAAGTGAAAGATATCAATTTTGTTTCCTAAGTTCGTTGGTAATATTGATGTAATGGAATTCATTTATTTAGATAGCTAGGTTAGTTAGGTATTGATGTGCTTCAACCTTAGACCTCCATGCTTTTCCCTCTACATTTCGAATTACTCTACACCAGATCATGCCTTTCCCTTAGGAAGAAACAAATGGAAAACTAACTTGTTCCTAAGAATCAATACGATAATTTATTTTGGGAGTTGTGGGATTTTCCAAAGTGAAGGATGCCCCTAGATCAAACCCTAATGTCTTCTTTATACAACGAGTATTAAGAAAGTAGAGCTAAGTGTTTTTAAAATCTTTGTTGATTTCTTAAATTCTTCCAAAAGCCTAATTAAAGTTTTACCATGCCACCCATTTGTGTAGATTCATTTTGGATGTTATCAAGAATGGATTCCATTGTCAATTGGGTTTAACTTAGGTGGTTGGGAGGAATAGTGTTATCGTCTCCACTTTAATTTAATTGTATATTATTTTAATGACTTTAAGCCCGTGCATATTGAGATCTTGATAAGTCTATTATTTTTAAAATATTTAGTTAAATAGTATTATTAAGTTTTATATAGAAAACTTGCACCACTTCATCTTTATTAATATTTAATTAATTAATTTTTAAAATTTTCATAATATTAATAAAAAGAATTAATTAAAAAAACCCTTAGCTAAAAATATGTAAATAATAACTTATCTCAAAAAGTCCCATTTCACCCTATCAAATATTTAAATTGATCTAATTTAATGAACATCCCCCATTATAAAGCTTGTTATTTTGTTAAATAATCTTATGTAATGATTAGTCATCTTTCAAACGAGTATTAAAAAGTTTAAAATTAAAATTAAATGCTTTTAACCCATAAGGTTTAGTTTTAGCTAGGTCGTGGGTTCAAACCTCATGGGGAGGGATTGAGGATGGAAGGCACTTTGAAAGAATTAATTTATCTCAAAGGGTGCCTGGGCTTAACTGAGTCTTGCACAATACTTGTGAATTAAAAATTTGTTTCTTGAGATTGTGAATCATCTAAGAAGTGAACAAGTGATTTGAGTTATGTAATTTCTTAATTTGATGCATCGTTGGGTTGAGCTATTTCTCAGCATGCTTACTCTATCACGTGATGAGAGGCAATTCTCGACCCCTATAATGCTTGGGAATAGGATTTAGAAATAAAGCTTGCATTTATGGCATATTCCATAGCACCAATCTACTCCTTGAGATAGTTGTGATCCTACATCAAGCTTTTTAACTTACTAATGTATTTATAGCACCAACCCATTCTATATTGAAATTCTTCAACATAGTTTATCAACAAGATTCAACATGAAGCTAAAGCAAAGGATTTATCAACCTTTTGTACAATAGGATTTGAAAACATATTATTCCATGATATACATGAACAATACCTCTTAATTATGTTTCTCATGAAACCTAAATATCTCATTGTTGTGATCTCATAATTATGCCAAATATATCAATTCACTACAAAATGCAATGTAAATTAAAATGGCTAATAATTGATAACTACATAAATGATTAAAGTATAGAAAGGAATATTTGGAGGGATTATGGAAGGAAAAGGATTCAAGAAACAATAGGCATAAGTAGATTATTTAGGGGCTCATTAGATACTAATAGGTTATAGAATGGAGATTGTTTGGTAGGAATTGATAGTAGTGAGGGCCCCAAACATCCTTGTTTGGGTTTAAGTTTTGGTTAGTATTTGAATGATCCTTTATAGGTGGAGGATATATAGAAGGGAGAAGCAAGAGCTTAGGATAAGGAAGTAGTATATCCATTACATTAAACTAGTACTTATATAGTTTATAAAAAGATGATTCAGATTCTCCACAGTGTAGTTTGAATTTTGTCCATGTTTCAAATCCCAACGGGGATCCATCTTTAGGATAGACAATGAATGAATGAAAGAAGAGTCAAACAACCAAAAGGAAAGATGAATAAATAGCGGAAGAATTCTTCAGAAATTGTAGGTCGGCGACTCTTCTTTCAATATTGATCCTTGATTTTTCGAGAGAACATATCTCACTCCATGTGTCCCCTCCATACATGGAAATAATGTTAGATTTGAAATTTATGTGGTCTTTGTTTATAAAAAGATGATTCAGATTCTCCACAGTGTAGTTTGAATTTTTCCGACGTTTCAAATCCCAACGGGGAACCTCATAATCCTTTATATTAGATATTTGTGATGGTATAGTTGGAATAATAAGTATTGGATCCAACCTTCTTGATAGGAGCGGCGGAAGCCAAGGTTCCACAATAGTCCAAGCCACAATGAGAGAATTTGGAATTGGAGGACCATACATTATCACAATTAGAACATTCCATTACTAGTAGGATGTCTTTATATTATTGTCCTCCTCGAGGCTCTAGAGCTAGGAAATCATAACATATTATTATCTTGTAGGATTAGTATCTTATAAATCTATTGTAGATGGATTGGTTGGCCATGGAGTAGGTCATTTATAAAGTAGTCAACATTGAACATTGACTTTCGAAATCCAATACAGTTGTAGGTATATCTTTCCAAGGTCATGTTAGATAGAGATGTCCAACTTTGAACATGGAAGCAGGTTGAAAACAAGTTAGAGATTGTCCAATTCCACTTATAGAACGTGTTGGATGAGTTGAAAGAGTTGGATTTTGACATTTTTTACTTTGCCCCAAACTATCTACTCGTAGAATGCTTGAATATTGTTTGTGAATCATGGAGGTATCTATGATAATAAAACATTTTCTTGGAAACTAGTTTGGGAAATGAGCACTCTTAAACAAATTAATAGTTGTAGCAACATATGGAGAAGGCTAGTCTCTTGGTTGATAAGAAACATAACATTTGGGATTAGCTACACAAATCCGCTAGTGAAGGCCAACTAATATGCATTAAAGTGGAATATTGGTGGGTTTTTTGCACTAGTGCAATCAAATATGAGAGAATATTCAATAAATGAATTCACCCAATGTAATAACTAACCCTATTTTGTAGGATAAATTCAACAAAATTCAAGTGATCAATGAAAAATTAGTAAAGTTAGATGATGTGGCTAGAAAAGAAAAAAAATCCCATAGAGAATTCTAACCAAATACAAAACAAACCTACTTATAGCTCAGGTGGCTGAATTGTTTGTGTTATTCAAAGTGGTAAGTCATCATAGAGATGCATCTTGTACATCTAGAATAGGTGAAAGTTCAATCTTTCATTGTTTTAGCATTAGTTTTGTTTGGTGGTTGGAGAAATCAAATTAGAAGGCACTCGAGAAAAAATATTCACATTGAGAGAGATACAACAAGTCTAGTGAAGGATTTTTGGAGCTTTTATCTATTTTTTGGATTGTTGTATAAGAAAGATAAAGATTGGACAACATGCTAAATTGAGTCTTCACATATTTTCAATTATACTAAATGGATATTTTCAACTATGTTAAATGAAGTCTTAGATAGATGCACAAGAAGTGAAAGATAACAATTTGTTTGCCTAAGTTTGTTGGTACTATTGATATAATGGAATTTCTTTATCTAGAAAACTAGGTTAATTAGGTCATGATGTGCCTCAATCTTACCTCCACACTTAAGCAACACTTTTCTCTCTACACCTCTTCCATGCTTTAACCTTCATACTTATTCCATGCTTTTTGGTCTATATGTATTCCATGCTTTCTCTTCTACCTTGATCCAAGTGCTATTAACATCCTTGTTAATTTCTTAAATTCTTCCACAAGCCTAATTGAAGTTTGACCATGCCACACATTTGAGTGGATTTCATTTTGGATGTTATTAAGAATGAATTTCACTGTGGATTGGATTAATCTTGGGTGGTTGGGAGGAATATCGTTATCCCCGCTTGAATCCAGTTGTATATGTTTTAATGACTTTAAGCCTTGCATATTAAGCTCTTAACAAGTATATTATTTTTTTAAAAGCAATTTATTATTGTTAAATTTTATATAAAAAAACTTACACTAGACCATCTTTTTTAAAATTTAATTATTATTTAAAAATAAAATTAATTAAAAACACCCTTAGCTAAAAAGATGTAAATCCTAACCTATGTTAAAGAGTCTCATTTCACCTTGTCATATATATTTAATTTGATCTAATTTAATGAGCATTCTTTCAAACAGATATTAAAATGTTTAAAATTAAAATTAAATGTTTTTAATGGCATAGATTAATTGGTTTGAGTGGGGTTTTGGGTTCCAACCTCATGGGAGAGGTTAAGGATGGAAGCCCCATTGGAGGAATTAAACTATCTCAAAAAGCATGGAATTAATCTTAATAATAACATCTTTTAGTTTTCTTGATCATTTTTTAACAAATTTCAATTAAATCCAGTGTTAATATTGTGAAATCTGCATAATTTAAATTTTACAAAATGCTGAATTTATTTATAAATTCTAAATTCCATATTAAATAATAATAAATTACGATATCGCCCCCACCCCGAAAATATATCACAATATTGGTGAGAAAACCGGAACAGATGACACCACTCCATGTTGAATGATCCACCCAACATTAAGTGAAGGACCTCGGAAAATTTAAGGAAAAAAGAAAACAAAAACAAATAACTTCATGATACCACATTCAAATTTTGATTAATGACAAACGACATATTCTATTTTGCAAACCCATTCCAGCTGCAGTTTAAAAAACTACTTTGTGCACTTCTCTAATATGGGTTCCATTAACATACTATTTGTTTCATCACAAATTATCTGTGAGATGTTATAGAGAAACATCTTTGGGATGTTAACGAGGATAATTTCTCTTCCTTTTGGAAACGTAGATTCAGATTTTTGGTTATGTTCATGATGCGGGATCCTAAGATTTGGCCAGGTCCGTAATAGAATTGAGTTTCTTTCATTTCATTATGTCGATCAAAATTCAAACGACACATAAGGGAAGCGAACCCACACACAAGGGTTAGGTTATTAGGGGCATCAATCCTTGAATCAAAACCTAGATACTGGCATTTGTTGAATCAAAATCAATAGCCACCATCGACAATCTTTGTTGAAAATAACAACAAGAAATGATAAAAATATAATCTAGAATAATCCAATTTTAATTTGTCCTTGAATTAAAATTCGAATTTAGTCTCATGAGATGCTTGGAAATAATTAATTAATTCATTATGGATTAATTAGTTGGATAAATTCAAGTTAGAAGTCTTTCTGCAATCATGCAACAATTATCCCTTAAATTAAGGTGATAAGCCTTAATTAAGGAGATAAGATTAAGTTATAATTGAGTTGTAATTAGTTAGCTCAATTTACTGAGTTAAGTTTAGTTAAAGTAGTTCCAAACTGTTTGAGGAACAAATTGTGAGTTATCATTCAGTTGATGCATGCATGCACTCAACTAGTGTACTCCAGATAACTGAAAATTCTCTCATCAAAAACTCATGCATGTCTATTATGAGAAAGACCTAGTTGAGCTAAATGTCAAGGAAAGGTTACTATCAGTTGCATGTGTTTTCCGATAAAGGAAACTCATGCATGCAGTCAAGGTAAGGTTCCTTGAGGATTGCACAGTTCTGATAGCGTGTTAGAGCAGTATGTGAGAGCAATGTTACACTGGGTGAAGGAGATCATCCCAGAGGTAACTACACAAGGAAATAGGAGCTTGGAAGGTAGAGGAGAACGTTTGTGAGAAGCTTTGATTCCCTGTGAGCATCCAGGAGGATTGTACTGAGAGCTGGCTGGCTATGAGAGCTAAGTATTTGTATAATTATGATGTATTTCCACCTTGTATGATAATACAGATAGTGGGGTTTTTAGTTGAGGTTTTCCCCTAAGTATTTTATGTGTTTCATGTGCATTGATTCTTCTTCTTCTTGTTATATGTGTTCAGCTCAATCTTGCTCAATCTTTAAGCTTCCACAAATTGATAGTAGAAGTAGATTATAGTATTTTTCTTTGGTATATTGCATTATCGGGTTAATCTACAGTTAGATTTTCTACATGGTCTTAGAGCAAGATTTGTAGAGAATTTGCAGAATTTCTACATGGTATCAGAGCTAGCTGATCTATAGAGAAATTTCTACATGGTATCGGAGCCAAGTTTATCGGAGCTGTGAACAGTATACGGAGAAGAGAATTCGAAGTTTGAAGTTCAGGGTTGTATGTGCAAAATCGAATGCTTATCATACTTCAAGGTTGGCCAATGGCGTTCTATGGCTTGAGACTTGAGTATGTGTTGGAAGGTAGCTCGAATTACATATCATGGAAAGATCGCATGGAGGTTGTATTACAAGACAATGGCTTGAAGGATTTCATTGATCAAGAAATCCCAAAGCCAAGTTCAATTAATGCACAAGAGTTGGCTGAGTGAAAGAAGTGTGTGGCGAAGGCGAGACAAATCATCCTTGAGGGAGTTCGAGACCATATTGTCTCGAGTCTCCATGGGAAGGATACTCCATTTTCAATGTGTAAGACATTGAAGGACCTCCACTAGAACATTTGCAGCCAGAGGAGATTAGCGCTCAAGGATAAGCTTTGAAGAATCAAAATGGAGAAGGGAAATACTATTTCCACATATCTGAACAAGCTCACCACCTGCAGAGATGAGCTTAAAAGTGTGTGAATAACTATTGTTGATGATGATATGGTGAGCCTCGCTCTCCTTGGCCTTCCAAAGAGTTGGAATAGCTACCAGGACTCTGTGAATGGAAGGGAGAAATTGCCGGATTGGGAAAGACTGTAGTCGGATCTGATGCGGGAGGAGATCAGGAGGAGCACATGAGATGGTTCTTCATCCAAGGATGATGATGAAGAAAATCTAGCCTTAGCAAGTAAGGCATGGAAAATGAAGGGCAAGGCTTCCCATTCCAAATAAAATTCTTCTCATGGAGGGAAGAAGGGTGACAAGTCTAAAGTGAGATGCTTTAATTGTCATGAGATGGGACATTATGCGACTAATTGCCCATCGAAGGAGTCCAAGAAGGGATCCTCGGAAGGATCGGAAAGTGAGGCATTAGCCTCTCAGTTCGAAATGGACTTTACCTTCATCGCATGCATGGTGGCATCAATGATGGGTTGTGTTTGGTATCTCGACAATGGAGCCTCATCCCACATGATTGATGATCAAAGTTTATTTAGTGCAGTGGAGGGAAAAGACCTCAAGATGCGCATAGAGATGGGTGACAATGGAAAGTATAGTGTTTCGAAAGTGGGAACGATTGCTTTTCAGAGGGAGCTTGGACCTCCTCTCACCTTGATAGATGTGAAGTATGTGCCTGGACTGAAGAAGAACTTGGTATCGGTCACAATGTTGGAGGACAAAGGCTACGATGTTGTCTTTAGTAAGGGAAAGGTTTACCTTAGACACACCACCACGAGACAGGTGAAACATATTGGTTCATGAGTTAAGAACCTGTATGCTCTTGAGGTTCAAGATGCATGTAAAGCCTTAAGGAGCAAGGCAAATGTTAGAGACTCGATGGTTGAGAGGGAGAGTAAATTACCTCTCAACATGCAGCCCCAGAAGAAGTCTCAAACAATTGTGGAGAGCCACAATTGGAGAAGCAGAGAGGAGACCGAGTGAAGAGATCCACTCATGCAAATAGCTCCATTAGGGGGAAATTTCGATCCAAGTGGGCAAAGGGATCACATGCAACATTACCTCTAGGTGTGAGGTGGGGCGATTTGAAGTGATAGTTCCAAGAAGGCTGAAATTGGGCAGGGTCCATTGAGAGGTTTTATCCCATGGATCGTACCCTGCTACGGAAGCCCAAAGTACATAGTAGCGGGAGGAATCAGTGGGATTGATGCAGTCAAAGATCAAAGTGACAGAGGCTAGAGAAGTCAGATACTGAAGAGCGTAGAGAAGGATTGACAATAGTGCAGAAAGGTAGAGTCAGCAGAAGCGTAAAGTTTTCAGTTGATAGAGGCAATAACAGTTAGAGACTTTGATGACAGATGCATCATACTGATTCAAGTTGGATGCTTTTTTTTTTTTTTTTTTTTTTTTTTTTTTTTTTTTTTTTCTTTTTTTTTTTTTTTTTTCTGGAGTTGCTAGAGAAACAACACTAGAGAGAAGTGTTGCATGCATAACATTCCAAAGGTTTACGATCAGGATCGAGTTGAATTCCCTTCTTGTTGAGAGGGAGTGTTGAAAATAGCAACAAGAAATGATAAAAATAGAATCTAGAATATTCCAATTTTAATTTTTCCTTGAATTAAAATTCAAATTTAGTCTCACCAGCTACTTGGAAATAATTAATTAATTCATTATGGATTAACTAGTTGGAGAAATTCAAGTTAGAAGTCTTTCTGCAATCATGCAACAATTATCCCTTAAATTAAGGAGATAAGCCTTAATTAAGGAGATAAGATTGAGTTATAATTGAGTTGTAACTAGTTAGCTCAGTTTACAGAGTTATGTCCTGTTAAAGTAGTTCCAAATTGTTTGAGGAACTAATTGTGAGTTATCATTCAGTTGATGCATGCATGCACTCAACTTGTGTATTCCAGATAACTGAAGATTCTCTCATAAGAAACTTGTGCATGTCTATTTTGAGAAAGACCTAGCTGAGCTAAATGTCAAGGACATGTTACTATCAGTTGCATGTGTTTTCCTGTAAAGGAAACTCATTCATGCAGTCAAGGTAAGATTCCTTGAGGATTGCACAGTTCTGACAGTGTGTTAGAGCAGTGTTACACTAGGTGAAGGAGATCATTCCAAAGGTAACTGCACAAGGAAATAGGAGCTTGGAGGGCAGAGGAGAAGGCTTGTGAGAAGCTTTGATTTCCTGTGAGAATCCAAGAGGATTGTATTGAGAGTTGGTTAGCTGTGAGAGCTAAGGCTTTGTATAATTTTGATGTATTTCCACCTTGTATGATAATACATATAGTGGGGTTTTTAGCTAAGGCTTTCCCCTGAGTATTTCCTTGTTTCATGCGCATTGATTCTTCTTCTTCTGGTTATATGTGTTCAACTCGATCTTTCTCAATCTTTAAGCTTCCACAAATTGATAGTAGAAGTAGATTATAGTATTTTTCTTTGGTATATTGCATTATCGGGTTAATCTACAGTCAGATTTTCCACATGGTATTAGAGCGAGATTTGTAGAGAATTTGCAGAATTTCTACATGGTATCAAAGGTAGTTGATCTATATAGAAATTTCTACAATCTTGTTTATCCATGATGGATGCAAAGACTGTCAGAACGTACCACGACTTACCAGGGAGTTAGATTTCACCCAGGACTTTGGAATATTTTTTGAAGGCCAAAAACCCACGAATTACCAAATTTAATATTGGATCCACTATAACTTTTGATTGGCCAAACAACTTTCCAGACATCCTTTCCTGACTTTGCCTTTAGCAGCTTCTTCCTGTAGGAATGAAAACAAATCTGGGTCTGAACGTTGCTCTTCCTCTCCCATTATAATATATATGAACAATTTTGGGGATCACTTGGCTAAAGCACTCCGCTCAACTTCCTTTAAATGTTTAAATCGTTTGGTATATATGCCTATCTAAACAACATTTATCTTCATCAGCTATGCCCTGATAAATGTTATAAGATGCAGTCAAATATTTGGAATACTCAGGAAAATTTGAAAACATAACATTGTAACTATGCATAGACATTAACGATCCCGTAAAAAAATTTGTTACTATTGGGTTAAGGTGCAAGCTAAGGAAATTTGTGTCATGGTTATTATAATATTAAGAATATAATGCTCAGTTCATTCTATTCTAGATAAATTTATAAAAATCTCACACCAATTTTTCGAATGCCATTAAATCATGGGTTATTTTTTTCCATATTAACCAACGTTTTAGCTGGATTGCTTGATTGTTAAAAAAAAAAAAAGTAGTACTATTACTCCCCATCTAAAGCTCTAAATAAGAATCTTCAATAGAAATTATACCATGAGTAAATAAAGAACACTTATTAAAATAGGATTGAAAATAATAATTATACAATGATGAATGTCCAATGAATATGGTGGTAATACACTCTGTCAAGCCAAACCAAGAGTGGAATCATAGAAAATAATTTGAAAAGACAAACAGTCATCTCATCTTATCTAAAGAGAAAAATGTGTAATACAACTTAAAGGATGATGGCGGCTCCTCCTAACACGACAACTCCAAATATAGCCATCTTCTCCAAACACGGGGTAGTGACAACCCTGTTGTTGGTGCTCAGCACGGAAGCGGTGGCTGGGCCTTGAGTCGAGGGGCTAGATGCTAGACTTTGAGCTATAGGAGAGGTGGTTGAGGATGGTGGAGTGGCAACTTTAGAAGGAGCGGACGCAGGAGAAGAAACAGTGGGAGTTGTTGCTGTAGGAGGAGAAGCGGGCAAGCGGCTGTCAGAGATTGAACTGGCGAGTCCCAAACCACAGAACCATGTGCCGCAAGACGGTTTTAAATGAGACTCGAAGGTGGAGTAAACGAGTCTCGAAAAACCATGTACATGATGAACCATGTGTTAAATTGTGATAGGAAAGAACAACGAAAATAGAGTGAGGAGATTGGTTGGGCTGAACAGTGTTTGCCCAGCTAACTCCATAGAGAAAACGCCTTTCGGCGTAATTAAAGAAATGTCACGACTCACAACCTATAAATAAGAGGAATTTTTCATAGTAATAGCATGTTATTTGTGCATTTGAATATCATATTATGAATGGTGAACACCTTCTTAATCCAGGTATACTAAAACTTTATTATCTATATTGATAATATCATTTTTGTGGTTAATGGAATATATTGAAATAATATTAATTTTATGTAAATGTTATTGTATTTAGAGTTATTGTGATGGAAATCTTAATGTTTTTAATTGTCGCCTTGTTCTTGAGAGATTTTTCGCTTCAGGATTATATTAGTTGCTAGAAATACCCTCATCTTGTTGTTGTTGCTGCAGATTTGGTAAATAAGGGAGAACTTCTTTTGCAGCAGGGTTCTTCCTGCATTTAATTTGAAGCCATTGCTCTAGATCTATTGAACTTTTCAGTCTTTTTGAAGCCAATCTCAAGGGGTACTTTATGTATTTAGGTAAAATCCATCGATCTTGTCTCTACACTCACTTCTATAATTCAAGATCAAACAGGAATCCCCTCCATCTTTATATGACTTCTACATGGAGGTAGGAAACTTCAACGAAGGAATTAACTCAAAGATTACGTCATAGAAAGGACACTTCAATCTTCCTAGTTTCAAGATTAAATTGTGGAGCCAAAGGTTGGGGTGCACCCTTTGCTTCTCAGCCTAAATACTTTAAGGATGCTCTCAAATCAGGGATCTCACATCCAACTCCCAAAGAATTCTCAAGGCCAACCTTCATTGTGGATCAGGGAAAAGATATTCCAAATATCAAAGTGGATCATCCTCAATCCAATGATTCTTGCATGGATTATTTGAAGCATGCCATTATTTATTATTTTAATGGGTTATGGCCATCAACATATGTGCTTCAGGAACGAGTGCATCAAGCCTTGTCCTCGAATATACATATGTTTTTTTGTTCGAAGGGTTTCTTTGTGGTGTATTTTAAAGATCTTTAGGATTATCAAAGGTTTTTTTATCAAGGACCTTAGTTTTGGGGTCATGCTGGGCTCTTTTGCAGGCCACGATTTTACCCTCTTTCTATGCTCGCTCTGGTCACTACAATTTGGGTAAGAATCCTTAATATGCCCCTTCATCTGCTACATCTACATATCTCAAATGACATCGGAAACTCACTCAGTCGTTTCATTAAGGTAGACATAGACAGGCTCGAGAGGGGTATTGTAACATTTGCTTGCATATGTGTTGAATTGTTGAATTAGATCTCAACAAAGGGCTACTAGACAAAATCCTCCTTAATTGGAAGGGATTTATTTTTCGCAACCGGTGGACTACGAAAACACATATTTCTACTACAAGATCTTTCAACATCCCATTCATCTACAAAATGTTTGCCCCTCTTATCAAGGACTCTCTCCCCATCTAGATGCTAAGAATATGTCCCAATGATGGAAAGATCCAAAAGATCCAAAAGGATATAAGAATTCTTCATCTTATAAGCTAGATAACATGAATCAACAAAAAGCTTCTACAACTAAATTGAGTCCTTTATCCTTAGCTCAGCCACATTCAATGTCATCTCATCCCTTAGTTGTCGGGATCTACCCCTCAAAAGGAGACGCAAGAGACACAACTATGGCCTTGGCTTCGTCAATCATGGGGCACAAAGGCTTCCATGAATCAAATCACTCAAATAGTGATAATGAAACAACTAACATAACAGAACCACAAGGAATTGGCTCAAGGAAATGTAGTCATTGTGTCCTCTATATCTATTCCTAACAATTCCTCATAATGAATTGATGTTTGTAAGAAAAAAGGAAAAAAGGACCTTCAAAAAAACCCATGATTATTCCTAGGGTCAATTACCAGTACAATAGTAAATGTATTGGCATTGTTAATTTTAGGTAATCTTATCTTTTGAGTTTGGTTTTGATTGAATTCCCTTGGAACTAACCAATCCAAATTCGCTAGTTTTCATGTAATCAAGTTAGCTTGTCTTTTGATATTGGATTTGGTTGGTTTTCCCCTAGGATTGAGCAAGCCAAATTTCCTAGTGAGCATGTAATTAATTGATCATAAGGTAAAACAATTTTTAATTCACACACACACACACACACACACACATATATATATATATAGAGAGAGAGAGAATCACACACACATGTTATAGACATTTTTGTGCCTAACAACATGGAGCATGAAATGTCAATAATCTGAGGGATCCAAAGTCCCTAAACATGTTGTTCTTACCCTTAGAGGAACAAGGTCTGCAAACCACAGCACTGAGAATCAGTTCTCCACCTAAAAACACTCAAAAACAGGCTATTTCTGGATCATGTCAGCTGCTCCACTGAGCATCTGCGCTGAATGTCAACTGCTCCTCCTTGTACCTGCGCTGAAGGTCAAAACTAATGAAGGCTACCTGTGCTGGGTGAGATTGGCCAAGTGGCACAGTCATTCTGCAAGGTGTCAACTGCCCAGGAAGCTTCCAAACTGACACTTGGGTCAAGGAATTCGCCTAGTGATGAGTAAGAGGGTCTTGATCTCCAAGTGGAAGCAAGATTCTCCAAGTGGACTCAAGAACTAAAGATTAACTAAAGTGGGAGAGGACACTAGTCAGCTTTATGCCAGTCTCAAGATGACTCATCCTTTCTCCAAAACCCTATATATAGATCTCCCTCATGAGGTCTAGGGAGGCTGGAATTTTGTGCAAGTAAGGAAGTGTTGTTGGTTTGAGTATAGAGCTATTGGGTGTTTTGCTTGAAGGAGGTGAAGAGGAGATTTCTTTCAGCTGGGAGGTGTTGCTGGATTGGGCCTACTGTGGTCATAACTCTCTCAGAACTTTACTTCTATTATCAATAAAGTATTTGAGGTTCTTCTATATGCATGTGTCTTTATGATGAATAGATGCTTGTATATTTGATTTATGCTAATCCTATAATCGATTATGGATGTATGCTTCTTGTAGTTTCCTTTTCTTGTGCTTTTACATGATCTGTGTGTAGCTGGGCCGGTGAAAGGGCAAGGAGCTAGGAGCAAGCAGCAAGGAGTGAAGACTGGATCGACTATTAGCGCAAGATAACGGTTAGTAGATCATCCTTTTCTTCCCTCTCTCATCTCATAAAGAAGAAACTTTGAATAGCTTTGCATTCAGTTGTTGCTGAAGTACTATCACCTTCAGAGTGGGATAGAGGCATTCTGCATTAGATACTTTTCCCCCCAACAAATTGGCGACCCCGCTGGGGATCGTATCTTGTTGGTTATTTGTGGTTTTTTTCTATTCATTTCTTAAACAAAGGGAGTACCGAATCGAACTGTGTTTGAATTCATCAAACACAAAGTAGAGGGCAGCTACTCTAGCTCAGTTTCTGGGAAAGTTTATGATTTGAAGAGCTGATCCACAAGGACTCTAAAAAGCTCTTAGTGATAGCTTTTCATCCTCCTTTACATCCCTTAGTGTGTCCTTGACTGATAGCTTCTGATTTGAGCAAAAACTGTGAATTTTTGAGCAATCTGTGACCCGGAAACCAAGACGGACGAAAGTCTCGTTCTTCATTGCAGGCTGTACAAAGGCTGTCTGCATTTCAGCGCAGTTCCCGAAGGGGCTACCTACGCTGAAGGTCAAATCGGCAGTGTTACACCTGCGCTGGACCAGTCTTGGCTTGAGCTACTGGGGTTTCCTTGTTATAGACAATTTTGTGCCTTACAGCAACAGGCATGAATTGTCAATAATCCAAGGGATCCAAAGTTCCCTAAACATGATGTTCTTACCCCTGGAGGAACAAGGTCAGCAAACCAACAGCTCTCAGATCAGTTCTCCACCTGAAAACACTCAAAAACAAGCAATCCTGAAATCAAAGCAGGTGCTCCACTAGGCTTCTGCGCTGAAACACAACTCCTCCATGGTGTACCTGCGTTGCAAAGTAGGTAGGACAAAGGCCACCTGCGTTGAGCGAGTTTGGACAAGTGGCACACTGAGTCATAGCTCTGGAATCTTCCAGAAATGACACTTGGATCAGGGATTTCACCTTGGGATGAGTCAGAGGCTCTGTTTCTCCAAGTGGAAGCAAAGTTCTCCAAGTGGACTCAAGAACTGAAGATCAACTGAAGAGAGAGAGGACACAAGGCAGCTACACATCAGTTGCAAGCTGACTCATCTTCTCTCAATTCATCTATATATTGAGCTCTCTCCTATGAGCTCAAGAGGCTGGAATTTTGTGCAAAGTAATGATATGCTGTTGGTTTCACTAGAGAGCTATTGGGTGATTGCTTGAGGGAGGTGAAGAGGAGAAATTCTTTCTGCTGGGAGGTGCTGCTGGATTGGGGCCTTCAATGGTTGTAACGCTCTCAGAACCTTTACTTCTTCATTAATAAAAACTATTGAGGTTCTTCTATATGCAGTTGTTTCAATGATGTTTTGTGATAATTGTATATTTGATTTACACTAATCCTTGAATCAGTTATGATTGCATGTTGCTTGTAGTTTCCTTCTTTGTCATTTTGCAGGATCTCATCGTAGCTGGGCCAGCAAAAGAGCAAGGAGCTGGGAGCAAGCGGCCAAAGAGAAGAGTTTGGATTCGACATTAAGCGCAAGGCAATGGTTAGTGCATTTCTCCACTCTCTTTTGCTTTCATAAAGAAGTAAACCTTAAGTAGTTTTCCTTACAGTTGTTGCTGAGGTACTATCACCCTTAGAGTGGGATAGGGTCATCCGAATCGGATACTTTTCCCTACAACAAACTGGCGACTCCACTGGGGATCGTATCTGTTTGATTGTGTTTGTAGTATTTTGCTATTCATTTCCTGAACAAGAGAGTACCAAATCGAAAAGCTTTTGACTATATCAAAAGCGAAGTAGAGGGCAGCTACTCCTGCTCATTTCTGAGCATGTTTATGATTTGAAGACCTGATCTACAAGGATCCTTGTAAGCTCTTAGTGATAGCTTTTTACCTTCCTTGTCATCCCTTTGAGTGTGCTTGACTTATTGCTTCTGATTTGAGCAAAAACTGTGCATTTTTGAGAAAATTGTGACCCGGAAACTGTGAAAACGCAATTCTCGTTTTCCAAAGCAGGTAGTACACAGGCTACATGCTTTGCAACGCAGGTCCCGAAGGGGCTACCTGCGCTGAGAGCCAGACTGGCTGTGCAGCACCTGCGTTGGCCCAATTTTGCCTAGTGCATTTGGGGTTTCCTTCCTTTCTCTTGCCTGTTTTCACTTAGATTTTGCTGCAAGTTGTCTTTCTTGTACCTGTTCTGAAACCAACATTACTTGCCATCATTCCGCCTCTGTTATATAACGAAATTGTACTTGTTCTTTTGTATTTCTTACTTCATTTACAATTTCCCATAACGAAGAGTAAACTAGTCTTGCTTTGGCCTCTTAGATCTGAACCTGTGTTAGGCATTTTGCTGGTCTAAAGAGTTAGCTTGTTTGCTGTCCATAGCTGATTAGTCATTTTGATTTCATCATTATGGTTTGATTTCATGTATTTCCAGTGATTAAACAAGTAAATCTTAAGGTGTCTTTTGATTTTGGACAAGCTTGTTTACTTTTCGCTTTAAATCGAAATCAAAGTTATATAACAACTTTCTTTTTGTAACCCATCAACATTAAGAAAGGGAAAAGAAAATACATGCATTGTGCATTTTGCATTTGAAAAAGTTTGCATGATGATTTAGGAGAAATTGCATTAGTGTGTGCTCTATGATCTGTGTGAAAAGATTTGCCTTTCTTTTCCCTCAGTAGTTAAGATTTTCAAAGTTGAAAGATTGAAAAGATTGCTTCTCATCTTAGACTGCATTCAGGAATTTGTTACATACATCTCGTGGTGATCCTTAAAGGCAAACTGCTAAACAAGATCAACATTAAAATAAATTCAATTTACATAACAACGCTTTGTAACATAACGCAAACACATAGAGGTCTAGGTAGAGACGTGTTCCGGCGTCGTTAAACATAGTGACTGTCGATCTCTACGAAGGTGGGTGATTCCTCCTGAGAGTCGGTGGCACTAATACGGACTTGTGCTCCCACGTACCGTCGCGTATATATTGGGAGACCCCTATAGGAACAAATCCTTTATCCATAGGAAGCCGTGTCGGCCGCCCTACTGATCGCGATGCAATGAACACAGTATTCACGAAGATCGACCACCCGTACCGTAAAACGTATTCTGTGGTTTCGCGAAAAGTTTGGCACACCCTCTGCCTAGAACTCCAGAGAAGTTTCTTTTGGCCTTTTTCAAACTCTATAACTGAAAAAGTCCATCCGAGCATTTGTCACTTCGGGCTCGTTAAAACATCGAAGGAGACTAGAGTCATCTTTAGCTTTTTCTCGACTCTTAAAACATGAAAAAGCAAGTTTGTGTCTAAAGCGTCGTTAATAAAATTTATTTTAATCGGAACATAATCACTTGTTATTCCCACGTTGATCTTTCAGTTGAAAAGTATGGAGCCCACCAACCAAGGAAGTAACCTTGGTGGAAGTCCAAATCCCTTCTCCTCTTGGGGAGATGTTGGTGCGCCTCATATGGCCACATTTTCACTTCCAGGATTGACAATTGGCCTACCTGTATGGCTCTTTTCAACTAATGTAGTTCAGATCGCCACTAATCCTAAGCAGTCGAATCAATAGTCAGAACAGTCTAGAGCTACCCACCAGCCTTCCACTTCTTATAATTCTTCCTCCGATCCTTCATCTTCACAAGGTAGAGCCGGCAAAAGTCAGCCTCCCGTGGAGAAGAAGGAAAAGAAGAAGAGAGAAAAGAAGCAGAAGGGGCCTATGGCGAAGGCGACTGGGGGCAAGCAAAAGAAATCTGACAGAAATCCACACACTGCACCGACCGGGCCTAAATCGCCATGTGTCATTTGCAAAGGGGCCCACTTCCATCGTGATTGTCCTTGTATTCCCTGGATACTAAGGGACTGGTCCCCAAGGTTGCACAATCCGGTAGCATCAACCTCTGGTAGCCATGTTGATTGCAGTCCGTCAACTAGCGAGAGTGAAGGACGAAGAGGGAGACCAAGATCACCCTGTATGTTGTGTGAAGGCGATCATGCCATCCACCGATGTCCATTCTTAGATGAGGCAAAGAGAGTTTTGGAAAATCGTCGGGTTTCACCGTTACGACTTCCTCCTGGATACCAAAAACTCGCGCATAATCCCTCGATAGTTGAAAATCCAGCTGACCCGCTCAAGTGGTCAGCTGAAGTGTCGGTCATTGAGAATGAACCTGATGAATTCAGACCAGACGAAAGTCTAAAGGTCGAAACGGCAGTTGACCCGGTTCTTCCTTCAGAGGTTTCATCCTCCAATGACTCCGTCATTGAAGACCCATCTTCAAATGACACCCTCACTGAAGAGGATAAGGATGACACCGTCCATATTCTTTTCATCAACACAGACTCTGATGAGCATCAGGGCAATGCGCCCATTCCTTTATCGCAGGAAGGAACATCGTCAGGGTCGTATCCGGCCGTGTATTCGGTCCCACCACCAAGCAACCTGGTTGTGTCCTTTGATTGGAATCAACTAGGCAGACCCCGGTTACCAGCCAGTATCCCATTCAGAATCATAGTCCAAATCTACAGAATGGTGATGGCTGGAACTATCATTGATGAAGGGGCATCTGTGAGTATCCTTTCCTCTATTTCTTGGAAAGCACTGGGTTCCCCGGCGCTTTTACCTGAGATAAGAAATCTGTCAGGTTTTGATAAAGGAACCAGTCACCCGTTAGGGATTCTCCCCAATGTTCCAATTACATTGAAAGGGAAGACAGTTCATATGAACGTCATGGTCGTCCAGGGACCCTTGGTTTATAACTTTCTCCTTGGACGAGACTATATATATTGCATGGAGGCAATAGTGTCCTCACTCTTTAGAGTCATGTGTTTTCCGCACGAAGGAAGAATGGTCAAGCTCGTAGACCAACTTTCATTTCCAGGATCACGCATCGCAAATAGTCAAATACCATCCCTTAACGGTCTATTCACTCAAGGAATGCCTCCACCCCCGGTTCTACTTCCCGATGAATGCGAGTGATTCAGAAAGAAAGAACTGGGACCCAGGGGGCATGCACCCTGGCCTGCCTTGGGCAGAGGAAACCTTGGGTATAAAGTTAATTTCCGCAGAAGAATGGACTAGTCCGTACCCCGTCCGAAAAAGGAAGAGAGGGTTGTTCTAGGATAAAATTCTTTTGTCAAAGTTATGTGAGCGAAAAGATCGACTCCCTTTGTCTAAAAAAGTAGGCTCTCCTAAGGAGGAGATCCATTTGTGGCGGCAAGTAGCCACCATCTTTGAAGTCAAGCCTCACCCATTAAAACATATGTTTTGAAGGATAAGTAGGGGCAGTCTCCAAAGAAAGAGATGAAATTGCTGCAACAAGTAGTCACCATCCTTAGCAACCTAATGATAGACATCGCCGAAAAGAGAGTTTAGTTTGCGGCAGCAAACAAAACCATTTTTCGGATAATAAGTAAGAGGAAAGAACCTTGAAATTATACTTTATACCTGGGGGCATGCGAACCTTTTGGAGTGCAAGCATGGGACGACTATTTATTTTTTTAAATTTTTAGGTCCTCCCTTTAAACCTGTAGGTCTAACCCGTTAAACTCATAGGATTAGCCGTTTCCAGCTTGCATAAAGAAAGGATGTGGGGCAAAAGTTAAAACTTGCCAAATTGGAGTAATTAGTGAGGTATCGCTCCTTAAATAAGATTACCTCACCTGAGGCATTCCTTGTATTAAGACTGGTATAATTGAGCAAGGTTTGAACGCATTCAAGCTCGTTAAAAAATGAAATAAGAAGTCAAGAGGACAGTTCTTTACGATGTCAACCTCATTAAAAAATGAAACAGCCCCTTAAAGTTTAGGGGGCATATGCCTCGTCTGCATTATTATGCTGGGGGAATCCATAATCGAGCCGTTTTTGTACAGAGTTCATGCTCATTAAAAAATAAACATAAATTGTGAGCAATCTTTCCCTATAGTTCAAGCTCATCCAGAAAAAATGAACCGGTAAACAACCTTGAGAAATGTAACCTTCGAAAGCCATATTAAAGCCCTTGGTCGTGTTCTTGCAGTCTCACCTCCATCCGTTCATTTGGCCAATCGTTCACCTCCATGTGTTTGTTTACCCATTTTGAGGAACAACTGCGAAGAGTGATTTCACTTAGCCATCCTTGTGACACTGCCGTGATTGGAAAATTCCAACCTGTACCTGGAATCTGCTGCTATCCCTGTTCATCACTCGTTCCTCAAAAGACGAGTCTTCTTTGAGCTCTTTTCACTGACTCGTAAAATATGAAAAGTTTGCCGAGTTTCGGCCTTCCAGCTCATTAAAAGGACCGGAAGAGCTATCCCTCCTCTAGATTTTAATCTTTTTGGACCTGAGGGATTATTGCACAAAAAGATCGAGCGCTTGTTTTGTTCGGCTCGTTAAAGAAATCGAAAATTCATCCCTTCTGTATTGTTTTATACTTTTTCGGACTTAAAGGATTAGATGACGAAAAAGGAATTTTGGAGTTAACTTTCCGTACCTTTTCAGACTCTCTAAAAATGAAAAGGACCGAGTTATCCTTGTCGTTAGACTCGTTAAAATTATTAAATAGCGACAAACTTGTCTTTAGACGAGAACGAGTTTCCCTATCGCTAGGCTCGTTAAAACATAGCGATGGGCTTGCCCGAAGGGCAGGTTATAGAACAAGCATATGTTATCCTCCTCAAGCTTGACAAAAAATAAAGAGGTACTGGTCAACAATGACTGGGGAAAAATTGGGAGAACCTCACAGCTTTAATGGTAGCAAGTCGCTCTTGAACATGACACTTTGTCCTCCGTATCACATCGGGTTGGGTTGTTTCATTCACCGGTCTCATAACCATGGTCCTCGCCACACCATACACATTTGGGGTAATGCTACCAATCCATCACATCAGTGTCGTTATATGTTCAAGAGATGTGGTTCTGCAAAGAGTCAACCGTGTCCCATCCACTGCCATACATTATCCTTCATCCATTTCATGATCGCCACCCTGAATCATACATCACAGTTTGTTTTCACCTCATCACAATCACTAGCTCCGTTCCGTGTCACTGATGTGGGATTCATTAAGGCCCTCCTTTGACGGATCGCTCCTTGTCGACATCAGCTCATTATCCAAGGAGTTGATCTAGGAACACCCCCTTCAGTACTTTGAAGCTTGCATGCCTCAATGGCAAGTTTCTCACTTCCAGCGACAGGTATACATTAATGACCTTCGACCAGAAGATTTTGCATGGTGGTCGACGCCAAGTCCTTTATTCCCACCATGTGAATTGTACTGCCGTACCTTGAGGGTCATCATCCTTATCGGTGATTCCTCTTGCGCTTGTTAACGGTTTACATCATTGACCGGTAATCAAGCGATGTCTTTCCATGTTCGACTTCATAAAAAAAAAATCTCACATGGATCGACTTGTACATCGAGTGAAGATCGGAAGAGATTGAAGACCCCGGATCTAGTTTCATCCATCCGGGCTGCGATATATATTCAGGATATAAAGACATTTGATATGTACATCATTACAGCAGATGATCATCCTTCTCAAAGGATGATAATTTCAGCAGAGAATTATCAGTCTACCATCAGACGATCGTCTGTTCTATGTACCAAAATGTATTTATAAAGCTGAGCATGGGAATGCCCGCCTCAGCTAGATCATGAAAATGTATGAAAAATAATGTATTGTATTGTATCTTATTACAGGACATTTCTCAGCAGATTGAATGAAATTCGGATCCTCTCAATAAAGCATTTCACCCGATAAATGACCTCATACTTTAGGGGGCATGTGTTATAGACAATTTTGTGCCTTACAGCAACAGGCATGAATTGTCAATAATCCAAGGGATCCAAAGTTCCCTAAACATGATGTTCTTACCCCTGGAGGAACAAGGTCAGCAAACCAACAGCTCTCAGATCAGTTCTCCACCTGAAAACACTCAAAAACAAGCAATCCTAAAATCAAAGCAGGTGCTCCACTAGGCTTCTGCGCTGAAACACAACTCCTCCATGGTGTACCTGCGTTGCAAAACAGGTAGGACAAAGGCCACCTGCGTTGAGCGAGTTTGGACAAGTGGCACACTGAGTCATAGCTCTGGAATCTTCCAGAAATGACACTTGGATCAGGGATTTCGCCTTGGGATGAGTCAGAGGCTCTGTTTCTCCAAGTGGAAGCAAAGTTCTCCAAGTGGACTCAAGAACTGAAGATCAACTGAAGAGAGAGAGGACACAAGGCAGCTACACATCAGTTGCAAGCTGACTCATCTTCTCTCAATTCATCTATATATTGAGCTCTCTCCTATGAGCTCAAGAGGCTGAAATTTTGTGCAAAGTAATGATATGCTGTTGGTTTCACTAGAGAGCTATTGGGTGATTGCTTGAGGGAGGTGAAGAGGAGAAATTCTTTCTTCTGGGAGGTGTTGCTGGATTGGGGCCTTCAATGGTTGTAACGCTCTCAGAACCTTTACTTCTTCATTAATAAAAGCTATTGAGGTTCTTCTATATGCAGTTGTTTCAATGATGTTTTGTGATAATTGCATATTTGATTTACACTAATCCTTGAATCAGTTATGATTGCATGTTGCTTGTAGTTTCCTTCTTTGTCATTTTGCAGGATCTCATCGTAGCTGGGCCAGCAAAAGAGCAAGGAGCTGGGAGCAAGCAGCCAAAGAGAAGAGTTTGGATTCGACATTAAGCGCAAGGCAACGGTTAGTGCATTTCTCCACTCTCTTTTGCTTTCATAAAGAAGTAAACCTTAAGTAGTTTTCCTTACAGTTTTTGTTGAGGTACTATCACCCTTAGAGTGGGATAGGGTCATCCGAATCGGATACTTTTCCCTACAACATTCCTGCTGTGTCTTGCCTTGTTTTCACTATTGTTTTTGCTGTTTGTTGCCAGTCAGTGGGCCTATATGAAACCATCTTCCTTTGTCATTATTCCGCCTCAGTTGTATAAAGAAACTGTATTTGTTCTTTTGTATTTCTTGTGTCATTTACAGTTTCCCATAACGAAAGTGAACCAGTCGTGCATTGACCTCTTAGATCTAGACCTGTGATTAAGTGTCGTTTTGATCTTAAGAGTTAGTTTATTTGCTGTTCATAGCTGATTGTGTTTGTCGCTTTTGTTATACGGTTTGAATTTATATATTTCTAAGTGTCAAAACAAGTGAATCGTAAGGTGTCTTTTGATTTTGGACAAACTTGTTTGCTTTCGCTTGAAATTGAATTCGAAATTATACAACAACTTTCTTTTTGTATTTCATCAAACATTAAGGAAGAGAAAAGAAATACTTGCATTTTTGCATTTTGCATTGAGTTTGTATGTTGATTTAGGGAAAAAGCGCATTAGCGAATGCTCTTTGATCTGTGTGAAAAGGATTTTATCTCTCTTTTCCCTCAGTAGTTAAGATTTTCATAAGTCGAAAAGATTGGAAAAGCTTGCTTCTCATCTTAGACTGCATTTAGGAATTTGTATCAATACATCTCATGGTGAACCTTGAAAGGCAAACTTTAAAAAGATCAACTTAAAATATATTGAATGAACCTAACAACGCTTTGAAACATAACACAAACATCTAGAGGTCTAAGCTAGAGACGTGTTCCAGCGTCGTTAAACATAGTGACTGTCGATCTCGACGAAAGTGGGTGATTCCTCCTGAGAGTCGGTGGCACTAATACGGACTTGTGCTCCCACGTACCGTCGCGTATATATTGGGAGACCCCTATAGGATCAAAGCCTTTATCCATAGGAAACCGTGTCGGCCGCCCTACTGATCGCAATGCAGTGAACACAGCATTCACGAAGATCGACCACTCGTACCGTAAAACGTATTCTGTGGTTTTGCGAAAGGTTTGGCACACCCTCTGCCTAGATCTCGTAAGCAGTTTCTTTTGGCCTTTTTCAAACTCTATAACTGAAAAAGTCCAACCGAGCATTTGTCACTTCGGGCTCGTTAATACATCGAAGGAGACTAGAGTCATCTTTAGCTTTTTCTCGACTCTTAAAAAGTGAAAAAGCAAGTTGTGTCTAAAAGCGTCTAATAAAATTCATTCAATTCGGAAACACAAATTTCCCCTTTTAATATTTTAGTTGATCGAGTAATCCGCAATCGTGGAAGAAAGTCAATTGAAAATCCGTCGTTCGCGGAGGCTTGCGAGTCAACCGTCTTTGTCCCCGGAATCGAACACAGTACGGGCAAAGCGAACTCGTTTAACCGGTTCAAAATCTCATTTTAAAGTTAGAACAAGTGTTCCTACTACATCCGAGGTTCCGGTTACTCTTAACATTTCTGGAAACCCTGCCTCCATAGAAGAAGTTCAACAGCCACAGAAGGACAGTAATACTGATCCTAGTCTGGGGGCAAATACTTGTGTAACTGAACCAGTTCCATCTGTAACCGGTCCAGAGAGTTTTGCTCCTCAAACAACTGTTGCTGTCGAAGCAACCACTTCTTCGGCACCAGAAATATTTTACGGACCTGACGGTCTTCCTCTTCCACCGGGTTTGATTGCGATAGAGGAAATTGCAGAAGATCCGCAAGCAAGTACTCCAACTCATTAGAAGTTAACCCACCACGAGTGGAAGTGCCTGTAGAATCGCTAGGCAATCTACTGGATAGACTTAAAATGTCTGAACAACCGTCATCATCTAGGACTGTGTCAAATGACACAGCGACAGCAGAAGCTCCTGCCGTCACTCCGACAATGTTTGCCGGCATACCAGCTGTCCCAACTAGTTCTCAACAGCTAGAAGGAGTCCACCAAGGGACTATTTCGACAGTGTGGTCTGTTCCAGTTTGTTCATCCGGAGTAATACCCGGCAACTCTTATGTTGAGACTCAACAGATTGATCCTCATGGAGGTCAATCTAGGCCATCAATCCCTTTTAATTCCGGATTGCTACCGTATGGGGGCCAATATGCCCTTTCATTACCCCCTCCGGGAGGGTATCCATACGTGAGTTCACAACAATGTTCAGGTTATACTGGAATCGCATCAAGTAGTTGGGTACCCATGCTACCTCAACAACCAAGGATTGTATATTCTATGCAATAGTGTGTACCTGTGACGAACATCCCAACCACACCGGCTATTGTAACCGTGTCGCAAGTTCAAGCGATACCTGTTACATGTCAACCTCAGGTTGTAATGCAACAGTCGCTTGACCATGGGTCACAACCACAATCGCCAACTGGTGGGTCAACACAAGTACAAACGGGTACAATTACCCCACACCTTGATCCAATGGTTAGCATGGCGCAACAGAACATGGCGTCACAACCATGGCTTGTACAATACCAGCAACCGCAGTTCCAGAAAGTATACCAAGGTTCTGAGCAGCAGATCTTTGCGAATAGTGGACAACCGTATATCCAAAACGGTTAAAACCAACCACTTTACAGTGGTCAAGTCCACCAACCGTATCAATCATACCAAAATCAATTACATTATGCTGGTATGCAAAGACCCACTGCTCAAGCGATTCCATCGTACCCTGGTTACGCTTCGCCTAACCTGAATCAATAGTTGCCATTCGTGGCAACTTTAGAGTTACCTGATTTACATCGGTTAACGAACGATCCGATTTCTTATGCCCCTTGGTGGCCAGCGATTCCTCATAAACTTCCATCTGACATTCCTAAATTCAATGGAAATCCAGGTGAAGACCCGTCGAATCACATGATGACCTTTCATATGTGGTGTTCGTCGAACACCCTTAACGATGATTCGATAAGACTTCGTCTTTTTCAGAGGACATTGACAGGTCCAGCGGCTAAATGGTATATTGAATTGCCAAGAGCCTCTTTCGACAACTTTAGTTCCCTAGCCACGACCTTCTTAACCCACTTTCAGTTACCGATAAGGTATGAAACGGGAACAGAAATATTAACCAACTTCAAACAGACAACTGCTACCCATATATCTGATCATATACATGAGTGGCATCGTCGTCGTAAGATGGTGAAAACATATGTTCCTAATCAACTATTAGCTGAATGGTTTATAAAGTCGTTACTTCCAGCTATTACGGAAGATGTGGCCAAGGGGGGAGTCGTAACAGAGGAGCAAGTTATTGCTCGTGCACAGTATTTGGACTTGGTGTATACCCAGTCCGGCACACTCTATGACAAAATACCTGACGCCCCTAGACCGGAATTTTCAATTCCTCCCCCTCCTAAATCAAATAGTGACTCTCATGCCGGTCATGGCGTGATTGGCACCGCAAACACGAAATCGATAAAGGCTTCCGCAAAGAAAGCCTGTAAGAATTCGGATCAAAATGCAAAAGAAGATATTCTTGCTTCGGAAGTAAATGTCGTTTCGGAAGATAAAGGCAAAGAAATCAATCAACCAAGAAGCAAGAAGAAAAAACAAAACAAAGGGAAGAAGAAAAAACAAGGTGAATCATCGCCTAAGGAAAATTCTTCAAACCCTCCTGGGAAAGGGAAACAAATTTATCCATGTCAGATATGTGATGATGAGGATCATTACACAAGGAATTGCCCATTCAAAGTTGAGTTGAAGAGGTTCTTTAAAAGTTCCCAAACATCAGCTGTGTTAACTGATCCATTTCCTAATCCAGGTCAAAATCTGGTTGATAGTGGAAATCCTTCCCCGTCACAAGTACTTATGTTGTCGGTTTCGAAACAACAGAATGATGCTTTAATTTCGACAAGGAACAAAGATTATGGGAATCCTCAGGTGTCGAACGAAAAAGGTAAAGATCAACCAAGTAGTTCGACAACAACTTCGACAGAAGTTGTACGACCAATCATACCTGAATTAACAATAAAACTGCCAAAGGGTGTAGTACACAAGTCGACATTTAATCCTCGCGCCAGAGCGGCGCAGCATTATAACATAGTGGAAGATTTGGCCCAATCGCCATCCGCTATGTCGACTCTAGAAGTGCTACAAAATTGTCCAACCCAAAGGCAGGCATTGTTATCAGCAATTGGTGGAGTAGATCCTAAAGATTCAAATCTGGTATCCTTTGATCACAAAGGATATGATCCTCAGTTACCGGCTCAATTAGCTTTCCTTATTCAAGTGAAAGCCCTCAACAAAACTGTTCACAGAACGATAATTGATGAGGGGGCATCGACATGTATTATGTCGATGAGCTGCTGGAAAACTTTAGGATCTCCAACCTTGTCTCGATCATCGACGACATTAAAGGCTTTCGACGGAAGGACTTATACCCCTTACGGTATCCTTAATAACTTGAAAGTTGAACTTGGAGGAAAAACAGTAGAAATTGATGTTGAAGTCATTGATGGAAATCTTGATTATAACATCCTACTGGGAAGACCATGGATTTATGCCATGGCAGCTGTCGTGTCGACTTACTTTAGGAAGATCGCATTCCCGTTTGAAGGAGGGATTACGATCGTCGACCAACAGAATTTCCTCCCAAATGGTTCACAAGTTACAGGAAGCATTCCCATGATCCATGAAAGTAACCATTCAATTCAAGATATCGGAGTAGGATTATTGAAAGACCCCATTTTGATGGGAACTTTCGCGCTACCACCTCCTGTTTATTCGGGAAATGTACCGTTTGTAGCAACCTGCAACATGATATCTTCCACGAAGGTCAACATGGATCATGCAATGGTATTGTCCCCAAGCCCTTTGGAAATATTGTAGCAATCAATGTTTCAGGCATGGGAGGCGAGCCCAAATCAACGCTTGTCAAGCGTTTGGGTAGATAGGTCTAGAGAATATGGAACCCCATTAGATCCTTGGTAAAAAGTACATGGGACCGACGAAGGAATCTTACAATCAATGATGATTGAGGGGAAACCATGGAATGATCACCACCACCGTTCCCTTCTTCCGGAATATGAAGAAGATACTCAAAGTGACCTTTATCACCCTTCAGTGTTTGAATTCCTAACAAATACTGTAAATACGGTGGATTCCGAGCGAAACCTATCCAATATTGAAGAGACTATAGCCATAAATATCTCGACCAAAGCAGATGTTGTAGAGAATATTTATGTCGGCAAAGGTTGTTCCCCTTCAGAACTAGAAATATATAACGCTCTTTTTCGCGAATTTAGAGATGTCTTTGCTTGGTCATATGATGAAATTCCAGGCGTCGACTCGAATATAGTTGAACATGAAATTAAAATGTATCTCGATGTCAAACCAGTAAGACAACGGCTTCGGCAGGTGCACCCGAAGAAAGCCGCTGCCATTAAGGCAGAAGTTGAAAAACTTCTCCATGCTGGATTCATCTACCCGGTTCCTCTAACCGATTGGGTATCGAATATTTTCCCTGTTATGAAGAAACAAGGGACGATTAGAGTGTGTGTTGATTATAGGGATGTAAACCATGCTTGTCCAAAGGACAACTACCCTACACCCTTCATCGACCAGATAATTGATGAATGCGCCGGATGTGAAATCTTTTCATTTATGGATGGATTCTCCGGGTATAATCAAATAAATATCCTCCCACAGGACCAGTCAAAGACTGCATTTATTTTTCCGTGGGGCACATTCGCTTATCGAAAATTACCCTTTGGTTTAAAGAACGCAGGGGTGACGTTTCAGAGGGCGATGAATTATGCCTTCCATGACATCAAGAACATTGTTCAACCCTATCTCGACGATCTTCCGGCTCATTCGCGAAAGCGGACTGATCATCCGCAACATTTAAGAGCAATATTTCTACGTTGCCGACACTACAAGATAAGACTCAACCCACACAAATGTGTGTTTTGCGTCAGTTCTGGTCGTTTGCTTGGCTTTGTAGTCTCTAAAGATGGGATTCGTCTCGACCCCTGTAAGGTTCAGGCAATCATTAATTTGCCTCCACCTTCAAATTTGCTTCAGATTCAGAAACTCCAAGGGAAAGCAAACTTTCTGAGGAGGTTCATTCCAAATTACGCAGAACTTGCTAAAGGTTATACTCGTCTTTTGAAGAAGGATGTACCTTTTGTCTGGGACCAGGTGGCGCAAGCTTCCTTTGATGCTCTGAAAGAATGTCTAGTAAAAGCATCATTAATGTACGCCCCAGACTATCAAAGAGATTTTAACCTGTATCTGGCTGCAGCGGATACGACCATTGCGATGGTTTTAGTTCAAGAAGTCGATGGAATAGAACATCCTATATATAATTTAAGTAAAAACTTAAACGATACAGAAAGTAAATATTCTTATGTGGAAAAACTAGCGCTTGCAGCTGTTCAAGCGATTCAAAGGTTTCGACATTATGTCCTCTTTCGGAAAACTACCGTCTTGTCAGATTGCAACCCAATGACTTATATACTGTCGCGACAGTTGCTTGGGGGCAAATATTCAAAATGGATAGCGATCCTTCAAGAGTTTGATCTAGAATTTGTAAAATCCAAATCAAAGAAAGCTCTAGTTTTCGCAGAATTATTATGTGATTTCCCATCGTCGTCCGACGATGAAACGTCAGAAGAGTCAATCGTGGACGAAAGTTTGTTTCTCATATCTGCAAGCGATGAATGGTATGGAGATATCATAATTTATCTCCAAACCCAAAAATTTAGGTCTAATACCTCTCACTCATAACAAAAACGTATACGATACCAAGCAAAAGACTACATGATCGTCGGTGATACACTTTACCGTCGCGGTGTCGATACAGTTCTGAGGAGGTGCCTTACCCATGAGGAGGCCGAAAAAGCCCTGAATGATTGTCATTCAGGCGCATGTGGGGGGCATCAGGCTGGATATGCAACAGCACAAAGAATACTACGAGCAGGATACTTCTGGCCAACCATGTTCAAAGATTGCATAACAGCAGTCAGAAGTTGCCATGCTTGTCAAATCTTTGATAGCAAAACCAGACGACCACCCGCACCCTTGCAACCTATAGTTGCTATTGGGCCCTTCGCCAAGTGGGGCATCGATTTCATGCAATGTAACCCCACCTCGACCGGGGGGCATGGGTATATAATAGTCGCTGTTGACTATTTTACCAAATGGGCCGAGGCGATGCCTACATTGGATAACACTGGTGAAACAACTGCCCTTTTCTTTTTCAATCATGTAGTCGCCAGGTTCGGCGTACCACAAGCTATAGTTACAGATCATGGATCGCATTTTCGCAATCACATGATGGTCGAATTAGCTGCCAAGCTAGGGCTATCTCACGACAGCTCTACCCCATATTATCCGCAAGCCAACGGACAAGTTGAAGCAATCAACAAGGTCCCGAAGCGTATGTTGCAAAGGATGATCGGGGTTCATAAAAGAAGATGGCACCTAATCGTGTACTCAGCTTTGTGGGCTTACCGGACCTCGGTAAAGAACGCAACCGGGTTCACGCCTTTCCAATTGGTGTATGGCCCGGAAGCAGTCTTGCCAATCCAGTGCGAAATTTCATCGCTTAAACTCGCGATCGAACTCCTCCCCGGAACTTCAGAGGAAGAGGCTCGTTTCTTGGAATTAATCCAGTTCGATGAAACCCGTCGTGATGCCGCATTGGCTAACGAGGCCCATAAGAAACGAGTCAAGGCTCAGTTCGACAAAAATGTCAAACCCCGTGTCTTCTCAGAAGGTGATTTGGTCTTGCTTTATGATCAAGAATCCGATAAATTGGGAGCAGGTAAATTCAAGTCCTTATGGATGGGCCCCTATATTGTTAAAATGGTGTTAACAAAAGGAGCCTACGAGTTAATGGATTACGATGGGATTCCACTGGCGCAGCCCCGCAACGGGTTGTACCTCAAGCGTTACTATGCTTAAATAGTAACCTACATGCTTTTGTTGTATTTTGTTTTCGCTAAAGTATTTGTTCTGGTCGAGTGATCCACCTTTTTCATTTATGGCAGATGTCGAACCTTATGTAGACATGTGTTGGATATGCCGACGGAGCGAGTCGTAGTTCGCGGAACCTGTCCTCCGCAGCCTGGGCCATTTTTGATCCAAGCGGCGAGTTAGTAAGTTTTAGAGGTGTATGTATTGGGCAATCAACGAATAACATCGCTGAGTATAGCGCGTTGATAGAACTACTCTCTGATGCCATTACACGTGGCATACGCCGACTAATTGTCAGGCTAGACTCACAGCTCGTCATACTACAACTCAATGGTATATATTCTGTTCGCAATCCAGCTATTTATCGCATGTTCGTAAGAGTTAAGATCTTGGAAAGACGATTTGATTCAATTCAATATCAACATATTTCAAGAAATTTAAACACATTAACCGACTCATTAGCAAACTATGTGTTAGATAGACATTTGCAACATTTATAAAAAGGACACATCATCAAAGATTGTACATATGGATCACGTAAATCAACCAGAATAAAATCCGAAAATCAAAATATATAAGCTGTTTATATAAGTTCATACATAATGTTCTGTAACCAAGACAAAATTGGTCATGTGACCTAAAAACTCAAAAAGATGCTAGGGGGCACCCTAGCCTAATGGTGCTCATGATAGTACGTCACAGCCTGTGCAATCATGCGCAAGAGACGAGTCCATCGTCTAGGCACGCCAATGGTATGAAGCTGCATCTGTAAAGGTAACTCGTCGATCTGTACATTCGGAAGGCCACGAGTAAGGCTCTCAACCTGCTCCTGCACAGCTGTAAGGGTCTCGGTGTCGTCAAGATCGCAGATAACAACTCTCCTAGCAGGTTCCCTGCTGGGGCAGCAGCTGGCGATCTCAGACGAACTGCTGGACAAACAGGACCAATATCTGCATGCACCCAAGAGTACAATTAAAAGTCTTGATAGAATAAAGCACAGAACCGTTATGAACAAGAACAATAAACAGTAATGTGGTCAAAGAGTTTACCAATGGCACCCCACTGCTCGCCATCCAGTAGAACCAAATCCGGATCACCTCGGAAATCCATACCCACATATGGATACTCAGAAAACGCCATCTCCTGGCGCTCGAACCACCTAAAGAAGGCCTCAGTGAAAGTAATCTGAGGTTGACTGGCATGCCTAGACATGTGGTCAACCCACCTCTGCATGCGTGGCTCGGTCGGAGAAGTCAAGTCAAGTATGATGTACTGAGGCTGCATCAGTGGGATTTTCTCCAGGGCAAAGGCAGTCAGAATAGAACCAAATCCAAAGTTCTTCAGCTTCTCGTCCTTTATCTTGGTCAATTGACTTTTCATCTGAAAAAGTACTGCATCACACCAGTTGAATACTTTCGGTTGGAGACACTCCAGGGCGTGCTGCATATAAGACCTGTTGGCAACATGTAAAGCTGCGCTGCCGGCCATCCTACCAATAGTAAACAGAATGGACCTGAGAGCCCGATCAGTAATCTCACGGATAACGATCTTGCCGTCTCTGCTCGGCTGAGAACCTTCCCTGCAATACTGGCGGACATAATCTCTGGTGGAATCAGTCCCCCGGGCCGTACCTGATAAGGAAACGAAGGCACCACCTCTTGACAACCCAGTCAAGAAGTACATGTCCTCTATGGTCAAGGGTATGGTCTTCCCCCTAATCTGGAATACTTGGTTAACAGGATCCCAAGCATCAAGCATATACTGCAGTAAAGAAATCTGTGCTCTCATACTAGAGATCCGGAAGAACTTCAGCAGGCCACAGTTCCGCAGCGCGTTCACCGTGACCAGGTCATGGAGGGCAATCATGTCCTCCTCTTCATGTTCTCGTTCTCGCCATGTAAGGGACATTTTGCTCAAGTCACCCTGCAAAGCAAACAAGAGAGAGAATGAGTTCCTGTTTTGGTGAAACAATGGCGAAAAATCATCAAAAATAACCTTAAAACTCAGTCTTTTTGAGCCCAGCGCAGGCAGGAAGTATCCCACTTGCGCTGAGGGTCAGGCTGCCTTAAGGCAGCTTGACCTTCAGCGCAGGTTTGGAAAGGGAAACCTGCGCTGATCCTAGGGCGCCCTGGCAAAACCCCAGGGGCTCAGAAAGACCGGAAAACAGGCAAAAAACAGGAAAAGGAAACCATGAAAATAAAGAGCTAGGGTTTAGCTCCTACCTGGTCCAGACGGCGCCGAAAACCGTCCGTAGAATCTCCCGGAATCAGCTGGTGAAAATCAAGGGGGAAGAGGCACCTCCAGAGCTCCAACAAACCAAATGCAAATGAAATGGTAAATGAGAGGTAAAAACACCTTTTAATGGCTTTTTACATAGTACAAAGTGAAATATTAGGGTTATAATCTCATTTTCATGCAAATATTATCCATTTCTAACATAGTTTGTTGCAGCAATTGAAAATACAGTGCTACATTTGAAAAGAGAAAAGCTAGTAATGGTAAAAAATAAAAAATTTGACCACAAATCGAGCAGTTTTAGCATAAAGTTCATGCTCGTTAAAAAATAAACGCAGGTTCGAGCAGTTTTACCGCGGAATTTATGCTCGTTAAAAATTAGAAAAGCGTGAGCAAGGGTTCCACCAGAGTTCAAGCTCATTAAAAAATGAACCTATCCAGGTAAATAACCATTGTGATCGTAAATTTATTAGCCATAAAATCCTTGGTCGTGTTTACACCTGCCACCTCCATTCCATTTGGTTGATCATTCACCCCCATATGATTGTTTACCCATTTTGAGGAACACCTGCGAAGAGTGATTTCACTTAGCCATCCTTGTGACACTGCCGTGATTGGAAAATTCCGACCTGTACCTGGAATCTGCTGCTATCCCTGTTTATCACTCGTTCCTCAAAAGAAGAGTCTTCTTTGAGCTCTTTTCATCTGACTCGTAAAATATGAAAAGTTTGCCGAGTTTTGGCCTTCCAACTCGTTAAAAGGACCGGAAGAGCTATCCCTCCTCTAGATTTTAATCTTTTTGGACCTGAGGGATTATTGCACAAAAAGGTCGAGCGCTTGTTTTATTCGGCTCGTTAAAGTTATCGAAAACTCATCCCTTCTGTATTGTTTTATACTTTTTCGGACTTAAGGGATTAGATGACGAAAAAGGAATTTTGGAGTTAACTTTCTATACCTTTTCAGACTCACTAAAAATGAAAAGGACCGAGTTGTCTTTGTCGCTAGACTCGTTAAAATAATTAAATAGCGACAAACTTGTCTTTAGACGAGAACGAGTTTCCCTATCGCTAGGCTTGCCCGAAGGGCAGGTTATAGAACAAGCATATGTTATCCTCCTCAAGCTTGACAAAAATAAAGAGGTACTGGTCAGAAATGACTGGGGAAAAATTGGGAGAACCTCAAAGCTTTGATGGTAGCAAGTCGCTCTTGAACATGACACTTTGTCCTCCGTACCACATCGGGTTGGGTTGTTTCATTCACCGGTCTCATCACCATGGTCCTCGCCAAACCATCCGTATTTGGGGTAATGCTACCGATCCATCACATTAGTGTCGTTATATGTTCAAGAGATGTGTTCAGAAAGAGTCAACCGTGTCCCATCCACTGCCATACATTATCTTTCATCCACCCATGATCGCCACCCTGAATCATATCTCACAGATTGTTTTCACCTCCACTAAAGTCATTAGCTCCGTTCCGTGTCACTGATGTGGGATTCATTAAGGCCTTCCTTTGACGGATCGCTTCTTGTCGACTTCAGTTCATTATCCAAGAAGTTGATCTAGGAACACCCCCCCAGTACTTTGAAGCTTGCATGCCTCAATGGCAAGTTTCTCACTTCCGGCGACAGGTATACATCAATGACCTGCGACCAGAATATTTTGCGTGGTGTTCGACGCCAAGTCCTTTATTCACACCACGCGAATTGTACTGTAGTACCTTGAGGGTCATTGTCATTATTTGTGATTCCTCTCGCGCTTGTTAACGGTTTACATTATTGACCGGTAATCAAGTGATGTCTTTCCATGTTCGACTTCAGCGCAATTCTCACATGGATCGACTTGTACTTAGAGTGAAGATCGAACGAGATTGAAGACCCCGGATCTAGTTTCATCCATCCGGGCTGCGATATATATTCAGGAAATATAAAGACATTTGATGTGTACATTATTGCAGCAGATGATCATCCTACTCAAAGGATGGTAATTTCAGCAGAGAATTATCAGTCTATCATCAGACGGTCGTCTGTTATGTGTACCAAAATGAATTTATAAAGCTGAGCATGGGAATGCCCGCCTCAGCTAGATCATGAAAGCAGAATGAAAAATAATGTATTGTATTGTATTTTATTGCAGGGCACCTCTCAGCGATTGAATGAACTTCGGATCCTCCTAATAAAGCATTTCACCCGATAAACGACCTCATACTTTAGGGGGCAACTGTTATAGACATTTTTGTGCCTAACAACATGGAGCATGAAATGTCAATAATCTAAGGGATCCAAAGTCCCTAAACATGTTGTTCTTACCCTTAGAGGAACAAGGTCTGCAAACCATAGCACTGAGAATCAGTTCTCCACCTAAAAACACTCAAAAACAGGCTATTTCTGGATCATGTCAGCTGCTCCACTGAGCATCTGCGCTGAATGTCAACTGCTCCTCCTTGTACCTACGCTGAAGGTCAAAACTAATGAAGGCTACCTGCGTTGGGCGAGATTGGCCAAGTGGCACAGTCATTCTGCAAGGTGTCAACTGCCCAGGAAGCTTCCAAACTGACACTTGGGTCAAGGAATTCGCCTTACTCGTGGCCTTCCGGATGTACGGATCGACGAGTTACCTTTACAGATGCAGCGTCATACCATTGGCGTGCCTAGATGATGGACTCGTCTCTTGCGCATGATTGCATAGGCCGTGACGTACTATCATGAGCACCATTAGGCTAGGGTGCCCCCTAGCATCTTTTTGAGTTTTTAGGTCACATGACCAATTTTGTCTTGGTTACAGAACATTATGTATGAACTTATATAAACAACTTATATATTTTGATTTTCGGATTTTATTCTGGTTGATTTACGTGATCCATATGTACAATCTTTGATGATGTGTCCTTTTTATAAATGTTGCAAATGTCTATCTAACACATAGTTTGCTAATGAGTCGGTTAATGTGTTTAAATTTCTTGAAATATGTTGATATTGAATTGAATTCGCCTAGTGATGAGTAAGAGGGTCTTGATCTCCAAGTGGAAGCAAGATTCTCCAAGTGGACTCAAGAACTGAAGATTAACTAAAGTGGGAGAGGACACTAGTCAGCTTTATGCCAGTCTCAAGATGACTCATCCTTTCTCCAAAACCCTATATATAGATCTCTCTCATGAGGTCTAGGGAGGCTGGAATTTTGTGAAAGTAAGGAAGTGTTGTTGGTTTGAGTATAGAGCTATTGGGTGTTTTTCTTGAAGGAGGTGAAGAGGAGATTTCTTTCAGCTGGGAGGTGTTGCTGGATTGGGCCTACTGTGGTCGTAACTCTCTCAGAACTTTACTTCTATTATCAATAAAGTATTTGAGGTTCTTCTATATGCATGTGTCTTTATGATGAATAGATGCTTGTATATTTGATTTATGCTAATCCTATAATCGATTATGGATGTATGCTTCTTGTAGTTTCCTTTTCTTGTGCTTTTACAGGATCTGTGTGTAGCTGGGCCGGTGAAAGGGCAAGGAGCTAGGAGCAAGCAGCAAGGAGTGAAGACTGGATCAACTATTAGTGCAAGATAACGGTTAGTAGATCATCCTTTTCTTCCCTCTCTCATCTCATAAAGAAGAAACTTTGAATAGCTTTGCATTCAGTTGTTGCTGAAGTACTATCACCTTCAGAGTGGGATAGAGGCATTCTGCATTAGATACTTTTCCCCCCAACAACACATGCACACTTACATGTCCTAGTCAGATAAAATAAACTAATCCTAGTGTGATTGTTTATTTTATTTGACTAGGATATGTATGTGTGCATGCATGTGTGTGTATGCATTTGTTTATATCAATTAACTAGGATGCATATCATTGAATAAATTTATGATTTGTTTATTATCATGTTCAGTGAAATGTTACTTGATATCATTTTCATTAATTATGGATTGAATGATTCAATATGATATTTTTTTGGAACTAACAAGTATATTAAGAAATGATGAGTATAAATTTATGATCTCGTGATTGTTTATATATATATATATGAGATTGTTTATTTTATCTAACTAGGATTTATATGTGTGTATGCATTTGTTTATATCAATTGAATAGGATCCATATCATTGAATGAATTTATGAGTGGAATGTTACATGATATCATTTTCATTAATTATGGATTGAATGATTCAATATGATGTTTTTTTGTGGAATTAACAAGTATATTGAGAAATTATGAGAATACATTTATGATCTCGTTACACACATTGAGCTAGGTTATATTTTGGGAGTAACCTAGAGTAATATTAAGAATGTGGTGGAAGCTACACTTAGAGAAAGATTTTTTTTTTTTGTAAGCTTTAGACATATATTTATATTACACAGCAACTCATATTACATTGATAGTTTTTGGTTCCCAAAAAGTCTATGGGATCTGTTGGCACAAAAATGTGATCAGGGAAAGACCCTGGGTTCAGGCACAAGGGGCCAATAAGGGTTCGTTGTAATCTAGGACAACACCGACATTTTCACCTTACCCAAAGGGTAAGGAGTCTCACCCGAGGCGTGTCGTGACTGAAACTAAGAAGGATTTAGAAGGATATCAAGGACGACCTAGACATTACCTCATACACATCTTAAATAATACATTCATCACAACATCATATTGTTACAGTTATCATATTCATCCGAGGAAAGACCATTAATATAAAAACTTTTTGAGCAGGTCTATAAATCAAAGCGATACACTTAAACACAATGGCATGCAACTGGTTCATTCACTCGTTCATATTAATTCAAAGGAAGGTTCATTACAACATACATTTGACATAAATCCTTGATCAGATACATAAAATACTGTGGCCATAAGATGCCTTAGACCTCAGGCCAAGCCTAGCTCTGACCTCTCTGTAACTGCTCCGGTCCTCGGATTTTGTTCCTTTGTGCTTCTGGTGTTATAGACATTTTTGTGCCTCGCGACATGGAGCATGAAATGTCAATAATTACAGGGATCCTCAGTCCCTAAACATGTTGTTCTTACCCCTAGAAGAACAAGGTCAGCAAACCACAGCACTTCCTATCAGTTCTCCACCTGAAAACACTCAAAAACAGGCTATTTTTGGATCATGTCAGCTGCTCCACTGAGCATCTGCGCTGAAAGTCAACTGCTCCTCCTTGTACCTGCGCTGAAAGTCAAAACCAATGAAGGCTACCTGCGCTGGGCGAGATTGGACATGTGGCACAGTGAGTCATTACCTTGGAAACTTCCAAAAATGACACTTGGATCAGGTATTTCGCCTTGTGATGAGTCAGAGGCTTTGTTTCTCCAAGTGGAAGCAAGGTTCACCAAGTGGACTCAAGAACTGAAGATCAACTAAAGATTAACTGAAGAGAGAGAGGACACAAGGCAGCTACACATCAGTTGCAAGCTGACTCATCCTTTCTCAATTCATCTATATATTGAGCTCTCTCCTATGAGCTCAGGAGGCTGGAATTTTGTGCAAAGCAAGGAAGTGCTGTTGGTTTACAGTTAGAGCTATTGGGTGATTGCTTTTATAGAGGTGAAGAGGAGATTTCTTGCTGCTGGGGAGGTGCTGCTGGATTGGAGCCATTGATGGTTGTAACCTTCTCAGAACCCTTTTACTTCTATCAATAAAGCTTTGAATGTTCTCCTATATACTTGTATTGCATTGATGTATTGTATTTACTTGTATATCTGATTCACTCTAATCCATGCATCAGTTATGAGTACATGTTCCTTGTAGTTTCCCTCTCTTGTTTGTGCAGGATCTGTGTGTAGCTGGGCCGGCAAAGGGAGCAAGGAGCTGGGAACAAGAGACAATGAGAGAGAGGACAAGATCGACAAAAGCGAAAGACACCGGTTGGTCAATCTTTTCTTCCTTCTCTGTACTTTCATAAAGGAAAATATCAAAGCTTTACTTTCAGTTGTTGCTAAGGACTGTCACCCTTAGAGTAGGGATAGGGTCATCCGAGTCGGATACTTTTCCCCACAACATCTGGCTCCTACGAGATACCCACCCTTCTTCATGTTGTCTTCTCCTTTTATCTACTCCTCTGCTGCTCACATTGTCAGTTCTGTTTGGTTGTCTTTGCCCTCGGTTGCTTCCAGTCCTCCTCCTTGTCCACTCGACTATTTCTGATTGCTCTCAACACCTTGCTGCAACTGCCCATTGATTGCATGGTCTTGCTTCCTTTCCTAGTTGTCCTCTCCGCAACTTGACTGTTGCTCCCGCCACTTGTTTTCTGTCTTAATTCCTTCAAAACTTTCAAAATTCAAAATGAAGGCCCCAACAGGCCCCGACCACAGTTATTTGACTCATCCCCGAGTCAATCTATCTCAAGCGTTGTGGGTCATGTTGTTGAATCTGTGGGTATTTTTGCCTGTTGCTACTCTGGTCCTTCCTTCTGAGGGGCTACTGCTTCAGCTACTTATTCCATATGTTGGCCTCCTTTTCCAAACGAAGGCCCAATTCAGGAACAACTATTATTGTTTCTTTCTTGAAGTTGTTGTATTCGTTGAGTATTGTTTGCCATGCAATCGCTATGGAGTCAGCCTACTTAATGAAGTCTTCTGCCGTGTTGGATGTTGGTTGACTCAACCTACTTCTTTGTAGTTTGTTCCACTGTTCTTGACTATTGTTGCATACCTACTTAAGAGCAAGAACATGTAGACAGATTGGTGGTCTGAGGTCTCAAATTTTCTTTTTAGTTTTTGCAGACTCCTCTATCTGTTTGACTTGTGCATGATCGGTGGTGATTTCTTCATCAATCTTCTGCAATCGAATGGAGTCTGTGCATGTCTTGTTGTTGGAAATTAAAATTTGGAGTTGTTCTCGCAAAGGATAAACATGTTGATTCTTTTGGGTCAGGCTACCCGACCAGTCGTGCACTTTCTCCATTAGGGAAAACCCATATGCAAGTGATTCAACAAGTGATTTTTTTGCATTGGTGATGGTGTTGATCTTCTCGTCTATTGATCGGGCGTATATCTCAGTCAGATCAGGTAGTGCCGATTTGACTGTCTCCAACTTATTTTTCATATCTTCATTCGTGGCTATCAAACTCGAACGTGTTGCCTAGAGGTGGTCACAGTAGTTGACCAACGTGCAGGATGTAAAAACCCTGGGAGTTTCTATGACAACATCTGATATTGTCGGCCAAAGGGACCGAAATTTATCTGTAACCTAATCTACCTGTTCCGGCAGATCATCATTTGCTTGTTTGAGTTGATCCCTTTCTTCTGTGACCTCCTGTAATTGTCTTTTCTACTACTCATGTTCACGGACGAGGCCATCATGTATTCTCTATGCTCTCTGTGCAGCTTGTTGGATGAATCCAAACAACTGTGTTGATGACTAGTGATGTAGAGTCTCTTCCTGCATTGTGTTTGGATATGGGAAATTGCTCTTAATGGGTAGGCCGTTGGCAATGGACTTGTCTAAGTGGGATGGGGGAGGTGGAATGATAACTGGGTTTGGGATGAGCGAGAAATTTATAGGGAAGGCAATCTGGTAATGTTCAGTTCTCGTAGACTGCAGTGTGGACACTATCGTCTCTTCCCCTGGTAGTGGGCCCGACCCTAGAAGTAGGGATATCATTGAGGATGTGTGAGCACCATTGCCTTGGAGAGACTCATTATACTGCTGCGTGGAGTCTACTTCAACCTCTTGTGTTGTCACACGCGTACCAGTGGGAATGGATTTAGACAGGGTTGCAGAGGTGGAGGCTGTATGCAGCGATGGATCCCGCGACCCTAGTGAGACTGCAGATGAGAATAGAGGATTTTCTTCAACTATGGATGATGCAGATACTGATTGGCTGGCCTCGTCAGTGAGGTCGACAATCGAGACTATAGGGGTTGTCTTGGGTTTCTTGGTAACTGGCTTTTTAGTTCCCCTTTTCTATTTAGGCTTAGGAATTGGTGGCTTTGATTGTGCATGAGGGCCAACATGAGGAATTACTACAATTAAAGTGGTGATGATAATCAGATTAAATAGTGTAGATCCTTGAAAAGTTATGGATTGCATCATCTCACTTGAGGGTTCTATGAAATTTGCAATCGTTTGCTTGAGGGAAGACATTTGTTGCACCATTTGAAGAAACATGGGCTCCAAATCATCCTCTGCCTGTCTCTTCCTGTTGCTTCCACTATTGACGGTTACAGTCTCATTCCTTCGAATAGGTACCTATATTTTCCCTCCGTGATCTCGCACGCAACCCATGGCCATGAACCAACTTCGGTGTGGAATGCTTCTTTTGTTAAGGCAAACTTTTGTGGCCTCATTTGGAATGTTTCTGGATGAACACATCTTGGCCTGATGTATGTGTGCCCATGGGTAACCCCAAACTAGATATCCTACAAAAACTCATCCAACAGTTGTTTGGGTATTCACTCTGCCTTCCTAATTGTAATTAGCATCATTCCATACCAGTCGCTGAAGGCTGCCTCATTGATTTCTTCGCTATTGGGGTCCGCTTAGGCTCTCCATGGCTTGTACCTAAGCGTTATAGGTTGATCATCTCTAATTTTCATCATGTCCCTTCCTTTCAGCGGTTTCCATTTCCACATTGCTAGCGTCATGAGTATATAACCAAATATGAAATTGGTGCTTCTCTTATATATGTCTTCACAGGCTTCAAAGAGTTCATTCAGTACGAAGGTTGACCAGTTAAGCACCTCCCCTTTGCAGTAGTGTTTCGCAACCGATATTGCATCCAGGGTACACTCATTCTTGGCAAAATGCGTCATTGTCTTCCTTGCTATTATGTAGCAGGCGAATTTTATTTCTTCCTTGCTGATGAGATCAATCTTTGCGCCTTTGCCTTTGTGCTTGGTCTTGTATTTTTCATAGTAATCTTTGTCACCTTCCTTCTTTGCTCACTTTGTTCCTCCTTAGAACGTTGTAGATACTGCATTTCCTCCTGCTGAGAGTCCTGTCAGTCGTTGTATATCATCGACATGAATTGGGTACTCTTTGTCGAGCCATAGTGATCCACCATGCATCTTACTGACAAGGAGCTTAGTGCATTGCGTCGCAGCCAATTGCGTGTCAAAGACTGGTAGACTTCTGAGATTAATCAGCGTTGATCATTGGAGGCCTCTGAAATCATCTTTAACCTTTATTGTCATGGTGCCATCTCCCTTTGGAACCTCTTCCGTGTATACTTCTCGCTTCAAAGCTGGAAATTGGAAACAATTTGAGAGATCATTGTCCACTAACGTTGCCTTGTCATATTTTCCATACAAATTTTCTAAAACTAGAGTTCAAGCTAAAGAATAGGTTCTATAAAATATAAATAAACAAGAGGTTACTAATCAAAATAGAAAGTTATATACATATATTACATATATTAAGGGATCTAATAATAATATTATGCAAAATAAAAGTTAGAGAAAGACTCCAATATTTATAAATTACAAAGCATGAAGGGAAAAAAGATAGATACATAAAATGAATAAAAACAAGGAAAGAAGAAAAAGTCATCAAGAAATAAATGAACGAAGAAAACAATAGTAAAAGTAAAATGAAAGCTTAAAAATAAGCTAGAAATAAAAATAACCAGGGAGCAGAAAGGGAGGAGTCAAGAAGTGAGAGTCGGAATCCAACTCTTACTTAATTTCCAACCATCATCCCTATTAAGATTTTTGGCATGCCTTTCAATCTCAATCGCTTCCCCAGGCTTCCTATGGTCGAAATGATCAACCCTGACAATGACTTTGGATTCTTCAATGCAGACATTGTGTTTTGTTTTCTCTGCATGCTTGGCTATGGCTGATGAGCGAGATCGATTGTGTCTAATATCTACAGCATGCTCATGGATTCTCTATTTAATAGACCTATATGTTTCCCTAATATAGGGAATACCATAGGAGTAGGGAATAATGTAGATGCCCTTTGTTTCCTTAGGGTTAATAGGGTCTTTAACTGATCCTAGAGAATTCTTAATGGTATGGAGAGGCCTGAACGAGGAAGCGACATTAATCTTCCTAAGGATATGGGCAATCCTATCCATGGTTCCTTGGATATACGAGAGATGAACCTTAGAGACAGGATCAACATGAGCAGGTTTAACTCTTGGCACTTTGCATGCCTTTTGAAAGGCCTTGAGACTTTGAGATCTGTTATACCCATTTTTTCTAAAAACCTCAAGAAGATGAGATTTCTCTTGATTAAGGTGGCTATCATCAAAGATTCTTAGAGCACGGGTAGAAAGAGTGTTGAGAACTCCAAATTTCTAAGTCGGAAAGTGATGAGAGACGACATGGAGATATTGTTCCATGGGAGTTTTCTTTCGAAGCACTCAGTGACAAACGGAACCATCATCCATCCTAGAAAGGAGAATGTTAAGGAAGGGAAGGAATCCATTCTCTTCCACCTCCATCATGAACTTGATGAATCCGATTGAGAATTAATGTGGTTTAGAAACAGATCTAATTTCTCGTGACCATGAGGACAGATGACACATGTATCATCAACAAACCTCTTCCACTTTTTAGGGCGAAATTGGCTCGTGGCTAAAGCCTTGGTTTCGAAATATTCCATAAATAAGTTAGCAACGATAGGGGAGAGAGGGGAACCCATCTCAACACCGCAAGTTTTCTCATAGAACTCACCCTGGACACTGAAGAAAGTCGAGGTGAGGCAGAGTTCAACTAATTTGGCAGTGTCTTTGTCAGTGATGCGATTGATGATATCAATGGCCTCTTGGATGGGGATTTTGGTGTATAAGGATACGCCGTCAAAAATAACCAACAAATCTCCAGGTTCCAACTTGATATCTTTCCACTCTTGAACAAAGGAGGCAGAGTCTTTAACAAAAGAATCAGTGAGCTAAGAACTTGGCAAGAAGATAAGTAGGATCGCCTATAGTGTTAACAATAGGCCTCAAGAGAGCCCCAGATTTATGAATCTTTGGAAGGCCATAAATTCTAGGGGTAAGGGGATTTCTCTCTATGAGCTTACGAGACATAGGATTAAGGGACAAGCTCAACTTGATAGGGCTTGATACTTCCTTAGAAACAGATTTAATGGGATTTCTCTTAAGTTTGATGTAACTTCCACTATTAGAAAGATGGTCAATCATTTTGGAGACATAGTCAGACTTATCAAGAATAGTGACAACTCCACCTTTGTCAGCTTTAAGGACAACAATGTTAGGGTTGTCTCGTAGGGACTTAAGGGCAAGAAACTCTGCTTTGCTAAGTTTTTTCTTGGGAGGGCTAGCCTTTCTAAGAATAACAACACAATCTTGTCTTATAGTTTCCTTGACACTGTCTGGAAGGTCCTTGATACCAAATTCGATGGTCATTGATATAAAAGCTTTGATATAATAGTTCATTGACCTTACTCATTGAAATATTAATTAAGGTATTTTATAAAATCTAGTTCTAAATAAATATATATTATTTTAGAATTTTAATTAATTATTAAAATTAACATTATTCCTAACAGCTAGTTTCTAAATAAACATATAATATTTTTATTATTTTTATTTTTAATAATTTATCTTTAATTTTTCCTAACAGCTAGTTTTAACCAAATATGCTTTATTATTTCAATAAAAAACTCCCCACCTCTAATAATTAATAATATTTTACTTACCTTATTAATTAATAATATTCTACTTACCTTATTAACAAATTTAACGACTAGTTTTCAATAGCTAATTTTAGGCAATGATACATCCATACTATTTTTTCCTTAATCTCGAATGATTCTTCACCTTGTCCTGAGGATGGACCACATTAGTTGGTTCAAAACGTCGACCAAATCCTGATTATGTGATTAATCTGAAAGACATCTATCTACACTCCTTCCTAGCAAGCCTAGCAGTTAATGTATACCACATATATGAGGTATTCTGCATGTGTGCATCTTCCATATATGTGCATATATGGAAATTGTGTATATATGAAAGATATGCATATGTACGGAAGTTGTGCATATACAAAGTATGCGCAACTTTTGTATATGCACATATATGGAAGTTGTGCATATGCAATAGATTTTCATACATAGAAGATGCACATATATGGAAAATATGTGCATATACAGAAGCTATGCTTATACGGAAGTTGCGCATATATAAAATTCATATAACTTCTATATATGCACATCTTCTATATCGCATATATTCCATATATGTGCAACTTTTGTATATGTGAAATTGTGCATATAGAAAAGTCGTGCATGTACAGAATATATGTGCATATAAGTAGGTCGCATATATATGGAGGTTGAAGTTGTGCACAACTTTTGTATATGCACATATCTACTGTACATTTGCAACTTTTGTATATGCGCATATACAAAAGTTACGCATCTACAGAAGTTTTGCGCAACTTTCGTAATATCCATATACAACAGCCTCTAGATATCCACAACTTTTGTATATGCGCAACTTTCGTATATGCACATATACAAAAGTTGTGCATATATGTAAGTTGCGCACAACTTTTGTATATGCACAACCTCTGTATATGTGCATATAAGGAAGTTGTGCATATACAAAAGATATGTGTATATACAGAAATTGCACAATTTCTGTATATGTACAACTTCCATATATGCACATATACGGAAGTTGCGTTTACACAGAAGTTGTGCAACTTCTTGAGACTGTTGTATATGCATATTACGGAAGTTGCGCACGACTCTAGTTATGCACTATAAGCTAGGGTTATGTCGCATATTGTAAGTGGAAAACTAACGACATTGTTGTAAAAGAGGAAAAATCAAGGGAAAGAGCTATGCATCAAGGTCAACAAGACAAGGATTTCTACAACTGAATCAATGTAGGTAAAATAGCTATAAAAAAGGGAGTGAATTCCATGACCATGACTAAATTTCAAGTTTTCATTGGAGAACCTTCATAAGATAACTTTGGTGGATTCCAAAATATGATTCCTAACTCACCCCTCATCATGCTAGGCCTATAAGTGCTTTGAGCTTGGTGAATGCTTCGGAAATGAAACAAGAATAATCATTGCATCAAAGATAACCCTCCAAACATGGACAACATGCTATGTTTAAAGCCAATCCTGAATCACATTGTACAATAAACTCTAGAATCTAGAGTCTAAATTGAAAAACATGAATTTTAAGATGCAAAGCCTCTAGAAACAAGTGTGACTTATAAAAGATTTCTTTGCATGGTTTGGTCCTACTCATTCATAAGAAATTCGTGGTTTTGAAAGTTCAAATAGTTATTACCCATGGTATAGTTGACCTAAAACTAAAACATGTTTTCTAGTTCTATTCCCTTGCCAAGTATATTTAGCAAAAGTTTGATTCCTTCCATGGTAAACCTTTACCCAATTCTATTTCTTGGAGACTTTTGCAGCTAGGAGACAACTTACCTTAGGTTCTAGAATGCCAATCCTCATGGAAAATTATTTGTGTTGAAATATTTTATTTCATATGGAAAAATATGAATGAAGCACTATTTAATATAAGGAACACACAATAACTCTTTTGATACATGTGAAATTGTCCTTGAAAACTATATTGACAAGAGAAATACATGTGAACTAGCCTTGTAGACCATTTGAGGAGAGAAATACATGTGAATGTGTCCTCCTAAACTCTTATTCAATGGATAAAGATTGAAATGGAGAAGGGCCATCTCTACTAATCATTAGAAGTTTGGGCATTGTAAAGGTTTACTTGTGATGTGAGTAGGAAACCACGTAGTGCTTTTCCAAATAAATTAATGTGTTCCTATTAGTGCTTTTCCAAATAAATTAATGTGTTCCTATTAGTGTTGTTGGTGATAGAGATTTTAGCATGAAAAGGAAACACAAACACAATTGGACAACTCCCCTCAACAACATAATAATAAGTTTTCAACTTTAACTCCTACTCAATATATTAATGTTAAATTTTCAATTTTAACATTTAACACTTGTAATATAAGAGACTAAGATACCTTAAATTAGCCTTGTCCTCCTTATATAATGATAAAATTTTCACTTTAACACTCCAATTTAAGAGAGTAAGATACCTCCAATTAGTTGCCTTCTTTTTGAATAATGATATTTTTTCAACTTTATTATTGAATACTTACAATCTTAGAAAAACAAGATACCTTGAATTGACCTTGTCCTCCTGTTGATGCCTCGAAAATCGCTGCAACAACATCGGGGATAACCACCCGGTCCGGACCTTAGTACAGCTCCTTTTCCGTTTGGAATAGTGGCTCCGACTGGGGATAATGGGACCAATTTCCCAGAAATAGATAAATGGGATGGATGGATGATTATAAACTACGCTAGCGATGAGCGAATAACTAAAACTATTGACAAGAATATAATAACTATGATCTACCCCGGGGACTTATTTAGCTTTTAAAGTGCAGCGCTTGATGATCCTTATCTATAAAAGGGCATATAGATGAGTCCATTTGACAGACATGGACGTTATTCTGTTCATGATTGCTATGCCTAAATAGTTAAGCAAAGCGATTAAGGTGATATTACCACACTTTATTACTTATATCATTGACATATACATGATTTAAAGAAAAGGCACATCATGAAACATCCAATAGTGGAATGAATAAAGATCTGTTGTTACAACGCATGCATATAATCAACAATAGCAAAAATAATCAAATAACAATTCACATAGCAGGAATGAATTCAAACATAGATAGAAATACCATATGAGCCGCTTTAACACTCCCAAATATCAATCACTATTTGTAGTTCTTCCTTCAACGCAAAAACGTCCTCAACAAAGACAATAGTGCACAATTGCATAAAGGAGCTTCCTTGTCAAATTAAGAACAACTGGTCTGGTTTCATAAAAGAATATTGACTGAAGCACAGTAGTGCAAACTTCAGTCTTTTAAGTCTGTTACAAAACTTTACGACCCTTTCCAAAACAACGAAAGGGTCTATAAATACTAAACTAATCTAAATATCTAATAAACAGAAATCCTACATAATTGGCATCAATAAATATTGATCCTATTTCCCGGAGCGATCTGGAAATCGGCGACATGATTCATCAGGTAGGCTGCTTGCCTTTAAACCTAAGCTGACTTATCGCAAGCATTGGCTCTACTTCAGGCGGTTTGTTGAGACGCGAACTGAGCTGGGCAACATAGGTGGCATCCTGAATGTCGGGAATTATACACCCGATTGCATCTGTTAAACACTTAAGGGCGGCTCTCTATGTCTGCGGCTTAATCAGGAAAAGCCAATATGCATCGAAGGTCAAACTGTTAACTCCAGCGATTAATCTCCCCTTTTCCTCCAAGTCAGGATAACACGTTTGCTCTAACATGTTTGTTGTTGTCATCTTTCCTGGCGTACATTGGGAAATCATATTCGCTAAGTAGAGAGTGTTGTTAACCAGATAAACTAGGTCGCTGGAGGTTGATTTACATCTTGAAGCCGCCCTCTCTGCTTTCATCACCTGAGTTTTCCATTCTGTGAAGAGTATATCCTTATATGTTTCTTGGATCCTAGGCAATTTTGCTGCTTTTCCTAGATCAGAATCTTGCCAGTCAAGATATGCAGTTATGATTTCTTCGGCTTGGTCTAACTCATTCCTGGCCTTCTCTACCTGCTGATTAATGGATGTAGTTAACTCACACAATGGCTCTGCCTCAGTGAGTTGTTGACAAAGGAGCCTAATTTGTGATATTAATGCATTGTTTATTTGCAATGCTTCTGATCTGAACTCATCCACCTGTGGAGCGCCCTTTATTATTTCGAGTTGCGATGACAATTGAGCGATTTGCTCATCTTTCATTTTCATCATTTTCTCATTTGCTGCTCTCAATTGTGCCAACACTTCCGACAATTCCTTCTGTTTCTGGATCGCGCTTTGGTCAATCCTTTGCTTTTCTATTTGCAATTGCTGGGTTAATTGATTGTTCATTTGCTGTTGTGCCAACAACTTCTCCTCTGCTTGCGCTGCCTTCTGCTTTGTCTCGGCAAATTCTTCCTGTAGTGCAAAAATTTCTTGGTCTTTAGTCTTCAGTAGAAGACTCACCTCCGTTGCTTTGTCAATTGTCGCTGCCGAATAGGCTCCTGCATATTGCGACAGCTTTGTTAGGTCATCGGAGGGGTCCAATTCCTCCTTCCATACTACATTACCCGTGACTGTTTGCTCTGGAAAGATAGAAGGTTGATCAGTCCTTCGTCTTTTCCTTGATCGCTTTACAACTGCTCTATGCCTCGGGCTGTAGAAAACATCCAGGGGAGGAATATCTTCTACCTGGAGAATGATTTGATCAGAGGGGTCCTTTGGAATTATCTCAACATCCTTAGAAATGGGTGGGCCGCTGGTTCCACTTAGAACCTGAGGTGAAGTGATGTCCTGTGTGTCATTTGTCTTGGAAGTGTCCCCATCTTTTGAACATTCCAATCCACTGATGATGGAATGAAACTGCTGCCATTCTTGAAGCAAATTAGGGTCAATAGTAGTATCTGTATTGACATCAGTGGTGGTTTGTTTTTCCTTTTCGACTTGGGCTTGGGACTCCTTCCGCTCTTTTTCCTGCTCTTTCTTTTGTTGCTCCTCTTGCTCCCTTTGTTGCCTTACCTCATGCTCTTTCTTTAGCTGTTCCTCTTTCTCTTTCCTCTGTCTTTCCTCATTTTCCTCTTGTGCTCTCCGCTGCTTTTCTGCCTGTTCTTTTTTATGATCTTTTGTTATAACAGGAGGTTGGCTCGACTGTTGCTGACCGGGCTCGCTTGATGATGTAGCTGGGGTCGTTGCCAGTAAATCTAAAGGCAGAGTTTGCAACCTCTGTTCTCTAAGTTTATTAAACTTAGTTAACTCTTCATCATTATACTTCATTCTAGCGAGTTCTTTAGCCTGACCTATTGATTCGGTTGCAATGAACAGGTCGTCAAATATATCTTCTTTATGCTCAAATTTTGTCAATTTGGCCCGTTCTAGTGTAGTATAGGCAACTTTACTTGGATCATATGGCCTATTGGGAATAGTCGCCAGAGTCAGAGATTGAATCTTTGTGGCTTCCTTTTCTGCATGTTTGAGGTCATGCAAGGTATACACACCACACCTCAAAGGAAAAGAGGGCCAGCCTTGCTTTTTATTCTTCTTAAGTGTTTGTGTAAAACTCTCGGAAATGATTTGGTAAGAGATTTCCCTTGCTAGAAGTTTATCTGGTATGTACAGAGGGAGGACATGGCGTCTGGCTTTGCTGCCGAAAACTCTTATGTAGGTAAACATTTCCTCTCCAAACCAACTGGCTATTCCGTCTAAATCAAATCCGGCTTGATAAGAGATCTTGGGAGCAGGTCTATCAAAAATGGAATAATGAATAGGAAACATAAAGCCATTACAAACTTGGTATAAATGATCTTTATAGGAAGACTTCCACATTTTCTGGTGATATATATGAATGGGTGAGGGGTCTTGCGCAGTCCACCTCCAGCCGAGTACTAGGAATTCAGAATTATAACAGAGGGTGTCTACAATATAAGCACTGTAGTAAAATGGGGGAATTATCCTTTCAGAAACCCGGGTCTTGCTTCTAAACTCAAGCACAGCTTGTGCTAGTTTATCGGAAAGGATAGTGGCCCAATCCATAATTATACTGTTTACTGCTGCCTCCATTAGAGGAACCATTTCTATGGTAAAATTAGCAGAGTCATGCAAGCCCCATAATCTACACATCATTATCCCCGCATAGCAAGAAGGAGAAGCCAGAGAGTCGACCGGGTACTTACCCGAAGATTCGTGCTTGTGTTTGGCTGGATTCTGTCTCCAATCCCGGATGGGTTCGGATTCTTTTTCATTATCGTTTGCAAAATTCTCCAGGAACGCCTTGTTATACACCTTCTCTGGCTCGGGCAAATGATACATTTGCCTTAGATCATCTGCCTTGAATGATCCGAAAATCCTCCCATCTTTGGTGTTAAAAGTTCTGTCCAAGATTGGAATTTCTTCAATCGCCCATCGCACGACGTCTGTGTATGGGAGAATTTTCTCTCTGGCCGCTATCCTGTGAAGGAAAGAGTCGGCCAAATCTTTGAGGGTGCTTTCAGACTTCCGAAGTAAATCCACACTAGCTTCTGTTACTGTCTTTACTGGTTGTTCGGCTTCAATCAAATTGTAAGTGCCTTGCCAAGTCACTCTGGTGAGACCCGTACACGTAGTATCAGAAATTAAGCCCTTCTTCTTATCTACGGCAGCTTGTCCTGCAACTGGTGTAGCGGAAGCGCCCGCGGTCTTCTTGGATTTCTTCCCCATTTTGTTTGAGTTTTCTCTTTCGGATGGATTCTGCACAGAGAGGCAAATGTGCGTAATACAGAGATAGAAATGAAAACTTGCAAGTGATGAGAACATATGCATAGGTGCATAATAAGGGATTAGCCTTTAAAAATGGGCGCGGACACAATCCATGGAAAGATTTTAAGACTTATGATCTCATTAATTGGCCGTTTAAAACCTGTCATCCTTTAAATGCACATTATATCGTTATTCGGCTGAATGATTCACTTAAGCGTGCAGTGGGCGTTTTGGCGGTTGAGTGCAGGTAAATGACTGCTTAACCGATCAAGCTTTAAATATGAATGAATTGTGATATCCCATCACTTAACGGCTTTTTATTGAAAACTGTGCTTTATCGCATCGCGTCGCGAGAATGAGGATTATAAAGTGCACATATAGTGTATCGCCGATCGCCGATAGCGATATCGGATCGCATCGGGGGTATGACCTGTGCGCCTTAATGATGTGCATTGGATATTGCCGATTGCATCGCATCGGGGGGAAAAGCTTTGAGCACATTAAGACTTAAGTAAAGATTACCGCCGATATCCGATCACCGATTTCGCATCGCATCGGGGCTAATGGCATGGGGTGCTTTAAAATGTGCATGAAGTATTGTCGATCGCCGATTGTGATATCGCATCGGCGGAAATCAATGTGTCGTTTATTTATATTTCTTATGTCATTGCGATATGCGATCTTGCGATCGCTTTATCGCAATGACAAAGATTTGCCTTATTTCTTTAAATGGGTTTTTCAAAAGGGTTTTATAAAATGAGTTCATTTGATTATCGGACCTTTTTGAACAATAAAAGTATTGATACCAATTAATCTTTAAAGGGACCCATTTCATATGTTAATATTTATAAATAAAAATGATATGAAATGGGGGGTTGTTGTAGAGCACAACAATTGGCGATTCGCTGGAAGAACCAGTTATCTCTGGAAATGATAGAAATACTTAAGCTTTTTCAAAAATAGAGTTTCAATCAAAAGGGGAAAATTCTAATATAACCAGATATATATGTATTCTGAATAAAATGAAACTATTTTGTTAACTTCCTCCCCTTTCTAAGAGAACAAATACATTCTAAGCTTTAAAATAGGCCTTTATTAGTTTATAATGATAAAACAGAAAACCTTTCCAAATCAGCTTTTAAAATGAATTCCTCTGTCATAGGTAGAGCCTCTGCTGCCAGCAAACATCTATAGTTTCGACATGGATACCTTTTAACCATGTGATTGTCCATTGTCCCATCCAATTAAGAGTGTGATTAACAGAATGAATTCAAAATATGTTTTCATATTTTGTACTTCATTTCCTTTTCTGTTGTTGGTAAGATAAAAAGCCATTGTCCTGGTTTGGTGGCCAGCTATTGACAATGCCATTCACTGGTAGTAGTCTAACTAAACAAGCTGGCTCGTGATGAGACCCCTTGTCTTGTAATTTCAAGCCATTACCTTGTTTTGGTTTGCAGTATTGGTAATGTCAGATAAACTATTTCCCTATGAACATGGAAAGCAGGCTTGTAATAAGACCTCTTATCTTTAATATCTTATATTTTAGAATTACACTCTGAATAATCATAAACTTTAGTGAATGGGATGAACAATCTTCTCCTTAAGAGTAAATGGATGACAATTTAAGAGTTGAAGATGCTGAAATTGGATTGACTTCTATCTTGATATTGATAACCTTTTGAGACCAATTTGAAAACAGAAAATGATTTACAATACTTCTATGCTTTGAGAGGAGTTGACAAAACTTGAACTGTGGTTTCAGAATACAATGATATCTAATTTCCTAGAAATTATCCTTTTTGGTTAAAAGTTCAATTATTTAAAAGAAAATGTTCATACTAGTTCTGTGGGACAACTTTTCAAACACAGCAAAAGGTCAATGGAAGATATCTCACAACCTTATTTTCTAAAAATCCTACAAACTATAAAATCCTACTGAAATGAAAGGAGAAGGGGTTACCTCCTCAGTTAAAGAATTTCTTCAAGATAAGGCCATTAACAGGGAGAGAATCTCTCAAACCTGATAAATCTTGCAATATAAAGGTTGAATGGCCTATCTTTTCACAGATCTGAAATGGTCCAAGCCACAACTTTTGGAACTTGGAGTGTTTACCCTTGTCCTCATGGGCTTTGTCCCATTTCAGAACTAAATCACCGACTTGGAATTGTTTTGAACCAGATGAGACTGAATCAAAAGCTGCCTTGATGACTTGCTGATGTTTGGCATGGATAACCTTGGCTTTTTCTCTTTCCTCTTCTAATTTTAGAATTTGGTCATGTCTAAACTGAATAGAAGAGGAAGGTCTTTCCTCAATGAACTGAACTAGGGCTAGTGAAGGAAGAACAAGATTTGTGGGCAGTACTGGTTCTTTTCCATACACAAGATTAAACGAAGAAGTTCCAATAGAAGCTTTCTGTGTTATCCTATCAGCCCATAATGCAAACACTAAGGATTTATGCCAATTTCTCTGATTTTGTTCGATAGTTCGCTTAATGATTTTAATCAGATTCTTATTAGTATACTCCGCTAAACCATTACCTTGGGGATAGTAATTAGCAGAATATTTTAACTTAAATCCTCTTTTAATAGCGAAATCAAACATAGCATTGCCTGAAAAGTAAGATGCATTATCAAAAACAAGAGCATTTGGGACACCAAACCTGGTAATAATGAATTGATCTATGAATTCAATGATTGCTTCAGAATTTGTTGTCTTTAAAGGGATTGCCTCAACCCACTTAGTGAAATAATCGGTAGCAGTAAGGATATACTTATGCTGTTTGGAAGGTGGTGGAGTAATATCCCCAATGATGTCCAATCCCCATTGCTCAAATGGTTGTTCAATGTTGATTGGTTGCAGAGGGAAAGCTGATTTACGTTGTCTTCCACTAGCAGTTTGACAATTGAGACATTTCCTTACATACTCGTGGGCATCTTTAAACAGAGTAGGCCAATAGTAACCAGCATGAATAATTTTGTGAGTTGTTGTGTCAGCTCCGAAATTTCCTCCTGCTGGTCCATCATGTAACTCCTGCAAAACCTTTTGGGCTTCAGGTTTCTCAAGGCATCTTAACAAGATAGAATCATAATTCTGCCTAAAAAGCACGTCATCAATAATTGTAAGATTCTTCGCTTTTAACCTAATGGCCCTTTTGTTTTTGTAAGACAAATTTGGAGGTGCATAACCATTCTTTAAATAAAATATTAAATCGGCATATTGAGATCCAGAATATTAAATATGGCCCTTTTGTTTTTGTAAGACAAATTTGGAGGTGCATAACCATTCTTTAAATAAAATATTAAATCGGCATATTGAGATCCAGAATCAGTAACACTGATCTGATTGATTTCTTGAGTTTGATCTGTATCGCTTGATTCTGGAATGTTGGATGCTCCTGCCAATATCCTGCAAAAACCTTGGCCCCTAACAATCTTTGCTGGCCTAATTTCTAAGTCATACTCTTGAAGCGTTGTGACCCAATTTGTTTCACCCAGCTCTTTTTGGATTAATAGTTGCCTAACTGTCGGGAAAGGAACTATCACTTTTGTATGGGTTTTCAAAAGGAAGGGTCTATAATGCTTGACTGCTTTAAATACAGCAAAGGCTTGTTTTTCTACATCGGAGTATTTTAATTCAGCACCCTGAAGATTTGAGCTGAAGAACGAAATGGGTGCTTCCAAATTGTGATCATTTAGTTGCGTGAGTATTGCAGCATAAGACACGTCGGATGCAATGGTATACAATGTAAAATGATTAGAAAAAATTGGAGTATTCAAGGCTGGGGCATTGATTATTGATTGCTTGATTATATCGAAAGCTTGTTTTTCTGCTGATCCCCACTTAAAGACTGAATTCTTCTTGATCATTGTTTGAAGTGGCAAAATAATTTGAGAAAAATCTGGAACAAATCTTTTAACAAAATTGATCTGGCCTAAAAATGACTGCATCGATTTTTTATTGTGTGGGAAAGGGATTTCAGAGATTTCTTTGATCCGATCAGGATCAATATAAATGCCATCTTTGGATACAATAAAACCTAAGATTTTTCCTTGATCAAGAGCAAAGAAAGACTTTTTAGGGTTAAGAGAAATACCATATCTTTTGCAACGCTGAAAGATTTGATTTAGATCATGCAAATGATTATACCTCTTCTTAGAGAATACAGTAATATCGTCTAGATAGACGACTACTATTCTATTAATCAACCCTCTAAAAGCTATATCCATAGCTCTTTGGAATGTCGCTCCTGCATTTATAAGTCCGAAAGGCATTTTCTGATACGCATATGTTCCCCATTTTGTTCTGAATGTGGTTTTAAGTTGGTCATTAGGGTGAACCAGACTTGGTTATATCCTGAGAATCCATCAAGAAAAGACATCAATTCAGAGCCTGCTACTGATTGGAGTATTTGCTCCATAGTAGGTAATGGGAAGTTGTCTTTCAAGCTCGCTTTGTTTAAATTTCTGAAATCAATACAAATTCGAATGTCGCCATTTTTCTTTCTGACTGGCACCATATTAGAGACCCAGTTTGAGTGTCGGACAGGAAAAATAATCTTGGCTTTAAATAGTTTGTTAAGTTCCGACTTTATCTGGCTCTCTAAATTTGGATGTATTTTTCTTAACTTCTGCTGAATCGGTTTCTGATCAGGAAGCATAGGAATGGTATGCTGGATAATGGATGTATCATATGTCTTCAAATCATCATACTTCCAAGCAAAGACCTGTTTGTTTTTTCTTAACAGTTTAATGAATGCCTCCTTCTCTTCCAAGGAAAGTCCTAATCCTAAATTAATATTTTGAGGAGCATGGTCAGTACCTAGATTTATCAATTCAAACCTAAGGGTAGAACTTTGGAGCTTTGCATTAATTACAGGTTTAAACCTGTCTTTGATATCATAAAGATTTTCGAGCTTTACCACTGGTTTAGGAATTGAATTTTCCTGAGGTGTTTCTTTCATTTGTAGATCATGGTCATTTTCGTCAATAATTTGATCGTCATAGGACTTTTCAGAAGTTAGAAATTGTAAAATATCTTCATCATGGTTAAATACTCTCCAATTAGTGACATTGTAGGGAATTGAAGGCCTAAAAAGTAATTCTACGGAAAATCTATCAAGGTTGTAGTCTTCAGAAGGTAGAAGCTTGGAAGCTACATTGGCTAGTAGGTCGGTTGCCGAGTTTTGCGACCTGGGAATGGAGGAAATGTTAAATGCTGAAAAGTGTGAGGTAAGATCTTGTACTAGCGATTGATAATGCTTGAGGAGATTTGAAATACAATGAATTGCATTCCTCACCTGTTTAACAATAATTTCAGAATCGCTGAATACTTTTAGATATTGCACTTTAAGGCCGATTGCTTTATATAATCCCTAGACTAAAGCTTCATATTCGGTTGTGTTGTTAGTGCATTCAAATTCTAACCTACAAGACAACATTGTCTTTTCTCCTTGTGGACTAACCAAAATGCAACCTGCTCCTGAGCCCTCGCTGGACTTAGAGCCATCAAAATATAAAGACCAAAATAAAGAGGTATTAACAAAAGTATTTACATTTTTCTTAGCATCAGTGAAACATCTAGACTTATCAGTTTGTGAAAAATTTTCAATCTGAGATGTAAAATGATTGACTGAAAAAGGAGATGGTTGGGCAACAAAGTTTCCAAAGAATGACTCTGACGAATAATTCCCCAAAATGTTGTTGTTGAACGCTACAGGTTGGTTTTCTTGCTCAAATTCAGTAACTGTGTGGGTCATGTGTTTCTCTCGATCGATCCTTATTTGATTTGGCTTGCCCTTGTAGGGAAGCCACATATGTGACCAATCAGTGGAAATATACCCATGCAATTTTTCGGACCAATCCCTATTCATAATTAAATCGTAAAATTCAGGTATATCGGCTATTAGGATGTCAATCCTCTGTACAACTCTGGGATCAGCAGACAACCTGATAGTTACGGAATTAATTCCTCCCACAACCTGCACTTTGGTCCTGTCCAACTGTACAATATGAATAGCAGACTTTTGGGGTTCAATGTTCAGTTTAGAGCAAACTGAAGCTGGCATTATGTTAGATGATGCCCCTGAGTCAATTAAACAGTTGTGCGGGTTTCTGTTATAAATCTCATAGGTCAGCAGGAAGGGTGGAGTATGAGAATTCGATCTATCTCCAATTAGGACTGAATCGGTAGCTTCAACCATACCTGGAGGAGGTTGGCCTGAATCATTAGCAACTTTTGCACTGGGAAGGGGTGTAGAGGGAACAACATTCAATTCTTTAAGAAGTAATTTTTGTTGATGCTTTAATTTACTAAGTTCAAACATAGTTATGTTTGATTTAGTTTTCTTCATGTCATCAACAATGTTATATTCCATTGAATCGGATACCACTAATGTTTTAGATGTTGAAGGAGAATTAGAAGTTGAAGGCTGGTTTTGGGGAACTACTACAGGTGATTTCTTTGGAGGAACTTTTTTCTTTTTTGTGGTAGCACTTGAACTCCTTTTCTTTGAAGTTGCCTGGGCAGGTTCATAAGTACTTTTACTTCTAGTAGTAACCGGGAAGGCTTCTTCTTCATTATCGGTATCGGAGTTGGGGAGTATTAAATCCCACATTCCGTGGCATTCAGCTACTTCTTCTTCATCATCAGTTTGTGAGGTTGTTTCCTCTTCCTCTTCTTCTTGCTCTGAATCTGCGTTAGATATGACATTCGGTGGCTTTGGTTCAGTTTTCTTATAAGTCCTAAATGGTCTTTTGTTTGAGGTTTCGGCCACCTGCTTCTTTATTTCAACCATTTCGTTAGACAAAGTTTTCAGGACCTTTTGCAAACCTTCCATGTCATATGGGTCTTTTGGGGTTTTCTTCTTGGAATCCTCTTTAAATGAGACTTTTTTGGCTTTTCTGTCTTCCAAAGCAGCTTTCTTCTCTAGAGCATTGATGCGCTTTTCCACAACAAGTGCTTCTCTCATGTTTTCAGCTAAGGTAGGTTTCCCAGTCCTATCTACAAAAATGGCTATATTGGCAGGTAGGGCGGTAATATACCATTCGCTTCGAATTTGTTCACTTGGTTTGGAAGCTGTAGGGATTTTATTCAGGAGTTTATTAAATCTAGCATTAAATTCCTTTATTGGTTCCCTATGCTCTATTCTCAGATTGGAGAGGTTGTTCAATAAAGTAGCTAAGGACCTATCATCTCCATATTTGGTAAGAAACTGCTCTTGGCAAGTGTTCCAACTGGTAATGGAACCAGAGGGTAAAGAAAAATACCAGGATCCTGCTGATCCTTGCAAGGTGTAAGGGAAGAGTCTAACAACAACATCTTGTTTTGTTACTCCTTTCAAGGTGACTGCTAACATAAAATTATTAATGTGTTCTTCAGCCTGGGTCTCGTCATCTGGGTTAAATTTAGGTAGCCATTTTTCAGGAGCATCTGGTAAAGGATGCAATGGTGCAGGCATGTTGACTGCACCTGGCCTGGTCCATGGGTCTGCCATTATAATAGCAACAGTGGTTGATACTACTGTTGGAATTCCAGATGTATGGGAAGAAAATAATGCTGAGGAGTGAGTAGGTTGGGATGTTGAGGCTTCTAATCCCTGGTGAACAACAATATGTAATGGGGGAGTGGATGGTTGACTTTGCAGAGGGGAAGATGCAATGGAGGATGTGGATGAAAGCTCTTCACTATCAGATCCTTCAGTAATTTTCTTCGCCTTTTTCCTTTTGGGTAAAGGGAACTCAGTGGGTTCAATACCGAGTTTTTCGCTCTGAAGTCTAGTGAGAGGATGAGTTAAATTGAACTGCGAAGTCGCACTGCTTTGTGATACCTCAGATTTCTGTGGTGAAATCGAGAAGCTCTGAAGTTTGTGGATAAGAGACTGGACTTCAGGTGATTCAAGACTTAATTGTTCTGGAGTATGATGGGTTTGAGCAGTGGTAGTTGATTCCCCTTCTTCTTGTTTGGATACTGGCGAACCAGTATGCAAATGGGAAGATCGAGGGGATTCGGAGGGAGAATTACTCTTAGAATGGCTTATAGGTTTTGACTTATGTGCCATTCACAGTTGATAGCCCTCCTTCTAGCGCCAAAAATGTTGATGCCTCGAAAATCGCTGCAACAACATCGGGGATAACCACCCGGTCCGGACCTTAGTACAGCTCCTTTTCCGTTTGGAATAGTGGCTCCGACTGGGGATAATGGGACCAGTTTCCCAGAAATAGATAAACGAGATGGATGGATGATTATAAACTACGCTAGCGATGAGCGAATAACTAAAACTATTGACAAGAATATAATAACTATGATCTACCCCGGGGACTTATTTAGCTTTTAAAGTGCAGCGCTTGATGATCCTTATCTAGAAAAGGGCATATAGATGACTCCATTTTACAGACATGGACGTTATTATGTTCATGATTTCTATGCCTAAATAGTTCAGCAAAGCGATTAAGGCGATATTACCACACTTTATTACTTATATCATTGACATATACATGATTTAAAGAAAAGGAGCATCATAAAACATCCAATAGTGGAATGAATAAAGATCTGCTGTTACAGCGCATGCATATAATCAACAATAGCAAAAATAATCAAATAACAATTCACATAGCAGGAATGAATTCAGACATAGATAGAAATACCATATGAGCCGCTTTAACACTCCCAAATATCAATCGCTATTTGTAGTTCTTCCTTCAACGCAAAAATGTCCTCAACAAAGACAATAGTGCACAATTGCATAAAGGAGCTTCCTTGTCAAATTAAGAACAACTGGTCTGGTTTCATAAAAGAATATTGACTGAAGCACAGTAGTGCAAACTTCAGTCTTTTAAGTCTGTTACAAAACTTTACAACCCTTTCCAAAACAACGAAAGGGTCTATAAATACTAAACTAATCTAAATATCTAATAAACAGAAATCCTACATAATTGGCATCAATAAATATTGATCATATTTCCCGGAGCGACCTGGCAATCGGCGGCATGATTCATCAGGTAGGCTGCTTGCCTTTAAACCTGAGCTGACTTATCGCAAGCATTGGCTCTACTTCAGGCGGTTTGTTGAGACGCGAACTAAGCTGGGCAGCATAGGTGGCATCCTGAATGTCGGGAATTATACACTTGATTGCATCTGTTAAACACTTAAGGGCGGCTCTCTGTGTGTGCGGCTTAATCAGGAAAAGCCAATATGCATCGAAGGTCAAACTGTTAACTCCAACGATTAATCTCCCCTTTTCCTCCAAGTCAGGATAACACGTTTGCTCTAACATGTTTGCTGTTGTCATCTTTCCTGGCGTACATTGGGAAATCATATTCGCTAAGTAGAGAGTGTTGTTAACCAGATCAACTAGGTTGTTGGAGGTTGATTTACATCTTGAAGCCGCCCTCTCTGCTTTCATCACCTGCGTTTGCCATTCTGTGAAGAGTATATCCTTATATGTTTCTTGGATCCTGGGTAATTTTGCTGCTTTTCCTAGATCAAAATCTTGCCAGTCAAGATATGCAGTTATGATTTCTTCGGCTTGGTCTAACTCATTCCTGGCCTTCTCTACCTGCTGATTAATGGATGTAGTTATCTCACACAATGGCTCTGCCTCAGTGAGTTGTTGACAAAGGAGCCTAATTTTTGATATTAATGCATTGTTTATTTGCAATGCTTCTGATCTGAACTCATCTACCTGTGGAGCGCCCTTTATTATTTCGAGCTGCGATGACAATTGAGCGATTTGCTCATCTTTCGTTTTCATCATTTGCTCATTTGCTGCTCTCAATTGTTCCAATGCTTCCGACAATTCCTTCAGTTTCTGGATCGCGCTTTGGTCGATCCTTTGCTTTTTTATTTGCAATTGCTGGGTTAATTGATTGTTCATTTGTTGTTGTGCCAACAACTGCTCCTCTGCTTGCACTGCCTTCTGCTTTGTCTCGGCCAATTCTGCCTGTAGTGCAAAAATTTCTTGGTCTTTAGTCTTCAGTAGAAGACTCACCTCCGTTGCTTTGTCAATTGTCGCTGACGAATAGGCTCCTGCATACTGCGACAGCTTTGTTAGGTCATCGGAGGGGTCCAATTCCTCCTTCCATACTACATTACCCGTGACTGTTTGCTCTGGAAAGATAGAAGGTTGATCAGTCCTTCGTCTTTTCCTTGATCGCTTTACAACTGCTCTATGCCTCGGGCTGTAGAAAACATCCAGGGGAGGAATATCTTCTACCTGGAGAATGATTTGATCAGAGGGGTCCTTTGGAATTATCTCAACATCCTTAGAAATGGGTGGGCCGCTAGTTCCACTTAGAACTTGAGGTGAAGTGATGTCCTGTGTGTCATTTGTCTTGGAAGTGTCCCCATCTTTTGAACATTCCAATCCACTGATGATGGAATGAAACTGCTGCCATTCTTGAAGCAAATTAGGGTCAATAGTAGTATCTGTATTGACATCAGTGGTGGTTTGTTTTTCCTTTTCGGCTTGGGCTTGGGACTCCTTCCGCTCTTTTTCCTGCTCTTTCTTCTGTTGCTCCTCTTGTTCCCTCTGTTGCCTTACCTCATGCTCTTTCTTTAGCTGTTCCTCTTTCTCTTTCCTCTGTCTTTCCTCATTTTCCTCTTGTGCTCTCCGCTGCTTTTCTGCCTGTTCTTTTTTCTGCCTTTCTGCCTGTTCTTTTTTATGATCTTTTGTTATAACAGGAGGTTGGCTCGACTGTTGCTGACCGGGCTCGCTTGATGATGTAGCTGGGGTCGTTGCCAGTAAATCTAGAGGCAGAGTTTGCAACCTCTGTTCTCTAAGTTTATTAAACTCAGTTAACCCTTCATCATTATACTTCATTCTAGCGAGTTCTTTAGCCTGACCTATTGATTCGGTTGCAATGAACAGGTCGTCAAATATATCTTCTTTATGCTCAAATTTTGTCAATTTGGCCTGTTCTAGTGCAGTATAGGCAAGTTTACTTTGATCATATGGCCTATTGGGGATAGTCGCCAGAGTCAGAGATTGAATCTTTGTGGCTTCCTTTTCTGCATGTTTGAGGTCATGCAAGGTATACACACCACACCTCAAAGGAAAAGAGGGCCAGCCTTGCTTTTTATTCTTCTTAAGTGTTTGTGTAACACTCTCGGAAATGATTTGGTAAGAGATTTCCCTTGCTAGAAGTTTATCTGGTATGTACAAAGGGAGGACATGGGGTCTAGCTTGGCTGCCGAAAACTCTTATGTAGGTAAACCTTTCCTCTCCAAACGAACTGGCTATTCCGGATCAATCAAATCCGGCTTGATAAGAGATCTTGGGAGCAGGTCTATCAAAAATGGAATAATGAATAGGCAACATAAAGCCATTACAAACTTGGTATAAATGATCTTTATAGGAAGACTTCCACATTTTCTGGTGATATATATGAATGGGTGAGGGGTCTTGCGCAGTCCACCTCCAGCCGAGTACTGGGAATTCAGAATTATAACAGAGGGTGTCTAGAATATAAGCACTGTAGTAAAATGGGGGAATTATCCTTTCAGAAACCCGGGTCTTGCTTCTAAACTCAAGCACAGCTTGTGCTAGTTTATCGGAAAGGATAGTGGCCCAATCCATAATTATACTGTTTACTGTTGCCTCCATTAGAGGAACCATTTCTATGGTAAAATTAGCAGAGTCATGCAATCCCCATAATCTACACATCATTATCCCCGCATAGCAATAAGGAGAAGCCAGAGAGTCGACCGAGTACTTACCCGAAGATTCGTGCTTGTGTTTGGCTGGATTCTGTCTCCAATCCCGGATGGGTTCGGATTCTTTTTCATTATCGTTTGCAAACTTCTCCAGGAACGCCTTGTTATACACCTTCTCTGGCTCGGGCAAATGATACATTTGCCTTAGATCATCTGCCTTGAATGATCCGAAAATCCTCCCATCTCTGGTGTTAAAAGTTCTGTCCAAGATTGGAATTTCTTCAATCGCCCATTGCACGACGTCTGTGTATGGGAGAATTTTCTCTCTGGCCGCTATCCTGTGAAGGAAAGAGTCGGCCAAATCTTTGAGGGTGCTTTCAGACTTTCGAAGTAAATCCACACTAGCTTCTGTTACTGTCTTTACTGGTTGTTCGGCTTCAATCAAATTGTAAGTGCCTTGCCAAGTGACTCTGGTGAGACCCGTACACGTAGTATCAGAAATTAAGCCCTTCTTCTTGTCTACGGCAGCTTGTCCTGCAACTGGTGTAGCGGAAGCGCCCGCGGTCTTCTTGGATTTCTTCCCCATTTTGTTTGAGTTTTCTCTTTCGGATGGATTCTGCACAGAGAGGCAAATGTGCGTAATACAGAGATAGCAATGAAAACTTGCAAGTGATGAGAACATATGCATAGGTGCGTAATAAGGGATTAGCCTTTAAAAATGGGCGCGGACACAATCCATGGAAAGATTTTAAGACTTATGATCTCATTAATTGGCCGTTTAAAACCTGTCATCCCTTAAATGCCCATTATATCGTTATTCGGCTGAATGATTCACTTAAGCGTGCAGTGGGCGTTTTGGCGGTTGAGTGCAGGTAAATGACTGCTTAACCGATCAAGCTTTAAATATGAATGAATTGTGATATCCCATCACTTAACGGCTTTTTATTGAAAACTGCGCTTTATCGCATCGCGTCGGGAGAATGAGGATTATAAAGTGCACATATAGTGTATCGCCGATCGCCGATAGCGATATCGGATCGCATCGGGGGTATGACCTGTGCGCCTTAATGATGTGCATTGGATATTGCCGATTGCCGACTGCCGATTGCATCGCATCGGGGGGAAAAGCTTTGAGCACATTAAGACTTAAGTAAAGATTACCGCCGATATCCGATCGCCGATTTCGCATCGCATCGGGGCTAATGGCATGGGGCGCTTTAAAATGTGCATGAAGTATTGCCGATCGCCGATTGCGATATCGCATCGGCGGAAATCAATGTGTCATTTATTTATATTTCTTATGTCATTGCGATATGCGATCTTGTGATCGCTTTATCGCAATGACAAAGATTTGCCTTATTTCTTTAAATGGATTTTTCAAAAGGGTTTTATAAAATGAGTTCATTTGATTATCGGACCTTTTTGAACAATAAAAGTATTGATACGAATTAATCTTTAAAGGGACCCATTTCATATGTTAATATTTTTAAATAAAAATGATATGAAATGGGGGTTGTTGTAAAGCACAACACCTCCATAAAATAAAATAATGAGATTTCAATTTTGAAATTTATCTAACTAAATACCTTGAATGGACCTCTTCCTCAATAAAATAGCATTCTAGATAAAACAAATCATAATAAATCCTTAAGAAAAATATTGAAACTAAAATACCTCCTACCTTTTAAAATATACATTCTAAATTAATCTGAACATTAAATCTCTTATTAAAAAAAAAAACCCTTAATTTTTAATAAAGGAAAAAATTAAATTATTTTAAAAATATAATAGATTTGAAATTAAATTAATCTACACTAATTAACAGATAATATAATAACTTAACCATAAAAATATTCTAAAATATTAAAATTACCTTTTTAACCTTACAAAGTTAAATAACAATAACAACTTACTAATAAAAAATTAAATAATAATATCAACTTACTAATAAAACTAATTAAATAATTTTGTTATATTTTATAAAACAATAAGATTTGTTTAAGACTGACCAAGAAATTTAAACGTAAAGACCATAAAGCTTAAGAATTTCATCAAAAAAATTAAATAAACAATAAATATATAATAAAAAAAAATTGAGCAGTAATTGAGACGAAGTTTTAGATATCATGTAGACTAACGTTCACAGTTCGAATATTGTGGAGCAATTTCGCTTCGGCAATGCACATCCTGAGCTTTTCAAAGGCTCTTTGATTTCCTATTGGCTAACCAACCCTCGCCATTTTTATCAAAGGTCGATAAAACCCTCGCCGACTCCTTTCTGCCCATTGCATTGTTCCAAAACTTTGTTTTGGCAATTGCATTGTTCGGAAGCTTTGTTGTCAAAACAAAGCTTAAAATTTCTCTGGAAAACATGTGGGAAAAGTCGGTAGAGAAAAACGGTATCTGCTGGAAAGTCCAGAAAGTTTTTGATTTCCGTCTTTAAATCTGCATTCCCTAGCTGCACTGAAGGATTCCACGCGAAGACGGCAGAATTCAAAAGAGGTGCTAGGCTGGGTTGAGACCTTCCTTACTTTTATACCCTTCTCCCCTTCCCGTAGGGCAAATCCAGGTGCAGGAATTGGGTCTTCAAGTGCAAGTGCGAGAGATGCTTTTGGAACAATCTCTGAGGATATCCCTAAAGCCCATAATTATAGTACAGTTTGAGCAAATGCATGACCAAGCAGAGGAGCAGAAGATGGCTAAAATGTCAGGTAAACAACCCTTTGATTTTTATCTTCCAACATGCGTACAATTCTCAAGGCTTTCTGTAGAGACAAAGAGGCTCATCAAGATATCTTGGAAGAGAGTAACTCGATTAATGCAGGAGCATAATCCAAACATTTCGCTCCCATAATGATTAATAGCTGCTTTCGTTTTGATCAGAAACCTAGGAAGGCCATTCCACTATCCCATGTAAATTGAAATCAAACAGAATTGGCGGTAAAATTTGAAATGTAAAATATGGGTGGGCAAATTCAAATCTTTTTTTTTTTTCAGAGGAAAAAAACGAGGATAGATTTATATTAAGGAAATATAAAATGAAAACAGATGAAAGAGCTATATGAAAAAGCCCCCCGCAAATTGCTGAGTAACAATAGACAGATAGTCCACAACAACCTGTGACTGAAACATAGAAAACATAAGACTGATGAATGAGCTATATGATAAAGCCCCCCACTATTTGCTTGATAACAAAAGACAGATAGTCCAATCAACCAGTGACCGAACCAGGAAAAAGCCATGAAACACAACTATATAGCCCGCTTGTCCAAAATTGGCACAAATAACAAAACTGGAAGAACTGAACCAGGAAAATAACCCATGAAACACATCTTTTTAGCCCGCTTGTCCAATATTGCCACAGATAACAAAACTGGAAGAAGACAGCCCTTGACAAAACCATCGATGTCAGAAGATATGCAGTCGCAGAGTCAAGAATCATGAACATTTGGCGAGAGGACGTTTTGGTGAGAAGATTCTTGGAAAGCCAGGATCTTCTGAAGAACAGCATGTAGGGGTTCCCTTGAATCTTGGAAGATATGTGCATTTCGCCAGATCCACAAAAACCAACAGGATATAATAAACAACGACCTCCAGGATGAGGATTGCCTACTCCACCATATAAAAGCATCCTGAACAGAAGAAAAAATCATGTAAGGAAACCCAAACTGTAAAGACAAATCATACCAGATATTAAGGGTCGAGGCGCATTGAAAGAACATATGCAGATTTGATTCCACATCGTTGAGGCACATGGGACACCTGCTCGGCCCCTGCCAATTCTTTCTCTGAAGGACTTCCCAAGAAAGATTTTTATTCCAATATAACAGCCAGGAAAAGATGATCATTTTGAGAGGACATGAAGCCTTCCAGAAGCGGGAAGGAAACAACGGAAGAGAACCCCCACCAGTGACAGAGATCAGTTCTGCGTAAATAAGCTTCACGCTTGCAGGCTGATTGGATCTTCTAATGCACCATACGAGAAGGTCTTTAGTGCCCGATCGCTTGATTCCAAGGTTGCTGAGACTAGCTTTAACCGAATTCCATAGAGGGAACATCGGAGGAGGCAGATGCAATTCCTCCCCTTCTTTCCACACCGGGATAGAACCAGACCACTCCTTTATCAGCCTATCCCATGTAAAATATCCCAGCCTGTGAAGATAGAGGACCAGCGGCAGAGGAAAAGAGAAATTCTGGGCGCATGAACAGGAATCATAACCAATGAACATACAAGAGCCTGAGAAGAGATTCCAACTTAAATACTGCATAAATAAATGTTGAACTTTCCTGAGGCTCTGCCAAATCGACAATCCACTCCTAATACCAATGGACTCCCTCCTGTACCAGTATTCAATGCACCTTCCTCTTAGATATTTGCCTTTTATAATTCTGCTCCACGGCCCATCACCGAAAATGCCACGATGGAGAGACTTACATAGGAGAGCATTACCAAAGATGCGCAGGTTGAGAAGACCCCATCCTCCAGCATATTTTGGTTTTGATATAGCCGCTAACTTAACAAGATGCATTTTGTTCTGAAATGCGCGTCCTCCCCAAAGAAAATTTGCGATCAGCCTGTTCATATGATTAATGGTGCTTGAAGGGAGATAAAAGATATGTGCCCAATAGACAGAGAGTTGAGACAGAACAGCCTGGACAAGAACAAATCTGCCAGCCAAAGAAAGAAGTTTAAACTCCCATCTTGAGATCCTTTTATAGAAACGATCCAAGAGCCATAACCAGTCTGATTTTGTGTTTCCTTTAGCCTTTAAAGAAAATCCCAAGTATTTAAAACCTTGCGATATAGAAACAGGAGCAATACTCAACAGCTCAGCTATCCAAAGAACTAAGTCCATATTTGAATCATTATGATACAAGGAGGACTTTCCCCTGTTTATAAACAGACCAGTGGCTTTCTGGAAATTAACAAGAATATCATTAATGCACAACCAAGAAGCCTTGCAGAGCATAGCCAAGATAAGGACATCATCCACGAAGAGATTATGAGAAAGGGAGACCTGCTTGCAAATCTTTACCGGGCGGCATCGCTTCTCCACTACTGCTTTATTCAACTGCAAGCTGAGACAGTTCATAACCAAAATAAAGAGTAATGGGGACAGGGGACAACCCTGTCGAAGACCTCTCTCCGCTTGAAAAAAAGGAGAGGGGATTCCATTAACAATCACTGAATATTTAACATTTTCAACACAGCTCATAACCCAGTTAATACTTGGGGACTTTAGTCCAATTTTTGCCAGCAGGATTCTTAAAAAACCCCAATCCACGCAATCATATGCTTTTTGCAAATCAATCTTGAGAATGGCCGCGTCCATATTCTTAGACAGCATTGAGAATAGAGCTTCTTGTGTCATGGCGACCGCGTCCAAGATAAATCGGCCCTTTAAGAAGGCATGCTGATCCCTCGAGATAAAGGCATTTAGAGCAGGTTTCAATCTTTCTGCGATGATTTTAGAGGATAATTTGAACAAGATGTTGCAAAGCGAGATAGGCCTGAAATCATGGAAAGTTTCAGCCCTGTACTTCTTTGGAATCAGAGCAATAAAAGTTGAAGAGGTGGCAGAATGTATGCTTCCAGACATCCTAGAAGCATCAACCATCCGTAGCAAGTCCATTTTAATAAGATCAAAGAAATGGGAGAAGAATTCGATTGGCCACCCGTCCGGTCCCGGACTTTTATCCTTTTTAAAAGACTTGATAGCGCTCAAGAGCTCTTCCTCGGATATTGGCTTTATAAACTCATCATTTGCAGCATCATCGAACATTTCCGGAACCAGTTCTATACCCCACATGGCATCTTGAAAGAGAACCTCCCTTCTTTTAAACTGGATTTGAAAAAATCTCACGGCCTCCATTGTGATCTCCTCCTGAGATATGAGTATATTTCCCATTTCGTCTTTTATGCTCCAGATAGTGTTCATTTCTCTCCTTGCATTTGCAAACTTATGGAAGAATCTCGTATTCCTGTCTCCTTCTTTGAGCCAAATGGATTTGCTCTTGAGACGCCATGTTGCCTCCTCCTTTTGCAAGATCAATTGTTTCCTTTTCTCCAGATTCCTTATCATAATTTTCCTTTCAATAGTTTGACTGTTGGGATCAGCTGATTGTAAAAGAAATTCCAGCTCCCTTCGTGTAATTTCCAGCTCATGTTTATCCAATCTCCTCTTATGATTTTGCCAATCTTTCGTCACGACCCGCAGACTATCCATCTTTACACGGAAAGGCATATAAGGCGCCATTCCGGTTTCATGGATGGATTTCCATTTGTTGGAGATTAATTCATTATAGGATGGATCAGCCAAATGTATCCTATTAAATTTAAAGGGATATCCGAGCCTGATGACATTTTCGCGCCATTTTAAGAGAATGGGTCTATGGTCTGAAGTGAGATTACTTCCAATTGATAAGACTGACATTCCCATATTCCCGATAATGCTGACATGCAAAATGACTCTATCAATTCTCTTAGCTATGTACGCCTTCCCGGTCCTACTATTGTCCCATGTTGGGCTCATTTTTTCCGGAGCGATGTCAACCAGATCCCTGTTCAGCAATTCTTTTCTGATTCTATCGGCCATTGAATCAATTTTCCTGCAATTACCCCAACATTCGTCAGAGCTCAGAACTAGATTGAAATCGCCAGCCATCAGGAGAGAATCAATCTCAAGAATATGAGAATCAAAAAGCCTTTCCCAGAAAGAAAGTCTGTTTTTATAAGGAGCGTAGACATTCAGCATGTTGAAAACAAAAGCTCGACCCCTGAGAGATGCTGTTATTAGTATTCCTGCACTGCATTTATAAGCTATTGCCCTTATCCAGGCTGGATCCCACATAACAACAAGACCACCAGACTAACCATTTGCCTCAGTGGCAACCATATACAATTTCGGAAACATTCTCCTCAAATATGCAATCGACACATAGCTGGGATGCATGGTTTCTTGAATAAAAATGACCTTTGGATGTGCTCTGGAGAAAACATCTTTTAGCGCATTGAATTTTGGGGCTGCGCCTAAGCCCCTGATATTCATTGAGATAAGAAAGGTCATTTTGATGAGTCTCCAGCCATATATGCTCTAAGAGGCTGAAACTCAGTTGACTCCAAGACAGGAACTTCCACTAATGATAAATTCCTCACTCCATGCGATGTGACTACAGATCTTCCCCTAAAATGGCGGCTGCCCCCTTTAGACTTCTTCCTAACCGTTATATTTTTGGCGGAATTTGGGCTGATGGTATGAATGGGCGAGCTGATTGGTTTATGAATGGTCAAAGGTTCAAGATCCAGAGATGTCCTTTTAAGGAGGAAATCAATGTCACTATCAGGATTATTGACAGGGGATTCAGAGAGCGTATCATCCAGACAGGGCATGTGACAGAGATCATTTCCTTGAGATTGAATTGGCTTCTTTCCTTTTATGTCAGCTGGATGAGCTTTGACCGGAGACGGAGAGGAGGAGGATATCGGTATAGGGAGCGAGCCAATAACAAAATCCCTCTGATTCATATCTGGGGGAGATGGGACAGGGATATCCTCACGGGGCTCCGGAATATGAGCAATTATATGAGGCGAAGAAATAGCATCAGCTCGACCAGGAGGATCTTGTAAGGAACAGCAGAGATCTGGCTGAGGTTGAGGATCATGGTCAGAGAGATTAAGGTTCTTATTTGAAGCATTTTGTTCCTTCTATAGAGAAGACAACCGTACCTCCAAGGACTCCCGAGAAGGCTCAGATTTTGATTTCTTGTCTCGATTGAAAGATGATTTCTTGATTCTTCTGGAGAATCGATCACTGCAGTTTTTTATCAAGTGTCCCGTTTTATGACAACTGGAGCACTTGAAAGGAATGCCCCAAAAGTCTAACCTTTGATGGATATTAGAGCTACCCCATAGTATTTCCAAATGATCGGGATATCCACCTTTATACAGCTTCTCTATTAAGATCCAGGCAATTCGCTTGTCTTTCTCCCCTCTGCACCAGGGATCTACATAGGCTTCAACAACCAAAGACAGGACCTGAAGTGAGGGGAAAAAGTTTATTTATTTATTAATTTTATTTATTTATTTAATTATTATTATTATTATTATTTAATTTAATATAAAATCATATTTGTTATGATGATGATGATGGTGGTGGTGGTGGTTAACGTCCAGTGAGACCAAACTTTGGTCTATCGGACCTAAAGAAAACAAATTATTTAGTTTGATTTAAGGTTTTATTCCTATGCTCAAAAAGCTTGGAGAGAAGTCTCTCGAGCTCACTATAATTTTGACATCGGAGAAAGCTAGGAAGGTCAGTGTTGCAACAAAGATTATGAAACTGAGATCTAATGTCGTTGTATGCGGGGCACTCTAAGAGGAAGTGATTTTCATCCTCCATGTTCATATTCTCACAGAGATGGCAGATCCTTTCCATCCATAATGTTTTAGGAACCACCGAACGACATGTTTCACTATGGAGCTCATGAGAGTTGGTTACATTAATTTTCTTCTTTGCACTAGTTAAAACCAAGAGATATTTTTTATCTTCTAGGGTGGGGTTAATGACCTCTTTATAATATCTTAAATTTCTTTTAGTTGTTAACTCTTTCTCACACCACATTTTTTTTTAAACTTAGAAGTAACAATATTTTTAATGTTATAACATAAAAAGCTATAAATTCCGTGTTTAATAAAAACAAATTAAAAATCTATTAGTTAATTATTATATATATTTATAAAAAGAAATTAAGTTTAAGTTTATATATATACACGCTTGCAATGAAAAAATTACCACCATGTTTATATGTAAAATTTTATTTATTATAGAAATGAGGTTTGAATATATATATATATATATATACACACACACACACACACGCTTACAATGAAAAACTTACCACCATGTTTATATGTAAAATTTTATTTATTATAGAAATGAGGTTTGAATATATATATATATATATTTTGTTAGAATCTAATTTATATTATCATTTTATTTAACTAAAAAAACATAGGCTTAACTAAAAGTATTAATTAAATAAAATTAAATATTAATTATAATGAGATTTGAGCCGAAAATTCTTCTCAAAATATAAATAAAAACTAATTTAAAAATATATATTAAAATGTTTACATAAACATAATTATTGGGGGGAATTTTTCCAATCTTTTTTCATTAATAAAATATATATAAACTTATCCTGATACTAACAAAAGGAATAATATTGGAATTGAAAATAAATCATGTTAATATTAATAATAATAAATAGATAACAGCCATAAATACTATATAAATAAAGGAAAATGGAAAAACAAAGATAAATAAAGAAGAGAATACAAGGAAAAATCAAACACTACAAGAGGCCAAAGGAGGAGGGAAGCATTCTAAGAGGAAAGGGCAAGGATCCAACAGTTGCTGATTTTCCACCCTCATCTTTGTTAAGATTACTCAATGGCCTCCCTAAACTTCTGGTGATGAGAAGGAGCAATCTTAGCGATGACCTGCGCCTCCTCAATACATATATGATGCTTAGTCTTTACCACGTGTTCTGCCAAGCTTAAGACCGGACCCTCCCATGCTTTATGTCGACTGTGTGCTCATGAATTCTCTAATTAATAGAGCGCCTAGTTTCACCAACATAGGGAGTCCCAGAAGAACACAGAATAACATAGACACCTTTCATATCCCTTTCACATCCTTAGGGTCAACAAGGTCTTTTACAAACCTTAGGGAGCTCCAAGGGTGTTAAAGGGTCTAAATGTTGAGGGAACATTATCGTTTCTTAAGATCCTCACAATCTTGTCAGTGGTCCTCTGGATGAAAGGAAGATGTACACTTGAGATAGATAGGATCTTTAGGGTCTTTTTTAACCTTGGGACCTCTGGCAGCTTTGAGGAAAACTTTAAGACCCTCGTACCTACTAGACCCTAGGAGGCCATTGAAATTGAAGGGAGGCCAAGTAATCTTAACAAAGATGACGGATGGAAAATCAACCGCTGTTGGATCCCTGTCCTTTTCTTAGAATGCTTCCCCCTTTTTCCCCTTTTTTCCCCTTTTCCTGTGTCTAATATTTTCCGGTTTGGATTTTCTCACTCATCTCTTGTAGTGTTTGATTTTTCCTTGTATTCTCTTCTCTATTTATCTGTTGTTTTTCTGTTTTCTTTTATTTATATAATTTATCATTGTTATCTAGATATTTTCAGGTTTGGATTTTCTCACTCATCTCTTGTAGTGTTTGATTTTTCCTTGTATTCCCTTCTCTATTTATCTGTTGTTTTTCCGTTTTCTTTTATTTATATAGTATTTATCATTGTTATCTATTTATTATTATTAATATTATCATGATTTATTTTCAATTCCAATATTATTCCTATATTAGTATTAGTAAGTTTATATATATTTTTATTAATTAAAAAAGAAAAATTCCCTAATAATTTTGTTTCTTCCAATATACACTTTAATATATATATTTAAATTAATTTTTATTTAATTAATATTTTTAATTAAACATATATGTTTTTTTAGTTAAATATAATACTAATATAAATTTAATTATATGTAAAATTTAATTATTTTCAAACCTCATTTCTATGATAAATAAGATTTTACATATAAACATAGTGGTAAGTGTTTGAATGTAAGCATCTATATTCTTTTATATATATAAATTTATATCTTTTAACTTAATTTTTTTTTAAATATATATAATGATTAACTAATAGATTTTTTAATTGTTTTTATTAAACATACCATTTACAACAAATATAGTTTTATATTAAATTAATTAATTAATAATAATAATAATAATAATAAATTTTTGTTTTAGGTTCAGTGTTTTGTTGTTAAAGCTCAGTCAAATGTAGCTTTTTTTTGTCAAAAATAGCCGTTTTCTAGTCATTTGAATGATCGGTCTCTCTATTTAACTGGTTACCATGATCTGATTTTCATCTTGTCTTGAGAATAAACCACACTTATTGGTTAGAAACCGTAAGACAAATTAATTTTAATGTGATTATCATGGAAAATATTTCTAAAAAATTTTAATATGAATCACAAAACCTTAATTCAATAACTATTAAATTATCTATCAATAATTTATTAACAAACCATTATCAACGTTCAACTATTACATTTCTCAACATTTCTATACATATAAGCCTATCGAACGGCCAGAATCTGTTTACTCAAACATGAGCCACATTTATCAAACATTAAGATTGCATGAAAAATTCAATTCTTCTTGGAAAAATAGAGGCAAAATACACATTGCAGTCAAAATATTACAGTGACAAAAAAAAAAAAACCTTTTGGGAACAGCTCCTCTTTTAACAAAAAGAAGCAACCTAATTGGAAATGCATATAACCTAACTGGAAGATCATGTTGTAAACAGCCTTTTCATTCAGATAACCTGCAACATTCCCATTATCTGCCATAAAGAAGAGCTCCATTCATGAGAAGATCATGTTCCAAACAGCTTTTTGATTCAAATAACCTGCAATTTTTCCATTATCTGGCATAAAGAAGAGCTCCAATCAGGGGATTGATTTTTCTTATACGCTTTCCATTCTTTCCACCACATCATGAAGCTGCTTCCTTCAAAGAAAACATCTCGAGAAATGCTGAGATTCTTTTCCATCTTTGTTACATACTCTTCAAACTTTTCAAGCTTTGGTAGGCTTTCGTGTTGGCCTTGTTTTAGATTTTCCAGGTCTTTCCGAGCCTCTTCTACATGTGCCCAAAGGCACGAGTCCGGGGTGAGGGATGCACGCTTTGTGCGGGGTCGTTGACCTCTTGAACCGCGAGCTTTTTCCTTCGCTTCCATCCATTTCTGAAGAACTTTATGGCGATTGTGTCTTCCATCTGAAAGATAGTTGCCATTGCTGTTTGTGCGATAATAAGATCCAATATCCAGAGGCTCTACCAGTTTTCTATATGTATTGCCAGCATTTATCCACTTATTTTGGGACTCGAAATCACTTGGCAACTCATGACCTTCCCATTTTCCAATAATGTCATCCCAAAACATAGCGAGCTTCATCCTATTGCCATCAGCATGGATATCCTTCATGTCTTGGTTCTTAAAGGTATCATAATATCCGACGCCACCCTCCTTCTCACATCTCTCTTTATACCATTCAAGCTCTGCCATAGTTCTTTGTTTTAGGCTTAACTCAATAGCTAGCCTATCAACATTTGTGTTATACTTGGTTTCAGTTTCTCCAGCTTTCTGTAGGGCAAGCTGTGCATGATCATTCTGCATAAAGTTATCATCACCAATTCAACAACATTTCAAAGATCAATTAGTGTGCCTGAAAATAAAATTCAAAAGAGTAGGAGAGCAGATAAATACAACGCTACAGTAAAAATCTTATATCAGATCTTACACAATAAAAAACTAGCATGCAGAAAACTCAAAAGGCCAGCATTGGAAGCACAGTATTCACAGTAAAGACAGGTAATTAATTAGACTGCAATGTTGTTCCATCTCAAGAAGGGAGGTGCTCTACATCCATGGCGGGAGAGATCCCTCTGTGTGTATGTTTAGGCCGACCTTGCAGTTAGGTGGGGAGATCTCTATGCATGCATGTTTAGGTCAAAGTTGCAGTGATTTGGCTACTAAAGTTAAAGGAAGTGTACATACTCTATTCCCTTTGGATTTGAGACCTTGCAGTGAGGTGGGGAGATCTCTATGCATGCATGTTTAGGTCAAAGTTGCAGTGATTTGGCTACTAAAGTTAAAGGAAGTGTACATACTCTATTCCCTTTGGATTTGAGACCTTGCAGTGAGGTGGGGAGATCTCTGTGCGTGCATGTTTAGGCCAAAGTTGTAGTGATTTGGCTGCTAAAGTTAATGGAAGTATACATACTCTACTCCCTTTAGATTTGAATATATGACTTCTTACCAAAAGAAAAAACACATATGTGCCTAATCATTAGGCCCACCCAAACTATACTTCCATCTTTCTCTTACATTTTAGAAATATTTACTGATATAAAAAATACATTACATTTCTTGCTCTTTTGAATGTTAATCCAGAAAGGAATTGAGAATTACCTGAGATTCAAAACCGATAGCTTCTAATTGCACCAAGATTCCTATCTTGTAAGAGGATTCGGAATCAGAATTGGCAAATCTTTTACCACTTATGGAGTTTTCTATGACATGTTTCAAAACAGAACCATATCCTATATGCGCTGAAAACGAGTCCTGTACAAAATTATCATATGACTTTTCATGGCTCTTCATTGTCAAATAAAGCATCATCAAAATGGTCTCACAATTCTCAATGCAAGCTGCGCCATCGTTTGAGCAAAACATGTAAGTACCAAAAGGTTTGTATGGGCTTCTCTTTATAACCCCATCTGATCCCTTTGAGTCAACTCCATGGTATGCCACTGTAGCAGTATACTGCAGGACATTTTCAAGAAGAGTCCTACAAGCATCTTGAATAGAAGAATCAACGACTTTGCCATGCCAGTACGGCAAGATAGCAGTCAAAGGCTCAGCAATGGATTCAACCGGTGCAAGGAGCATCCGAGGAACAATATCATGCTGGGAAATCACATGCAAAAAATTGCCTCCCCAATTCTCACGACCAACTGCTTCAACAAGTCCTTCATTTCCCACTAAAGGGCAGCCAAAAGTGATACAAAACGGAGAGCTTTGCCTTAGCCTCTTTTCCAGTACCCATAGTGTGGCCAAGGTTGCAACTGCCCCTCCTAAGGAATGACCCACAAATATAATGGGCTTGAGTTTCCTTTGTTTGGAGTCCATATAAATCTGCAACTGATAGATCATGGAATACATCAACACAATGTTACTTTTCTCTTTGAATTTCTATAATTTCATCTATAATAAGTGAACAAGTAAACCCTCTTTTTGTGAAATTAAGGGCACTTTGTCCAGACAGTTGTATCTAGAAAAATCAATTTACCTGTGCTTGGAAATCTGTTTTCTCCATAATATCCAGGAACAGCTTAAGAGCTCCTTGATGGACCAGTGCTGGTTTGTCATCATTACCCTTGAGGGAATCCGAGAATACCTTGTTGTTAGTTTGTATATTGCCCTCTCCATATTTGTTCCCTTTGACGGTGAAACTTTCTATTTTATGAAAGGAAGGGAAGGCAACATATACAAAGCCTTCATGCTCCTTCACACTAAAACTCTCTGAATCATTTGCAAGTTGTGACTCTTCCCAAGCCTTCGACAGTATTTCGCATGAAGCAAGAAAAGCTGCATTCTCGTGACCCACAGTGAACCTGCAAGAACACATCCGTAAATTAGTACCGTCTGGGCAAGCGAGTATGGATCCCTCTAGAATTGAGTGCAAAAAAATTGAAAAGTTCTGTGAGTCAGGGGATATGGACAACGGACAAGTCAGGTCTGAAAGCCTCTCAAATCAGAATTGTGTGCATTATATGCCAGTTTTACACATTTTTGTAGATCAGGAGATAATGAAGGAGATGACCAAATATACAATAATACATTCATTACCTGAGATGAAGATAAGAAGAGCAACAATGCAAAAACACTGCAGAAGATTACACATACAGACACAGAGCTTCTAAATGGAATAATTGAGGTGTCTAGCACCCTAAAACCACTTAGCTTGCTAAAAACTGCACATCAAAGACCAAATCATTGGATCTGCCTTTACTGGACTAAATCAAACTCCCATTACTAAAACCACCCCTGGCCTCCTCTGCCTGGACCTCAGGAAGAACAGGTCAAAGACCAAATTATTGGATCTGCCTTTACTGGACTAAATCAAACTCCCATTACTAAAACCATCCCTGGCCTCCTCTGCCTCCACCTAAGGAAGACCAGAACCCACGGCTGTCATAGGCAGAAAATACTCCTGAGCATTAGCGGGGAAATGAATTGTGAGAAGCTATCATCACAGACCCAGAGTCTGGAATGCAAGGAAGAGCCATCCCCAAGGACAAAGACCAGTCTCAAAAAATACTAAAATTTTACCCACCGCAGAAGTCCAAATTCCCCCCACAGACACCCTAAACTTCCTTAAAACATCCAATCTTCATCTCCTCAAAAATGCCTGCTAAAGGCTAATGCTTAATGCTTTGCCTGACTATCCCTTCAAACATGAACACAAAAATGTCTTTATCAAAATGTAAAGAAAACAACTATATCATAAAAATTTCAGGAAAAAAGAAAGATGCCAAGCTTATCCTTACAGTGGCGTTGATGATTCTTCTGCCATGGTCTGTTACTGCTGAAATGTATGCAGGTTGTTTCAGAGGGGAAGAAGTCCAGAAGCAACCTACGCGGGAAAAACGCGGAGAAGACTCAGACCTTGACCAGGTGTGGAAGATAGAAAATCGTACTTGTCACTGTCAATACAGTCATCGTTCAGATGGGCCGAGCCGTCAGCCAATGTGAAAAGAGGGAAGTATAGCCAATGGTTTCAAGGAATTTTTGGTAGGACCCCACGTTCCGATAATGCGCGATGAGTATCTAATTTTGACAGGGTTGGAGTTATATGATATTATACTTCACTTTTTTAAAGTATGTATTCAGATAATCTTTTGAAATAGATGTAGTGATTAAGAAAATATATTTCCTGCGAGTAGGATAGATATCCTTCATTAAATTAAAGTAATAAGTTTCTTTGCTAAATGACGCTTTATTTAAAATATAAAAGGTTGTCAAATTTATTTCATTTTTTATTTTAAATAAAAATATTCATCTATTATAAAATAAAAGATATATAATATTATATTATATTTTATTTTATTGAAAATTCCCCATTATAAAAGTGAGTGGAAACTTCTTCCCGGCTTAGAAAAGTCAGTGGTTTTTATCCATTAAATTTGATAGGATGGTATACATTTAATTGTAGAGAGTAGACTCTTTCTATTTATACATGTATAGAAATAGCTATTAATTTAGTATTTTTTTTAAGTAAACAATGGGTATTTTATTTATATATTAGTTGTTATATATTTAAAGGCTGTAGTTTAATTAGTTGGAGGAATTGCTCGGAAAGTTATGGAAATTCTGGTTATATTTAGAGAAAATCTGGCAAGGATTTTTGTAAATCCAAATTATAGTTGTTAAACTTCAAAATTTTAGGTGTTCTAGACGTTTTTTATGGTGTTGAATCCATTTCCACCATCAAAAACACGATTCAAACACTCCCTCTACAAGATTTTTTGAAATTTTTTGCCCGGATTCCAGCGACTTTTGACCATCCAGGCAATTCCTCCCCCTGGGTAGACAACTCCTATTTAAAGGGGAAAAACTTTCTAACCTGCAGATCTCGGAATCACTCCAGTGCTTGCAATAAAAAAGAGTTATGTCAATGGATGCAATCTCTACTTGAGTCTTACTTTTCTATATAGAAGAGCCAATGGTTTGCAGTTTGATCCCTCTCAAGGCTTGATAGATCCGAAGTAAGCTAGATCTAGGCTAGTGACAGACTAATCATACACACACATAACTTGTTATTATATTTTTTTGATATAATATAATATTTAGTCTACTTAATTCACACAATAAAAATAAATAAATTATAATTAGTATTTTTAATTTATTTGTTAAAAAAAAAAATTACCCTAACAAAATAACTATATATATATTACTTGCAAAAATGACAAACCACAGAGAAACCTTGTTAGTAGAAGAAGGAAAAAATCAAGAAAAGTTTCATTTACATTGAAGAAAAAAAACCTTAAAGATTTGAAACTCATATAAATTTATATTTTAGAAAATAAAAATAATCTATATAAAAAAATTTATACAACTCATGGATTCTTTTCAGAATACTCAGAAAAAATTGTGTTAAACATTCCATAAGGGACTAAGGCCAATTATTACCTTGTGTATGTCAATGGTTGCCATTCAGAAAAATGTCACCATTGTTGCAAAGGAACCAATGTCAAGAAAAAACGAAATCCCCACACTTAAATCACCTCGAGTGGGATTATAAAGAAATTTACCCAGTTGAGTAAAAGTTCTCAATTTATTTGCGAATACAAATTTATTACAAATGTAAAAGAAAAATTCCTGTAAACAAACAATTCACTGCCAGAGGGGAATTATAACATGATTTTTTATCTCTACATCACGTTGTGGTTTTAAGGCAAAGAAATAACTAGTGCGACTACTTGGTAGGAAGCACTTGAGAGTAAATAAATATAAATCATCATAATTAAAAAACTATATCCTCGATCTTTTAGTTGAGGATGGAAAGTTCAACAGAACACTGCCAATGCCTTGACGGCGGTTATCCTACCCACGGAACATCCCAACCCGCGGCCCCTGGAGAGTTCAACAGAGCACTGACAATGCCTTGACGTGACCGAGGATTTATGTTTTCATCATTTATTTTTCTTATTTAGGATGGACCATATTGGTTGGTTTAAAGGATTTATGTTTTCATCATTTATTTATCTTATTAAGGATAAATAAGGATGAATCATATTAGTTGGTTTAAAATGTTAATGTGATGGATTTGAAAAAAAAAGCTCAACACAATTCAAATATTTTATCAGAAAGTATAAATTTGTCAAGTGTTGTGCATATTGAATAATACTTGGTTTCTATTGTTGCATGAGTTTTCCTGGAAATGTTACGCCTATTTCTACCTTTAGCTCATTGTTGTTAAATGCATTTACCTTTTGGGAGTTGAAATACAACTACTTAATAGTAAATCTAATACAATGAAATTAAATAAATTAATTCCTTAGCCAATCACAATCTTGAAAGAGGAATAACACAATGATTAAAATAGTTTATGACATGTTTCTCAAATACATAAACAAATATATGTATAGAAAAAATATAAATTATAACAAATATACAACAGGAAATTCAAAGAAAGCTACCACTATTAAAAAAATAAATAACCAACAATATAATCTATGTGAAAAGGTGAAGAAAATAAATAACCAACAATATAATCTATGTGAAAAGGTGATTCAACTATTGGTTGCAACTTTAGGCTAGTCCAAATCAAATAAAGTATCAAATCTCTAAAGAAAAAATAATTTTCGTAGTAGATAAGTTGAAATAGTTGATCTCAATTGACGCAAGTGTATAGATGGAGCACAAAATTCGATGAAGACTAGATAAAATCTTGCCAATGTGATGGGATGGTCACATGGTAATGTTGGGTGGGAAATCTTTGTTTAGAAATTTTGAATGTTTAATTTAGGGGAGTTTTTATTTATTTTTAATAAGTGAAGGAGATATTTTATATTGTAAATATGATTTTTTAGTTTCCTTTGTTTTGTAGAGAATATGAAACGATTCATCTCTTGAGAGTCTTGGTTGTCCCATGCTATTTTTTGTTTTAAGAGAATGAGTTCTTGGAAGGAAAAAAAGAGACGCGGAGAAGAGTGTACTCGTTTCTTTCTTTGTGAAATTGTAGTCCCGTAGTTTGCAAATCATTGTACTTTCCTTTTGTGTTACAAGGAAGTGTTTTTTATGTGAATGGTGTAATTGAATGGCCAATGGGACTGTAAGTTGGTGTGGTTTTGAATTGAATCGAAGTCTGGTGTTTGAAGCAAATCAATGTCTGCTTATGAATTGTTGCTAATCACAATTTTATTCCTGTGTGTTTATTTTAAAAAAATTTCACTTGTTCAATCGAATTACACTAAGAATATGAGCATTGAAGCCTTAATCGTTGTGGCTTGTTCATATATTTTGTGTATTCTTATTGAAATGTTCTCACAACCCTCAGAGGAATGTGCCACAATGTTTAGGAGTGGGAATGTGAGTTCATAGTGTTCAAGAGTGGGAACATGAGGTATTTGCAGTGAATTAAGCATTGAAATTGAGTACCATGTTTTGAATGTGCAGACATCCTTTGAATTGGATTTTTGACTGTGAAATTTGAGCTAACATGCAATCCTTGATGAAGAAAGGTGAGTGGGATTATTCCCTATGTTAGGGAGTAGTCCAAGGCCATGGAAAGTCGATTTTGCAGAGAGTTGAGTCATTTCACCTTCTTGAAATTCATAATACAAAATTTTTAAAGAGCGCTGCGAAATTTTTTCATAGAGAACTAATCTACGAAATTATTCTATAGCAGCTCAACAGTGAAAATTAAACGAATGCTATGAAATTATTTTGTAGCATTGAAAAAAGAGAAGGGTGAATTATCTAAGAAGTGAACAAGTGATTTGAGTCATGTAATTACTTTATTTGATGCATCATTATGTTGAGATGTTGCTCATAATGTTTCCTCTATCATGTGGTAAGAGGCACTTCTCAACCCCTATAATGCTAGACAATAAGATTAAAAAATAAACCATGCATTTATGACATATTCCATAGAACCAATCTATTCCTTGAGATAGTTGTGATTCTACATTAAGCTCTTTAACTTTATAATGTATTTTGTAGCACCAACCCATTCTATATTTCAATTTTCCAACATAAGTTTGTCAACAACATTCAACATGAAGCTAAAGCAAAGGATTTCTCAACCTTTTGTATAATTGGATTTGAAAACATATTATTCCATGACATATATATGGAGGAAATAAAGAGCTTAGGATAAGAAAGTAGTAATTCCAATACATTAATCTACTTCTATAGTTAAACTTGAACCTCATAACCCTTTATATTAGATATTTGCAATGGTATAGTTGGAACAGTAGGTATACTATCTAACCTTCTTGAAAAGAGCCACAAAGGACAAGTTCCCACAATAGTAGAAGCCATAGTGAGACAATTTGGAGTTGGATGCCCATACATTATCATAGTTAGAACAATCCTTTACTATTATGATTTGTTTATATTTGTGTTCACCTAAAGGCTCTAGAACTAGGAAATCACAACATATTATTAGGTTGTAGGATTAGTATCTTATAAATCTATTTTAGATGGATTGGTTGGCCATGGAGTAGGCCATTCATGAAATGTTTGAAATTGAACAATGACATGTTAAAATTTAGAAAGCCAACAAAGTTGTATGTCTAGCTAGGAAAAGTCATTTTAGATAGAGACCTCACACTTTGAACATGGAAGTAGGTTGAAAATAAGTTGGAGATGGTCCAAGTCCACTTATAGGACATGTTGTACGAGTTGAAAGCGGTGGATTTTGAAATTTTTTACTTTGTACCAAACTATCTACTTTTAGAATAATTGGATATTATTTGTGAATCATGGAGGAAGTTGTGATAATAAAACATTTTCTTGTAAACTAAGTTGGTAAATGAGCACTCTTAAGGAAATTAGCGGGGGTTATAAAAACATAGGAATATGGTTAGTCTCTTGGTTGCTAAGACACAACATTTGGGATTAGTTGCACAAATCCACTAATGAAAATTGAATAATACGCATTAAAGTGGAAGATTAGTAGGTCTTTTGTAGTAGTGTAATCAATGAATTAAGGAACTGTGAGAGAATATTCAATAACTGAATTTACCTAGTGATTTAACTAACAGTATTAAGTAGTAGGATAAATTAAAAAAAAAATCAATTTATCGATTACAAATGATTAGAGCTAGATGATGTAGTTTTAAAAGACAAGAATTCGCGTAGAGAATTGTAACCAATTGTGAAAAAAAATTTACTTAGGGCTAAGGTGGCTTAAATTTTTTTGTTGATTCAATGTGGCAAATCATGAAAGAGATGTGTCTAGTACATCTAGAATATGTGAAAGCTTAATATTTCATTGTTTTAGCATCAATTATATTCAGTGATTGAAGCAATTGGATTAGAAACAATTTAAACTTTGAAAAGGGAACTATAAACTTAAAAGGGGAACTCTGGCAAAAAAACCCCGTAAAAACATCAAAAACAGTGCTAAAAACAAAAAGTGTTGATACTGGAATAACGCCTCCTTTTTTTCTAGGGTAAATTTTCAACATGTTTTAAAAATGGCGGTGAAAACCAATTTTTTGTGCAAAAATTATCCGAAAAACACTCTCAAAACAAAGTGTTGATGTTCAAATAACACTTTTCTTTTTTTTTTCAATGGTAAATTTTGTGCAAAAAATACCCTCAAAATGAAAGTGTTGACGCTGGAACAACACTTTTTTTTCAATGGTAAAATTTCAACATTTCGAAATAATGGCGTAAAATAACTTTATCATGACCCCCAAAAACATTAAAATTTCAAAAAAATAATGAACACATAAAATAAAATAAAATAATTAAAACAATGAAAAAACACAAAACAAAAAAAGTAAAAAAAAATAACAAAACATAAATTAAAATATATACTCAAAAAAAAATCAATTAAAAAAAAAAAACCTATAAAAGATAAGAATTAAAAAACTAAAAAAATAAATTAAAACATAGTAACAAAAAACATATTTGAAAAAATGAAAAAAATAAAAAAATAAATATCTTGTAAACCATAAAAAAAAAATTGGCAAAATATATATATATATATATATATATATATATATATATATATATAAGTAGGCAAAAATAGAAGAATTTAAAAAACATTAACAAAAATTAAAAAATAAAATTAAAATTAAAAACAAACTAGATTAAAAAAAAAAAAATTAAAAACTACTAAAATTAAGATTAAAATGTTGATTACTTAAAAAAATCAAATAAAATATATATTAAAAAAAAAGTTTAAAAAAAAATATCATAAATCATAAAAGAATTTGGAAATATATATATATATATATATATATATATATATATATATATATAATTTTAATTTTTTTTTAAACAAATTTAATTTTTTATTTAAAAAAAATAAAAATAAAAATTTTAAACAAATTTTTTTTATTATTTAAACAAAAACAAATTATTAAAAAATATGATTTTTTTTTTTAACGACCTTTTTTTTAAATAAAAAATAAAAAATACCACCCGCCTGTGGTGGCGCGGCCCTGCGCAGAGGGCCTACACGCAGACCCTCCACCCAGGACTGTGCAACCACGGGCGATGGGCAGATGGTATTTTTTATTTTTAAAAAAAATTGTTAAAAAAAAAATCATATATTTTAATAATTTGTTTTTGTTTAAAAAAAAAAAATTGTTTAATATATATATATATATATAGATTAAATAAAAGAAAAATTGTTGAATTGAGGCTTCTGTGATCCATATCGTTTATGAGAGATTTTTCATTATTGAGGAGCTCGAGGACATTAAGCTTGACCCTGGGGATATTCTTGTTAGTTTTGATGTAGTCTCCCTGTACACTTGCATCCCTATAAATGAGGCCATGGAAGTGATCAACCGCTTAACGGATCCTGATACCGCTTGGTTAGTTGAGATCTGCCTCACTTCCACCTTTTTCAGTTTTGAAGGGGAGTTCTTTGAACAAACTTGTGGGGTTGCCAGGGGCTCACCCCTATGCCCTGTCATTGCGAATTTTTTTATGGAAGATTTTGAATCCAGGGCTCTAAACTCGGCCCATCTCCTACCTAAACTTTGGAAAAGATATGTAGATGACATTAATGTCATCTGGTCTCATGGCCAAGAGGAGTTAGGTCTCTTCTTCGATCATCTCAACAGCCAATCCTCGGCCATTAAGTTCACCATGGAACAGGGAATCGATGGTTGCCTCCCTTTCCTTGATATTCTTATTTCTAAGAATAGTGATGGTTCCCTATCCCACCAAGTGTTTTGAAAGAAAATACATATGGAGCAGTATCTTCATGCCAGTTCCCACCATTTCCCAGCTCAGAAGTTGGGTGTTCTCAACACCTTCGCTACTCATGCCCTAAGGATCTCTGATGAAAAGAGCTTCAAGAAAGAGAAATCCATCTCCTTAATGTCTTTGTTGGAAATGGTTATAGTAGATACCTAGGTCAGAAAGCTTTCCTCAAAGCTGCCAAAAATACGCTAACTAATAAGACAATAGAGACACGATGACCATAACGAAGTCATCGCATTCATGAACGAATTGCAACAAAACCAGTGGGATATTCTTGACTACTTGGCGTCTATGTGAAGAAGCCAAAGGTGCACCAATGACCACCTAGATGATATGGAGGCGCGCCTAGCTCATGTGGAATTCCATGCCCATTGGGATCTTGGACCTCTTGTTACTCCTTGTGTCGATCATGCACCAGATTTCCCCATGATATATGACGATTGTTAGTTGTCTTCTTATTCTCTATGTTTTCTGGGCTATTTAGTCTTTCTATTTTTTGTTATTATGTTTAGATTGACGATTTATCCTTAGTTTTTTCATCGCTCTCCTAGCCAACGAATCTGATGAGAGTGAGGGCGAGAAAGCAATAATCTTCATATTTATCCAATGTAACATTTTGAAGAATTAATAGAAAATTTTAACCCAAAAAAAGAAAAGAAAAGAAATAATAATTAATAATATAAAAAAACCATCTTAATTTCAAATCTACAAAACAAATTAATAACCAAAATCTTAGTAGAAAGAAGAAAGACATTTTTAATAGTTTAATTTCAGCGAAACAACTAGTTTTAAGCCTCGAAAAAAGTGGAAGAGTATTCTATTTTGTATGGATCAAGAAACCAACGCCCTAAACATGAAAAAAAAGCATAAAACAAGTTGCATTTTATTTTTTTCAATTAATTTTAAATTAAAATCCCATTTTTCACTGTAATATTTTATCGATAGCTATGAGGTTTATTCTTTTTTCTTTAAATTAAAATGTTACTTTCACATCATTTTCTCATAATTAAAATTAATTTTTTTAATTATATATATATATATATATATATATAAATGAAAACTCATTTTTAATTTAAAAAATTATAATAAATTTAATTGTGTAAAGATTTTTTATATAATGAATAATTAATAGTGTTCTTTACTTTAAAATATATTGTGAACAATTACTCTATTTTATTTAATAATAGTCTTTATTTTAAAATCTACAATGAATAATTATATTATTGCATTCTCATGTCAACTCTATCCTTTCATTATTTCAATTTATTATTTAATTATAACTATTGAGATTCATATATAAATTTTTTTAATTATTGAAATTTATATACATTTTTTTTTAATTATTGGAATTTATATACATTTTTTCTTAATTGTGAATAAATAATGTTTAATAAATCAATTTAATTATTAAATCAGGTTATAAAAAAACATTGTGATTAATTATTTAATTATTTTACAAATTTTATTTTATATAGCATTATTATTACAATTTTAAATTTGACCAAAAAAACGCAATATAATAATTTCTTAATATCACAAAATAAAAATGGTTGCTTATATATTTTCACCTCCCTTAGCACTTGATATCTTGAAAAGTATAACATATTAAATTATTATGATTTTGTGATTGTTAACTCTATTTTATTAAATAATTTTGATTTTGTTATTCATTTGAACTTTGTATTTTTTTTGAATTATTATTAATATGATATTTATAATATCATAATTAATTATAAAAAAAATCTATATCAAATATTTCAAAACTATATTCCGATAGGGTGGATAATCATGGTATGAGTGGCATAACCCAATGTGGATGGGACATATGTGAATGACATGAGTTGGACATAGAGAGGGAGGCAAGACAACTAACAACGTCAAAGATTTAGAAACCTAGAGGTGGTGGAAGCACTATATAAACTTTGAATGGAAATTTGGTTTGTTTGTCTATCATCTCAGTGTATGTGCGATAGTGTGGGTGGTGAAACTAACATAGAGTATGCCAACATGTGCATGCTCATTTGTTTGGTAAACCCGACCTTTGTCCTTTGTCGTTGTTGTTGGTTGGTGGGATTTGTAGAGTGTGCTTGTTTGGAAGCCCATCCGCACTGTGTAGGATCCTGGGGAATAGTTTTGTGGGTGTCTACAATGCTTTTGGTTTATGTTGGCAGGGGATGATGCCTTACTGGTCAAGTTTATAGGGACTTGTCAATGGCTAGACCTTAGAAAGGCCAACATGGTTTTGGTAAGTTTCTTCTTGAGGACCTTTGTTTGGAAGTGTATTCTAGTTTTGTTAGTGTGTTACTTGTGTCTTATCTTTATTCTTCACCAAAGGAGCGTTGCTCTGTTGATAAAAATTAAGCCAGGGAAACATTGGAACTGGCTTCGTGGGTGTTGGGAGGTGGGAAATTGGATTTCAGTTGGTCGTAGTGTTTTTCTCTTGGCAAAACCCCCTCTGGTTATTAGTAGCACTGGCGCCTTAGAAGGGTGGGAGCCAAGTTGGGATTTTGAGCATGTAGCTTGGAAGTATGGGTTGGTTGGTTTTATAATTCCTCTAAATGTTCAGTGGTTGTGTACCTTTTCTAGTGCTTTGTTGTAAACATAGAGATGTTGAGACAGTGAGGTCAGGCCTGGAGAGGGATGGGGCCTTGTGGCCAATGAGGGAGCAGAGATGGACATGCAAGAACAGTAAAGGATGAAGGGGTTGTGGGCACTGATTTGGTGGTGGAATTGGCTGAAGACTAGATTCCTCTAACATCCCTAAATAACTAGGTGTAAAATTATACAGTTGAGAAGGAGTAATTCGAAAAGTTACAAATCAGTTATGGAACTGATTCTTGATTCTCGTGAAATTGAATGAGGGGATTCCATGGTAACAACCACATAGCCACAAGCAAATCCCTCCAACAACCGCATACTCACACTGCGGTTGATCGAACCTGTCGGTTCCCTGCAACTCAAAAAGTGTTGCCGTTGTACTCCATATTCGGAAAGATAATGGTGAAAGCCATGAAGAAATCAAGTCCAGTAACCAGATTTGTGTTCACGTATGTTCCTTGCGCTCGGCCCACAATATGGTCAAAGGCAGATTTAGAGCCAGGAATTTTGCTTATGTTATCGTTCATAACTATGACGGTTCCAAACTTGCCTGGGCTTGAAGAAGAGCCATTTACTCCCGCAACTGTAAAGGAACTGAGCTTATTGTTTCATGGTGGCTAGCGCACGAGTATAAATTTATGAGAGAATTCACTTTGCGTGCTGACTACAACGTAGAACCTAAGACTATTGCAAGGCGCGGTGTTTTTCTCTGGTCTTCAAGAGATCATCCGAATATATTACACCATCAGATAAGTAACTGCATTCTTTATAGAAAAGAATAAGTTGTTTTTTTTGGATTGTCAGTTAAAGACTGATTATTTATATGTTTTCTTGGTAAAGAAAATATGTTAGTGCGTGCAGTTAAAGATTGAATGTTTTATATGTTTTCTTGGTAGAGAAAGTATTTTAATGCATGCAGTAAAAGATTGAATATTTTTAATATTTTCTTGGTAAAGAAAGTATTTTAATGCATGCAGTAAAAGAATGATTATTTTATATGTTTCTTGGTAAAGAAAATATGTTAATGCATGCAGTTAAAGATTTAATATTTTATATGTTTTCTTGGTAAAGAAAATATTTTAATGCATGCAGTAAAAGATTGATTATTTTATAGGTTTTCTTGGTAAAGAAAATATGTTAATGCATGCAGTTAAAGATTGATTATTTTATATGTTTTCTTGGTAAAGAAAATAGGTAGTTCCTCTTAGAAAGACTACATGTGAGTCTTGTGTGTGAAATGCTTGTCTCCTGTCATTTTCTTGGAATAAAATCCTTGCTAAATATAGTGAAAATATCTTCTTGAGAAAAGAAGGTAAGGCATATAAACGTCCTGAGGACATAGCGTGAAAAGTGACCAAGTTCTCTTGAATTAAGATATGTATTTTTATACAAGTTTCTTGAAAAGGGATATATGCTAATTGCATTGTGATACTAGCTAATTTCTAAGTTTCTTGTAAAATAATTATGCATTACATGCATGATAGAATTAGCTAATGATGCGCTTCTAGGCTCATAGATATTCATTTCTATAGTTTTCTTTTTAGAAAAGTGTGCATACTTCATGTATGAAAATGATGGCTTTTATGAGAAGATCTCTTGAAACAAAAATAGAGTTTCCTATTTTTGAAAGACATATGAATAGTGTTCATATCATATCAAGAATCCATACTTGTTTCATGAAAAGAGTACGTGCATTGAAGTAAAAGTAATTGTGTTAGGAAAAACCCATGTTGCATGCACATAAGGGTAGCTATTGTGACTGTGGAAGTATGATTTTGTGTGTACATAGAGAAAGTGATTATGTTAACTTTCTTGAAAATAATAATCTCTTGAAAAGTTTGTCTTGTTAGATGAGTTGTGTCGGTTTCTTGATTTTTGGTGCATAAAAGGGTAAGTTAACCTTGTTATTGTATCTTGATAAAGATGGATATCTAATTAATTTCTTGAAAGGGAAGCATGAGAAACCCTCATATAGGAAGATAGAGAAATAAGGTTATAATGACTTCCTTTAAGAAAGAAGTAAGTAATTTGTTACATGAAATGATGGTAGTATTCTAGGGAAGAGAATATGAGTTGCATACATTTAAGAAGGGCTATTATGATAAGCTATTGTATGCACAAAGAATAGTCATTGTGATATAAAGATAAGTTCTTTGTATGATAGAGAAACTATGTTGAGTTCTTGAAAAATAACTATGTGAAAAGAAAACATGTGCATAAGCATAGGAACAACAGTTTATTACATGTATGAATATATCACGATTGTGTTATACATTTTAGTAGAACTAATGGGTTAGATCTCTTAAAGAGAATTATGCATTAGTGTGAATAAACATGGTGGAAGTAAAACAAGTATTTACTTGAACATATGTACTAATTAATTAGTATGTTATGCTTGCTCATGCACATGAGTAGATGTTAAAAGATCACTTTTAGAGGTTTCTTATTGATTGATTAATATTGTATCTAATCTTGTTGCCAAAGCTTGTTGACGACAACATTGATAGGAAACGATGGCGGTTGGTGCCAAAGAAAAGTGATGTTTAACATTGTGGCAGGAAAAGGATTAATGGTCCATGCAGATGAGTACGAGCTACGGGATCATACATTGCTAGAATAATCAAGCCACAAGGAATGTTGCATGTGGCGGTATGTAAGTAAAGGGTTTCATGGAAACTGTATTAGTGTTTAGCTAGTTATGTGACAACTTAATGATAATTCATTGTAATAATTTTATAACAATGGTTAAGGGATGGAATCCCTTATAATCCATTGAGTGAGGGGTGAAAACCCTCACGAGCGTTTAATAATAAGATTAAACGTTTGCTGGTTTTCACCCTACGGGGTTTCCAGGGTATATCGGTGTTCAATGGTGTGATTGCCTTTGGTGTTCAATGATGTTGAATCCTTGATGATTATGGTTCTTTATTTGATGGGATAATCATAATGTCCAAGTATGTGATTAATTAATATGGTTAAGGAAATCATGAAATGGATGCAAGGATTCATGAGACAGTTTATGTTATTACACTACCACAGTGGTGGTTAATGGTTATGCAACTTACTGTCTTTTATTGCATTTTACTTGATGGAATAATGTACATTATATCTAATGGTTAATGAGGAATTGTGGAGTTTTGAATTGGATAATTACTCGTGGGTAATTTGTATAAAAAAAATTCTAACTCCCTGCTTTTACATGCGAGGTTACCAGGGTATGTTACAAGTGGTATCAGAGGTAAAGGTTGCAGCACTGGCGCCTTTTGGAATTGGTAAGCGAAAAAGAAATTAAGGTACGCCACCAGTGAGCATTAACTCAGATATGAGTTTAACCATTCACATCTTGATTTATGTAGTACACTACTTTTGACATGATAAGTGTGATTCATGTTTATAACTGCTTTGAGTAGTAAGTAATAAAGTTTGCTGCATAACTATGTTCATGACATTGGATTCCTGATGAGGATAAAAGACAATAAAACTTTTGTCACACTTATGAACAATATTGAACACTCATTGAGGAAAGTGACAGTCAACTACCAACTTTTGATTTGCAAATATGGCAATAAAAATGATGCATTTATTGAACAAGATTGAAGTTACAATGAACGAAATTTAATGAGTAAATGCATGAATATAAATTATGGGGAATATCCTTGAATAGGATGACAAATTGTTTTAAAAGGACATTAGAAGAACCCCTTTAGATATTGAAAATATGCAATGAGTCAAGTAGTGAGACTTGATTGTAGTAACTAATTTTTTTATTAAGTTTTGCCATGGTTTCATTAAGATGATTGGTAGTTGTGATTGGTTAGTGTTGTATGACTAACTAATAGCACTTATGTGCATGAATTGAATTTGATTTAATCTTATCACAATTCGCAAACAAGTGATTATGGTAGTTACTTCCTGTATTGGTCTATTGATGGCAATACATTGTGGGAAATTGGAAATGTTTAGATTGTTTCCTCAACTATCATAGGCATTTACGCAGTAATGAATATTTGCATATACTTTTATGCATGATAGTATTGTGCCTCAAACTAAAAGATTTGGGAAGTGAATACTTGTTAAATGATGTATATGTATAACTAACGTTGCTGATGGGATTAAGTAGCGGTAGCTTAATGGCAACAAGAAAACTCGTCACGTAAAATGTTGCAATGAGAATTGCAATCATAAATGAGAAAGAATAATGTTATATGATATGCATGATTGTGTTATTTGGAAAATAGAATGCATACAACGTATATGTCAATTGTGTTTCCCATCAATCTAGATGTTGTGGACCCATGTTGAGGGTTAAGTGTAGATGCATGGTGTACATGCATGTTTGTTTTGTTAATGATAATGATTATATGGTTCATTATGTAAATTACTTTGGGGATAGTGATAAAAGAGAATTTAACATGCCAGACAGTTGCAGATAGTTGTGAGAGGCTAGAATGCCTTGGGTTGATGGCAGTTACCTACCTAGAGGGGTTGATGGTACTTGTCTGCCCAGATTTGGGTTGATGGCAGTTACCTTCCCGGAGGGGTTGATGGTACTTGTCTTCCCGGATTTCCTCTCCCTAGAGATAAATTATCTCAGTAAGGGAAAAGAGTTTATGTGGTCATTGGAATTCTTGAGTTAGTTGGCCAGTGGAATTCCATGTTAGACCTAGTAAGGTCTCTATCAAAGAAACTGTCTGGATGTGAAAATGACTCGATCTGGTTGTAGAAACTAGTTCCCATGGATTGGGAATTCTTTAGCCTATTGTGGTTCTCATAGCTAAAGAAATTAACTAATCAGCTATATGTTATGTTAAAAATTCTATATATAGTTGTGTAAAATATGTTATGCACATTTAATAGGAAACGAGCTTAGTGCTCAATAAGGAGTTATTGGAAATTGTAATTCCTTTATCATATAATTAATCTTGTGAACATCTTAGTAGGGGCTAAGACAATTTTTGCTTGATGCAGTGATTGACTGTTTTTGATGATTAGAGAGCTAGGTGCTCTTTTGGTACTTTTAGAAGTACTCTATGGATGTCTTTAGTGAGAGTTAATTCAGTGTGCATGTGGAGCAGAGATGAGCTCTTAAGTACTTGTAAAAGTACTGTGAATTAAATATCATCTAACATTGCATGATTGATGGATAGTTAAAAGTATTTCATTTGACTCAGAATATTGTGACTAATGTGATTGAATTTGTTTGTCATACATTACATGATTACTTACCATGGAGGTTTGATGGGTTGTCCAACCACTATTAAAATGCTTACGTGAAAGTGCTCATGATTTTCAAGAGTAGATGGTAAGTAATGGTAAGTTGATATAGAGTTTGGTTTTTGAATTTGAATAAGGGCCAAGTGGTGGCAATTAGAGCTTGCATATTTTTGCAGTTATGAATGCTTATGACTATTGATCTTTCTTATGATTATATCATCACTATTTTGTTTGTTGTCATTTCTTGGAATGAAATATTTGATTTTAAAGAGGAAGGACCACATTTTGTGTGGTTTAGATGGTTATACCATGAGAAAAATCTAAAGTTCCAACAAGAGATGAACACCAAGGACGGTGTTCCTGTTAAGGGGGGGAGTATGTAACATCCCTAAATAACTGGGTGTAAAATTATACAGTTGAGAAGGAGTAATTCGAAAAGTTACAAATCAGTTATTAAACTGATTCTTGATTCTCGTGAAACTGAATGAGGGGATTCTGTGGTAACAACCGCACAGCCACAAGCAAATCCCTCCAACAACTGCATACTCACACTGCGGTTGATCAAACCTGTCGGTTCCCTGCAACTCAAAAAGTGATGCCGTTGTACTCCATATTCAGAAAGATAATAGCGAAAGCCATGAAGAAATCAAGTCCAGTAACCAAATTTGTGTTCATGTATGTTCCTTGTGCTCGGCCCATGTGGAATTCCATGCCCATCAGGATCCTCGACCTCTTGTTGCTCCTTGTGCTAGTCATGCACCAGATTTCCTCCATGATCTATGACGACTGTTAGTTGTCTTCTTATTCTCTATGTTTTCTGGGCTATTTGGTCTTTCTATTTGGTCTTTCTATTTTTTGTTATTATGTTTAGATTCACAATTTATCCTTAGTTTTTTTATTGCTCTCCTAGCCAACGAATCTGATGAGAGTGAGGGCGAGAAAACAATAATCTTCATATTTATGCAATATAATTTTTGAAGAATTAATAAAAAAATTTAACCCAAAAAAATAAAAGAAAAAAAAATAGTAATTAATAATATAAAAAACCATCTTAATTTCAAATCTACAAAACAAATTAATAACCAAAATCTTATTAGAAAGAAGAAGGACATTTTTAATAGTTTAATTTAAGCTAAACAACTAGTTTTAAGCCTCATACAATGTGGAAGAGTATTCTATTTTGTATTCATAAAGAAACCAACACCCTCATTTTTTAAAATAAACATGAAAAAAAAGCATAAAACAAGTTGCATGATATCTTTTCAATTAATTTTAAGTTAAAATCCCATTTTTCACCATAATATTGTATTGATAGCTATGAGATTTTTTTTTTCCTTTAAATTAAAACGTTACTTTCACATCATTTTCTTATATATAATAATAATAATTTAAAAATGAAAAATTATTTTTAATTTAAAAAATTATAATAAACATAATTGTGTAAAGATTTTTTATATAATGAATAATTAATAGTGTTCTTTACTGTAAAATATATTGTGAACAATTACTCTATTTTATTTAATAATGGTATTTATTTTAAAATATACTATGAACAATTTCATTATTGTATTCTGACGTCAACTCTATCCTTTCATTATTTCAATTTATTATTTAATTATAATTATTGAAATTCATATACAATTTTTTTTAATTATTGAAATTTATATACATTTTTTTCAATTATTGGAATTTATATACATTTTTTTTTGAATAAATAATGTTTAATAAATCAATTTAATTATTAAATTAGGTTATAAAAAAACATTGTGATTAATCATTTAATTATTTTACAATTTTTATTTTATATAGCATTATTATTACAATTTTAAATTTGACCAAAAAAACAATATAATAATTTCTTAATATCACAAAATAAAAATGGTTACGTATATATTTTCACCTCCCTTAGCACTTGCTACCTTGAAAAGTATAACATATTAAATTATTATGATTTTGTGATTGTTAAATATATTTTATTAAATAATTTTGATTTTGTTATTCATTTGATCTTTGTATTTTTTTCGAATTATTATTAATATGATATTTATAATATCATAATTCATTATAAAAAAAATCTATATCAAATATTTCAAAACTATATTCCAATAGGGTGGATAACCATGGTATGAGTGGCATAACCCAGTGTGGATGGGACACATTCAAATGACATGAGTTGGACATAGAGAGGGAGGCAAGACAACTAACAACGTCAAAGGTTTAGAAACCTAGAGAAGGTAGAAGCACTATATAAACTTTGGATGGAAGTTTGGTTTGTTTGTCTATCATCTCAGTGTATGTGCGATAGTGTGGGCGGTGAAACTAACATAGAGTATGCCAACATGTGCATGCTCATTTGTTTGATAAACCCGACCTTTGTCATTGTTGTTGGTTGGTGGGAATTATAGAGTGTGCTTGTTTGGAAGCCCATCCGCACTGTGTAGGATCCTATGGAATGGTTTTGTGGGTGTTTGCAGTGCATTTGGTTCATGTTGGCAGGGGATTATGCCTTACTGGTCAAGTTTGTAGGGACTTGTCAATGGCTAGCCCTTAGAAAGTCCAAAAGGGTTTTGATAAGTTTCTTCTTGAGGACCTTTGTTTGGAAGTGTATTCTAGTTTTGTTAGTGTGTTACTTGTGTCTTATCTTTATTCTTCACCAAAGGAGCGTTGCTCTGTTGATAAAAATTAAGCCAGGGAAACATTGGCACTGGCTTCATGGGTGTTGGGAGGTGGGAAATTGGCTTCAGTTGGTCGTAGTGTTTTTCTCTTGGTAAAACCCCCTCTGGTTGTTAGTAGCACTGGTGCCCTAGAAGGGTGGGACCCAAGTTGGGATTTTGAGCATGTAGCTTGGAAGTATGGGTTAGTTGGTTTTATAATTCCTCTGAATGTGTGCTGTAACCACGAGGTTTATTCGAGTAGGCCTATCACCCGATCAGTAGTTGTGTTCCTTTTCTAGTGCTTTGTTGTAAACACAGAGATTTTGAGACAGTGAGGTCAAGCCCAAAGAGGGATGGGGCCTTGTGGCCAATGAGGGAGCAGAGATGGACATGCAATAACAGTAAGGATGAAGGGGTTGTGGGCACTGATTTGGTGGTGGAATTGGCTCAATACTAGATTCCGTTGTCAAGTCGTGTAGACCAGCCACCATCCATGGAATCCCTAAACTCCCAGATGTAGAACATAATGGTTGTTCTAGAGGAATAAGACAATAGAAACACGATGACCATAACAAAGTCATCACATTCATGAACGAATTGCAACAAAACCAATGGAATATTCTTGACTATTTGGCGTCTATATGAAGGAGCTAGAGGCGTGCCTAGCTCATGTGGAATTCCATGCCCATCGGGATCCTGGACCTCTTGTTGCTCCTTGTGCCGGTCATGCACCAGATTTCCCCATGATCTATGATGACTGTCAGTTGTCTTCTTATTCTCTATGTTTTCTGGGCTATTTAGTCTTTCTGTTTTTTGTTATTATGTTTAGATTGACGATTTATCCTTACCTTTTTCATCGCTCTCCTAGCCAACAAATTTGATGAGAGTGAGGGCGAGAAAGCAATAATCTTCATATTTATCCAATGTAATATTTTGAAGAATTAATAGAAAATTTTAACCCAAGAAAAGAAAAGAAAAAAAAAAAAATTAATAATATAAAAAAACCATCTTAATTTCAAATCTACAAAACAAATTAATAACCAAAATCTTAGTAGAAAGAAGAAAGACATTTTTAATAGTTTAATTTCAACTAAACAACTAGTTTTAAGCCTCGTAAAAAGTGGAAGAGTATTCTATTTTGTATGGATCAAGAAACCAATGCCCTCATTTTTTAAAATAAACATGAAAAAAAGGCATCCTCATTTTTTAAAATAAACATGAAAAAAAGGCATAAAACAAGTTGCATGATATTTTTTTCAATTAATTTTAAATTAAAATCCCATTTTTCACCATAATATTGTATCGATAACTATGAGGTTTTTTTTTTCTTTAAATGAAATGGTTACTTTCACATCATTTTCTTAAAATTAAAATGTCACTTTCACATCATTTTTCTTAAAATTAAAGTGTCACTTTCACATCATTGTCATTGTGTATATATAGATAAATATAATTTTCTTAAAATTAAAATGTCACTTTCACATCATTTTTCTTAAAATTAAAATGTCACTTTCACATCATTGTCGTTGTGTAGGTGTATATATAGATAATTAATTATATTTAGTCTATTTTATTTATAAATACAAATTTTAATGTTCAATTATTTTAATTTTTAAATGAAATTTAATTTAATTATTTATAATTATTAAATAGATAGTAATTTTTACATAATATTTTTAGTAATATTTAAAAATTGGATTTTTTTTTTCTTTTTTAATTAGATATATATAAAAGTGTATGAGTAATGGTTTTTGAGGCATGTCATATTAATAACTTATGATATTGGCTTATGTTATTGTAACAAAGGCTATTTACAAATTAAGAATATTCATTTTATTAATAATAATTTATTAAATCTTTTATTTTAATAATAATTATTAAATTTAATAGTTTAACGTTTAATTTAAACATTATATTTTTTTCTTCAACGTTCTGACCATATCAACTTGCCTAGATCAGAATATTTGACAAGTTGATATATACTATATATATCTGAGAGTATATATCAACTTGTCTAGATAACATTCATCAAAGTCCTGATGATGAACTGCACTTAGTGGACTTGTGTAGATAAAGATATTTGACAAGCGCCTAAAAAGAAAAAAGCTCATGTTTTCTCAGATTTTAGACCAATTTCTCTCTGTAATGCGATTTACAAAATTATCTCAAAGATTATAGCAAATAGAATCCGTGGGACTTTGTCAAAATTCATATCACTGGAACAACATGGCTTTCTTAAGAATAGGGATATCATTGAGGCTGTGGCCAACACACAGGAGAGTTTACATTCATTACATACTAAAAAGCTGGATGCAACAATCCTTCAATTAGATTTAAAGAAAGCATATGATAGCCTAGATTGGGGTTTTCTAAGATGCATTTTATGCAAAATAGGACTAAAAAATGAATGCATAAGTTGGATCATGGCCTGCGTGGAAAATGTCAATTTTGCTGTCCTTATTAATGGTCTCCCAACAAACTTTTTCTTAGCTACCAGGGGTCTTCGACAGGGATGCTCCCTGTCCCCTCTTCTATTCATCCTTGCAATGGATTCTTTAAGTCTACATATAAAAAGAGCTGTAAAAGATAATCAATACAGGCCATTAATGATTTGCCGGGGAATTTTATTTCCCACAGTTTATTTGTGGATGACATCATGATCTTTGGTATGCTCTGCAGATTTTCTTGGGAATGCATTCATGGCATTCTAAAAAAATTTCAAAGAGCCTCAGGAATCCATATAAATGAAGGCAAATCTTCTTTCTATTTTGATGTAGAAGACAGGGATTCATTGGATTTTCTGAGTGTTTTGTTTAATATTGGAATAAAACCCATAAAGGAAGGTTTAAAATATTTGGGTTTTCATCTCAAACCAGCAGGTTACAAAAAAGCAGACTGGATGTGGTTATCTGATCGTTTCTTTAAAAGAATAGCAGGGTGGGAGTTTAAGTGTCTCTCCATTGCAGGCAGAGCGGTTCTGGCACAATCTGTCCTGGCCTAGATGACAGTATATTGGGCCCATCTATACTATATCCCAACTGGAGTTATTTCTATATTGAACAGATTGATGGCAAATTTCATATGGGGAGGTAGTAAGGAAAAAAGAAAATACCACCTGACTAGTCTCAGGAAAATTTCCTTTCCAAAAGTTTTGGGAGGTTGGGGTATTATGGACATAAGGAATTTTGGTAAAGCTCTCTTATGCAAATCCATTTGGAGGGGCATAAATGGGGATAGTTTTTGGAGCTCTATCATAAGAAAGAAGTACATGGGGAATAAAGATCTCATATTCTGGTATAGGAAAGGTTCTATTGGCAATTCTCATGGATCTGCTATATGGCAGAGTTTTCGGAAAATTGAATCTTTCTTCCTCAAAAACCTCTTTTGGAATGTCCAGAATGGCAGGGATGTGTATATCGGATATGATCATATCATGGGTTTGGGGGAGAATATCATTATTCCTACATCCATCATAAAGGCTCTACATCGAAAAGGAATCTTTACATGGAGTCAACTAATTGCAGAATGGCAGGGAGGCATTCCTATATGGAAGGACCTACGAGCTTTAGGTCTTAGTGGAGAATTATCTCAGTAATGGAATAATATCATGATGTATATGAGAAGATCTGGCATATGCAGAACTGAAGGGAAGGACTATCTCACATGGAGGGGGATAAAGGGGTGGGATGATATACAGGTAAAAGAAATCTATTTAGTTCTAGTAAAAGAAATCCCTCTTCCTTACCAGAATATCTTTCCGTTGTCTCTGTGGAAAACAGGGGTGCCAAATAAAATTATTCATTTCTCCTGGCTTGTTTTTCACAACAAAAACCTTACTTGGGAGAATCTTCAAAAAGGAACTAGTTAGGCCCAAGTATTTGCCTTTTGTGCAAAAAAGAGGAAGAAAACAATAATCACATTTTCCTTACCTGCAGCTTCACTTATCAGTTATGGAGGGATCTAGCAGTTTTCATTGGTTTCAGTTTGGTGGATCACACAGCTATTCAAGATGCTTTGTGCTGGTGGAGCTCTCAGAATGCATCTTTTAGATCAATTCCTCTTCTCCTCTTATGGACAGTTTGGAAGCGAAGAAATAAAATAATATTCCGAGATGGGATAGAAGATCAAAAGCCTGTTTTTGAGCAGATCATCTCCCTGTATAATTCTATCCCTAAGTTGTCCTCAAGCAAAACCAGAATTACAGAGTATCAAAGGAAGATTTCGATGAGTTATCCGCGAGCCTTCTTCGACGAAGCTGCTCAACAGGGTTCATGTGCTTGTGGCTGTTTTATATCGATGAATGAAGATCAACACTTTTCCATTTATTGGAATGGTGGTAATGGTTCAAACAATAAGGCCGAAGCTATGGCCCTGGCGGGTCTCCTTCAGTTTAGCTCCTTCCTAAATATACAGAACCTTCAGATATATGGGGATTCCAAAATCATAATAGAACAGGCTTCAGGGAAACTATCTATTAAGAATCCCTTGTTATCTGGATGGATGAACAAGATTAAAGTATTATGGAACAACAAAAAGGATTACTCAATCAATCATGTGGACAAGTCCCATAATTCTCGTGCTGATGAACTATCAAAGAAGGGCCTCGCAATTCAGCCTGGTTCATGGAAAATGGAGATACAAATGGAATCAACAACATATCAGATAGAAGATTTCTCCCTTCCGGGTACTTAGTCCATTTTTTGTTTTTTTGTCTTCCTAAGTTCCATAGGCTATTTCCTCTTCATAAAAGGTATGTCGATCTTTTCCTCCTTGTTTTTTCTCTTTTTCGATGGGGTGGCTAAATCTGGGATGGTCCAGTACATATCTCCATGTGTTTATGGCTGAGCATTATCGATCTATGCTATTGATTTCTTCTTTATCAAGTGATCTTAGATACTATGCTTTCAGTTGTGCTCTATTTACAACGAAAATCCTACATATATCTGCTATAGCACTTATCAAGTTTGTCTCTATGTAAATATCTTTTATATGAATATAAATCATGTTTTTTTTTTTCGTATTGGAAAAAAAAAGATTTTTGACAAGTTGATATATACTATATATATCTGAGAGTATATATCATGTTGTCTAGATAGCATTAGTCACAATCCTGATGATAAGCCACACTTAGTGGTTCAAAATGCTGTGACTCAAAAAATTGAAATATGATTTACTTGAAGATTTCTTTCTCTTAATAGAACTTCCATAGTTAAAAATCTTGTTACATATTTTCTAATATATATATATATATATTTATATATTTTTATAATTAATAATAATAACTTAAATTAAATAAAAATTATTATTTAGTTAATTTATATAATTTTTTTTTATAAAATGTTTTATAATAAATTAATATGTATTTATCGTTCATTTAATTATATAAATACACTGCTGCTAATAGATGCTAATAAATATCAAGTACAGTTTATTTACAGCCCTAACTTTCAATGCTCAGTTATCCTAAATCTGAAGATAAAATCACCACCCTATAAATGTACAACCATATGAATTTCATATTGCAGCTGTATAATCACATCCAGTGGACAAAATTTATTTTCCCTGAACAATACATGTCAAATGCATTTATCAAACATTGGGAAATATATTTATAAACATTGGGAAATATATTTATAAACGTTCGGAACAATAAATGCTGCAGCAGTCGTCCTTAATCGAATCGATTATCCTTTTCTTGGAATATTTTGGAATCAACTGTAAAATTTTTTTAACTCACTTCTGCGAATTCTCCAAATCACCAATCCAGCAAGTTCAACAAGTTGCAACCATAATGCTAATTTAAATAAACAACTGACTTGGAAGGAGGTCCTTCTCTAGAAAGACCAAAAACGAAATTGAATGAAGTCCTTTACCTTTAAATTTAAGATCAAAATTTGCATCGCAAAAACAAACAAAGAAACTAATTGGAAGAAGATCCTCTGACAAAACAAACAACCTAATTGGAAGAAGGTCCTGCTAGAAAACAACTTTTCCATTCAGATATCTGCAAATCCAGCCCTTTAACTTTTCTATTATCTCATATAAAGGAGAGCTCCAGTCAAGGGATTGATTTTTCTTATAACCTTTCCATGCATCCCACCAGATCATGAACCTGCTTCCTGCCGAGAAAACATCTGAAGAAATGCTCAGAGCGTTTTCCATCTTTGCCGCATACTCTTCAAACTTTTCAAGATTTTCTAGGTTCTGGTGTTGGTGTTGGCCTTGTTTTAGATTTTCCAGGTCTTTCCAAGCCTCTTCTACATACGCCCAAAAGCATGAGTCCGAAGTGAGGGATGCACGCTCTCTGCGACGTCGCTGCCCTTTCGAAATGCGAGTTTTTTCTTTCTCTTCCATCCATTTGTCAAGAACTTTATGACGATTAGGTCTTCCATCTGAAAGGTAGTTGCCACTATTGTTAATGGGATGATAATGTGCAATATCCAGAGGCTCTACAAATTTTCTGTATGTGTTGCCAGCATTTATCCACTTATTTTGGGATTGGAAATAACTTGGCAATTCACGAACCTCCCATGCTTCAATAATTCCATCCCAAAATATCCCCAGACTTATCCTACGCCCATCAGCTTCTATATCCGGAAAATTGTAATGGTTCTTGAAGGTATCATAATATCCGATGCCACCCTGTTTCTCACAACGCTCTTTATACCACTCAAGCTCTGCCAGAGTACTTTGCTTTAGGCTTAAGTCAACAGCTAACTTATAAACAATCATGTTATACTTGTTTTCAATTTCTCCAGCTCTTCTGAGGGCAAGCTGTGCTTGATCATTCTGGGCAAAGTAATCCACAACATTTCAAGCAGGAATTAGCATGCTGAAATGACATGAATAAACTTAAATTCAAAAGTGCCTATAATTTTTTTTTATTAAATTTTATGTTATAATAATAATAGTAATGTTCTTTTTGTTTGTGAAATAATGAAATAAAGTATTCATCTTTGATGTAATAATATGAATGCTAAAATTTTCACAGCGTTACATGTTTTAACTTCTGATCTTTTAAAAAACACAAAACACATATAATTAATCATTAAACCCACTAAAACTATTAACTTACGACTTTTTTAAAAACACTGTTGAAATTGTAATTTCAACTACCGTAACAGCTGAACAGTCCCGCGTCACTTATTTCCGGAAAACCACCTGTTTTATATCGCACCACCTTTTGTTGATTGTGGTATTTGTCAGGAGGGCTCCGATCACCCTGACTTGTTGCCACGCGTCCAGTGTACGATTTCAAAACCGCCCATCCCCCAGAACGTAATGTTCGTTTGGTTTGGGCAAGCGATATACGTCCGATTGCGAGGATGACTGTCCGCAGTCGATCAAGTCAAAGCTACGTACAAGTCTACAGGGCATGGAGTAAAAATTTTCTTTTGACCGCCGACTTTGACAGGGAAACAATTAATGTAATTTATTTTGGTTCATAGAATATAGGTAAAGGCTTTTAATTTTAATGTTTTTTTTTACCGGTGTAATTTTTTTTTTGGGTAGATGTAAAACAAAAATGTGAACCCCTGTTTTGTATTGTATTGCATTACAATGAAAAAAAAACAAAAAACGCAGTAGCGTGAAAACAAGGGGAGAAACAAAATTTACACACAGTAGTGTAAATGTAATTTTTCGTTGGTGAAGATATGCAAGTAATATGAAGTAGCGTGAAGTTTTTGTGTTGAAAGCAAATTGGGAATGCGCAGTAGTGCCAAAAAATTTATGCACAACAGTGCGAAACAAAACCAAGAACAGAGCATGTAATTTTTTTTTATGCTGGAGGTTTTTGTAATACGCATGAGCGTATGATGAAATTGTTTTTTACAACAGTAAATCTATGTAAGAATTTTTTTTAAATGGAGGCAGAGTAATTTTGTTTTGGTGGAAGTTCTTGGTGAATCCCTCTGAGAGAGAGGAAGAAATATGTAACAGGCAGTATTTATCAATGAATATAAAGTTTTTATGGGTGTGAAAAATCTCTGTTCTCAGAAAACAATTTAGCTTCCCTGTGTAAAAGATCTTGTGGCAGAAACAAAGCATTTTCTCTGTTCTTTTGTGTTTGAAATTACTAGAAATTTCCAACATGGTATCAGAGCAGATCCAGGCTCTTTGAAGGTGTCAAAGAAGCTGAAGGAAGGTTCCTTTTGTTGCAGCAGCTTCTCCAGCAGAGTGAAGTCTCAGGCAAAAAAATCCAAGGTATTTCTCAGATTAGTTTTTTTGTGTTACTGCTGAAGAAACAGTCAGTATTTTTAAGTACACAGTCAAATATTTGAAGCATAGCTGAAAGTGCAAGAATGGCTGGCTCCAGCACCAGCACTAGTATGGGTATTTTGAATACTCAGCTCCCACAGTTTAATGGGAAAAACTATGACTATTGGGCAATAACCATGAAAGCCCTGTTTGCCTCACAAGATTTATGGGAACTTGTTGAATATGGGTTTGAAGAACCAGGAGATGAAGATGAGTTTAACAGATTAACTCAGGCAGAGAAAGATCTGTTGAAGAGCAATAGGAAGAAGGATTCAAAAGCCCTCGTATTTCTGTATCACGCAGTGCATGAGAGTGTGTTTTCAAGGATAGCAGCAGCCAAGACATCCAAAGAAGCATGGAAAACTCTCAAGACAGCCTATCAAGGCATGGAGAAAGTGAAGACAGCAAAACTACAGTTGCTGAGGAGAGATTTTGAAAATCTGTGCATGAAGGAGTCAGACAATATTGACTCATTCTTCACACATGTAATTGGTCTGGTCACATAGATAAGGACTCATGGAAAAATTCTTGAAGAAAGGAGGATTGTGGAGAAAATATTGAGGGTCCTACCCTCAAAATTTGATGTGATTGTCACCACCATAGAGAAGACAAAGGATCTCTCAAACTTTTCAGTTGATGAACTTCATGCATCACTGATAACACATGAGCAGAGATTGAGTAGAAATGAAAACTCATCCCTAGAGCAAGCCTTCAAGACCCAGATGTCCTTTGGAAGAGGAAGAGGTCAAGGCAAAGGAAACAAGAGAGGAAGAGGCAGAAGCCAAAACATAGGTGGAAGAAACAGTCCAACAAATGCTCAACAAAGAGGCAGCTATCCAAATCAGAACCAAGGCCAAGGCAACAGTCAACAAAGTGGACAACATCATGCTCAAGGACAAAGGTATGAAAAATCCAATGTCCAATGTTATTATTGTAAAAAAATATGGGCATTATGCCAATGACTGTAGGAAGAAGCAGCATGATATGAATAATAGATCTAGTGCACATATCACTAGAGAAAATATCAGCCAAGATAATGTGCTTTTAGCTTGTAACATGGCTGAAACAAACAGTGAAGATATATGGTTTCTAGACTCCGGTTGCAGCAACCATATGACAGGAAACATAGCCCTATTTTCTGCTTTAGATCAAAATGTGAAGTCACAAGTCACACTTAGGACTGATAGTAAAATTTCTGTTATGGGAAAAGGAGAAGTAAAAATATTTACAAAGAAAGGTGAAAAGAAAACCATAGCAGATGTTTATTATGTTCCTGGAATGAAGTGTAACCTCTTAAGTATTGGACAGCTTGTTCAAAAGGGTTACAATGTTTTCTTTATGAATGATGTATGTATCATCATGGATAGAGCACCCAGCAAATGATTCATTGCTGAATTGAAGATGACGAGGAACAGGATGTTCCCTCTCAGAATAAGGGGAGATTTGAAAAACAAAGAAGTAATTGCAACAGTTACCCAAGAGGCTTTCCAAAGCGTACCAAAGGATGAAAATTGGTTGTGGCACTTGAGATTTGGACATCTCAACTTTGGAGGTCTTAACTTGTTGAGTAGAAAAGGAATGGTATGAGGATTACCATTGATAGAGAAACCGGACAGCCTTTGTGAAGGTTGTATATTGGGGAAACAACACAGAGAAAGTTTTCCATCAGGGAAAAGCACAAGGGCAAAAGCACCCTTAGAGATTGTCCACTCAGACTTATGTGGACCGATGCAAACTCCATCACTAGCAGGCAGCCAATATTATCTAACATTCATTGATGATTTCATCAGAAAGACGGGTTTATTTCCTGAAGAACAAAAGTGAAGTGTTTGAAAAATTTCAAAATTTCAAAGCACTTGTGGAAAACCAAAGCAGGCTGCATATCAAAGTCCTGAGAACTGATAGAGGAGGTGAGTATATCTCCAAGGAATTCCTATGGTTTTGTAGAGAAAATAGAATTCATAAGCAATTTACAGCTAGG